>CM066032.1:4151999-5513499 GCA_033557465.1 Ichthyophis bannanicus
TGGTTCAGGCTTAATATAAGGAATAAATTTCGTTTAAGCTGAGGCCATCTGAGGTTGACTTACAGTTTCGGGTTCAGTAACTTGATTGCGTGCCTTCTTTCAGTCGGGCACACCAGAACAGCGCTTCCTTTAAAAGACCCGCCGGTGCCCGGATTGGGCAGCTGAAGTTGGAAAGGCGGTCTCGGTGTCCCCGGCTCGCTTGATCCATATCATAGCCCTTCTATACTTAATCTAATTCCCCTACTTTTTTCTAGGTACCAATATCATCCATATACTGTACATTTTCATGTTGGAAAAGGGACAATGAGTGTCATGCTTAGTGTAATGAGTCTGGTAATATATTCCATGCCCTAGAGTTAAGCCATTCTCAAATGGCTCATTAAATGTTCATTATTGTGTAATTCATTACCATGCATCCTTCTCAACAGCCTCAGCTCAACCAGTGAAGCCTAGTTTTTAATTTGACTCATGTTTCCAAAAAGAGATTCCAAGTAGAATGTATGCATCGACATTCACTGTGGCCTCTTTTTCTAGTTTCAAATTGGGTGAAAGAATCCCTAAGATTCCTCTTAAGTGTTTTAATTATTTTTTCATTCCTCCTGTTCTGCTGCTTCCACCTTTATTAATCTTTCTAAATAAGAGCAGCGCAGTCCTGATCCTTAGCCAAACTTCATGCAGGTATCACCCTTGTAACCTTGTAAAGTATGAAAGCATTAATAATTAATATAGATCAATATAGCTGAAAAGTAGTCTTGGAAAATGAGTTTCTCAAAATCAGAAGGCATTGGAAAAATCAGAAAGGCCATAAATCTCAGGGGTCAATTTAAAAAAGGTTTTATACAGTTGAAATAGTTTATTGCAGCTTTATAGTCTAACAATTTAAAAATCACCCCATCCCCCTTCCCCCATCCAGATAAAACTTTGATACACAAAATTATTGTGTGCAAAGATTTTGCTGTAAAATATGAGTCAGGGTGGCTGTACCCAGGGTGGAGTTTTCAAATATAGGGGCCCATTCATCAACATATATTAAGTCACATTTTAAGTAAATAGGGCTCATTGAGTTTAATGAAGCCTAATTCATTACAATGCACATTAATGTGCACTGGTAAATACAGTAAGGGGTCTATTCTGACCCATGTTTAGCAGGGCTGGATGTCCGATCCAGACGTCCAGACACGCTAAATTCTGGGTTGACGGCCCAGATGACAGAGCTCCCCACAGGTACAGGCCAGTTGTATGGGGAGCTCTGTTCATGGGCAGGGAGTGTGCCGGAGGAGGGGTAAGGGCAGGGAGTGGGTGGGAACCTGACCCCAGATGTACAAGGCTGATTCTGAGGTCGGTCCTGTATGTCCAGGGTTGGCCATTTCCATGGGGGACTTATTCCACCTCGGACGTGGAATAAATCCCCCTAGAAAGAGGACGATGTCAAATCTGGGGCCGGGAAGGAAGGTAAGGGGGTGCAGGGAGTTTCCCTGTAGCCCAACCCTGGCCACGGTGGCTCGATCAGGGGTCAGGCTGTGGGGAAAAGAACTTTGCTGTGGCTGCTGGGAATCATGACTCCTGCATGGAGCCATGGTGCCATGGCAACAGGACGCCATGGTGCCGCAAGCTCCTCAAACACAGACCAATGCAACACAATCATTGTGGAAAACAAACAGATGGCCCTGTGCCTCATTTACAGAGCCCCCCATGCTCCACAGATGAACTAGCCTCCACGCTAGAAGCTGTCTGTGAAGTCAACACCAACCACAAACCACTGCTACTATTGAAAGACTTCAATCTCAAATCTGCCACCATCAAGGATACAGAAACCTTCCTACAAGCTATGGCTGCCCTACAATACACTCAACTGATCAATACTCTGACACACAGACACGGATCATCACCAGACCTCATATTCGCCCCCAACTACCTACTCCTCATATTCGTTCCCAACTACCTACTGACCACACCTTCAAAAGGATGTGAAAAGGATGGAGTCGGTGCAGAGGGTGGCTACTAAAATGATTAGTGGTCTTCATTATAAAGCATATGAGGACAGACTGAAGGATCTTAATATGTACACCTTAGAGGAAAGGTGGGATAGAGGTGATATGATTGAGATGTTTAAATATCTCCGTGGCATAAATGTTCAGGGAGAGAGCCTCTTTCAATTGAAAGCAAGTTCTGCTATGAGGGGACATGGAATGAGGGTGAAGGGAGATAGATTCAGGAGTGATATGCGGAAATATTTCTTTACGGAAAGAATAGTGGATCCATGGAATAGTCTCCCAGTGGAGGTGGTAGAGATGAGGACAGTAACTGAATTCAAAAAAGCATGGGACAAACACAGAGGATCTCTAAAGGTAAAAAGGGGACTGTTGTAGTTGTTGATATGGAAGGACAGACTAGATAGGCCATGTGGTCTTTTTCTGTCATCATATTTCTATGTTTCTATGTTTCTACTCCACAGAGGTTGCATATCAACAGAGGTTGCATATCTTGGTCAGACCATCACAGAATTAAAATAAAAATTATGCCACAAGGGGAGAGCACAATGAGACTCAAGACAACCCACCCGTGCAAAGAAGATTCAAAAGCTTCGACAAGGACCAATTTCTATAAGACACTCTACCCCACCTGAATCCGGAAAGAGAGGATTTAAGCGAGTAAGTCAACAAATGGAAAAGTATCATCTATGCTGCCACCAAAGCCAATGAATACAAAGCCAAGAAAACTCCCTTCACCAAAAACCACCACACACCCTGGTACTCAAAGGACATACGTAATGCAAAAAGGGATCTAAGGAAACTAGAACGCCGATGGAAATGCACCAAATCTCCCACCACTCAGGCACTATACCTAACGAAGCAAAGGGAATACAACGAGCTCATCAACCAGACAAAAAGAGAATACCACACAAACATCATACTCAAAGCCTACAACAAACCGAGAGAACTATTTGAGATAGTAAAAAACCTTACCAATGAACCCAATACTGAAAGAGACGTGCAGATAGACACACAATCCTTCGCAGACCACCTACAAGAAAAATTGGATACCTCACCACAACCAATGACAAACATAACCGCTAAACCAACCAAATCCTCCAAAACAAGGGACAAATTCAGCATTCCATCCAAAAAGCAGATCTCAGATATCATCACCACACTCAACACGGGCACCACACCAACAGATCCATGCCCGGTGACATGGATTAAAGCAGTGAAGGAAAGCTTCTTCCACACCATACACAACATGGTGCACAGCTCACTGTCCCAAGGAGCCATGCCAAACAAACTAAAGCTAGCCACAATAAGACCAATCCCAAAGAAATCCACACTAGACAAGAGTAACCCAGCAGCCTACAGACCCATCTCAAGCATACCCCTACTGGCAAAGATTATAGAAAAAGCAGTACAGCATCAACTCCAGGACCACATTGACACACATGCCCCACTGAACATCCACCAACACAGTTTCCGCCCGAACCATGGAGTTGAAACACTCCTGCTATACCTCTTCAACAACATAATCCAAATCATACACAACCGCAAAAGAGGAAAACTTATGATCTTCCTAGACATCTCATCAGTGTTTGACACAGTGGACCATAGAAGTCTGCTAGCAAGACTACAGAGCATTGGACTACACAGCACCACCCTGAGGTGTTTCAACTCATACCTAACGGACAGACAGTTCCTGGTCAAGATTGACCCTAACACCTCACGACCCTCAAAAATCAAGCAAGGCATCCCACAAGGCTCTGCCTTATCTGCATTTCTATTTAACCTCTACATTCAACTGATCTGCAACATCATGAAAGAACACAAAATACAATACACAATCTATGCCGACAACATAATGATATACACCCCAGTCAACCTCGACAACCCTGACTACACCAAAATAACAGACTGTCTCAAAAATATGTCCAGCTGGTTTCAAGACAACAACCTGACCATCAGCTACAACAAGACTGAGGCACTACTCATCACCCAAAATGCCAGCTTCATGCCCCCACCCTCCATCAAGGTCAACAACACAACAATACCATTAAAGCCGGAAGTGAAATACCTCAGAGTGATGCTTGACAAAGAACTAAACCTACAGTCACACATCAGCAGAACCACCAAAAACGCATACCTCAAGATGAGACTAATCAGATGCCTCAAATCCCTCCTCACTCAAGATCATTTCCACACAGTCTGTCAAGCACTCATAACTCCCATCCTAGACTTCTGCAACCCAATCTATATTGGCCTAACTAAACAGTCACTCAGGCCACTGCAAATGGCTCAAAACACGGCTGCAAGCATAATATCAGGCTCAGCAAGACAAGACCACATCACCCCCATTCTAAAACACCTACACTGGCTCACAATCAGCTCCCGCATCATGTATAAGACAGTCCTAAACATATTCAAAATTAAACACCGGACCTCAGCACTTAGCCTACAACCACTCATACAACCCGACATCAGCACAAGACCAAGGAGGAGAGGCACCTCTGACACCATCAACACAACAAAAGACTTCACTAAGGTTTGCAAGAACACTGAAAGAAGAGCAGTATCGATGGCAGCACCTGCAATATGGAATGCCCTCCCTGACGAACTACGTTTGACAGAAGACATCAAGGACTTTCGAAAACAACTCAAGACAACGCTCTTTATTGAGCACTACGGCGAGAGCACATAATGGTGCCCGACAGCTCCCGGACTAATACCAGCCCCCCCCCCCCTTTTTTTCCTTGTACATAACATTGTATAAAAGCTCATGCTGTAAATAGCCCACCTCGAATCAATGCCAACTTACACACACACACACACACACACACACACACTCCCTGTATAACACTGCATGATAACTCAAATGTCATTATAATTTGATTGGTTGCTGTGTACACCGTCTTGATTAAAGGAGAAGGCGGGATATAAATACTCTTAAATAAATAAATTAATTAAATAAATGCAGGAGCCTGGATGGGCTAGCCATGTAGTTGACCGAACGTCCAGGGCCCAGAATCGGGCCATGCCTGCACATCTAGCCAGTTGCACCCGATTCTGATCCCACGGGCACGTCTAGCTCCTGCGGTATCAGAATCAGCTGCAACCGGGGCATGTCCAGATTCTGGGCGCACGCATAGGTGGGGAACGTCCAGAACAGAATTGACCTCCATGCCCTTTAGCCAGATAGGGGCTAATATCATAACTGAGTTCACATGCCAATAATACACACATACCTTTCTCTGTGCAGGTACCAGCAAATTTTCAAAGCAAAAGAATACATCTACTGCTGCTTTGAAATTACCATAGGAAATTCATGCATTGACATTTTTTTTTATTTATAAGATTTTCAAATGCATAATAAGTAAACATCCAGGAACAACAAACCCTTTTCACAATAACAAATGCATAATACTTATAAACATGATACAGAAAGTTGTACAAGTGCACATTATGGGAAACAAATCAGCAAACCATCACCTATCACCTACATATCAAAAACCCCTTTTAAGTTATCCAACCAAGCAACGCAATATAAGTTACATCAGGTAATCTTATCTAACAGAAACCATTTTAACTGTATTGGTTCCATAAAAATAAATTCATTGCCCTTGTAAGTGATAAGACATTTACAAGGAGTGGAGGAGTGGCCTAGAGGTTGGGGCAAGGTACTTCAGGCCGGAAGGACGGGGATTCAAATCCCACTAGAGGACAGCAACCTTGGGCCAGAAGGACTGGGGTTTCTAGTCCCACAGGTGCTCCTTGTGGTCTTGGGCAAACCACTTAACCCTCCATAGCCCATGTTCCCTGTAAAATAGTTATCTCCAAGTCATAATGCCCTGTTCAATGTAATTTCAGTTTGTTCAATATAAACTGCACTGATGCAGAATAGCACAGTATATAAGAGAATGTAAATAAATAATACAAGGGTATTTCAAATAAAATGTACCACCAGCCGCCAGGACCCAAGGTCTAAATTGAAGAAAAGCCTTACGGCGAGTTTGGGTAACTTTAGCCACATCAGGGAATACCAATAAAGGCTGCCCACAAAACAACGCACCTTTCTTAGAGAAAATAGGCACAATATAATCCCCTTCACTCCCTCTGAACAAAACTCAACCAACAAAGTCACTCTCTGAGATACCTTCTCTAATGAGGTCTCCAGAAAAGACGTCAAATCTAGTTTATCAATATCAATTAACTGATCCGCTTACCCCTCCGGTGCTTTAATCACTATACTCTAAGGAGAAAAATAGATGGAAAAATAACATTCATCAAAAGAGGTATAAAACAGCATCTCTTTAACGTGCTTTTTAAAATGTTCCCAGAGGGGAAATAAGACGAACCATAGGGAACTTAAAAAACCTAAGGTTCTGGGCATCAGCTTGATTTTCCAACAGCTCTAACTTAGAATGAAAAAACAAACTATCCTTAACAAAAGTCTAACCAGCAGTTTGAACCCCATTCAAGGTAGCTTCAGTCTTGCGAATCCTCTCACATACTGCAGAAAGATTCTCCTTATGACTTTGAAGGGCCACAGAAGTACCCTCCGGAAAAGGCACACTGCTAAGACAGCGTACCCATAAGAACTCCTTCCACTCTTCAGATTGCCTGCAGGACATTGTTCAGTGAGACCTCCCCAGTAATGGAACCCAAGATGTCCAAAACTGGCCCAGCTGAGGGCAGCAAAACTGGAACTGGATACTTCAGAGCAACGCAAAGAAGGCCGAACTCCGAGCATGCCGCACAAGGGAGGGGAGTAGAAATTAATGGAGCAGGAGAACTGTTCTGTAACATCAGTTCTCCCGGGGAAAGAACGGCTTTATCAACACCTGGTTGGTGGGGGGGGGGGGGGGGGAGGGGGAGTACGAACCTGCAGTCTTAACGAGTCCTCCAAAGGTGATGCTTCCTCCATAAAGGGTCCTCCTGTTGATCCGGGTAAGGCAGAGCTGACATCATGGTCATCTATAGGGCCAATAACCCCTTTCAAAAACATAGAACCCTTACTTCTCACCTTACACTTATCCGTATCCCCTGTGGAGGAAGACACCACCTAGGGAGCTCTCAGGTGCTCTGTTGTTCTCAATGAACTCCTCCCCCAGTATCGGGTTACCTGAATTTTGGTGCGAAAATCGGCTTTTAAATACCTGCCGGGTCGAGACTACTCTCTTTTATTTGCTTCAAATGCGACCATTGTGGCACATCCTTTAACGTATTTAAATCCATACGGACTGCAATTGTATATTGCTCATTTCATCTGGCTTGTGAGGTATACCCCCTCCCTCATTTTAATCTGTGGTTTGTGATTGTCTTTTATTTCCGCTCTGCTTGCTTTACACTTTATCAATGTTTCTTTGTTTTAGCGACAATCTTATCTGTTTATAACCAAGAGGTTCTTCAAACCAATATGTTCTGAACGTGTACCTTTGGGTGAGTGCCTCGAATCTTTTCGATGCAACCAACGTTTTTTATAAGAGAAACACATAGCTCTGCAATTTGCATTTAACATCCTGTCCACGATACTGTAGTATACACATCATTATGGTCTTATCAGTTCTTCCCCCCCTTTTTAGTAATTATTTTATTATAACTTTTTAAATTATCATTATATGTATAATAGGCTACGTGTTAACATTCATGTTTCCAAAGCACCCGTGCTGTCCGTCAGTATCTCCAGCAGTCGGCGGCACTACATTCATACATTTGAAAAGATGGTTTACTTTCTTCGCCACTCCACGTTGTCTTTTCCTTTAGGCGTTTTTAGCATTAATTACATGCCCTTTTATTGATCTAAGTACTTGTTTTTGTGCGTTTTTACACATTGCTTTATAATAAAAGGTTTTTTTTATATTGTTACTATATATCACGTGATCTATACAATAATGATTTTTGGTTCCTTATAACATGTCATACTGTTGTGCATATATGCATATCATTTCATTCATGTTCGTAGTTGCCCCCGTGTTAAGTTTTTAAGAGTATTCGTCACAATAAATACTCTACTTCACCAGCCTCTCATCCCTTGTACGCTTATATGTGTTTTTTCTCACTCTACCTTGTTTTAATATTGGAGCTTGGCATTATAACACATTGGTTTTATTGAATCTTCTTCTTGTTAATTTCATTCCAAATACCTTTTCAACATTTTGATATGGATTTGATGTTGCTACATTTTAGCATTTCCAGGTATCATGTTCTCAACATGTGATATAATTTGGTACTCTTTTAGTGTAGTTTTTCTAGAAATTCTTTTAACCCAATTTTTTTAACTCAAACATTTTTTAATCAAAACATTTTTTAACCACAAGTTTTATTGTTACAATAAATTCTATCATGACACATGCATATCCCCCCAATGCAGTTCCTCCAAAATTCTTTTATGTTCCATGGTACACCATATTAGTTATCAAAAAAAAATTTTAAAACATTTTTTGAAGCATTTTAATAAAATATTTTATAAAATTTATTACATTTTATAACATGTCAATTTATGTTGGTTACACTCAACTTATCAGCACTTGATTAAGTTGGCATTAGGTGTATTTTTGAGTTATCCTTCTCTTCTTTTCTCATGTTTATCACTTTTACACTTTGATATATTGTTTTTTACTATTTGTTGTTTCTATGTATGGTCGACATGATATTGGAATTTATTTAAGGTATATCTAGGATTCATTATCTAATATACCATCCTTTAATGGTTCACATTTAATGAGTTATTATCTATATTGTTGATCATCTATGTTGTTCTGTTATATTGCGTTGGTCTCTCAGCCCTGCGTTTGTTTGTTTATGTATTTATTCTATTATACCTTATTTATTTATGAAATTACATTATTATGCTGTTATACGTTTTTATGTCATGCCGGTTTTTAATTGTTTTTAATTGTTTAACCTTATTTATTTATTGATTTATTATATCTTTGTTTGTTAATTAAAGTTATACCCCCCTGAGGAAGGCGTTGCCGAAACGCGTTGGGGTTCCTCCTTCAATAATAAAGACCCTTCAGCTCATCCAACGTCTCCTGCTTCTTGTGTTTGCTTGGACTTTCTGCAGGAGGCCCTGCTCCTCCTTGTGTATCCTGTGAAAGTCACATCATGCATACACATTGCCACTTTCAAAAGGCAATCATCCCACCACCGTTGCCCTCCCAATCCATATTCATTTCTTTCAATGATGAGGGGGTGGCAGCAGCGGCAACACAACTCCATATGGAAAGCGCTAGCATATATGTGTACTGACGTTTTCAAGATGGAGTCATGCCACCAAGCCCCCCCCCCCCCCAACATGAGACGATGGAATTGGGGATGTGGTGGCAGGGGGAGGGGTTGTGGCAGCGGCTTTGGCCTGGGGTAGAATATACCTTTGGGTCAGCCCTGCGTGTCAAGTGCAATGCTGCTGTGTTAATAGGAGCATGGCAAGCATGTCACTGGAAGGTAAAGCAGAGCCCATAGTATGTGTAGCATTAGTGTAGGTGCCTGTAACATCATCTACTGAAGTGCTGGTAGGTGATCCTGTTTTAAGGCAGTTAGTACATGGTGAGAACTCTACACCAACTACACAGAGCACACCATGTCCACACTGTGCCCCCACCCTGCCCACTCGCAACCTTAACATGAGATATACAATTTGTGTGGAAATGTCCTGTGCTAATTGTCATGATCCTATGCTAGCTGCCAATACATGTCCCAATACACAGTCAGCATGTGCCACAACAGTGGCTGCAGTAGGAGGAATGGGCTGTACCAACTTTGCCAGCTGCCCCCATTAGGTAATGTGAGCCATGAGCAGCTGCATTAGGAATAACTGTGTGTTTCCTAATGAGAGGCAACTGTGCATGACCCTTAACGCGCAGTGTGAGAGAATGCATGGGCAACCAAAATTGCTGGCGCTTATACACTGCACACATGTGGCACCGATCAGACCCACAGGCTGGGAAGCGGCATATGGCAACCACAATTGCCTTCATGCCCTGAATGTGTATGTGGTGTGTCATGGCTACATTATCATTCCCAAAATGGTGGCCAGGTTGACTGTATCCACCCATACATTCTGCAATATTCAACAGTGTTACAACAGGTCAACAGGGGAGGGTTGGATCAGGATGCCAGCTGGGTAAGTAATCTCAGCTTTATTGGATATATGCATGCGGGGGGTAAAATATACCAGCCAGGCAGGTAGAATAAACTATATGCTAAGTCCATATCAGAGGAAAAATTGGATAATCCACCGGGGCGCCCAATTGTGTCCTGTCGTGGCTCGGTGTTGGAGTCTTTATCAAAGTTCTGTGATAAATTTCCGCAACCGGCTGCAAGAAAGGTGCCTTCATTTGTCCATGGCATCTCCAACTTCTTGAATGAACTTCCGTTAATTACTTTGCCTGACTCTCAAGTTTTATAAGTGACTCTGGATGTAGTGATTTTGTATATGGACATTCCACAAATGGAAGCTTTGTCATCTCTGGGGTCCCTTTAGAGTTACCTGCTCGACTACCCAAACATTTTGTAATGTCTATCTTAGAATTGGTTTTGACAAAGAATTATTCTTATTATGATGGGGTTTTCTATTTACATGTTTATAGGATTGCCATAGGCGAAACAGTAACCCCATCTATTGCAACATTATTTATGACAAGCTTTGAAGACCATTTCATATAACCCTGCATTTGGTATCAACATGTACTACTATGGAGACAGTTTTAAGACAATGTTTTTGTAATCTGGACTGGTGGGGTACCTCGATTACATCTATTTGTTGAATGGATTAATAATGCTGGCCATAACATTAAGTTTACAGTTAAGTATGATTGGCACTCAATTGAATATTGGATGTTTTAGTCAGGTGCATAGACAACAACTTATCCAATTGAAACATAGAAATATGAAGACAGAAAAAGACCACATGGCCTATCTAGTCTATCTTTCCATATCAACAACTACAACAGTCCCCTTTTTACTTTTAGAGGTTATCTGTGTTTGTCCCATGCTTTTTTGAATTCAGTTACTGTCCTCATCTCTACCACCTCCACTGGGAGACTATTCCACGGATCCACTACTCTTTCCTTAAAGAAATATTTCCACATATCACTCCTGAATCTATCTCCCTTCACCATAATCCCATGTCCCCTCATAGCAGAACGTGCTTTCAATTGAAAGAGGATCTCTCCCTGAACATTTATGCCACAGAGGTATTTAAACATCTCAATCATATCACCTCTATCCCGCCTTTCCTCTAAGGTGTACATATTAAGATCCTTCAGTCTGTTCTCATATGCTTTATAATGAAGACCACTAATCATTTTAGTAGCCACCCTCTGCACCGACTCCATCCTTTTCACATCCTTTTGAAGGTGCAGTCTCCAGAATTGCACACTATACTCCAAATGAGGTCACACCAAAGACTTATACAGGGGCATTATCACCTCCTTTTTTCTGCTAGCCATTCCTCTATGTATGCACCCAAGCATCCATCTAGATTTTGCTGTCGCCTTTTCTACCTGTTTAGCTACTTTAAGATCATCAGACACAACCACGCCTAAATCCCGCTCTTCTTTAGTGGACAAAAGTACTTCACCCCCTATACTATATTGCTACCTTGGATTGCTGCAGCCCAAATGCATGACCTTACATTTTTTAACAATAAATCCCAGCTGCCAAATTCTAGACCATTCTTCAAGCTTAGCTAGATCCCTCCTCATGTTATTTATACCTTCCTGGGTGTCTACTCTATTGCAGATTTTGGTATCATCTGCAAAGAGACAAACCTTACCCGACAGCCCTTCCGCTATGTCACTAACAAAGATGTAAAAAAAAAATCGGACCAAGGACAGATCCCTGGGGCACACCACTGGTAACATCCTTCTCCTCAGAGTGAGCTCCATTTACCTGTACTCTTTGTCGCCTCACACCCAAACAATTTCTAACCCAAGCAGTAACTTTAGGGTCCATCCCTAGGGTGCTCAGTTTGTTTATAAGTCGTCTGTGAGGAACGGTGTCAAAGGTTTTACTGAAATCTAAATACACCACATCTAGGGCTCTCCCTCAGTCCAACTCCCTGGTAACCCAGTCAAAGAAATCAATCAGATTTGTCTGACAAGACCTGCCTCTGGTGAATCCATGCTGCCTCATATCCTGTAATCCGCTTGACTCCAGAAACCTCACTATTTTCTCTTTCAGCAGCGTTTCCAATAATTTACTCACCACCGAAGTTAAACTAACCGGCCTGTAATTTTCAACCACATCCTTACTTCCCCATTTGTGTAAAGGCACCACATGAGCCTCTCTCCAGTCCTTTGGCACCACTCCCAACTCCAATGAGGCATTGAAAAGGTCAGTCAGTGGAGCTGCTAGAACGTCCCGAAGTTTCCTCAGTATTCTAGGGTGTATCCCATCTGGTCCCATCGCTTTGTCTACTTTAAGTTGAGCTAGTTTGTCATGAACACAGTCTTCTGAAAATTGTTCATGTCCCTCGCTTCTGTTCCTGTTTGTGGGTTTTTTCTGAGGTCCTGCTCCTGGTTCTTCATCTGTGAACACAGAATAGAAATATTTGTTAAGCAATTCCGCTTTATCCTTATCAGCTTCTAAATATTCCTCCCCTGCACCCTTGAGTCTGACAATACCAGTTTTGCCCTTCCTCGTCTCACTAACATCTGAAAAATGTTTTATCCCCCCCCCCCCCCCCCCCATTTTATTGCATTGGCTATTTCCTCCTCCTTTTGAATCTTTGCCTTCCTGACTACTATGTTAGCTTCTCTAAGTTTTTCCAAATATAGATGCCTGTCTTCCTCTCTGTGTGATCTCTTGTATTTCATGAAGGCCTCCCTCTTTTTCTTCACTTTTTCAGCTACTTCTTTCGAAAGCCATAGTGGCCTCCTTTTCCTTTTACCTTTATTTACCATTTTAACAAAAATGTTGGTTGCCCTTAAAATATCCCCTTTCAGTTTTGCCCACTGTTTTTCTACATCCCCCAGCTGTTCCCATCCCACTAACGACTCCCTGAGGTATTGGCCCATCTTGGCAAAGTTAGTCTTCCTAAAGTCTAAGATCCTCACCTTTGAATGGATTCTAACAGCCCTAGTCCTAATACTGAACCACACCATCTGGTGATCACTGGATGCAAAATGATCTCCCACTACAACATCAGAAACACTTTCACCATTGGTAAGCACCAAGTCCAGTATGGCCCCTTCACGTGTGGGGTCTTTTACCAATTGCCTGAATAGTTCTCCCTGTAGAGAATCCAGGATCTCCTTACTTCTAGATGATACTGCAGCAGGAATGTGCCAATCAACATCTGCCATATTGAAATCTCCTGTCAGTAGCACTTCCCCTTTCCTAGCAATGCTGCATATGTCTTCAATTAACTCTCTGTCCACCTCTTCCTCTTGTGAGGGAGGTCTGTATATCACACCAATGTAAATAGATTTATTTATTATTATTATTTATTTCTTTTTTATACCGCGCTCTTTAGGATCAGTGTGGTTTACATGTATACTAACAGGTACTTTTTATTCCCTTGTCCCCGAAGGGCTCACAATCTAAGTGTACCTTTCCCTCTTTCTAGTTTAACCCACAATGCCTCCTCTCTCCCTTTTAAGCTCTGTAATTCCAAAACTTTAATAGTAGTTTTTACATATAGTGCCACTCCTCCTCCCCTTCTTCCTACCCTGTCCTTTCTGAATAAAGTATAGCCATGTATAGTTACATTCCAATCATGGTTTACTGTGAACCATGTTTCTGTAACTGCCACTAAATCCAAGTCGGCCACTCCACTCCCACCAAAGCTTCAACATCAGGGATCTTATTTCCCATGCTACGGGCATTTATACACACTGCTTTCCATATGTTACCCCTGTTACGCATTTCCATAAAGGTATTCAATGTATCACCTACCTGGGGGCTTTCACCTACCTGGGGGCTTTCTTCACCCATCTCCAATGAATCTAGTTTAAAGCCCTCTTCAGTAGATTAGCCAGTCTACAACCGAAGACGCGTTGACCTTTCTTGGACAGATGGATGCCATCTCTGCTCTGCAACCCTTGGAACAGCATCCCATGGTCTAGGAAACCGAAATGCTCTCGATGACACCATCCACGCAGCCATGCATTCATCTCCAGGATGTGAGCCTCTCTGCCTTGGCCTTTACCCTCAACAGGGAGGATTGAAGAGAACACCACCTGTGCACCTAACTGCTTCACCCTCTGTCCCAGAGCCATGAAGTCACTTTTCATACATTCCGAGGGATACCTGGCAGTATCATTTGTATTAGCAACATTGGGTAATAGTCAGTGGGCTTGAAAAGTCTCTGCAAACTCTCCATAACATCTTGGATTTTGTCACCAGGCAGACAGCATACTTCTTTGGACATCAAGTCTGGTCGGCAGATGGACGCCTCAGTACCCCTCAGAAGAGAGTCTCACACCACCACTACCCTTTGCTTCCTTGTGGTCACTGATTCTGCATCTTTGGGGTACTTGAGCTCTGGTTCTTCCCTTTCCAGGGATGCTTTCACCTCCTCCACTTCCAGGGCTACATAATGGTTCTTCAATTCAAGGGCTGGAGAAGTTGGATTGGTGATTCTGCAGGCCCTGGTGACTTGTGTCCAATCATCGACATTCTGTTGGCACCCATCTTCTCCTCTGCTGGAGAGCTTGGTTGCTGCAAGCAGCATCTCAACAATGTACTTCTCACTGTCTTGAATGCTCCTCAGCCTCACCACCTCCTCTCTGAGTTCTTCCACTTGTTTCCTCAGAGCTTCAGCATGCAGGCACCCTGCACATGGAACCGGTCCTTCAACTGGCATTGGGACCTCTGTCTGGACAGAGGCAGAAGCTGTAATGGGGGCAACAGCTTTAGCGATACGATTTTTCCCAGCCATTGTTCTGTTCGTGGAGCTTAGGTATCTGTTAAAGCAAAAGAGAGAGATCTACCAAGTACCAGCTGGTTTCCCATCTGTTCTTTCAGAGAAAACACAGTTAAATCTCTTTAATTATATTCAAAATGTGCTGCTCCAAGTCTCTGTGCTTTGTTAATTAGGAAGGTACCCTATATAGCAAGACTGCTCACTAGGGGTGGGTGGGACTCGGGGTGGGTAGGGAGGGAACTAACTCCTGATTAGTTGTCAGCAGTTCCCAAAAGCTGAGAAGGTTACTAGAATTCAACAACCTACTCTGCTCAAGGAAATTTCTACTAAAGCACCAAAAAGAAAGTAACTTTGCTTTAAAAATATATAAAAACCTTTTTAAGAGCTCCCAGTCAGAGAGCTAGCAATTTAATAAAAATAAATCCTCAAATCCTTACCGTTATTTGACCTGTAGAGCCCCTGTTAGGAATGCCTCAACAGGGAAGGGCTCTGGAGCCTTTTATGCAGGCCTCAGCTGCTCTCAGGTAATCAGGCCCACTAACTCCTGATTAGGTGTCAGCAGTTCCCAAAGCTGAGAAGGTTACTAGAGTTCAACAACCTACTCTAGCAAGGAAATTTCTACTAAAGCACCAAAAAGAAAGTAACGTTGCTTTAAAAATATACAAAAGCCTTTTTAAGAGCTCCCAGTCAGAGAGCTAGCAATTTAATAAAAATAAACCCTCAAATCCTTACCGTTGTTTGACCTGTAGAGCCCCTGTTAGAAATCCACTTCTCTTTTTTGTAAACCATTTCAAAGGAATACTCTCCTTAGCTTTCACAGTTTTCATCCTGTAGTATTTAAACGTGGTCTCCCATTTGGACATTTTTTGTGCATTAGGCACATTTGCTTGACCCTGTAGGACTTTAAATCTCACTTGCGGGAGTTGAGAGAGTGCCTATGGAATTGGGGTTACCCTAAGGCTGTTATAAGGCTGGTACAGGCCTGCCCTAGAAACCAGCAGACATGAGAACGGGCTGGCCATTACCAGCAGACATCAGAACAGGCTGGTGGGGGGAAGCCTTGAAAAGACCCGGCATCAAATAGCATGTGGCATGCAAAACACCACACTATATGTGATACTACCCATGTGGTATATATGTTGTTATGCCCCTGTGAATTTAAGTATATTGGTCGCACTACATGTCCATTTTGGAAAAGATTGGCTGAGCATGCATCTTATATTAAGATGCAGACTATGCTATTCGGTTTAACCATTCATTTTCCAAGTTTTCATGGAAAGTGATTGACTGGGTGGCACCTTTTAACAGGGGAGGGGACAGACAAGCCTGTTTACAACTGAGGGAACAGCATTGCATATTTAGATCAAATATGGTAGCCCCATTGGGCTTGAACTTGGAAGTGGATTGGTACAGCCAGGTGTGATCCTGTGGGCCAATTGGGAGACATTTACATAGTTGTTATCTGCCCCCATTGGCTCAGCAGTAAACAGGTGTTCTGGTTGTGATGTCAGATGCCATGGGGGTCATTCTGAGCAATGAATAGTGGGGATGAACATCCCATTGGGACGCCCATCCCTGCTATTCATGCCTTTTCCTGGCCCCGTCCTCCTTCCCCACGCGTCGTACAGGGAAGTTAGATGGGGGCGAGAAAGAGGTGGATCAGGGGAGGCATCAGGGTGGGAATGGGCAGTCGCTGGCCCTGGATTTAGAGGGTCGATTCTAATGTTGGCCCTGCACATCTGGGGCTGGAGACTTGAATGGGGAACTTATTCCACCTCAGAGATGGAATACATTCTCTAGTCGCCAGGGGATGGCGGGCCCGGGGTGCAGAAGGGGCATGGGGGGCCCAAGAGGCCAGATCCAGGGTCAGGTTGCGGAGAATGCAGCATTTGTGCCGGTGGCCAGGATTGCATTTTTTTCAAAGGAGCCGCGGTCCCATGGCAACCTGACTCCATTGAGCCGCGGTTCCATTGAAGAGCCCTGGCTGAGTTGGCCGGGCAAGGCCTGCACTTGCAGGCCAGATGGAATCGGGGTCTGGGCCTGCACGTACAGGCCTGTTTCTGATTCTGATCCCGTGGGTCTAGATGCACAGAGGACCAGGACTATACTATGGAAACTGGCCCTTTGTGTTTAAATAGCTCCCCAAGTGTCATTCATAACCTTTGATGGAGTATTTCTATGGTGAAAGGTGATCTGAAGCAGGGTTTATAAGTGAACAAACCCAAAACATGGTAGCATTGACTCACCCTGTATGTTGGCACCGGCTCTATCATGGACTTAAGATAAGTGCACACTTATAGAGATTTGCCTGAATTTTACTGCATCTTCCAGTAGTGGCTAACCCCCACCTGTGGTCATTGTCCGACAAAAATTGAATTTAGGCGTGTATGTAAGAACATAAGAACATAAGATATGCCATACTGGGTCAGACCAAGATCCATCAAGCCCAGTATCCTGTTTCCAACAGTGGCCAATCTAGGTCATATGTACCTAGCAGTTTCCCCAAAAGACACAGGTTCTGCAATGTTTGTACTAGGTCAAGCATTGATATCCTGGGTCCCTTCTTAATAATGGATTATGGACCTTTCCTCCAGGAACTTGTCCAAACCTTTTTTAAACCCAGCTACACTAACAGCCTTTACTACATCCTCCGGTAACAAATTCCAGAGTTTGATTACACGTTGAGTTAAAAAATATTTTCTTTTATTAGTCTTAAATAGTTTACCCTGTAGCTTCATTGCATGTCCCCTAGTCTTCCTATATTCTGATAACATAAACAGTCAATCTACGTTTACCCGTTCCACTCCGTTCATTAATTTATAGACTTCTATCATATCTCCCCTCAGCCGTCTCTTTTCCAGGTTAAAGAGCCCTAACCTTTTTAGCCTTTCTTCATAGGAGTATCCTTCCATCCCCTTTACCATTTTGGTGGCTCTTCTCTGAACCTTTTCTAATAACGTTATATCCTTTTTAAGATACGGCGACCAGAATTGCACACAATATTCAAGGTGCGGTCTCACCATGGAACGGTATAGAGGCATTATAATATCTTTTGTTTTATTTTCCATTCCTTTCCTTATGATACCTAGCATTCTATTTGCTTTCTTGGCTGCCGCTGCACACTGGGCCGAGGGTTTTAACATGTTATCCACAATGACGCCTAAATCTTTTTCCTGGGTGGTGGTTCCTAATGTGGAACCTTGCATCGTGGAACCATAGTTTGGGTTGTTCTTCCCTAGGTGCATAACTTTGCACTTGTCCACATTAAATTTCATCTGCCATTTTGATGCCCAGTCTTCCAATTTATCAAGATCTTCTTGCAATTTTCCACAATCCTCTGGGGTTTTAACAACTTTAAATAGTTTTGTGTCATCTACAAATCTGATAACCTTACTCGTTATTCCACTTTCCAGGTCATTTATGAATATGTCAAAAAGCAGCGGACCCAGCACAGATCCACTATTCACCTTTCTCCATTGGGAAAATTGGCCATTTAGCCCAACCCTCTGCTTTCTATCTTTTAACCAGTTCCTGATCCACAGTAGTACACTGCCTCCTATCCCATGACTCTTTAGTTTCTGAAAGTCCAGATACACTATATCAACCAATTCACCTTTGTCCACCTGTTTATTCACACTTTCAAAAAAACAACAGATTAGTAAGACAAGATCTTCCTTGTCTAAAGCCATGTTGGCTGTCTCCCATTAGGCCATGACTATCTACATGCTGAGTAATTTTATTCTTTATGATGGTTTCTACCATTTTTCCCAGTACTGACGTGAGGCTCACTGGTCTGTAGTTTCCCGGATCACCCCTCGAACCCTTTTTAAAAATTGGTGTTACATTGGCGATCCGCCAATCTTCAGGTATTAGAGATGATTTTAATGACAGCTCACAGATTACTAATAGCAGGTCTGCAATCTCATATTTCAGTTCTTTCAACACCCTTGGATGTATACCATCCGGCCCAGGTGATTTGCTACTCTTCAGTTTATCTAATAGTTGTAATACATCTTCCCGATGTATCGATATTTCCTTCAATTCTTCCGCACCTTTAAATACCACTTAAGTCATGGGTAACATCCCTACATCTTCCTCAGTAAAGACCAAAGCAAAGAATTCATTCAGTCTCTCCGCTATCGCCTTGTCGCCTTTTAGTGCCCCTTTAACTCCTCTATCATCTAATGGTCCAACTGACTCTCTCACAGGTTTTTTGCTACGAATGTACTTGAATAAATCTTTATTTTGCGTTTTTGCTTCCGCAGCAAACTTCTTCTCAAATTCTCTCTTTGCCTTCTTTATCAATGCCTTGCATTTGACCTGCCACTGCTTGTGCTGTTTCCAGGTTTCATCGTTTGGCTCTTTTTTCCATTTCCTGAAAGATGCTTTCTTGGCAACAACAGCCTCTCTGACCTCACCTTTAAACCATGCTGGCATTTTTTTGGACTTCCTTCCACTTTTCTTAAAGCTTGGAATACAGCTGGTCTGGGCTTCCAAGATAGTATTTTTCAACAACACCCAAGCTTGATGTAAGTCTTTAACCTTTGCAACTGCTCCTTTTAGTTTTTTCTTAACTATCTTCCGCATTTTATCATAGTCTCCCTTTCGAAAATTAAAAGACAGTACTGTGGATTTCCTTACTATCTCTCCTCCACTAATTAAATCAAAGGCGATCATGCTATTATCACTATTGCCAAGTGGCCCCAACACCCTTATCTCTTGCACTAGATCTAATGTTCCACTAAGGACTAGGTCTAATATGGCTTCCCCTCTCATTGGTTCATGGACCAGCTGCTCCAAGAAGCAGTCATTTATGTCATCTAGGAACTTTATCTCCCTAGCATTTACTGCCGTGACACTGACCCAGTTGATACCGGGATAATTGAAATCACCCATTATTATTACCGTGCTGTAGCTTTTGTTAGCTTCCTTGATTTCTTTGAGCATTTCATCATCCATTTGTTCATTCTGGCCAGGCGGTCGATAGTACACCCCCACCGCCATCACCTTCCCCTTTCTACATGGAATTTCAATCCATAGAGATTCTAAAGCAAATTTTGTTTCCTGCAAAACTTTAATCCTTTCTGACTCAATGTCCTCTCTAACATAGAGCGCTACCCCTCCACCAATTTGATCAGCTCTATCATTACGATATAGTTTGTACCCAGGTATCACAGTGTCCCACTGGTTGTCCTCCTTCCACCATGTCTCTGATATTCCAATCACATCTAACCTCTCATTTAGTGCTATATATTCTAACTCTCCCATCTTATTTTTTAGACTTCTAGCATTTTAGAGACTGTATTTTATTCATATTAATTTGGCTATTGGTAGACATGGGTAATTTGGGATCTTTAAGATCTGTCTGCTCCATACTCGAGGGCATTTGGGCTACTTTACTCTTTTTTGGAACCTCTCTGCTTTTGGTAGTATCCTTCAAGAATACATTCTTCCGAACCATCTGCTCTTGGGCGACTGTCGGCTTTCCCCTACTATCTAGTTTAAAAGCTGCTCTATCTCTTTTTTAAAGGTTAATGCCAGCAGCCTGGTTCCATCCCGGTTAAGGTGAAGCCCATCCCTTCGGAAGAGCCCCTCCTTTCCCCAGAATGTACCCCAGTTCCTAACAAATCCAAACCCCTCATCTCTGCACCATTGTCTCATCCACGCATTGAGACTCCGGAGCTCTGCCTGCCTTTTGGGTCCTGCACGTGGAATGGGAAGCATTTCGGAGAATGCTACCCTGGAAGTTCTGGATTTCAACTTCCTACCTAAAAGCCTAAATTTAGCCTCCAGAACCTCCCTACCACATTTTCCTATGTCATTGGTACCGACATGTACCAAGAGAGCAGACTCCTCCCCAGCACCTTATCTAGGTGGTGCGTGAGGTCCACTACCTTCGCTCCAGGCAAGGCATGTTACCAGGCGATCCTCACGTCCACCAGCCACCCAGCTATCTACATGCCTAATGATCGAATCACCAACTATAACGGCTGTCCTAACCCTTCCCTCATGGGCACATGGCCCTGGAGAAACTTCTTCGGTGCGAGATTGTTTTACATCACCTGGAGGACAGGTCCTAGTTACAGGATCACTTCCTGCCACACCAGGGTGATGCTCTCCTGTCACGTGACCTCTCTCCTCCATGGCAACAGGGATGCTGACAGACTGGAGGTGGGACTTCAGAACTATATCCCTGTAGGTCTTGTCTATGTACCTCTCTGTCTTTCTTATGTTTTCCAAGTCTGCTACTCTAGCCTCTAGAGAACGGACTCGTTCCCTTAGAGCAAAGAGCTCCTTGCACCTAGTGCACACGTAAGACCTCTCACCAAGTGGGAGAAAATCATATATGTGACACTCAATGCAAAAGACTGGAAAGCCCCATCCCACTGCTGGACTGCTGTCTGCATCTTAGTTTTAAGTTTTTGCTTAGATCGTTAAGTTCTTTACTTACTAAGGGTTGCTATGGATATTTATACCAATAAAACTGTACCTAATACGTTTAATATACCTTGTTCACCTGAAGCTTAATTAATCTCAGGTCCTTAGTGTATGTCTGATTTGGGTAACAAGCTTCACCTGAGATGTGTACGTACCTATAAAGCTACAATTATCCTAGGGGTGGGTGGGTGGGAAATAACACTTATTAAAAGAGGGCTGCTACCCAGTACCCTGTCCTGTGCTGCTGAGGTAAGCTATATTCTTATTTGATTTAAATTATAGCTCTTTGCTGCTGCTAGGCTCTAACTTCTTATGAAATTTAAACTACAAGCTCTCTGCTGGGTTCTAAATTTAACCAGAAAGCTCTCTTCTGTGTTTTAAATTTAAACTAAAATTACTTTGCTGATACTAGGCTCTGAGTGACTATTAAATTTAAACTACAGCTCTCTGCTGGGTTCCAAATTTAACCAGAAAGCTCTCTTCTGTGTTTTAAATTTAAACTAAAAATACTTTGCTGATACTAGGCCCTGAGTGACTATTAAATTAAAACTATGAGCTCTCTGCTGGGTTCCAAATTTAACCAGAAAGCTCTCTTCTGTGTTTTAAATTTAAACTAAAAATACTTTGCTGATACTAGGCCCTGAGTGACTATTAAATTAAAACTATGAGCTCTCTGCTGGGTATGAAATGTAACCAGAAAGTTCTCTTCTGTGTTTTAAATTTAAACTTAAACTGCTGCTACTAGGCCCTGACTGATTTCACAAAAAATAGTGGGTTCACGGATTAAATAGCTTTAATAGAAAGAATTCCTTTCAGAAAATTCCCAGAAGTATATACTCACAATTGCAGATCTCTCTCCAGAAGTAACAGTCCCTTTTTCTAGTCCTTCAAGACTAGAACAATGACTTTGTCATTAGCAAAAGTAGGGACATTAGTTTTTGGACAAGCCAATGTTTGTGTGAGGTAACCATTACATGACAACTGCAAGTAGCAATTTCATGTGTCATACACATGCTATTGCATGGCAGGGGTGTCGCACAAACAGTTCACATGTAAGTGCATACATAGCTCATGTCTGCCCCATATGCATTCTGCAGGTGTTAGAGTGACATGCTAACAGTGCATGACAGTACATGTCCCAGACAACAGCTATGTATGTATGTGTTCACAGCAGGTGAACTGTAGAATGGAGACAGGCAAACAATGTATTTATATGTGTGGAGGGGATGTGTGGAGTTGAGAGGAGGGGTGTGCAGATCCTTCTGTGGCATTACTGAGAGGCACATTTCATGAACACAAGTGCCACAGGGGGCTATTTGTGGGGAAACAAATGAGCCAGAACACCCATAGCAGCAGGACAGCATGTGTACATCTTTGTGGCAACTCTGATTTGCACTACACAGTGACACGTATGGACTGACATACTGTCTTATCATAGTACATTTGGTATGCAAACATACACATTGAGATCAGACCTATCTTACCTCATGACTTTGTTGTCTCTTCTGCAGCACATCATCAAACGTCCTACAACTTCACCCAGTAGATGCATGACACGTGAGTTTGACATGACTTTGAACTTTATTGATAACCTTGAATGAACATCTGTTGCTCCATTGCATATTATATGCAGTTCATGAAGCCAAGTCACACTCCTAGGATGACCAGTTGCACAGGTCATCATACTTTGGCAATATTAGATCCACATCAATTCATAGAAATGAATGGATGATGAGTGGGTTATATTTTTTTATTTATTTATTTATTTACATCTCTTATATACCGCACTATTTGCGATCAGCGCGGTTTACATAGAACAAACAATATCCGACAATAAACAAGAGTCAGGTCATTACAATGAATAGGAGCAGTAACTTGGATAACAGGGGAAACTATCTACATATGTGGAACATTGAACAAGGTAACTGTATATATGAGAGATGGAGTTATTGTATATCATGAGAGGGACCTTGTTCCATCATACAGTCGAAGTGTCAACCTGTCAGAAGAACAGCCCAATGTGCCCATAGCCTTACTGTATCTGTACAAGTGCACTTTCCGGTTGCATGCAACTTATAGAGATGTATGGCTCTTATGTCCTTGGATCATAGATAAGTTACTTGTCCAGCTGTTATATACATTTGTGCCAGGATGATTGTAGGGTCTTTATAGCAGATGAGAGAGCTGTGAAACCAATATAGGTGTTCTTGGGTGTTTCCTGTGGCATTGCACCTATTTATCGCAGACATTACAACAGAAGTTATCTGCATTTGGAAGTTCAAATCAGGGATACCTAAGCAGGGCTACAAAGGGGCCAGGGTCCTGCCTTGTTTGGGAAGTTTACACACTGTGAGGTCTCCTCATGCACAGTATAAGTAGCATGCATTTGATTCAAGAGATTGTAGCAGCCTTTAGAGTTAGACAGGTAAATACCAACATATACACTCATCGTTGATGTTATTAATGCCCTGTATAGTCTAGAATTCAGCAGCACAGGTCATTTTTGGTCTTAGCTGAAGAGATTCAGCTGCAGAATTGTTAACGCAATTACATTGACTTCCATTTAAGCAGAGATGTTTCTTCAAGCTTATGATTTTAGCATTTAAAACTCTTCAGAGCCTTGGGCTTTGGTATTTAAAGGATTTACTGCAATGGTATGGGCCTGGTCGGGCTTTGCATTCTGTAGAAGCCCGGATATTACAAGTTCCGGAGTTTAGTCAGACCCGATTACAACAATGGCACAAATGTTTATTTTATGTTGCTGCTCCAGTTTTTTTTTTAATTCTCTACCTCTGGCATCACGTTCTGAGTTAAATCGTTTGACCTTTCGTAAAGGTCTAAAAGCTTTTCTTTTTCCTTAGATTTTGTCTCCTTAGAGTGATAAGGATGCAGTGACAGTGAGACAGATATGAGGCAGCTGGATGGGATATGAGGTTGAATGGGATGTTTTTAATTATTACAAATTTTAATTTGTTCTTGATTGTTGTTGTTTTATTGATGTCTGTACTCTGCCTAGAATGCTTGATGGTTGGGATAGGGTTCTTACTTTAGAAGTCATTTTTTCGTTTTTTGCCAAGCAAAACATTGTTACTGAGTCAGAAATTGAACTTCTGGGCCACATTTTTGCCTCAGGTATGCATGTAGATTGTGAGCCCTTCAGGGATGAGGGAATATATACAGTACCTGATTGTTAACCACCTAGAATGCATTTGCAGACCAGTGGTATGGAACAGAATTAATCTGTCAAGGTTTTACCTTTGTTGTGCTACTTGCCTCTCTTCTTCAGTCTGTGATATGTTTGTTATATGTGAGTCTTCCTGCAAATGGCATTTGAGGGGTTTGCAGCAGACACAGGGGTCTTTGTCTCATTCCATACTGCACATATGTGAGAGGTATGTGTCCTCACTGGGGATATCTGGTAACTTTATATACAATTGATATAGCCAGTAGCGGGTCTAGAACTCTCATCCTTTCATGCATAGGACAGTTACTGTGTCGCTGTGCTAGCGCAATTGCCCATAGGCTCTGTGTTATTGCATTAGACATGACTGACATATTTGCAGATGCAACACTGGCAGTGGAGGCATGGAGACATTACACCTAGCATGAGGAGGGCCTGGTGTGGAAGTATTGGTTAAGGCTGGCTCATTTGTGTGCTTTGGGACTTTGGGACCACACATGTATCATGATTCTGAGCGTGCTCTGTGCATTGGATATTGAGTGTAGCCTTCACAAAGTGGGCCTGTGACATGCAGTTCCTTGTGCATATTAGAGCTGTTGCAGGTGTTCACAATATACTTTCAGCCCATTCCATATAACCCTTCGCTGTACTTCCTACCCTACTGCTGGCATGTGGCCCTGTTTGTGTATGACAGTGCTTCACACAGGAAATGCTGCTGTTCTGCCCCCCCCCCCCAGCCTGCCTCCTGCCCCTTGCCCTTGAGGGATGTGTGGCTAAATGTCAAATGCTGTCAAGCCATCAAGAGTGATAGCATGCTTTGTAGTACCACACCACAATGAATGACAGCTGAAATATCTGCTTATAACACCTGGGTGAGTCTACGCAGAGTTTCATTGGGATTCAAGCTGTCATCCTATTGAAAACCATACTGTTTCTCAGACCATGAGACTACTACATCTGCCCATACAGAGCTGGTTCCTGCTACCTAACATGTTTTTGACTCACAGTTTTTGGGGCCCAAACTTGCTGCCAAGCACATTGGTGCAGAGGTGGTTACCAAGCTGTTCTCAGAGCAGCCAGGTGTAGACACATAGCACCACACTTTCTATGGTGGCCTGTTGCATCTGTCAAGCCATTTATTTATTTATTTAACTGTTTTTATATACTACCTTTCAGACTGTCAAGGCAGTTTACAATCAACACTGCAAATGTTTACTATATAGAATGAAGAGAAACCATTGGTAACAGAGAATGTGTGTGAACAAGGGTTAACATGAATGTAACATATTTGCCACAGCTAAACTTGGCTTATATTTGAAGTGACTGGGGGTGTTAAATGGGGTGAGGGTGGTCTACAGGAGATGTCAATTTTGGGTTATGCGCATTACATTTAGGTGCAAGGTCCATCAAAGTGTTCAATGAAAGATGTGTTCTTAGGCTTCTACAGAAGTCTTCAAGGTTGGATATCGACAGAATGCTATGAGGGAGCTCATTCCAAATCTTCAGGGTGTATGGTAAAAATGCCCGGCTTGAGGCTGAGTATGTGCTTGTCCTGTTTGTAGGAGGAATAGCTAAGGTGAACTGCATGTTGACTCTTCTTGGTCTGTTCTCTGGTGTCTTTAGAATGAGAGATTGTAGATAATTTGAGGAGAGACCATGGAATACTTTGAATATAGGGAACGATGCCTTACATTTAGAGCAGGAGGTAATGGGGAGCCAGTGTAAGGCATTGAGGATCAGAGTGATGTGATCGTGAATAGATGCTCCATGCAGAATCCACATCAGACAATTGATCTCACACTAGAAATCCCCAAATTACCAAATAATCAAGTATAAAAGAGATTTCCAAATCTTCATTTGTCACTTAATTATTAACACACTTTCTGAAACAACACTATATATCTTAAAGAGACCAGAGACAACTAGAATTCAGTGTAAAATATACTTGAAACATTAGCCATAAGCACCATCATAGATCTCCACACCATATGCTTTCTTTTTATATTTTATTTTTTAAACTTTAAACCAATTTCTAAAACTTTTTTCTCATTAAAATTGCCATCAAAAAAGATTTGCAAAAACCGATACTACTTATCTGCTCTCAAAAACACACGAGACCTGTTTCAGGCAAAGCCTTGCTTCAGGGGATCTCCCAAAAAATAAACAGAACATGTAGCACCCACCAAGTTCCAGCGGCAATTCTAAACTGTTTCAAAAAGATGCTTAAACTCACAGGAAGTGACATACACTTTTAAACTAGAAAATAGGGGAAAGCCGACAGTCACCCAGGAGCGCATGGTTCGGACAAAGGTATCCTTGAAGGATACTACCAAAAGCAGTGAGGTTCCAAAAGGGAGTATAGTAGCCCAAATGCCCTTGAGTAAGGAGCAGGCAGAGCATAAGGATTCCCAATTACCCATGCCTACCAATAGCCAGATTAATATGAATAAAATACAGTCTCTAAAATGCTTGTATGCCAATGCTAGAAGTCTAAACAATAAGATGGGAGAATTAGAATATATAGCATTAAATGAGAGGTTAGATATGATTGCACTCTCAGAGACATGGTGGAAGGAGGATAACCAGTGGGACACTGTGATACCTGGATACAAACTATATCGTAATGATAGAGCTGAACAAATTGGTGGAGGGGTTGCGCTCTATGTTAGAGAGGGCATTGAGTCAGAAAGGATTAAAGTTTTGCAGGGAACAAAATTTGCTGTAGAATCTCTATGGATTGAAATTCCATTTATGAAGGGGAAGGTGATGGCAGTGGGAGTATACTATCGACCACCTGGCCAGAATGAACAAATGGATGATGAAATGCTCAAAGAAATCAAGGAAGCTAACAAAAGCCACAACAGAGTAGTAATAATGGGTGATTTCAATTACCCCGGTATCGACTGGGACAGTGTCACAGCAGGACAAGCTAAAGAGATAAAGTTTCTAGATGAAATAAATGACTGCTTCTTGGAGCAGCTGATTCATGAACCGACCAGAGGGGAAGCCATACTGGACTTAGTCCTTAGTGGAACGCCAGATCTGGTGCAAGAAATAAGGGTCTTGGGACCACTTGGCAATAGTGATCATAGTATGATCATGTTTGATTTAATCAGTGGAGGACAGATAGTAAAGGAATCCACAGTACTACCTTTTAACTTTCAAAAGGGAGACTATGATAGAATGAGGAATATAGTTCGGAAAAAACTAAAAGGAGCGGTTCCAAAGGTTAAAGACTTACAGCAAGCTTGGGTGTTATTTAAAAATACTATCCTCGAAGCCCAGACCAGCTGTATTCCACGCATTAAGAAAAGTGGAAGAAAGTCCAAAAAACTGCCAGCATGGTTTAAAGGTGAGGTCAGAGAGGCTGTTGCTGCCAAAAGAGCAACCTTCAGGAAATGGAAAAAAGAGCCAAATGATGAAAACTGGAAACAGCACAAGCACTGGCAAGTTAAATGCAAAGCATTGATAAGGCAGGCAAAGCGGGAATTTGAGAAGAAACTTGCTACGGAAGCAAAAACACGAAATAAAGACTTTTTCAAGTACATTCGTAGCAAAAGGCCTGTGAGAGAGTCAATTGGACCATTAGATGATAGAGGGGTAAAAGGGGCAGTAAGAGGAGACAAGGCTATAGCAGAGAGACTGAATGAATTCTTTGCTTCGGTCTTTACTGAGGAAGATGTAGGGATGTTACCCAAGACTGAAGTGGTATTTAAAGGTGATACTGCAGAGGAATTGAGAGAAATATCGCTACACCGGGAAGATATATTACAACTATTTGATAAACTGAATAGTAGCAAATCACCTGGACCGGATGGTATACATCCCAGAGTGTTGAAAGAACTGAAATATGAGATTGCAGACCTGTTATTGGTAATCTGTGAACTTTCATTAAAATCATCTGTAATACCTGAAGATTGGAGGGTCGCCAACGTAACACCAATTTTTAAAAAGGGTTCCAGGGGTGACCCGGGAAATTACAGACCGGTGAGCCTGATGTCAGTACCAGGGAAAATGGTAGAAACCATCATAAAGAACAAAATTACACAGCATGTAGATAGTCATGGCCTAATGGGAGACAGCCAACATGGCTTTAGACAAGGAAGATCTTGTCTTACTAATCTGATCTGTTTTTTGAAGGTGTGCATAAACAGGTAGACAAAGGTGAGTCGGTTGATATAGTGTATCTGGACTTTCAGAAAGCTTTTGACAAGGTCCCCCATCAGAGACTTTTGGCGAAGCTAAAAAGTCATGGGATAGGAGGCAGTGTACTATTGTGGATCGGGAACTGGTTAAAAGATAGAAAGCAGAGGGTAGGGCTAAATGGCCAATATTCCCAATGGAAAAAGGTGAACAGCGGAGTACCCCAGGGATCTGTACTGGGTCCGCTACTTTTTGACATATTCATAAATGACCTGGAAAAGGGAATAACTAGTGAGGTTATCAAATTTGCAGATGACACACAAAACTGTTTAAAGTTGTTAAAACCCAAGAGGATTGTGGAAAACTGCAGGAGGATCTGGATAAATTGGAAGACTGGGCATCCAAATGGCAGATGAAATTTAATGTGGACAAGTGCAAAGTTATGCACCTAGGAAAGAACAACCCACACTATAGTTACACGATGCAAGGCTCCACATTAGAAACCACCACCCAGGAAAAAGATTTAGGAGTCATCGTGGATAACATGTTAAAACCCTCCGCCCAGTGTGCAGCGGCGGCCAAGAAAGCAAATAGAATGCTAGGTATCATAAGGAAAGGGATGGAGAATAAAACAAAGGATATTATAATGCCTCTGTATCGCTCCATGGTACGACCGCACCTTGAATATTGTGTGCAATTCTGGTCACCGTATCTTAAAAAGGACATAGAGTTATTAGAAAAAGTACAGAGAAGAGCCACCAAATTGGTGAAGGGGATGGAAGGCTACTCCTATGAAGAGAGGCTAAAAAGGTTAGGGCTCTTTAACCTAGAAAAGAGACGGCTGAGGGGAGATATGATAGAGGTGTATAAATTAATGAATGGAGTGGAACGGATAAACGTGGATCAATTGTTTACGCTATCAGAATCTAGAAGGACTAGGGGACATGTAATGAAGCTACAGGGTAAACTATTTAAGACAAATAGGAGAAAATATTTCTTCACTCAACGTGTAATCAAACTCTGGAATCTGTTACCGGAGGATGTAGTAAGGGCTGTTAGTATAGCTGGGTTTAAAAAAGGTTTGGACAAGTTCCTGGAGGAAAGGTCCATAAACCACTATTAAAAAGGGACCCAGGATATCAATGCTTGGCCTAGTACAAGCACTGCAGAACCTGTGTCTTTTGGGGAAACTGCTAGGTACGTATGACCTAGATTGGCCACTGTTGGAAACAGGATACTGGGCTTGATGGACCTCGGTCTGACCCAGTATGGCATTTCTTATGTTCTTATGTTCTTACACTATAAATAACTTCACAGAACCAATCAGATAAACCCAGATCAGTGACAGATATAGAAAAATGACAGGAAAATACCACATGGCCTATCTAGTCTGTCCTTCCATATCAACAACTACAACAGTCCCCTTTTTTCATTAGAGATCCTCTGTGTTTGTCCCATGCTTTTTTGAAATCAGATACCGTTCTCATCTCTACCACCTCCATTGAGAGACTATTCCACGGATCCACCACTCTTTCCGTAAAGAAATATTTCCGCATATCACTCCTGAATCTATCCCCTTTCACCCTCAACCCATGTCCTCTCTTAGCAGAACTTGCTTTCAATCAAAAGAGGCTCTTCTCCTGTGCATTTATGCCACGGAGGTATTTAAACGTCTCAATCATATCACCTCTATCCCGCCTTTCCTCTAAGGTGTACATATTAAGATCCTTAAGTCTATCTTCATATGCTTTATAATGAAGACCACTAACCATTTTGGTAGCCACCCTCTGTACTGACTCCATCCTGTTTATATCCTTTTGAAGGTGTGGTCTCCGGAATTGCACACAATACTCCAAATGAGGTTGTACCAAAGACTTATACAGAGGCACAATCACCTCCTTTTTTCTGCTAGCCATTCCTCTCCATATGCACCCAAGCATCCCTCTAGCTTTTGCTGTTACCTTTTCTACCTGTTTAGCTACTTTAAAATCATCTGACACGACCATGATCACGCCCTTCTTTAGAGGACAAAAGTACTTCACCCCTATACTATATTGCTCTCTTGGATTGCTGCAGCCCAAATGCATGGCCTGGCATTTTTTTAACATTAAATCCCAGATGCCAAATTCTAGACCATTCTTCAAGCTGAGCTAGACCCCTCCTTAGGTTATCTACACCTTCCTGGGTGTCTACTCTATTGAAGATTTTGGTATCATCCGCAAAGAGGCAAACCTTACCCGACAGCCCTTCTGCTATATCACTAACAAAGATGTTAAATAGAATCGGACCAAGGACAGATCCTTGGGGAACACCACTGGTAATTTCCATCTCCTCAGTGTGAGCTCCATTTACCTGTACCCTTTGTCACCTCCCACTCAAACAATTTCTAACCCAAGCAGTAACTTTAGGGTCCATTCCTAGGGTGCTCAGTTTGTTTATAAGTCATCTGTGAGGAACGGTGTCAAAGGCTTTACTGAAATCTACATACACCACATCAAGGGCTCTCCATTGGTCCAACTCCCTGGTCACCCAGACAAAGAAATCAATCAGATTTGTCTGACAAGACCTGCCTCTGGTGAATCCATGCTGCCTCGGATCCTGTAATCCACTGGACTCCAGAAACCTTACTATTTTCTCTTTCAGCAGTGTTTCCAATAATTTACTCACCACCAAAGTTAAACTAACCAGCCTGTAGTTTTCAACCACATCCTTACTTCCGCTTTTGTGTAAAGGCACCACATGAGTCTCTCTCCAGTCCTTTGGCACCACTCACGACTCCAACGAGGCATTGAAAAGGTCAGTCAGTGGAGCTGCTAGAATGTCCCCAAGTTCCCTCAGTATTCTAGGGCGTATCCCATCTGGTCCCATCACTTTGTCTACTTTAAGTTTAGCTAGTTTCTCACGAACACAGTCTTCTGAAAATTCTTCAAGATGCCCCTCGCTTCTATTGCTGTTTGTGGGTGATTTCTGAGGTCCTGCTCCTGGTTCTTCAACTGTGAACACAGAACAGAAATATTTGTTAAGCAATTCCGCCTTATCCTCATCAGCTTCTACATATTCCTCCCCTTCACCCTTGAGTCTGACAATACCACTTTTACCCTTTCTCTTCTCACTAACATGTCAGAAAAATGTCTTATCCCCCCATTTTATTGTATTGGCTATTTCTTCCTCTTTTTGAATCTTTGTCTTCCTGACTACTTTGCTAGCTTCTCTAAGTTTCTCTCTGTGATCTCTTGTACTTCATGAAGGCCTCCCTCTTTTTCTTTACCTTTTCAGCTACTTCTTTTGAAAGCCATTGCAGTCTTCTTTTCCTTTTACCTTTATTTACCATTTTAACAAAAAGATTGGTTGCCCTTAAAATATCCCCTTACAGTTTTGCCCACTGTTTTTCTACATGCCCCCAGCTGTTCCCATCCCACTAACGACTCCTTGAGGTATCAGCCCATCTTGGCAAAGTTAGTTTTCCTAAAGTCTAAAATCCTCACTTTTGAATGGATTCTAATAACCCTAGTCTGGTGATCACTGGATGCAAAATGATCTCCCACTATAACATCAGAAACACGTTCACCATTGGTAAGCACTAAGTCCAGTATGGCCCCTTCACGTGTGGGGTCTGTTACCAATTGCCTGAATAGTTCTCCCTGTAGAGAATCCAGGATCTCCTTACTTCTAGATGATACTGCAGCAATATCTCATAATATGGATGCCCATTCAATTTCCTGATTCAGCCCATAGATCCACTGTTGCTTTTTCAAAATCAAAACTGCTTCTCGGTTTCCACCTCCAATCAGCGGGAACCATATCAATTTCTTGTTACGTAAATGAAGTGTCATCATGAGCACCTGACATGAAATGAGATACTAGAGATGCAGTCACAGTTTTGGTATTCAGTCTACTAAGATGTTCAGTCATACAACATTTTATGGGTCTTTTTGTATGACCCACGTAGATTTCAAACAGGCACACAGAAGAATATATACAACAAAGCTTGAAGTGCAAGATGTAGGATAATGCAATTGGACCTGTTCAAGACACATGATGATACTTCATTTACGTGATGAGAAATTGATATGGTTTCCACCGATTTCTTCAAGTGAAGCAGTGCTTTCCTTGCTAAAATGCTTTTGATAATTACCCTCTTAGGGGTGTAGTTACTAAGGTGTGGTAAAATATTGCATTTTTACCGCAGCTTACTTTACCATGGGAGACACTAACCCAAGGTAAATTAGAACCCCAGGTTAGTAACCCCTGAGGTATATGAACCCCTGCGGGCTTAACAGAGACGTGAGGGAGACACTCTCCCTTCGTGCCTCTCAAAGCCGGCACGGAGGGAGGGATTCAGCCGGGCAGAGGGGGCCCCCCGGGACAGTCCATGCTGCCGCGGCAGCAGAGGGGGCCCCGCGGGACAGTCCATGCTGCCGCAGCGGCCAGCGTTTTATTTTTTTTTATTAAAGTTTACTTGAGCCGATGGGGGGTGGGGGGGCTAGGACTGGAAATGGGCTGGGGGGGGTTAAGACTGGAGGTGGGCTGACACGAAGGGAAAGGAAAAAGAAATGGTGGATGTTGACCCACCACAGTACATATTGCCAGTTATATGGCGAATAGTACACATAAAAAGGATCAGCTATTCATATCCCTCAGTCTAATAACATCAAAAAATCTAATAAATCATGGAGAAATAGTAAGAGATCCTCTTGCCAAAATGAAAAGAGGAGAAAACAGAATGGGATGAAGAGGACATCTACTTGGTGTGTTGGAAAGAGGAGAGCAATAAGCCACATAAAGAGATAACTGAGGCATTAATATTGTGCGTCAAATATATATTCTCATCAATAAAGTGTAGCCATGCAGTAGAAGAACCAAACCGTAGCCAGGAAAACTACATAAAGGAGAGTGTATATCCAATATGTGGTTGTATGAAACGTACAGTGAAAAAAGATCCACTAGATATACAGTATTAATGAAATACTGAATAACAACGGGCTAAACAAGAACCATAATATGATATAACCATTGTGTGTTTATGTGAGTGAAATATGACCAGAAATAGAATGAAAGGCACCTATGCATGAGGTCATAATGAGAAGGGTGGCCAAATATAACCAAGTAAAGAACAAAGGATATAAGTACTTACTGGTTGCACAAAAGATGTATTTGTGTCAGTAAAAGCCTATGCCAAACAAATCTTCAATGCATGAAAGAAAACGTATTGTGAACTAATTTGGTATATACTCAAACTTACAAATGTTCTCAGAACTGAGAGAGCGGACTATGGTTCTTAACCCGCGATGGCTGAGCCCCTTCGTGCCGGCTTTGAGAGGCGCGAAGGGAGAGTGTCTCCCTCGCGTCTCTGTTAAGCCCGCAGGGGCTGGAGGGAGGGATTCAGCCGGGCAGAGGGGGCCCCCCGGGACAGTCCATGCTGCCGCGGCAGCAGAGGGGGGCCCCATGGGACAGTCCATGCTGCCGCGGCGGCAGCCAGCGATTTTTTTTTAAATTTAATTTTTAAAAAAGCTAACAATTTGTTCTATTTTTGAGGGCCCTTGCCAGCTGTGGGCCCTACGCCACGGCATAGTTGGCGTATAAGTAAATCCGGCCCTGCCCCTCCAGGCATAAGGATTACACTTTCCTATCACTGTTGGATGACGTCTCCCTTCGTCAGTATGTTTCCTGCCCCACCCATGCCTTAGGCTTAGGACATACCTTGGATCTTAATATCACACCTGTTAATACCTCCTTTATCCCATCTGCCAACTCTCCCCTCTCTCTTCCCTGGTCCGATCACTCCTGCCTTTTTTTCTCCTTTCCTCCCCCTGTACCCCCCTCTCCCATTGAGCCCCATTCCCTCCCCTCCCCCCCCCCTCACATCCTGGCGCCATATCACCCCCCTTACCCTACTGCGATTTCCTTCTGTTGATACTCTCCTCTCCTCTGATTTCTCGTCCCTTTCTGTTGATGGGTAGGTAGACACCTGGTTCACCACCCAGTCCTCTACCCTGGATCACTTAGCGCCCTATCATCCCCTCCCAACTTCCTGCCCTTCCACCTGCCACCCCCTGGTATCACCCTGGCCTCTCCCTACATTGTACCCACCTTCGCTGGGCAGAATGGATCTGGCATAGACATCCTTCCTCTGCCTCTCTGTCCATCTACTGTCATTGCCAACAACACTACCATGCCACTATTAATGCAGCCAAACAAGCCCACTACTCCGACCTGATCTCCTCCTCCTCTAACTCCTCCCTGTCAGCCCTCATGCCTGCCTCCTGTCCCATTCCTCCCCTTTCTACCCCCCCCCCCCCAGTCCCACCCGACTTGCCTCCTTTTCGGAAAAGGTCCTTTCCCTTCGTGCCTCTTTTCCCTCCTGCCCTCCTCCCCTTTCCCCACTCTCCCCCTCCTCGTCTCCCCCCCTTTCCCCCATGTCTCCTGCCTTCCCTCATACCTGGCGTGCTTTTCACTCTGTCACTGTGACCAAACTCATTAAGGCCATCACCTCTTTTCATAAGGCCACTTGTCCTCTTGACCCACTCCTTTCCTCCTGGCTTCTAGAACCCTCCCTCTTATTGTGAATTCCAGACTCTCCTCCGGCTTCTTTCCCATGGTCTGGCGGCATGCTGTCGTCCGGCCCCTGTTGAAGAAGTCCTCCCTTGATCCCACCATCCCAGCCAACTGGTGGCCTGTTTCTAACCTCCCCTTTCTTTCCAAGATCCTTGAAAAAATTGTCTTCTCACAGTTCTCCCTGCACCTCGATGCCACCCTTTCCCTTCACCCTCATCAATCTGGCTTTAGGTCAGGTCATAGTACTGAAACGATTCTGCTTGCACTTTTGAATGAAGTCCATCAGGCCCATGAGTGTGGTGACCTCTCTCTTGCCATTTCCCTAGATCTTTCCTCTGCCTTTGACTTGGTGGACCACCGCACGCTCCTCACCCGCTTGCACAAGATCGGGATTTATGGGACAGTTCACCACTGGTTTCACTCCTTTATTTCCTCCCATACCTTCTCTATTCTTCAACAGTCACACCCCTTCACTGTGGAGTCCCTCAGGGCTCAGTGCTTGCCCCACTCTTGTTCAATGTCTTTCTTGCCCCACTTGCTCTTACCATCGAGCAGTACGGTATTTCTGGCTATTACTATGCTGATGATCTCCTCCTCCTACTTACTCTCTCACCCCTGACCTGTCCCCCCTCAATGCCTGTCTTTCCGCTGTCTCTGCATGGTTGCACACCAACTTCTTCCACCTCAACCCATTCAAATCCATGACCATTTGGTTCTCTCTGAGTTCCCCTCCCCCTGACCTTTCCCCCTGCTATGTTCTACCCCTGTGCCCCTTGTACCCACCCTTCGCTATCTCGGCATCACCTTGGATGCCTCCCTCAGCTTTCACTCCCACATCTCTTTGCTCGCCCAGCACTCTTTCCTTTTTTTTGCACCAGATCCGTGTCGTCCGTCCCTTCCTCTCGCAATCTTCCCTCACCGCCCTTGTGTTGTCCCTCGTTGTCTCTAGGCTCGATTACTGTAATGTCATTTTCACAGGTCTCCTCCAATATCAGTTTTGTCACCTTCAGCTCATTCACTACACTGTTGCTTGCTTCATTAACCATTCCTCCCCTTTGGACCATGTCACTCCTCTCCTTCTGTAGCTCCACTGGCTTCCCATCAAATTTTGCTTTGTTCGCAAGATTCTCACCACCACTCAGAGTACTGCACAGTGATGTTCCCTGCTACCTTGCCGATCTCATTCACCACCAGCCCTCCCCACAATCCCTCCAATCGACTTTTCCTTCCTTCCCCTTGAACTCACCCGCCAATCTGCCTATTTTTTCCGTGCCCTTGCACTCTGGAATTCACTCCCCTCAGCTTTACACACTGAGGCCTCATTTCCTTGCTTTAAAGCAATATTGAAGACTCACTTATTTCATCTGGCGTTTGATCTCACCCCCCCCCCCACCCGACCCCTAGAGTCCCCCTGCCAAGTATTCCACTCCTGTTTCCCCCTTGCTGTGTGTGGCTGCTCTCCTTTCCTTTCTGTCTTTTCTGTCTGTTCTGCTGCTTTCCTATCTGATTAATGGTGTTCCTTTCATCCTTTGTCCCTCTCTGCAGCCACTTTGAATGTACACCGCTCTAATGCAATCGCCTGGGCTGTATATCAAATGTCTCAATAAAGATAAATTTAAAGATGTAAGGACATGCATTAATGCATGTTAATGTCTTCCCATGTCCAGTGGGAAGAGCAATTATAAAAAGTTCCACATGGGGAAAAAAGCATCCAGCTTTCCTCTCAATGTGTGTGGGAGCAGCTTTTTAAAATCGCTGCTCCTGACATCATCCATCACTGTTAGCAATGGTCCCCCCTCCCCACTCCAGCAACATATGCCTCTCCTCACCTCCTGATATCCCCCAAAATGATCATCAGCCCCTCTTATCACCCTCCTCTGATGGCAAGAATTCTTCGATCATTCTCAAATAAGCCCTCCCATACCCCTATCACACCTTTGCCTCTTGCCAGATATCCCTAGTTTCTAATAGGGAGCAGGAGCAATCCCCAGTCATCCCTGGTTTGTCAGAGTCCTGGGTTCAAAAAGACTCCTGTGACACTAGCAGTAGTCTTGCAGTACTACCGCAAGAGTGAAGCTACCAAATAAGAGCATTTTGTCCTTATTTGACTGCTTGAAGCCTAGTGGTAGTACCAGAAAACTATTACTAGGGTCATGGGGATCATTTTGAACTCAGGACTCCAATGTCAAGTAGGATAGGGAAGGGTCAATGTTATTGGGGGAACCCGGAGGGGATGCCGATGTCAAGGGGGTGTCAGGAGTGCTGGCCTTGACTTTTGCACCTGCCCCTTCAAACAGGAACTTATGAAGCTGGTATAAATGCCAACATTTAAAATTGTCTATTCTTGTAAGACAGGAAGAAAATTGATGCCTTTGAATTATGTTGCTGATGACGAATTCTGGGTATATCATGGACTGCCCAAAGAACAAGCCAGTCAGTACTAGGGGAGATCAAACCTAAGCTTTCTTTAGAAGCTCAGATGACAAAACGTTGACTTTCATACTTTGGACACATCATGCAAAGTGAGAGATCATTAGAAAAAGACATCATGCTTGGCAAGGTAGAACGCAGCGCAAAAGGGGAAGATCAGCAATGAGATGGATCGATACCATAACAGCAGCTATGGATGCCAGTCTGTCAACAGTGAGCCGCCTGACTGAAGACCAAACACAGTTTAGGACAAATATCCAGAGGGTTGCCATGAGCAGCCACTGACTCGACGGCACTTAACAGCAACAACAACATTCTTGTAAAAAAGGGAATACATATCAATATTTTAGGTCTGCTCAAACCATTCCTTAACCATGATTTCTTGCAGACTCTGCGTGGTGTGGATCACATGTTAATAGTGGTTTTCTAAAGTCACTGTTTGGATGTGTAGGCATTCTATATGTTTTAAAGCTGTTATTTATATGTAGGGATACTCTAAAATAAAGGCTTATATGTATTAAGATAAAAGATGGCGAACCTACCAGTGAACTCAAGGTAGGCATGGGCAAACCAGGCAAATGCCTGGGGCTAAATATTTAGGAGGGCCCCTCTCAGAAGTGCTAAATCAATGGCTTACAATGCAGAGTTTTTAGCTGGTAAGTCAGCTGCTCCTAGATAAAAGAATGGGCCAGAGCCATCACTACTCACAGAGGTCTGATTGTTTGTTTCTCCCCCCTTCCCAAGCATTGATTTCCAGTCAGCAGGGGGGGGGGAGGGGGGAGGGGGGGCTGATGAGCAGTGCTTCTTAATTGCTGTGTCCTTCTCTGCCAGTTTTCATCACAACCACATCGAGGTCCCATTTGTGGAATTTTGTCAGAAGATTATGATGGGGGGGGGGGGCAACATGCTTGCTTGCCTAAAGCCCATGTAATGATTCATCCTGCCCTGAGTGAACTGAAAATAGGAAGCAAATAGTAGAGTAGCATGCCAAGTTCATATTCTGTATAGCAATGTATTATTGCTTTGAAAGAGCTTTTATAAAGTTGTTTCATATAGAGTACTTATCTAAAGAGTTTTGGAAATCTGAAAATACAAAATATAGAGTCAACTATTCATAAAGAGAACTCCATTTTTAAGCTGTTTTTACAACTCTCCTATTATCAAAACTGTTTTATGTTACTCACATTTAAGTTTTTATTAAAGGCAGATTACTGTCTGAGCCATTATGGATTTTACACAAAAGACATATTATTAACTTTAAAGTGTTCTATGAAAAATTCCAGGCTGCACTCACCATTCTTTCAATTGCTATGACAAAGTAAATATACACAGCATTTAGAATACCGAAATATTAAGATCTTAGTAACACAGTGTTTAATTATAGTGACAACTGAAGGACATTTGTGACTGCCTACTATTTAAAAATTATGTTACTTTTCAGATTCAATGAATCAAATGGATGATTGATTAATAATTATAGTATTGCATCCTTCCTGAAATTCTTTTGTAATGCTGCTTATGAATGTGACTGATGAAAACTTCAGAAGGCAGTAGAGAAGGACAGTGGAAAGTCGAAGCAGCAAGATCCAGCTGTTTCCTCTTGCTCTATTGGGGTTCAGGCTTAGATAGAAGCTGAGCTGAGAAATGGTGCCATGTCTAAATGTGCAACTATTTGCATATTTTGCCATTATTTAATATCCACTCCAAATTTATTTTAGTCCCGTCACTGTAGCAACAGTCCTTGGCCAAGAGCATTGTGGAACCTGTGTCCTTTGGGGAAACTGCTAGGTACGTATGACCTAGATTGGCCACTGTTGGAAACAGGATACTGGGCTTGATGGACCTTGGTCTGACCCAGTATGGCATATCTTATGTTCTTATTTTATAAACCATTTCCACATGTAGCATGCTGATAAAAGGCATAAATGGCCTCTTTTAAAATTAGATAATACCTAAAAGTATGCACTTAGGACCATACCTGCAGAGTGAGCATTCTGAGGTGAGGAGTTTGGGTGGAACATGGGCAGAGTAAGTGCTATTTCTGCAGGGTTTGTGCTAGTTTTTTATAAAGACACAGAGGGGCATATTTACTAAGCCCCACGTTAGCAATGTGGGTTTGGCTTGCATTGCTATCATGGGGCGCCGCGCTAGATGTAGGGGGCGGGGATATCCATTCCCCTGAATTTAATGCAGCTCGCAGCATTAAAACGGCCACAAGCAGCAGCTAAAGCTACCCATTGTGCTGGAGGTAGTTGCTCCCAGCCAAGCAGTGCTGGCTTTCAAGGCCCACGCTAGTACTCTACACATTTTTGTCATGTGGTGTATGTGTGATATATGTAACCAAGTATGTTAATGTTTCGTTAAGGAAAAATTTGAAGTTTAAACTCATAACAGGATGAAACCAGAATATTCCTTTCAGTTCCTGGAGACTATCTATAGATAGAGTGTTCTCAGTCACCATCTCTTGAAGGGTTGTGAGTAATTTTGTCAGACATCTACCTATTTTATTCTAGTCATACCACCTTATTAGCTTACAGACTACCTGGAGAAATACTTTTTTTCTAACCAGGTCATTGGTCCCTAAGTAGACTGGCGTCAACTTTACATTTCTGGGACTGTTCAAAGATGACAACTAGAGCAGACCCTTGAGAGATCTCTCCTGGGACTAACACCAAACAATTTGCCTTGCTGTTGGATTTTGCTTTCCTATATGGGCAGGAGGATTGGTAAGAGGAAAGGAAAGTCAGGAGCTCATACAGTAAGCTTACCTCTGGGCGAGACTACTCTGCCCAAATTTGTGGTGTTTTCAACTGTTAGCCATCTTCCCAGGACTGACTCTCTAAACTTGAATGAGGAGGGAAACCCACTGAGTTTGGAGCATGTTTTTCTGAGTCCCAACTCCCAACACTCACATCCCATCTCCCCCTCTACAACAAAGCTCCTTGTGGAGATCCCTGGTGAGCAGAGGACTGCTGGAGAATCTAAATGAGTCAGAGAGTGTCAGTTGTTTACCCAAATGCAACTTATCTCCGATAGCAAGGTGGTGAAGAATCGCCTGGAAGATCTCCGGTCAAGAGCTTGACTCCAAATTTAGGACCTGACCTGGGAGCGGGTATTTTTGGTCCCAGGGATTGTCCACCTTGCCAAGGAATCTCAAACCTGGAAAACATGCTGCTTATTGTGTGAATGCAGCACTTGGTACAACTGGAAATAATCGCTCTGGTGGCAATATGGCAGGTGATTGTGAATTTGGAGTCTGAGGTTGTAGATAATTTAAGTTACTTACATCAAACTGTATCTACTGTTAGCCAGCGGGTTTCTACTGCTGGTTTGGCTGAATATGATGAGAGGTTGAAGAAAGTGGAACAAGATTTGAATGGAGTTTGTTTGGTTCAAAAGTTGCTAATGACTGTCTCTCTTTTGCCAGGAAAATCAACAGGAGTCTCTGTATCTTAGAATTCTTAATTTCCCAAGGGCAACCACTATTAGCCCCAAGAGCTTCTAAAAAGGTATGTGGTGGACTTTCAGAAAATACCAACGGAGGCTATTCCTTCTTTCCCTAGAGTATTTTATTTGCCATCTAGCAAAAAAGTTAATTATGGTGAAGCTGTGCTTATGGGAGGAAATTTGCAACAGTCTGTACAGGACTGTACACTTTGCATTTCCCTTTTCCTGCCTCTGTAACACTAAACATATTAGTAGTATTCCTACCAAGTGAGGATGCTGGTATACGTTTTCAGCTGCTATGGTCACCTTTGTTTTTTTTAAATGCTGACCATTGTGGCTAAATAAAATAGATATATTCAGCACTGGTATCTGGCTTGCAACCAGCACTAGATATCTGTGTAGTGTAGTAAGTGCTAGTACTGTCTAGATAGCAGCGATATTAAGGCCGGTATCTGGATAAAGTAAGGGAAACATTTTTGCTGTCCTAACTTTATCTGGATAATTATCTAGCTAGCTGGCTGAATGTCACCCCTAACTGGATTAACTTGCTTCTTGCTCTCACTCCACCCACATACTGTCCCGGTCTGTAAGGACATTCACTAGCACTATCTAGATAGTGCTGCTGAATATCCAGGGGTAGTACTGGCTAAAGCTGCTGTTATCCAGGTAAATGCCTGCAAATACTTCCTAAAAATTTTGTGGAAATGATCGAGGGTGCGTTTAAGTGGGATGAAGGCTTGGTGACGTGCCCTGTGGTTGCCGGGCGGCAATACCTGCGGGTGCTCCCCGGGTAGGCTGGGGTTTCTTATTGAGGAGAGAGTGTTACCCTGTTTCAGGTGCCCGGGGTGTTCAGGTGCCCGAGGTGGTCAGGATGGCGCTGCGTTTGTTGGGTGAAGTGCCTACGCATTTGGCGCTGTGCTCTTTTCGCTTCAGGGTGGCTGCCCGGGTCATATAGAGCACGAGCAGATGGCGATCTCGGGCATTTTGGGGTTATGTGCGGCTGTGCCGACTAAGGGGGATCGTGGGGTTGGGGAGTTTCATTGTTCGTTTATTTTGCAGGTGGGGTCTGTAGCCTGCTGAATGTTGGGGATGGGTCACTCCTTTGTCCACTGGGCAGGACGGTGAGTTGTCGCTAGGCAGGTGAACGCCAATTTGGGGAGCGTTCCCGGTTTTTGGCGGCTGTATCATGGCTGGGTGAGCACGGAAATGGCTTCCTTTGCTACAGTGCCAAGGACGGATATCGGGACTGCCTGCAGTGTTGGAGGCAACGACCTGGTTCCAGGTCATGCCGGCATCTGATCAGAGCGGATCGGGAGGATTTGGTGGGTTTTTGCAGATGTTTCTGGGTGTACTTCTGATGGGGGTCTGCCATTCCTGCTTGATGGAGCCAGAGGCGTTGGTCGTGGGAGGCTGGCTAACAGTACTCCTCCGCTTGGTCGCTGGGTTGGCCGACATGGGGGTACCAGAGAATGCATTTTTGGATTGAGGTTGAGTCCATGGCTTTATAGGGGTGTTGGGGTGATTATCGCCAGTCGGGATGGATCTGCTCCTTTACGACTGGCGGGTGGCCTTGGAATGTGTGTTGGTTGGGATGCTCACTGGTCGCAGCTTGGCTTTTGGGGGGGTGGCACAGGAACAAGGTTGTCACCTGTGCCGGTGGCAGGATCCCGGAGGTTTCCGGGGTCCGGAGCCTCAGGCTACACTTGGGCGGGGGCGGGGTGCCCCTGACCCGGTCAAACCCTGGTCGACTTTTGCTAATAGCATGGCGAAGTCGGGGGAAGGGTTAGGTAATTTGCCGGGGGGGGGGGGGGCAAGTTATGGCATTAGCGGTGGCAAGGCACTTTGCTAAGGTATGGCTGGTGCGGGCCGGGTGCCGCTAATCGATTGAGAAGGTGTAGCATGTTGGCATATTGTGAAATTGTTTAAAGGTTAATAAAGCTGCGACCAGTTGTGTTCCATGAACTGTTGGTGTGGTGTCTTTTGTGGGGTTGGGAGATTGGGGGTGATGGGGGGTGGAGGAAATGGACCTGAAGCACCAGGTCCGCCTGCCTCGGTTACTCACTTTTATCCATTTACTAGTCCTTTTACTCTTGTGAGATCTTCTGGATTCTGGATATGAAAGAAGGTGTCTTTACTTTCACCCTGATGTGAATGACCTCCCGCTTGAGTAGAAACTCCAGAACACGCGTCTTTTATGTGTCTGTAGATTTTTAAAAGCTTGTCCAATCTTTCCTTTAAAATCTTTTGCAACCTATCATCCCTTTTAGTCTCTAATAAAGGAGTATAGGAAAAATGTTATTAGTCAAGTAAAATAACAAAGTAATAGGGCATTTTAAATCCCCTGTATAAACAAAACAGGGAGTGGCGTAGGGCAAGTAGGATGGGACCTAAGGAAGAAGAGCCTGTTCTAACAGCAGCCAAGTAAACATACAAAAAGCCTTTTAAAAGGAAATTCAAAAAAATAGCACATCTACAATCAAAAAAGCAATTAATAGTATCTTAGCTATCCTATTAATTCAGATAGATAATGTTTGAAATGCAGTTTCTTCCATTTGTTTACCACATTGTTCATGGATAAATGGAACTTTTACGTTAAGAATTTCTTTGTGCCTAAATATAAATCCTAACTACTCAAAACATAATTAGATGAGACATGTATGTTTTGTCATAATTAATATTCTGTCAATAGGCAAGATAAGAATGTTCCAAGGGTTAATGTTTTGCTGCTCTGTATCTAACTGTGCCAGTGAGGTTTTCTAGCTGACTCCATTAATGCAGTCAGCACAATGGATCAGGTTAGAGATATGTCTCAATAAATTATTCTCAAGTACTGGGGGTAGGAGTGCCTAATTAATCAGCTTTGTCATTATGTTTGACTTGTAGCCTTACAGTGTTTGGGATGGGTACTCGGTGTATTTAATCCACAGACTTTACAAAAAGTCTCCAAGACCCATGTGAATGTTATCATACTTACAGACTAGAATAGCTAATTTTCCAGCACAATATAGATATCTTTCTTTACCATATTTTTCTGTTATATTTTTTAAGTCTACCCAAAAAAAATTTCAGTCAGATCATTTTACAAAAAAAAGGCCCATCATAATATTTATGCAAAAACAAATTATGTTGTCTAAATATATTATTTAATATTTTTAATGAAAATATCACATAGAATCTATTTAGGAGGGACAGAGAGGGCAAGAAAGGAGAAGTAGCACTCTGTCAGAAACAGTATTAAAGCAGCTGAAATGCAGGGTACTTGGGGAAAAGATGAAGCACTGTGGATTGTTTAAGAAAAGGAGATGGTACTACTACTACTACTACTACTATTACTATTATTTATCATTTGTATAGTGCTACAAGGTGTACACAGCACAGTACATATAGATGTAAGAGACAGTCCTTGCTCCTCAGAGCTTACAATCTAATCAAGACGAACAACATCATAAAACTGGGGACTAAAGTATGGTAAGATACACATAAGTGGTGAACAAGAAAGTGAGGGGCATCAGGATCCAAAAGCAGCCTCAAAGAGATCGTTTTTTAGCCTGGATTTGCAGAGGGTGTGAGAAGAAGCCTGGCATACTGACTCAGGTATTTCCAGGCATATGGAGCAGCAAGGTGGGAGGTACAAAATCTGGATGTGGCAATGGCAGAGAAGGGCATAGATAAAAGGGATCTACCAGAATTTATGTATTTATTTTTATGTATTTATTTATTTACAGTCTCTTTTATACCGCGCTATTCAACATCAGTGCGGTTTACATGAAACAGAATGACTAGCACAGTGCAGCAAGCTGATATGTGTTTACAAAGAACAGGTACTACAACTTGGATAAAACTGAGGTAACTATTTACATCTAGGCAACACCTTATGTCGTGTCAAAAGTAATCGTAGTCATGGATGGCTTGCGGGGTATGTTGCTGTGGCTGTACTAGATGGGGGAGGGGGCTATTGGAGCGCTGTCTTCCAGATAGTATTTGAGGAAGAGGTGGTGCTTCAATGCCTTCCTAAACTGGGTTAGGTCAGGGATTGCCCAGATGCTGGGTGGTAGGGTGTTCCAGCATCTGGCTGCACAGAATCTGAAAGCCTTTTTTGCTGTTGCACGGGTGCATTGGGTTATTTCCTTCGGGATTACCAGTGTGTTGACTGCTGCAGATCTTCTGGACCTATTGGGGGACATGGTTTGGATAAGCTCTGCTAGTCATGTGGAGGAGAGCCCATTGATGGCCTTGAAAGTCAGCAGTGGGGTTTTGAAAGCGAGTCTCCATGTATAGGGAGCCAGCAGAGGTGCTTCAGGATGGGCGAAACATTATCGCTCCTAGAAACCCCTTGTAGAACTCTCGCTGCGGCATTCATCACGAGTTGGAGCAGGTTCAGGGTGGATTGTGGGAGCACTTGTAGGATTGCATTGGCGTAATCAAGGTGCGGTATAATCAACGCTTGATAGATTGTCCGGAAGTCGTCCGGCTCTATTAGGAAGCGTAAGTGCCTGAGTGTTCGGATTTTGTGGTAAATTGCTCTTGCTATGTTGCTGATGTGCACCTTCATGTCCAGTTGTTAATCTAATGTGACTCCAAGGTATCGGATTGTGGATTTGGTTTGTAGCTCTGCTTCCTTAACCTTTAAGTGGGGTGGCGGTGTGAAGTTTTGGTTCCTCATAATGAAAAGGACCTCTGTTTTCTTGTGCTGTATTCGGAGGTTTTGAGATTTGAGCCAGTTGGATACTGCATCAAAGCAGTCTGTCTGTGGGGAGAGGTTCAGCTGCTCTGTTGAGAATGGCATGTAGAGCAGTACATCATATTCATATATCAAGCAGTAGACATTGAATCATTGGATGAGATTACAGATTGGCTGCATGTATATGTTGAACATCAGGGCAGAGAGGAAGGATCCTTGTGGCACGCCTTGCCTCTGATGGAAAGGTTTTGATGTTGAGGCCCCGGATCGTATGTGCTGCCATCTGTCAGACAAGTATGACTTGCACCATTCTAGTGCTGGGTCATGGATACCCTTCTCCTTGAGGCGTCCCAGGAGGAGCTCGTGGCTTATTGAGTCAAAAGCAACAGCTATATCCATGAAGATGAGGACAAATCCTTGACGGATGTTATCAATTCCAGCAATTAGGTTACTGTAGAGGGTGGTGAGGAGTGTTTTGACACCATGGGACTCTCTAAATCCATGTACTCCTCCCCCTCTTTTGTTGTCTCTATGGCAGGTGTGTATTGAGAAATCGGTGGGTAGGAGTTGGTTGAGGAGGACATTGTCATCACTGGATAGCCATGTCTCTGTGATCAGGAGTATGTCGAAGTCATGGAGTGATATCAAGTCTGAGATAACTGGTCATTTCTTGCGGATTGAGCGAGCATTTATGAGGGCACATTTTAGGTTTTGGGGGAGGGCACTTTCTTCATGTTTGGCTTTCTTAGTATGTTGAAGTGCGACGTGTAGTAAGTGGGGGTGGAGCGTGCGGGTATCTTCCTTTGTCTTGTAGTAGGGAGCACTTGACCATCTCCTCCCATAGCTCAGTAGGATTGGTATGTTCTTGTGGGTAGGAGATAAGGCCGTAATGCTACTGAGCCATCCGGAGAGGAGGTAGCAGACAATTATGGCAATGAGGGAGGGGGCCATTCTTGGTATCTACCTTGTTGTGTGTGGCCAAGGGATTCATCTGGGCTAGCCAGTGAATAGAGAAGTAGTTTGAGCTATCACAGGCAGGTACACAGGTGTGCAGTTATAACAGGCAGGCAGGCAGGTACACAGGCTGAGCTAACCACAGGCAGGTAACACAGGTATGTAGTTACAACAGACACATCATATACTATCATAGCCAGGTATCACCAGTACGCATCTGCAATAAACAACGTTTGTACTATCCCGGACATGTATTGTAGGCATGCACAGGTAGGTATTATGGGCAGAGACAGATAAGTTCACTGTTAGGTTCATTTAAGTATTGTCATTGGCTAGGTCCATGTGTTATATAAAGGCTTAGATTACCTATTTTGCTGAAGGAAGTTAAGCTCCGTTGAGGATTCGTCTGCGTTGAGGGGTGGTAATGACGTCCTTGCACTACGTTTGTTCATGTCTCTGGAGCTCGTTCTGGTCGCGGGCCTGGTTTCTGTGGGATCACCGTGGGGGTCCTGTTAGTGGTCCATGCCTAAGGGCCATGCCAAAGGGCTCTCTGGCAAGGCCCTCAGGTACGGGCCCACCAGGCACGGGTGCGCTGGACGGTGCTCCCTTTTATGGTCATCTGGGCTGCCCCGATTGGGCAGGCAGGCTTCTGGGTGGCTGCAGGCTGGGCTGCCATGATTGGGCAGTCAGGCTTCTGGGTGGCTGCGTGCTGGGCTGCCCCAATTGGGCAGGCAGGCTTCTGGGCGGCTGCAGGCTGCCCCCGGCGTGCTCGATCCCGCCTGGGAGAGCAGTGGCTGGGCCGGGGCAGGGGGGAGCCCAAGAGGGACATCATATACATATACAGAAGAGTAGAGTTCCTGAGGAGGGGTGTAAGGAAGTGCTGGTGCGATCTTCTGCCCCCTTGGACCACCCGATCCCGGCAGTGGGCTAAACTTAAAGAGGCCATAGCAAGGGCAACAGATCTATATGTAAGGAAAGTATATAAAAGCAAAGGGTTTTCCAAAGAAGTAGCTTCAAAAATAAAGGCAAACATGGCAGCATTCACAATTTTCAGATCACAAAAAGAGGAACACAGAAAAGAATACTGGATAAAGCTGAATGAGGCAAAGAGAGAAATCAGAATCATAAAAGCACACATGGAAGAAAAAATGGCTACAGATACAAAGAGAGGTGACAAGAATTCTTTCATGTATACTGAGTAGAGGAGGAAGACAAGAGGTAGAATTGCAAGATTCAAGGACCAATTTGTGGAAAGTAATAAGGAAAAGTGAAATTGATAAACAAACACTTCTGTTCCGTGTTCAAAAAAGAAAATCCTGGAGAGAGGCCATGCATAACTGACAAAGGTAACAAGGGGAATGGAGTAGATGTAACACCATTCATGGAAGAAGATGTTTATAAACAGCTTGCAAAACTGAAAGTGGACAGGCCATGGGACCAGATCAGATACATCCCAAGATACTGAAGGAGCTCGGAGAGGTTTTGGCAGGACCTTTAAAAAGTATGTTTAATAGATCCGTGGAGAATGGAGAGGCATTGCGGGATTGGAGAAGGGCCAATGTGGTTCCTCTAAGCAAATGTGGCAACAGAGACGAGGTCTCAAACTACAGACCAGTAAGCCTTACCTCGATGGTGGGAAAAGTAATAGAGGCCCTGTTGAAAGAAAGCATAGTGGATTTTCTGGAAGCCAACAGGTTGTGAGATCCAAGGCAACATGGCTTTACCAAGGGAAGATTGTGCCAAACAAATTTGGTTGATTTCTTTGACTGGATGACCAGATAACTACATCAAGGTCATCCGAAGGATGTAGTCTATTTGTCTTTCGACAAAGCCTTTGATACTGTTCCTCATAGGAGGCTTGTGAATATAATGAGTAGCCTGAGTATGGATCCCAAGGTGGGGATATGAATCAAGAATCAGTTGACCGGCAGACTACAGAGGATAATGGTGAATGGAACTCATGCTGAAGGAAGGAGGGTGAGTAATGGAGTGCCTCTAATCAGTCCTGGGACTGCTACTATTCAATGACTTTATGGGTGATATTATCGAAGGGTTAAAAAGAAAAGTCTGCCTTTTGCAGATGAAATGAAGATTTTAATAGAATGGACACTTTGAAGTGAGTAGACAACATGAGAAAAGATCTATAGAAATTAGAAGAATAGTATAATTCTTGGCAATTGAGAATTAATGCAAAAAAGTTCAGAGTGATGCAGTTGGGATGCAGAAACCCAAAGGAGCTGTATGCGATAAGCAGTGGTCCCCAACCCAGTCCTATGGGGCCCACCGGCCAGTCAGGTTTTCGGGATATCCCTAATGACTATGCATGAGATATATATGCATTAGAGATATCCTGCCAACCTGACTGGTTTGTGGCCCTCCAGGGCTGGATTTGGAGACCCCTGCCTTACACCTCTGTCATTTAAGATTGTGAGTGGGCAAGGTGCAGATGTCCAAGACATCAAAAAGGTTAGATAGAATTTGTCACAGTCCTCCTCACTTCTCACCACCACCAAAAATTTGTCTATTAGACAACTTTTTGGTGGTGGTGAGAATCGAGGAGGAATGTGACACATTCTATATACCCTTTCGATGTCTAGGACATCTGTACCTTGCCCACTCACGATCTTAAATGACAGAGGTGTAAGGCAGGGGTCTCCAAATCCAGCCCTGGAGGGCCACAAACCAGTCAGGTTGGCAGGATATCTCTAATGCATATATATCTCATGCATAGTCATTAGGGATATCCCGAAAACCTGACTGGCCGGTGGGCCCCATAGGACTGGGTTGGGGACCACTGCGATAGGGGACAAGAGGCTGGTGTGTACAGACCAAGAGAAGGACCTTGGATTGATAACGTCTGATAATCTCAAAGTTGTGAAGCAACGTGAGAAGGTAGTAGCCAAAGCCAGAAGGATGTTAGGCTGCATACAGAGAGGAATAAGCTGTAGGAAGAAGGAGGTATTAGTGCTCCTGTCCAGGTCATTGGTGAGGCCTCACTTGGAGTATTGTGTTCAGTTTTGGAGACCATAATTTGCAGAGGATATAAAAAGACTTGAAGGTGACCAAAATGATATGGGACCTGCGCCAGAAGGCATATGAGAAAAGTCTTGAAGGAAAAGGAAAGTATGGATGGGAGGATATGATGCAGGCATTTAAATTCTTAAAGGGTATTAATGAACAAAACACGTTTTTTTCCATGACAAGGAAGCTGTAGAACTAGAGGACATGAAATGAAGCAACAACAGGAAATACTTTTTCCTGGAAAGGGTGGTGGATGCCTGGAATGCCTTCCAGAAGAAGGTGGTGGGAGTAAAAGGCATGGGATAGACACAGAGGATCACTATACTGCAAGAGAATGGAGTCAATGCAAACATAAATAACTTCATAAATAGAGAGAGTAAACTTGCCTGGAGCAGTAGGTACAACCTTAAGCAAAGGCATAGAGTGGGAGTAACCTGCCCAGAGTGCCACGTACAACTCTACAACTATAGCCACTTTACTGAGCAGACTAGATGGACCAAGCTGATCTTTATCTGCCATCATTTACTATATTATTATGTAATAAAAAACAACAAAGCATAAAAGAAGGTCACCTTTTTTCCTTTTCTAAGATCCCTGAGGAGGAAATCACACATCTTTCCTTCTCCAAACTCACCATCTTCTCCTCTGACCCTATACTCACCCATCTCCTAAGTTTCATCCCTTCCATTTGTCATATTGTCAACCTATCGCTTTCCATTGCAACTGTTCCTGCAGCCTTCAAGCATTCTGTAGTTACATCTCTCCTCAATAAACCCTCACTATACCCTATAATTAACAATCCATATCCTTTCTCCCCTTTATTTCTAAGCTACTTGAATGTGCGGGTCTCCACCATTGTCGTGACTTTTTCTCTTCCCAAGTCCTTATGGATCCATTGCAATCTGGCTTTCGTCCTCTACATTCTACTGAAACAGCTCTTGCCAAAATCTCCAGTGACTTGCTGCTGGTCACATCCAAGGGCTTTTACTTGATCCTCATCCTTCTTGATCTTTCCGCTGCTTTTTACGCTGTTGACCACCACCTTTTCCTCAATATTTTGTCTTCACTTGGTTTTAAGGGCACTGTTCTATCGTGGTTCTCATCTTATCTCTCCCACTGCACTTTTAGTGTTTTTTTCTGGTGGATCCTCTTCTACTGATATCCCGCTCTCCGTTGGTGTACCCCAATGGTCTGTCTTGGGACCACTCCTTTTCTCTCTCTTTACCCAGTCCCTCGGTGCAATCATCTCCTCCCATGGTTTTAAGTACTATTTCTATATTGATGACTCTCAGATCTACCTCCCTACACCTGAAATCTCTCCGGGAATCCAGGCCCATATCTCTGTCTGTCTATCTGACATTGTGGCCTGGATGTCTCACTGCTGATTGAAACTGAACATGGTCAAAACTGAGCTTCTTATCTTTCCTCCTAAACCCACCTCCCCCTTTCCTCCTTTCTCTGTTTCTGCGGATAATGCTCTACTCCTCCATGTTTCCTCGGCTCACAACCTTGGGGTCATCTTTTACTCCTCCCTATCCCTTTCCATATCCAGTTCAAACTTCTCCTACTGACTTAAATGCATTTATTCTGCTTCTCTTCACTATCTTTCCTCTCTTATCTCTTCCTACACCCCTGACTGTGAGCTCTGCTCTTCAAGCAGATAGTTTCTGTCTGTGCCTTTCTCTTCCACTGCCAACTCCAGACTTCAATCTTTCCTCCTTGCTGCTCCTTATGCCTGGAGCAAACTACCCGATTCAGTACATCAAGCTTCATCTCTGGTTCTTTTCAAATCCAGGCTAAAACACTCACTTCTTTTAGGCTGCTTTTGGATCTTGATCTGCATAGCCTCCTGCTCCCCAACTATGTGTTTCCTTACCATTCCCCTAGACATACCTTAGTCCCCAGCTGTTGTGTTGTCTTTCTTGACTAGATTGTAAGCTCTGAAGAGCAAAGACTATACATGCCTCTGTATAGTGCTACATATACCTTGTTATGTTCTTATACAAATGATCAGTAGTAGCAGTAGTAGTAGTGACTTCTAAGGTGAAACCTAGCATCGAATAGCTATAGTTGAGGTTATTCTCCCCTATGTCATCACTTTGCACTTGTCCATATTAAATTTCATTTGCATGCTCATTCTTCCAGTTGCTCAAGATCGTCCTGTGTGGTAGCAGCAGTAGCACGGTGGGCTGGGTGGCACATGGGGGGAGGCAGCAGCACATCAGGCCTGCCTGGGGTGGCAGAAACCCTTGGACAGGACCTGCTCACAATCCACATTAAATTTAAGAACTTTGAATAATTTTGTTGCATCTGCAATTTTAATCACTTCACTTGTTCCTCTGAATTCCAGATCATTTACCAACACGTTAAAAATCACCGGCCCCTCTGCAGATCTCTGGGGTACTCCATTCTTCACCTTCCTCCATTGAAAAAATTGATCATTTACCCCTATGTTTTCTATTTCTCAACTAGTTCCCAGTCGACAATAGGACATTGCCTCCAATGCCATGACTTTTTAATTTCCTCAGGAGTCTCTCATGTGAGATTTTCTCAAACGCTTTCTGAAAGTCTAAATACACTATGTCAACTGGCTCACCTTTATCTACATGTTTATTCACACCTTCAAAGAAAGGAAGCAGATCACATGAAGCAGGATTTCTCTTGGCTAAATCCATGTTGACTCTGTCCCATTAAACCATGTCTGTTTATATGTTCAGCAATTTTGTTCTTTATAATAGTTTCTACCATTTTGCCTGCCACTGATGTCAGTTTTAAAAAACTGATTTTATATTGTCCACCTTCCAAGTATGATGGATGATTTTAATGATAGGCTAAAAATTACTAATAGTAGCTTTGCAATTTCATCTTTGAGTTCTTTCAGCACTCTTCAGTTTGTCAATTTGTTCCACTGTATCTTACAGGTTCACTGAGATGTGATTCAGGTCTTCTGACTCATCACCTTTAAATACCTTTTCTGGCTTCCTCATATCTTCGTTAGTAAAGACCTAAGCAAATAATTCATTTAGGGAATATTTAGCAAAATACTGTAGTTTATCACAGGCCCGATTTTGATTTAGGCAGGCTATGTGCCACATCAATGTATAGCCTGCCCGCCAACCTCCTTGTGTCAACGGAAGTGAAAATCTGGGTTATTCTGGATGCGCAGCAGCCACCGAGGCTAAGCAGGTAGCAGCGATTTTTGATGCTACCTGCTTAGCCCCTGCGCCTTAGAGATAGGCGAGGAAAAACCCTGCCTATCTTTAAGACGCAAAGGGCTAAATGGGTAGCATCAAAAATCAGTGCTACCCGCTTTTTAGCCCTTTCCTCCACCCTTGCTCCACCCTGGAACGCCCCCAACACGTCCCGATGCTAACCGCATAGCATCTGGGCACGTTAGGGACTTATCTGGGATTTTCGAAAGGTACTACCCATGTAGGTGCCTTTTGAATATCCAAGATAAGGCATTTACATGGATAACTAGGGCAGTCACCCATGTAAATACCTTCAAAAATGCCGCCCCATGTGTTCAGCCACAAACATTAGCATGGAGGTGGCGGCAGGCCCATGCTAATAAACGGGGGTGTGCATGGCATATCCCCATGCAGTGGGTGTGGGTTCAGCTATGGAAAATCAGCACTGCAAATATTTTAGAATGCCACTAATCCTCTGTTGGAAAAGAGAACACGCTGAACTATTATAGATTCCTAGAGAGAACCTGCATGTTAACAGAATCCCTTATCTCAAATGCATATGGAAAACATAAACCATCACCAATTAAAGATTAAGGCTCTGATATTGAGTTGGGCAGGCTATGTGCCACCACGGCGCATAGCGTGCCCGCCAACCCCCGTAACCTGCAAACCCCCATAACCCGGATTTTCACTTCTGCTGCAGAGGCTACACGGGTAGCAGTGATTTTCAATGCTACCCGCATAGCCTCTGTGTCTTAAAGATAGGCAAGTGTTTTCCTCCATGCTGCTAGTATAACTGGGTTTTAAAGAGGTTTGGACAATTTCCTGGAGAAAAAGGTCCATAAAGCATTATTAGAGGACCAGGGAAATCCATTGCTTATCCATAGGACAAGCAGCATGGAATCTGTATATTTTTTTGGGAACCTGAACTTGTGTCTTGGATTGGCTACTGTTTAAAACAGGATACTAGAGAACTTGTGGAATAGGTAAGGATGGCAGGTAGGAAATGTTAGCAAGCACAACTTATTTGCCTTCTAACATATATACAGTTTATTTATTTATTTTTCTATACCGCGCTATTTGTCATCAGCGCAGTTTACAGGAAACATGGTTGTGCAAAGTGGGATTACAGTGCACTTACAATAAAACAGGGTGCTTGAACAGGGGCAACAGTAAATAACATAACAATAACTATTTACAAGTAGGAAGGCGAGATTCTACATACATCTCATCAATATGTACAGTTCAAACAGCAAAGATATTGTGGCTGGTAGGTCGTTAACTGGGCTAGGGTCAGAGGTGGTGATCAGAGTGGTGTAGTAGGTAGGGGATTCAGACGGTGTGGGTTGGACATGTGAGGTGGCAGTTATAAGACATCATATGACAAGAATCTGTAGATTTCCTGTATGTACTCACTCTAGTTGTTTAATCAAATTTGATCATATTATGGACTTGTTGCCAAATGATCCAAACACAGTTATTTCTTGTTAAAAACAAAAGGACTCAGTCTAAAATAGCATCTCCTTTAGTTGGTTCCTAATCTAGCTACACTATGAAGCAGTCATTAACTTCATCTACCCTGGCATATTGTGAGATAACATTTATCCAGTCAATATTGGGATAAATGAAATCACCTATTATTATTGTGTTACCAAATTTCTAAATGTTGGGGGCATATCGAGCATATTCCCTACATTTACCTCACAGGGCAGACACTTACTGCTTGGTAAATGCATTGGCATCTAGTGCAGTAAGTGCATCAATGGTATCTGCTAGTACAATTATTATGGCCTGCTGCACTAAAAAATAAAGGTTCCCCTGATCACCATCCAACCTTCCAATCAACATCACCAACCCACCCCATCCCCACATCATCATCCTTTCTATCAAAAATCCCCATTGCCCACATTAGCATTCCCCCACATCAACATTCTTATTCAGCCCCGCTAACAATCAACTGATAGTCCCCCATCAGAATATGTATCCATCCCCCATCAGCATCATGCCCCCCCACTTCAATCCTTGCTTTATCAGAATAAAGGCCCCCCATTAGCATCAATGCTGTCAAACCTTGAGGAGGCACCTGACCCTCCCTCCAGCCCCCCTGACACTTACGAGGGCTTTCCTTGGTATTATAGCAGTGGGCAGGAGTGATCCCCTGATACTCCTGCCACCATTATCACTTTGGTTCAAAATGAACCTATGTATCAACAGGGGCAAAAAGGGTCCATACCTGCCCACCACTATATCACCAGGGAAAGCCCTAGTAAGTGAAGGAGTGTCAGATGCATCTCTGAGAGAGGGTGGGGTCTTAATGTTAAAGGGGGATTGGGGAGTCTTGATGTTAATAAGATCAAAGATTTGGGTAGAGAAGCTAATAAGGTGATATCGGTGGGGTGGGATGTTGATTGAGTTTGAACAGTGGATAGGAATGTTCCTGGGGTCAGGACTGTTCAGGACTGTTCAGGGCAATTGGGATCATGCTAAACGCATGCCAACAGCACTGATGCACTCAATGCCTCCTCTTGAGGAAACTTTAAGTGCCTACGCATTATTGGTAGCCATGACAGTGTGGTTTAAAGTACTGTGTGCTAATTGTATGTGTAGTCCATGCCCATTCACCACCCAGTTCCTATTCCTCAAGGCACTAAACACTTAGAGGATCATTCCAGAACACGAATAAGCTGGTTAGACATGAGGGATAGACATTTTTCTCATGAAACGTCAAGAACCATATTCTGAAACCATGTGATTCTTCATGTACACAGCTCTAGCAATGGGATCTCAGAACATAGGTGGGAGGGAGCGAAACAGGGGCATGATCAGCCACAGAGACATATAAAGTGTATCTGGAAAGACCCATGTATGTCTGCAGTTTACTCGCATATGTCCAAGTTAGTCTTGCAGAAACAGAATATGGTCAGGACTTAGAAAATATTCTGCTCTGTTCTGCACAGCAACCCATATAGCAGAATGGCTGTGACAATAATGTTTTCCACCGGTGTGTCTGCAGTCAGGGACAACAACACCTGCAGTTTTACAAAACAGAAAGCTGAGGTGGTATGGTAAAGAAACATTACTAAACACCCCCACAGAAATATGAAGAAGTGCACTAGTGTTTGTTCTGACAATGCTGACATTTGCTGCTTGTGCTAAGGGAGCAGATCCAGGGTTCCCTAACATTTCCCATGACCAAAACAATGTGCCAGTTGATGGAGTCCTGGGATTTCATGCTATAATGTTATACCAGCTGTTGTGGATAGGTACAGGGTATCGTTTTTGCAGATTTATGTCACTTTGAGACTACAAATGACAGTGTGTGTAAGTGTGGGGTTTGAGGGTTGCATGATAGGATCTCGTGTGCTCATCCACAAATCTGGTGAGGGGGGGGGGACATGAATGGCTGGCTGGTACCTGGACCATAGGGATGACTGCAACCTCACCAGATGCCAGTGATCGGGCAGAAAGAATTAGAACGAGTCCTCCATAGCTAACTGTCCAAACAGCAGTAAAAGCAATTCTCTCATTCCAAGGGCCTCTTATTAGTGAGAGGGATATGTTTTGACATTTAGCTATGGAGTGCTTTGCTGTGGTCCTTAATTAGCATTATACAGACATGTTCTAGAGATGTGCAAAACATGCATAACTTGGGAGATCTTATATTGCCATGTACTGTAACATAGTAACATAGTAAATGACGGCAGATAAAGATCAGTATGGTCCATCTAGTGTGCCCAGTAAGATGGCAAGAGTAGGTGCACCTGCCGCTCTGTGCATGCCACCCCTCCCCATGTCTTTGTTTAAGGGTGAACCCACCGCTCCATGTAGGACACCCCTATTTGTTGAGAAATTAGATAAAGTTTATTTTGATTTAATCCTGCTGCTGTAAAGGGATCCACTGTGTCTGTCCCATGCCATTTTGAATTTTGTCACTGTATTTGCCCCCACCACTTCCATTGGGAGGGCATTCCAAGCATCCACCACCCTTTCAGTAATAAAGTATTTCCTGACATTGCCTTTCAATTTACCCCCCTGCAGCTTCATGTTATGCCCTCTAGTTTTACAGCTTCCCCTTCTTTGGAAGAGGTTTGTTTGTTCATTATTTCTCTTTAAGTAATTAAAGGTCTGAATCATATCTCCCCTATCCCTCCTCTCCTCCAGAGTGTACATATTTAGGTCTTCAAGTCTCTTCTCATAAGGCTTCTGACGCATGCTCCAAATAATTTTGGTCGCCTTCCTCTGAACAATTTCCAGTCTTTTTACATCCTTTGCAAGATATGGTCTCCAAAACTGAACACAGTATTCCAAGTGAGGCCTCACCAGTGACTTATACAGTGGCATTAGTGCCTCTTCCTTTCTGCTGGTAATTCCTCTTTGTATGCAACCCAACATCCTCCTGGCTTTTGCCACTGCCTTATCACACTGTTTTGCCACCTTGAGATCCTCAGAAATAATCACACCAAGGTCCTTCTCCTGATCCATGCACACCAACCTCTCGCCCCCTATCGCATACATTTCCCTTGGATTTCTGCTTCCCAAGTGCATGATACTGTACTCCTTTGCATTAAATCTTAACTGCCAAGCATTAGACCATTTTTCCAGCTTTTGTAGATCTTTCCTCATGTTATCCACTCCCTCAGGGGAGTCCACTCTGTTGCAAATTTTCGTGTCATCTGCAAAAAGACATTCAGTCCTTCAGCAATATCACTCACAAATACATTGAACAGGGTCGGGCCCAGGACCAAACCCTGGGGCACCCCGCTAATCACCCTCCTTTCATCCTAGTGAGGTCCATTTTCCATCACCTTCTGTCATCTGTCAGTCAACCAATTTCTGATCCAGTTCACCACCTTGGGGCCCATCCCCAAACTACTGTGTTTATTGATAAGCCTCCTATGAGGGACAGTATCAAAGGCTTTGCTGAAATCCAGGTAGATGACATCCATTGCATGCCCTTGATCTAGTTCTCTGGTCACCCAGTCAAAGAATTCAATCAGATTTGTTTGGCAAGATCGTCCTTTGGTAAAACCATGTTGCCTCGGATCATGCTACCAATTGTTTTTGAGAAAGTCCACTATTCGTTCTTTCAGGAGTGCCTCCATTACTTTTCCCGTCACTGAGGTAAGGCTCATGGACTTGTAGTTTGTCACTTCTTCCCTGTCACCACTTTTGTGAAGAGGTACCACATCAGCCCTTCTCCAGTCCTGAGGAATTTCTTCTGTTTCCAAGGATCTGTTGAAAACATCCTTTAACGACCCTCAAGAACCTCTCTGAGCTCTTTCAGTATCCTGGGATGTATCCCATCTGGTCCCATGGACTTGTTCACTTTCAGTTTTGCAAGTTGTTCTAACATATCATCTTCTGTGAATGGTGTGGTATCTACTTCATTCCCGTTTTTATATTTGGGAGTCACAGGTGGTCCTTCTCCAGGATTTTCTTTAGTAAAAACAGAGCAGAAGTATTTGTTTAGCAATTTCGCTTTTTCAATGTCACTTTCCATGAGTCCGTTCCCAGCACTTCTAAGTCCTGCAATTCCATCTCTGATTTTCTTCCTCTCCCAAATATACGTGAAGAAAGTTTTGTTGCCACACTTCACATCTTTAGCAATCTTTTACTCTGCCTTTGATTTTGCTTTCCTTATTTCTATTTTTGTCTCTTTTAGTTTGATCCTGTATTCCTTTCTGTCTTCCTCTGCTTGCAAGCTTTTGAATTTTGTGAAAGCTGTTTTTTGCCTTTATTTGAGCACCCACTTCTTTGGAGAACCAAATAGGTTTCCTTCTCCTTTTGTTTTTATTTACTTTTCTCACATATTTATCTGTTGCCCCTTTTATTGCCACCTTTAGTTTAGCCCATTGCAATTCCACTTCCCTTATCCCCTCCCACCCTGCCAACACCTCCTTCAGGTACTTGGCAATTTTACTGAAGTCAGTGTTTTTGAAGTTTAGGACTTTGAGCTTGCTATGATTGGACTGCACCTTGGCTTTTATCTCAAACCACACTGTGTGATGATCGCTGCTGATCACAGTGGCACCCACCCAGACATTTGACATGGTCTCACCGTTGGTGAGCACTAAATCCAGCATTAAGCTTTCCCTGGTTGGTTCCATCACCATTTGTCTAAGTAATGCATCTTTGAGAGCATCCACAATTTTTTTGCTTCTTTCCAGATTCACAGAAAGAGGAATCCAATCCACATCAGGTAGATTAAAGTCACCCAATATGATCACTTCCCTATCTTGGCAATATCTATAATCAATTCATTATCTATTTCTTCGATTTGAGTCGGAGGTCTGTAGACTACAGCAGTATGGATGACAGTGCCATCTCTTCTTTCCAACACAATCCAGAGCGCTTCTTCTTTTCCCCATTTCCCCTGCATTTCAGTAGCTTTAATATTGCTTTTGACATACAAGGCTACTCCTCCTTTTCCACTTTCTCTGTCTCTTCTGAATAGATTATAGCCAGCTATGGCTATATCCCATTCGTGTGATTCATTAAACCATGCTTCTGTAATGGCCACACTGTCCAAGTCCATTTCCACCATTAGGGCTTCCAGGTCTGGAACTTTGTTAGCTAAGCTTTGAGCATTTGTGTTCATTGCTTTCCAGCATTTAACTGGCATGCATGTATTTTGCATTGATTTTGTTCTGCCCACTTCTTTCCACTTCTTGCTGATGTGTGGTTTAAAAGTGTGACTGTTTCTGATGTTATTCTGCTTTTGCCACCATGAGATCCTCAGAAACAATCACTCCACGGCCCTTTTCCTGGTTCGTGCACACCAACCTCTTGCCCCCTGTCGTCTACAATTCCCTTGGATTTCTTCTTCCCAAGTGCATGACACTACACTTCTTCACATTAAATCTTAACTGCCAAGCATTAGACCATTCTTCCAGCTTTTGTAGATCTTTCCTCATGTTATCCACTCCCTTAGAGGAATCCACTCTGTTGCAAATTTTTGTGTCATCTGCAAAAAGACAGACTTTTCCATTCAGTCCTTCAGCAATATCACTCACAAATACATTGAACAGTACCGGTCCCAGGGACCCACTGCTAATCACCTTCCTTTCATCCGAATGAGTTCCGTTTACCATCACTTTCTGATGTCTGTCAGTCAACCAATTTCTGATCCAGTTCACCACCTTGGGACCCATCCCCAAGCTATTGAGTTTATTGATAAGCCTCCTATGAGGAACAGTATAAAGGCTTTATTGAAATCCAGGTAGATCACATCCATCGCATACCCTTGATCTAGTTCTCTGGTCACCCGGTCAAAGAACTCAATCAGATTTGTTTGGCAAGATTGTAACAGACTTTTCTAGTTACTCCCCAGTTTCAAAATTGCCTCTGCTTGCTAATTTTGAGAATGTGTATATTTTGAGAAAATGAATGAATTTCTGGAGAAGGCAATTTGCTGAATCAATGACAGGTTTTAGGGCCGGATACAGCACTGAATCCATCTTAAAACATAAAAATAAAGAAATAGCAACAGATGAAAACCATGCAGCCTATCCACTCTGACCATCCATGAGAACTATTCAATTATATTAATCCATTCATCTCTCTCAGAAATCTTCCATATTTATCCCATGCTTTATTGAATTCAGAGTTCTCATCTCCTCAACACATCCACTACCTTTTGTATAAAGAAATATTTCCTCAGAGGACTCCTGAGTCTATTCTCTTCCACCTTCATCCTATGACCCTTCATTCTAGAGCTTATTTTCAACTGGAAGAAGGATGTTTTCTGTGTGTTTATTCCATGGAGGTATTTAAAACGTTATTATATCACCAGTCTCCTGCCTTCTACATATTAAGATCTTTAAGTTTATCCCCATATGCTTTTTGATGGAGATTGCTAACCATTTTGTAACCACTCTCTGGACTGACTCCATCCTGTTTTCATCTTTTTGAAGCTGCAGTCTCCAAATTGTAGATAGTGCTGGCAAAGAAAACTCTGTATACATTGGACTACCCAAAGAACAAATCAGTTGGTGCTAGAGGAGATCAAACCTAAGGGCCCTGTTTACTTAGCATTTTCCCCATAGACACAAAATGGGAAATCCTTTTCTAATCATTCTTTGTCTGAAAATGGGCATGGAGATGTCCAAAGCATGAAGACATTCCAGGAGCCATTTTAGAAGCCAAATCCATAGATGTTCCCAGGGCCAGGATGTCCAAGGCAGAATGAGGGTGTGTTGTAGGCATGTCTGGGGCATTCTCAGGAACTTGGACATTCTTGCCTGGACATCCTAAGCTGTGTTACAGCTTATACCTGCTCCGGGCATGAACAGATATTGGAAAAATGCTCATTTTGTCAGTCAAGCATACAAAGGGTATGCAGAAGAGGGAACACTTATCTCCCTATATTGACTATGTCGATAATGAAAACTGCAGGGGAATGCAGGCTCATGTTTCCATTTTGCCATGGTAATGGACATTCACGTATGCAACCTGCATTAGATAGATGTCCACACCCCAGGTTTCATAGCAGGGACGTCTATATGGATGCCGGAGTGAGTGTCCACAAGGTGTCTACGTATTGAAAATAGGGATGAAACATAGACATCTCTGGTATTTTTCTGTACGTTCTGCCCTGGACATCCCAGATTCAACTTGAATGCCCTTTACACAGTAAAATGTTACTTCACATGAAGAGAAAGATCAAAAGAAAAAGACATCATACTTTGCAAAGTTGAAGGTCAATGTAAAAGAGGAAGACCAGCAATGTGATGAATCAATATAATAACAGCAGCTATGGATGCCACTCTATCAACAATTAGCCAGCTGACTGAAGACACTTTAGAACAATTACCCATGGGGTCATCATGAGTCAACACTGGCTTGACGACATTTAACAATTACAACAACTGCAAATGAGGTCTCACTAGAGCGGGGGGTTCTCCTAGGACAAGCAGGATGAGTCAGCACACCTGGTGACGTTATCTCACGGCACCAAGGACGGAAGTACTCTCCCTAGCCCAGAAGGGCTTTTCCCTTCTGGGCATGATCCATCTGGCCCTACCCCCAGCCCCGCCCCTAGCCAGCCACTTTTACCTCTTCAGCCTTGCCAGCAAGATGGACTCTCCTACCCTCCTACAATAACTCTTAAAACCAACAAAACTTTCAGTAGAACCTCCAATCAAACAAAATGCCCAAACCAGGCTTTAAGAAATGCCCGGTCTACTCAAGAAAGATGAATTCAATGAACTCACATGATCGCTGCCTCCGCTGCCTTGGGATCTCCCATAGAGTCGAAGATTGTGCACACTGTGCTAAGATGTCACCACAGGTGAGGAAATCCCACCAGAATGCCCTACAGGAACTTTCTCCAAGACACTGGCTCTTTCTGCCTGCACTGGAGCCCTTCACGAGGACATCCAAGGTCATGCAGCCTCTCAAGTGGTCTCCCCACCCTTGCCAGCTCCTTCCACAGCTTCAGATGTGCCTGCTCAGGCCTCCTTCTGCAGCCGCTCAGCCCAGGGACACCTCTCTCCTTCGGGGGATATTCTCCAGGCAGCCCAGTAGTTTCAGGTCCCTCCTTTCCTTCCAGCTCACGAGGAAGCAAGGGCTCCCCTGGTGGTGGCCATCTTGGGATCTGACGTCACGCTTGACTCCTCCCACCGCGGTGCCATTGGTTGGCACAAGAGCCATCGATGCCGCAGGGAGAGCAGCTCAAAGGACAGATGCTCTCACCGCCGTGACTCCCGGTCTGCGCAGAAACACCGCTCCAGCCCGCACTGATGCTCCAGATACTCCGAGTAGCACAGAAAATGACACAGAAGGCAGCGCAGCAGTAGAAGCAACAGCTCTGACAGCAGCCACCAGCACAGGAAGCACTGCTGCATTGGCAGAAGCCAACATCGGCATCGCAGACACACCAGCTCTCCTCTGACCTCAAGCAGCAGCGGGCACAGCTTGGACTTACCCCCTGCAAACAGGTATGCCTCCCCCCCCCCCCCGCCTGGAGCAGAGCTATGACTCCTATTTCTCCCCACCGCAAGCTGCAACCTCCTCTCAAAATGCACCCATAGAGTAGCTGGGATCTGCCGGCATGGGGCTCGGGTTACCAGGGGAATCCGATACATCTGCACAGTTCTTCAGTCTGCTATCCAACCTGTTCCACCAGTGGGCCTGCAATCCACCGGCCAGTGCACAACCCTGCCCTCCTGCACCGAGGGTTTTGCCCCCCGGCAACATGCAACAACCCCCCCCCCCCCCAGCATCTTCTAAGGGCGCCTCCCCAATCTCGGTGCCCTCACTTTGCCTCGGGGAAGATCCCAGCGACGGGGAAGAAACCACGACTCCAGAGTCCCCGGCCTCTGGGGAGAACCCCCTTTCAGCAGACTTAGAGACCTCTGCTCCGGCAGCAGACCTACCATCCAACAACCCTGAGGACCTGACCTATCCCAAGTTCCTCCGGAAGGTCGCAAATGCCCTGAATCTCCCAAATGCTTGCAATGCCTCCAACCAGCACCCTGAAACCCAGGCAGCGTGGAAGTTCTTAGAGGCTCCTAGATATCTTGCGCCTATCCCTGTGCACCCTCTGCAACATGAGAACCTCCTCACTTTGTGGCAGAATCCCACCACAGGATCCCGTGTCTCAAAACCTAGGGTGCCAAATACCAGGTCCAACCCTCTTCAGGATTTGACAAAACTCAGCTCCCACACCACTCCATAGTGGTAGAATCACTCAAATACTCAAAATCCACATGGACGCACGCCAACTACCCCTCTGGCAAGGAAATTAAACTGCTCGAGGACATAGGTAGAAAAGCTTTCCAGGAAACATTGCTGTGTTCCAGCGTGCCTGCACACCAGTTGCAGCAGACCCTATACCAAGTCGTCCTTGTGGAGAAGCTGAAAACAACCATCTCCACTTCCAACCAAGAGACACAGGCAGTTGCCTCCACCACCATGCTAGACCTGCAGGAGTGCACAAAGCATCAGGTATGGGCACACTGCAGTGACCGCTATATCTGCTCATCGACTAGCCTGGCTCAGAGCTTCAGAACTGTGAGAGGACATACATGATTGCATCGCAGACGCTCCCTTTGCAGGGGACCCCTTATTCAGTGACAAAGTTAATGATGCCATAAATGCCCTGAAAGACCACTGCACAATGTTACAGACCCTCATGGATGAGGGTCTGGAGTGGTCCAGCCGCAAAAGCTCTTACCACCAGAAGCTATACTCCTATTCTTCCTCCAGATGCCAGTACAGCTCTTACCAAAAATGGCAGCAGCCTCGCTACAAGCCGCAGCCTCCACAGACCTCCTAGTGGTGAAAACCTTGCCAGCAGGAGAGGAAACAGCAAAAGGCCTTGCAACCAGGGGTGGGAAAGGCCAACCAGACTTTTTGACATGAAGGTCAAGGCCAATCTCCTATGGGAGACCAGCTGACCATGTTCCTACCAGCCTGGAGATCAATCACCACAGACAAGTTGGTCCTAGCGATCATCAAGGAAGGATAACTAATAAGGTTTCTCTCACCTCCGGTGCAGCACGGACTCCCCCCTGCAACACATCTGCCTGTCCCTCCTATCTTCCAATGCAATAGAACCCATCCCGACAGAGGAAAGGAACAGTGGCTTCTACTCCAGATACTTCCTTGTTCCCAAGGAATCAGGGGGTATGCGCCCCATTCTCGACCTCCGCATGCTCAACAAATTCATTGCCAAGGAAAAGTTCAGGATGCACTCACTCGTGTCCATCTTCCCCCTTATCCAACCCAAGGAATGGCTGACCTCCCTGGACTTACTGGAAGCATACATGCATGTTCCCATACACCTGGACCACAGAAAATATCTACGATTCCAGGCCATGGGGAGCCATTTTCAGTACAAAGTTCTACCATTTGGCCTGTCACCTGCTCCGCGGATATTCACAAAATGTGCTGCCGTCGCAGCTGCGCATCTCCACAATCAGGGAATATGTGTTTTTCCATACCTCGAAGACTGGCTGATCTCTGCTCTTTCCTTGAAAGATGCTACACATGTGGTCTGCACAACCATCTCTATGCTGTCATCACTGGGGTTTCTGGTGAACTTCCAGAAATCACATCTGCACCCCTCCCAATGCCTGGAGTTCATTGGAGTTGTCATAGACACCACCACCTCAAAGGTCTTCCTCCCCCACCATCAGAAGGACACCATCATGAACCTTGTACAGTGCATCACAGTGAGGGAGACCTCTACCGCTCGGATGCTCCTTCGCCTCCTGGGCCACATGGCGGCGACCACCCAGGTAGTGCCTCTAGAAAAGCTCCATACGTGCCACCTCCAGTGGCACCTGCGGGCACACTGGTCTCAACACTCACAGCCCTTAACCCTTTGAAGGCCTACTTTACATTTTTAATCCACATTCTGCAGCCGGGTTAATTTTTGCATATTTCAGGAAAATTGTACCCGTCTTATTTAATATGTTCTAATAGTGATTTTCCTTTTGCTATGGTCATGTATTATATACCATTTGATAGGAATATTTAGTCAGAATTTTGGATCCCAAGAGTTTTAGGCTCGGTCTGGAAAGGGTTAAACACCACTGTTCTGTTGAACACAGCAGTAATCACTTCCCTCCAGTGGTAGGCCTGCGAGAAGAACCTCTTGCTCGGGAGACCCCTCACCCGGCCAGTACACCAACTGACCATCACCACCGATGCTTCTCCGGTGAGCTGGGGGCACACTGTCTCCATCTCCAAACCCAAGGAGCCTGGAAAACACAGGAACGACAGTGTCACATCAACCTTCTTAAGCTCAGGGCTATGCGGTATGCCCTGGAGTCTTTTCAGAGTCTGATCAGCAGAGTCCTCCTCCAAATGGACAACCAGGTGGCCATGTTTTACATCAACAAGCAGAGCAGGATGGGTTCTCAGTGCCTCTGTAGGAAGACCCTTCAGATCTGGACCTTTGCTGTCTCCAAACACTGCCTCCTCCAAGCCTCTTACCTGCCTGGACTGGAAAACGAGCTGGCGGACAGACTCAACCGCCAACTCAACCTGCACGATTGGTCCCTCAACCCCCAGGTGGCTTGTTCTCTTTTTCAGAGGTGGGGCCACCTGGAGATCGACCTCTTTACGACAGAGAAGAACACAAAATGTGACACCTTCTGTTCGAAGTGCCCCTCCACACGCAGCCACACAGCGGATCCATTCGACGTGTCGTGGGGGGGTGGTCACAGGTGTATGGCTTTCCCTCTCTTCCTCTGATTTCCATGACCATTCAGCGCATCATCTCTGACAAAGCGCAGGCCATCCTTGTGGTACCACACTGGCCGCGCCAAGGGTAGATCCTGCTCCTCAGCCGTCTGGCTCGGTGCCCCCCGATCCGGCTCCTCCAGGTTACAGACCTGCTCTCCCAGGACAACGGGAGCATGCTCCATCCAACCTGCAGACCCTGGCTCTGACAGTCTGGAGGCTAAGTGGGTAGCTTTGTCACCCTTCCACCTACCTCAGAAAGTTGAACAGGTGGTCCTCACAGTGCGTTGCCCTGCAACCAGGAAATTGTTCGGCTTCAAATGGCGGTGCTTCACCTCCTGGTGCTCCTCCCAAGAGCTAGACCCCTTCCCATGCCCGGTGCCACAAATACTGCAGTACCTAGCCTCACAGTTGAAGCAAGGCCTGCAGACACAATCCATCTGGGTACAGATGGCAGCCATCTCAGCCTTCCACGACCGCACTGGGGACAGCTCCATCGCGCAACTGCCCATCATCTCCCATTTCATGAAGAGCTTTGTGACGCAGCGGACCCTCTTCTAGAAAGAAAAAAAGTTTTAAATTCTGAGAAAAAAAGAAATGACCTGCAATTTCCAAAGGATCCATCTAGGGGGAGCAGGAGAGGCAGGACAGAGACTCCAGAACCACGCCTCAGGGGGCAGGAGTCATACTCCAACTCCACACATTTAAGGAGAGGCAGGCAAGAGTCAGCAGTCTCGCAAGGGAGCTCAGAAGGTTCACCAGGAAGTGTGCCACCTGGAAGAGAACAAGTTAGAAGCAGCTCCAGAGAAGGACCAAGAACAGGCTATGCAGAGGAGAGACCAAAGCCAAGGTCTAGGCCCAAGCCAAGCCTGAGCAGAAAGACAGGCTGGGGAAGGAGAACCAGTCCTATAGCCCAGAGGATAGGCCGAGAAGGCCGAAGCCTGACTAGATTAGGCTCTGAAGCCGGAAAGAAAACCAGCTATAAAAGCCAAAGGAGAGAAGAGTGGGAGAGCTGAAGGTACACACCAGAGAGCACTGACACGGAAGGCAGTAGCCAAGGTAGGCCTCCAGCTTTATCCCAAAGAACCAGGAGAAAAGCAAGAGGTAAAGCTTTTAAAATTTGTTATAGTTTGCCTAGAGAAGAATCCTGGGAAGGTGACTCTCCTTATCATAAACAAGGACAGAAGTATAAGTTAAAAGACAGCTGTTATAAGCAAAGAACTGGCAGAGGAAAACCTTACCAAGAAAATGTTTTTAAACATTTAGAAAAAGAGCTGCCATTGTGGTATTCCACCTTGCAGAAGCCTAGGCCCAAACATTTGGCTAAGCCCTGGGAAACACCAGAACATACTCCAGGGAAGGACACTTATTCGGTTTCCCCAGAGCAGTCAGAGGAGGAGGCCATGCAAGTGGAATCTATATCCGAGGACTTAGATAGCCCAATGGAATGTACCTATTGTGTTGTGGATGAGATTGAATCATTCCATGGATCTGGCAGTGAATGAAGCATTACTGTTTGAACATTTTTGATACTGTGAAGTTAACAGCCCTTTTTGGTTAATTCATGCCCTGTTTGGAAAATCCGTTGCAAAGACTTTTTCTGTTACGTTTACCAGTGTGTTGTGCGTATGATTTGAACCCTTAGTGCAAAAAGGGGAATAAAAGCCTTTTTCATTTTTCCTCCACTTTGTGCAAGAGTATAATTTTTCTCTTTGGGAGTTTGGTAACGAGGCCGGCACAAGGCTGGTACCCTTGACCCTCGCACCTGGCCAACCCCAATCTAACCTTCTTGGTGACAGCGGACCAGCGAGCGGCGGCGCCCCGCGGAACCCACCCTTCGGTGGAACTACTACGCCGCCACCAGGGGGTGCTGGCACACGCGCGCGCACACTCCGCCCGGCCCCCGCGTCACAGCTTGTACAACCTCCACCTACCCGTCAGGATGCCCATGCCACACTGGGACCTCATCACTGTCCTCAACCAGCTTACTTTGTCCCCTTTTGTGCCCATGCAGTCGATGGACATGAAATACATCTCCTGGAAGATTTTGTTCCTAGTAGCCATCACTTCGGCAAGACGAATCAGGCCCTGGTGGCACACCCATCATACAAGCAGCTCACCAATGATTGTGCCTCCCTCTGAACGCACCCTAGGTTTGTCCCGAAGGTAGCCTCAGCCTTCCACATCAACCAGACAATAGAGCTTCCCACCTTCCACCGAGAACCCAACTTCTACCCAGAGAGGAGCGTCTCCACACGCTCAATTGTGTCAGGGCTCTGTGCCTCTACCTCTTCAAGAATGCAACCCGGAGGCGCGCCACACATTTTGTCTCCTATGACCAGAACAAGCCTGGATGCCCTGTCACCAAGCGTACCCTGTCCCTCTTGTTATCCTCTTGTATAGTCTTCTGTTTGGACCAAGCCGGCACTGGGCTCTCACCTTCGGTCAACCAACTGAGGGCATTGGCCACCACCATTGCCAACCTGCGTTCAGTTCTGGTAGCCAATATCTGCAAAGTGGCCACCTGGACCTCCCTCCATACCTTCCAGAGACATTACTGCCTCAACCTCTTGACGAAGGCAGATCACTTCTTCGGGTAAGCGGTCCTGACCACAGCCAACGGACCGGCACCGTGACCTGGACCTGAATTAACAGTACTTCATGAGTGCCTTTCTTCTCCATAGCCCCCTTGCAGGAGAGCTGTGCCATCCCTCGTGCTGCTACTATTTTGCACCTTACTTGTGTTACTGTTTTTTCGCATGCCTTGTTAGTAACATGTACCTGTTATTGCCATGTTTGCTCATGTTGTTGCCATGCTTGCATCTGTCTATGCTGTGTTATTGCCATATTGCACCTGTTTTGCCATTTGCACATGTTCTGCACCTGTTACCACCATGTTGCACCACCTCCCGCAGGTGACTATCACCATGCCTTGCACTGTTGCACCTTATCATTGCACTTTGGGTGTTACTCAACACTGCTAATAAACCCATGTTGCTGCACACCTGCGTCCGTGTCTATGTCCTGACAGGGCCCCTTCCAACTCAGCCCTTTGCAGCTAGGGAGGCACCACGTGTGGCTGACTCATCCTGCTTGTCCTAGAAGAAATCAAAGTTACTTACCTGTAATGGGAGTTCCCCGTGGACAGCAGGATAAGTCAGCCACACGCTCCCACCCTACCTCCCCTGCAAAGGGCCCATCTCCTGGCCTATCAATGCCCCATAACAACTGGCTCAGCTAGGGACATAGTGGCTGGCTAGGGGTGGGCCTGGGGATAGGGCCAAGTGGATCATGCCCAGAAAGGAAAAGCCCTTCTGGGCTAGGGAGAGTACTTCCATTCTCTGCACCGTCGGATGACATCACCAGGTGTGGCTGACTTATCCTGCTGTCCATGGAGAACTCCCGTTACAGGTAAGTAACTTTGATTTCTCAACTCACTCCTTGGGACACACCTAGCCAGTCAGGTTTTCAGGATAACCACAATGAATAAGCATGACAGAGATCTGCATACAGTGAAGGCCGTGCATGCTGATCTATCTCATGCATATTCATTGTGGCTATCCTGAAAACCTGACTGGCTGGGTGTGTCCTGAGGAATGGGTTGAGAACCATTGCACTAGAGACTTATACAAAAGCATTATCACATCCTTTCTCCAGCTGGTCATTCCTCTCTCTATGCATCCAAGCATATTTCTGGTTTTTCGCCATTGCTTCCTGACTGGATCAATGCACCTATTTCAAATATTTAATCCTATTTGTCTCTATATTTTAAATGCAATTCTGATCTAAAATGGAAATTTTGTAGAAGAGGGGACACACCAATTTTTGGTCTATAGCCCTTGATAAAACTGGTTTGCTGCATTTTATACTGTCTGTAGTTAGGTATAGTTTATATTGGAAGGTTTGTTTAAACAGCATTGCATTAATCTAACTGTGACGGAACCAAAAACTGCATGAATGTTTTAAAATAAGAGGGTCTAAGAAAAGGGTGCAACTATTTAACTAAACATAACTTCTGAAAAGAATCCTCCCAAAATGTCCTCCCAGATACAGTATTTACAAAATCCCTTTCTCCTCTGCAAGCTTTGATGGGAGTTTTCCTGTTGAGGCTGAAATTACAACTGGGCTGAGGGAAACGCAACAGAGATGAAATGGGGACAAGCATGTCAGGGGGGTACAGGTGGCATGCTAAGGCAAGACTCCTTGTCACCTTTTTCCAGGTCCTCCTTCTTGTGTGATTCTACTTATTCACCAAGCTCTGCAAACATGTTTCTGCTAGAAATTTTGGTGAATCATCCCCTAGAAGACAAACAAAAGGATAAGTTGAGATGGTAAACATTACTTTCAGTGTGATACAGGTAGGCTAGAAGCAAGAAAAAAGTAGAAGCAATCACACAAAAATACCGTAAGACCAAAAAATATTGCAAATATTATTAATATTCACTTGTGTAGGGTGATTTTGCAACAATTCTTTCAGATATAAAGATATTAGTGCACCTGGAAATGACCTTTTCTAAAATGTCCTGGTAGTACCCATGTGTGATGAGATGGCATGTATTGTAGTGTAAATGTCCCTAGGAGCAGGGATTGGGTGCAGCAGGGCAGGGCTATATCACAATGATTGCACAAGAAAGATATGCAAGTAGACACATGGAGGATCATTTTCTAAAGTTCCTCGTAGTTAACATTCATTTATGAACACATCAATCATGTCCTTTTCATAAAGTCAAATACGCACGCACCTGACTTTATAAAGGAGGGACATAAGTAGGAAGAAATAAATTTTAGATCTAGCCATGATCACTTAAAAAATGTCCCCACCCATAGTGAGTAATTCTATAAGGAACCACGAAAGGCTGCATGCCATCTACATGTATAAGCATGTACAAGCACACATTTGATCTGCCTCAGAGCAGGTGTAGATGTGTACATAGGCATTTGTGTGTCACGGAAGTGGAATCGGAGAGTCTTTTATAAAGGCACATAGATTCCTAGCTGCCTTTATAAGAGTGGCTTAACAGAGGCAACCTGTTACAAAGTCAGGCCCAAAATGACCTGCAGTAAGGCCATATAGATATAGACAGAGAACTAAGGAATCCTCAGAAATACGTTACAGCCACATAGCTCCTTCTTAATCACTGGGACCTTCTAGTGAGTCCATTTCTGAGTCATTACTCTCCTACTGTATTTGATGTAGTACCCTGTCTGATCAGGGGTGGTGTTTTTTTAAGTATGTATATATTTTCTAAGTTACAGATACCATTACATGTTTTCTATCAAATACATAACATTAGAAACCCATAGAAAACTGCAACATTATTCAAAGCACAAAACAGATGGCTCAGAGAAGAAGGAAGTATCTTAGTGAGGGTGTATAAACAAACGTCGGGGAAGGAGTGCCTTGATGTACATCTTAATAAAAGGTTCTTACAATGGAAAAATTACTTCAAGTGGGGAAACCGAGCACTATGATAGGTAAGAGTGCAATCAAGAAAGACATCAGAGACAACAGAATAATGCTGAGGATGGTCAGAGAGAGTCAAATGCTATCACTGATGGCATAAAAGCAGAACAGAGATGGAAAAGCAATAAGGCAGGATCCACAATCAGTGGGAGAAAGGAAGATCGTTAATCAGCAAAACTACTCACAGTAATATGTACCATAAAAGCCTGATTAAAAGCAATTGAAAAATATTGTTATTGAACAGGGATAAAGATGTGAGGGGAGAGAGAAGCTGCAATATTGTGAAAGGGATAGAATAATAAAGGTGTCAATTGGAAACAGAAGTCTGCTAATGTGTAGGATGCTTAAGGAGTATTCATTAATGACTGACAAGAAAATACTAATCACATATTTGATAACCAGTATAGTAGGTAGGAGGAGACAATGGTAGAAAATATTGAGCACCATTGTAAATAGAATGAATTTGTGAGAAAAGACACCTAGGAGTGATTGTTGAGACAGGTGAAAGTATTTTACAAAAGGCTCTGTTGAATGCAAAGCCTTTTGCACAATACATACAATGACATGCAGAAGTGCACTTGGATTTGCCGTCACACGCAGAGAGAGGAGCAATTTTACAAATCTAAATGTGGGAAAACTGAAAGTTGTGGACATAGCAGCTTCCATGTAGAAATGCTGCAACTTCCACATGTAAACTCTAGCACCTTAACATGTAACTGGGGCATTTTGCAAACATGAATCTATAAGTGCTGCCAATTAATTACTGAAGCATTATTTTATTTTTTAAATTTTGTATAAGGAAATAAATAATGGGGGATTCTCTTTATCCCTCGTGTATAGTCCTGGCCTAAACAAGCACTTTTAGAAATGTATGTGTACCGCACTACTAATGTAAAACACAATGTGGACGTTTTTTACCATATACATGGACTCCTTTTGGAAAATGGGGAATGCACATGTGGACTTTTGGTCCACCCAAGCCACACCCAACCATGCTTCAGAAATGTCCTCTTGAAATTTTTGTCATGTGTATCTCCATTTGTAAATAGCAGCTTTCTGGAATCATATTTGCATGGGTATTCCATTCTACACATGTCAATGTTACTATTTAAATACTATTTAAACATAGAGATACTTCTACAAGAACTTCCATAGGAGCCTAGAGTAAAGGCGGGGGGGGGGGGATACACTGTTTCTGTCACATGCCAATTTGAGTTCTGTCACTGTATTTGCCCCCACCACTTCCATTGGGAGGGCAGTGAAAAAGTATTTCCTGTCATTGCTTTACAGCTCACCCCCTTGCAGCTTCATGTTCTGCCCTCTAGTTTTACAGCTTCCCCGTCTTTGGAAGAGGTTTTTTTGTTGATTACTACACTGTACATATTTAAAGGTCTAAATCATATCTCCCCTGTCCTTCCTCTCCTCCAGGTCTTTAAGTCTCTTCTCATAGGTCTTCTGGTGCAGGCTCCAAATCATTTTGGTCACTGTCCACTGAACTGCTTCCAGCCTTTTCATATCCTTTGTGAGATGTGGTCTCCAAAACTGAACACAATATTCCAAGTGAGGTCTCAACAGCAACTTGTACAGTGGCATTAGTACCTCTTCCTTTCTGCTGGTAAGTCCTCTCTGTATGCAACCCAGCATCCTTCTGGCCATTGCCACTGCCTTGTCACATTGTTTCACCACCTTGAGGTCCTATTAAACAACCACTCTGAGATTCTTCTCCTGGTCCATGCACACCAACCTCTTGCCCCCTATCGCATACATTTGCCTTGGATATCTGCTTCCCACTGCATTTCTTCACATTAAATCCTAACTGCTAAGCATTAGACCATTCCTACAGCTTTTGTAGATCTTTCCAAATGTTACCACTCCCTCAGGGGAGTCCACTCTCAGCCCGCTTCTGTCCCGGATATAGATATCCTTTGCGATTCAGTCCTGGCCTGCACGTACAGCCACAGCCTGACTACCTCAGTCATGACATTTAAATGGTGCCGTGACACCATTTTGCCATGGCACCATGGCTCCATTTCAAGGTTGCGATGCCGGCCACCGTGAAATTCATTCCCTGTAGGCTGACCCCCAATCCAGCCTCCTAAAGCCAGGGTCGGGCTGCGGGGAATTAACTCCTGCCCCCCCCCCCCCCCACAGCCCCATCCACATCCTGGAGCTGGACATAAAAAACTTCCAGGGGGTGCAAAACCTCCCCTTACATTTTTCCGGCCCTAGACATATGAGGCCGACATTAGAATTGGCCCTGTACGTCCAAGGCCAGTGATCACCCACTGCCCTCCCACTCTCCGCCCTATGCCGCCCCTTCCCCGCTCCTGTCTAACTTCCCAGTACAACCGGCAGGGACATTAAATGGAAGACAAAACTGGCATGAATAGCAGGGATGGACATCCCATTAAGACGTCCATCCCCACTATCTGTGCCTCAGAATAACCCCCTCTGTGTTGTCACCGGTGGCTGAACACCTTGCTGCATGTGTGGTGCAAAGGACACCCCAGCAGTGCACACATGGGGGCATACCCACACCTCATGGGCATGTTCACAGGTAGATATGCAGCCATGCAGCAGTGCATGGTGGACAGGCCATCCACTGGGTGCCCTGGGTACATGTGCATGGTGGGAGAGTACAGCACCATTGGTGTATTGCAACACTTGCCCCCCTGCCATTCACAGGGGGCTTGGGGAGGACATTTTGTGGTACCCCAGAGGCCCAGACCGACCCCCTACATTGATATACACACGGACAAAGTAACAATTTTATTTTTAATGGTTACACGTATCCCCATATCCTTCCCACGGGCAGACATCTGAGGGGGCCTCATTGAAATGACCTACGTGGGATCAGGAGTGCCTCCGTCAGTGCTCCATGGCCTGTGTGAGGTCCTGGAGGTCTCCCCTGATCACGCGTAGGTGATCTCTAATGAGCCAAAATGGCCCCTCCTCAGCTGCCTGCACTACTGCCCCTTACCCCCTCCCATCCCTTCCCTCCACCCCTCCACCTCCTGTCTCCTCCCTCTGCCCCCTCCCTCTACCCCACTGTCCCACCCTCTACCTCCTCCCCTCCCTCCACCCCCCTTCTCCACCCTCTGCACTCCCATCCCCTCTCCTCCCTACACTCTCCTGTTCCCTCCCGCATGATCCCCCCTCCTCCACCCATTGGGCGTCCCTGTGTGGCGTGGCCCTGAGTTTCCTCCTCCAGGGATGAAAACTCCTCCTCATCCTCACCCTGCTCCTCAGGAACACCCACCCAGGGGTACCCTGCCATAGCACTGTCCAGCCCCTCCCCCTCAGGGGAGCGGGGGACCTCCATGAGGTCTAGGATGAACACCTCATCCCCACTCTCTCCTGAGGGGGAGGTGCTGGATAGTACTATGGGGCTGGGGGTGGTTATGCAGGCCATGGTGGTGGTAGTGGGTTCCCTGCTTGCAGCTGTTGCTGGCTGCTGTTGCTGCTGCTCCTCCCTCACCTCCTCCTCCTCCCCCTCCTCTTCCTCCTCCTCCTTTTCCTTCTCTTCCTCCGCCACAGGGGGTGGGTTGTCCTCAACTGGGATGGCTGTGGAAGTGATGCAGAGATTTGGTGGGTGGGGGTGCCCAGCTGCCATGCCCCCCTTGTCAGATGCCATGTTGCATGTCATGGCCCCATTCCTGTGCCATTCCACCACACTTACCTCGCTCCCTCTTCAGCTACCGCCAGATACAGCGCAGGAGTCCAGGCTGGTTGCGCTTGATCATGTGGAAGCGCACCCTCAGCACCTCCGCTTTGCGCAGGACATGGAACTGTCTGTGGAGACAGGAAGGAGGTGTCATACATATGCATGTTTTGTTTTCCCCCAGGTCTATCACTGCAGCTGCCTGACTGCTTGCTATAACACCACCTGCATACAATGGACCCTGTCTCATCCTGCTGCCACATCTCCAGTGCTGCCACACCAAGTCCAGGGCTTGCCCTGGTCCCTCAGGTCTCCTCTGTCCTGTGTGCCTGCATAACTGACTGACCAGGCCATGGGCTGGGGGGCCACAGGGACAGTGCTGCCTGCAACATGAGCTGAGATTGGGACCAGAGTGGTAGGCAGGTAGGCCATCCGTCCTAATTTCCGCACAGTGTGTCAATGTGAGTATGTGTGTGTGTATGTCTATCCATTGCTTTGTGGCTTGCTACATCTCACTGAGCTTTGCAGTGCCTAAGCCAAGGGTGGCCAACTCTGGTCCCCGTGCACCACAATATAGCCAGATTTTTGTGATGTCCCTAATGCATATTCATGATATATATTTGCAACCACCACCTCCTTTTGAATGCTCCACAGCATAGCACCTATGCAGTTCATTTGATTTTACTGCTGCGGATTATGTGTATTTAAGGCTGTGTAGTATGATGTTTGCGTGAGGTTGGGATTTGTGCCTTTTCAGGGTTTCAGTTTTTTGTAATGTAATAAATAGCATTTTATAAAAGTGATTTAAGGAAAAAGTGTGTGTGTGTGGGGGGGGGGGGGGGGTTAGACCTACGATGGTGTGATAGGCTATATCCACTTCAGGCAAGTCGTCTTCTTGCTGTCCTGAGGTCTTGTCTCCTCTGCTTGGAAACTTTGTGAAGGGACAGATGCTGGAATCTCTTGAGGGTTTTGTACTATACTAATGAGTTTGAATGTCCGGTTTTTTTTATTATATAAGTTACATACCAGTGTGTTATTTTTGTTTGGGTAGTTGTCTTTACTAGCACCATGTCTCTGTGTTGGGCCATGTTGCTGCAGTTTCACACAGTAAGATTTGTTTTCACTGTGGTCAGGTTTCCTTTCCATATGTCCCTTTTGTCCATTCTGCATTTTTTCCACCTTGCTTTCCTCTTGGCCATTGTGTTTCTGTTTGCCTGTTTCCTGTGTGGGCCCTGTTTTGTGTGTTTACTGTCATTTGGTTGTGTAATGGGTCCAACTTAGCCCCTGCTCCTTTTGCCCTTTCACTCTGCAGCTACTTCCTGACTCTTTGCACTGTTTTTGTCCCAACATATGCATTTCTCCTGCCTCCTCCCTTTCCTGCTTTTCCCTACTTACTGCACCAGGATGGTCCGAATCCTTTTCCCAGCCCCTGCGTGCTGCAGCTAGAGCTGGCCTTCGGTGGCCTGTGGGGAGCAGGGCTGAATGATTTTCAATGACCATCCTGCAGAGCAGGCGGGTCTCTGCCTCTGAAAAGTTTCCGTGCCTGGTGGCCATTTTCCAAGGATCTGGAGGCAGCAGGGGGTGGACTTACTGTATCCTGTTTCCTGTTGCACGTGGACAACTGTGCAGGTGGACACGTTTTCAGAACTACACGCCCGCGTCTTGTCACAGCTTACACGCGCAGCTGCATGTCTAACCTCGTGAGCAGGGAATCGCATCTACGTTTCAGACATACATGTTTTAGACATATACAACCGCCATGCACGTCTTTCTCAGAATAGAGCCCTGTGTGATTATTTCAACCTATGTTTGATGTAAAATTCTATTTAAAAATCTAGCAATTCAAATCACAGAAAGAAAACAGTATCATGAGGATTGACATCAGAAAAAACATCCAACAGATCAAAAATAAAAAGTCAAGTGGAAATCACTGAATTAATTTCTGCAAAGCACTGTTTGGTAACTGCAGCAAATTTGTAATGAAGGTCGTTAGTTCATCTCTATCGTTAGGCAGGGTGAGGCAGCAAGTGCCCCCTAAATGCCCCTGTGACAGTCGTCTCACTCTGCTTCTAGGGGCTGATTGAGGCGGGGACGGGGAGTGAAGAGCCCTGAATGCTCTGATGCCACTACCAAGAGAGGGGTGGTTGGTGGGGAACAAAGAACCCAAAACACTGCACAAAAGCAGTCTGCCACAGTGCAATTAGGACTGACTAACATTCTGCATGTGCAGGGACTCAAAGACCCCGGTCTCTACTACCGCCACTGGGAGATAATTCCATGAATCTACCACACTTTCCATAATGAAATATCTCTGTATATATTACTCCTGAGTCTATCTCCTTTCCCCTTCATCCTATGCCCCCTCATTGAAGAGCTTTATTTTAATTGAAAGAGGCCCTCTTTCTGTGCATGTATGCCATGGAGGTATTTAAATGTCTCTATCACCTTTTCTCCAAAGTATACATATAGAGATCTTTAAGTCTATCCCCATATGCCTTTTGGCGAAGCCTACTGACCATTTTGGTAGCCATCCTGTGCACTGACTTCAGTGAGAGAGAAGAGATATAGGGCATGCGAGAGAGAGAGACTGGGCATGCGCTGGGGAGAAATAGAGAGAGGGGAGATGCTGGACATGAGGAGGGGAAGAGAAGAGTTAGTGAAAGGCTCGGGAAAGAGAAGGAAAGCTGCAGGTAGGCGCAATAAAAAACAGAGCTTGATGATTGGATGGTGAGAAGGAGGGGTGAAACTGAGTGACAGAGAGGCAGAAAACTAAATGGAAAAAACAGTATTATGAGAATTGTCATCAGAAAAAAAAAACACCCAACAAACCAAAAATAAAAAGGTCTACTGCAATTCGCTGAATTAATTTCTGCCAAGAACTGTTTGGCAATCTAGCAGCCAATTTGTAATGAAGGCAGTTAATTCTGTCACTTAATAGCCTTGAGTTCTGGTTTCACAAAATATTTATTTGAGCAATATAGCTGAAGGGCTTTGAGGGAGAGTATTCTGAAAGCAGAAGGAGACATTTGGGCTGGCCAACAGTTTTCTTCTAATATACGAGAGAGTTGCAGTGCATAATATATAATACAATAATCTATGCTGTGCCATTTGTCATTTGGACTAGGACACAGATTATAGCTTAGGGCACTGCATCTGTGCACAGATCTGGCAGGAAATGGTCTAAAAGCTTGAACAGCTGAGCATGATGTCTCAGCCTTGTTGGAAAATTCAACCTCTGCTCCAGAGGTCACTGCATGCTTCAGTCATGACAGCCCAAATTGTTAAGCATGTGACTAATATGCATATAGAACACAGGCTGCCTGATGTCTGCTACAAGGTTGATAGCTGGTTAGTGGCTAGTCTTAATTTTATGTGACAATCCCAAGTAGGAAGCGCTGTGTGGGTGACTAAATGGAGCATATTGACGTCCCACTGGGTGTAGCCCCTGTTGTTTTGACAAATTCTCCTCAGCATTTATCAATCAAGCCTACAATAGGGAGTGTGCTGAATATCTAATTCAGACCTTCTAGTCCAGGCTAATAGAGTGAGATAGCATGTTATTCAATTTGTACTTGTTAGCGATGTCCCACTGTCGCTGGGCAATTTACCTTCACACTTCACAAATGAAAAGAGAAATTTGCTGGGCTTCAAACACTTACATGAGTTACAAGCAAAATTTTAATTAGCATGTCATTACAGCAATAATTTATTGCTTCTTTGTAGTTGTGCTAGAATACAGATGCACTTTTCCCTTTTATAAGGGATGTCCTTTAATATTTATGGATCTGTTACTGCAAAAAAAAAAAAAGGGAGCAATCCACCATGCATAAACTGTACTGTTTTGAGTTTTTAGCACATTTAGCATAAAAAGGAACATATTACCTTGAGCTTCATTCATTTTTATTTACTTGTTTGCTATTGAATTAAGCATTTGAAACAAAATAAAACTTATTTGGGTATTGCCAAAACACAGCAAGGATATATCAATACCTGTGCTGTTTTGGCCAACACTTGCTTCAAATGCACAGTGACTGAAGCTGATCGGAAGTAAACAGATACTATGCTGCTGGTTGCCAGTTTGAGAGTCTTGCTTATTTACATTTCCCTGCTTGCTTAAAAGAAGTCAGAGAATAAGTACATTTTCATGAGCAACAGGGACAGTGTTATCATACAACAGCCATTGTAAATGGAATGGCAAAGAGAATATTAGGCATTGTGCACATGTAGTATCTAAGAGGAGGAGTAAAAAATTGGAGGTAAAATAATCTTTTGCACGCACTTTAAATAGTAAAGAGAAAAAAATTGGTTTTAGATGGTGGAGAAAGTTATTGGGCATCAATGGTCCTAATTCTGTACCTGCCACAATAATATGAATCAAAGCAAATATTGTTTTAATGTTTCGGGAATTGCATCTGCTTTTAACTAAAAAAAAGAAAAGAAAAGAAATGTCCTATTGTGTTGTTATATGTTGAGTTCTATTCTCTTTCTTTAATAAACTTTTGTACAAAAAATGGTGTTTTCTTACGTATTTGGCACATAATGTACTAAGAGCATAAGAATCGCCATGTAAGGTCAGCCCAAAGGTCCATCAAGTCTAGTATCCTGTTTCCAACAGTGGCCAATACAGGTCACATATACCGGGCAGAATCCCAAAAAGTAGCTAGATGCCATGATACTTATCCCCAGAGACAAGCGGTGCCTTTCCCCAAGTCTACTTTCTTAGTCACGGTTTATGGAGTTTCCCAGGAATCTGCCCAAAAACCTTTTTCAAACCCAGCTACGCTAACGACTTTTACCACATCCTCCAGCAACAAATTCCATAGCTTAATTACCAGAAATTGGGAAAACGAAAGGCCTAGAGTAGAAGGGCAAACAAGGTGCTCCTTGTGGTCTTGGGCAAGCCACTTAAACCTCCATTGTCCATGTTCCCTATAAGTATTAGTGGATGTGTCTCATATCCCCTTGTGTTAAATGTATCCCCCAATTGTGTTGTGACCACTTTGATTGAAGGATAAGGTGGTATACAAAACTATCTAAATAAATAAATAAGTCACCCCTTTATATGGCAATGTTCTCCCAACTCATCCCCCTCCTCCTCTTGGCCTTTGCTTTTTCAGTGTGCTGCTCACTTCCTATTCCATAAACTGCCCATATTAGTTTCTAAAACAAGAATCTGATAACCAGAGGTAAGATTTGTACACTATGAGGACTATTCTGAGAACGACGTGCAGGGCAGATGTATGTGTCCAAAATGTGTAGGTCCAAAACAAGGACGCGATTCTATGCGCAGGCAATTAGATGTGTAGCCACGCGACAGAATACTTGGTTATATGTCTTGCTGCAAAACGTGCAACTTGTGCATAGTGACGGGTGTTCGCGTGTAAGTAAGACGTGTAACCCTGAAAACGTGTCCACCTGCACAGTTGTCCATGTGCGACAGGAAATAGGATACAGAAAGCCCCCCCCCCCCCCTCCGCCTCAGCCAGACCTTTGGAAAATGGCCAGGAGACAGGTGAACATTTCGGAAGCTGAAACCCGCTTGCTCTGCAGGATGGTCCTAGAGGAGGAACATGCCCTGCACCCAATGGGACACAGAAGGCCAGCCCTAGCTGCAGCATGCAGGGGATGGGGAAAGAATCAGGACCACCCTGGTACAGGGAAAGGGAGGAGGCAGGGGAAAAGCATGTGGGGGAAAAGAACAGTGCAAAGAGCCAGGAAGTAGCTGCAAAGTAAAAGGGCAAGAGGAGCAGGGGGTAAGTGGGACCCACCACAAAACCAAATGACTGTAAACACACAAAACAAGACCCACACTGGAAAAAGGCAAACAGAAACACAATGGCCAAGAGGAACGCAAGGTGGAAAAAATGCAGAATGGACACAAAGGAAAGCACATAAGGAAAGGAAACATGAACACAGTGAAAAAAAACTACTGTGTGTAAAGGTGCAACAACATGGCCCATGGGGAAACTGCTAGGTACGTATGACCGAGATTGGCCACTGTTGGAAACAGGTTACTGGGCTTGATGGACCTTGGTCTGACCCAGTAGGGCATATCTTATGTTCTTATGTTCTTACTGTCAGCCAAAACACAGCACAGTGAAAACAGAGACATGATGCTAGTAAAAGACAACACATGGCTGATCTAGACTGCCCCCCCCCCACTACCAATTACCACTGCAGTCCCCTGTGAGAACCATGTGTCTGCCCCATGCCCCATGAAGTCTGAGACTGTCCACAACAGCACCACCTCCAATGGGAAACTGCCCCATGCAGCCACCACTATGTCCACAAAGAAACAGCCCTGCATATGACACATGCGTGTAATCCCTACAACCCTCATCCCATGACACTGTGCAGCACAGCATGCCCAAGCCCAGAAAGAATGTAAATCATATGAATACTGCAAGGTATACCACTCCACCATTTCTCTCACATCATATCAAGTAAACATCAAAAATGGAAGGAGAAAAGAGCCTCAGAAGCCAAGGAGGTAGGGGCAATGGTAAAAGATAGCTTCGAACCAGGCCTGATCCCCCTCACATCAATGGCTTGAAAATACTCCTACCAATCGCCTGTGTGATATAATTCCAGTTTTCTAAAATAGTGAGTCCAAATCAAAATTATCAGTAGTAGCTGCTCCCTGCAAACTTGCAGAGCATAACACATGCTAGAAAAACAAAAAAAAGGAGCACTAATCTTCCCAGGCTACTGCCTTCTACAGGCTCCCAATCACCACTGAGAATACTTGCTGCTGAAAATCCTGCCGCTGGTACTCCAGCAGCAGGATTTTCAGCGTTGACTGGGAGCCTATAGATGGTGGTAGCTTGGGAAGATAGGTGCCCCATTGTGTTGGTGTTTCTAGCATGTGTTATGCTCTGAGAGCTTGCAGGGATCAGCTTCTACTGATAATTTTGATTTGGATTCACTATTTTAAATAAATGGAATGATATCAAACAGGCGATTGATAGGAGTATATTAGAGCTGTTGATGTGAGGAGGATCAGGCCTGGTTCGAAGCTATCTTTTACCATTGCCCCTACCACCTTGGATTTTGAGGCTCTTTTCTCCTTCCATTGTTGATGTTTACCTGATCTGATGTTACAGGCATGAAAATGATCTGAGTAGCACAGTCACGAAAACAGCAAGTAAGACTTGAATCCCTGTTGCCTGCTTATGGAGACATTGCACTAACCAATAGGCTACACCTCAATACCTCACTGCCAGGCAATAGCTTGATACAAAGAGACTGAAGGTCACTGCTCAGAACATCTGCTTTGTGTGCCACCATAGGGCAGCCCCCACCAGTATCCATGATGCAGTGCACATGCCCAACAGCAGTCTACAGCTGATCTCCCAATGGAGAATGCACATATCCATCCCCACAGGTGATATGTAAGATGCACTGACAGTGTGTGATACATGCACAGAGCAGATACAAACCATGCTTCCTAGCAGTGTCTGCGGTCACCCTGAGGGTGAGGACGGGCATGCAGTACCTGGTCCCCAGTACCAGGCATTGCAAGAAATGATCTCTGCTGCCTGTGCTGTAGATCACCATCACTGCCAGTGTGTGGCAGGCATTGTTGGCAGTGTAGTATGCCAGTTACATCTGGTCCTGTGCTCTGCCCCTGTCTGACAGGGACCCACCTAGAACAGTGCATGTCAATACCTAGTGTTACAATGATGATGCCAACTACTGGGGGGGGGGGGGGGTTGTCTAGATGTGCATGGGGTTGTTACCATGGTGCTACTGGCACTACCAATAAAACTGAACTGGTACATCCCACATCCCAACCACCTAGGTCTAACATGCAAACACAGTCACACACACATACCAATTGCAGACAGTCTGCTGGGCAGTCCACATTGCATCTGTACAGAGCGATCTTGTGCATCCAGCAGTTGGTTCAGTGATTGGGCCCCACATCACTAGAACTAGACACTATATAGCACCATGTGGATACATAGCCATGCCATGGTCACTTTTCAGTCAGGGTGAGAGTGCACCTCCCAGCATGGCATGCTGTGGCCACCCAGTCCATTCAGGTGGCAGTCAGACACAACGACATCCCAGCCATTGCCCTACCCCCAATGCAGACACATCCTGGCCAATCAACCCTGTCTCAGGCCATATCCACAACACCTTGTTCCTCATCCTGTACATTTGCAGGCTAATGCTGAAACAGCTTAGGCCAGGGGTGGCCAACTCCAGTCCTGGTGCACCACAATCCTGCCTGGTTTTCATGATGTCCCTAAAGAATATCAATGGTGTACTTGCATACAAGGGGAGGGAGTGGATGCAAATATATCTCATGAATATTCATTAGGGACTTCACAAAAACCAGGCTGGATTGTGGTGCACCAGGACTGGAGTTGTCCATTCCTGGCTTAGGCACTGCAAGGTTCAATGAGGTGTAGAAAGCCACAAAACACTGGATACATATGTACACACACACTGACGCACTGCGCAAAGATGAGGATGGTTGGCAATCCTGCCTGCCACCTTGGTCCCAATCTCAGCTCATGTCGCAGGCAGCACTGTCCCTGTGGCTCCCTCAGCCCATGGCCTGGCCAGTCAGCAATGCAGTCACACAGGACAGAGGAGGTATGAGGGACCAGGGCATGCCCCGGACCGGGGTGTGGCAGCACTGGAGACATGGCAGCAGGATGAGACAGGGTGCAGTGTATGCAGGTGGTGGTATGGCAAGCAGGAAGGCAGCTGCAGTGACAGACCTGAGTGGAGAAAGAAACATGTATATGTATGACACCTCCTTTCTGCTCCACAGAAGGTTCAATGTCCTGCGTGAGACAGAGGAGCTGAGGATAAGCTTCCATGCAATCAGTTGCGACCGGCCAGGACTCCTGTGCCATATCTAGTGGCAGCTGCAGCTGGAGCAAGGTGAGTGTGGGGGAATAGCACAGGAATGGGGCCATGGCATACAACATGGCACAGGGATGGAGTGGCTGGGCAACATAGGGGCAACAGCAGAGCATGGGGAGGCATCTGAAAATGGGGACATGGCAGCCAGACAGCCCCACCCACCAAAACTAACAGCCACCTCTCTGCATCCCTTCCACAGCCATTCCAGTTGAGGACAGCCCCCCACCTGCAGTGGAGGAAGAGGAAGAGGAAGAGGAGGAGAAGGCTGGCCTCAGGATGACAGCTGAGGGGGAGGAGCAGCCAGCACCAGCTGCACCATGCAGCTCTGCACCACCACGGCTGATCGCCCAACACCACCCAGTTCCATAGTACTAACCAGCACCTCCCCATCAGGAGAGAGTAGGAATGGGGTCACCTGGGACGTCATGGTGGTGCCCCACTCCCCTGAAGGGGAGGGGCTGGACAGTGCTATGGGCACCCGATGGTGGGAGGCAGGCTACCCCTGGGTGGGTAGCCCTGAGGAGCAGGAGGAGGAGGAGGAGTTCCTGAGGAAGGGGTACTCAGGGCCACCCCACCCAGGGACACCCAGTGGATGGAGGAGGGAGGAGCATGGGGGGAGGGACGGGAGGGGGCAGGGGGTGGAGGGAATAGAGGGGTGGTGGCATGTGGTGGAGGGAGGGAGGGCCTAGGTTGGGGCAGGGTGGAAGGAGGGGAAGGGAGGGGGTGGGGGTGGAGGGAGGGGACAGGAGGGGGCATGGGGTGGAGGGAGGGGATGGGGAGGGGCAGGGGTGGAAGGAGGGGACGGGAGGGGGTATGGGGTGGAGGGACAGAGGGGATGGGGAAGGGCAGAGAGTGGAGGGAGAGGACAGGAGAGGGCAGGGGGTAACTGCAGAGGGGCCCTTGGGGCTCATTACTGATCATTTACGTGGGATCAGGGTGATCTCCAAGCCTTCACACAGGCCATGGAGCAGCTCATGGAGGCACTCCTGACCCCACTAATGTCATTACAATGAGGCTCCATGGGAAGTCCGCCTGCAGTAGGGTGGTGGGGACATCCACACATATAAATAGTTAAAATAAAAGACTGTTACTTTGAAACATATATCCATGTGTATATCCGCATAGGGGTCAGTCTGAGGCCTGAATGGTAGGGCTGGGGGTCCCATGTGGACATCCATCCCGGTTAACCAGCCACCTCTGCCGACCCTGACAAACCTCTTGGTATGTACATGGTGGCCATACTATGATTCTAGCCAGGGGTGGGAAAGGGTCAGGGGTGGTGGTGGAGAAAGGGGAGCAGTGGATGGTCTGTGCCCCTGGACATACAGGGCTGATATGGATGTTGGCCCAGGTCACCTGGTGCCAGAGGGCATGTAGTGGCAGATGGGGGAGGGGGTGGGTGGGTGGTGACTGCCTACAGTGGCCTGAATGGCTCACAGCATGGTGGGCCAAGATGTGTACACATGTAGGCCCAGTCCATGCCACCTTCCCCAGCCCTACAAAGTACCCCCCCTCCAGCCTACCCCTACCCCCAACTGTATAAAGTACATTGTAAATAGTGCACGCTGTATATATTGCATCTATTAATTAATCTTCACAGGTTATACCCGCGAGGATGGAGGGCCCATTGGGATGTCCGTCCCCGCTATCCGCACCCCCTCCCGATCCAGTCTAACATCCCTACATGTTGTATAGGGAAGATAGATGGGGGCAGTAGAGGAGTGGATGGGGGTGACATCAAGGTGTGTCATGGGTGTTTGCTGACCCTGGACTCACGGGGCCAATACCAATACTGGCCCTGTACATCCGGGGCCAACAGCATAGATGGAGAACATCTGCCACCTCTGAGGTGGAATAGGTTCCCTGATGTGGCAATGGACCATAGGCCTGGGCTGAAAAGCAGTGGGTGGGGGCAAGGAGCTCTCCCCCCACAGCCTGACCCCAGCCTAGGAAGTCAGGAGCAGGGTTCAGGCTGTGAGGGAAGTGGTACAGGTGCTGGTGGCTGGGGATTGTGGCCACACAATGGAGCAGCAGTGTCATGGCGACTGGACATGATGGCGCCGCAGCTCCATTGTGCAGGCCAAACCAATTTAGCTGGGGAAGGCCTGTACATGCAGGCCAGGCTGCTTTGTGGACCTGGCTTGCACATACAGGCCTGTTTGTGAGTCTGGTCCAGTGGGGCCAGGTATGCCCCATAGGATCAGTATTGCAGCTCCCTCTGTATGTCCAGTTCTGACTGGGCACACAGAGGGCTGGGAAGGCCAGAATGGGATTGTGCTAATGGGGTATGCCCACAGCCACCCAGCCCTGCCACCTATCCCCCAATCCCAGTGGCACAGGCAGCCTACATCAAATAAAGTGTGTCTCTATGAGGGACCTCATCTAGGGCAGAGGCCCCAGCACACATACCATTGCAGTCACATCATAAACCCCTTGTTCCTACCGCATCAGTGGCAGTGTTTCTGTAGAGGCGGATATATTGCACGCCATCAGCCCCTTACTGCATAAGGCACCTGTTATGTCACTAAGGATGAGCCTTCTGCTGTCACTGGTTTTGGGGACCTTTTCGTACAAACTTTCTGGAGCCTCTTAATAGTAAATGTCTGGATGGGATTCTCAGATCCCTTATGCCACACGGGCCTAATGTTTAATGCTGGCCCCAGGGCTGGCCCTATCATTGAGAGACTGTTTTCTGTGCACATGGCCCTGCTTTTCAGTCTGACAATTCAACCCCTGACATTTGCAAATGAGGCCCCCTAATAAACCACATCACATGGCCCTGCTTCCCCCTGCCTTCAGCCTGACTCTTAGTTTGTCTCTGAGCATGCCCACCATGCTGTCCTCTCCCTCAACTTCTCTTGATAGGCCCCAGGAATCGACAACATGACAACTGCTTTCATCCTCATCCTCCTAGATATACCTTCCTCATTTAACTCTGTAAACCAGAACATCCTAATCAACCACCTAAAACATCTGGGCACAGGTGGAACTACTCTACAATGGTTTCAACCGCACCCAACAGGTTTGCGTCAAAAACAACCTATCTAACTCTTTCACTCAATCTCAGGGTGTCTCCCAGGGATCTTCATAATCTGCACTTCTGTTTGATATATATCTACAACCTATCTGCAATATCAGCTGATCACACAACTTAGACTACAGAATGTATGCAGATGATATAATGCTATTCGCCACCTTTGACACCAGAGATCCTAACTACACAAGGATTACCAGCTGTTTCAACAACATCTCTGAATGGCTCAACTCAGTTAACTTCACAGTTAACTTGAAGAGCACAGAAGCCCTCATTAGTACTAGGAATGAAAGGATTAAAGTTTTGCAAGAAACAAAATTTGCTGTAGAATCTCTATGGATTGAAATTCCATGTAAAAAGGGGAAGGCGATGGCAGTGGGGGTGTACTATCGTCCGCCTGGCCAGAATGAACAAACGGATGATGAAATGCTCAAAGAAAACAAGGAAGCTAGCAAAAGTTACAGTGCAGTAATAATAATGGGTGATTTCAATTACCCCGGCATCGACTGGGTCAGTGTCACAACAGGACATGCTAGGGAGATAAAGTTCCTAGATGAAATAAATGACTGCTTCTTGGAGCAGCTGGTTCATGAACCGACCAGAGGGGAAGCAATATTAGACCTAGTCCTTAGTGGAACACCAGATGTAGTGCAAGAGATAAGGGTGTTGGGGCCACTTGGCAATAGTGATCATAGCATGATCACCTTTGATTTAATTAGTGGAGGAGGGATAGTAAGGAAATCCACAGTACTACCCTTTAACTTTCGAAAGGGAGACTATGATAAAAGCAGCTGAACAGTTTCTGGCAACGTAATTGGCAGGTTTCCAGCTGGTTACCTATACAAGGTAATGTACAGTTTCAGCCTGGTTCGGATTCGCGCACTTTTCAGTACTGGCATCAGCAGGGTCTCCGTTACTTGGGGCATGTGGTAGACCTTATGGGTAAGTGCAAGCCGTTCCTGGAATTATGCGAGGAGAATCAATTACCCCGTACCCATTACTTTGCGTATCTTCAACTGTCTCATTATGTGGCTACATTAACTCGAGAAGAACTGGGGGAAGACCGGTCAAAGCAGATTATTGAGTTCCTAGACCTGGGGGGGGATACACCCCTGACGATAGCTGGGCTGCGGATTAAGTTGGAGTGCTTTGGGGCGGTGCCGGATTATGGGAAGGCGGAGGCAGCCTGGGGGGGAGAATTGGGACGGGAACTCCCACCAGGCACGATCTGCGAGGCGGTGGGGCGGATAGTAGAACTGGCGGTGGGAGCGCGGTGGAGGGAAATCCAATATAAGGCTTTAACTCGGGTATATATCTCTCCGAGACGAGCGTTACGGAGTCATATTACACAGGACGGGTCTTGCCCTAGGTGTCATATGCCATTGGCCTCTTTAACTCACATGTGGTGGCAGTGCAGGCGCATCCTCCCGTATTGGTCCCATATCCACCGCTATCTTATGAGATTATTACAACAGCGGTTTCCCTGGACTGGAGGTTTAGTTATCCTAGATCAACTACCCCTGACTTTACCTACTGGGAGGTGGGAGCGCCTATTGGTACGTAAAGCATGTTTGGTGGGGAAGGGTCCGATTTTACACAGCTGGAGAGATTGTGACCCACCCACGTTTGCGGAGTGGCGTAATAATTTCCACCAGCTGATGCTGGCGGAGCGTTGGAGGGCCAGGGGTTCTGTGAAACGGTGGTCTACCTTTCTGCTGATCTGGGAACCTTATATCCAGACTCTGGGCCCTCGTTGCCGGAGTGACATCGTGAATGTGGGACCCTAAGGCCTGGCCTACTGGGTGGGAGAGACGACCTGGTACTTGCTGAGAGGGGTGCGGCTGCGGTGCTGCGGAGTTCGGGGTGCGAGGACGGGGAGGGGGGGTGGGGGGTGGGGGGGGAAGGGGAAGGGGGGGGGTTGTTCTGAATACTGGAAACAAAAAAAGGGGGAAAAAATGTTTAACCATATATGCCTTTTATCTTTCTTTGTCTGAACTTACGATGGCGACAAAACTGTTTATTGTCTTGGCCCCAGAGGAGATAAGACACCACTCCTCGGTGGCTCCTTGTTACATTCTATTGTATGTTTTGTTTGCTATTGGTTAATAAATAAAACTTTCAAAAAAAAAAAATGAGGAAAACAGTTAAGAAAAAACTAAAAGAAGCAGTTGCGAAGGTTAAAGACGTACATCAAGCTTGGGTGTTGTTGAAAAATACTATCTTGGAAGCCCAGACCAGCTGTATTCCACGCTTTAAGAAAAGTGGAAGGAAGTCCAAAAAACTGCCAGCATGGTTTAAAGGTGAGGTCAGAGAGGCTGTTGTTGCCAAAAAAGCATCTTTCAGGAAATGGAAAAAAGAGCCAAACGATGAAACCTGGAAACAGCACAAGCACTGGCAAGTCAAATGCAAGGCATTGATAAGGCAGGCAAAGAGAGAATTTGAGAAGAAGCTTGCTGCGGAAGCAAAAACGCAAAATAAAGACCTTTTCAAGTACATTCGTAGCAAAAAACCTGTGAGAGAGTTAGTTGGTCCATTAGATGATAAAGGGGTTAAAGGAGCACTAAGAGGCGACAAGGCGATAGCGGAGAGACTGAATGAATTCTTTGCTTCGGCCTTTACTGAGGAAGATGTAGGGATGTTACCCATGACTGAAGTGGTATTTAAAGGTGTGGAAGAATTGAAGGAAATATCGATACATCGGGAAGATGTCTTACAACTATTAGATAAACTGAAGAGTAGCAAATCACCTGGGCCGGATGGTATACATCCAAGGGTGTTGAAAGAACTGAAATTTGAGATTGCAGACCTGCTATCAGTAATCTGTGAACTATCATTAAAATCATCTCTAATACCTGAGGATTGGAGGATCGCCAATGTAACACCAATTTTTAAAAAGGGTTCGAGGGGTGATCCGGGAAACTACAGACCGGTGAGCCTGACATCAGTACCGGGAAAAATGGTAGAAACCATCATAAAGAATAAAATTACTCAGCATGTAGATAGTCACGACCTAATGGGAGACAGCCAATATGGCTTTAGACAAGGAAGATCTTGTCTTACTAATCTGTTATGTTTTTTTGAAGGAGTGAATAAACAGGTGGACAAAGGTGAGTCGGTTGATATTGTGTATCTGGACTTCAGAAAGCCTTTGACAAGGTCCCTCATGAGAGACTTTTGGCAAAACTGAAGAGTCATGGGATAGGAGGCAGTGTACTATTGTGGATCAGGAACTGGTTAAAAGATAGAAAGCAGAGGGTAGGGCTAAATGGCCAATTTTCCCAATGGAGAAAGGTGAATAGTGGTGTACCCCAGGGATCTGTGCTGGGTCCGCTGCTTTTTGACATATTCATAAATGACCTGGAAAGTGGAATAACGAGTGAGGTTATCAAATTTGCAGATGACACAAAACTATTTAAAGTTGTTAAAACCCAGGAGGATTGTGGAAAATTGCAAGAGGATCTTGATAAATTGGAAGACTGGGCATCAAAATGGCAGATTTATTTTATTTATTTATTTTATTCACATTTCTATACCGCATCTTCCAAAGTTCAGTTGCGGTTTACAGTTAACAACAATTAACAAAGCAAATTTGTTTTACATGGAACATTGAGATATAACAGAACTTATTTACAAGGAACATCATATTAAATGTAGAATAAACAGTGCAATACAATACCAAACCGTGTGCAAACTATGTACAAGTTTATATATGAATATATCAAGGGTGAGTGCTATCTGTGTGGGTTAAAGGGCTTTTGCATGGAGCAATCCGATTAGCTCTTTAACCTTTGTCTAATGTAGATAATGAATTATCTGTTTTATAATGTTTGGTAAACAGATAGGTTTTTAATTTCTTGCGGAGTTCCATTATCTCTGTTAGCTTTCGTAGCTCCTCTGGGAGGGAGTTCCAGATTGTAGGGGCAATATGGGAAAAGGCTCTATTGTTTGTTGATTTATGGGCTTTTGTAAAATCTTTCGGGATTTTCAGTCTGTTTAATTGCCCTTTTCTGTGTGTAGACTTAGATGGTTCTTTGTGTATTAGGTTGCATATCATGGAAAGGGCCAGGTCATATAAGGCCTTGAATGATGTTATTATTGTTTTATAGATTATTCTACTTTGAATTGGTAGCCAATGAAGGGAGGCTAGTATAGGTGATATGTGTTGGAGGGAGTTAATTTTCAAAGTGATTCTGGCTGCTGCATTTTGTGCTAATTGCAATCGTTTAATGCTTTGTTTTGTTATGCCTATTAGTATTAGATTGGCAAAGTCAAAATGTGGGGTTATGGTGGCTTGGATTATGTTGATAAAGTCTTGTGTAAAAAGTAGTGGACGAAGTTGTTTGAGGGTTTTGAGTTTGAAATAGATTTTCTTTATGGTATTGCTGATGTGTGTTTCCATCGTGAGGTGAGTATCTAGTATAACACCTAGATATCTTATTTCCTTTTTTATTTTGATTTCTTGGTTTTGAAGTCTTATATATGATGGAGGGGTATATGATCTGTTCTTGGTCACAATTAGAACTTCTGTTTTAGTGTGATTGATATGGAGGTTTTGTGCTTTTAGCCAAGTTGTGATTTCATTATAGCAGTCCGATAGAAGTTGAAGCGGTAGGTTGGGAATTGTGAATGGAATGTACATCATAATATCATCTGCGTATAGATGATATCGTACTCCAAAACTTTTAAAAATGTTGCAGACTGGTTTTATGTAAATATTAAATAGTAGAGCTGACAGCGCTGAACCTTGTGGTAGACCAATTTCTTGCTTGTATGTGGTTGAGTTTTGATTTCCAATTCTTACATTTTGCGTTCTATCATTTAAGTAGAACGAGAACCATTTATGTACTGTGGATTTTAATCCTATTTGTTTCAAGTTATTGAGCATTATTGTGTGGTGTACGCTATCGAACGCTGCTGATATGTCGATGAAAAGTAGAATGAATGCCTGTTTATTGTTGTCAATTCCTCTTAGGAGCGCATCCGTTAATACTGTGAGGAGTGTTTCCACTCCAGATGAAATTTAATGTGGAGAAGTGCAAGGTTATGCACCTAGGGAAGAACAACCCAAACTATGGTTACACGATGCAAGGTTCCACATTAGGAACCACCACCCAGGAAAAAGATTTAGGTGTCATTGTGGATACCATGTTAAAACCCTCGGCCCAGTGTGCAGCGGCGGCCAAGAGAGCAAATAGAATGCTAGGTATGATAAGGAAAGGAATGGAAAATAAAACAAAAGATATTATAATGCCTCTATATCGTTCCATGGTGAGACCGCACCTTGAATATTGTGTGCAATTCTGGTCGCCGTATCTTAAAAAGGATATAGCGATTTTAGAAAAGGTTCAGAGAAGAGCCACCAAAATGGTAAAGGGGATGGAAGGATACTCCTATGAAGAAAGGCTAAAAAGGTTGGGGCTCTTTAACCTGGAAAAGAGACGGCTGAGGGGAGATATGATAGAAGTCTATAAATTAATGAACGGAGTGGAACGGGTAAACGTAGATCGATTGTTTACCTTATCAGAATATAGAAAGACTAGGGGACATGCAATGAAGCTACAGGGTAAACTATTTAAGACTAATAAAAGAAAATATTTTTTCACTCAACGTGTAATCAAACTCTGGAATTTGTTACCGGAGGATGTAGTAAAGGCTGTTAGTGTAGCTGGGTTTAAAAAAGGTTTGGATAAGTTCCTGGAGGAAAGGTCCATAAACCATTATTAAGAAGGGACCCAGGATATCAATGCTTGAACCAATACAAGCATTGTGGAATCTGTGTCCCTTGGGGAAACTGCTAGGTACCTATGACCTAGATTGGCCACTGTTGGAAACGGAATACTGGGCTTGATGGACCTTGGTCTGACCCAGTATGGCATATCTTATGTTCTTATGTTCTTATTCAACCCCACTAGTTCACTACACGGAAACAATGCCTCACATGTAATACAAAAAGACATGCAATACCTTGGGATATACCTTGATCAAAACCTGGACTTCACCAAACACATTTCCATGTCTACCCGCACAGTTTACAATTATGAAAGACAAGTACATAAAGAAAATAGATGTTATGCCTTGAGCTGCACAGCAGGGTCATTTTAGTGGCCCTATGGATGAGAACTATGCAATTATTTGCAATCAGATGTTTAGGTAACACTAATGCCATCAGCTATTTAGGTAACACTAATGAAACAGAGTAAGAACTAGTACTTCTGAGTTTTGTATATTTAGCAACAGCTGATTCATAGCTGTCCAAATAAAGAAATTGGCGAGTAATATCATGATGTCATTTGCCTAGGTCCAAGACTCGTTGAACACGGGCATAGAAAAATGTGTGGAACCGGAAGATGAATGTACACGTGTTTTCGGACGTATAAAAGTGTTCACTATGGGAGGAGCATGTGATGCGGTGAGGGCAGCAGGCGGACACTGCTTGCGCTCCGGTCTTCTCCTGCCCAAACCGTGAGTTTAATGCTGTTTGGAGTGCCGATTTTAAGCTAAAAGTACTATCTACCTAGCCACATTGGTAATTTTGGCAGGATCTATCCTCGGGTGCCAGTTGGAGAGATGGCAACAGCCGTAAAAACTGCGCAGAGGGAAAAGGAGCATGGAACCCCAGCTCCTAAGACGGCCGACAGCGGGGCTATGCCTAAATCGCCGACCTCCCCAGTTTTCCTGGAAGAGGTCTCCGCAGCCGTGGCAGAAGCACTTTCCACACAATTCACTGCGCTGCATGGAAAAATGGACATTTTGCAAACTTCGGTCAGTGCTTTGGGGAATCGACTCCAAGAAGCGGAGGACTGTATCGGTCGGACAGAGGACAACTTGGAGGCCCTAACCCAGGATCTGATGGTTTTGAAATCCCAGATACAGGCACACAAAATGAAAATGGATGATCTGGAGAACCGTTCCAGACGCAACAATCTCCGGGTGATGGGTATTTCAAACTCAATTGCAGATAAGGAGTTGAAGCACTATCTGGAGACCCTGCTCCCCCAGCTCTTTGAGGGTATTGAAAATGACGGCAAATTGCTCATTGAAAGAGCTCACCGTGTGGGAGTTCAGCCTCGGGACCAGCGGCCGAGAGTGGTGTTAATAAAATTCTTACATTTCCCTCAAAAAGAAGCCATAATCAGAGCGGCTAGGCAGAAGGGTGAGCTTCTGCATGACAACATGAGGATCAGATTTGCGCAAGATTACTCTGCGGCTTTGAGTCAGAAATGTAGAGCTTACGCTCCCCTTTGCCAAAAGCTGCTTGACTTACATATTAAATTTTCAGTGCAGTATCCCGCTAAGCTGCATGTGTTTCACGCAGGACGTCGCCGCTCCTTTGAGTCCGCGGTGGAGGCAGCCCCCTACATCGATGCGTTGGGGCGAGGAGATCAGCTGTCTCCGGCTGCTTCATGAGCTGCCATGCAATCGCTGCGGCCGGGCTTATCCGGGACGAGCACATCTACTGGGAAGAGATAAAGGAGGACTTTCGTGCTGATCCGATCTCCTGGGAGTCTTCTGTTGATTTCATGATCCCTCCCTTTGCTGGCCTCAGGGTTGGTGCCTGGATGGGTGCGAAAGGACCTGGGACGGCCTCCGATGCATTGAGCTTTTCAAGCACGGCCCGTGGCTGCGGGCCTAGATATTCCCCCAACTGAAGATGGCGGTGATGTGGGGAGCCGATGGGTCAGACCGCTCTATGAGGGGGCTCTCCGGCCCTACCTCATCACATGGACCTTGGATTGTTTGTGTTTTTTGTTGCTTTGTCTGATTGTTTAGATATCTTGCTGTTTTACTGTTTTGTGATTCTGTTTATTGGAGGTGTACGGGGAGGGCCCCCTGCCTATGGGATGGAGTTGGGGCTGAAACCTAGTTCGGGGGTGCCTTCTCTTCATGCCCCCCTAGGTGTGGGCCAGGCTTATAGTTCCGTTCAATTGCACCGGATTCATGGTGGGATGGTGTTATTCTACCCGGCCATGCCAGGAGATGCCGGGAGCCCTAGTTCTAGCCTCCTGCAGGTCCCTTTAATGGCCCGTCAGTTTAGGGTTGGATCCTACTAAATCTTAGATTATGCAGGCCCGGGGGTCTCGGGAGGAGGGGGGTTTCCATCTTGATGCCCTAGCTCTCGGTTGGGTGCTGGGGTATGGCCTTGATGGACATTGCCGACCGGATTGCGGCCCCTGAGGACCCGCTCCGGTCGGGGGGAGACCTTGGGGGGCATCTCCTGACTATATGTATGTTACCTTTGCTATTGTTTGAGTTTCTGTCTGTTATAGTATGTGGGGTTTTGGGCATGTGGAACTTTTTGTGGGACTTTATCTGCAAAATGTGGCACTGGGAGATAGAAATATTGTTGTCTAGTACCTGGGTAATGTGGGCGGGGGGACCGCACGCATCAAAGTGATCTCCGGGAGGTGATCTTCTTCTGCCCTTTCTAGGATCAGGGGAAGATAGAGAGACAGAGAGCGAAGGGAGGTAGGGGGGGTGGGGGGGTGAGTAAGGGGGGGTATAGTCACATCCCTGATAAAAATGGTCTGTATTGCGGAAGCCACCTGAATACAGGGCGGAGGGTGCTCCAGGCTGGGGGAGCTCCCTCTGGGACATTAGTACGTATCTTATTGGTAGACCCATATATTACCCAGTTAACCTGAAGATAATTTCCTGGAATGTCTGTGGTCTGGGGAGCCCAATTAAGAGATCTAAAATATTGCAGGCCTTGGCCAGGCAACGAGCTGATATAGCTTTGCTCCAGGAAACCCACCAGACGGCCGAAGAACATAGTAAACTTTGTTGGGGGTGGGTGGGACAGGTGGGGGGGGGCCCCAGCCACCGGAAAGAAGGGCGGTGTGGCAGTTTTGATACACAAAAATGTTCGGTTTGACGTTAAGAAGGATATTGTTGACCCCACTGGGCGATTTATTTTGCTACATGGTATATTAGGTGGGAAGCCTGTCATCTTAGGGAACCTCTATTGCCCCAATGTGCTGGACTCTGCATTGTATTGTCGACTAGCGGCTAAAATAGAACAATTGCCAGAGCTCCCACTGATCTTGGGTGGTGACTTTAATGGTGTGATGGATGTGGCCTTAGATACATCAACGGGGAGGGGAACTAGAGAACAACAGCAGACGGCCCGGGCGATGCTCCGATTTTGTACCCGGCTGGGGCTTGTAGACCCCTGGTGGCTGTTACACCCTGAGGAGAAAGATTATACTCATCAATCTCGAGCACACGGCACCAGTGCCCGTATCGACTATCTGTTGATTACTAAAGGCTTGTTTGTAAATGTAGAGAAAGCGCAGATAGGACCCGTCGAGATCTCGGATCATGCTTTAATTTGGCTTGAGTTGCGTTGGAATGGTGACAGTTCTCGGACGCGGATTTGGCGTTTTCCACTAGAGCTCTATAAGGATACCCAGTTTCATCAATTTCTTACACGACGCTGGCAGGAGTTCGAATCTGATCACAGTGGGCATCACGATGATCCCGAATTGGTGTGGGAGACCGCAAAAGTTGTTTTGCGAGGGGATATTATAGCATTTATGGCAAGGAAACGGAGACTGCAGGCCGAACATATTATCCGCCTTGAGAAGTTAGTTATGAAGTTGAGGAGGACAAATGCCAGTAACCCGAGTGCCGCCCTTAAGAAAAAGCTTTGGGAGACACAAATAGCATTAAATGATCTTTTGCACCAGCAGGCAAAGAAATCCGTTATGTATTACCGTTATCAATTGTATTGTCATGGCGATAAACTGGGAAAGTTGCTGGCTCGATGTTTACGCGGCCCTCAGACCTCGAAGTTGGTTGCAGCACTCCGAGACGGTCAGGGGATACTTCACAAGGAAAGCCCGCAGATTGCCCGAGTCTTTCGCTCCTTTTTCCAGAGACTCTATACCGCATAGACGAGTTCCCCCACGTGGATGATGGATTATCTGAGGGATATAGACTTCCCCCAGCTAAGCGAGGTAGAGAGGGAATCGTTGGATCAACCGCTGACCGTCCAAGAGGTGCAAACTGTTATTTCTAAGGCCTGTTGTTATAAAACACCAGGACCCGATGGGCTGGGTGCTGAATTTTATAAGATTCTCAGTGACTTTATTTCTCCTACTTTAGTGGCACTCCACACTAAGAGGTCTGAGCAGGGCTGTTTTCGGTGGGGAGGTAACCATGCCCTTATTACTCTTATCCCCAAACCGGGGAAGGATCCCCTACAGGCGGCTTCCTATCGTCCCATCTCACTTCTCAATTTTGATCTTAAGTTGCTGGCGAAAGTCCTTGCGGATTGATTGGCGGGAGTATTGGGCCAACTGGTCCACGACTCACAAGTAGGATTCGTGAAAAACCGATATGCTGTGCGCAATCTACGTAAAATCCTAACATCGCAAGAGTGGGCGCAGAGTAGACAGTTACACTCGCTGTTAGTGAGTTTTGACGCAGAAAAAGCCTTCGACCACGTTGACTGGCAATATCTGCAATATTTACTCCCATGTTATGGACTTGGGTCCTCCTTTTGTAATATGGTCAAAAGCCTTTATGCTGGGGGGGCGGAGCCTGATGTCCAGCGGGATGGTCGCATAACGCTGAGGCTCCCGAGAGGCCTACTCAGAATCCTGAATTAACACCGTACATACTTGGAACTTCTACTCTGATCTTGCCGGGGCACATTGGTGAGATGGCGGGGACCAAACCCACGCGCCTGGAATTTGGATCTCCAGCGGCTTCTCACGGCAAACGTTCCAAAACTGAACCCCCGTCCCCGCAGAAGGGGCTGGCCTTGCGCGAGAGCCCCGAAATGCAGCAGGAAATCCTCGCAGAGATTAGAGGGGTCAAAAACCTCGTGCAATCAAATGGTGAAGCACTCCGAGCGCTGCGGGAAGATCTTGGTGTGCTGCAAAGCAAGCTAGAAGGGCTTTCTTCGCGTCAGGACAAAATGGAGAGCATATTGGACTCCCATGCGGCCCGGTTGTCCAAACTCGACAAAGTTGAACGTCAGGTGAGGGCCTTGCAGAAAGAAGTGGAAGATGGCAATAATAGAGCGCGCCGCAACAACATACGACTCGTGGGCATACCGGAGGGAGCGGAATCGGGAGACATGAAAGAGTTTTTATGCAAAATCCTCCCTTCCCTGCTCCAAATCACCTTTACCAAAGATTTGGAGATCGATCGCGCTCATCGTGTACCCACAAGCATAACGCTCAACAGGAAGACCCCGCGGCCTATCATTTTTCGACTTTTGAGATATCAACACGTGGAGCAAATTCTAAGTGCCTCTCGGGCAAAGGGCCATATGGAGTTTGAGAGCCACAAGATCTCCTTCTATCCTGACTTGGCTAAACCCACGGTCGACCGCCGAAAGCGCTTTCTGGAATTCCGGCCGAGGCTTCAACAACTACAAGCACGCTATGGCCTGATGTACCCGGCCAAGCTCCGAGTCACGCTTCACAATCAGACAAGAACATTTGAGGACCCTGATCTACTAGCGGAGTTTTTGGATTCCAAAGAAACCGACTTGATGCGCTGACTTCCAGAATATTCCTGCAAGTATTCTCATATCCGCTGTACCTGCCATATTGGATCTGCCGCAGCCCAGCAAAGAATCTGGCGAGGGCAGTTTGTTTGCCTTACTTTTGATGATATCTGTGACCCGACTCCATCTACCCACAGTAGCCTCGATGAGTATCAGAGACAGTGTTAATTATGGACTCTGGTGTTTCTTTTCTTTTTTTTCATGTCTTTCTATTTCCTCTCTAGGGCCTCCTCCCGCAGACATATGGTCGCCATATTCTTTGGGGGTTTTGCTTCTTCTCTAAGATACTTTGGTACATACTTTTCAATATGGGGTGTATTAGCCAGCATACTCGGTGATTATGTCATTGTTGCACAGATTCTGATTATGTTGTATGTTTTCAAGCGCCCTTACCTAAAATGTCTATTACCGATTGATGGCACCATGTAAGATTTTCTCATTGAACGTAAAAGGAATCAATAATCCGATAAAACGGAAGAAAATCCTAAGTTACCTAAGTCAGGAAGCTGCGGATCTGATTTTTCTCCAAGAAACGCATTTAAATTCGAAGGAAACTCTTAAACTCAATATTAAACCTTACATGGTGGCCGCCTATTCCCCAGCCGTTTCTAAGAAATGTGGGGTTGCCATACTGGTCAGGAAATCTTTGCATGCTATTATTATTGCGACTAGTTCAGATACAGAAGGTAGATGGTCCAGAGTTCACCTCAAGATAGGTAGCCTTGAAGTTACATGTATATGCCTTTACGCTCCTAATGTGGATGACCCTGCCTTTTTTGCTACCATTGCTCAGGTTGCGCAGGCCTCTGCTAGTACTTCTTTGATAATTGGGGGGGATTTCAATCTAGTCCTTGATCCCCTGATTGACAAACAGCCGCCTAGGACAAGTGGTCCCCCCAAGAGTCACACCACGCTTACCTCCCTGATCAAAGATCTTGCTTTAGTTGATCTATGGAGGCTACTACACCCCAATGAGCTTGACTTCACCTTCTTCTCTTCCCCTCACAAATCCCAGTCTCGCATAGACTTCTTTCTAATATCAAAACTGTTAGTTCCTCAGGTGGACACTGCAAAGATTCACTCCCAACATATTTCAGATCATGCTGCTATTTCCTTTCAATTACACACTACTGCACCCCAAGGGAATTCGGGGGCCTGGTTCTTTGATAGAGCCCTGTTAACTCAGCCAGAGTTCCAGTTAGACATTCGAGCAGCCATACAGGATTACTTCCATTTTAATCTACCCCAGGATACTGCGAATTGGGCTTGGTGGGAGGGCTTCAAAGCGGCCATTCGAGCAACGATCACTAGCTATCAAATCCGCCTGCGGAAACAACGCAAACAGCAGCTACTCATACTAGACCAACAAATAAAAGCAGGCGAACGAGTTCTAACTTCACGTACTGATCCATGTGTATTAATTCGATTACAGCGTCTCCGTTTTCAATATAATTCAATCCTCTCAACTGCAGCTTCTAAGAGTATTGAGCTTCAGCGAGGGACATATTATCGTGAAAATAACCGAGCCGGTCGACTCTTAGCCAACGCCTTGAAAGGTCAAAAAGAAGCCAAACGCGTAGCGGCCCTTCGAGCTCCACAGGGAGGGGGCGTAGTGACCACAGACTCCGACATTGTAGAACTCTTTCGGGATTTCTATACCCGCCTATACCAATCTGAATGTGAGTTCTCGTCAGAGACATTCGAGCGATTGCTTTCTGGCATTCAGCGGCCGACCCTCTCTGAAGATGATAGGGATGCGATGGATGAACCCTTCTCTACTTCAGAGATCCAATCTGCCCTAAAACGAACAGCCTCGGGCCGTGCCGTAGGGCCCGATGGTCTCCCGACCGAATTCTACAGAACGTTCAGCACAGATTTAGTTCCCTATTTAAAACTCTATTTTACTGCCCTTGCGGTAGATACATCCTCTTTGGGATCCTTTTCTGCAGCTAATGTGGTAGTATTTGAGAAAGAAGGCAGAGACCCGCTGCTAACCGCCAACTACCGTCCAATCTCCCTACTTAATGCCGATTATAAGATCTTCGCAACGATCTTGGCCACCCGGCTATCTGACAGGATGGCCACCCTAATTCACCCCGACCAATGCGGTTTTATACCCGGCAGATCAACTGCTGACAATGCTCGGACCTTGTGCCATGTGCTATCCAGTGCTGCCAATCTAGATCATCCATGGGTGGGTCTTTCCCTGGATGCCGAAAAAGCCTTTGATCGCCTAGAATGGCCCTTCTTATTTGCAGTTCTCCGATGGTATGGCTTTGGGGAGGGCTTCCTCCGATATCTCCAAGTCATGTATACTCAACCCGTCGCCAGTATTTGTGTAAATGCCATCAAGTCTCAGCCATTTAATCTCCAAAGAGGCACGCGTCAAGGTTGCCCCCTATCACCAATGCTCTTTGATCTAGCTCTTGAACCCCTAGCCCTCCTTATTAGACAGTCCGCACGTATTCGAGGTGTCCCCTTCAGTCATAGGGAGATTAAACTCTCTGCATATGCAGATGACCTTATGCTTTTCGTATCCCTCGATTCGGTTCCAGCTGTCTTGGATCTGATTGACGGATACTCACAATTATCGGGCTATAAAATTAACTGGACCAAATCTGTAGCATTCCCACTGAACCGCTGGGTACATGAGGCTGACATGCAGGCCTTTCCCTTCCTTTGGCAATCCCGCATGGTGAAGTATCTCGGGGTCCATTACTGTTCTCCTTTAGAAGACACTATCAGTTTTAATGCCAAAGAGGTAGTCTCCAAAGTCCGTGAGCTCACAAATCGTTGGTCTCCCTTATCTCTTACGTGGTGGGGCCGCCTAGAAACTGTGAAAATGATGATAGTCCCCAAAGTGAACTACATTTTAGAAATGCTGCCATGCTTACTCCCGCTACATACTTATAAAGATATTGAGGGCCTTCTTGTCCGTTATCTCTGGCAGGGCAAGCCACCAAGGATAGCTAAACAAAAACTACAATCTGCAAAGGAAAGAGGGGGTACCAGATTTCCTGATTTTCTTAGATATCATCAAGCCTTCCTACTTAAGCAAGGTGCCCGATGGCTAGATGCCTCAACAGACAGCAGACCAGTTTGGCTTGACATAGAAGAGGAGCTTAGTAGCCCAATTCCGTTGACCCATCTCCCCGGTATGTCCTATCAAGTAGACACCCGCCATCCACCAATGATTGTCGATACTCTTGCGGCCTTTAACACTCTCAATCTATCACTGGGCCCGAACGTCTGTCCTCAGGACGGACTCCCGCTATGGAATAACCCCAGAATTCAAGTCCTAAATAGAACGATAGCATGGAAACCCTGGTACTCAAGGGGGATCTGGACACCCCAACAGCTTTTCTCTGCAGCTCGTTGGAAAACCTTTTCTGATTTACAAAAGGAATTTGCGTTACCAGCGAAACACTACTTTCAATTGATGCAGCTTCAACACTGCCTCAAAAGTGCTCGAATCATGCCGCCCTCTACCCCTACTGAGGACGGGCTATTAGAGATAGTTCGCTCTATTAGTAGTACACATGGGGTAGCCTCTAACTTTTATAAAATATTATGTCAGGGTACAGACACGGCCACTTTTAGAGCCCAACAAGCCTGGGAGCGCGAACTGCAAACCACTTTAACCCCTGTGCAATGGAGCGCTTTCTGGAGCAAAGTAGTGCGGGTTTCCCGGTCTGCCTCTGTTACCCAAACTCTCTTCTTTTTTGCACACAGATGCTTTTATACCCCAGAAAAAATAGCCAAATGGAACACCACTGCTAGGGACCAGTGTTGGTCTTGCCATACGGCTGTGGGAACCTTCGCTCATGTTATTTATGAATGTCCTCAACTACAGGTTTATTGGGGGCGGGTTTGGGGTTGTATTCAATTGATCTTACACCTTCACGAGCCTCTCTCTTGGAAGATCGTGGGACTCCGCTCTGTGGCGGAGGTCCCCTCTCTTCCTAAGAAGGGTCGCTTTCTCCTTGATTTCATGCTGGGTATAGCCATATGCTTAATCACGAGGAATTGGAAGGATAGCTCTCGACTTACTGTCAATGAATGGTGGAACCTCGTCTGCTTATATAGTAAATATGAGCAGATACCTCGGAGAGCTATTCCCCATGCCCAAACTCACTCTCGCTTGTCTAAATGGCAGATGCTTAATGATTATGTACAATCTGCTCATTGTTCCAACATGCCTGTATAATGTGCACTCATCATGTTTCAGATCACCGTTAGGTTTTGTAACACAATAATGTAAGTACACGCCCGCTTCGGGAATGATTAGTTTTCTAGAGAAGAAGCAGGGGGGAGGGGGGTGGCAGGGGTTTACTTTGGTGTATGTATTACACTTTATGTATCTGTCTTTTAGCTGTATGTCTTCCTTTTCCTTTGTTGTTATAAAACGAAAATAAAGAATTAAAAAAAAAAAAAAAAGCCTTTATGCTACGCCGTCGGCGGCAATTTGCTGTAATGGGGTCTTGTCAGAGGTTTTTTATTTACAACGTGGGACTCGGCAGGGGTGCCCTCTCTCCCCCCTTCTCTTTGTCTTATCCCTTGACCCTTTTATACGTCGGGTGGAGTAGTCGCGTGTGATACGTGGGATCCGCATAGGTCCGCATAAATTTAAACTGTCCGCTTTTGCGGACGATCTCCTTGTGCATTTGTCAGCACCCTGCCACTCCTTACCTATGTTGCTGCGGGAATTTCATACCTTTGGACAGTTTGCTGGTTTATCGATTAACAAGGAAAAATCAGAGGCCCTAGATGTATTGGGACAACTGCGAGGCACTTGGCCAGGGGACTTTCCTCTGAAATGGGCAGAGAACCATTTTATGTATTTGGGAATTTTGCTGACTAGTCAGCCCTCCCGCCTTTATAGGTGTAACTTCAATCGGCTCATCGTTCGGCTCCAGGGTCAGTTGCAGGCGTGGAGATCCCTCCCCCTATCTTTGTCGGGGAGAGTAGCGGTGATTAAGATGGTTATTCTGCCGCGGATACTTTACTGGATGCAGACTCTTCCCATCTGGTTGTTGAGGCGCGACCTTCGACGCTTAGAGGGAGCAATTCGGGGGTTTCTGTGGCGGGGGGGGGAGAGCGCGCATCCCATATTGCCGTTTGGTGGGCAATTGGCGGCAAGGGGGGTTGGGGCTTCCTGATCTCGGAGCCTATGCCCTGGCCTGCCAGGCTCGACATTTGGGGGATTGGTTGGGCGGGACTGAGGTGTATATGCCTAGGGCCCTCAAGGAGGCACTGGTTGCGCCAAATACCTTGCTGGCTCTCTTACATCAGGAAAACCGTCTACTTTGGAGTACCTTAGGGGATAGTGCATTGCTCGGTTCGGTCCGGCGAACCTGGAAGCAGTTAAATGTGTATTGGGGGAAGAACTGGAGGGTTTCGAGCTGGCTGCCCATTCAAGGCAATTCACAGTTTACCCCAGGAACCGATACGGTGATGTTTCGTGAATGGGCCCAGAGGGGAATCTGTAATATTGGCCATGTGGTGGATCCTTCGGGGAAATGTAAGCAGTTTATGTCTTTATCTGGGGAATATGAGTTGAAGCCTGGTCATTTTTTTGCCTACCTGCAGATTTCTCATTATGTGGCCTCGTTGCCGGAGGGGGAATTCCGGGCGGAGCGCTTGGCGCAGATATTAGAATTTTTTGATTTTGGGGGTGAGGACCCGCCATCTATAAGAGTGTTGAAAACTCGGGTTGCCCAATATAGGTTTTCACCTGACTACCGTAGTGTGGAGCTGGCATGGGCTGTGGAGATGGGGTGCGAGATCCCCCCCCGGTACGGTTCTTGGAGCCCTACGGCGAATCGTGGATCTGGCGGTCGGAGTCCGGTGGAGGTAGATACAATTTAAATGCATAACTAGGGTATATTTTTCCCCCCGACGGGCCTTCCGCTGTCATATCACTTTAGATGGGAGTTGCCCGCGGCGCTCTGAGCCACTAGCGACCTTATTGCATATGTGGTGGGGGTGTCGGCTCATACGTCCCTACTGGGCAAAAATCGGTTCCTTTCTGACCGGGATATTGGGGCAGCGGGTGTGTTGGGATGCTTCCCTAATTGTGCTAGATACTTTACGCCCCACGCAGCCCAAAGGGAAATGGGAATGCTTACTGATACATAAGGCTTGTCTGGTGGGTAAGGGGCCCCTGTTACGTAGTTGGAGGGAACGGCACCCGCCCTCCTTTTGGGAGTGGCGCAACAGCTTCCATCAATTGATGCTCTTGGAGTGTAGGTGTGCCCGGGGTAGTTTTCGGAGGTGGCCGGCCTTTCAGAGGCTCTGGGACCCTTACATTCAAAACCTGAGCCCTGGTATTCGCAACGACGTGTTGCAAATGGGTCTTTAACGAAGCATATAGACATAGACCTGTTGTGGTGGCTAACGCAGTGCAGACCCCGGAGCATTACTCTAGATGAGGTTGGATGGTGACTATGGGAAGGGGGGAGGGGGAGGGCTGGGGGGGGATTTGGAAGGGGAGGGTATAATTTGAAAAATGCACCTGTACCTTTCATTGGTCTCCGGGTTGGGGATCAGAAACAACCCCGCTTAGAGTCTGCTTCTTGTTTTCAATGTTCTTATTGTTCATGGTGTTTAAATAAAGATTTCAAAAAAAAAGTGTTCACTATTCTGACAAGATAGACGTATATGTATGTCGTTGTACATCTAACCATGTCAAAATATGTAACTCTGGCATGGGCACGCCCCTGGAAAAGCAACACTATTGAATGTTCTGACATGTGACAGTAAGTGGGACAGAAAGGGAGACGCTTTCACCCAAGTACTGAGAAATACCCTTTGTTGAGAAATAATACTGGTTTAGAGATCGGCCTCCCAAATCTTTATCATTCCCCCAAGAAAGTTGATAAAACAGTGTTCTGGCCTTTGATAAAGGTGGGTGCTTAGTTTTTTAATGGGAGGATGTTTTAGATGGAGAGAGATTACTGGTTTGCACTTAGGTTTGGAAAATGTCATTTGCATATCTGCATGACTTAGATATTTTTACACACCAATCAGATCTGTTGTCTGTGAAAATGTCCTCTGTTCCTGACTACCATTGGACCACTATTGCTTCCACAAGGGTCAGTTTGTTTCCCTTCGGTCAAAGGTCCATTCGGCCTATTATAATTTCCAAGCATAGCCAATCTGGATCGCATTTACAGAGTAGCATCCCCAAAAAATAGCAACATGCTATATTGCTTACCCCAGACTACGTAGTTCTTTTCCCCATGTCTATGTTATGGACTTTTCCTTCAGGAACTTGTCCAGATCTTTTTATGACACAGCTCTGCTTTATTTAAACATAGATGCCCTTCTATGTTGTTACAATACAGTGCTACTTTAGCCTACATAGGCTGTTATTCCACATTTTAGCAAATCTAGGTTGCACGTACATGTTTTCGTCAGAATACGGTTTATTTATTATTATTTATTTAACAGGTCTTCTATACCACCTTATCATATATTCAAAGCGGTTTGCAATGAACAGTTATAGCAACAAGCTTTACATTGAACAGGGTTATTCAACTTGGAGGTTAAATTGGGGAAAAACAAGCAATTAACAATTACAAACTATATACAGGAGCTGTAGTTGTGTTTTTTGGTCCAGTTTGTTATTAGACTATTAAGCGTCTCAACACGCCCTTGCTCCTCCCCTCCACGCCTTCGTCCAGATTACCTGTCTTTCTCATCTGTACATGTAAAATGTTTTGTTGGAATCACAACTAGATGTTTATGTGTCGAAAACGTCCAAATTATATGTGTAGATAGCTTATTCATGGTTCAGAATGACCCCCTATGAGCACAATTCTATAACATCCACGTCCAGCAGGTAGAAATGTCTAAAATTAAAATGGACACGTTACAGACCCTATTCCGAAACTGCAGGTATAGATACACCCCCGTTTCCAGAATCAGGAGATATAGTTTTTGGCACAGCATGAACAACACGTCTGGAGAAACACGGGCTCTTGCTGCCATAATGGGACATGGGCATATGCAGCAAATGGCCTGTACATCCCCATGCCCACCATATTCTGAAAGATAGACATTTCGGATGATTCCTGTCTCCATGCAGCCATGCCTCCACTGAAGCCGCTGCTCACACTGACAGTGTTGTCCTCTAGCAAACAATACATTAATACTGTTGAAACAGATATGCACGTGCAAACTAGACTACATATACTAGTCTGTTGCATGTTCATAACATTATAAGGTTATCTAAGTGCACCTAAGCTATGTAAAAGCAAATGGAAAATGAGATATTTGTCCTGACAGACCCTGCAGCAAACATACATTGCTTTAGATGAACACCTTACATAAGAACATAAGAACATAAGATATGCCATACTGGGTCAGACCAAGGTCCATCAAGCCCAGTATCCTGTTTCCAACAGTGGCCAATCTAGGTCATACGTACCTAGAAGTTTCCCCAAAAGACACAGGTTCCGCAATGCTTGTACTGGGTCAAGCATTGATATCCTGGGTCCCTTCTTAATAATGGTTTATGGACCTTTCCTCCAGGAACTTGTCCAAATCTTTTTTAAACCCAGCTATACTAATAGCCTTTACTACATCCTCCGGTAACAAATTCCAGGGTTTGATTACACGTTGAGTGAAAAAATATTTTCTTTTATTAGTCTTAAATAGTTTACCCTGTAGCTTCATTGCATGTCCCCTAGTCTTTCTATCTTCTGATAACGTAAACAATCGATCTACGTTTACCCGTTCCACTCCGTTCATTAATTTATAGACTTCTATCATATCTCCCCTCAGCCGTCTCTTTTCCAGGTTAAAGAGCTCTAACCTTTTTAGCCTTTCTTCATAGGAGTATCCTTCCATCACCTTTACCATTTTGGTGGCTCTTCTCTGAACCTTTTCTAATAACTCTATATCCTTTTTAAGATACGGCGACCAGAATTACACACAATATTCAAGGTGCGGTCTCACCATGGAACGATATAGAGGCATTATAATATCTTTTGTTTTATTTTCCATTCCTTTCCTTATCATACCTAGCATTCTATTTGCTCTCTTGACCGCTGCTGCACACTGGGCTGAGGGTTTTAACATGTTATCCACAATGACACCTAAATCTTTTTCCTCGGTGGTGGTTCCTAATGTGGAACCTTGCATTGTATAACCATAGTTTGGGTTGTTCTTCCCTAGATGCATAACTTTGCACTTGTCCACATTAAATTTCATCTGCCATTTTGATGCCCAGTCTTCTAATTTATCAAGATCCTCTTGCAATTTTTCACAATCCTCTTGGGTTTTAACAACTTTCAATAGTTTTGTGTCATCTGCAAATTTGATAACCTCACTCGTTATTCCACTTTCCAGGTCATTTATGAATATGTCAAAAAGCAGCTGACCCAGCACAGATCCCTGGGGTACACCACTATTCACCTTTCTCCATTCGGAAAATTGTCCATTTAGCCCAACCCTCTGCTTTCTATCTCTTAGCCAGTTCTTGATCCACAGTAGTACACTGCCTCCTATCCCATGACTCTAGTTTTGCCAAAAGTCTCTGATGAGGGATCTTATCAAAGGCTTTCTGAATGTCCAGATAGACTATATCAACCGACTCACCTTTGTCCACCTGTTTATTCACACTTTCAAAAAAAACATAACAGATTAGTAAGACAAGATCTTCCTTGTCTAAAGCCATGTTGGCTGTCTCCCATTAGGCCATGACTATCTACATGCTGAGTAATTTTATTCTTTATGATGGTTTCTACCATTTTTCCCAGTTCTGACGTGAGGCTCACCGGTCTGTAGTTTCCCGGATCACCCCTGGAACCCTTTTTAAAAATTGGTGTTACATTGGCGATCCTCCAATCTTCAGGTATAAGAGATGATTTTAATGATAGTTCACAGATTACTAATAGCAGGTCTGCAATCTCATATTTCAGTTCTTTCAACACCCTTGGATGTATACCATCCGGCCCAGGTGATTTGCTATTCTTCAGTTTATCTAATAGTTGTAATACATCTTCCCGATGTATCGATATTTCTTTCAATTCTTCCGCACCTTTAAATACCACTTCAGTCATGGGTAACATCCCTACATCTTCCTCAGTAAAGACTGAAGCAAAGAATTCATTCAGTCTCTCCGCTATCGCCTTGTTACCTCTTAGTGCTCCTTTAACTCCTCTATCATCTAATGGACCAACTGACTCTCTCACAGCTTTTTTGCTGAGAATGTACTTGAAAAAATCTTTATTTCGCGTTTTTGCTTCCACAGCAAGTTTCTTCTCAAATTCTCTTTTTGCCTGCTTTATCAATGCCTTGTATTTGATTTGCCAGTGCTTGTGCTGTTTCCAGGTTTCGTCGTTTGGCTCTTTTTTCCATTTCCTGAAAGATGATTTTTTGGCAACAACAGCCTCCCTGACCTCACCTTTAAACCATGCTGGCAGTTTTTTGGACTTCCTTCCACTTTTATTAAAGTGTGGAATACAGCTGGTCTGGGCTGCCAAGATAGTATTTTTCAACAACACCCAAGCTCGATGTAAGTCTTTAACCTTTGCAACTACTCCTTTTAGTTTTTTCTTAACTATTTTCCTCATTTTATCATAGTCTCCCTTTCAAAAGTTAAAAGGTAGTACTATGGATTTCCGTACTATCCCTCCTCCACTAATTAAATCAAAGGCGATCATGCTATGATCACTATTGCCAAGTGGCCCCAACACCCTTATCTCTTGCACTAGATCTGGTGTTCCACTAAGGACCAGGTCTAATATGGCTTCCCCTCTGGTTGGTTCATGAACCAGCTGCTCCAAGAAGCAGTCATTTATGTCATCTAGGAACTTTATCTCCCTAGCATGTCCTGCCGTGACACTGACCCAGTCGATACTGGGGTAATTCAAATCACCCATTATTATTACTGTGCTGTAACTTTTGTTAGCTTCCTTGATTTCTTTGAGTATTTCATCATCCATTTGTTCATTCTGGCCTGGTTGTAGATAGTACACCCCCATTGCCATCGCCTTCCCCTTTTTACGTGGAATTTCAATCCATAAAGATTCTACTGCAATTTTGTTTCCTGCAAAACTTTAATCCTTTTTGACTCAATGCCCTCTCTAACATAGAGCGCAACCCCTCCACCAATTTGATCAGCTCTATCATTACGATATAGTTTGTACCCAGGTATCACAGTGTCCCACTGGTTGTCCTCCTTCCACCATGTCTCTGATATTCCAATCATATCTAACCTCTCATTTAGTGTTATATATTCTAACTCTCCCATCTTATTTTTTAGACTTCTAGCATTTGCATACAAGCATTTTAGAGGCTATATTTTATTCATATTAATTTGGCTAATGGTAGACATGGGTAATTTGGGATCTTTAAGCTCTGTCTGCTCCATACTCGAGGGCATTTGGGCTACTTTGCTCTTTTTTGAAACCTCTCTGCTTTTGGTAGTATCCTTCAAGGATACATTCTTCCGAACCATCTGCTCTTGGGTGACTGTCAGCTTTCCCCTATTATCTAGTTTAAAAGCTGCTCTATCTCCCTTTTAAAGGTTAATGCCAGCAGCCTGGTTCCATCCCGGTTAAGGTGAGGCCCATCCCTTTGGAAGAGCCCCTCCTTTCCACAGAATGTTCCCCAGTTCCTAACAAATCCAAACCCCTCATCTCTGCACCATTGTCTCATCCACGCATTGAGACTCCGGAGCTCTGCCTGCCTTTTGGGCCCTGCACGTGGAACAGGAAGCATTTTGGAGAACGCTACCCTGGAAGTTCTGGATTTCAACTTCCTACCTAAAAGCCTAAATTTAGCCTCCAGAACCTCCCTACCACATTTTCCTATGTCATTGGTACCGACATGTACCAAGACAGCAGACTCCTCCCCAGCACTATCTAAGACCTTATCTAGGTGGCGCGTGAGGTCCGCTACCTTCGCACCAGGCAGGCATGTAACCAGGCGATCCTCACGTCCACCAGCCACCCAGCTATCTACATGCCTAATGATCGAATCACCAACTATAACGGCTGACCTAACCCTTCCCTCATGGGCACATGGCCCTGGAGAAACTTCCTCAGTGCGAGAGGGTTTTACATCACCTGGAGGACAGGTCCTAGTTACAGGATCACTTCCTGCCACACCAGGGTGATGCTCTCCTGTCACGTGACCTCTCTCCTCCATGGAAACAGGGATGCTGCCAGACTGGAGGTGGGACTTCAGGACTATATCCCTGTAGGTTTCGTCTATGTACCTCTCTGTCTGTCTTATGTTTTCAAAGTCTGCTACTCTAGCTTCTAGAGAACGGACTCATTCCCTGAGAGCAAAGAGCTCCTTGCACCTAGTGCACACGTAAGACCTCTCACCAACTGGGAGAAAGTCATACATGTGACACTCAATGCAAAAGACTGGAAAGCCCCCATCTCGCTGCTGGACTGCTGTCTGCATCTTAGTTTTAAGTTTTTGTTTAGATCCTTAAGTTCTTTACTTAGTATGGGTTGCCAATAAAACTGTACCTAATACGTTTAATATACCTTGTTCACCTGAAGCTTAATTAATCTCAGGTCCTTAGTGTATGACTGATTTGGGTAACGAGCTTCACCTGAGAGCACCTCCTGTCTGTTAAAATGTGTAAGTACCTATAAAGCTACAATTATCCAAGGGGTGGGTGGGTGTGGGGAGGGAGGGAGGGAAATAACACCTATTAAAATAGGGCTTCTACACAGTACCCTGTCCTGTGCTGCTGAGGTAAGCTATATTCTTATTTGATTTAAATTATAGCTCTTTGCTGCTGCTAGGCTCTAACATATTATGAAATTTAAACTACAAGCTCTCTGCTGGGTTCTAAATTTAACCAGAAAGCTCTCTTCTGTGTTTTAAATTTAAACTAAAAGTACTTTGCTGATGCTAGGCCCTGAGTGACTATTAAATTTAAACTACAGGCTCTCTGCTGGGTATGAAATTTAACCAAAAAGCTCTCTTCTGTGTTTTAAATGTAAACTAAAAGTACTTTGCTGATGCTAGGCCCTGAATCACTATTAAATTTAAACTACAAGCTCTCTGCTGGGTATGAAATTTAACCAGAAAGCTCTCTTCTGTGTTTTAAATGTAAACTTACACTGCTGCTACTAGGCCCTGACTGATTTAACAAAAAATAGTGGGTTCACAGATTAATTAGCTTTAATAAAAAGAATTCCTTTCAGAAAAGTCCCAGAAGTATATACTCACAGTTGTAGATCTCTCTCCAGAAGTAACAGGCCCCTTTTCTAGTCTTTCAAGACCTTAGTTATACTTGCAGTGGTCATCGCTGTAAACATTATTTGCAATGCTAAGAATGGGCCTTGTAACACTGAAATGTTTCTCTACAGCTGTATGTCAACACATATCCCTGTCAATGATAGGAACCCATCAGGATGGGCACATGAAATAGTGGAAACATCAGCAATACATCCCCAAAAGCACCATCATCTGTCCTGACAAAAGTGCACAATGTTAGAGACCTCTGATGGTGCATTTGGATTTGGATTTGTGCTGTTTGCACTACGACATGCCCCCACTCCAAGAGTCCCCCACCAGTGACAGGGACATGCCTCGTTATGGTGGTGCTGCAGTCAGCCCTACGGTCCAGGTACTTGCCAGGCATACATAGCATCCCAGAGTTGCGGATCAGCATACCTGCAGTCCTCACACCACATACAACACACATACACACACTCTTGCTTGCAGCCAGATATAACATAGTTCTGCTGAAACCGTGCCCTGTACCTATACACAACTGCTGGTAATACATAATAGCATAGTAATTCTACTTCATACTAACTCGCATACCATCCCTACATCTACATTCCCACCCCTCTGATCATACCAATTATAAGGGAAGCCCAGAATAGCCCCTTTAGTACAAACAGCATATGCCAGCATAGCCAAAATAAAGGTTAATTCAGTGCTTTATTTTTCTGTAAGAGTGTTTTTTATTGTTATGTAACCTTACAAACATCCGTTCTCTGTGCATTCTGTTCTTTACAACTCTCCCAGACAACAGACACATCAATTCAAACAGACCTGTCACAGCCATTCATCTCAATGGGACGCGTTGGAGATCAGAGCAGGAATTCTTCTAAGTCCCAGCCTTCTTCCACCTTGCCACTGGTATAATGTAGGAATACACTCCGGATGTACATGGGCCTTCCCTGAATATGCTTTATTTGTGTCTGTGGCTTGCTATACCCCCATTCCGCCCCCTCACGCCCACGTTCTGAAATCCCCGTTTCCGCACTGTGTACATGCAGGGCTGCTTGGTTTCAGCATACGGCTCTAGATGTTTTCACAAGAAAAACATATATCCCGCATGTCCAGGCAGCCTATTTGCATTTCTGAATGACCTCCTATGTCACATGCTAATTGATTTTATTATTTTACCTGTTGTGTACATCTCTCCATGCTGTTGAGTGAGCTGATATCCAAATAATGTTCTATGTGGTTTTCTGGGTCATGTTGCATCTTAGTAACTGGAACCCACGTTTTAGCCACCATACGATGGTTTTCTTCAGGGTAAAATGGTTAAACAGTGGATGTCTGTTTTTCTATATAATAGTCCTTAAACCGGATTGTGAGCTTGAGGCAGTAAATTTGAATTTAAATTTTGAAGGGAAAGTCCATTAGAGAGAGGCCAGAGATCTCTCTTTTCCCCTAGATTGAAATGTTCTCTGATGAATTTAAAGATGTTCTCCCCATACAGATTCTTTTCGGCTTCCACGAAACACAACCCAACCCTACCCAAACCCACAGACAAACCATGCACCCACGTAACCCCAACCGGAATAAAGACTGCATATAGCACAGATGCTATACTGTAAAAAGACCACACTGTGCTAACGTATAAAGCCAGAAGGAAAGAAGTCAAATGTCAAAATGCAGAAACTCACAAGAAAAAGCTCAAATGTTATAATGTATAAAGTTACAAGGAAAAAAGGTTCAAATGTTATAATGTATAAAGTTATAACGTGCAAGGCCAAATGTTATAATATATAAAGTTATAATGTTCGAGGTTAAATGTTATAATGTAAAGCTACAAATAGTCTTTGTAACATGTTAAGTTTTATGTAAACTGCCCCTGATCTCTCGAAAGGGCGGTATAGAAAAACACAACAAATAAATAAAATAGTATGATGATCTTTGCAGTTTTCTGGGTCATGCTGCATCTTTGTAACTGGAACCAATATTTCAGCCACCATACTGTAAAGCTCCTGCCCGTCTCATAGGGCCTAACAAAGATAGTCACGATCTCGTGGTACTGTTCTCTAGCAAGAGGCTAGAGAGAAGCACCTCGTTATGGTGGCCATTTTGATTTGGCCGCTCGAAAAGGCATGATGTTATAGGATCGCTCCTACACTCTTGCCCTAGATCACCATGGATTGTAAGGTATGTGTGGGGGCCATGGGGCCCTCTACCCTTGCGAATGTGTATTGGGGGAGAGGGAAGGGGCCTGCTCGACTGACTAGCTGGGACATTTTTTACATGGGGGTTGCACATATTCCCCTAGGTCAGCTCCTGTCTAGGGGGGAGGTAATCAGTGCTGAAGGGGGGAACACCACAGTTACTTTTTCTATTGTCATGGCACCAACAATATTGTCGGAAAACTACAAAGATCATCATACTTGCTACAGAAGCCCAAAAGAACATCCAAATAATCTATCTAAAATTATAAGAATAGATCATGCAACTTAAAGGCATTCTTCTCTTTCTCTCTCTTTCCAACTTTCTATCAAGCTTTCATCGAGAAAATAGAAAAAACACCTATGGATTCAAGGAATTCATCTGAAACTAGTATCGGAAACATTAACAAAGACTAAAATTTAAAAAGAAAGAGTAACGTAAAGCTTAAATCCTATATTTTCTTTTCTAGTCAGAATTTCTTGACTCCATTAATTGTTTTCTCCTTCTGTGATCATTTTTAAAAGAGACAATAACGCAACAAACAGCAGGAGCAGATTTATTAGTACTTTTCACTCTGCTAAACAGAGTACTAAATCTGGCATTATGCAGGATGTTGCAACAGCAAAAGAAAAAAAGGCGTGCATATATTTTTTAAGGATCATTTACTTCAGCGGTGCCCACACAAACAAAATTATATTGACGCTGCGCCTGGGGGCATTCAGACACTGAGATCATGTAACGGCAGGATTTATAGTAGGACCGTCACCACAAATCTTCAGAACATGCTGGCCAACGTATCCACGTGTAAAGTCTGAAACAAATCATCTAGGATGTGAACCGATTCCTGCTGCTTGTATGTGTGCCCCCCCCCACCCCCATTAAATGCCAGAGGCAATTGATATGTGGCTTGCATTGTTTAAAAAGAATACATCTACATGTACTGATTGTGTGCCATGAATTAGCTAAACAAAAATGGGGATGTGCTAAATATAACCTGGATGTAGATGCCTTATACTCTGTTCAAATCTTAATAGCAGTATTTAGCTAAGAAAATAAAAAGTCTCTGCTTGGGTTCACAAATATATCACTGAAAGAATTTTTCTGTACGTTTTCCTTGTCCTAGGATGATATCACTCACAGAAATGCTAGAGAGCTATTATATGAATATTCTTCATATGGAACCTGCCTCTCTTCCTTTAGACTTCAGAGCCTATTATGTTCCTGGAAAACTGAGGCAATTGGGAGAAGGAGGCAGGTTAGATTCTAGAATGGAAACTACTATTGAAGAGGCCACCAATAGAGTCACTTGGTGGCATCATTTGTGTTGGTCTCAGAAAAAGAACAAAATCTTGAGACAATTTTTAGTGTAAAATCAGAGTTGTTTCATGTCCATAAAATGTATGGGGGGCATATTGAACGGCGGAGGCTCTGTATGAAATGCAAGTAGGCTCCTATGTTGGTGCCTATGTATCTTTGTAAAATATTAGCACCAGCCCATGGCTATAATGGACACGCATATATTTACATCAGCTCAAGAGCAGCTGTAAATGTGTGGCTGCAACCACACACGTTTTATAAAGTATGCATGCAAATAGTGACTCTACCCCTGTTCCACCTGAATTCTACCCCCGAATATCTCTATTCTGGAGTCGTGTACAATAATACACATTCTTGTCATTGTGCCTCCTTGAATAGTCAAGTAATTTTATAAGTGCCATTATATGTATGTATACTGGCAAAGAGGTGAGAAAAAACTTTTATAAACTTTCCCCCACTGAGGACAATTTCCACAAGCTATTTGCTGAGGTCAATGAGCTTTTTGAAAAAGCTTCTTCTCTCAATGGGTAAAAATATGCGCTGATGGTCTTTGATAGCATGGCTATCAAAACTTATTTTGCCTTCACTTCAGCAGTTCCTTGCGACCCCTTACAAACTGCCCTCTTGGTGATCACCTACTTGGTCTAGTGGTTTTGCTGGCCTTACCTACTTGATATTTATCTTCCATCATCTACTATGTTGTAATGTGTGAGCTGGGATATAAGTGATCATGTCTGAAATTTGCCCAGATCAATAACAAAGTAAGGACGATATTTTAGATGGCTTGGCGAAATGGTGTGGATACATAGGGAGGACAATTTTCATAAACCATTGAACCAATAACTTGGCTGTCTGAAAATTGTCAAGTCTTCTTCCAGCTACAAGAATATAGTGGCTGCATGTTAGTTAGAAAGCAACTTCTTTGAGTCCCAAATGGAGCTATAACAGCAGACATATGATAAGTGTACTTCCATCATTCTTTTTTAAGAGCTACAATCTATGCAGTTTTTGAGAAAAGTATCACCATTAGCATGGAATAAATGTGGACTGCCCTCCAGAAGTCTTTACAAGTGGATTCTGAAAAGACATTCTGCAATATAACTTGAGAGAGGTGAGAAAGGATGATCTTTATGGTGTTGCTTTACTCAATTTAGTACTCTATACACCACTTAAGTTTGAGCTCACCTCTCTATAATATAATATATTTGATATATACAGTTTATATAAATTTTTTAGGGTGTCATTAATTAATTAAATCAACATATGCACAGTATACAATGCAGTCACAAATATTTTGAATAGCACTTATGCTTATGTTCTTACTTTACAGGTTTTTTACACTGGCTTGCCATTATATTTGAGTGCCCTCGTAATTCCCTATCAGCCCAGCTGCGCCCTGAGATCTCTCAGGCTAATTTGCTTGCTAGTCCACCTCTATTGAAAACAAGATCAGACTCGACACGTGGAGCAGCTTTCTTTTACTAAAGTCCCTCCCTGTCAAACTCCCTACCCACTGAATGCTCTTTGCTAGCCGTTAAGACATTTGTTATTCAAACAAACCTTTCCTGATCTATGTGGGCAGTAGCAGCTAGGCCTTTTGACTCCTTCCCTTCTGTGTCTCAATATTGCATTGTCTCTGGTGTGCAACTCATCACCTCTCCTGATATTATTCTGATGTCTAAGAATTGCCTGTGATTGTCATACATGTGTTGTGTTGTATGTTCCTGCTTATATTGGATATTGTGAACTGCATTGATGTATATTACTATTCATAATTATAGTATACCAAATCTTGGCAAATAAATAAATTTACTTAGAATTGTATTAAGTGTAACTTTTATTTTTTTGTGCGCTTTATTGGTGTCCTTCAATTACAGTCAAACCTCGGTTTTCGTATGCCCTGGTTTTCGTACGATTCGGTTTTCGTTGACTTTTTTCATCAAGATTTTGTTCCGGTTTTCGTACGTTGTCTCGGTTTTCGTACAGTTGAAAATGGAGCACCATCTTGTGGCCAGAAGTGGGATTTTCTTTATTTTGATTTTCTTGCTGATTGACTGTCTTCCATATTTATTGGCGCTTCTCTTTTACAAGGCAGGCTGGAGCCCCAATTGGGCAGCCGGCCAAGATGGCTGTTCCCACCTCCGCTGCTGGTGGTGATTGCTCGATCCCCGGAGGGGAGAGCAGCTGGAGCTGGCTGGAGTGCGTCCCATATGCCAACAAAAGTCTTCAATAAAGGTAAAAGTGATGTTACATGCTCATTTATCCATTTCATTAGTCATTTATATGTATTTCTCATTGTTTTCTGTATGTAAAAATATAGTTATTCTCTATAAAATGTATTTTTTGTCAATATTTTTGGGTGTCTGGAACGGATTAATTGAATTTACATTATTTCTTATGGGAAATCTTGCTTCGGTTTTAGTCCGTTTCGGTTTTAGTCAGACTTTTTTGAACGGATTAATCATGAAAACTGAGGTTTGACTGTACTTTATTTTTATTCGGGATGAAATTTGCATTCTTGATTGATATTTAGGGGGGGAGCAGTATTCAGTGAAGATGGATAGCCATTCTAACATGGCTAGACATTGCTGTTGAACTTTAAACTGGGATATTCAATGTCCGGGCCATATGTGGCCCCAGCACTGAATATCCAGGTTGCCCAAATTGCCAGGAACTTAACCCGGCAATGGTGATATTTGAGCCACTGCCCAGTTAGCTTCCATGACAAAAGTTAGGCCAGTCTTTGCTGGGCCTTACTTTTGCCACTTTGCTAGAACTGGGCAGCAGTTCAGTATCACCGGTTATGACTTCTCGGTTATGGCTGGGTGCCACCCCCGGACACCCCTGGTGCTGAATATCCCAGATAAGTTGATTAACATGGTTAGCACATGTGCTAAGCAGGTTAATACCTTTAGATATCCCCCCTTAAACTTTGTCACTTTTGTCTTATAAAATTCTTTTTTATTTCAGTACTTTGTTGGTTTTATAGAAAACAGTTTTTGCTTAGTTTTTTGCATGCTTTTGTAGATCATCAGCAATATGTATACCATTAGCTGGAAAAAAAAGTATCCGGGCTCAGGGACATATATGTTGGGTAGAGGTAAGTAGTGCGTTAGGATAACCTTCATGGAATTCAGGCCTCTACCGGCCTGGCCTGAAAATGGCAGCTTTCACCCTTAGTGGTAGTCTTGCCCAACTACTGGTAATGTTTATCCTTAGAGGTAATAGTACCAGAATACTACTAGGGGTTAAAGCCACTATTTTAAATACAGCAATAGTTGTGACAGGAGTGACGAGAGATCACTCATGCCCCAGCCCCACTAGAAACCAGGGGATCCTCCTGGGTCAGACCCAGGGATGGGTCAGGTGGGAAGATGGATGTGGGACATTTATCTTCAGGGTCTGGATCACAATGAAGTTTCTGGTGAGGGGGTTCTGCTTAATGAAGTAGTGTTGGCTGGCAGGGGGATGCTAAAAATGGTTATGAACTATGGGAGGGTGGTCATTGTGTGTTTATGGTGGAGGACCAGATCAAGGGGGGAGGGGAGTTATTAGTTGTAGAGAAGATATTATCAGAGGGGTGGGGGTATCAGGTTAAATGCAACCATAGCATTTTTGCAAGCCACTTTGGTGCTGGGGCTGCATTCCCTGCTTCAGTAGGTAGTACGGTTGTTCCAACACTACTGGCCAAGACAGAAAACTTGGCTCCTGTGTGGTAAGTATCTGCCCTGTTTTGCTAAATGCAGAGCAAATGCTGGGCATGTACCCTGCATTTACCACATGGGGTTTGAAGTTACCACATCTTAACTTTTACAGTTAATGTGTGGTAAGTGCAAACACTTAACATGCTTCAGTGAAAGGGCCCCTTAGTTTTCTGGATAATGAAGATAATTTATATACTACCTACCATAAACAGCTCATGGTTGCTAACAATAGATCATATCTTTTATAGATAAAAGTTCCATGTATGAAGGGAAAGAGAATAGTGGTGGAGGTAAACTACCGTTCACCTGGCCAAAATGAACAGACAGATGATGAAATGTTAACATAAATTAGAGAAGCTAACACATTTGGCAATGCAATAATAGTGGGTGATTTAAATTACCCCAATATTGACTGAATAAATGTCACATGAGGACATGAGAGGGAAGCAAAATTCCTAGATGAAATAAATGACTGCTTCATGGAGCAGCTAATTGAAAAAAACAACAAGAGGTGGAGCTATTTTAAATATAGTCCTTAGTGGGACAGAGATTTGATATGTCAGGTGTTAGGGTTGTTGGTAATTTGACTTAATAACTGGAGTAAGAACCCTAAGGAGCAAGTTTACAAAGGTATGGAAAGGTTTTACAACTACAGTGTGGCATGCGCCTAAATGCTAGTTTGGTTGGTGCAAATCCTGTGTGGTAAAGGCAGGGAAGATACTGGCATATTCCCTGCATTTACCACACAGCATAGGCACTTGTCACACTGGCCCACATTCCCTGCCATAGCAGGTAGCGTGGAATCACCTGCACTACCTGCCAAGGCAGAGAATGTAGAACCGGATCAGCTGCAGTCACAATGCTCCCACCACAACCAAAGCAGCCCTCTGGCTTGCGATATCCCTGCAGAACAAAACTGAGCCCCCAGATGAAGAAACCAATCCCTCTGTAAAGGACACCTCTGCCTACCAATTCCCCCACCCCAGTATCTGTACTTCCCTTCCAGACAGTTACCAAAGGTGAACCACCTTCCCTTGGATTAAAAAGGCAGAAGGAAAGCCAAATGTCAGCCAGCATGATTAAAAGATAAAGTAAAACAAGCTATCATAGCCAAAAGAACATCTTTGAAGAAATGGAAAAAGCGATCTGAATGAAGAAAATGGAAAACAGCATAAGCACTAGCAAGCTAGCTGCAAAATGTTGATTATGGAAGTTAAAAAATAAAAACGGAAAAGATTGCCAAAGGTGCAAAAACTCAAAAACTTTTTCAAGTACATTTGAAGGAAGAAGTTTATAGTATGATGGAGTCTTTTGGATCATGGCACTCAGGGATGACCAGGCCAAAGTGGAGTCATTAAATGAATTTTTGCTTTCATCTTTACTGATAATAGATATATCCCCATTTTCAATATTTAGATTACTGATGAAACTTATTTTTTGTCGGACTTAGCTCACCAAACATGATAGACTAGATCGTTAGACAATGGAATGGCAGAATTACTTTGAGATGAGAATCCGACTTGAAAGAGCCACACTTGGATTTGAAGCCTTACTGATGGAGTCTGAAGAATGACTATTAATCTTAGTAAACTGGGAGCATCTCAGAGGGAGTGATGAGATAAGTAACGGTACCCTAATGCAGGATGTGGAGAGATTTTCCATTCCGAAAAATAGCACTGTGTTGGATTGTATGATTGAGATATACAGTATTATGATGCACCTAGAATGTGACATTAATTTTAAGTTTGATAAAAAGTAAAATGGGCTTGAATATATATTAAAAAAATACAATCTAGAATATCATGGTTGATGAACAAAGTCCAAGAAAAAATAAGGGGTATGTTTACTAAACCATCTTAATGTGCGCTCTGTGACGTTATCGCGCGATAAGGTACCATATCGCACAATAATGGCGCTTTATCGGGTGCAGAGGTACCTTAGCGCGTGATAACGCGCGCAGCGGCACAAACGAGCGCTGAAGGCGGAGAAAGGCTCCCAGAGGGCGGAGGAAGGCTCCCCAGGGGCGGAGAGAAGGGGTCAATGGGTGGAGAGTGGGAGGGGAGAGGCTCCCCACACCCTAACGATGTGAAATCCGAGGCTCAAAACTAACGCCAGTGAAACCCTGACGTTAGAGCTGATTTAAAGGGAAAAGAAACCATTTCCGTCAGCAATGTACAGCAAAACCAGGGAAACCTACAAAAAGTGATAAGTGTGATACATGTGCACAGAACAAAAGGGCAAATAAACTTTGAAAATGTACAGAAGAAAATGTAAAAATAAAATAACCAAGCTGGCCAATAGTGATATCAATGGGAAACATCAAAAAACACTCCCAAGAAAGCTCCAAAAAAAAGATATGAATTTTGGAAGGGTCTAAGCTCCGTCCCCATACAAGGTGAATGAGCCCACAGTGTAATTGCGCTGAGCAGGGTTTCCGACTCCATTGGCCAGGTTTCCTATGGCATGCACATGTTCCACAACAGCAGGGCGGGCATGTCGGAACGGGCAACTGGACTGCGCTCTACCAGCACCACCAGCAGAAGGGCATGTCAGCATGGTGGCAGAGGAATACTGGTGGTGGAGGGGGCAGTGGCAGCTGCCCAGAGCAGACCGTGGCCTAGCCCTGTGTAGGTGGGTGCCATGCACTGCAACAGACAGGCTCTGTCTAATGAACAGTCATGGTATCACCATGGAATACACTGTTTCTGTGGCAACACAGTGGTGCAGTGCACACAGCCAGTGTGTTCAGAAGCAGAAAATCACAGGTTCAAGTCCCAGCTGTGGTTCCTGCCAACCGAGTCCCCTTATTTTACCCACTACTAAAACGTGCTAATACAGACAGAACCTTTATTGCAGATGGCATAAACATGCCAAAAACACCTACATTTTACCCTACAGAGCACAAACACCATAAACATGTGCATTACCTAGAGCAGAGTCTCCCAAATGCAGTCCTGGAGGGCCAAACACCATTCAGATTCCATGCTGCCTCTAATAAATATGGCTGTGCTGCATTTCTATGCACCGCCCCCATGGTATGCAGATGTATCTCATGCATATTCATCAGGGACAGCATGAATACCCAAACAGTGTTTGGCCCTCCAGGACTGGAGTTGGGAACCTCTGCCCTAGAGCAGCGGCCAACAGGGGCAGACTGACACACACCCACAGGCTCCATTATCCGAAGCCTCCTGGAGAGGCAGGATGTTGGGCCCTGCGTGCATCTCCCAATACTAGCACTTGCATACCTTAGCAATGCCACCCTAAACATGGGAATACTGTACACAGCTATCGAAAGGTTGCTATGATTACTGGCATATAGCAATTCCGAGGTTAAGTACAATTTTCTGAGTGAGCTGCATCATAGCAACCTTTCTGATGTCTGTGGAGTGTGCTACAGGTCTTGTGTCTGACAGTGTTTACCATCCTGGGGGGTGACCCCAAAAGTATTGCGTACCATAGCCATGCCTGCACTGTGCCCAGGACTGGTGCGGTGGCCAGGGCTGCCAAACACCTCTATAGTTGCACAATGTTGTCATAGGTGTGGGGAGTTTGTGTCTGTCTATCCAGTGTGTGGTGGCTGCAAACACCCTCCACAGCCCACACTGCTAGAACTGTTGCCAGTATTGGCCTGCCAATGTGCATAATGAAGAGCAAAGTACCATGGGAATAGCCTGGATAGGGTGGCCTGGCCTGGATTCATCTGTACAGAGCATAGGGCAATGGCTCAGACATTGTAGTGCCCGGCCACCACCTGCATAGACAGGGTGGCCACAGCATGTCCTGCTGGGAGGTCACTCTCACCCTGACTGAGCAGTGACCACGGCATGGCTAGGTTCCCCCATAGTGCTATATAGTATTTCCCTCATGTGGTATATATGGGTTTCCTTTTGGGGCCCAATCACTGACTTATCTGCTTGGTGTGTATGCTGACATTCCAGTTCTGGGTACATGCATCTCCTCCAGGAACATGCACTATGGACGGACTAGCTAGCAGACTGTCTGCAGTTAGTATGTGTCTGACTAGAGCACCTTGCAGGGTGCAGTGGCTGGAGGCTTGCTGCTGGAGAATGTCAGATAGTGGTGGGGGCAGCTGAGTATTTCCAGGCCTTCTGTCTGCCTTGCCTTATGGATGTGTACAGATTGGCATTAACTGCCCTGTAGGATGTCTGTTCCTGAGCAGGATTGGGGTTGCTGGTCCCCTCTACTTCCACCATTGCAGGGAGGTAGCATTTGGATCTGTTGGTGGGAGATCCTGTTTCCCCCCTTGAGCCACAGAGGGTGGGTTGGGTGGTGGTACATAATCCGCCTATGGGTCCAAACACCCCCCCCCCCCTTCACCTACATCATGTGACCATGGTACCAACACAGGATATGCACTATCCTGGGTGCATCATCGCCCATAAGGGCTAGACATGACTGAGAAATACAGAAGGACACAGATGTAACCTAGGTGTGTCTGCAAGAACTGCCTATCACACACAGTAGCACTGATGGGGACCTGCAGCATGGCATATTTCAGTCATGAAAGGTGCTGTGGACCTGGTGCTGGGCGCCCCACCTCACCCTCAGGGTGAGCACAGTACCTGCACAATGTGGCGGTCTGTGGCTACTCTATGCCAGTACCACACATGGTCAGTTCCCCCTACCAGGCCGAGGTGCTGTGGGGGTGCATACCCCATCTTGTGCCCATCTGTCGACTGCTGCTTTGCATGTGCAGTGCATCATGGGTACAGGTGGGTTAACCCTATCCTGGTAACCACAGCAGACAGTTTGTGTGGTGACGTGCAATCCTTCTGCAGCCAGCCAAGGGTTTGTTAGCAGCTACAGAGCTGTAGCCCACTGGTTACTTCACTGCCTGTGAAGTCAGAAGTCATGGATTCAAACCCATGATGGGGTTATTTGATAGCGCTGTCTGAGGTATTGTCTATTTTTAATGTACATTAGTGCTGCCAGCAAAAACACCCTCAGAGTACTGTAACCATAAGGTGCCTCATAAGGTGCCCCATAAGGCACCTTACAGGGTGCCCTATAAGGTGCCCTATCAAGCTCCTTATAAGGTGTCCTATAGGGGACATTATAGGGTGCCTTGGCAGACAGTGCACTTTATAATGTGCCCTATGGAGTGCGCTATGGGGTGCCTTATGCGACACCTTAGGTTACGCCACCGTGAGGGTGTGTTTGCTGGCACCACTAATTAAAATAAAAATAAACTGCTTCAAAAAGCACTACTTAAATGTAAAGGGTAATATCTCAGCCAGCCTTATGCATTAGGCACACTGGAGGATCAAACTCATGACCCCTATACCATCAGTTAGTGTATTAACCATTGTGCTACACCTCTGCTTCTATGCTTGCATGTCTGTGCGCCTACTTAAGATTATCGCGCGTTAACGTGCTTAGCAGCGTTTTGCCTGATAATGTGCGCAGCGTGCGTTATGGCACGATAATCCCGTTTTGCTACGTTAAGACCGAAACGCCCACTCCTTTTATGGCATCCTGCACACTAACGCCGGGCGCACGTTAAGACTGCTTAGTAAATATACCCCTAAGTTTCATCAGTAATCTAAATATTGAAAAAGAGGGTCTTTTATCTAATACCTATATGTATCTTTACTGTAGAAGATGTGATGGTGATGATTCAGAAAAAGCAAAACAAAACTCAGAGAATCTGGAAAATAATGTATAACAGGCCAAATTGACATGCCAAAGGACAGCAAATCACCTGAACAAGATGTATACATCCCAGAGTGCTGAAAGAACTCAAAAATGAAATTGCAGATATATTAGCAGTAATCTATAATCTATCATTAAAATCATCCACAGTACTTAAAGATTGAAGCATGACCAGCATAAGGTCAATTTTTAAAAAGGATTCCAGGTTGATTGGGGAATCTATAGACCAATGAGATTGATCCCAGTGCTGGGCATAATGATAGATATTATCATAAATAACAAAGTAGCATGTTTACTAAAGTTCATCACGTTTTTGCACTTATTATACAGTAAGAGTAAAAGTTAGTACATGGTAAGTGCAAAGATATGTGCTGTTGGGCATGCCTAGTCAAACAGAAAAGTCCCTTACCACATGCTAAATGTCATTCCCAATTAATACAGGTGCACTTAGCTCCGCCTAATGAGACGAGAGGGTATACATAATGGCCCCTCTTGACATGGCCTTAAGTGCACCTATTTTAACTGCAAAATTGATAGCATACAATATGTGCTATATGCTAATTGCAATGCATAGTCCATGTCCATTCTTCATCCATAACCCACCCTGTCCCTGTTCCACTAGGTGTTTTTAATGTATAATGGCCATCACCACATACCCGCACTAACAGTTACCATGCATTAAACGCACATTAACTGCTTAGTGCACTTTACTAAAAGGGCTTCTGTAGTACACCAACACAATCAATGCAATCACAAAAAGAAAGAGTAATGTGCTCACCCATCTTAACCCCTGTTATCATACGAGCTGCAACCAATTGTAGGAGATGCAAATTTGTGTTAAGATGCATGGCAATTATGTACTAAAGTATTTGAAGGGTAATTTTCAATGCCAGTTTCACAAGTAAAACAGTACTTTATCTGGTAAAATAGTTCTTTTTTCAAAATTTCCAGCCCAATAGTTGAACACTAAAAGTCCTTTATACTTAATGGGTCCCATTCTATTCACGACGTAGATCTCCTTTGTACGTCGGGCTGACCTGGACGTACAAAGGAAATTGCGATTCTGATCCCGTGGGACACATCCAGCCCCATGGGATCAGAATCGCGAACAGCACTGTACATGCAAGCCGGGACTGTGATTCAGTCCTGGCCTGCACATACAGCGCTAGCCCGGTTAACTCAGCCAGGGCTTTTAAATGGAGCCACAGCGCCATGGTATCCCATTGCCATGGCACCGCAGTTCCATTTAAAAGCTGTGATGCCAGCCACTGCCCTAAAAAGTTAATTCCCCACAACCTGACCCCTGATCCGGCCTCCTAAGGCCAGGGTTGGGCTGCGGGGGATTAACTTTGTCCCCCCAACAGCCCCATCCGCACCCTGAATCGAAAAAAAAAAGTCCAGGGAGGTTATTCCCCGGGGGTGGAATAACCTCCCCAGCCAATTCGACATTAGAATCGGTCCTGTAAATCCAGAGCTGGTGACCGCCCACTGCCCGCCCACTCTCCGCCCCCGGGCCACCTCTTCCCACCCCCGACTATCTTCCTGACTATATTCATGGTTCGGAATAACCCCCAATAGGTATAATTGTTTTGGTTCAAGTATCCCTATTCCCCTAGTAACTTTACATAACAACTTTAAATAGCTAAAAGAAATCTTTCAATCTAAGGTGCAGACAGCAGTTGAGCAGTGAGATAGGGGCTATCCAGTCTTTTGCACTGAGTGTTATGTGTATGATTTTCTCCCAGTTGGTGAGAGGTCTTATGTAACATAGTAACATAGTATGTGACAGCAGATAAAGACCAGTATGGTCCATCTAGTCTGCCCAGCAAAGCGGCAAGAGTAGGTGCACCTGCTGCTCCATGCAGGTCACCCTTCCCCATGCCTTTGTTTAGGGGTGTGCCCATCACTCCGTGTAGGTCACCCTTTTTGGTTGAGATATAAGATCCCAGTGCTGGGCATAACGGTAGATGTGTGCACTAAGTGCAAAGAGTTCTTTGCTCTCAGGGAACGAATCTGATCTCTGGAGGCTAGAGTAGTGGACTTGAGGAGCTATGGCAGACAGAGAGGTACATAGACAAGACCGACAGGGATATAGTAGAGAAGTCTCACCTCCAGTCTGGTAGCCTGTCTGCTGCCATGAAGGAAAGAGGTCATGTGATAGGAAAGCATCACCTTGGTGTGGCAGGAAGTGATCCTGTAACTAGGACTTGTCCTCTAGGTGATGTAATACTCACTCACACAGAGGATGTGTCTACAGGGCCATGTGCCCATGAGAGAAGGGTTAGGACAGCCATTATAGTTGGTGATTCAATCATTAGGCATGTAGATAGCTGGGTGGCTTGTGGGCATGCGGATCACCTGGTAACATGTCTGCCTGGTGCGAAGGTAGTGGGCCTCATACTGTTTTGGTACATGTTGTAACCAATGACATAGGAAAATGTGGGAGGGAGATTCTGGAGGCCAAATTTAGGCTTTTAGGTAGAAAGCTGAAATCTAGAACTTCCAAGGCAGCATTCTCAGAAATGCTTCCCATTCCACACGTAGGACCCAAGAGGCAAGCAGAGCAACAGAGTCTCAATGCATGGATGAGCGGAAGGTGCAAGAAAGAGGGTTTTGGATTTGTTAGGAACTGGACAACATTCTGGGGAAGAGGGGGTTTTGAAAGGATGGGCTCCACCTTAACCAGGTTGGAACCAGGCTGCTGGCATTAACCTTTATAAAGGAGATAGAGCAGTTTTTAAACTAGATAATGGAAGAAAGCCAAAAGTCACCTAAGAGTAAGAGTACATGGTTTGGAATGATGTAATCTTGAAGAATACTAGCAAACCAGGAAAGTCAGCCAAAAAAGCATCTTTCAGGAAATGGAAAAAAGAGCCAAACGACGAAACCTGGAAACAGCACAAGCACTGGCAAGTCAAATGCAAGGCATTGATAAGGCAGGCAAAGAGAGAATTTGAGAAGAAGCTTGCTGCGGAAGCAAAAACGCGAAATAAAGACCTTTTCAAGTACATTCGTAGCAAAAAACCTGTGAGAGAGTCAGTTGGTCCATTAGATGATAAAGGGGTTAAAGGAGCAGTAAGAGGCGACAAGGTGATAGCGGAGAGACTGAATGAATTCTTTGCTTCGGTCTTTACTGAGGAAGATGTAGGGATGTTACCCATGACTGAAGTGGTATTTAAAGGTGCGGAAGAATTGAAGGAAATATCGATACATCGGGAAGATGTCTTACAACTATTAGATAAACTGAAGAGTAGCAAACCACCTGGGCCGGATGGTATACATCCAAGGGTGTTGAAAGAACTGAAATATGAGATTGCAGACCTGCTATCAGTAATCTGTGAACTATCAATAAAATCATCTCTAATACCTGAAGATTGGAGGATCGCAACTGTAACACCAATTTTTTTTTTTTTTTATTTATGAAAATTTATACAATTAAATCAAGAAAGTTAACAATACACTCTCTTGAAGAAATTGGAGGATACATAGAGAAAAAAAAAACAACAAGTCAGAGAAAATAATCATCTCATAAAGCAAGAACAAACAATGTATCAATCCACCCAAGTCCACAACAGAAGGGGACCTTTCGCTCAAACTTACTAACAAATATGCAAGAAACAAAGCAGCTAATCAAGTTCAGACATTTCAAACATAAGCTCATCAGGAGGGAACAGTAGGTAGTTCTAATCGCTTGGCACTGATGTCTTAGATGTTACTGGCATGTTGGAAACCTCTGGTACTGATCATTTGGAGTCTTCCACTTTACTTGTAACCTTTGCCCTCCTTTCGGTAGAGAGTGGTTATTAAAGCTCTTTTTCCGTAAAAGAAAGGTTCCTTTCCGAGGCTTTGCTGTTCGTATATACCCAGATCTATCAAGGGAAACACAGAAACGCCGTAGGGAGTTTCTTTTGTTACGGCCAGGAGTTATACAGCTGGGGGCACTCTTTTTTCTTAAGCATCCTTGTAAGTGCCTGGTGAAATATCAGGCAGTTTCTTATGTTTTTTTTTAGGCCTCCCAGCTATTAGCCTTCATTAGTAACACCAATTTTTAAAAAGGGTTCCAGGGGTGATCCGGGAAACTACAGACCGATGACGTCAGTACCAGGAAAATTGGTAGAAACCATCATAAAGAAGAAAATTACTCAGCATGTAGATAGTCACAACCTAATGGGAGACAGCCAACATGGCTTTAGACAAGGAAGATCTTGTCTTACTAATCTGTTATGTTTTTTTGAAGGAGTGAATAAACAGGTGGACAAAGGTGAGTTGGTTGATATTGTGTATCTGGACTTTCAGAAAGCCTTTGACAAGGTCCCTCTTCAGAGACTTTTGGCAAAACTAAAGAGTCATGGGATAGGAGGCAGTGTACTATTGTGGATCAGGAACTGGTTAAAAGATAGAAAGCAGAGGGTAGGGCTAAATGGCCAATTTTCCCAATGGAGAAAGGTAAATAGTGGTGTACCCCAGGAATCTGTGCTGGGTCCGCTGCTTTTTGACATATTCATAAATGACCTGGAAAGTGGAATAACGAGTGAGGTTATCAAATTTGCAGATGACACAAAATTATTTAAAGTTGTTAAAACCCAAGAGGATTGTGAAAAATTGCAAGAGGATCTTGATAAATTGGAAGACTGGGCATCAAAATGGCAGATGAAATTTAATGTGGACAAGTGCAAGGTTATGCACCTAGGGAAGAACAACCCAAACTATGGTTACACGATGCAAGGTTCCACATTAGGAACCACCACCCAGGAAAAAGATTTTGGCGTCATTGTGGATACCATGTTAAAACCCTTGGCCCAGTGTGCAGCGGCGGCCAAGAGAGCAAATAGAATGCTAGGTATGATAAGGAAAGGAATGGAAAATAAAACAAAAGATATTATAATGCCTCTATATCATTCCATGGTGAGACCGCACCTTGAATATTGTGTGCAATTCTGGTCGCCGTATCTTAAAAAGGATATAGCGATTTTTGAAAAGGTTCAGAGAAGAGCCACCAAAATGGTAAAGGGGATGGAAAGATACTCCTATGAAGAAAGGCTAAAAAGGTTAGGGCTCTTTAACCTGGAAAAGAGACGGCTGAGGGGAGATATGATAGAAGTCTATAAATTAATGAACGGAGTGGAACGGGTAAACGTAGATCGATTGTTTACGTTATCAGAATATAGAAAGACTAGGGGACATGCAATGAAGCTACAGGGTAAACTATTTAAGACTAATAAAAGAAATTTTTTTTCACTCAACGTGTAATCAAACTCTGGAATTTGTTACCGGAGGATGTAGTAAAGGCTGTTAGTGTAGCTGGGTTTAAAAAAGGTTTGGACAATTTCCTGGAGGAAAGGTCCATAAACCATTATTAAGAAGTGACCAAAGATATCAATGCTTGACCCAGTACAAGCATTGTGGAACTTGTATCTCTTGGGGAAACTGCTAGGTACATATGACCTAGATTGGCCACTGTTGGAAACAGAATACTGGGCTTGATGGACCTTGGTCTGACCCAGTATGGCATATCTTATGTTCTTATGTTCTTATGTAGGACATCCTGATGAGTTGTAAGATTCCAATTTAGACCTGGTGGAAGGAGGATAACCAATGGGATACTGTAATAACAGGCTACAAACTATATTGCAATGATAGGGTAGATCACATTGACAGAGGGGTGGCTCTTTATGTTAAAGAGGGCATTGAATCAAACAGGATAAAGGTAGTGAAGGTTTATTACCGTCTGCCTGCACAGAATGAACAGACAGATGACTAAATGCTAACAGAAATTAGGGAAGCTAGCATAGTTTACAAAATATCAATAATGGGAGATTTCAATGACCTCGGTATTGACTGGGTCGATGTCACATCACGACATGCTAGAGAGAGCTAAGGTTTCTAGACAAAGTAAATGACTGCTTCATGGAACAGCTGGTTTAAGCACAGACACACAATGATGCTATTTTAGACCTAGTTCTCAGTGGAATGCAGGATCTAGTGGGAGAGGTTACTATTTTGGAGATGCTTGGCAATAGTGATCATAAAATGAACACATTTGATTTAATAAATGGAGGGAGGATAGCAAGCAAATTGACTGTGCTAGCATTTAACTTTCAAAAAGAAGACTATAATAAAATTAGGAAAATGGTTAAGAAAAAACTAAAAGGAGCTACTGCAAAAGTTAGGAGTTTATATCAGTCCTCGGCATTATTTAAAAATACTATCTTGGAAGCCCAGACCAGATGTACAGTATTCCATGCTTTTAAAAAGGTGGAAGGAAGGCTAAACAACAGCCAGCATGGCTTAAAGGTAAGGTAAGAGAGGCTGTTATCGCTAAGAGAAAATGGAAAAAAGAGACAAATGACAAAAACAGGAAAAAGCATAAGTAATGGCAAGTTAAATGCAAGGCAATGATAAAGTAAGCAAAGAGAAAATTTAAAAAGAAGCTTGCCGAAGAAGCAAAAATGCATAATAAAAACCTTTTCAAGTATATTCGTAGTGAGGGATTCAGTTGGACCATTAGATGATGGAGGGGTAAAAGGTGCACTGAGAGAGAACAAGACCATAACGGAGAGACTGATTGAATTATTTGCTTCACTCTTTACTGAAGAAGATATAGGGATCTTACCTATGCCAGAAATGATACTTAAAGGTAATGTATCAGAGGAATTGAAACAAATCTTGATAAAACAGGAAGATGTAATACAGCTAATTGATAAACTAAAGAGCAGCGAATCACCTGGACCAGATGGTATACATTCCAAGATGCTGAAAGAACTGAAATATGAGCGTGTAGAAGTACTATTAGTAATCTGTGATCCATCATTAAAATCATCTGTAGTACCCGAAGATTGGAGAGTGGCCAATGTATTGCCAATTTTTTTAAAGATTCCAGGGGTGATACGAAAAACTACAGATCAGTGAGCCTGATGTCACTACCGGGCAAAATGGTGGAAGCCATTATACAGAATAAAATTACTGAACATATAGATAGTCATGGTTTAATGGGAGAAATCAAACATGGATTTAGCCAAGGAAAGTTTTGTCTTACTAATCTGTTATATGTTTTTGAAGGTATGAATAAACAGATCGACAAAGGTGAGCCGGTTGATATAGGGCCCAATTCAGATTCATGGGTTGTGGGATGTGCAGGGTCCAGATGACTTGCGGGACGTGAAGCCCCACAATCCATTTGGATCCTATTCCCCCTCCTGCTCTCCCTGTACGTCCTGAGCTGAAGGACGACGAGAGCCGGCAGGAGGCAGAGTCATGGCAGAGCATGGGTGACCAGCCCAGTAGGATGAACAGGGCTGATTTAAGTCATAGTCCTGTATGTCCTGCAGGTGATTGGGTCAGGGCCAGGTGCGGGGGCTCCCCGCTGCCTGATCCAGACCCAGCTTGCCAGCCGTGGGCCAGATGGTAGAGAAGAGGGGAGGGGGGGACAAGCTGCAGCAGCCAGGGGAGCCTGCAAGGAAGATGTCCCCACAGGCAGGCAGGGGCATGCCAGGCCATCCTCAGGCCCGATTCTGGTTACCACGGGAATGTTTTGTTCCCACAGTCCAAAATTGAGTCCTAATGGGCCCATCTTGATCGGGGCTGACAAGATGACCTGGATATGCCCCTTTGTGAATAGGGCTCATAGTGTATCTGGATTTTCAGAAAGCCTGTGACAAGATCCCTCATGAGAGACTCTTCAAGAAATTAAAATATCATGGGATAGGTGGCAGTGTACTATTGTGGATCAGAGAGTAGGGCTAAATGGCCAATTTTCTTAATAGAGAAAGGTGAATAGTGGAGTATCCCAGGGATCTATGCTGGGCCTGCTGCTTTTTAACATTTTCATAAATGACCTAGAAATAGGAATAGCGAGTGAGGTGATCAAATTTGCAGATGACACAAAATTATTCAAAGTTGTTAAAACACAAGAGGATTGGGAAAAATTGCAAGAGGACCTTGACAAATTGGAAGACTTAATGTCCAAATGGCAGAAGAAATTTAATGTGGACAGTTGTAAAGTTATGCACCTAGGAAAAAAAAACCCAAACTATGGTTCAGTGATGCAAGGTTCCACATTAGCAACCACCACCCAGGAAAAAGTTTTAGGCATCATCGTGGATAATGCATTGAAACCCTCTGCGGCAGCCAAGAAAGCAAATAGAATGCTAGGAATCATAAGGAAAGGAATGGAGAATAAAACCAAGGATACTGTAATGCCTCTGTATCATTCCATTGTACGACCACACTTTGATTATTGTGTGCAATTCTGATCGCCATATCTTAAACAGGATATAGCAGAATTCAAAAAGGTACAGAGAAGAGCGACAAAATTACTAAAGGGGATAGAAAGATATCCCTATGAATTAAAGCTTAAAAGATTAGGGCTCTTCAACTTGGAAAAAGGATGGCTGAGGAGAGATATGATAGAGGTCTATAAATTAATGAATGGAGTGGAAGGGGTAAACGTAGTTCAGTTGTTTACACCATCAAAAAATAGAAAAACTAGGAGACATGCAATGAAGCTACAATGTTACCCACTTAAGACTAATAATAATAAAAGAAAATATTTTTTCACTCAACACGTAATCAAACTCCGAAATTTGTTACAGGAGGATGTGGTAAAGGTTATCAGTGTAGCTGGGTTTAATAGAGTTTGGACAAGTTCCTGAAGGAAAAGTCCATAAACCATTTTTAAGAGGACCTGAGAAATACACTGCTTAACCCCAGGACAAACTTTGTGGAACCTGTGCACTCTTTTGGGAACCTGCCATGTACTTGTGACAAGGATTGGCCACTGTTGGAAACAGGATACTGGGCTTGATGGACCTGGGTTTGATCCAGTATGGCATATCTTATGTTCTTATGTTTACCCATAGCAAGCAAAAGTATACTCAGGGGTGAGCTTAGGATGGGGTTGTCACCTATGTGTATATATCTGAAAATTCAAACATATGAGAGTAAATTAACCTAGAAAATGTTTGCACTCAAATGAGCAGGTACAAATATGTGCACATAGTATCACAGGGATAATTTCCAAAGTAGAAATATGTGTGCACTTTTGTTTTGAAAATTCAATCAAGTCCATACAAAGAAAACTAGGTGCACACTTTTTACCCATAGGAACAGTTATTAAATGACTCTCTTACTGCTTTTTTATCGTGCACACTAACGTTTTTAACAAGTATATGCTAAAACAATTCAATACGAGTTTTATCCCATAGGCCTATAATGGTGGGAGAAGGGATCTAATGTTGGACCTGGGAGAAAGGGGCTGGGGTTTGGAAATGAGACTGATGGGCACCTATTATGTGCTTTGGATGCCTCTGATGCCTATTGTGTGCATTGGACGTCTATGATGCATGTTGTGTAAAAATTCCCAGGTGCTTATGCCTAAAGTATTACAGTTCTGTAAGCTGCAATTTTCTTGAAGAGCTAATATATCCTAAAATGAGTTTGTATATGTAACTTTCAATACAATTCATGTGAGAGTTTTACTGAACTAAAGAAAAATGATGAATTCTTTAAGTAATGACTACTGCTCTTCCGCCATTCATAGGTGACTGCTTTTCATTGTTTAGAACTTCTCCAGTAAATAACTGTAAATGTCTAAACATCTGCGGATAAGTTACGTTTGCACTTTCCTGAAAGTGCATAGACGTTTGTTGAAACACGGGGATTATCACTTTGTAGAACTGTGGAAATATGGCCACAATCTTGGCAAGACTTTCCACATTCAGTAAACATAAAATATATGATTAAAGGATTTTGAACATCCCCCCTTGAACCCAGGCCGTCTTTAATCCTAAAGTCAAACCTTCGACTCCTTTCTAATCTCTAGCATTTTTAAACAGCCTGTTAATAGTTTAAAGCTAGCTGCATTCCTCCAAGTATGAGCTTCCCTGTTCCTTTTGGAAACCTAATTTCTAAATTGCCTTTCTTTTCGGTTTTTAGGGATCTTGTACTGTCTTAGAACAAAATGTGTGGGCTTGATATTTAAAAAGGATTAATATAATTAACAGACCTGCTAGCCTTGTTAATCCTCTTGGATGGGACATTCAGCGGCACTAACATGGTTAGAGCCACTGTACATCCACAAGTACCGCCACTGCATGCCCCGGCATTGAATATCTGGGTCTAGGGTTCAGCGGTGATGGCTAGCCGCTATAATGGTGCTAGCTGCTGCTGCCGCTGAATAATGGGCCCTGCATTTTATAATGTTTAGAGCACCGGTTTCTTTGTAAAATTCCCTTTGCTTGAATCAGCTGCTGATGGAATGTTGCATGCATTCATTTGCTGGGTCAATGTCTTTTGAGTTGGACCAGCCATGCAGTGTCCTGATTTACATACTTTCAAAAAAAAGGGAGTGGCTAAGTGGGAGGAAACAAAAAAAAGTCACCAGAAATAAAATTACAACAAAATATGATGTGGCTTGTTTTGACTGATAAAAGTGAATTATGCTAAAAGAGTTTCAGTACTCCAAAGACTTTTCAGGAACCATCCTCTCATCCAGGAGGAGCTCAGTAACTACTTTTTGGGGAAAGAAAACATTGGTCTCCTGCCTGCAACATGCCCACCTTTGTAATTGCAGCATTCCACACTATCGGAAGACTATTGAGTAGTGCACTTCAAAAAGACAAACTTGCAAAAATTGGTACCCCATCTGCAATAAGTCTGCCTATCTATCTGACCAATGAGACTGAGGCATTTGGTAGTATCGGAGAATTACTAAACAGTGCACATCTAACAAACTCGCAGACAAACTTTCTGTAGGATGGGGGTTATTTTAGAAGCCCTATTCATGCTGTGGACATCTGAAAAAGGGCATGGAGATGTCCCCAGAGCTATTTTAGAATTTGGGTTTCTGGACATCCCCAGGGTGAGGATGTCCAAATCTGAATGGGGGCATGGAGTAGACATATCCGGGGTGTTCATACAACTTAGACATCCTAGATCAATTTCAGAAAAGCTCTGGACATCCCAAGTAAACCAGGTTTATACTGCTTCAGAAAAATGCTGGTTTTGTGAGACAGACATCTGGAGGGTATGGAGAAGGAGGTGCACTCATGTCCCCTACATTTCCCATGCCTATAACAAACAGTGATAGAGAATGAGGGCTCATGTTTTTGTTTATGATAGCTTGCATGATATGGACATCCCTACTCCACGCTTTCCTAAGGTGGATGTCAATGTGGCCATGAGGGGATATCTATGTGACAAAAATTGGGTGGAGACATAGACATCCCTGGAGTTTCTCAGAACATTCTGCCCTGGACATCCCCGATTTGACTTGGACATCCTTTCTATAATGCCATTTTTTACGTATAAGAAGATACTGCAAAATGCTACCAAAACAAAAAGCCTGTCTAAGCAGAAATACATCATTCGAGAATGGAATGGCAGCTTCCCAAACAGCAGAGACCAGACCACACTCAAACATCAGCATACAAGACCACAGACACATCTGGTTCAGCAATCACAGTACAAGAAAACACCTGTCAGAATAAAGGAGAAGCCAAACCATTGTGCAAGTCAATAGATATAGACGGTTCATTTTCTAATGGATCTCCTAATGCTCTTTAGCCTATGATATCATGGATGCAGTATCAAATTTCCCAGGCAATGCTGGGCTCCTCCACTAGTTCTATATGAAATATCAAATATATGTAACTTATCATTAAAATTTAGAACAGATCTGCAACTGTGAGTATATACTTCTGGTAATTTTCTAAAAGGAATTCTTTGTATTGAAGCTAATTAATCTGTGAACCCACTATTTTTTGTTAAATCAGTCAGGGCCTAGTAGCAGCAGTTTAAGTTTAAATTTAAAACACAGAGGATAACTTTCTGGTTACATTTCATACCCAGCAAAGAGCTTGTAGTTTAAATTTAATAGTCACTCAGGGCCTAGTAAAAGCAAAGTACTTTTAGTTTAAATTTAAAACACAGAAGAGAGCTTTCTGGTTACATTTGGAACCCAGCAGAGAGCTTGTAGTTTACATTTAATAGTCACTCAGGGCCTAGCATCAGCAAAGTACTTTTGGCTTAAATTTAAAACACAGAAGAGAGCTTTCTGGTTAAATTTAGAACCCAGCAGAGAGCTTGTAGTTTAAATTTCATAAGAAGTTAGAGCCTAGCAGCAGCTAAGAGCTATAATTTAAATCAAATCAGAATATAGCTTACCTCAGCAGCACAAGACAGGGTACTGTGTAGCAGCCCTCTTTTAATAACTGCTATTTCCCTCCCTCCCTCCCCACACCCACCCACCCCTGGGATAATCGTAGCTTTATAGGTACTTACACATTTTAAAAGGCAGGAGGTGCTCTCAGGTGAAGCTCATTACCCAAATCAGTCATACACTAAGGACCTGAGATTAGTTAAGCTTTAGGTGAACAAGGTATATTACACGTATTAGGTACAGTTTTATTAATATAAATATCCATAGCAACCCTTAGTAGGTAAAGAACTTAGATCTAAACACAAACTTAAAACTAAGATGCAGACAGCAGTCCAGCAGCGGGATGGGGACTTTCCAGTCTTTTGCTTTGAGTGTCATATGTATGATTTTCTCCCAGTTGGTGAGAGGTCTTACGTGTGCACTAGGTGCAAGGAGCTCTTTGCTCTCAAGGAACGAGTCCGTTCTCTAGAGGCTAAAGTAGCAGACTTGGAAGCATAAGACAGACAGAGAGGTACATAGATGAGACCTACAGGGTTATAGTCCTGAAGTCCTACCTCCAGTCTGGCAGCATCCCTGTTGCCATGGAGGAGAGAGGTCACGTGACAGGAGAGCATCACCCTGGTGTGGCAGGAAGTGATCCTGTAACTAGGACCTGTCCTCCAGGTGATGTAAAACCCTCTCGCACCGAGGAAGTTTCTCCAGGGCCATGTGCCCATGAGGGAAGGGTTAGGACAGCCGTTATAGTTGGTGATCCGATCATTAGGCATGTAGATAGCTGGGTGGCTGGTGGACATGAGGATCGCCTGATAAAATGCCTGCCTGGTGCGAAGGTAGCGGACCTCACGCGCCACCTAGATAAGGTCTTAGATAGTGCTGGGGAATGGTCTGCTGTCTCGGTACATGTCGGTACCAATGACAAAGGAAAATGTGGTAGGGAGTTTATGGAGGCTAAATTTAGGCTTTTAGGTAGGAAGTTGAAATCCAGAACTTCCAGGGTAGCATTCTCCGAAATGCTTCCTGTTCCACGCACAGGACCCAAAAGGCAGGCAGATCTCCAGAGTCTCAATGCATGGATGAGACAATGGTGTGGAGATGAGGGTTTTGGATTTGTTAGGAACTGGGGAACATTCTGGGGAAAGGAGGGGCTCTTCCGAAGGGATGGGCTTCACCTTAACCGGGATGGATCCAGGCTGCTGGCATTAACCTTTAAAAAGGAGATAGAGCAGCTTTTAAACTAGATAATAGGGGAAAGCCGACAGTCGCCCAAGAGCAGATGGTTCGGAAGAATGTATCTTTGAAGGATACTACCAAAAGCAGAGGTTCCACAAAAGAGTAAAGTAGCCCAAATGCCCTCAAGTATGGAGCAGACAGAGCTTAAAGATGCCAAATTACCCATGTCTAACAATAGCCAAATTAATATGAATAAAATACATTCTCTAAAATGCTTGTATGCAAATGCTAGCAGTCTAAAAAATAAGATGGGAGAGTTAGAATATATAGCACTAAATGAAAGGTTAGATATGATTGGAATATCAGAGACATGGTGGAAGGAGGACAACCAGTGGGACACTGTGATACCTGGGTACAAACTATATCGTAATGATAGAGCTGATCAAATTGGTGGAGGGGTTGCTCTCTATGTTAGAAAGGGCATTGAGTCAGAAAGGATTAAAGTTTTGCAGGAAACAAAATCTGCTGTAGAATCTATATGGTTTGAAATTCCATGTAAAAGGGGGAAGGCAATGGCAGTGGGGGTGTACTATCGAGCGCCTGGCCAGAATGACCAAATGGATAATGAAATGCTCAAAGAAATCAAGGAAGCTAACAAATGTTACAGTGCAGTAATAATAATGGGTGATTTCAACTACCCCAGTACCGACTGGGTCAGTGTCACGTCAGGACATGCTAGGGAGATAAAGTTCCTAGATGAAATAAATGACTGCTTCTTGGAGCAGCTGGTTCATGAACCGACCAGAGGGGAAGCCATATTAGACCTAGTCCTTAGTGGAACACCAGATCTAGATAAGGTTGTTGGGGCCACTTGGCAATAGTGATCATAGCATGATCGCCTTTGATTTAATTAGTGGAGGAGGGATAGTAAGGAAATCCACAGTACTACCTTTTAACTTTTAAAAGGGAGATTATGATAAAATGAGGAAAACAGTTAAGAAAAAACTAAAAGGAGCAGTTGCAAAGGTTAAAGACGGACATCAGGCTTGTCTGTTGTTGAAAAATACTATCTTGGAAGCCCAGACTAGCTGTATTCCACGCTTTAAGAAAAGTGGAAGGAAGTCCAAAAAACTGCCAGCATGGTTTAAAGGTGAGGTCAGAGAGGCTGTTGTTGCCAAAAAAGCATCTTTCAGGAAATTGAAAAAAGAGCCAAACGACGAAACCTGGAAACAGCACAAGCACTGGTAAGTCAAATGCAAGGCATTAATAAGGCAGGCAAAGGGAGAATTTGAGTAGAAGCTTGCTGCGGAAGCAAAAATGCGAAGTAAAGACCTTTTCAAGTACATTCGTAGCAAAAAACCTGTGAGAGAGTCACTTGGTCCATTAGATGATAAAGGGGTTCAAGGAGCAGTAAGAGGCGACAAGGAGAGTGGAGAGACTGAATGAATTCTTTGCTTCAGTCTTTACTGAGGAAGATGTAGGGATGTTACCCATGACTGAAGTGGTATTTAAAGGTGTGGATGAATTGAAGGAAATATCGATACATCGGGAAGATGTATTACAACTATTAGATAAACTGAAGAGTAGCAAATCACCTGGGCCGGATGGTATACATCCAAGGGTGTTGAAAGAACTGAAATATGAGATAGCAGACCTGCTATTAGTAATCTGTGAACTATCATTAAAATCATCTCTAATACCTGAAGATTGTAGGATCGCAAATGTAACACCTATTTTTAAAAAGGGTTCCAGGGGTGAGCCGGGAAACTACAGACCGGTGAGCCTGACATCAGTACCAGGAAAAATGGTAGAAACCATCATAAAGAACAAAATTACTCAGCATGTAGATAGTCATGACCTAATAGGAGACAGTCAACATGGCTTTAGACAAGGAAGATCTTGTCTTACTAATCTGTTATGTCTTTTTTGAAGGAGTGAATAATCAGGTGGACAAAGGTGAGTCGGTTGATATTGTGTATCTGGACTTTCAGAAAGCCTTTGACAAGGTCCCTCATGAGAGACTTTTGGCAAAACTAAAGAGTCATGGGATAGGAGGCAGTGTACTATTGTGGATCAGGAACTGGTTAAAAGACAGAAAGCAGAGGGTAGGGCTAAATGGCCAATTTTCCCAATGGAGAAAGGTGAATAGTGGTGTACCCCAGGGATCTGTGCTGGGTCCGCTGCTTTTTGACATATTCATAAATGACCTGGAAAGTGGAATAACGAGTGAGGTTATCAAATTTACAGATGACACAAAACTATTTAAAGTTGTTAAAACCTAAGAGGATTGTGGAAAATTGCAAGAGGATCTTGATAAATTGGAAGACTGGGCATCAAAATGGCAGATGAAATTTAATGTGGACAAGTGCAAGGTTATGCACATAGGGAAGAACAACCCAAACTATGGCTACACGATGCAAGGTTCCACATTAGGAACCACCACCCAGGAAAAAGATTTAGGCGTCATTGTGGATACCATGTTAAAACCCTCGGCCCACTGTGCAGCGGCGGCCAAGAGAGCAAATAGAATGCTAGGTATGATAAGGAAAGGAATGTAAAATATTATATTGCCTCTATATCGTTCCATGGTGAAACCGCACCTTGAATATTGTGTGCAATTCTGGTCGCCATATCTTAAAAAGGATATAGTGATTTTAGAAAAGGTTCAGAGAAGAGCCACCAAAATGGTAAAGGGGATGGAAGGATACTCCTATGAAGAAAGGCTAAAAAGGTTAGGGCTCTTTAACCTGGAAAAGAGACGGCTGAGGGGAGATATGATAGAAGTCTATAAATTAATGAATGGAGTGGAACGGGTAAACGTAGATCGATTGTTTACCTTATCAGAATATAGAAAGACTAGGGGACATGCAATGAAGCTACAGGGTAAACTATTTAAGACTAATAAAAGAAAATATTTTTTCACTCAATGTGTAATCAAACTCTGGAATTTGTTACCGGAGGATGTAGTAAAGGCTGTTAGTGTAGCTGGGTTTAAAAAAGGTTTGGACAAGTTCCTGGAGGAAAGGTCCATAAACCATTATTAAGAAGGGACCCAGGATATTAATGCTTCGACCAATACAAGCATTGTGGAACCTATGTCCCTTGGGGAAACTGCTAGGTACATATGACCTAGATAGGCCACTGTTGGAAACAGAATACTGGGCTTGATGGACCTTAGTCTGACCCGGTATGGCATATCTTATGTTCTTATGTTATCACCTTACAGTGTGATAGATCCGAATAAGCTGCTTTTACCTCTTTCTTGTTATTCTTGCTTCAACAGTTTCTTTTTTGATTTGATACATACAAGCAACATATAATGGGGAGGCAGTTCGGCCAGGCCTGAGGCTGCTTTTGGATCTTGATCCCCTTATTCGTCTGTTTGCCACTTATGTATATCTTGCCATTCCCCTAGATTTGCCCTAATTCCCAGTTTGTTGTATTGTCTATCTTGATTAGATTGTAAGCTCTAAGGAGCGGAGACTGTCTCGTACATGTCAGTGCTGCATATGTCTTGAAGCACTATACCAATGATTAGGAGTAGAGTAGACTCCATTTTCCATAAATATGATACCCATCCCAGTGTCTACTACGCCAGTTCCTACTAGGCAGGGCCAGATCTAGTACTAGACAAACCAAGTGGTCACCTAGAGCAGCAACATTTCATTAGTGGCCCCATCACCATTGCTACCTTTCATCTATTTCCCTTCTCCTCACCACCCTGCTACCCAAACAGCAGGAATTGTTGTGCCATGGGCATGGATGCGCTGTCTCTGCTGCATAATATAAATGAAAAATAAAATACTTGAGGTCCTATAAGGATCTTGAGTCCTGTCACGTAGAGTTGTTTGTAGGTGTTCTGGAGTGGTTTGAGGTGTTGGCATGGTACAGCCATTGGCAGAAGAGCACTGAAGGCCCAGTACTGAGCTGTGAGGTAAAACGTGAGAATTAGCCTTGAAGGGCCTGAGGCTGGGATACTATATGACATTCTAGTGGAGACGGGTAGAGTTGGCAGAGTTACTCCTACACAGTGGAAGGGATCACAGCCTGTTTGGCTAAAGCATTGTCACAGGCCTGAGCTAGACAGCAGCACTGCAAAGATTTAAAAAAGCATGATGTGAGAAAACAGGTCCAGGGTTAAGAGGGGAAGAGATTGCAGTTCCTATTGGGGAGCTGAGCCTATTTCATTTATTTAACAGGTATTTTATATCACTTTAATCAAAGCTGTTTATATTGCAACTTAAACTTGATAATGTACATTAAACAGGGATATTGATAACATGGCTGTTTTTTTTTTCATGAGGCATTAGAGAATTAAGTGACTTGCCAAATGCCACAAGGAGTACTAGTGGGAATTAAACCCTAGTTCCCAGGCCAGTGCTCTAACCACTAAGCTATTCCACTTTAGGCTGTAATGGCATAAATGGTTTAAATGGCTTATGCTAGATGCCCAAGGAAAAAAAAACATTAAAAAAAAACACACGAGGAAAGCAGACAGGTCTTGAGAGACTCAGTCTGCCTGAGCCAGTAAATTTAAAGCACTAGAGACCTTTGGAGCAATTGGAGAAGGCAGGGCGTGGAGCTATAAGGGAAAGGAAGAGGAGGGATATGCTATGAAAGTGTGGGGAAGAGGAAGGAGAGATGAGCGGGAGCAGGTTCCAGTACTCGAAACAAGAGGCGACTAGAGAATGGATAAGTGTCTTAGTAGTGTGTTCAGAAAGGAAGGGACACATTTTGCTGATGTCATAAAGAAAGAAATGACAACTATTAGTTCTCTGTTGGATGTGTGCAGAGTAAGAGAAAGAGAAAGAAGAGTCAATGACCCCGTTAGTAGCCCTCTTGCCCATCCTCTTACTTGTCTTGTGTTTTATGACTGCTTTCATGCTATTGTCACATGTCACTACTATGTACAGGGTGTAGGCTATCAAAGTTATTATTTTTTTAGGGTAGTGGGAATCTGTCTTGCCTAACTGGCATGAGGGAGGAGTAGCCTAGTGGTTGGGGCAAGGTACTTCAGGCCGGAAGGTCGGGGGTTCAAATCCCACTAGAGGACAGCAACCTTGGGCCGGAAGGACTGGGGTTTCTAGTCCCACAGATGCTCCTTGTGGTCTTGGGCAAGCCACTTAACCCTCCATTGCCCATGTTCCCTGTAAGTATTAGTGTATGTCTCTCATATCCCTGCGTGTTAGATGTATCCCCCAATTGTGTTGTGACCGCTTTGATTGAAGGATAAGGTGGTATACAAAACTGTCTAAATAAATAAATTAGAAAGCACTATCGGCCCAATATTGATCTGGGATGGCTATGGGCTGCTACGGCACATAGCCGTCGCCACTGACCTTTAACCCTGGATATTCAATGCTGGGGTCATATGTGGCTCTGACGTTGACTATCCAGGGTCATCACAAAGCCTCCGCAGCCACAGAAGCCACAGGGTAGCAGTGATATTGAGCTGCTGCCCAGTTAGCTCCTACAGGTAAAACTAGGCCAGTTTCTGCTGCGCCTAGCTTTACCCATGGTGTTGCTAACCTTGTAGCAGTGCAATATTGCCGCTATCTGGTTAAACTGTCACCGCCCACAACATGCCCCAGAACACCCACAACACGCTCCAATGCTAAGTGGTTGACATTGGGGCATGTAGCAGCATTTGTTGGGGATATTCAGCAGGACTATCCATATTAGTGGCCATCAAATATCCTGTTCAGTGGCATTTACATGAGTTACAGGTCTGTAAACCATGTAAATACCTTTGAATATCGAGGCCTATGAGTTCTTGGTACTATTGATACCCATTGGTACTATTTTTGGGTTGCCGCAACAGATGACAGGTGTGGTGTGGGTGTCATTGAAGTTACCACACCTAAATGGGGTGTCCTAACTAAGACATGGCAGGAGCTCAGATTCTTGATGGTGATCTGTGGAATGGTGGCTGGTCTGAAGGTGGATCAGGTATGGGAGGTTTCTCTATATCGTTTGGCTCAGGTGCCTGCCATGTGTTTTGTCATTGTTAAATAAAGCTGTGGCCCCTATTATCCAAAACTAAGGGATTTACAGTTCTTCATGTGTGAAGGAGGATGGGCAGGAGAGGAGTGTCAGACAGTTCTGGCTCTGATCCTGTTGACATCTTAGCTTGAATCCAGGCTTAGGAAAAAAAGTAAATCCAACCTGCATTTAATGGTTATGAGGTGATAAGAAAATGCATCTTTTCTTTCCTGGCAATGTCATCAGAGTTTCCTGAGAACAGACGCTTGATTCTGACTCCTTCCAAATTCAACATTCAGTTTCACAATATTTTGGAGATATTAAAGCAGATCAAGCAGTGAGGCTAGGAGCTGGATAAAACCTGTACGCAAAGCAGAAAGAGAGGGGCACTCTGCAAGGAAGAGGTGATGTGCAAGAGTAAATATGATCTGAACAGTTTGTTTCCTCTCTCAGTGGGCTCCAATAGTAGTGAGATTCTGTTACAGTCGGCACATATCGTTTATTTCACTGGAATCATTTATTGCCCACCAAAACAAAATCCTCGATTCCAATAAAACATACATAACTGAAGACCGAACACAATTTAGGACAGCAATCCAGAGGGTCGCCATGAGTCGACTGCGACTCGATGGCACTTAACAACAACAACAACAAGTTTTTCAAAAGGCAGAATTCAATCAATCAGACAAAAGCTTCACAAACTAACAAATCTCATGGGCCCCAGGAATACCCCCAGCAACACTTCTTTTTTGGGGCATGTTTATTAATGTGTGCTAACCATAAGTCAGGGGTTTACTGTACATCAAGTGCACCAGGCTAATAGTTAACGAGGGTCCTGCGCTAAAAATCCCATGTTAACCAGTAAGCACTTGAATGGGTGAAACATGGTCAGTTAGGGTCTTGCCACATGTTAGCAATGTGCTTACAGCAGGGTGGGGTTGGATGTACACATCCTCCTAAAGTTAGGGCAGGCCTCTACACTAAATTTGCACCGCAAACAAATGCTATCGGTTTGCTCTTTAGTAGCTATGCCCCTTTTTCTGGATAAATTCTCTTCAGGCAAGGATTTGCCTAGACAAAATATAGTCAGTAGACAGGGGAAAATTTAAATCATTGAGATTTTTTGGCTAACTCCAAAAGTTAGCCAAAGAAGCCCTTTGAATATCAACCTCTCAATCTACATGCAAAATACACCCCTAGTAATGCCTCCCCCAGATGCAGGTAGGAGTATGCATATTGTGACACACCATGGATATATGTAGCTAAACCAAGGGAGGAAAACTTTTAGACAGTTAATTTGTTAAGCAAAATAGCTATTTATGCTCAAAATGAATAATGATTGTAGGGAGAACTAGAGTAATTTTTAATAGCCCAAGTTCTGTGCAAAGAGCATTGATAATGTTGGCCCATGTGCTTTATATGAGTTCTCAGAATAAAATAAGCTACATTTGTTGCCTCTGAAAATAAGCAAGTCTGTATACTTTACACTCAATCTTTGTACAGTATGAAGGAGGGGCTCAAATGGGGATAGCATAGTTCATATGGTTTTGGAAATCCCAAAAGCATGGACTATTTACTTTCCCACTATTGACCTAAGCATGCCTGAAAGAATACCACTTTTAAATGCAGCTTAAAGTATATGTGCTGTTGCAGCTAGGAATATTTAGCCTGCACTTCAGAATAGAAGTTTTCAGGTAGGCCATTTTATCTAGGTCATTGAGTTCCAGAACTGTGGGCCACAACACCAACTGAGATCAAGAAATCTTCATTTGGGGTTGCGACTATGTCTTTGTCAAAACTAAAAGCAGGGCGCTAACATCATCAGCCCATCTAAGGTGACAGAGCCCAACAACTCAGCCTGCTTGGGTTCAGTGGGATGCAAGGACTGGTCTGGAGCAAAAGAACGGCAGGAAGGAAGCCAGGTGTCAGAAATGAGGTAAACACTGGGGTCATGTGAATTTTTAGACAGCTAAAATAGGGTCACATTAAAGAAAGGTTTAGAGGCCCTCAATTCAACATTCAAATTAGACATTTCAAGTAATACCTGCCATTTCTGCAGCCTGCTTGACCTTCTCCTTTATATGTTTAGTAGTTGAATAACAACTCTTAGATGAGCAAGTTAAACTTCTAAGTGGCACTATCCTTGGAATGCTTCAAATCTCTTTCTGTCTTTGGACACATAATTTTCACTGTAAAACAATTTATATGTGCAAAATTATTTGTTTCACACCTGGGAATTGTTTCAAAAAAATAAATATGGGGGGGGGGGGAGTCAGCCCTGCTTTCAACCACAAAAATTCTTTTAGATATTGGCTTACAACTGTTTATACTTGTCACGATTTCCTTAGCTTAGCTGCAATAAGTGCTATACGCCTCTTTGCCGCTACTTTATGAAGATGTTCCTTAGTCCATTGGTATACACTCCCAGTCCTCAAGGGTGGCCAATCAGTCAGGCTTTCAGGATATCCGTCATCAATATGCATGAGAGAGATATGCATGCCCGTTACCTCTCATGCATATCCATTAGGGATATTGTTTATTGCTGCTGCTAACTTCATAATTCTAGGGGACTTTAATATACATTTTGACAATCCTTTATCAGCTAAGGAGCAGGAACGTTTAGCCCTTTTGCTACCACCAGACAATACTGGCACCAACTCATAAAGGTGGACCCGCCCTAGATCTGGTGTTCTCGTTAGGTGCTGCAGTAGTGCAACCTAGCCTAAAAGTATTAGAATTGACTTGGTCAGACCATCACTTGGTTCTTAGTGGCTGGAGGTTTCCTATTTGAGTTAATGCTGGAGTAGAAAACTTGGTTTATGTGGGAAATTTCAAAACCTTAGGTATGTGCTACTTGGCAGAAGCGTTCTAACTGCTGTGGGATTTTCGAACCTTGTCCCTAGATGACCAAGCCTTAGCCTAGAATGTTACTTTGAGTAAGGTATTGGATGAGACAGCCCTTCTTAGTGTTATCCTAAACCATATCTTCCAGCATTGCTTGTAACCTTCATGCCACCGAATACTCAAAGAACATACTTGGAAAGCTGAGTGATCTTGGCATAAGCTCAGGATGCCAGCCACACTCATAGTCTATAAAGAAAAGTTGGCTGAGTAGTAAAAACAGGCAAAAACGTTTAAGCAATCGTACTAATGGAATGTGGTGAATCAAAGTGAAAAGCCAGCAAAAAGTATTTTTAGGATTTTAAAGGATTTTACACCTCCAGAAGAATGTCCAGCAATGGTCCATTGAGGGAAGTACTAGTCTTTTTTTACTTCTATAGTTAATTAATTACATATCTCTGGTGCTCAGCCCCCAAGATTCATGTTTACTAAAGGTTAGCGTGCATTAATGAAGTTAATACTTCTTAAGTACCACTGCACCCATAGAAACATAATGTCTGATGGCACATAACGCATGTTAACATCATTATTGCATGTTAAAGCTTTTAGTAAACATGCTGTCAAGTCTATTAGGGCATGTTAACAGCAACATTGATAGTTTTCGGAATTCAGGGAAAGGCACAGATTGTGATCCCATCCAATGGGAGACATGGCTTCTTTTAGGAGGCAAACTACCTTCATATTGGGAAAACTTGTGAGTACTTATGCTCTTTGCCTACATTTCTCATGAAGAAGCCTGAGTTAGAATCGTCCTTGAGTGTTTTAACATAGATTAATGACAGTTTGACTTCAGGATGTATTCCCAAATTTGAACCATTCAAACTCAGCCAACTCTAGGCCTATTCGAAATATCCCATTCATTGCAAAATTGGAAAAAACAATCCTGTTACAATTTCACCATCATCTCACTAAGATGAAATTAGACATCATCATAGTACAGGGACATGTTTATTATCCCTCCTTAGTGAAGTGAAGGAACACCATGATGCAGTGAAAACATCAGTCCTAGTTTGGCTGGACTTTACCGCAGCTTTCAGTCACATGGATCACACATACTCCTTTCTCCTTTACAGGATACAGGCCTTTGGGGCATTGTTTTGAACTGGTTTAGTTCATTCCTGCTGCAAAGGTAATTTCAGATGTATTTAACCCTGGGAGTACCGATGGGGTCAAAAGTGACCCCATTGCAAATTTCACAACGCGTATCTCGGAAACTAGCTGTTCAAGATTGCAATCTTTTTATGACTTTTCACTTGTCAATATTCTCTTTATATTGCACCATGAGAGGAATAATTTTCATCCGCTAGGTGACGCTAGTGATGAATTGCAGCACAGAGTACCAGTGGGGTCATTTTTGACCCCAGTTGCTTACGTCCGGTTTGGATCGTGATACAATTTGCAGTTTTGTGAATTTTTTGATCTGACAAAGGTATTTATCATTAATTATGTAACATTTATTTTTTGTACTCTTATTTTATGAAAATTACACATTTTCTGTAATTGATATCATACGATCTCTCATTATTTCCGATGAAATCTAAAGGCTTTCAGCTCGTTCATCACGATTATTGTACACCTATAGTAAAACTGCTTTGCGTTTTTTCAACTTTATCTTTGTTTATTTATTTTAGGTTATTGTTTATGAAGCCAAAACGAAAGTATTCAGCTGCCCAAGTAAGAGAAATATTGCAACGAGATGCTGACAGTGATGGCTCTGAGTTGTCTGATGATGCAGAATATTCTGCAAGAGAAAAAGTATATCAGTCAAGTTCAGGCGATAAATCTGATGATGACAGTCATGATTCAGATGGCAACAGAAGTTGGTCGCCAAGTGAATGTGAGACTGATGTTGAGCCGGTAACATCGCCTGCAGCAAAGAGTCAAGTTACAGGTCGAGGCAAAGGTCGAGGCTGTGCTGGACGGGGAAGAAGGCAGGAGTCCTCGGTGTCAGTATCATCTGTGAGGAATCTTAGTTGTGGTCGTAGAAGAGCTAAGAGGTCATCAACTATAAGAACAAATGTTGCCATTGAAGCCTATGTATCTAAGGATGCCACATCATGGAACAGGAAACCTATAAAGCAAGCTGCTGGAAGATTCACCACAGCTAATGTCATGCCTGTGCAACAAGGTCCTACAAGGTATGCTGTACGAAATGTTGATGGCCCTCTTACAGCATTCCTCTTGTTCATGAGGAAGAACTTATTGAATGAAATCATGATGTGGACGAGCAAACAAGGAAGACACATTTATGATGACACCTGGAAAGATTTGACAGATGGAGAATTTCAACATTTTCTTGGACTTCTGATCCTCTCAGGTGTGTACAAGTCACAAAATGAATCCATAGCTCAGTTGTGGAACCTTGAAGATGGTCGTTCTGTTTTCGGCAAAAATATGGCCCGTAACTGTTTTCAGCAAATTTCTTGTGCTCTCAGATTTGATGATGCAACCAAGAGACGTGAACAACAAGGCGTGGATAAGCTTGCTCCAATCAGACATGTTTTTGATACCTGGGAAGCAACTCTAAGTGACGCCTTTGTTCCTGGTGAGAATGTTACCGTGGATGAGCAACTGCTTACATTTCGTGGCTGTGTTCCGTTCAGACAATATATTCCCAGCAAACCTGGGAAATATGGCATAAAGCTATGGATGTTGTGTGACAGTGCAACATCATATGTTCTGCGTCTTCAAGTATATACAGGAAAGGAACTCGGACAAAACAGGGAACAGAATCAGGGTGAAAGGGTTGTGCTGCAACTCACTGAAGGATTAACGCGATCTGGCAGAAATGTTACTGTTGACAATTTCTTCTGCAGTTTATCCCTGTCACGGAAATTGCTAGAAAAACAAATGACACTTTTGGGGACAATTCAAAAGAACAGAAAAGAATTACCACCAGAATTTGTAACAGCAAAGGGCCAAGAGATATTCACTTCACTGTTTGCCTTTCGCGATGACGCCAATCTGGTTTCCTATTGCCCGAAGAAAGGAAAAGTGGTTGTTCTTCTGAGCAGTTTGCATGATCAAGAAGAAGTAGATAACACACATCCAGACAAAAAACCACGCATGATCTTGGACTATAATTCTGGTAAAGGTGGAGTAGATACGGCAGATCAAATGTTGCGCACGTATACCACAAAACGAATGACAAGACGCTGGCCAGTGACAATCTTCTACAACATGTTGGACATCAGTGCTTTGAACGCCTTCATTGTTTGGATGTCACTAAATCCAGAATGGCAGTCCAAGTCAAAGCACAGACATCGTCTATTCCTCTTGGAATTAGGAAAGGAGCTGCTTCAGAGTAATTGCAGCGAGACTTCTTCCAGCATTGAAGAAGCCACTGATGCTGTTTGAAATGTCGGGATCCCAAAGAAGAGGGTAAGGTGTCACTGCTGTTTCAGAGAAAAAGACAAGAAAAGCAACATAGTTTGCACCTCCTGCAAGCGCAATGTTTGCAAAGAACATTCAGAAATTGTCTGTCTCATGCAAATGACTGTAGTACTTTACTGTGTTCAAGTGCATGCAAAAACTGCTTTCATGGCAACTTCTTCATGTAATTTTATGATAAAGCATTAAATTTCAAAACATTTAACCTTCATATAATAAATAATTAATTCGGAAAAATATTTTGTCTGTTTAGTTTAAAATTTTCAGGGTTAACAATTAAAATTCGTCGTGGGGTCATTTATGACCCCAACGGTATTCAGTGTGTGCAAAAAATCTCAGTAATTCCAGGGTTAAATCTGAATATCCTCGATCACATCAAGTACAGTGTGGATTCCCCCCTTGTTGGTTAACAAATATCTGAGTCTACTGACAAATTTGATACAATTTAAGGGTTATAGTACTTATTTTTCACAGATGACGTCCCATGCTTTGCATGTCTAAGTGCTCATTTTCAGATGCCCAATCCACAAATAGGACTTCTAAAATACCCCTCAGAGTGTATACACTTTTTTGCAATTGCCTTGTAACAGGCATAAATTTGTGGTAGAGCTTTGGTGTACTACCAGAGGTATTTTTGGTGCCTATCTTATAAAAGCACATATGTGCCTATGTAGCCTAGGTAAACAGGAATAAGCTAGGCACATTCCTGGAATTCTTTATTCATGCCCTATTGTAAAATTACCTCCCATCTGAACAACCACCACAAAGGGGCGTTTTTACTAAAGTTGAAACTAAACATTGCATACAGAAAATGGGATTGTGTGCAAAGTAAGGATCCTGTGGGAAAAAAAAACACAGATCTAAAAATGAAAATTATTCAATAAATCCAATCTCTTCAATAGTTTCCTGAACTGATCTGTTATTGCCTAAAAGCAAACTGAGCTTATGTCGTTTTAAGTGTTATTCAGCCTCTCCTTCAGTGGATAGCCTTTGCAAAATCTCATTAGGCCATCTTTCCAAGTCACACCACCCCCTTTTAATTAATTTTGTCACCACTCTGCCAGCCCAAGCGGTAGGAACTGGTATTGCTTGGCTCTGTGAGGGTGGTAGTTGTGCCTTCCCTGATACAAATCACAAACAAAACTTCTTTCCAAGTTTAGGGCTTTATTCCCCGTCCCATGAGGTTTCTTTATCTTCTGGTAACAGAAATTAAGAGCCTACTTTGGCATACAACAAAAGTTAACTGAACAACAGAAATAGCTTCCTTCAGCTTCCAAACTTTAAACAAAAGAAAAGAACAAAACAGCCTAACTGTTTCAATACAGATCCTTTCTCTCGTGACTTGTAGTACAGCTCACGTCTGTTTGGTTAGAGAGTGAGTGAGATGCAGCATGCAGCTTCTAACATGGGAGCTAAGGTCACAAAATAAGTGTTTATCTTAGTGAGAACTCTGACTCAGTTACAGTTAGAGAACAATCCATTAATTCAGGAATTTCAAGTACCTCTGAATTTTCACACTCCATCAATACAGGCTCGTCAGCATTTTCATTCTTAATATCAGAAGTAGAATGAGAGTATGGCTGGCTTGGCTCGGCACCCAGGAAGTTTCTTTCTTCCTCTGAGCTAGTGCCTCTCTGGGAAATACCATATAACTTTGAGTTGAGCTTTTCAGAGCTCTGCCCCTGCTGGTATCTTGGTAGATAGCTCAACTCTCTATTTGCTGTGCTAGTAGGATAATTACGGCAGGCTCTCTGCCTGTTCAGCTCTAGCCTTCGGGACTCAGCTGAGCTAGATTGCAAAGCTTTTGACGGCGTTTTTCTAGAAGCTGGGAGCTCACAATGATAGGGAAAATCTTCAGCTTTTCCTGGTAAGTAAATCCCTCTTCTCCTAGGATTTCTATGACCAGGAGAAAAGTTATTCTCAGCCTCTAGATTGCTTGTCTTTATGTGGCTATTTCTATGCTTCCAGGGTTTCTCCCTCTCAGATAGCAAATAGCCCTTACATTCACTCCTTGCCCCGGTACCTGCTATTGCAGTCTTCCCACGTTCCTCTTGTCTTCCAGGCACATACACACTATCAGGCTGCTGACTTCTCACTGTTTCACACAGGTCCCTGGATTCTCTCCGACCTTCACGCTGGCTCCCTTGTTGCTTCAATGACTCATTCTCACTATCTTCCTCGCTTTCATACCAACTCCATGCTTTCCATGGCTTCAACGGTGTTCGCTGCAGTCTCTCTGCTTGTGACTTTTGCTGCCTCAACTCCTCTCTCCTTCTAATTGTTTGGGAGTCTATTTTATCCTCGTGTCTCCTGACTCCACCTCCACTCAGCTGAACTCTATCAGGCAAAGCGAATTCCCTTTCTTTACTACCTGGGTGTGTCTTCATGGGGCTTATGCACGTGTGCCTAGGTTGTCTATAGCAACCATCAAACATTCCTTTGTTTACCTTGTCACTTTTTCTGTGATCATTCATACTTATCTGCATTTTCCCAGGTTGCCCTAGGTCTACCTTGTGACACATTCCCCCCCTTAAAATATTACTTGCTGCCGTTGTTTTCAGCGGGCAGCATGTAATCCCTTGTGGGGTTCTATAGTGCTGCTCGTGGTAGGCCAAATTAGCTGTGGCCACCCTTTCCTTCCACGGTTTCAGTACATTGACGTGGTATACTTGCCTACGCCCTTTTTCATTTTCAACTAGGTATGATACAAAACCTACTTTCTTTATTACCACTGCTGGGCCTTTCCATCGAGATTCGAACTTCGGACCGGGGTCCGCTACTTGTATGAGGACCTTGTCCCCTGCTGCCAGTTCTCTGGCCTGTGTGTCCCTGTCATAATATTGTTTCTGGCGCTGTTTGCTACGGTTTAGATTTTCCACTGAGGCTTGGGATGTTTTTCTTAGGCGCGTCCTTAACTCCTTTAAAAATTGTGGAATCCCTACTTCTGGCACTTTAGGTTCCACCCATTCATCCTTTAGGATATCCAGTACTCCCCTTGGAGTTCTACCGTATAAAAGCTCAAACGGGGATACTCCTAAAGAGGCTTGAGTCCGCTCTCGGCAGGCGTACATCACGAATGGGAGTAATGTATCCCATTCCATCATTTCCCCACTCCTTAGTCCCCTTCGCAATAAATGTTTTATTGATTGGTTGGTACGTTCCACCAACCCATTGGTCTGGGGATGGTATGCTGATGTCTTTATATGGCGTATACCAAACGCCTCCCAGACTCTAGCAAGGTACCTTGAGACAAAGTTGGTACCTTGATCCGTCAGGATTTCTTGGGGAAACCCCACCTCGCAGAACAATTTTATTAGTTCCTGCGCTATGATTTTAGCTGATATATTCCTAAGGGGTATAGCCCATGGGAATCGGGTCGCATGGTCTACAATGACTAACAGGTATTGAAAACCCCTAGGCGTTTTTATCAATGGGCCTATGATGTCCATCCCCATTCGCCTAATAGGTGTAGCTATTGTGGGCAATGGTATCATCGGTGCAGCCTTGGGTCTGGATATAGAAACCCTCTGACATGCGGGGCAAGCATCGCAGTAACGCTTTGTTTCTTGATACACCCCTGGCCAATAAAAATGTGCTAAAATCTGATCAAGCGTCCCTTGAATGCCTTTATGTCCCCCAACTGGATGGTCATGTGCCAAGCGTAAAACTACCGCCTTAAAGGCTACCGGCACCACCAGTTGCTTTCTCACAGCTCCTGTATAGGGATCCAGACCTTCCCTATATAAAATATTTTCGTCCAGTAAGAATCGGGGTAATACATTACGATCCTTCTGGGCCCACTCGAAAGCTCTTTTGAGTGCCAAATCTGCTCTCTGCTCCATCGGAAAAGATGGAAACTTTTGGACGAGGGCAGCGGGGACCCAGGGTAACCCTTCCCCTGTTTCTAGTTCCCTTCTTCCTGTGGCTCTCTTATCTCTTTCCTGACGTTTTCTAGCCCTGGTTTTCTTTCCTTTCCCCACCGGGCTCTGGACTAGATCATCATGGTTAGGTAGCGGATTCATCTCTTCCGCCTCTATCTCCTCAGGAGCCTCTTTGACCCCCTCCTCTGTAGGTGTTTCTATTTCTTCTGCCGGGGCTTCTTGGGGTGCAGCTATAGGGGTTTGGGATCGAGTAGAGACCAACCCTATTTTCATGGCTATTCCCTGGCTTAATCCACCTGGAAAAGAAGGCCAGTCCCGTCCCAAAATTAGCTTTTGTGGCAGCTCAGGGACCACTGCTACCTGTAGTTCCCTTTCTACCCCTAGTGCTTTGACACTTACTTGGTGTAAAGGGTAGGGGAGCCGTGCGCCATGTACGCACTTTATTTCCACTTGTTTTGGGGCTACCGGGCGAGACTGCTTCAAGGTTTCCCAAAATTCTTGGGCGATTAAACTTTGTTCCACCCCAGAATCGAGTATAGCCAGAGCATCCGCTCCATCAACTTGTACCCTCAAACATATTCCTTTTGGTACTGGTTTTTCTGCCCCTACCATAAGAACTGTCTTAGCTCGACATTCCTTTATCATGTGACCGGGTCTGCCACATTTATAGCACCTCCTGGGGTTCCTATCTATGCTATCTTTATCGGGGTCATACTCACACATTCTACCTCGCGTATATTTTTTGCATTCATCCACCCCAGTCACACCTGCGCCTTTTACAAGGCTTACATTAGAAGTATTAGCATGTTTAGCTTCTTTATTTATTTATTTATTTATTTAACAGTATTTCTAAACCGCCTTATCATAATAATCAAGGTGGTATCACAGCAAACAATCTGGTAGTGTGAGTGTTGATACATGCAGTGAGGGTGGAAAGTTCGTTGGGTGTGTGTTGTCTTGTGTGCTAGATTGGTGTGAGCTATGTACAATGTGGGCTATTTACAGTGGTGCTAAAATCATTTTATATACATCTAGTGTTAGGCGGTAACATGTGCTGCTATACAGTTCCTTAGTTTATGTGATGTGTCCAAAGTGTTCTATGAACAGCATGGTTTTCAGCTGTTTTCTGAAGTCCTTGAGCTCTGTAGTTGCCCTCAAATCGTCCGGTAGTTTGTTCCATATTGTTGGAGCAGCCATGGAGAGTGCTCTGTCTGTTGTGTCCTTGCGTGTGTGTTTGTATTCACTTGGGGTGCTGACTCGGTTGTGTGTTTGTTTTCTTCTAGGACGTGTGCTGGTGTCTGGTTGTATGAGGGTGTGCAGGCTGTTGGCTGATGTTTGCTGTTTTATCTTAAATAGGTTTATGATAGTTTTGTATCTGATGCGTGCATCGATTGGTAGCCAGTGTAAGTCCTTTAAGGTGGGTGTGATGTGCTCCTGTCTTGCAGTTCCGGATATGATTCGTGCTGCGGTGTTTTGTGCTAGTTGGAGTGGTTTGATGGCTTGTTTCGGTAGTCCAAGGTATATCGGATTGCAGAAGTCCAGTAGAGGGGTTATCAGTGCTTGACAGACGGTACGGAAGTGTTCTGGGGCGAGGAGTGGTTTCAGTCTCCTGATGATTGGCTACTTAAACACTTCAGCCATTTTGGCTGCTTCGTTTGTATTAGAACAATTTTGCAAGGTTAAGAATGTTCTCATTTCAGATGGTATTGCCAACAAAAACTGTTCTAAGATAATTTCATCTACTATAGACTCAAGCGTTCTGCCTTCAGGGTCTAACCATTTATAGGCTAGGCTTTTGAGCCTCTGGCATAAGGCTTTTGGAGTCTCATTCTCCAACATTATCGCCTCTCTAAATAATCTTTTGTAGTGCCTTGGGGTAAGACCAAGGCGATCTTTCACTGCCTTTTTAATTTCAGTGTAATTATTTGCCAAACTAGCTGGCATAGCCTTAAAGGCAGATAAAGCCTCACCACTCAAAGTCATGGCGAACCGCATCGCCCACTGCTCTGCAGGCCATTTCAAGTTCCCAGCAATGCGTTCAAACGCCTCTATAAAGTCATCGGGATTATCTTCCCGCCCTAAATGTCTTAATGCCAGACCAGTGTTCGTTTCTACTTGCGGTACTGTAGCTCCTTCTCCTTGAGACTTCTTCAGTAGCGCAGTCATCGCCTCCAGCAACGGTCTTTGCTGTTCCTGCATAGCCGTCATGTACTGTTCTTGCAGGTGTTGTATCATTCTGGCTTGCTTCTCCTGCTGCTCGTTCATCCAGGCTAACATATCTTGGGGATCCATCTTCCTTTTTCCTCTCTTTGTACCTGAAAAAGATAAGAAGAGAGAGACCCACCAAGTGCGGTACAACAAAAAGGTTTTTCCTCTCCCTTTTATAGCACCCTTTTTCTCACAGTATCCTTTTCCCGTCCACCCAGGCTACTAATACCTCAGTCTCCTGGCAGACTTCAGCATGTGAGAAAAGGTCTTTTTCCACCGCTGGCCGCTCTGCCAGCCGAATCCTCCTCCAATAATGGTTTTGGATCCAAACCTCTCTTGCTTTTCAGCAATGTTCTTTTACTTTTTTTCAGGCAAATCCTTGTTATGCCCCCCGAAAAATTATCCTGCCAACTACACCATTTATGTCACCACTCTGCCAGCCCAAGCGGTAGGAACTGGTATTGCTTGGCTCTGTGAGGGTGGTAGTTGTGCCTTCCCTGATACAAATCACAAACAAAACTTCTTTCCAAGTTTAGGGCTTTATTCCCCGTCCCATGAGGTTTCTTTATCTTCTGGTAACAGAAATTAAGAGCCTACTTTGGCATACAACAAAAGTTAACTGAACAACAGAAATAGCTTCCTTCAGCTTCCAAACTTTAAACAAAAGAAAAGAACAAAACAGCCTAACTGTTTCAATACAGATCCTTTCTCTCGTGACTTGTAGTACAGCTCACGTCTGTTTGGTTAGAGAGTGAGTGAGATGCAGCATGCAGCTTCTAACATGGGAGCTAAGGTCACAAAATAAGTGTTTATCTTAGTGAGAACTCTGACTCAGTTACAGTTAGAGAACAATCCATTAATTCAGGAATTTCAAGTACCTCTGAATTTTTACACTCCATCAATACAGGCTCGTCAGCATTTTCATTCTTAATATCAGAAGTAGAATGAGAGTATGGCTGGCTTGGCTCGGCACCCAGGAAGTTTCTTTCTTCCTCTGAGCTAGTGCCTCTCTGGGAAATACCATATAACTTTGAGTTGAGCTTTTCAGAGCTCTGCCCCTGCTGGTATCTTGGTAGATAGCTCAACTCTCTATTTGCTGTGCTAGTAGGATAATTACGGCAGGCTCTCTGCCTGTTCAGCTCTAGCCTTCGGGACTCAGCTGAGCTAGATTGCAAAGCTTTTGACGGCATTTTTCTAGAAGCTGGGAGCTCACAATGATAGGGAAAATCTTCAGCTTTTCCTGGTAAGTAAATTCCTCTTCTCCTAGGATTTCTATGACCAGGAGAAAAGTTAATCTCAGCCTCTAGATAGCTTGTCTTTATGTGGCTATTTCTATGCTTCCAGGGTTTCTCCCTCTCAGATAGCAAATAGCCCTTACATTCACTCCTTGCCCCGGTACCTGCTATTGCAGTCTTCCCACGTTCCTCTTGTCTTCCAGGCACATACACGCTATCAGGCTGCTGACTTCTCACTGTTTCACACAGGTCCCTGGATTCTCTCCGACCTTCACGCTGGCTCCCTTGTTGCTTCAATGACTCATTCTCACTATCTTCCTCGCTTTCATACCAACTCCATGCTTTCCACGGCTTCAACGGTGTTCGCTGCAGTCTCTCTGCTTGTGACCTTTGCTGCCTCAACTCCTCTCTCCTTCTAATTATTTGGGAGTCTATTTTATCCTCGTGTCTCCTGACTCCACCTCCACTCAGCTGAACTCTATCAGGCAAAGCGAATTCCCTTTCTTTACTACCTGGGTGTGTCTTCATGGGGCTTATGCACGTGTGCCTAGGTTGTCTATAGCAACCATCAAACATTCCTTTGTTTACCTTGTCACTTTTTCTGTGATCATTCATACTGATCTGCATTTTCTCGGGTTGCCCTAGGTCTACCTTGTGACAATTTACATCCTATCCCTGATTGTCGACTTTCATATTATTAGTAGAATGGAGACGCAGGACAGGTCAAAGCAAACTGTTGCAACTGCAGGGAATCTGTGACATTTAAAAAAAACCTCTGCTAATGCGCCATTCAGGGCATACTTTAAACACTGATTTATGTGTTCATATAAAAAGTCATGCCTGCAGTTATGTACTGTGCAAGTCATCATGTAATTGTAGAGTAGGTGTGCTCAGGGGAGGAGTTTGTGTAGAGTTTGGATGGAGTTGGATGGAGTGTCCCTTGGGGAAACTGCTAGGTACATATGACCTAGATTGGCCACTGTTGGAAACAGAATACTGGGCTTGATGGACCTTGGTCTGACCCAGTATGGCATATCTTATGTTCTTATGTTCTTATGAGTTGCGATTTATATGTTAGTTTCTAAAATATGCTTATTCACACGTAAAATATGTGCTAACATTTACACCTGCTCCTCAGCAGACCTAATGTCTGCACCTTTCATCTAGGTGTGTGTTCTTCAGGATTTGTGCTAGCATTTTATACAAACACGGGAAGGCACATTTTGCAATGGACATCCAAGTGCAATCTGGGTCATCCAAGCCAGAACATCTGAAGAAAATGTTTAGCCTAATGATTAGAGCAGTCGGCTAGGATCAGGGTTCAAATTCCACTGCAGCTTGTTGTGGTCTTGGGCAAATCACTTATCTCTCCATCTTCTCTACACCCTCTGGATGTCTTACGGCCAAAACAAGCACTTTCCTGCTGCCTATTCGTGCAGGTGTAAACTTAGATATCCCCGATGTTTCTGAGATTGCGTGAGGACACTGAAGTCTATTGCACTGTCCCAGACACACCTTCAGTATGCCCCTATCTGCTTGGATGTCCCTGCTCCAGAGACGTCTTTAAAAGCCATGTCGCCATGACCTGGATGTCCACATGCACATGTTCAGACATCCAAATCACCACTACGGCTTTTAAAATGTATTATTTTCTGGACATATTTATTTGGTAGTTTTTAGCTCATGCCTTTCCATGACCCCCATAAGCACCTATGTGTCTTTATACAATAGACTAAAAAATAGGTGTCTTCCTGCCCTCTTACCCTAGGCAACATGTTATAAAATTATCCCCTTATTGGGTTAGTACACCTTAGAAAATTGATTTAAGAAAAGAACAACCGGAGCACCAATGCTATAACCTAAACCCCAGCTCATTGATCCTCCAAGGAGGCAGTGTACTAAGGTGTGACAATTGTGTTAATACAGATAACTTTCCAGAATGATTAGACTAACGAGCTGCAACAATATCAAGTGATGTCTTTTTTCTGAATTATCATATTGGATCATATTTCTTGTGCAATAATTCCATCTCGCATGAAAAACATACAAATGGCGTGGTTATTGGACCAACCAGGACTCGTAAAATAGCTTTAGAAATATTGCGTTTCCAAGCTCAAGGCACAGCTAGATTTTCGAAAATGTTATGGGATACAACACCTTCACAAATCAGGCAGTGCGGACATGGGAGAGAACCAATCAAACTAAAAGAAAAACTAGAAAAGTACTGAAAGTGCCCAACACCAGAGAATGAACGGACTCTAAGGAGAACAGAAGAGCGGAGGGAGGTACAGTGTGCAATGTGTGCGCTGCCCAAATCAAGGCTAAGTTCTCCATACCCTACATGCTGTCTGTTAAGTCCTGCACTCCTGGATGCATGTTGTATCTAGGAAGAAGAGAGACACATGTGACTACAAATATACTCAAAACAGAGCTCCTGAATTCTCAGGAGCCACCACTGGCATCTTCTGTTGCTGTGAGGTCTGAGAACAAAGCCCATGTGGTAACTTCTTTCCTGGTTATCTGGTCAGATCTGAACATGCATGAGTGTTCCATCATGCAGTGGTTGGGGAACAGTCCTCTAGAAAAGGTTAAAAGGCAAATCTTCACAGCCAGTGGGCACCAGTGTTTCAAGGAGGGTGTGGGGCGATCAGAACCAGTACAAGGATAAGAGGTGCACTAGGGAAACCCTCATTCCTGCCGCTGCCCCCCACCCCCCATGCTCCCACCCCTGCCCCTGTTGCTGCCGCTGTTGTCTTCTCTGGGATTTGCAGCGGCGGCAATGACAATAAAAAAGCAATGCAGCCCTGATGCAGAGCCTCTGATGCTGCATGCTATTAGTGCTGTGCTCTAACTAGCCAATCCTGCTCCCTCCGAGACAGAATTCCTGTCTGCATAAAAGCAGAAAAAGACAGTCAAAACCTAGCATCAGCAGCACGCAGCGTCAGAGGGCTGCATTGCTGTTTTAGTGTCCTTGCTGCCACTGCAGGTTCTGGAGAGGGGTGACAGTGGTAGCAGTGGCAGGAATGGACCACCCACTAAAGATTGGCAACTGCCTAGTTTGCATAATGGGTGGCACCAGCCCTGGGGACAATACAGGACCCAGGCATGGAGGAGAGACCTGCACGGAATGGCAGGCCTCCCTACTCTTGCCACCTTGCTGGGCAGAATAGATGGCCCATGCTGGTCTTTATTTGCCATCATATGCTATGCTACTATGTTACTATATATTGCTTGGGTTCATGGAAACTAAACCTTCAGCTACATAGAAAAAGTTGGAAAGTCCACACATGGAGGGTAATCTTATAACGGGCTGCCTAGGTTAATGCAGCCAAAATGCATCTATTTTAAGTCTGTTTTATAAAGACAAATAGGCACCTGCTTGTCTTTATAAAATACTAGCATAAGTGGCAGAGATCATGCCTTACATTCAGGTGTAAATGAACGTGTGCAAATTTGTCAAGTTCACACTTAGATTAATGTACTTTGTAATCAACACATGTACTCCTGAACTCTCCCATGCTCTGCCCAGACTAAACCACTGGCTATACCTACTGGCAAAGTATGCATGTTCATATCAATGTGAATACCTTTAGGCCAGACGGTATTTTATAACAACCCATTTATGCATGACTGTACCTGGCCTCCCTGCCACCTACAGCTCTTGCTTCATTGGGATATCTACTCACTTGGGTGGTGGAGTCTGGCTTCCCTACCACCCACAACTCTTGCTTTATGCAGTTATCTGCTTGTTGCATTCTCTAAGGGCTATGTTTGCTAGACCATCTTAACGTTACCAGCGCTGGTTGCAGCGTTAATGTGAGGAATGCCATATAAGGTAGTGGGCGTTCTGGAAGGAAGGCAGCAAGGAACCGGTATCACGCGATAGAGGGCGCCTTGGCTCGTTAACGCACGTTAACCATAAGTTCATGCCAGCGCTGTGTTAGAAGCTATAAAGATGTAGCCCACTGGTTACCAAAATGACTGTGGAGGCAGAGGTCATGAGTTTGATCCTGCAGTGGTGTTATTTAATAAGGCTGTCTGAGGCATTTCCTTTTAATTTAAATCTGTGCTGCCAGCAAAAACACCCTCTGAGTGCCGTAACCTAAGGTGCCTCATAAGGTGCCCTATAAGGCGCTCCATAGGGCACATTATAAAGTGCCCTGTCTCCCAAGGCACCTTATAATGTGCCCTATAGGGTGCTTTATAGGGTGCCCTATAGGGCACCTTATGAGGCACCTTAGACTACGGCACTGTGAGGGTGTTTTTGCTGGCAGCACAGATGTAAATTAAAAGGAAAAGCCTCAGACAGCCTTATTAAATAACACCACTGTGGGAGAAAACCCATGACCTCTGCCTTCACAGTCATTATAGTAACCAGTGGGCTACATCTCTACAGCTTCCAACATAGTGCTGGCTGGCTACAGAAAGACTGCAGGTCACCGCACAAACTGTCTGCTGTGGTTACCAGGATAGGGCAAACCCACCCGTACCCATGATGCACTGCACATGCAGATCAGCAGTCTACATCTGATCACAAGTTGGGGTATGCGCCTCTACGGCACATCGGCCTGGTAGGGGGAACTGATCGTGTATGTTACTGGCACAGAGTAGCTACAGACCGTGACATTGTGCAGTTCCTGTGCTCACCCTGAGGATGAGGTGGGGCGCCCAGCACCAGGTCCACAGCACCTGGCCTGGCTGAAATGGGCTGTGCTGCAGGTCCCCATCAGTGTCAGTGTATGACAGGTAGTCCTTGTAAACACACCTAGGATACACCTGTGTCCATCTGTATTTCCCAGTCACGTCTAGCCCTTGTGGACTATGATGCACCCAGAATAGTGCATATCCTGTGTGGTTGCCGTGGTCATATGTTGCTTTATTTTATTTATTTATTTATTTACATTTTCTTATATACCGCGCTATTCTACATCAGTTCGGTTTACATTGAATAAACTGAAATTACACTGAACAGGGCATTATAACTTGGAGATAACTATTTTACAGGGAACATGGGCTATGGAGGGTTAAGTGGCTTGCCCAAGACCACAAGGAACACCTGTGGGACTAGAAACCCCAGTCCTTCCGGTTACAAGAGAAGGGTGGTGTTTGGACCCAAAAGCAAATTATGTAGCACCACCGAACCCACCCTCTCTGGGTCAGAGTGGTGGACAGGATCTCTCACCAACAGATCCACATTCTACATCTCTGCAATGGAGGCAGTAGAGGGGACCAGCAACCCCAGTACTGCTGGGGAATAGGCACCCTCCAGGGCAATCAATGCAGACCTGTACATTTCACAAAGGGCACTGGCAGACAGGCAGGAGGCCTGGAAAGGCTCAGCTGTCCTTCACCACAATCTGACATTCACCAGCAGAGAGCACAGTCAGTCTCCACCCATTGCACTCTACAAGGTGTCCCAGCCATATACATGCTAACTGCAGACAGTCTGCTAGCTAGTACATAGTGCATGCTCCTGGAGGAACTGTGTGCACCCAAAAGTGTGATGTACACACACACACCAAGCAAGTATGTCAGTGATTGGGGCCCAGAAAAGGGAACTCATAGATATCACTTGAGAGAAACACTGTATAGCACTTGGTGGGAACCTAGCCATGCCAGGACCTAGCCAGGAGTGGAGGAGTGGCCTAGTGGTTGAGGCAAGGTACTTCAGGCCAGAAGGTCAGGGGTTCAAATCCCACTAGAGGACAGTAACCTTGGGCCGGAAGGACTGGGGTTTCTAGTCCCACAGGTGCTCCTTGTGGTCTTGGGCAAGCCACTTAACCCTCCATAGCCCATGTTCCCTGTAAAATAGTTATCTCCAAGTTATAATGCCCTGTTCAATGTAATTTCAGTTTGTTCAATGTAAACCGCACTGATGCAGAATAGCGCGGTATATAAGAGAATGTAAATAAATAAATAAATGCCATGGTCACTGCTTAGTCAGGGTGAGAGTGACCTCCCAGCATGACATGCTGTGGCCATCCTGTCCATGCAGGTGGTGGTCGGGCACTACAATGTCCCAGCCATTGCCCTATGCCCTGTGCAGATGCATCCTGCTAAGACCACCATGTACGGGCCATACCCACAATACATTGCTCCTCATTATGCACATTGGCAGGCTAACACTGGAGACAGTGCAAGCATTGGGGGCTCAGTAAGGTGTAGGCAGCCACAAAACACTGGATAGACATACACACATACCCACACCTATTTCAGCATTGTGCAAAGATAGAGGTGGTTGGAGCCATGGCTGCCACACCAGTCCTGGGCACAGTGCAGGCATTGCTAAGGTATGCAGGTGCTAGTATTGGTAGCTGCTGCTCCACGCAGGGCCCAACAGCCTGACTCTCCATGAGGCTTTGGATAGTGGAGCTTGTGGGTGTGGGTGTTTGGGCCGCTGTTGGCCAATGCTCTAGGGCAGAGGTTCCCAACTCTGGTTTTCAGGCTGTCCCTAATTAATATGCATGAGATACTTTGCATACAATGGGGGCACTGCATACCTATGCATCTCATGAATATTTATTAGGGACAGCATGGAATCTTGAAGGGTGTTTGGCCCTCCAGGCCTGCAGTTTGGAACCTCTGCTCTATGGACTGCATATGTTTATGGTGTATGTGCACTGTAGGGTAAAACATAGGGATATGGTCTGCAGGAGCCACAGCTGGGACTTGAACCTGTGACCTTCTGCCCCTGAACACACTGGCTGTGTGTACTGCACTAAACTGTTGCCACAGAGGCAGGTCATTCCCTGGGGATACCATTACTGTTCATCAGACAGACCTTGTCTGTTGCACTGGATGCCACCCACCTGAACAGAGCTTGGCCTTGGTCAGTTGTGGGCAGATGCCACTGCCCCCTCCACCACCAGCATCACTCCAACACCATGCTGACATGCCCTTATGCCGGTGGTGCTAGTGGTGCACAGTCCCAGGCCATCCAGTGTGTCGGTAGGCGGCTGCCTATGGTGTGGGATATGGGGTAGGGGTGCCTACATAGACATCTGCACTTCCCCCCCCAGCACTGCCTGTCAATGTTATGTGGCCTTTGGGGTACCTGCTGGGTAATGTCCCCTGGGACATTGTGGGAAACACACTCGTGGGCATGTTTGACCTTGGTCAGTTGCTGGCTTGCTGATTTGCAGTTTCTGTGTTCCTATGTGCCACCTAGGCATCTGCTTAGTCCACCCTGTGCCCCAGCTGCCCCACTGCATGTCCCACCTGCAGCCCCCTGTACCCCATTTGCAGCCTCACCGTAGTGCCCTCTCGTACTTGGGCACTATACTGTTGCATGTATCACTACTATCACTTTTCTTGGTTTCCTTGACTTTGCTGTACATTGCCGACTGAAATGGTTTCTCTTTCCTGCAAATGTGCCTCTAATGCGAGCTTTTCACTGGTGTTAATTTTCAGACCTTCATTTCACAGTGTTAGTGTGCCTGGAGCCGCTCCCTGCCCACTCTCCGCCCATTGACCCCTTCTCTCCACCCTCTGGGGAGCCTTACTCCACCCTCTGTGTGCCTTAACGCCGCCGGAGACGTTATCGCATGAAACCTCACATTATCGCACGATAATGTTACTTTATCACACAAAAACGTTACGTATCACACGGTAACGTTACGTATCACGCGGTAATATTACGTATCGCACGCTAACTGCACCACTGCTACGTTATCGTTGTTTAGTAAACATACCCCTAAGTGGCAGGATTTGGCTTCCCTGCAACCCACATTTCCTTCTGTATCCAGTAGCAGACTCCCTTCAGTGTGTTATAACAAGGTCCGACCTTCCTATAGCTCCTTGTCATCTAGAGGTCCTCTCCCTGGTACCAGTTCCTGGCTGTTTGCACACTCCTCTAACATCTACCAATAGATATGCTGTTTAAACATGCACAAACATATGTGCTGATGGATAGACAGACAAACTGAGACTCAAAAATAGGTACTTTCGCTTTGCCGTTACTCATCTAAAAAGACCCTTTTTGAAAGATAAAGAGGCAAAAATTATTGTGGAATGCATTAAACTGCAGAGGTTATAATTTTCCTCCAGTGGAAAGGCATGCAAACGTGCTATTTTACCACATTTTAATATATAGGGCCCATTTATCTCTTGGTAAACACTTTATTGAACATTAGCCCACTAGGTACCTAGAAATTAGAAACAGGGAAACATACAACCATGATGTCAGAAAAAGACCACATGACCTATCTAGTCTGCCCTTCCATATCAACCACTACAAGTCCCCTTTTTTGCTTAAGAAAGTCTCTGTTTGTCCCATACATTTCTGAATTTACATACTGTCCTCATGTCCACTGGGAGACTATTCCATGCATCTACCACTTTCCGTAAAGAAATATTTCTTTTTTTTTAAATTCTTTATTTTCGTTTTATGACAACAGAGGAAAAGGAAGACATACAGCGAAAGACAGATACAGAAAATGTAATACATACACCAAAGTAAACCCCTGCCACCCCCCTCCCCCCTGCTTCTTCTCTAGAAAACTAATCATTCCCGAAACGGGCGTGTACGTACATTATTGTGTTACAAAACCTAACAGTGATCTGAAACATGATGAGTGCACATTATACAGGCATGTTGGAAACAATGAGCAAATTGTACATGATCATTAAACATCTGCCATTTAGACAAGCGAGAGTGAGTTTGGGCATGGGGAATAGCTCTCCGAGGTATCTGCTCATATTGACTATATAAGCAGACAAGGTTCACCATTCATTGACAGTAAATCGAGAGCTATCCTTCCAATTCCTCGTAATTAAGCATATGACTAGACCCAGCAGGAAATCAAGGAGAAAGCGACCCTTCTTAGGGAGAGAGGGGACCTCCGCCACAGAGCGGAGTCCCACAATCTTCCAAGAGAGAGGCTCGTAAAGGTATAAGATAAATTGAATACAACCCCAAACCCGCCCCCAATACACCTGTAGTTGAGGACATTCATAAATAACATTAGCGAAGGTTCCCACCGCAGTACGGCAAGACCAACACTGGTCCCTATCAGTGATGTTCCATTTAGCTATTTTTCCTGGGGTATAAAGCATCTATGTGCAAAAGGAAGAGAGTTTGGGTAGCAGAGGCAGACCGGGAGACCCGCAGTACTTTGCTCCAGAAAACGCTCCATTACACAGGGGTTAAAGTGGTTTGCAGTTCTCGCTCCCAAGCTTGTTGGGCTCTAAAAGTGTCCGTGTCTATACCCGGACATAATATTTTATAAAAGTTAGAGGCTACCCCATGTGTACGATTAATAGAGTGACCTATCTCTGATAGCCCGTCCTCAGTAGGGACAGAAGGCGGCATGATTCGAGCACTGTGGAGGTACTGTTGAAGCGACATCAAGTGAAAGTAGTGTTTCGCTGGTAGCACAAGTTCCTTTTGTAAATCAGAAAAGGTTTTCCAATAAGCTACAGAGAAAAGCTGTTGGGGTGTCCAAATCCCCCTTGAGTGCCAGGGTTTCCATGCTATCGTTCTATTTAGGACTTGAATTCTGGAGTTATTCCATAGCGGGAGTCCGTCCGGAGGACAGACGTTCGGGCCCAGTGCTAGAATAAGAGTATTAAAGGCCGCAAGAGTATAACTCTAGCTGAGTTAACAGGGCTCTATCAAAGAACCAGGACCCCGAATTCCCTTGGGGTGCAGTAGTATGTAATTGAAAGGAAATAGCAGCATGATCTGAAATATGTTGGGAGTGAATCTTGCAGTATCCACCTGAGGAACTAACAGTTTTGAGATTAGAAAGAAGTCTATGCAAGGCTGGGATTTGTGAGAGGAAGAAAAGAAGGTGAAATCAAGCGCGTTGGGATGTAGTAACCTCCATAGATCAACTAAAGCAAGATCTTTGATCAGGGAGGTAAGCGTGGTGTAAACTCTTGGGGGGACCACTTGTCCTAGGCGGCTGCTTGTCGATCAGGGGATCAAGGACTAGATTGAAATCCCCCCCGATTATCAATGGAGTAGTAGCAGAGGCCTGCGCGACCTGAGCAATGGTAGCAAAAGGCAGGGTCATCCACATTAGGAGCGTAAAGACATATACATGTAACTTCAAGACTACCTATCTTGAAGTGAACTCGGGACCATCTACCTTCTGCATCTGAGCTAGTCACTATAATAGTAGCATGCAAAGATTTCCTAACCAGTACGATAACCCCACATTTCTTAGAAACGGCTGTGGGAGAGGCGGTCACCATGTAAGGTTTAATATTGAGTTTAAGAGTTTCCTTCGGATTTAAATACGTTTCTTGGAGAAAATCAGATCCGCAGTTTCCTGACTTAGGTAGCTTAGGAGTTTCCTCCGTTTTATCGGATTATTGATTCGTTTTACGTTCAAGGAGAAAATCTTACATGGTGCCATCAATCGGTAATAGACATTTTAGGTAAGGGCGCTTGAAAACATACAACATAATCAGAATCTGTGCAACAATGACATAATCAACGAGAATGCTGGCTAATACACCCCATATTGAAAAGTATGTACCAAAGTATCTTAGAGAAGAAGCAAAACCCCCAAAGAATATGGCGACCAGATGTCTGCGGGAGGAGGCCCTAGAGAGGAGGAGAAAGATATAGAAAAAAGAAAAGAAACACCAGAGTCCATAATTAACACTGTCTCTGATACTCATCGAGGCTACTGTGGGTAGATGGAATCGGGTCACAGATATCATCAAAAGTGAGGCAAACAAACTGCCCTCGCCAGACTCTTTGCTAAGCTGCGGCCGATCCAATATGGCAGGTACAGCGGATATGAGAATACTTGCAGGAATATTCTGGAAGTCAACGCATCAAGTCGGCTTCTTTGGAATCCAAAAACTCCGCTAGTAGATCAGGGTCCTCAAATGTTCTTGTCTGATTGTGAAGCGTGACTCGAAGCTTGGCCGGGTACATCAGGCCATAACGTGCTTGTAGTTGTTGAAGCCTCGGCCGGAATTCCAGAAAGCGCTTTCGGCGGTCGACCGTGGGTTTAGCCAAGTCAGGATAGAAGGAGATCTTGTGGCTCTCAAACTCCATATGGCCCTTTGCCCGAGAGGCACTTAGAATTTGTTCCACGTATTGATATCTCAAAAGTCGAAAAATGATAGGCCGCGGGGTCGTCCTGTTGAGCGTTATGCTTGTAGGTACACGATGAGCGCGATCGATCTCCAGATCTTTGGTAAAGGTGATTTGGAGCAGGGGAGGGAGGATTTTACACAAAAACTCTTTCATGTCTCCAGATTCCGCTCCCTCCGGTATGCCCACGAGTCGTATGTTGTTGCGGCGCGCTCTATTATTGCCATCTTCCACTTCTTTCTGCAAGGCCCGCACCTGACGTTCAACTTTGTCGAGTTTGGACATCCGGGCCACATGGGAGTCCAATATGCTCTCCATTTTGTCCTGACGCGAAGAAAGCCCTTCTAGCTTGCTTTGCAGCTCACCAAGATCTTCCCGCAACGCTCGGAGTGCTTCACCGTTTGATTGCACGAGATTTTTGACCCCTCTAATCTCTGCGAGGATTTCCTGCTGCATTTCTGGGCCCTCGCACAAGGCTAGCCCCTTCTGCGGGGACGGGGGTTCAGTTTTGGAACGTTTGCCGTGAGAAGCCGCTGGAGATCCAAATTCCAGGCGTGTGGGTTTGGTCCCCGCCATCTCACCAATGTGCCCCGGCAAGATCAGAGTAGAAGTTCCAAGTATGACCGGTGTTAATTCAGGATTCTGAGTAGGCCTCTCGGGAGCCTCAGCGTTATGCGACCATCCCGCTGGACATCAGGCTCCGCCCCCCCCCGTAAAGAAATATTTCTGCATATTTCTCCTGAATCTATCCCCTTCCACTCTCATCCTTTGTCCTCTCATAGCAGAGCTTGCTTTCAATTGAAAGAGGATCTTCTCCTGTGCATTTATGCCACAGAGGTATTTAAATGTCTCAATCATATCACCTCTGTCCTTGTCTATCCTCATATGCTTTATAATGAACACCACTTACCATTTTAATAGCCACTCTCTGCACCAACTCCAACCTATTTATATCCTTTGGAAGGTACAGTCTCCAAGCATCCTTCTAGCTTTTGCCATCACCTTTTCTACCTGTTCATGCCTAGGTTCCATTCTTCTTTTGTGGACAAAAGTATGTCACCCCCTATACTATACTGCTCCCTTGGATTGTTGCAGCCCAAATGCATGACTCTACATTTTTTAGCATTAAATCTCAGCTTCCAAATTCTAGACCATTCTTCAAGCTTAGCTAGCTCCCTCCTCATGTTATCTACACCTTCCTGGGTGTCTACTCTGTTGCAGATTTTGGTATTATCCACAAAAAGATAAACCTTACCCAACAGCCCTTCTGCATTATCACTAACAATGATGTTAAAAAGAATCGGACCAAGGACAGATCCCTGCGTCACTCCACTGGTAACCTCCTTCTCCTCAGAGTGAACTCCACTTATCTGTATTCTTTGTCACCTCCCACGCAACCAATTTCTAACTCAAGCAGTAACTCAAGGGTCCATCCCTAGAGTGCTTGTTACAATACACACTCAGTCGCATGTGGAGAACAGTGTCCAGTGCTTTACTGAAATCTAAATATACCACGTCTAGGTCTCTCCCTCGCTCCAACTCCCTGGTCACCCAGTCAAAGAAATCAATCAGATTTGTCTGACAAGACCTTCCCCTGGTGAATCCATGCTGCCTCGTATCCCGTAATCCTCTGGACTCCAGAAACCTCACTATTTTCTCGTTCAGCAGTGTTTCCAATAATTTTCTCACCATTGAGGTTAAACTAACTGGCTTGTAGTTTTCAACCACATCCTACAAACATACAAATGGTCTCTTCTGTCAGAGTGAAAATATGACTATAATAATGAATTCTCTGCAGTACAACTAGAAAGTAATTATAAACCTTTTCATTGACTTGAAACACAATATTAAAGTTTCAGTAGCTGTAAGGTCTCAGAAACTCGGGCTGCCATTGACTTTTAAAACACCGTCAAAATGGACTAAAAGCCCTCTAAACATCAACGACCTTTTACTAACCAGCTGCTGTTTTATTTTTTATCATCTTAATTTAAAAAATTCAGTGCTTAGCTTTTGGAGGAGATTTCAGCTTTCATATCCCAGAAATTCAGTGCTCAACTTTCAAAGGAGATTTCCAGCTCTTAATGCGTATCCCAACCACATCCTTACTTCCACTTTTGTGTAAAGGGACCACATGCGCCTTTCTCCAGTCCTCTGGGACTACTCCCGACTTTAAAGTCAATGGAGCTGCTAGAACATCCCCAAGTTCCTTCAGTATTCTCGGATATATCCCATCTGGTTCCATCGCTTTGTCCACTTTTAGTTTAGCTAGTTTCTCATGAACACAGTCTTCTGAAAACACAGGTACACTAAAAAAAAATTTTTTTAAACTGCCTCTAATGTTTCGATTGATTTTTACGTTTTTTGGTGCGCTGAATCCAAATCTGGTAACCAATTTGCTCCATCACGTACAGATTTTTTGCTACATTGGGTTAGCAGTTTGAGGTGAATGTTTCAGATTGAGTGCGATCGAGATAAAAGTTTCTTGGATGAATTCTTTATACTAATTGTTTAGTAGTTATTCAAATAAGAATAAAGAAAATTGTAACAAGGCAGCACATAAGAATAGAGTAATGTCAACAAAACACACTGTGATGGTAGCAAAATTGTCTGCACTTAAAACAGCCACATACATGTGCACAAACATTGAGCATATAAGAGCGAGGTTAGACACAAAGAAAAGCAAAGAAATGTGCAAAAAATGTTGTACAGGTATGTATGTAAGAATAGAAAACGCAAACCGCACCATTGCAATACATGAAGACAAACACCCGATGGTGTGAAAATAAAATTCTAATAAATGAGATCCGACACAGTGGTAATAACTAGCAAATTTTTATTTCAAAGTTTAGTAAAAACACGATATTTGTCAACACAGTTTAGATTTTAAAGTCATTCTTGGGTCAATCAATCTCCTGTTGGGCCCGTTTCTTCTTCCCCCGAATGCTTTTCTTGGTGCGCTGCTTGGCGTATTTTTCATCTGGGGTTTCCCGCAGCAGCAACCAGCAGAAATCAGCCATCATAGTGGTGTTCCATCTTCCTTGGTACCTTCTCTCTGCGTCTTTGATGTCCTGGTGAAACCTTTCACCTTTTTCTTCACTGTACGCCCCCAAGGTTTCGGGAAAGTAGTTCACATGGGAGTGCAAGAAATGGACTTTCAGGCTCATGTTACAGCCTTGTTCTTTGAAGGCATTGAGCATCCTGGCAACAATATCCTTATAGTTTTCATCCCGCCTGTTCCCCAAGAATTTGAGAACAACATCCTTGAAGGAATCCCAGGCTTCTTTTTCCTTCTCAGACATCGTTTCAGCGAATGCTCCATCTGAAATGAGTTTCCTTATATCAGGGCCAACAAACACTCCTTCCTTTAGCTTTGCTTCAGAAAGTCGGGGGAACTTTGAGCAAAGGTACCGAAAGCACTCACCATCTTTTGGAAGGGACTTGATGAATTGCTTAATGAGACCCAACTTAATGTGGAGAGGTGGTAATAGAATTTTATCACGAGGTACCAAGCTCTCATGAAGAACATTTTTCTCACCGGGTCTCAAATACTCCCGAATTGGCCAGTCTTTTTTCCCCCAGTGTAGGTCGCGGGCCCGGCTATCCCACAAGCAAAGGAAGCAGGGATATTTGGTGAAACCGGATTGCTGCCCTAATAGCATGGATAGAATTTTAAAGTCTTCACAAATCATCCACTTATGCTCATCATAACGAATCTTCTGAAGAATCAGGGCCAAATTCTCGTATTTTTCTTGGAGAATAACAGAGTGAGCAATAGGAACTGAAGCGAATGTGTTGCCATTATGAAGAAGAACACCTTTTATGCTGTCTTTTGACGAATCAATGAACAGCCGCCATTCAGCAGGATCATACTTGAGTTTAAACTTTTCCATCACTCCGTATATATCGTTGCAAAATACCAAATCTTCCTCTTTGCTGAAATACTTCAAAAATTGTGTCTCGCGGTTGCGGTACCAATAAAAAGTTGTTTCTGGTGACAATAGATTTTTCTGTTTAAGCCGAGAACCTAGCAGTTGGGCAGCATCTTTTGGGAGTCCTAAATCCCGGACTAAATCATTCAATTCAGCTTGAGAGAAAAGTTCAGGTTTCGGATCTGGTTCAGTTTCAAACTCGGAAGTACTGGACTCATCGGGAATAGCCATCTGATGAGTCTCATCATGATCAGAACCGTCCACACAAATATGATCCAAAGATTTTGGTGGTTCAGGCACAGGTACTTCGTTGCTATGAGGCATAGGCCTAATTGCTGAGGGAAGGTTGGGGTAACTTATTACATTCTTATTTTTTAAGTTGTATCCCTTCACAATGCAAGAGCAAAAATAGCAGTCACTGCTGTGGTCTTTTGTTCACGCCACATCATAGGTATTCCGAAACAAAATGCTTGTTTTTTACCTTTCATACATAAGCGTAGATCTTCCTCACATGTCTTGCACACTTTGTGAGGAGCCCACGGTTTGTCTTGATCGCCTAACTTCAAACCGAAATAGGCGAAATATACTTTTTAAATAAATGCAGAAATGTTCCTCTGCCGCTTTTTCACGGTATATTCCCCACAAATAAAACAAAAACTGTCCGGAGAGTTGACGCAACCTCTGGCTCTGTGAGCCATCACAAATACACAGCACTGCAAACTACAACTGTAGTGAACCACTTCGGAATAAAGCTGGATTACGACTGAGCAAACAAAAGGTAATAATGAACTTGCAAGAAACTGAAATTTGACAGGAACGTTCATGTCGCAACCACCGTGTTTGAGCGAGCGAACGAGGCGAGGCGAACAGGAAAGAACATGCGCCAGCGCGAGTACTGGATTTAGCCCCCCGCCTCCCAATTGTCCTGTTAATGTATAAAATGAATACAAAACACTCTAAAATATCATGAGGGAGTGTTTCTAGTTAGTTAACCATTACAACCTCTATTTTGGGCCAAGAAAATAAACTGCAGTCGGCTAAAAAGAAATTATGTGAACATTCCTTATATGGGTAAGAAATCTAATTTTGCAAGAAAACGTGACGTGATGGAACATTTTGGCTATTTTTCCTGGATTCAGCACCCCAAAATCTATAGGAATCAGTTGCAAAACTGGAGGCAGTTTTTTGGTAGTGTACCTGTGAAATCGTTTGAGATGCCCCTCATTTTTGTTCCTGTTTGTGGGTGTTGTCTGAGGTCCTGCTCCTGGTCCTTCATCTGTGAACACAGAACAGAAATATTTGTTAAGCAATTACGCTTTATCATCAGCTTCTACATATCCCTCCCTTTCACCCTTAAGTCTGAAAACATATCTGAAAAATGTCTTATTCCCCCATTTTATTGCATTGGCTATTTCCTCTTCTTTTTATATCTTTGCTTTCTTGACTACTTTGCCAGCCTCTCTAAGTTTTTCCAAATATAGATGCCTGTCTTCCTCTCTGTGATCTCTTGTATTTCATGAAGGCCTCCCTCTTTTTCTTCACCTTTTCAGCTTCCTCTTTTGAGAACCCTAGTGGCTTCCTTTTCCTTTTACTTCCTTTTCCTTTTACCTTTATTTACCATTCTAACAAAAAGGTTGGTTGCCCTTATAATATCCCCTTTCAGTTTTGCCCACTGTTTTTCTACATCCCCCAGCTGTTCCCATCCTGCTAATGACTCCTTGAGGTTTTGGCCCTTCTTGGCAAAGTTAGTTGTCCTAAAGTCTAAGACACTCACTTTTGAATGGATTTTATCAGCTCCAGTCCTAATAATGAACCACACCATGGTGATCACTGGACACGAGATGATCTTCCACTAACATCAGAAACACTTTCCCTATTGGTAAGCACTAAGTCCAGTATGGCCCCTTCATGTGTGGATTCTGTTACCATTTGCCTGAATAGTTCTTGCTGTAAAGACCCAGGATTTCCTTACTTATTTATTTACATTCTCTTATATACCACACTATTCTGCATCAGTGCAGTTTACATTGAACAAACTGAAATTACATTGAACAGGGCATTATAACTTGGAGATAACTATTTTACAGGGAACATGGGCTATGGAGGGTTAAGTGGCTTGCCCAAGACCACAAGGAGCACCTGTGGGACTAGAAACCCCAGTCCTTCCAGCCCAAGGTTGCTGTCCTCTAGTGGGATTTGAACCCCCAACCTTCTGGCCTGAAGTACCTTGCCCCAACCACTAGGCCACTCCTCCACTTCTAGATGACACTGCAGCATTGATGTGCCAATCAACATCCGGCATATTGAAATCCCCTATCAGTAGCATTTCCCCTTTCCTGGCAATGCTGCGTATGTCTTTTATTAAATCTCCATCCACATCTTCTTCCTGTGATGGAGGTCTATATATCACGCCAATGCAAATGGATTTCTCTTTCCCCCTTTCTAATTTAACCCACACTGCCTCCTCTCTCCCTTTTAAGCCCTGTATTTCCATAGCTCTGATATTAATTTTTACATATAGTGCCACTCCTCCTCTCCATCATCCTACCCTGTCCTTTCTGAATAGCACATAGCATGGTATAGTTATCTCCCAGTCACAGTTGTCTGTGAACCATGTCTCTGTACCTGCCACTAAATCCAAGTCAGCCTCTGCCATTAAAGCCTCAACATCTGGGATCTTATTTCCAATGCTATAGGCATTTATAGATACTACTTTCCAGATGTTGCTCCTTTTACCTATTTCAACCTAATTCATTGCAAGAGGATAAAGAAATGACTCCACCAATTGGTATTGTATTCAGCACAGTATAAAGATACTTTATAAAATGAAAAAGATACTCCATCATTTTAAAATTCTAGACATAACCTATGCTTTTGTTGAATTAGTATAAAGAGAAAATAGCTTGTCAAAAATTCACTAAGGGCCCAATCCAGGAAGGTGAATATTGGTGCTAGACGTCCCGATGGGATGTCCAGCCCCGTTATCTGTCCTCAACCGATTCCGCCTCCTTGCCCCACTGCATGTACAGAACCGCTGTGCGTGCTGCGAGGTATGGGGGTGGCATGGGCATGGAGCATGGATGGATCATGGGCAGGACTGGCCTCCGGAACATACAGGGCTGATTTAGGTCACAGCCCTGTATGTCCAGGGAGCACCAGGGAGATGCCCTGCTTATTTCACCTCTGAGGTGCAATAAGCATGGGGCGCCCCTCTGATCCTGCCCAGCAGCCCTCACTGGAGTCTGGCAGCCCCCCACCAGAGCAACAGGCCATCCAAGATGGTCCCGACAGCCTGATCCGGGCCCTGGCGGCCCCCATCAGGGGTCAGGCAGTGGGGTGATGGGAATAGCACTTCGGCAGGCAGACCAAGCAACAGGGAGAATGTCCTTGCAGGTATACAAAGGCACACCGGGCCGTCTTAGGGCCCGATCCTGCACCCGCAGGAACATCTGGCTCCTGCGGTACAGAATCAGGTCCTAACAGGCCCATCCTGCTCGGGGGTACCTAGATGTCCTGGACAGACCCTTTCAGGGATCGGGTTCCATGAGGAGAAACTATCTTGTTGAAGATTCATTTTCTACTGAAATAACCTGAGAGGGTCAGTGATGGTTCAGTATGCACAAAGGTTCTGCAATATTATAGGGATTTTTTTCTATTACATTCTAGTCTATTAAAGTCCATTGGACAGGAGCAGAATACCTGGAAATATTCCCTCCATCAGAGATATTCTGAAACCATGTTCCATGTTGCACTGTTTATTTTAAGCACACAAATTAGCATTTCTATTACATGTGATCATATTCATTGAAGCTAGAAACATAACAAAGAGGTATAATGTTTTCTGTACAAAGAACGTATATTATTTTCAATGATACTATAACAATTTTAACACTCTATAAATAAGAATATTTTTTGTTAAAGACTGCTTATTTGCTTTTTATTGAATTGATATGTTTTCTTTAGAATACATATATTTAAATTAAAAATATAGAACATTCACACCTGTAATATAAGCACAAGATTTTTTTTCCTCTGTGAGTGTCTTTCCCTCCCTTACAAATAAAATAAAACTCCTTACTATATATATATATATACACAGTATATATATACAGAACAAATGATACAAAAGTGAAAAGGCACTGATACAGACTAGAGAGGCTTACAACATAATTCAATTAAGCCCTGTGTGGCGCATGTGATCACAAAGCAAGGCTCTTGCTTGATTTTCCTGAAAGCAGCGATGCTGTCTGTCGAAAAAAAAGCCCTTTAAACTGGTTAAAAGCATCATGTGCATGTGCGCCGAGCTCTCCTAGCTAACAGGTGGCTAAATAAACCTCAGCTGGTGTTGTGCAGGGCTCTAGCATTGACCTTCTGTAGGATAATTTCAGGTCTCTTTAAAAAAAAAAATGTTACTGTACTTGGTGTAGTGGAAACAATTTAAGGATGAATAATTTCGTTTTGTCCCTTGAGGAACCGGTGGCGCTCTCTGCCTCCCACCCTCTCCCTTTTTCTCTGTCTCTTGACTGAATTAACATAAAGGAACAGTGACAACGCGAGCTGAAAAGCGTAGCTGGTGGGAGGATTAAGTATATCATTGAAAGGAATTATGTTGTAAATGACTGGGAGGGGTAGGGGCTTCTGTTCCTTGGTCCCATCTGGTCCTTAAAGAATACCTTGTTGTAATTACCCCCAGATGGCTTTGTGTTACACTGGGTCTGGACAGCCAGGTGCCACTGTATCCTGCTGGGTGTGATATTCAATGCTACACGCAGGGACAAAAATGGACTTTATTGCAACCTAATTTCTTCCAGGGTATTACACAAATAAGAATTGAACCTAGCTCATTGAAGGACAGCTTCGTTTGCTCAAAAGAAGAAACAGTCGCACCTAAGACGAAATGGCTTTGTTATTTTACTGGTAGCAATTGTTCTGAAAAGATGAGCCACCTTATTTTTACAGTGGTTGCCTGCTAATTAACATGTCATCGCTACTGATTTCATTCGTTCATTTCATATTTTTTTTCATACTTCCCCTTTGGAGAGTCTCTGAAGTGCGAGAATTAATCCAGTGTAATTAAGAACATAATAAACAATGATGACCTATGAAATGAAAAAAAAAAAAGGGTATTGAAATAAATTTTATATCATGATTTATTGTGCATAGAGTTAATCTTCGCATACCCAAAACTCTGTCCTTCTCCACAAAGACATTTTCATAAATATCAAAATTAGTAATGCTAAAGGTAATAAGTAAAGCCATTGCCGTACGTAAAAGGTTGATGTGCCCACAGAAAAAGTTTGGTTATTGACTGTCTTCTATATGGGCAAAAGTGCTTGTGTATGTCAACAGTCCATTTACTTTTAGCTGTGCGTTTTGGTGTTAAGTTGGAAGAGGCAACTGCATGTGTTGTTTTAGATATTCAAAACTACTCACATTGTTTTGTTTTCATCCTTGTAGCAAACCCTGTGGAGTTTGCCTAATCATAGATAATTTAATTATCTACTTCATTATACCTAATCAGAGGCATTCTTTTGACTTGTGTTAGCCCTTGTTTAAAATGTGTTATTTGAATAACTTGTTTACACAGGTCTTGTTTACACAGGTCTTTAGCCTTCTAAAAATAATCAAAGTAGAATTGTCGATTTTCAGTTGATCTGCAAAACGTGGACATCCTGGGGGAGTGGACACAATAAGATGTACCATAAGAACACTTAAGGAGTGGTCAAGTGCACTGTAGGTCAGATGTCATAGCAAAAGAGTTTAATAAAGCAGGAGCCAGAGTTAGAGGGAGACTCCGAGAACATAAAAAAAATTCCATATTAGTTCAGAGCCCACTAAGCCAGCATTGTGTTTCAAGCAATAGCCAATCCAAGTCAAAAGTGCCTGGTAAGATCTCAAAACAAACAACCTAACACCAATTTCTACCCTATAAATCACAAAACAATAAGTAGAAAGAAAACAAAACTAGACGCTAACATTTGTGAGTATAGTAATGTGCAATGAAATGTCGGAAGCGTAGCCTTGAGATACTACGCACCTCTTGAAGCTATCAATTCCATTTTGCTCAAATATTGAGCCCCCAAAGGAGCTAAAAAACAAGGTAAAACACCACCGTTAAAGTGTAACCCTTAAAATTGAAATAAATAAATATTATATAAAAATATTTCATGTCTTTGTGAAAAGGAATTACAGTAAGATATCATTGCTTAACAATCTAATGTCACACGGAAATCACTTATCTGAATAATCCGTTGTTGAAAATTGTTAGCACAATAAAATATCAAAATCTTGCTGTATAAACCTTCTTTTCTTCAGAAAGGACTAGTAATCCAATGCAACAATAATAGCGCGGACACAGCACTGCGTTTCGGGCGGTCAAAATTTTCTTCGCCCTGCTTCAACGCTCAAGCTACCGCATCAGAAAAAGTCCATATGTGAATTGCTGAAAAAACGCCAGCGCATGCTCAATGGCAATCTGACACAGACAGCAGGATCCAGCAGTTTAAATAGCCAAAAAGAGAGGGAAAAAGTTCCCAGTGATATGCTGACTTTAAAAGTTTGTGTATTAAATTATGAACCTTATATAAGAAAAAAACTCTGAAATAAGGATATTATTAAAGCACACTAATCCAATCCAATTCTCTATTTAAGCCGTGCGGTTGCACAGTAGACCACTTGAAAATCCATTGTTGTTCTAAAACTTGAAGTTGTTGTTCTCTATCACCCCCTCGAGGGTGCTGAGGCACATGGTCCAACACTCGCCAATTAAAATCCTCAAAGAGATGGTGAAAATCCAAAGAATGTTGAACCATGGGAGCTGATAGTACAGAATTTTTCAACCGAGAAGAATGTTCATTTAAACGGATTCTAACTGAACGAATGGTACGGCCAATGTATATTAAGTTACAAGGGCAGATTAACATGTAAACAACATGAGAACTGGAACAAGTAGTGTACCATCGGGCTGAATGGGTGAAAACTGAATTAGGAACTACCCATTGCAACCCTTCAATTGTCCGTTCACAATGAGAGCAAGATCCACATCTATAGTGCCCCAAAGTAGGTGGTTGGTCAATCCTTCTATCCAGAGGCGAGGAGGTAATGCCCACTATGTCCCATAAATTGGATCCCCGAGAATGTGCAATTTGTAACGGAAATCCAAATCACGACTAAGACTTTTAAAATGACCCACTTTATCTCAATTTACCCAGCTCTCCTGAAGGGAATAAATATGCTATTATCTTCCTTCCTCTCTCTTTCTCTACTGCAATCTATCATGCAAATATGTCAATGATGCATGCAAGTATGTTTCAGAAAGTGTGAATAAACAGGTAGACAAAACTGAGCCGGTTGATATAGTGTATCTGGATTTTCAGAAAGCCTTTGACAAGGTCCCTCATGAGAGACTCTTCGAGAAATTAAAAAGTCATGGGATGGGAGGCAGTGTACTATTGTGGATCAGGAAATGGTTAAAAGATAGAAAGCAGAGGGTAGGGCTAAATGGCCAATTTTCTCAATGGAGAAAAGTGAATAGTGGAGTATCTCATGGATCTGTGCTGGATCCACTGCTTTGTAACATATTCATAAATGACCTGAAAATGGGAATAACAAGTGAGGTAATCAAATTTGTATATGACACAAAGTTATTCAAAGTTGTTAAAACCTAAGAGGATTGTGAAAAATTGCAAGAGGATCTTGATAAATTGGAAGACTGGACATTCAAATGGCAGATGAAATTTAATGTGGACAAGTACAAAGTTATGCACCTAGTAAAAAATAACCCAAAAATGGTTACATGATGCAAGGTTCCACATTAGCAACCACCACCCAGGAAAAAGATTTAGGCATCATCGTGGATAACACGTTGAAATCCTCCACCCAGTGTGCAGTAGCAGTCAAGGAAGCAAATAGAATGCAAGGAATAATAAGGAAAGGAATGGAGAATAAACAAAGGATATTATAATGTCTCTACATCGTTCCATGGTGCAATCACACACTGAATATTGTGTGCAATTCTGGTTGCTGTTTCTTAAAAAGGATATAGTGGAATTAGAAAAGGTATGGAGAAAAGCCACCAAAATGGTAAAGCGGATGGAAGGATACCCCTATGAAGAAAAGCTTAAAAGGTTAGGGCTCTTCAACCTGGAAAAGAGATGGCTGAGGGGAGATAAGATTAAGGTCTATAAATTAATGAATGGAGTGGAACGGGCAAATATAGATTGATTGTTTATGCCATCAAAAAGTAGAAAGACTATGGGACACACAATGAAGCTACCATGTAACTCATTTAATACTAATAAGATAAAATATTTTTTCACTCAACGCGTAATCAAACTCTGGAATTTGTTACTGAAGGATGTAGTAAAAACTGTTAGTGTTGCTGGGGTTTGGACAAGTTCCTGGAGAAAAGGTCTATAAACCATTATTAAAGTGGACCCAGGAAATCCACTGCTTGCCCCAATACAACCATTGTGGAACCTGTGTGCCTTTTGGGAACCTTCTAGGTACTTGTGACCTGGATTGGCCACTATTGGAAAGAGGAAACTGGGCTTGATGGACCTTGGTCTGACCCAGTATGGCATATTTTATGTTCTTATGTACATCAGTCGAATATATGATTATTTGTTGCTAATTTCTCTCTTATTCTATATTTCATTTTTCTTGTATCTTTCTTGTTTTGTGTTTCAGTGTAGTAGTCTCTCTCTCATCTTTTGTCCTTCTTACCATTTTTTGCTCTTGTTCTTTCTTGTCTGTTTATTTTCTTTAGTTTGTCACTCTTCTTTCTCCTCTGATCCCTTGCCTTTATCGCTCCAACCATACCTTAGGACTCTCCCTCTCTTTATTCTCTGTTCTACTGACCTTTTGTCTCCTTTTCCTTGCCGTGATTCTTTCCTTTTCTTTTTTCTCCATGCTTTTATTTCCTTGGTATTCTTTGCATCCTCACTCTATCCCTTTCTTGTTTTCTTCTTTTCTTACCCATGCATCTGTCTTATGACTCCAACAATCCTACCACCACTACCACTTTACTGGTAGTGGCTGTCCCATTGCCCAACAGAATCAACAGCAAGTCTCAATACAGGAATGCTCAGTTGTGTGCCATCATTTCCTGAGTAGGAAGAAGAGTGTAGCCCATCAGTGGAAAATAATAACAAAACGGTGCACTTGCCTAGCCTAGTCTTGAGCTGTTTCTCCTCTGCATTCTCTGTGCTTGAACTTTATCTTTATCTTTATTAGGTTTCTTAATAGACCGCACCTTCGGAGACCACCAGGGCGGTTTACAAAGTTGCAAAATGCACAGAAATGGTCCAAAGGCCAAGAAACAGAAAGGAACTACAATTCAGAAAGGAAAGCAGCAGGCACTCTTAAGATGAAGATGAGAAGGACAAAGAGGATAGGAAAGTAGAGAGGGGTACTAAGCAGACGGGTCAGGAGGGAGGTCACAAGCTAGGCTGAATAGGTGGGTTTTGAGAAGTGCCTTGAATTTAGGTAGGATGGTTCCTGGCGGAGGGAAAGAGGAAGGGAGTTCCAGGTGGAAGGGACCAAATAGAAAAAAGCTGAATTACGGGTACGCTCCTGATGAGCATGGACTAGAGAGGGGAGATCAAGGAGATTGATATGGATAGAAAGGAGGCTGCGAGAGACCGAGCGGTAATGAAGGGAGTCAGCTAGATATTGTGGGGTGTGAGTGTAGAGGGCTCTGTGGGCCATGATTAGGAGTTTGAAAATGATGCCCTGAGGAATTGGTAACTAATGGAGGTGAATGAGATGCGGTGTGATATGGGTATAGTGTGAGGTATAGGATATAATCCGGCCGGCATTATTCTGAACCTTTTGCAGACGGTGGATCTGGTGTTGAGGGAGACCGGCAAAAATGATATTGCAATAATCAATGTGAGAAATCACTAACGAGAGAAGCAAAGTAGTGAGTGAGGTGGGGGATAGAATGTCAATGATAGCCCTAATCTTATGGAGAAAGAAAAAGGAATGGCATGTGAGGGCAGAGATGTGATTGTGAAAAGACAGTTCTGGGTCAAGTATCACACCTAAGTAATGCATGGAAGTGACCAGAGGGATTTTGATTACCACGGAGCTCAGGGGCTAGGGAGGGAAGGGGGGGACCACAAGGTAAACCACATTGCTGATGTTTTGGAAGGATTAAGGTGAAGAAGATTGATGGTGAACCAGTCTGCAACACACTTGAGGCAGGCATTGAGCGGCGAGAGATTGGGGGAGGAAGGGGATGTATGATAAAGAAGAATAACATCATCGGCATAATAATACACAGATATACAGGATTGCTGCATTAGAAGGGTGAGAGGGGTGAGGAAAATGTTAAAAGAGGAGGGGCGCAAGGACCAAACCCTGGGGAACCCCGCAGGGTAGGGGAAGGGAGGCAGAGATGTTAGACATGGAAACTACAGAGAAAGAGCGAGAGTAAAGAAAGCAACGGAAAACGACACCTCGGAGGCCCACATCCCAGAGACGGGAAAGTAGAATAGTTTGGTCCAAAAGATCTCAGACTCAGGCTCAGACTCAGACTCAGACTTCAGTGCTGTGAAATTTATATTTATCCAAGTTCAAATCTGGATCAGGATCATCAGAGAATGATTTATATAGTCAAAATCAATATCAAACTATTCGGTTGCTATATTTGTGTGTGTGCGTCTATTCATATATATATAGGGTTGGCAACCAGCCAGTTTTCAGCCAGCCTGAATGGTTTTTCCATGGCCAGGCCGGCTGCCGGCACAGATGTAAAACCGGCCGTTGAAAAGCCGGTTTTTTACTCTGGCCGCAAGATCGGGAGCGGCCAGAGCAAAAAACCGGCTTTTCTACCAACTCCACGGCGCGAACACGATCCCCTGTGGCAGTGCAGGCTCTGCTTCTGCTTTTCACAGAGCAGCCAATCAAAATAACAAACCCAGCATACAGGTATTCAAACAAAGAACAATCCAAACAATAGTGAATACCCTGATCCCAAACTGAAACCAATTCTTATTTTTTGTCGGGCATAAACCGCAAGAGAAAGAGGAAAACCCCTCTCACTCCCATGCAGTACATGCCCCTTTTAATCGTTTTTATTCAAAATATCATTCAATACGTTCTTCTGTTTATCAAAATGAAAAGTAAAAGAACCAATGACTCTTTGGGGCAGCCCCACACAACCCGGAATCCCCTATGGCCAAAAAAGGTAGAGCAGATACACATTGGTTCTTTTACTGTGGGCGTTTCTATAATTGGCCTCTCTTTGAATGGAAATCCCTGACGTCACCAGCCAAGACCTTGGCGTTTTTTGTCGGTTTGGCTGAAAGGATGGACGCACTTCTTTACATCGGAGGCACTTGAGACAGAGGCTTCAGCTTCGAAACGTGCACGTCGTGTGTGATCGATCAGCTAAGTGTGGCTTTTCATTTTGATAAACAGAAGAACGTATTGAATGATGTTTTGAATAAAAACGATTAAAAGGGGCATGTACTGCGTGGGAGTGAGAGGGGTTTTCCTCTTTCTCTTGCGGTTTATGCCCGACAAAAAATAAGAATTGGTTTCAGTTTGGGATCAGGGTATTCACTATTGTTTGGATTGTTTCACAGAGCAGCAGCTGCAGTAAATTTACTTTGAAAAGTAAAGACAACCTATGAGGAGCCCTCTGGTCATTGCAGCGCCCAAGGAAGTGATTGAGAAGCCAGCCCCCTATGACATCACTTCCTTGGGCGCTGCAATGACCGGAGGGCTCCTCACAGGTTGTCTTTACTTTTCAAAGGAAATTTACTGCAGCTGCTGCTCTGTGAAAAGCAGAAGCAGCTGCTGGGGGGGGGGGGGTTAAATAGCTGAAAGGGAGATGCTGGAAATGGGGGGGGGGGGGTAGTGGCTGGAAGAGAGATGCTGGACAGCAAGGGGGGTGTTGATGACTGGAAGGGAGATGCTGGATACCAGAGGGGGGAATTAATGGACGGAAGGCAGATGCTGGATACAAAGGGAGAATAATGACTGGAAGAGAGATGCTGGATACGAAGGGGAGGGGACAGAGCAGATGCTGGACACAAAGTGGGGGAATGAAAGTGTGGAAGGCAGATGCAGGATATCAGCAGGGAATGAAGGGTAAATGCTGGGCATATAGTAGTGGGGTTTAGAGCATAAGGGAATAGAGGGCAAATAGCAGATACAAGTGGGGGTAGACGGATGGAGTGCGGATATTGGACATGGGATGGAGAGCAGAGGCTTGACATGTGGTGGGGCATAAGGGCATGGAGGGCAAATACTGGATATGGAGTTGAGGAGTAGAAGATCAGAGGGCACATACTAAACATAGGATAGGGGTCATGAGGGTTGGAGAGCACATGTTGGACATGGGGTTGGGGACATACGGCAGATACTAGATATAGGTTGGGGCATAGAGGCTGGGGCAGATGGGTTGGACATGGAGTGGAGAACAGAGGCTAGACATGAGGTCATGGGGGTCATGGGGAATGAAAGGCAAATGATGGACATGGGATGGGGGCATAGGAGATAGTGGGCAGAGACTGGACACAGGGTAGGGGTGGAGGACAGATGCTGTTTATAACACAACAATCATAATACTGTTGTCAGTAGTCAAACAGTCCATCGGGAACTGCTGTCAGTAATAATTAATCATTATACTGTTGACAGTAATAATTAATTCCCAAATCCATTTTCTTACACTGTTATACTGATGTTTGTAACACAATACTTATTATACTGTTGTCAGTAGCCATCCAGATCATCGGGAACTGCTGTCAACAGATATATATCCTGTTGTCAGTAACAATCAAACCTCCTACCCATCCTTCATACAACACCATACTGTTGTTCGTAACCTTCAACCCCCTTTACTCATCCACTAATCCCCCATACACAGAGCACCATCACACCCAAAATCCCCTCAGAAATACACACAATGCCTCCTACAAAACAAATAAACATCCCCTTCACTCTCCTTCTAATAACACTCCTAATACAACATATTTATACGTACAAAACCAATCAAAGCCCCTACAATAACATCCCCATCATCCATAATCACTACCGAAGCCCACATAACATTAACCCCATCATACAGGTTCCTTTCCAAAACCCATCACATAGCTCAACACACTCTCACAATCATTATTCACGCCACGACTCAGACAAACACCATCGAAGGCTCATACAAATAAAGCATCAACCATATAGAGGTATAACTGACAATATTACTAATATAGACACCAAAACAAAGCTCATCCTAATAAACATTCGATCCATACGAAACAAAATACCAATAATCAATGACATGATAAAAGAAAAAAACCCTGAAATCATATGCATTACCGAAACATGGCTCTCTCCCACAGACACCGTACTACTAAACCAACTAATCACACATCAGTATGACATATTCAGCTGTCATCGGGATGCAAAGAGAGGAGGTGGCGCCCTCATACTCGCCAAAAAAGACCTACAATACACCTTAACAAGTTTAAATAATATAGACGGAATGGACATTATCAACATAGAAAATAGAACCTTTGCACTCACCCTCATATATAGACCCCCTACAACTGATCAAAAAAACCTCTCCCCCATCCTCGAACTTGCTTGCACAACATCACCAAACAAACCACTCATAATTCTAGGTGATTTAAACCTCCCTTCCCTGAACGATTCCCAATCAAACAACTTCATGGATGCTATGACCCAAATGGGATATACACAGATAGTACATGCCCCTACCCACACAAAAGGCAACACTTTAGATCTCATCTTCCTCCCTTTCTCCTTTATTAACCACCAACAACACACCCCTCCAACAATAACAGAAGTACCATGGTCCGATCATCACCTCATTACACTCCACCTCCCAGCACAAGCAACACTGAATACGACACAACACACACCCCATATATCACGCTTTGCACACTTCAACAAAGATACCTTCCTTGACAAAGTACTACCCATACTCAACACAAACCTCCCAGACATCAACTCCACTGTAAATCACTGGAACCTTACAGTCCAAAAAGCAGCTGCCCCCACACACTCCAAGCATAGACAACTAAAAAAGACAGAAAAATGGTTCACGAAAGAACTAGCGAACCTAAAAAAACAACTGAGAAAACAAGAAAAGAGATGGAGGAAAACTAAATCTGATGAAAATAAATCCCAATACTTGAACTCAGTCAACGAATACAAAAATGCGATTAACAAATCAAAAAAGGATTACCACTCCAAGGTAATAAATCTAGCTATCAACTGCCCTAGAGAACTATTTGCAATTGTAAAAACACTGACAAAAGTCAAAAACCCAGAGCCAAAACAATCAGCAATAAGTATTCAAACCCTAGCAACCCACTTTGCAGAAAAACTAAAGTGCAAACTTAAAACTACACCAACAATACTACCCTTAAACACCGAAATTAATAACAACTGGACAACCTTCCACACGATAGATCAAAAACACCTCCTCAGGATCATAACAATTATCAACACCACAACTTCTCCACTCGATCCTTGCCCTGTGTCATGGATCAAAAGTACTAAGGAAGAATTAGCTGGAAACATTCAATACATAGTAAACCAATCCCTCTCCCAAGGCATTATGCCCGATGCCCTAAAACTCACAACAATCCGCCCAATAATAAAAAACAATAAACTCGACCCAAAAGACCCAAACTCATACAGACCGATAGCCAGCATTCCATTTATGGCGAAAATAATAGAAAAAACAGTTCAACTACAATTGCAAGAACATATTGATGAGCACAATTCCCTTGACTCACACCAATTTGGTTTCCGCCCCTTCCATGGTGTAGAAACCCTTTTAATTACACTGATGGACTTCCTCATAAAACATACAGATGATAACAGTCAAGGCCTCCTACTCCTTTTCATAGACATTTCCGCCGCCTTTGACAACATCAACCATCTTACACTGATCAATAGATTAGAAAACTTAGGAATAGGCGGGACTGTCCTCAAATGGTTCAAGTCCTACATCACACACAGACTAATGCATGTTCAATTAAACCAAGAAGCATCAGAAACCTTCCCCCAAGGACAAGGAATACCCCAAGGATCAGCCCTTTCTGCTCTCCTCTTCAACCTGTACCTACAACCCATCACACAAATATTTAGAAAACACATGATCAATCATTTTATCTATGCTGACGACATCATGCTCGCTCTCCCCATAACCACGAAAACCCCCACTTATAACACTCTATCCAAATGCATGGCGGAAACCACATCCTGGATGGAAACCAACTACCTCAGCATCAATCTCAAAAAAACTGAAGCAATGTTCGTAACAAGATCACCCGTGGCCGAAGACACTTACCCAACAGCAATCTCAATCAATAACACAACTATACCTGTTAAAAAAGAGGTAAAATACCTAGGTGTAATAATCGATCATACACTCACCATGCTACCACACATAAAGCAGACAGTAAAAACCATATTCTACAAACTCAAAACTATTCAACACTTAAGGCCCCTTCTTGACACGCATGACTTTAGATCAGTTGTTAGCTCACTCATCACCCCTCACTTTGACTATTGTAACAGTCTCCTAATCGGCCTCCCACAAAAAAATATCTACCCATTACAAAGAGCCCAGAACATTTGTGCAAAAGTAGTCACTAAAGCCCGCCTAGCAGACCATGTAACCCCTATACTGCTAGAACTACACTGGCTCCCTATAAATAGCCGAATCAAATACAAAATTCTACTAACAACCTTCAAGCTCCTAAACGATATCGCCCCTTCACATCTATCCACACTACTTCACGCCCCAACTGATTCAAGAGCCCGCAGACTAAACGCAACCCACTCACTGGAGTTACCAAAAACATTCACGAAGACTAAAAAATCCACCAGTGCCAGAGCCTTCACATTCACTGCTCCCACACTTTGGAATGATCTCCCAATAGACATCCGTATCATAAAAGACCTCTCCCAATTTAGGAAAGAACTCAAGACATACCTATTCTCCGAACACTTTGAAATCCCCTACCCTCCAAGTCCAGCCACACAGCGTCCACAGACACACAAACAAAAAGCCCGCAAAAACACAATTAATTGAACATACACAGCCCTCTCTCAGACAGTTCCCCCAAAGACACACCAAAAATCCACGAAAAAATGGAAATAAATTCCGCCACACACACACATACACACCCCCACTTGAATGACGAATACTCTACACTATAACTCATTGTATCCTAACCTTTTTGTAAATATCATCTGTAAATAGCAATGGCAGTTCGTTGCCTATTCCCTGTAAAAAGTTAGAAACTTCTGATCAATATAACGATACAGAAGTATACAAAAAGTATACACCTTGTAAATAGTTTTAACAGTATCATGCTCTGTTATATGTAAAAAGTTAATAATTTTTTGTTCAATGTAATTTTATACGAACGTATACAAAACTGTTAAATTGTTCCATGTAAACCGCCCCTGATCTCTGGAAGGGGCGGTATAGAAGAAATAGATAAATAAATAAATAAATGCTTGACATGGGGAGATAGAGGAAAAGCTGAACGTAGGTTATGGGAATGAGGAGATGCTTGACATGGGATAAGGAAGAGAGGGGGAATTCTGGACATGGAGGAGGTAGGATGAGAAAAAGGGGAGAGGCACTAGAATGGAGAGAGGGGGAGGAACAAGACAGGGCAGGAGAGAAGGAGAGATATGCTGGACACAGAGGGCAGAAGAGAGAAAGAGATAGGAGAGAGTTAGTTAAAGACTGGGGAAGGATACAGAGATGTGGAGTGAGAAGGTTGTGTTAAAGGTTGAGAAATGATAGGAAGATGCTGTAAAAAAATGGAGGAGATTGAGAACTGGATGGTAAGAAGGAGAAATGAAATCTGAGTTGATAGAGAAAAATAAAAGAAAACTGAAAAGAAAATATCAATGTCAGAGATGGAAGGAAGTGAAGAAGACAAGAGGGGAGAGAAGTGGCTAATGGACCAGAGACCTAGAGGGTGACTTAAGAGATGAAGAAAGCAGAAACCAGAGACTGGGATCGACACGATTAGAGAATAAAATGACCAGACAACAAAAGGTAGAAAAAGTTTTTATTTTCAGTTTAGTGATTGGAACATGTCTGTCTTTGGACTTCACAGGCCTGATATTCATCCAGTGTTGTCAGCATTTATAAGCACCTGATTGTCAGAGCTAAAAGTGAAACCAGATATTTAGTGCCAAAATCTGGATATCCTCTGGCACTGAATCCTTTCAGCGCTGACCAGCACAGCTATCCAGACAGCGGCAATATTCAGCTGCTATCTGGATAACCAAACCGCATAAACTTAGAACCATTATTGAGATGGCCTGGCTGCATACCAGCGCTTAGCTGGTTGGCGACCTGAAAATCACTTCTAACCATCTATGTGCTGGAACTACCTTCACCCCGCCCATGGACTTCCCTGGAACGGTCCAGACAGTGCCACGGTCTTTAAAGGGGATATTCAGCAGCATTGACCGGGGGGGGGGGGTGAAACAGCAGGGGGGGTGAGTGAGTGAACCAGCACTAAAAGGGGGAGGTGAGTGAACCAGCACGGGGGTGGGTGAATGAACCAGCAGGGAGGGGGGGGGCGAGTGAGTGAACCAGCACTAAGAGAGGAGGGGTGAGTGAACCAGCACTGAGGGGGAGGGGTGAGTGAACCAGCACTAAGGGGGGGTGTGAGTGAACCAGCACTGGGGGGGGTGAGTGAATCCTCTGTAATTTTTGTGGGTGGAGCTGGTGTGCAGCATGGGTGGAACTGGGGGCGGGGCAGGGGTGGAGCATGGCGAGCCACAAGTGTCGAGTTTTTCTTGGTGAAAAAGTTAGCAACCCTATATATATATATACTGTCAAACGTCCAGGTCTGACGTGCTCTCCAGGGGAGAAGAAGGTATCTGGGCACAACTCTTGCTTCAAGGTCTACATGCACTGCTGAGATAGAGTCCACTCTGCTGACAGCTGGTGAGTTTAGGGTGCCTTCCCGCTGGGCTACCCCAGTACACCTCCACCAGAAGCAAATCAGTAACTGGAAAAGCTTTAAAGTGAACCAGTCCAATTTTCCTCCAGCTGGAACACCCAGAATCAACCAGCTATGCTACCCTGGTCAACAGCAGACTTACAAGACTCACCCCAGCTCAGCTCCTTGTCCTAAAGGGACTTTTCACTGCGGTTCCTGCAGCTAATACCAGTTCAGAATGCTCGAATCAGCTCATCAATAGTTCATTCCATAGGTTTAAACCATGGTTGCAAATCTGGGCAAATCATTACTCTTTAATCAGCTAGAATAGGATCGGGGGTGCCTTCCACCCACACCTCCCCTAGGCATTACTAGGCCTAGTTCAAAGTCACCAAAAGTAATTCAAGGGGCTCACATACTTGAGGATCCAACTTCCTGGTAATCCATGTCCTCCCAAAGACAATCCCAGGATTGTGCTTCTTCCAATTCCATAGGTTCTGGAGTCTCAGGAATTGCAGGGAGTTCCTGTTGGGACTGACTCCAGGCCAAGGAGACCCTTAGTCCTGGGGAAGCTGCCTTATATCCTCCTGGCCTTGTCAGGAAGGATATCAGCCTCTCCCACTTCCTCAGGTCCCTGGGAAATCACTCAGTCCTTGGTTACACCCCTCTGATCTAATTCTCTCCAAAATGCAGAGTAATCCCTGAATCCCAGGCTAGATTTAGCTCCGCTTCTTCTCCTTTACCTAACCCTAGGCTCTTCCTCCTTCTTTCTGCCCTGGCTCTGGGGAATTCTTGGGGCTGGATAGATCTTCTTTCCCTCCGGGCTTGGAGGCAGGCTGTCCCTGCCACAATACATACATATACAGTAGGTCTTATGAAATATATCAACATATAGATATGGGAAAGGTAGTTTTCTAAACCATTTACCTGGGTAAAATGACTTGACTAAAATGCTCCTGAAGTGCAGCCAAACTATGTGCACAGGAGGGGTAGCCTCGTGGCTAGAGCAATAGGCCAGAAAAACTGAGGTTCATATTTCTTCTACTAAACTTCCTTGTGATCTTGGGCAAGTCACTTTGGGGGGTCATTTACTAATCTTTAGTGTGCACAATCTGCTGCGGGCCCCATTTTATTTCTGTAGACCTTGTGACAGATAACTCACGCTAACCAGTAGTAAATGACCACCTTTGTTCCTTTTGCCTCCTGTACTCATTTCCGGCTAGAGTTACAAACATGTACATTGCCAGTAACCAGGTGCCACTACATAAAATGGGATGCAATAAACTAAGGTGCATCAACAGTGTGAGTGTGCATTAATACAGTAGTGCATGTAAGCACTTTGAGGGAAGGGACTCATCCTATCTGAAAATAAATGTTGCAAACTGCCTTAGGCAAAAATTGGGAAGGCAACCTAAAAATGTAAGATAAAGGAGGGCATGTAGAGGCAACTCCATGTAGATAAAGTGGCATTTACACCTGCATAGCAATTTTAGAAAGCTATTCTTAACTGGTCTCATGTGCACTGTTTCCTTGTGCTCTGAGTCTCCCAACCTGGAGCATTCATTAAACTGATGACAGCGTTGAAGGAACAACATTACTTATCTGGAATCATTGCTGCCAAACCACAATAACTTATTAGACTACGTAGATTGTGCTCTTCGGTGGAGGATTTCAAAGTGCAAGCCTCCTCTTTGAAGCATCGTTTATTAGAACGGGGTTATCCTTGCGAGGTTATCAATCATGCATATCGGAGGGCCCGATTTAATCACAGTGAATGGTGGGATCTGACATCATCAGAGTCTTCTGCAGATGGGGAGGGTCCCCCCCCCTTATGTGGGAGTTTTGCCATATATGCCACGAGCGACAGAAATAATGAAGATTATGAAAACCCATTGGCCGGTATTATCAGTACATTCATGTTTTGACAAGCCGTTGATGATGGCTTTTCAAAGGGGGAAAAATGTTGTGGATTGGGTGATACATAATTGCAATCAGCCTCTTGAGAATGATATCTTAGGACACTTTAAATGCGCTACCTGTGAATTCTGTGCCTTATCGTTGGAAGGTACAGAATGGGAACATCCTTCACAGCATAGGAAGATATTTAGCAAATTTTCAACTACTTGTCAGACGTCCTTTGTGGTCTATATTCTGATCTGTCCTTGTAAACAGATTTATGTTGGAAAAACATCCAGAACAATGAAGAAACGACTACAAGAGCATCGCTCCCGTATAAATAATACAGTGTTAACAGCCCCGGTAGTGGTACATTGTCAAGAGAAAAATCATAGATTTTTCGATCTCCGATGGAGAGTGATTGATCATGTCCCATTGAATGATAAAGGAGGTGATCGGGATTTTCGTTTACGGTATTGGGAACAATTTTGGATTTATTCCTTGGCGTCTTTGGCACCACAAACTTTGAATTCAACTTTGGATCGGTGGAGTGGAATGAGTACCTAAGTGGTCAGTGGTCATTGGTTATCAACCGGTCATGTGACCATGCCAAGAAGTTTAAAGATGGATACTTTCCGGGTATGGGTTGGAGCAACACAGTTTGAAAACGAGCCTGGAGTTTCGTAGGCTTGAAACGCAACGTTGGGTTACTGCATTCGGTTATTGGATTTTGGAATGGTTGCTGTAAAGGGATGTTTGGAAAGTCGGTATGGCTGAGTTTTTCATCCCATATCCAGTGGTTTAGGGCAGTGAATTTCTCACAGAAAAGACATTAAGAACATAAAAGAACTGAAGAATGAGCCCACCAGGATTTTACGGTTTGATGAAGATATTTTGACCAGTTAAGTGGATTTTCTTTGGTTAATCAACCTATGATAAAGGAAGCTGTTTTATCGGTTGGTATAGAGGGGTTATTTCCCCTTTAAACTTAAGGTAGGGCTGCATCCCTAAATAAAGAATAAAATGGAACATCACACTACGAGAAGGAATGGTTTCTTCATGGTGTAAGTTCCGACAAAATTTGTGTGTTAGTATGTTTCCCTTGCTTGTTAGATAGATATATTTGTGGGAGATGAATTAGGGTTTACTTTTGGAGAAACCACAATAACTGGCAAAAGGCACTCCTTGTTGCCACCCGTCCATCTGATCAGGTCCCACTATCGATGTTTCAGCAGAATGCTTTCTTCAGGGGGCCACAACTATCCAGGACACAACTGTGATTGGTTCACATAAGCAGACTCATCCACACATTGTTCATTGCTTTTCTACAAAAGAAACACCATAAATAGAAGGGCAAACCTGCTCCAAAACAGCACATTGAAATTGTGAAAACAGATAATGGTACTCAGGGCTGGCCCTAGAGGTGGTCAAAAGTGTTGGATCCCTGGGTGAATCTCAAGCTTTACACCCCCTCTGGATGTCAAAATATAGTATTTAGCTTTGAATGTCCTGCTCTTGCTGCCCTCCAGAGGTTGCTGCCCTAGGCGACCACCTAGTTTTCCTAGTGGTTAGGCCGACCCTGATGGTACTGATGGGAATGAGAAATGAAAGGCATTTCTGTGGTGGCTGTCAAAAGCTTACTCTAATGCTCGGTTAAATGCACATGGAGATATCTCAATGTTTTGCCTACACAAAACAAAGAACATGGGCAAATCAAAAGATATACCACAGACCTGATGTTACAATCTGCGCTAAATTTAAAAAAAAAGACTTACCTGTAGGTAAACATAACAGATTCAAAAAATTATTTGAACCGCAAGCCTGGGAAAATAATGAAAGGGTGTGACATGGATGCTGTGAGTATTTTCACTTAGCATTGTAGTCTACGTTTTGATATTTCCCTAAGCATTTACTTATTTAATGATATTTGAGGTCTTTAAGCTCCTGGCACCTTCTGCATTTTTGTATTTGTTGTTTGCATGGGAAGGTAATTTTTGACACTATTTGGTATTATCACTTATGCTGTGTTTTGCATGTCAAGATAGCCGAAAAAATTTCTGAAGCTCATGAGAGATCCCAAGTAGCTGTTCTGGATTTAGGACATTCATAGGAACAGAGCAGCAATATATGTGGATCACTTCCAGATGATGTAGGAAGACACATATTTAGTTTTTCACAAGCACATCTTGATGAATTGCTGAAATCTGCCCCTTTGTTCTCAGAACCTGTGGAAATCGGGGCTTTAAAGACTGTGCCGCAGTGGCAGAATATTGCGGATCTTAACAGAATGATTCAGGCTGAGCTACATTTGCATACTTTCATTGAAAACTGCTGGATATATTGTATTCCATGAGGGTTGCACATGCAAAAGGAACCACAAATGTTCCAAGAAGATGCAAGTTTTGTTTCCCAGTGGAATCTGATATCCAACAAATGCTCATTTGATTGGATAATTTTGGAAGATTCAGCAAAAGCATAAGTGCTGCAGTTTCAGGAACAAGTTGATGTGAGTTTGAGTTCCTTGAAGTCAGTCACACATGCAGATGCTTTTGAATCTAAATATACAGTAGTTAGTTTAGGATGAAATGGCAGGTTTTCGGGAGAAGATTATGCTGCTAAAGTATAGAAAGTTTCTTTGTGATGAGGATGACTGTCAACAGGGGGCAGTATACTCGTGGATGGGGAAGGTTTAGGGATATCCAAGAAGAAGACAGACGGCATTTGCAGCCACCTCAGGTGAATCTTCAAGTAAAGAAAATCCTGGAGGAGGACCACCTGTGACTGACAAATATACAAATGGAAACAGAGTAGATGCTACACCATTCATAGAAGATGATGTGTTTGAACAACTTGCAAAACTGAAAGTGGACAAAGCTATGGGACCGGATGGAATATATCCCAGGATACTGAAAGAGCTCAGAGATATTCTGGCAAGGCCTTTAAAGGATGCTTTTAATAGATCTTTGGAGACAGGAGAAGTTCCGCAGGACTGGAAAAGGGCCAATGTAATAGGGAGGAAGTGTCAAACTACAGGCCAATAAGCCTTACCTCAGTGGTGGGAAAAGTAATGGAGACGCTCCTGAAAGAGTGAATAGTGGATTTTCTCGAAACCAATAGGTTGCGTGATCCAAGGCAACATGGTTTTACCAAAGGACGATCATACTAAACAAACCTGATTGAATTCTTTGGGTGACCAGAGAACTAGATCAAGGGCATGTGATGGATGTGATCTACCTTGATTGCAGAAAAGCCTTTGATACTGTTCCTCATAGGAGGCTTAGCAATAAAGTGACCAGCCTGGTGATGGGTACCAAGGTGGTGAACTGGATCAGAAATTGGTTGACTGATAGAAGATAGAAGACGATGGTAAACGGAACTCATTCGGATGAAAGGAAGGTGATTAGTGGAGTGCCCCAGGGATCAGTCCTGCAGCCATTACTTGTATTTGTGAGTGACATTGCTGAAGGACTGAATGGAAAAGTCTGTCTTTTTGCAGATTGCATGAAAATTTGCAACAGCATGGACTGCCCTGAGGGAGTGGATAACATTTGGAAAAACCTGCAAAAACTGGAAGAATAGTCTAATGCTTGGCAATTGAGATTTACTGTGAAGAAGTGCAGTGTCATGCACCTGGGATGCAGAAATCCAAGGGAATTGTATGCATTAGGGGCAATAGGTTAGTGTTCACAGACCAGGAGAAGGACTTCGGAGTGATTGTTTCTGAGGATCTCAAAGTCGTGAAAAGAGTGTGACAAGGCGATGGCAAAAGCCAGAAGGATGCTGGGTTGCATACAGAGAGGAATTACCAGCAGAAAGGAAGAGGTACAAATGCCACTGTACAAATTGCTGGTGAGGCCTCACTTGAAATATTGTTTTCAGTTTTGGAGACCATATCTCACAAAGAATATAAAAAGACTAGAAACAGTTCAGAGGAAGGCGACCAAAATGATTTGATGCCTGTGCCAAAAGACGTATGAAAAGAGACTCCAAGACCTAAATATATATACTCAAGAAGAGTGGAGGAATAGGGGAGATATGATACAGACCCTTTAAATACTTAAGGAGTATTAATGAACAAACAAACCTTTTTCAAAGATGGGGAAGCTGTAATACTAGAGGGCATAACACGAAGCTGCAAGGGGGTAAACAGAAAGGCAATGTTAGGAAATGCATTTTCACTGAAAGGGTGGTGGATTCTTGGAATGCACTCCCAATAGAAGTGATGGGGGCAAATACAGTGACAGAATTCAAAATGGCATGGGACAGACACAGTGGATCCCTTTATAGAAACAAGATAAAATCAAAATAAACTTAACTGTCTCTGATATCTTAACAATTCGAGGTGACCTACACAGAGTGGTGGGTACACCCCTAAACAAGGGCATGGGGACGGGTGACCTGCACAGAGCGGAGGGCACACCTACTCTTGCCACCTTTCTGGACAGACTAGATGGACCATGCTAGTCTTTATAGGCCGTCATATACTAAGTTACTATGATTCAGTGCATGCTCATGGGGAAGAACGGGATATTTTGAAACGCCTCTTCGGTGCCCACATTACCAGGGTCACTGCAGAGGACAACTAAAGCAAGACACAGTACCTGTGAGCTACCCATGCACCCGCTTGTGGACCCATCAGTATCATCAGTTGTCAAAAACGCTGTCACCAGCGCAATTGTGCTTGTTACACAAAGGTTTGTCCTTTGTGCCTTCACCACTTTTGGTCAAATATTTGATTCATGTGGCTTTAGCCCAATTTTTTTCACTCTCTACAATTTAAATTGTAACCGAGGTATCCGGATGCCCGACCCGGGCCACAGCCCCCCCCCCCTCCACCCGCAGAACCACACCACCCCCGACAGAGCACACAGACTTCAGGTATTGGTGCAAACTATGCTTGGTCGCAGCTTTTATTATTATTAATTAACGGTAAAACACCGGCCCAACATGGGCCCACAATAATCAGAACAATACAGAATACCTCACACCCCCCCCCACCCGTCCTCCGGATGGTGTCCCCCCCACCAGCCATATTAGCAAAGCGGGGGCACCATCCAACCCACCCTACCCCCCCCCGCAACCCCTTGGCGCCCGCCTCGCCGTATTAGCAAAGGCTGGCTGAAGGGGTTGCCTATATCCGGGTTGAGACCCCAGCCGGGACGTCTCCCCCCAACCTGAAGAGCCGAGCCGCTCACCTGGGAAGCGGCATAAAGCTGAAATGAGCCACCGGGTCGACGAGCACCAGCTCGCCACCCCGCTCACCTTCCCTCCACACGCCCCCCCACCCCCAGCTGCAACAGACACACGCCCCCCCCCCCAACCCTGCTAAAGGAAGGGAGGGAGGGCGGGAACCTTCTCGCCGGCACGAGCAAGGAGGAAGAGGGAGATCGCCAGCCGGCGATCCCTCCTTGCTCGTACAGGCCACGCCCCCACAACCGCCCATGCGGCCAATCCGCAGACGCCACGGGGAGGACGTGAGGGGCCCGCAGGCACGCAAGCCTGCCCGTGCCCCCCCCTCCCCCCCCCCGGCCCACCGCCGCGAAGAGGGCTGCCATGTGGTCGGGCCCCGGGAACCCGGTTACCCGGCCAGCCGCGGGACCGGGGCCCGTCGGCTCAGCCATCATTCTTTAAGAATTGCAGTGCTTGTAGCACAGATATGGGACTGTGAAAACCATCAAAATGGATCCCCTAGGGATGGTTGATGCGAGCTTGCAAGTGTTTCAACAAGTCATAATTGAGGCAGTAGATGAGCTCCCTGTGAATTGTCCGAGGTCAAATTTGTCCACTTCAGAGAAGGTTGTACTGGATGAGCTACAACATAATTCCACTCTCACAATAAAGCCTGCTGATAAGGGAGGTGCCATTGTAGTCATGGACACTTTCCAACAGCACCTTCTATTTGTTATTAGATCATGATCCTACAAATGAATATAAAGCAGAGGTTGACACAGTTATTGCTGATGCATCCTCAAGTGGTTCAATTATGAAGAAAGAGGCCGTATTTTTACAGGTTTGGCATCCTCAGATGCCGGTAATATATGTACTGCCAAAGATTCACAAGGATATTCATAACCCTTCAGGACATTATTTCAGCAATAGGATCCTTGTTGGAACCCTTGTTCTGTGTGGTTGACTTTTTACTTCGCCCTTTGTACCTTTGAGTCCTACTTACATCAAGGATTCTATGCATGTGTTGAAACTTCTTGAACAAGTGACCCTGCCTTAGACTGAGGTGTTTTGGGCTAAAGCCTATACTGCAGCCTTGTACACCAATATCCACTAGGAAGTGGCCGTTACCTTATTACGCAGGTATTGGACCAATGTGATGATTTGAGTGTACCTACAGTATCTCTTTTTTGACTGATCTAATGAGATTAGCTTTGACTAAGATTCTTTTTATGTTTCAATCTCAATTTTTGTTACAGATAAAGGGCATGGCCATGGAGGCAACCATGGCTTCCGATTTGGCTGATTTATATGTATCTACTTTTGAGCAGCAATGGCTAGAACATTCCCCCTTCGACCAATGTGGCATTATTATATCAACAATGTTTTTATGATTTGGAATGGGGAGTAACCTACAATTTTCTTATGCAGCACGTTCCAAATCTACTGCCTTTCTAGATTTACAAATTACTAGGGCGGAGAGACATTTTGAGTTCTCCATTTTTCATAAACCAACAGATCACAATATGCTTTGATAGCGCACACCCTTTACATTTGGAAAGGAGCTTGCCCATCAATTTTTTGGACTATGCCAGTTGTGTTCTGAGGACTGAATTTAAGATGCAGGCTGGTATCATGGCTGACCATTTTTTGAAATGGGAGTACCTGAGGCATTTTGTGCATGAAGCTTATACCCATGCTCATTTTATTAATTGGGATCTCCTTTTCTAATATAGGGATAAGGTACCCATGAGATCCTCTGAAGTATGTGTACTTCCTTTCTCTAACCAAGTTTTTCAAGTACAGTGCATTGTGAAAAAGTTTAGTTTTCTGTTTTTTCGCCGGAGATGCAATTCGAGGGGGAGATATTGATCGGCTCTTACTTCAGAGGGAGTTGTTTTAGATTTATCATCTCTGCACAATGTTCCAGCTAGACTAAATTCAGATTTGGAGTGGTCTGTATTTTACTGAGATTTCTTTTGGCTTTTTTTTTTTTAATTTTGACAGTTTTTGTTTTATTGGTCTATGGGGAATGAGTGCAGCCAATGGGGGATTTTCTTTGCAATCTCGGGGGTGGTACCTTGGAAGTGAGACTTTAAAAGAGAGGATCGCCAAGATGACTTGTATGTCATCAACCATTTGTCTTATATCGCTGTTATAAAGGGACCTGTTCTTGTGGAAATTTTGGTTATCTATTTGGATGTTGAAATAAATAATTTACAGCATTTCTTTTGTAGAAATCCAGTGAACAATGTGTGGATGAGTCTGCCTGTGTGAACCAATCACAATGGTGTCCTGGATAGTCATGGCCCCCTGAAGAAAGCCATTGAAATCTTAATGCTGTGCAGATAAGGCGTCTTTCATTTGAGCATTGAAGCAGAGCTTGGAAGATTAGTTGAGAGCTCGACATGCAGTGCTGTGTTCGTCTCATCTCAGTGTTCTACAGACAGCTTCTCACAACGCTTGTTCCTTCTTCAAACTGGACATCAGTGGAGGCTGATCACAAGTTTTATAACATTTTATGGTTCTTTTATAGTGTTTCACACAGATAAGTTGTGTTTGGATAAACCTTTCTGGTGTTTGGTACACTATTTACAAAAATGATTCAAAAGGAAAGTTTGTGAGGATTTCATTCTCACAACAAACATTCTGACAATTTAGTTTTTGCTTAGGTGCTCTGAATTCTATGATTGTCTGACCTTATATACTGGAGTTTTTTGTAGAGGACTTTTTTTGGGTCTGATATTGGTGCTTATTGTGGTTTGGTAGCAGTGATTCCAGATAAGTAATGTTGTTTCTTCAACACTGTCATCAGTTCAATGACTGTTCCAGATTGGGAGACATACAGCCCTATCCCAGATGGGGCATGTCTGGGCCATCAGCGCCTGATTCTGCACTGCAGGTGCAAGACGTTCCCACGGTTGTAGGGTTGGGCATGGACAGATGACCCAGTGTGCCCCTGTTTCGCCATGGAAATGTCCTCCCCACGCACATCCAACCCGCTGTCATGGAGACCCCAGTTTTCCTGCCACCCGACCCTGGCGGGGGCAGCCAGAGCCCAAACTGGGCAGCAGGGCCTCACCTGGTTTGCCGCTGTTGCTGCTGGGGGACTGGCCGGCCGATCCGGACAAGCAGCCAGCTCTAATTCCTCCTCCTCCAAGGTGGAATAAGCTGGCCGTCCCCCAGCACTCCCTGAATGTACAGGACCATGACCTGAATTGGCCCAGTATGTCCATGGGCTAGTCCCCCCCACTCTCCACTCCCGTGGTGCCCCTGTCCCCCGCAGCACGCACAATGGCTCTGTGCATGCAGGGAGGCCAGGAGGCAGCATATGGTGCAGGTGGCTAGCGGAGCTGGATATCCCACTGGGTTGTACAGCCCCGTTATCCACCTTGAAGAATTGGGCCCTCAGTGCACAAGGAAACTCAGTGTGCATGAGATCAGTTAAGAAAAGCTCCTGAGAGAGTATGCTTTGAAGCTCAATATAGCTCTTGTGAGCATAATTTTTAAATATATGTTGCCTTCTCAAGAAAAAAAAACCTCAAAAGATTCTTTGAACTGTAAGCCTGGGAGACATATGATGAAAGGGTGCCACAAGGGTGCTGTGAGTATTTTCACTTCACCCTGTAATCTGTGTTTTGATGTCTCCCTGAGCATTTAGTTATTTAATGATATTTGGAGTCTTTAAGATCCTGATACTGCCTATTTTTTTGTATGTATTTGGTGTTTGCACGGGAAGGTACCTATTGGCACTATTTTGATATTGTATTTTTATAAAGCTGCCATTTGTGTGTAGCGATGGCCAGGGTGCAGAGGTTTCAAACGGGTGTATTCTGGAGATGTTTGGGGCAAGGTTTGGTTAGGCCAAAAAGGTATGCATGTAATCCTATTCCACAATGGGATTATGCTTATACTTTAAGAAATTTCTGTGTCAGCATTAGCATCCGCTCCGAGGGGCAAGCAAGTGCTGGCTACCTCCCCGTTTAGAGTGGTGATCTCCATCAGTGAATCAGAAGGCAATATTACGAACCTCTATGGTATCTACTCCCTCCTAGTGAAACTGGGAAGAATGACTTATTTTGCACCTCTCCTTAACTGGCTATGCTTACACTTTCAGGTGTTAAGTGCCATCAAGGAAACGCATACATTGCAACATCGGCACCTATGCGTGCACATGTTAGACGCAAAGCATTGCGCGAAGGTGCTAGCTTTCATCCCATGTAGATTTGTAAAAACATTCCTTGGCATACCAACCAATACACATGCATTTACCAATGCTCACATAGGTAGTTTTACAAAAGGCTTCACTTTCAGCAGAACCTTTTGTAAAATGCAGATGGAACTGAGCATGTCCCCACCTGGATAGCTCTGTTCCGATCTCAGTGATCTATCTAGAATGGGCCTTAGTGTATGGTTTTTTTTAGCCACAGTTAAAAGACATGCCCTCAAGTATGCATTTAAGTCAGAGAAGGAAAACAGCACAAATATATTCAATTTTCAAATGTATATACATGCTATTGTACTCCTTCACTCACAACACAAACAGCAGGTGCAAAGTGCTTGACTACTTTCACTGAACATACTTTGTGCTTGTGAGTTTTCAAGAAACAATGTGGGTTGTTTGCCTTTGAAAATTTGCATAAAGGATGGGTGCACTGTTCCCTCTAAGCTGTGCGCGTGTGCGCGCGCACACACCTCGCCGAGTGAGCGCACATACTTTACAACAGAGCGCACAAAAATTACCGGTTCTGATTCTGATAGAAAACAACACAGACGTCTTAAAATTTAAAAGTTGTTGTGTATTTACGGTTTTCACAAGTTCTACAATATTTTCTAGTGCAATCAATGTGGTGTACATACTGTATTCTGACATGTAGTCAAATTTTAAAGTATATAACTCTGAGTGTCGTTATGTGGCGCACAAAAATTTAACCTTCCTTCAAAAGATGCACAGCTGATATTTTCTGCACACACAGCCTACAGAAAATTAGAGGGAACATTGGATGGGTGTTAAAAGCCCCTGTATAGACTGAAATGATGTGGCTATTCGTAAATTTCCTCATAGTTAGATTTATTTATTATTATTTACAGCAATTAAAAATGTGTACTATTTCTGGAAAAGTTTTTTGTTGTCTTTGATATTTTTTATTAGATCAACATTGAGTTATCCAAAAATATTATATAAGCTTGTGAGGCCACTAAAATTTGGCACATATTTTTATCTACATCAGTTGTCAGAACCCTGATAAAGATATTAAAATCATGAATTTCTGAAGAATTGTTTTATGATGCTCATTTTAAAAGACTTTTCATAATGCTTGCAACAGTCTCCAGTTTTTCTGCTATGGGAGGATTAGTCTGGCCCATCCTTCACCCCCAACATAACAGATGGTAAATGCAATTGGGGACCAAAAAAAAAAAATACTTTTAATGACTCCTGCTGCACTCTTGGTAACTAGATACCTCCCTAGCTCTAATCAGCAAGAAGACAGGCTGATAAAAATCCTTGTGCACATCTTCTTTACACAATATTCCCAGTGTCAGCTGACCCCAGCAAAAGACTGTGTGGAGGCAGGCTCCTCTGAGGCCTTCAAAAGTATTGATTCTTTATTAAACTACTCAGGAGCATAGAATAAAGCATTCAGCCTGATTATAAACATGCCATTGAAAAGTCCACAAAAAGTATTCTTCAGCTGGAAATAGTTATTGCATAAAAAAAAGCAATAAAAAAATGTACAATTGCATAATCCTGTTTTGTGTTCACAATAGTAAGCAGTCCCTTTTGCTAAGCTGCTCTAGCTATGCTAAAAGCATTATCTTATGTTCCAAGTGCTTGGATCCTTTTTCAGTTCTAACAGGTAAAAGAATGGAATTAAAAACCATTAAATATTAGTATAACACAAGAAAATGACAGAACAGTTGAGTTTCTGTAAATGGTTCGGTAAGATTTCTGTTTGGAAAAAAAAAACATCCATAATTATAATCAATGGATGGGAAAAATGTATTGTTAAAAACTCACCATTGCTTCAGAAATTTGAAACATGAGTGATTTAACTTAATAGGTTGCATGTTTCTGGTGGCATTTGAAGTAAACGAGACCTTTAATTAACGAATTTTCCATAGCTCCCTGGATAAGCTTGGCAGAATATTAAGGAAGTATGTCAATTCATTTTGTAAACTAAAGATGAATATGTGCAGCATTTAAGTTCATAAAAAATCAGTTTTTGGAGCAGGTTTATTGAAGGTAGGTGAAGATCAAATGGAGACAGATGAAATGTACAATGAGTAGGCTTAAGTGTTGTGTACCAGTTTATAAGTTGAGTCACCACCATGTTTTGTCTTGTGGAGTACTGTCTCATAAAGGGATGTTACTGTCTGGGTGATAAAAGAGACTGACAAAATGAGCTAGTGACCCACTCAGGGATGCCTAACATATGCTGGCACAGATGCTACCAGACATCTCCCACTGGGAATGGATCAGCACTGATTATTGAATATTAGGGAAATTTGTACCAGTGAGGATTAAGAGGGTTTGAGGAAGCCTGTCATTGTCTGCCACAGGAACGAACAAAGGACATGCAATTAAAGTTTAACTTCAGAAGCCACCCTCTCTTGATGCATGAAAAGCTATGTGTTTGAACAACAGTAGATTAATGCTCAGATCTTTTATCCCTGGAGGCGAGAGTTTAAATCTAGGTCAGATCCCAATGGTGCAGAAGTGTGGCAATCCTAAAGGCTGTGATGTTAATAAATGTAGCAGACATTAAGGGCTGCCATAGGCACAGACCTGGAGAAATCATTTTTGTAAAAAATTGAAATCTAGATTTAGATTATGTGCATGGTGGCAAAAATCCATTTTAGCATATAGATCATAAATTCCTTCTTAATTTATTAGATATGTCTCTGACTTTTAATTTAGAAGTTGTCAACTAGAGTTTAAATGTAATTATGAGTTGGTCTTAAAGTGCCAAAAAAAGCCTTCAGGTCTTTTTTAAGAAATGCAAATCAAAGCTTGAGGAAAAATAGTGCTGTAATGACGTAGAAACAGGATTCAAAATATATACAGATTAAATAACCATAAAGTTTGCCTAACAAAATTCACAGATAAAACTGAATATCCTTTACTCTGGTGTGAAAATGGATACTAATGTTGCACTGGGTCATTTCAGGTTACATGTCATGTGATTCAAAATGGCATGAATTTCAGTGGCAGCTCAAGGCAATTTGCTACCTGATGCAAGGTTTGAGATGGTGCCCCTCACCAAGGCACCAAAAAGGGAGGGCTCCTTCATAGCTCCAATAAGGAAGCAAGGTAGGGAGGGGTCCCCTCACTCAGAACACTAGACAGGCAAGAAAAGAGAACACAACTTAAATTCCCAGGCTAAAGCAAGGAAAAAAGGAAAATCCTGCAATCCCTGATTATACTCAACAAATATTATTGCAGTTAAATTATGTAGCCTAGGAATCTTACATAAAAATACTGATCTCAGTCCTGCAGACTAGACCATCAGGGTGCTAAATCTCAACATTTATTATGCATCCACTGAAGTCTCCTCCCCCAAACTGAGTGCAGAGCAGACCTAGACATCCCCCCATTGAATGCACGATACAAACATAAAGTCCTGATTCTGATGTCATCTCAATAACAGCAACATAAGCTCTCACCAGAACTAGGCATATTGGGGCATACTTTCTAAAGCCCATGCCAATAAGATGCATGTGGGCTGTGTTACCAATGGGGGGGGGGGATGGCCTGCGCTAACATCAAGGGTCATGTAATCCATTTCCCTGCAGCTAGCATGGTACAAAAATGCTGCACCACACAAGCTGAAGTGCACCCACACTAAGGGCAGCAAGTGTAGCTAGCATGAGCTTCTAACACCAGCGTTAACTGCAAATTGCCATAAATGCCTACATTCTGCCCCTGGCCCACCAAGCCCCCACCCCATCATGCATTACTGGTTAGTGCAGGAATTTTAGCATGGGGGCCTGTTCTACTTTTTAATATTGTACTCTTACCGTGCACTAAACCCATGCTAGCGGGTAGTGCATTTTGGTAGACATGACCCATTGTGAAGCAATGCAAAGCAGGACTTTTTACATATTGTGGCAACTTTATTGAACGCATCCAATATACAAAGAGAAATCAAGGACAGAACAGAACAAAAAGAAAAGGGTCAGCAGAGGTGTGTACCAGCCATAGAAAAAAAAACAATGCTTCAAAATATATTATGCATCTATATTAGAATCCAAAAAGCACCTTGCACATTTTTTGTAGAAATAACGTAAGCTGCTCAGGCTCAAAGACAACATAGGGACATTTTTACTATGCTGGACTAATGGTTAGCATGGACTGTTTGTAATTAGGTCCATTTTATTCAATGGAATCTAATTATAAATAGCCTGTACTAACTGAAGGAAAAACATCTCTTTACTCGTGGCCTACTTCCGACCAGGCTACCAAAAACTGACCTTGATTCTTTGGCTTCAATTCTCTAAATTTAAATGCAATTAAAGAGGAATCAAATAAAAACAAAACACAGAGAATTATGTTAAACACAGTACTCTTAAGGCTTTAAGGGGAGAGGGCCCATGGTCCTGCAAACTTGTCCAGTTCCTATAAATCCCCTCATCCTTACTAGGCCAGAGCACCTCATTTATTAAGAGAAAACTGCCACAAGGTGCAAATTCAGCTCTATGTCAAGCTTCAGCATTATTTGTGTTTATCTACATGTTACAAGTCATGTAACAAAGTAAGCACAGAGGGTGCTTACTTTTGTCTACAGATACTTTTGTTGCTTCTGTTTGGTTTTACAAAGTAAGGACAGACATATAACTCAGCTGAATTGGAGAAGCAAACACATTCTGTCCCGTTCTGCTAAACATGTGCTTAGCTTTGGGTACATATAGCTCGCCAGGCTGCTAGTGAATTCCAAACTGCCAGGCTTCAAGCTGTTAGCACATTCTAAGCCCTTCTCCATATTAACCCTTTCAAAGGGCTTTGGTACCCCATTTCTAGTCCCTCTGAACAGTCCCCCGTCTAATTCTGTAAAGAATCATTATAAAACATTTCCATGTCCAAAATAAATAGATAAATCAATACATGCATACCCTTTCCCCTTCCCCTTTCCTCCACCATCAGTTCTATTCTTCCCCTTCTTCTATGAGCAATGATCCCCCTTTATATTAAGTTCTGCAGGAGGCTGGCGGTGCGGGGGCATCCCGTCGGGCCGCGGGGGCCGGAAGCATGCCACGAGGCCAGGTGGCATGGTTTAAATTGATTGGCTCCCGCGGCCAAATGGCGGTGGCGGGAGCCAATCGGAATATGGCAGGGGGAGGGGGGGAGAAGGCTGAGGAGGAGGACCTGCTGGAGTGGGCATTCTAGCACGCGGTGACAGGAGGCAGCAGACGTGTTGGGTTCGCTGTATATTGCTGCTGTTATTTTCGGTTTTTTCTTTGTGTTTCAGGCTTGTTCCTTGCTGGCGTTTGCGGTCCGTAGCAGCCGGACATTGCTGGTTTGGGTGCAGAGTGCTGCTGGGGGGCAGCGAGGTATTCGGGGCTGCTTGCAGTGCCAGTCTGAGCACGTGAGTTGGTGATCAGTGCGGGTGAGTCTGCGGGATGCCTGCGCGTGCTTGCGAGAGGGGGGGAGGAAGGGGGGAAAAGGGAAAGGGGCGTCCAGGCGGTCTGGTAGTACCCCAAGGGGGGGAGGGGGCATAAGCGGGGGAAGGGGAGGGAATGAAGGGGTTTTGGCAGGCTCTTATGGGAGCTCTGGTGGGGGGGCTGGTCGGTCCAGGAGACCCCAGGGTCAGAGGGGGGTCGGAGTCAGGCACCCCTCGAGGGGTAGAGGACCAGTGGGTCCTATGGAACCCTTAGGTGTGGGGCAAAGGGGGGTTGCTGATGGGCCCCCAGAGGGTGTGTGAGTTGCCCCGGTGGGGGTGTCCCTGTCAGATGCTCTGGCTTCGGGAGCAGGGTGGGGGCTAGGTCCTTGGTGGGGGTGGGGGGGGTGATGTTGGTGGGGCCGTGGGGGGTGTGCAGTTCCCTCCTGCAGGGCAGTCTAATGTGGGAGGGGACTGTGGGATGGTCAGGCAAGGGGGTTATCTTCGGCCGGTGGGTCTCCGGCCTGGGACTATTGGAGAGGTGGGGGGCAAGGCACATCTAGGGCTGATTGGCTGGGTGCCTGGTTACCCTCTTGGCTGGGGGCTTCCCTCCCCCCCCCCCCTGTTTTTCCTTATGTTCCTTCGCAGGCCCTGGCGGCGTGGCACTTACCGGGAAATTTTCCTGCGGGAAGTCCAAGAGGAGCGTCGGACGGATCGGCGGGAGCATCTACGGGGATGGCAGCGGAAGTCGAGCGGGTGGAAGGCTTACGCTGTGGTCAAGAGCCGGCGGTTACTACTGAGCAGACGGCGGGTGCCCCTGGAGCCAGCGATGCGGCAGGGTTCACAGGTGAGTTATTGGTAGAAAGTGATGGGGGAGTGATACTGGTTGGGGGGGGGGGGCAGGTGTAGGCAGGTCGGGAAAGGCGCGGTGGAAGCGGAAGCATACTTGTCAGAGTCATCATAGGGATGATTAGTCGTCCTTGTCTTCCAGTGAGTCCTCGACGGAATCATCGGGTGGGGAGTCAGGGGAGCGGGTTTCGGTTCCCATGGCCCCGGGGGCAGAGGGGTGTGGGGCAGTACCAACATTGGCTTCCTTTTTGGAGTTGTGGGAGGGGGTTCCGCGGGCATTGCGCAGGAGAATTCGAAAGAGGAAATATATTGATATCTTCCGGTTGTTGGAGGGGAGGCGGCGCTCAGGCGAGAGTCGTTAGAAGAGGAAGGAAGATGAAAAGGTGGGGAGAATTAGGTGAGTGGCTCGTAATGTGGTTAATTGGACTAGGGCTTTTCTGCGGTTGGCCAGCGTGTGGGGTCATCAGTATCTGGAGCAGTACGGGATGTTGCTTGCGTACGCAGATTCTGTATTGGAAGCCGCGCAGACACATGAGGGTTGGGCTTAGCTCAACTATGACGAAAAATTTAGGGATAAGATGGAAGAAAATAAGTCATTGTCTTGGGGGAATCAAGACATTAGCTTATGGTTGACCCAGATGGCAGCCCAGTCGGGTGGTGCCGGGGGAGTAGGGGGTCAAGGGGGCATAAGGGGTGGGGGGACAGGCATGGTAGGAAAGGGGCATTCCTTTCGTGATGGAGCCTTCGGGTCACAGAAAGCTGGGGATGAAGGGTCCGGAGATCTGTGCTGGCGATTTAATAAGTCGTTGTGCCCATTTCCGGACTGTAAGTTTCGGCACGCCTGTTCCCTGTGTGGAGCGGGGCACTCTGCCCTCAAATGCACGAAGCAGGTCACCCCTCCCGCCCTTTCGGCTCCCAAGTAGTGCGGATTTGGGGGAGCGGGCTGTCACGCCGATTCAGCTAGAGGTGATGCGGCCATGGCTCCAGCGGTATCCGCGGAAAAGGGCTCGGGAGGTGCTCGTGGATGGTTTTCAGGAGGGGTTTCGTATTCCGGTGCTAGGGGCGGTGAGGTCGGGGTGGGCAGACAATGCGTGTTCGGTGCGGCGTTTCCCACATATGGTCCGAGCTAAGTTGAAATCTGAGCGCAAATTAGGAAGGCTAGCGGGTCCATTTTCCTGCCGGCCTTTTGTGAATTTAGTGGTGTCCCCCCCCTCGGTGTTGTTCCAAAGAAGGAGCCGGGGAAGTATAGGTTGATTCACAACCTGTCATTCCCGGTAGGATTGTCGGTCAACGATATGATTCTGAAGCGATGGTGTTCCGTGCGTTACGCATCTTTCGACGCTGCGGTCGATTTGTTGCGTCGCTGCGGTGCGCGGAGCTTAATGGCTAAAGTGGACATCGAGTCAGCTTTTCAATTGTTGCTGGTGCACCCGTCGGCTTTCCCATTGTTGGGGTTTTATTTTGAGGAGGGCTGGTACTTTGACAAATGTATGCCAATGGGTTGCTCGATTTCCTGTGCGTACTTCGAGATGTTCAGCACTTTTTTACACTGGGCATTGATTCAGAAGGTCAGTTGTGCGAATGTTGTGCACTATTTAGATGATTTTTTGTTCGTGGGTGGGGCGCGGACGCTTCAGTGTCGGGAGTTATTGGAGGGTTTTGTGACTTTGGCTTGGGAGTTGGGGGTGCCGTTGGCAGAGGGGAAGACAGAGGGTCCGGGTACATGCATTACCTTTTTAGGCATTCAGCTGGATACGGTGGCAATGGTGGCATGTTTGCCAGAGGTAAAGATTTACATTTGTGGGTGCTGGTGGCCAATGCGCTCGGAGCGTATAAGGTCACATTGAAACAGTTGCAGGCCTTAATTGGCTTGCTGAATTTTGCTTGTAGGGTTATACCGATGGGTAGGGTGTTCCTGCGGAATTTGGCCGCGGCTATGGCGGGTGTTACAAAGTCTTATCACCGGATCAGGTTAACTCGCAGTATTCGGGTGGACTTAGGAGTGTGGGATGTGTTTTTGCAGGAATTTAAAGGAATGTTGGTTTTGATGGAGTCGGCTATTTCCACTGTCGATTTGCAGCTGTTTATGGACGCGGCCGGCGGCGGGGGGTTAGGGATATACTTTGGGGGGGCGTGGTGTGCGGCGACCTGGCCTCAGTCGTGGCGGGATGAAGGGCTAATGGCGAATATCACCTTCTTGGAATTGTTCCCTTTGTTGGTGGTTTTGGAACTGTGGCCGGACAGGTTGTGTAATCGCCGGGTAGTTTGGTATTGTGACAACGAGGCAGTGGTAAGCGTGGTGAATAATTACATGCCACGTAGTCCGCAGGTGGCGGCATTGATGAGGGCGGTAGTTTTGGCTTGCTTGCGGCTGAATGTCTTGGTTAGGGCTCTCCATATTCCGGGTAGCACTAACAGTATTGTGGATGCTCTTTCTCATTTTAAGTGGGAGCAGTTCCAGATTTTGGCACCAGCAGCGGATGCCCAAGGTGCGCAGGTCCCGGAGGGCTTATGGCAGCTTGGCCGGTGGAGATGCTAGCGTTGCTGCAGAGTTCAGTGGCGCCGGGGACTTGGAGGAGATATCAACGCGGCAGTGATGACGTGGTCAGGTTTCTGGGGGCTCGGGGGTGGCGGGAGGGCCCGGTTCCCGACCGCTTAGTGGCTGAATACGTGGTCGCGGCAAAGGCCAACGGGGTGTCAAAAGCGACGGTGCGGGTGCATTTGGCGGGGTTTTCATTTTTTGCGCGGGCAGTTGGTTGGGGTGGCCCGGGCGGGGGGGGGGGGGGGTTCATGACACGGCGGTTATTGCAGGGGTGGGAGCACTCTCAGCTGACTTGGCATGATACGCATCGGCCAATTACACATGAGTTGTTGGCGCAAATTTCGGGGGCATTGCCAGGGGTGGCGTCCTCAGATTATGAAACGCAGTTGTTTCGGGCGGTGTTTAGTTTGGCGTTTTTTGGGGCCTTCCGAGTCGGGGAGCTGGTGGCGGATTCACGCCGGGTTGCGTGCGGTTTGGGTCGGTGGCATGTGCATGTGGGCAAGGGGGAGATGCGTATATTGCTGGTGCGGTCCAAAACGGATCAGCGGGGACAGGGGCAGTGGGTGACTTTGTGTGCTATAGGGAATTCCTTGACTTGTCTGGTGGCATCGATCAAGGAATATCTGAGAGTACGTCCCGCGGGGGAGGGGAATTTTTTCCTGCATGAGGATTCTCGCCCGCTGACTCGTTTTCAGTTTGCGGCGGTTTTGCGGTTGGTGCTAGAAAGGATAGGGATGGAGCCGGCGGGGTTTGCCCCGCATTCTTTCTGGATCGGGGCTGCTACCAGTACCGTGGTAGAGGGATTGCCGCAGAGCGAGATTCAACGGATTGGTCGCTGGCGTTCGCAAGCCTTTCAGGGTTATGTGCCGTCTGTGAAGCGGCTGACGGGGGGGTTGTTGGGGGGGTGCTAACTGTTGTTTTGTGTTCCAGGTGAGGAACGGTGTCCTGGGACCTGCTGGTTGGTGGGCCACTCCTTTGTGCATTGGGCGGAGCGGAGAGCTGTGGTTCGGCCGATTGGGCTCAATCGGGATGGACCCAGCGGAGCTGGGGGTCTTATGGCTGGGCGTGAGAGGGCTGCATTGGATGCAGCTCCTGCCTTTGCTGTGACACCATGCACGTGTGGGAGAGTGGCCGGAGTTGCTGATGATTCATATGGGGGGGCAACGATTTAGGATCATGGACTTGTAAGCAGCTGATCTGAGCAGTGAAGCATGATCTGAGTCAAGTGTTGCTAATGTATCCGGATGTCCATTTATTATGGTCAGATATCATTCTATGGCCGGCCTGTTGGGAGCAGCAGTGGTGGTCGCGTGGGCTAATCAAGATTAATCGCCAGATTGGGCGTTGGGTGGGGGAGCATTGGGGTCTCCAGATACAGCATCACTGGGTTGAAGTTTCTTGCGCAGGTTTATACCGGCAGGACGGGGTGCATTTATCCCCTGTTGGGTTGGATTTGCTCCTTAATGATTGGCAGGAGGCTGTGGAAGTGATGGTCGGCAGGAGGTGCATCGGTCACAGCTTGGGGGGGGGGGGGCGGTTCAGGGACTTGTAAGTGCCTGAACCGGTGGTGGGATCCTGGAGGTTTCCGGGGTCTGGAGCCATAGGTATTGGTTGTGCGGGGGTGGGGTACCCCTGACCTGGATGACCCCGGTGAGGCTTTTGCTAGTAATATGGCAAAGCAGGAGTAAGGGGTGGCAGGATGAGCAGTAGCCTCGCTGCGGTGGCAACAGCGATGACCTCACTTTGCTACTCACATGGCTGGTGAGTTATCGCTGTTGAGTTGGAGGCGGAAATGTTGGTTTGGAATTTTTGTGAAGTTTGTTAAGTTAATAAAGCTGCGACCGGTGTTATGCCAACGATGGAGTACTGTGTGTTATTATGGGGAGTTGGGGGGGTGAAGGGGGTGTGGGGAGGTTCACCGCATCCGCAGTGCCACGGTTATGCAGGAGGCCGCAGGGCTTCGTACCTGGCTGGCCGGTGGGTAACCGGGCTGGTGGCGCGGGGGCATCCCGTCAGGCCACGGGGGCCGGAAGCATTCCGCAAGGCCAGGTGGCGTGGTTTAAATTGATTGGCTCTCGCGGCCAAATGGCGGCGGCGGGAGCCAATCGGAATATGGCAGGGGGAGGGAGAGGAGGCTGAGGAGGAGGACCTGCCAGAGCGGGCATTCTAGCACGCGGTGGCAGGAGGCAGCAGACGTCCCTCCCTCCTGCCCATTCTGGGATTTTGGAGGTGGGGTTGGGGTTGTTGCAGTGGAGGGGGTGGCGGGATCCCGGAGGTTTCCGGGGTCCAGAGACATAGGTATTGGTTGGGCGGGGGTGGGGTTCCCCCCGACCCGGATGACCCCAGTGAGGCTTTTGCTAGTAATATGGCGGAGCTGGAGTAAGGGGTGGCAGGATGAGCAGTAGCCTCGCTGCGGTGGCAACAGCGATGACCTCACTTTGCTACTCACATGGCTGGTGAGTTATCGCTGTTGCGTTGGAGGCGGAAATGTTGGTTTGGAATTTTTGTGAAGTTTGTTAAGTTAATAAAGCTGCGACCGGTGTTATGCCAACAATGGAGTACTGTGTGTTATTATGGGGAGTTGGGGGGGTGAAGGAGGTGTGGAGAGGTGCACCGCATCCGCCGTGCTGCGGTTATCTCCAAGTTCATTGCCCTATTACAATGTATGAAGTTCTGTTTCGATGTAAACCGCTTTGACCATAGGATAAAGCAGTATAGAAAAGCTGTTAAATAAATAAATCTTCTGGTACAGTAGGAAACACCTTCCACTTCACTTCACTTCATAGTCCTAGGCACATATGGTGCATGGGTGAACTTCATCTTGTTGGTTGGAAGAAGTCTTTATAAATATATAATCCATTTGACAATATAGAAAAAGGATTACATCAGTCTGAAAATTAATCAAAACTATGTGATGCTGTTTGTCCTTGCTAGGTCTCAGTAAAAATGTGTACAGAGAGCAAAGCTCTACCAATTATTCTTTCAAGCACTATTTCTCACAGTGGCTCCTCATAGAGCTTTCAGAAGTTTGCACCCACATCATCTGCCACTGATGATAACTCCAAATTCTTCAGCAGCTTCTCTTTTCACTCTGGGCTGTGCTATGCACAACTGTCCAGGCTTTCTGGCTGCACATATATCTTTCTGTAGCATTGCTGGAATTACTGATCTTTGCTCCAATCCGCCTTTCAGTAGCATTGTTGACTTCCTCTCATTCACAGTAGTCATTGTCTTCAGCCCGCAGCATTCAGTGTATACAATATATAATTTGCAGAATGAAAACTCACTATAACAACATTTCTCTGATTCCCCACAATGGTAAACATGCAAAACTACTAGTGGCAATCAGGGATGGCCCAAGGAAGGTGCGGAGCCACGTGCGGAGATTAATTGTGGACCTCATTTGCATAGGGAGCATCATTTGCATAAATATTTGCATAATGTTAACATGCATTTTCAGTAAACATGCTTATTAATGAGTGTCTGGATAAAGAAAGACTAACAGATTTCTACGTTACTATATTCCAGTACCAACCGCCAGGCCCATTAGGAAGTACAATAAACACTGACCATTTAGAACTCATAGCAAATCCACCATATCATAACAGCTCTGCCAGGACTCACAAAGCACCAAACCCTACCTATCAAAAGGCAACACTGCAAATATTATACCAATACATCTCAGAGAATACCAATGCATCTCCTACTGGGGAAAGAGAACAAGTGGCACAGTCAAATAGAAACTACATGAACAGAATACCTCAGCTTGGTTAAAATGCAGAACATAGACTGTCACCAAACAACAAGGGATCACAATTTAGAAATAGGAAGACAATAATTAAACTGGGAACCCCAAAAGCCAAACTTGGGATGTACAACAACACTGGAGAAATAAAACTATAAATTAATGTCCTCTTGTACTAAACAAAACATAAAAGACGTTAACAATGCACATTTCCCAGAGCTGATATATTCCTGTTCATAAATTCAAAATAAAAAAGCATTTTTCTACCTTTTGTTGCTTGTGCATTTTCTTTTTCAGTTGCAATTGTTCCAATCACATTCTTCTGTTTTTATTGTGTCTTCTGCAAGCTATCCATTTGTCCTTTCTTCTCTTTTAGATTTTTTTTCCAAATTTTTTCTCTATATCTGCTTTAACATACTGATCTTTCCCCTTTTGCACTTTTCTCCATTTCTTTCCTTATTCCTTTATCATCCACTCAAATTTCACCCTTCCATTCTCAATCTCCACTTACTCTTCCAATACCCGGCCCATCGTAGACTTTTCTTCCCTCCCACACAAAATATCTTTTCCCCTTTCCATTCTCATTCCCCATCCCTTTCTAGTCCTCCCCCAAAATCAGCTCCCTTATAGATCAAGACCCACCCAGCATCTGCCCCCTTCTAGTCCCAGTCTCCCAAGCTTCCACATCAGCCCATTTCCAGTCCTAGCCCCCCATATGCTGTTTTCCAGTTCCATTCCAGCCCCCCAGTTCCATTCCAGCCCCCCCATCAGTCCATTTCCACTCCAAGCTCCCCCATCAGCCCATTTCAAGCCCTATTCCAACTCCCATCAGCCCACTTCCAGTACTATTCCAGCCTATCACCCATTTGCAGTCCACGTTCCCCCCATCAGCCCATTTCTAGTCCTAGTCCAGCTCCTCATCAGCCCATTTCCAGTCCTAGCCCCCAAATGCTCTTTTCCAGTTCCATTCCAGTCCCCATCAGCCCATTTCCACTCCAAGCTCCCTCATCAGCCAATTTCCAATCCTAGCCCCCTTGTCAGCCCACTTCGTCCTATTCCAGCCCCCATCAGCCCATTTCCAGTCCTAATCCAGCTCTTCATCAGCCCATTTCCAGTCCAAGTTTCCCCCCACCATCACAGCTCATTTCATCTGTTCCCCCATCACTGCCCATTTGCAGTCCTATCTCCCCCAACATCACAGCCCATTTGCAGTCCCCCCCATCACAGCCCAATTGCAATCTGTTCCCCTCCCATCACAGCCCAATTGCAGTCCATTTCCCCCCATCATCACAGCACATTTCCAGTCTGTTCCTGCCCCACCATCACAGCCCACTTGCAGTCCTCCCCCATCACAGCTCAATTGCAGTCCCTTCCCTCCCCATCACAGCCCATTTCCTGTCTGTTTCCCCCATCACAGCCCATTTCCAGTCCGTTTCCCCCCACATCACAGCCCACTTGCAGTCCTCCCCCCATCACAGCCTAATTTTAGTCTGTTCCCCCCCCCCAAATCACAGCCCATTTCCAGTCTGTTCCCCGCCCCACATCACAGCCCATTTCCAGTCTGCTCCCCCCCCCCACCATCACAGCCCATTTCCAGTCCATTTCCACCCCCACCATCACAGCCCACTTGCAGTCCTCCCCTCCATCACAGCCCAATTGCAGTCCATTCCCCCCCCCACATCACAGCCCATTTCCAGTCTGTTTCCCCCCCATCACAGCCCATCCAGTCCTAGCCGCCCCCCTCTGAAGAGCCCCGCACCGTCTAAGGGACTGCAGAGGGAGCCGGGGAAGCCGGGGAAGCCCGCACAAAGCCCCGGCTCCCTCTGCACAGCCCTCCAGCATGAAGAGCCTTTACCTTCACGCTGGCGGCTGTTTCAATGAAGCCACGAATGCCAGGAAAAGTTAAAGGCGATGCCCTTTAACCTCTCCCGGCATTTGCGGCTTCATTGAAACAGCCGCTGGCGTGAAGATAAAGGCTCTTCACGCTGGCGGACTGTGCAGAGGGAGCTGGGGCCTCGTGCGGGCTTCTCCGGCTCCCTCTGCAGCTGTCCATTGAGCGAGAATGTGGTTCGCGCGGGGCCCCCTGAAGCGCAGGGCCCTGTGCGAACAACTTTCTCTCTCAATGGACAGGCCTGCCCTGGTGGCAATATAGAATTACTCAACAGAATTATTTTATCTAATCTAATGATAATTAATTACATCTACTGCTAGCACTAAATTATTTAGTGCTTATTTAACTATATGGAGCTAGCTTGCAACATACTTCTATTTTGCATCTACATACTTTAATCTTTCTCTTTATCTATCAAATTAAATTTAGGCCATGTAGTAATAGACACACCTCTTTTGTCAAGTGCACAACTGTACAAGGTGTAGTTAAGCTTAAGGGATAACAAACATCAAAACATAACTGACAGTTTATGGCAATTAAATTAAACTCATTTCAATTGTTTACTAAAAATTCTTAGGAGGGCTTTCTTATCTAAGGTAATGGTTTGACTCACATTACTCTGAACATTGTAATTAAAACTATCTGATTAGCATAGACTTCTCAGGACACAAAGGAAGGAAATCAGGACACAAACAAAGGAACAAATATAGATAGATCATTGTACAAACAGAATGGACTCAAGAAATTTTCAAAAATATAGAATTTAAATCAATTAGAAATTCAGTTGTCATTGTTTACAGCCTCTCTTTGCCACTTTATTCAGCACCAAACAAAAATAAAGAATCTCTTGCACAGAGAAATGTATTTGCACCTTGAATCTACCTCAAATCAATGATACTAATTTAGTTATTCAGTCATGGCATTTTCAATTAAATTTATAACAGAAAAAGAAACAATTATAATAAACATTTAACACCTTGGTTTAATTACTTATCTTGTCAGAATAAAACTGATACTTGTAAAAGCTAAATCTCTAATCTAAAGATTTTTCTTTAATATTACATGTATCATTATGCTTCTTGCACAATAAGAGACAAAAATAATATCAACATTACTAATCAGAAATCATGAATTGAAAACAAACTATCAAATCTTCATGACAAGCATTTTCACATAAATGCACTTGATAATCTGCACCCCAGACTGAATTCACTGTATACTTTCTTTTTTTAATTTTCTTTTTCCTTTTACTCTTTTCTTTAGTCAAATAAACTTGTTTTGACTTTGACATGCAATTCATTTTTTCACTTGTATCTGCATTTCCTTTAAACACCTTCATACCTTTTCTTAGTCTTTGTTATATCATGCAAATTCACACAACTTATAAGTTACACAGGTACACTAAAAAAATTTTTTTTTTAAACTGCCTCTAATGTTTCGATTGATTTTTACGTTTTTTGGTGCGCTGAATCCAAATCTGGTAACCAATTTGCTCCATCACGTACAGATTTTTTGCTACATTGGGTTAGCAGTTTGAGGTGAACGTTTCAGATTGAGTGCGATCGAGATAAAAGTTTCTTGGATGAATTCTTTATACTAATTGTTTAAGAGTTATTCAAATAAGAATAAAGAAAATTGTAACAAGGCAGCACATAAGAATAGAGTAATGTCAACAAAACACACTGTGATGGTAGCAAAATTGTCTGCACTTAAAACAGCCACATACATGTGCACAAACATTGAGCATATAAGAGCGAGGTTAGACACAAAGCAAAGCAAAAAAATGTGCAAAAAATGTTGTACAGGTATGTATGTAAGAATAGAAAACGCAAACCGCACCATTGCAATACATGAAGACAAACACCCGATGGTGTGAAAATAAAATTCTAATAAATGAGATCCGACACTGTGGTAATAACTAGCAAATTTTTATTTCAAAGTTTAGTAAAAACATGATATTTGTCAACACAGTTTAGATTTTAAAGTCATTCTTGGGTCAATCAATCTCCTGGTGGGCCCGTTTCTTCTTCCCCCGAATGCTTCTCTTGGTGCGCTGCTTGGCGTATTTTTCATCTGGGGTTTCCTGCAGCAGCAACCAGCAGAAATCAGCCATCATAGTGGTGTTCCATCTTCCTTGGTACCTTCTCTCTGCGTCCTTGATGTCCTGGTGAAACCTTTCACCTTGTTCTTCACTGTACGCCCCCAAGTTTTCGGGAAAGTAGTTCACATGGGAGTGCAAGAAATGGACTTTCAGGCTCATGTTACAGCCTTGTTCTTTGAAGGCACTGAGCATCCTGGCAACAATATCCTTATAGTTCTCATCCCGCCTGTTCCCCAAGAATTTGAGAACAACATCCTTGAAGGAATCCCAGGCTTCTTTTTCCTTCTCAGACATCGTTTCAGCGAATGCTCCATCTGAAATGAGTTTCCTTATATCAGGGCCAACAAACAAACCTTCCTTTAGCTTTGCTTCAGAAAGTCGTGGGAACTTTGAGCAAAGGTACCGAAAGCACTCACCATCTTTTGGAAGGGACTTGATGAATTGCTTAATGAGACCCAACTTAATGTGGAGAGGTGGTAATAGAATTTTATCACGAGGTACCAAGCTCTCATGAAGAACATTTTTCTCACCGGGTCTCAAATACTCCCGAATTGGCCAGTCTTTTTTCCCCCAGTGTAGGTCGCGGGCCCGGCTATCCCACAAGCAAAGGAAGCAGGGATATTTGGTGAAACCGTATTGCTGCCCTAATAGCATGGATAGAATTTTAAAGTTTCCACAAATCATCCACTTATGCTCATCATAACGAATCTTCTGAAGAATCAGGGCCAAATTCTCGTATTTTTCTTGGAGAATAACAGAGTGAGCAATAGGAACTGAAGCGAATGTGTTGCCATTATGAAGAAGAACACCTTTTATGCTGTCTTTTGACGAATCAATGAACAGCCGCCATTCAGCAGGATCATACTTGAGTTTAAACTTTTCCATCACTCCGTATATATCGTTGCAAAATACCAAATCTTCCTCTTTGCTGAAATACTTCAAAAATTGTGTCTCGCGGTTGCGGTACCAATAAAAAGTTGTTCCTGGTGACAATAGGTTTTTCTGTTTAAGCCGAGAACCTAGTAGTTGGGCAGCATCTTTTGGGAGTCCTAAATCCCGGACTAAATCATTCAATTCAGCTTGAGAGAAAAGTTCAGGTTTCGGATCTGGTTCAGTTTCAAACTCGGAAGTACTGGACTCATCGGGAAAAGCCATCTGATGAGTCTCATCATAATCAGAACCGTCCACACAAATATGATCCAAAGATTTTGGTGGTTCAGGCACAGGTGCTTCGTTGCTATGAGGCATAGGCCTAATTGCTGAGGGAAGGTTGGGGTAACTTATTACGTTCTTATTTTTTAAGTTGTATCCCTTCACAATGCAAGAGCAAAAATAGCAGTCACTGCTGTGGTCTCTTTGTTCATGCCACATCATAGGTATTCCGAAACGAAATGCTTGTTTTTTACCTTTCATCCATAAGCGTAGATCTTCCTCACATGTCTTGCACACTTTGTGAGGAGCCCACGGTTTGTCTTGATCGCCTAACTTCAAACCGAAATAGGCGAAATATACTTTTTTAATAAATGCAGAAATGTTTCTCTGCCGCTTTTTCACGGTATATTCCCCACAAATAAAACAAAAACTGTCCGGAGAGTTGACGCAACCTCTGGCTCTGTGAGCCATCACAAATACACAGCACTGCAAGCTACAACTGTAGTGAACCACTTCGGAATAAAGCTGGATTACGACTGAGCAAACAAAAGGTAATAATGAACTTGCAAGAAACTGAAATTTGACAGGAACGTTCATGTCGCAACCACCGTGTTTGAGCGAGCGAACGAGGCGAGGCGAACAGGAAAGAACATGCGCCAGCGTGAGTACTGGATTTAGCCCCCCGCCTCACAATTGTCCTGTTAATGTATAAAATGAATACAAAACACTCTAAAATATCATGAGAGAGTGTTTCTAGTTAGTTAACCATTACAACCTCTATTTTGGGCCAAGAAAATAAACTGCAGTCGGCTAAAAAGAAATTATGTGAACATTCCTTATATGGGTAAGAAATCTAATTTTGCAAGAAAACGTGACGTGATGGAACATTTTGGCTATTTTTCCTGGATTCAGCACCCCAAAATCTATAGGAATCAGTTGCAAAACTGGAGGCAGTATTTTGGTAGTGTACCTGTGTTATCTACCACATCAAAATGCTATCACACATTGAAGATCTTCCCAATCATTCACATCAATTAAAATATGTACTCTAGAGATTATTACTCTGCAGAAGCTCTAAGACATCTAACCTAGGAAACAAAGCAAAGAAATAGTTAACTGTTTTGGGGGGTTTCTTCCCCCTTCTATCACAATTGTCAATACAAGATCCCTATAAAATAATCTTAAACATAATTTTTAAATGAAATCACAATCACGTGTATTTATTTCTACTGCTGCCTATTAGAATCAAAGGTTGTTCTTTATGTTATAGATGGGAATTAGCTACATTATGCTTTACTGTAACTGTAAACAATTTTTTAAAATAATTTCTCTAACAAAGCTTAATATGGCAAGTAGGCAAGCAACAATTCAGCAACTTATCTCCCCCTTCTGTAGACACCCAATCCTGTCAAGCTATGTTGCCATTATGTTACCTGTGCTGTCTTTTTCTATCAAGCTATTACTGCACTGTACGCTGCATTCCCAGTCCAGTGACTTAGAGAATCCACTCCATATTATAGTACAAACCTAAACAGAAAGCAAGGAAAAAATACTAGCTGCACAAACACGCTACTCTGCTGCTGCAAAATAATCATAGAAGCTTATTTCCAAAAGAAGCAGGAAAAAAGGAAAGTAATCTTATTCTTATTTCCACCACAAATATGGGCTTCATTTAGTTTAAAAATATATTCCATCAGTCATCCGCCTCTAAGTATTCTTAGAAACATAGAAACATAGAAACATGATGACAGAAAAAGACCACAAGGCCCATCTAGTCTGTCCTTCCATAACAACAACTACAACAGTCCACTTTTTACCTTTAGAGATCCTCTGTGTTGGTCCCATGCTTTTTTGAACTCAGTCACTGTCCTCATCTCCACCACCTCCACTGGGAGACTATTCCACGGATCCACTACTCTTTCCGTAAAGAAATATTTCCGCATATCACTCCTTACTTGCTCGGGCTTTACAGAATTCACTGGACAAGAATTTTAAATATTTCCAAAGTTTCACGTCTTTTAAAATTCCTATAAAACAACTATTTCAATTATCAATTCTATTATCAAAATTCATATTTCTTCAATTGTGTGGAACAGATAAAATAACCGAGGTACGTCGGACACGGTGCTCCCCTCCGCTAGGCCCCCCCAACTTCCCCCTCCCCCTTCCAATAACAACACCACAATAATGTTGGGAATTCAACTGGTCGCAGTTTATTAACATTTTAACATTATCCAACAACATTTCCAACACATTCCTCATAACCAACAAGTCAGTGGAACAATGCCTCACCAGCCTTGCGAGTAGCAAGGTGACTTCATTTCTGCTTCCGCTGTGGACAGGCCCACGGCTATCTTAAATACCCCACCCCATCTTCTGGCTTTGCCATATTATTAGCAAAATCCACCCAGGGGTTGTCCGGGTCGGGGGTACCCCACCCCCACCCTGAGTATTGCCTAAGGCTCCGGACCCCGGAAACCTCAGGGATCCCGCCATCCCCCCCACTGTAACACCCATTTCTCCTAATCCGCCAACACCCCCTTAAGGGTGGGAGGGTGGGATGCCAGCCATGCTGCTTCACCGCTTGTCGAGCACAGACTGCCGTCCCACCGACCCTCCGCATTTGCCCTTTCCCTCCTGAAGCCTCTCCACTCTTCATTGGCTCCTGCTGCTCTCAATCACTCCGTGGGAGCCAATTAATTTAAATGACGCCATCCCTTCCTCCCAACATGCACCCTCTCCACCGAGGCCTACCATGCGCCGGGACCATGCACTGCGCCACTCCCTGGTTACCTGCGGCCATCGGGTACATGGCCCCGCTGCCTTTTCCATTCTTCAAGACTATAATTGAAAACCATTGGCAAACAAAAAGTGCAGGTGCTTTAAGAATATCTCCACAACACACAGAACAAAGTTATTTCTTAATGTCACACTACAGAAGCAGCCATCTTGCGGAGGACTTTTTTATAATATTGATATATTCTTACAGATTGGGACTTCAAGAAACAAACAACTTAAAATTTATTAAAACGTCCTGCTACTAATAAATGAACTGCATAATAAGCATATAACTAAAATCCATATGATATGAAAATTATTCCTTCAAAACATTTGACAACAATCTCAACAGGAAGGGCAATAAGTACAATAAATTGAAATGCTAAGATTATCAGACACTTCCCATAACTTCAGACAAAATACCAGAGCTGGAAATCCGCTGTCATTCACAGTATTGAAATAATTACTTTAAATGAAGGTTTATTAAAACCAAAACTAAAATCAACATGTACAAAATCACAGAGCTACGACATTTATCTCTGTTTTATAATTAAACTGAGATCAAGAAAGCTTTCAAAACAAAGTGCACCTATCTAGAAACCAAAACACATCCTCAAATATAGAAAAACAATTGAAATTACCTTAAGACTCAAGAATGAAATAGAGAATCTGCACAGTCTTTACACATTACTGCTAACCCCCCCACCCCCAGGTATTTCCAATATCAACTTGCAAGCCTTGCAATATGACTCTAACTTACTAAAGAAGAAAATCAGCATATGAGAACACAGCAATTAATTACCAAGCCAGGCTTCAAATCCTTTACAACCAGAAAACATTATCCTTTTAAAAATATGACATCATTATACACTTTCTCTTCTAATACAAACAACTTATATTTTCACATGCACCACTGCTTTACACCATGTAGGATGATACTCTCAGAACTAGTGGGCAGCCACCCTTAAATACTGACTGCCATTTCATATTTCAATGCTTCATTGCCACTACTCAATGAATACCATCATGCTCCAGGGTTTACAAGAATATTGACTGCCTCTCTTAGCTAAAACCCGTGACATAAACTGAGTCTGTCTGTACTTTCTGCCTTGCCTTGAATGAAGAAAAAGGAATAACCTGGCACAAACTGAAGGACAGACATCTCTTTACCCGTTGCCTACTTATGACTGGGCTTCCAAAAGAATGACCTTGGTGCTTTGGCTTCTCTGCTCTTTTTGCCCCAAGAAGGAACACAACTATTCAGCTCATTACACAACTGCCATTTCACAGCCCAGGGGTGCTGCAAATTCTTACGTAGAAGCAGGGCCAGTGTTAGAGATGCAGGAGCTTAGGATAGAAATTTGAGAGAACATAAAAACATAAGTTTTGCTATACTGGGTTAATCCAGGTCACAAATTCCTGACAGAAACCTAAAAAGTAGACAGATTCCATGTTACTTATTCCAGGGATAAGCGGTGGATTTTCCACAGTCCACTTTAATAACGTGTTATGGACCTTTCCTCCAGGAGCTTGTCCAAACCATTTTTAATTCAACTATGCTAACAGCTTTTACTACATCCTCTGGCAACAGATTTCAGTGATCAATTATACATTGAGTGAAAAATATTTTCTCTTATTAGTCTTAAATGTACTACTTTATAGCTTCATTGTATGTTCTCTAATCTTTGTACTTTCTGAAGGAGTAAAGAACAGATTTATGTTTACCCTTTCCAATTCACTCATTATCTTATAGACCTCTATCATATCTTCCCTCACCTGTCTATTTTCCAAGCTAAAGAGCCCTAACATCAACTTCATTTCAATCAACACAGGGAGTACCGCCAGGGTCCTCTCTGGCCTTCTCTTCAACAGCTACTTACAACCTGTCTGTAAAATCTTCAAGCAACATAAGATCCACTACACAATCTATGCAGATGATATCATGGTATATAAATGCCTTCTTGACATGAACAATTGGCTGGCATCCAACAACAGCCAAGTCAACTTCAAGAAATCAGAAACTGTTCATAACAAGGGACACATCGTTTACCCCTCCCTCTTCAATAACCATAGCAGACACTCTAATCACAGTAAAGGAGGAAGTACACACCTTGGGATTACCATTGACCGCTTCTTAAACTTACAAGCCCATATTAACAAAACCTCCAAGAACACATTCCAAACACTTGCTATCATCAGTAGACTAAAACCCTTCTTAGTCTAGATCATTTTCGTACAGTCTGCCAAATGCTCATAACCCTGTTCTGGATTATTGTAACTCTCTCTTTCATGGTCTATCAGCACAAACTATCCGTTCCTTTCAGTTGTCTCAGAACACTGCTGCCTGCATAATCACAGGATCACCCATTAACGATCACATAACTCCACTACTATATCAGCTACATTGGCTTCCAGTCTCCTCACACGCTAAATACAAAGCTGCTGTTATGATCTTCAAGGTAAGAAAAGACCTGTCAGCAGGAGACCTACATGATCTCATATGTACAAACTCAAGTAGCAGACCTAAGAGGCAGACCACAAGAGACACCATACTGATCCCCAATGCTTACACTAAAGCGAAGAACTCCACTACAAAGAGAGTCCTTTCCTTAGCTGCTCCCACAATCTGGAACACTTTGCCTGAAAAAATCAGAACAACGAAAAACTTAAAGGACTTCAGAAAACTTCTCAAGAGCTTTCTCTTCACCGACCACTTCAAAGACAATAGCTAGTCCTTCCCTCTAATGCTCATACCCAATCCACAGATAACTCTGTTTATGTCTCTATGTATATAAATTCCGCCTCCGGGCACCTCCTGCATGCCACCCTTTCCTGTATTTTACCACAAGTTCTCTGTAATATGTTGAGTTCTATGTAAACCACTTTGATTGTAAGAAAAGGCAGTATAAAAATCCTGTTAAATAAATAACCTTTTAAGCTTTTCCTCATAGGTGGATCCTTCCATCCCCTTTATCATTTTGGTCATTGTTCCCTGTACCTTTTTTAATTCTGCTAGATCTTTTATTAGATGTGATGACCAGAACTGCACTCAATACTCAAGATGCAGTCATACCATGGAGCAATACAAAGGCATTATGATATCATTTGTTTTATTCTGCATTCCTTTCCTTATAATTCCTCACATTCTATTAGCCTTCTTGGCCACCACTGCATACTGAGCAGAGGATTTCAACATATTATCCATGACGACACTAAATCCTTTTCCTGGGTAATGACACCTAATGTGGAACCTTGCATTTTGTAGCTATAGTTTGGATTGTCTTTCCCTTAGTAGGTAAGTTTTCACCTCTCCACATTTAATTTTTCAGTCATTTGGATACCCAGTCTCCCAGTTTCTCAAGGTTCTCTTACATTTTTTCTCCATCCTTTTGTGATTTAGCAACTTGGAATAATTTTTTGTTGTCTGCATTTTGATCACCTCACTTGTTCCCATTTCCAGGCCATTTATAAATTAGGAGTTTGCAGGCAAAACAAAATTAGTTACATTTAGTTGCCTGTGTCATGGTAAATTATTTTGTTTTAATAAACATTCACTGTCTTATGGCTGCTGTCCAAACAAAAAATGTAGCTGAAAGATTACTAGAGGTGTCAGGCAAATTAAAAACCCCAAATGGCTCCTTCTCTTATGTTAGAGCCTGGCCTCAAACTGTTGTAGCAAAGTGCAGTCAATGAATAAATCCAGGAGTCAATTGACAGGGTCCAAGCCAGTTTATTGTGCACAGGCCCAGACAGTGAAAGCTTCAAAAGGAACTGAGCAAAAGTTTTTACAGAGACATAACCATTTATACCTCTTTTTCAGTTTGATACATGAGAACTTTCTATTGGTTCTAACTCGATGCATACAAACTTCTCATTGGTTCTACGCTCCCTGCACCTGTCCAATTAGAAATCCCTCCAGGGCCTAGCAACCAGCCCCCTCCCTTAGGATTGCTCTAACAATGGTGCAGTTCTTGATTTTGTTACTTCTCTACTGCAAGGTTATCCCTAGCTCCAGGAATGCATGTATTGAAACATTTCTTTTCTTTCACACACAAGAGAATAATGAAAGACTTATGAATTCATAAAAACTTCTTATTAAGCACTTTAAAACAGTTTTCTCATTTCTCACAGATTTTTGGTTCTTTTTTAGCTATAATGGAAGTTAGGATCCAGGCCTAACTTACAGGCCTTTCATAATAGCAGGCCATGCTAGGCCATAGCCTACCACAAAACCACTGACCTTTCTGTTACAAGGCAGGCATCTTACAGGAAAAATTTCTACATCTCCATGGGAGCTGGTTCTAGCTAGCATTTTCTTAACTGTGTCTTGTATTCCTGTGATCTTCGTTCCTGTTTTCTGATTGGCCAAAATTTTGTCTGGTCTGGAGATCTGTGCAGAATCCTTCCTGAAGTTTTTGCCTTGTGAATCTAGTGACTCCTTCTCCAAGGACTTACTACAAAGACTTATTTTGCTATGTACTTGTGCCAGAAATTCTGTGAAACTGTGCGTAATGATACTATTAGAGACATTTACCAAGTGTGATCCAGATCTTGGTTGTTCAATTAAAGGCAGAGTTTACAATGGGACATTCAAGTGCAATCTGGAACATCAAAGCCAGAGCATCTGAAAAAAAAGCAGGCATGTGCAAATTCAAGCACAATTTCAGAAACATGGACATGCCTGATATGGACAACTGTAGAGATATATACATAGACATCCGCAGAACAGCACTGCAGAACATGGATGTCTAATAGCATAATGGTTAAAGTACTGTGTTGGGGTCAGGGTTCATATCCCAGCATGAGTCTTTATGAGCTTAGAATAATCGCTTAACTCTACACTCTCTTTAAGCAAAAACAAGTACTTTCCTGATGCGTTTTTGTACTTGCAGCAGGTCTAAACGTGGACGTGCCTGCAGATGTTCCTATCAAGTTTTCCAAAGATTCAGATTGCCTATGCAGTTCTAAAACTGTCCTTAATAGACAATGAGCTGACTCGATGCAACTTATAAACTTGTTGGAACTGAGACATTCTAGCTTCCTTTTCTTGAAATATTTTAACAGTCTCTGTTGAAATATTAATCCCTTGTTCCATAACTCCCCTTTACATAATATTAGTAGAAGTAACAGTCTTCCAAATCTCTAACAATCCTACTTTAGAAGGAATATTGACACCTGAAGGAAGACTTGCTGTTTCAACAAACTATATGGGTTTAAGCATAGAAGCAGGTAAAACTAACTGAATTGGGTTGCTCAATGGAGGGCTACTCGAGATCCACTCACCTTCCACTAACTTGTGGGAATCTACATTCCCACCAAGCTGGCACAGTTGGTCTTTCAGAGGGGGAGGAGGAGTTCCTGCAAGGAGACTTAAAGTTGCCCCAGAAGATGTCACCAAGGGAGCTTATCTCAGAGACCAGTCCAGTAAATGTGCCGGACATTATATGCTTATTCATCGGGCCTGTCACGGAAGGGATAAGTGTTGAAGCTGAAACAACCGGCTTAGGGTTCTTACCTTTTTTTACTGCTTTCTTTAAGTAATATTATACCTGGCACTCAGAAATCTCCAAAGTGCCCCCTGAAGTGCCACCATAGGAGCACACCCCTTTGATCATATGCTGCTTCAATTATGACCTGTGGCCACGCTCCACAGCTACACAACAGGATGGTCAAATTTAAAGCACCCAATAGCCATGATGACATATTCTGCGTAGGGGCAGGGCATCATGTCAGTTTCTCTCACTCTCAGATGATTTTTCCCAGCTGTGAAATCCCTCTAGGACTCTGCACACTGCTGCCACATGCCACTCCAGCCAGGCACCTCTTTTCATTACTTAAATGTACTTTTAAATTAAAAAAAATATTGGAATAAAAGGCATTCCAGGGTGCAATGCTGAATTTTAGAATTGTGTGCATGTATGAATGCCTTCAAAAACTCAAGCCTTTTTCAGAAGATCTCCTTTAGGAACAGGATACATTTTTAAACCATTTTCCACTGGATCTCAGCATTTTTCTACTAATCCAGTTCAGATTTTTAAGTTATCAGTCAGTGTTTTAGAAAGCTGCTATGTAAACTCCTGACTTCTTTTAACCTATTTTTTGGGTGTGAGTTGGGCAATTATGGCACTGCCACAGGTTGGCTAACCAGCTAAAATCTTTGAATATGCCCCCTATAACTCTTTGCTTTTATTTACTCCTCTAACTCCTCAAGGGGGGTCATCAGCCTTTGACACTTCCTTGTGCTGTAGTTTCCCTAGTCATATGTGCATCCTGGTAGAAATATGTATTTATTTAACAGGTCTTTTAAAGTGCTTTATCATTTCAATCAAGCAGTTTGCATTGAAACTTAAACTTGGAAATATACATTAAACAGGGACATTGACAACTTGGATTTTTCTGAGGCAATGGAGGGTTAAGTGACTTGCTCAAGGCCACAAGGAGTGCTAGTGGGAATTGAACCCTGGTCTCCCAAGCCAGTGCTCTTAACCTTTAGGCTACTCCTCCATTCAGTTTGTCATCCCATTAAGGGACCTTTGGGTATCCTTACTCTGTTCAAAGAAAGGAGCCTGAACTTCTGTTCCTAAGGAGAAGAGCTTAAACTTGCATTCCCAGAGAGGAACTTAACTCGGTTTCAAGAGTGAAATATGAATATATTATTCTCACAGAAAATGCTGGACTTCTGTTGTACAAGTTAACTAAGAGACTGTATAAATGCTGGTGTGCAGTTCATAATTTAACTCTTGCTGTCTTCTCCTGTTAATTCTGGAAGAAAGCTACGACTTTGTTCTGCTTGCTGTTATTTCCCCAACTCTTTTTAAATAAATACTTCTGAATGCATATCCTGGTGCATTTGGCCTAAGATGCTGTATACTCACTCATCCTATTTTCCCACATTCACAAATGCTTCGCTTTGTCCAAAGAATTGTATAATGAGAACTCCAGAATGTCTAAATAGTTCATGCCAGAGCTGGAAAGACATGAAGACTCCCATGGCATGTTTCAGAGAGCAATTAATTCCAACCTTGTCAGAAAAATAGAGAATGTGTCAAGGGTTTTGATGGCTCTCAATTTTTCTGTATAGAAATTCATTTGCATTTAGATTACTGTGCATGCTGGTAAGGAAGTGACATACTGTATATTTAGGTGGCGTCCTTACCCACATAGTGATTTGTTTGTGTAGGGGCAACCGTGGTATTCAGTGCAGAATCTATGGTGCTCTCAATGAGTAGTAGTCTACATATATAATATGTATATTTCTGTTAGACCTCATGCCAAATAATGTGATCATGCAAGCTAAAATGCCACTTAAGGGCCATTCACTAAACAATGTGCCCATTGTGTAATAGCTAATAATGGTTGCGATGGTCAAACTATAATGTCATTTTGTTACATGAGAATTTTCATTACTGTCTCTATTAGTACCATACTATACATGAGAGAAAGTCCATATCCCTTTAGATTCACAAGTGCAAAATATGCAATAGAATAGTAATGCAGCATATTGGAAGGAAGGAATGCTGATAAAGCATTCCCATGATTTTGGGGATTTTTTTTTACTAAGCTTTATTTCTATACATGATTACAAAGTTATATTGTCTAACTATTTTGATTTGCCTGATTCAAAATATTAGGAGGGGAAGATGTAAATTGAATAAAGAATAATCATGCATGCATGGCTAAGCTGCTCCTGCCCTGTTCAAAAGTCATGGAAATGCAGAACGATGAGGCATAAGAATATATTTAATAGGTTCAAAAACTGAAGCTGCAGCTTTACAGTAAGATAAGAGTACTGATGCAGTATGAAAAATGTCATAGGAAAATTACAGAAACAAATGATAGCAGTATAAATACAGTATAATCATAAAAGTGACTAGAACTGCACATCAGTGACAACTGTTCCAAGCTGGAGTTAACATATATTTGTATCTGAAAATTTCTGATTTGGAGTGAATCAGTCCTAGAAGACATGTTTAGGTTTTGGGCAACTGGTGGTCCCCTTCGTTATTACAGTAGATATCCCTTCTGCTGACTGATGACATAATTTACAAATTGTGGATCTATTTTTATGAAAATTTAAATTTGGCAAATACTAAATATCTTCTTCTATTTGACTGAAAAAATATATTGCATGAATTAAGCTTGAGGATAATTTTATAACCAGGCGCCTAATTTAAGACATTCAAAAAGCATCTATTTTAAGCCTATTTTATAAGGACAAGTAGGCACCTACTTTTCTTTGTAAAATACTACTACTAATAATCATTTGTATAGCACTACAAGGCGTACGCAGCACCCGTACATAAAGATGTAAGACACAGTCCCTTCTCATTAGAGTTTAGAATCTAAATACTGACATTAAGTTATTAAAAATATTCCTTAAGTCCAGGTGAATAATGAAAAATTGTGGCTGAACTCACAGAACTTAAGTCAAACAAAACAAAAAAATGGGTTCACTAAATTAATTTGAAAAATAAAGATAAAGGCATCAACAGGCATTTAAAGAAGACCCATAAACACGGGTCCATGTTAGCTCAAGCCTCACCATTTGACTCCACTACCCAATAATTTTCATTCAACATTTATCATATAGAAATCTTTTAAAACTTTTATAAAGCAATATACTTTGGTGAAAAAAAGATAGGCAAGGAAAACCCTCACCTACCTTAAAGGCGCAGGTTAGCTTCAGCGACGTCCGGTATCTGCGGCGATCCCTGGATATTCAATGTCATCGCCGTGCATTGAATATATAAGAACATAAGAACATAAGATATGCCATACTGGGTCAGACCAAGGTCCATCAAGCCCAGTATCCTGTTTCCAACAGTGGCCAATCTAGGTCATACGTACCTAGCAGTTTCCCCAAAAGACACAGGTTCCGCAATGCTTGTACTGGGTCAAGCATTGATATCCTGGGTGCCTTCTTAATAATGGTTTATGGATCTTTCCTCCAGGAACTTCTCCAAACCTTTTTTAAACCCAGCTACACTAACAGCCTTTACTACATCCTCCAGTAACAAATTCCAGAGTTTGATTACACGTTGAGTGAAAAAATATTTTCTTTTATTAGTCTTAAATAGTTTACCCTGTAGCTTCATTGCATGTCCCCTAGTCTTTCTATAGTCTGATAAGGTAAACAATCGATCTACGTTTACCCGTTCCACTCCATTCATTAATTTATAGACTTCTATCCAGGTTAGAGGTTGGCGGGGAGGGCTATTAGTCAATGAGGCGCATAGCCCTTCAAAAATGAGCTTAGCTCAACATTAGGCCCTAAAACCTGTGGCAGCTAGTGTGATGACAGTGGCCAGCCAACGCTGCTGAACCCTAGACCCAGATATTCAATGCTGGGGCCATATCCAGCCACCAGCACTGAATATCCAGCTGAGCTAGGCAACTAACTAGGAAGCAGCGATATTCAGCCCGTGCCCACTTAGCTTTGGCACCTGACCTTCACTGCTGAGGGATAACCAGGTAGCAGCTGAATATCACCAATGACTGGTTATCCTTGGGTGCTGCACCCGATCCAACTCCAGAATGCCCCAGTGCTAGCTGGTTAGCATAAGGGCACCTAGCAGCAGCACCCACAGATATTCAGTGGCACTAATCATGTTGGTACTGCTGAATATCCTGTTCGCTGCATTTAATCATTTAAAATCCCACATTATAGTATATCACCTCTACCCACATCCTTTGTAAAACCCTCATGCCCATCCTATTATCATATGGTCTTGTAATAGTTGGTTCAATGTAAACCGCTTTGATTCATAGATAAAATGATAAGAATAAATAAATATCGGCCCCTTAATAACTACTTTCTGATTTTAGTTTTCCAGCCAGTTGTATAAGAAATGTATAGTCTATTCTAAGCCATATATGTTTTTAGCATTTTTAGTTTCCTTATATCATACGAGACAGAGAGAAATCTTTTACTTTAAACCTAAATATATCAAATCTATGCATGCTCCTTTATCTACAAGTTTTGTCATTCTGTCATGCATTAAGACGCCAATTCTATTTGGGGCATGTTCGGGCCATTCAGCTGTCCAAAAAATGGACGTGCCCCAATTACACCCGATTGTGCAACCATGGGAGCAAGACATTCCTGTGGCTGCAGAATCGAGCACTTAGATAGCCCGTATGTCTCCCGATTCTAAAGCATGGGACGTCCATTGTGCTGCACATCCAGGCGGCCCTGTGCTCCTACTGAAATCCTGGTGCCATGGTGTCCCAAAGCCATGGCACCGGGATGCCCAGCAGGAGCGCTGAAGGCCTGATGCCACTCTCAGTCGCATTTCCCATCTGCCAGACACTCGGCATGGTCTGCCAGGGTTGGGATCGGGTGGAGGGGCACCATCTGCTGCTGCTCACCTCGGTGTGGGGTTCTGCCGAAAATCACCATTTTCAGGGTGACTTATTCCACCTCTGAGGTGGAATAAGTCCCCTGTCCATCTTGGCCTTGCCAGAGGTACAGGGCCATGACCAGAATAGGCCCTGTATTTTCGGGGTCATGGGCCCACCTCCACTCTGCCCCCTCTCTGCCCCAGCCCTCCCCCTTCAACCCCCATCCAGCACACCCTACACAAGCCCGCTGAGCATGTGGGGATCCTGGGGTTTGGAATTCACTCCCTGCAAATAGCAGGGGTTGGATCTCCAAGCCAGATGTCCATCTCCGCTATTTCCATCTCAGAATGACCCCTTAACTTCTTTCTGTGAAATTTAGTTAAGAGATTCAATGAGCTTTTGGATCATTTACATTGTTAGCTAAAGTTTGCACACAATTTTTATGCATAATCACAGCCAGAATTTTGCATGTTCTGGGCTATGGCAACACATGAAATATAAGATAAAAGTGCCTTTCGCATAGTGGTGGCATGCCATAATTAAAGGGAAGGGACCACCATCCTGAATGAGAAGCCCCCCCAACATCCTCTTCCCCAGCTTTGATGTTGAAAATGTCACAGTTCTCCCCAGTGCCCTTCCATCAATGAGGGTCAGGTCAGCCTGGCCTGGCCCAGCTCACCCCATCCCTCCTGTAATGCTCCACGTCCCTTGGGACCTCAACTCACCCCAAGAGCTCCAGAGAGATGGAAGAAAGAGAAATCCCATCTCACTCCTGCAGTGCTACCACTAGAAGTCAGAATGCCAAATAAGGAGCACTCCTCCTTATTTGGCAATCTGATCCTTGGCAGTAGTACCGCAAGATTACTGCTAGGGATCAGCGGTGCCATTTTAAAGAAGACAGTCACTAGCACAGGAGCGAGTGTGGATCACTCCAGCTCCCATCACCCCCCAGACCCTTTGGGGTGAGTTGGGGTTCTTTGGGAGATGGGGACTATGGAAGGGGTGGAGCAATCAGGCTGGGCCAACCCACCACAATGATAGATCAGTGGGGTTTGGGGGGAAACAGGGGGTGGCTTATGACATTTTCACCCCATATTGGGGCTGGGGAGGGGGTAACGGACCCACTGGATCAGCAGAGATTGAAGGTCCCCTGGCAGAGAGAATCCAGGGAGCCTCCCATGTAGGCCAGTAAGCTAGCTGGCTGAGGTCACTGCCACATGAAGGACACTTTTTTCACAAAGCACTTGAAAAAATAAGTACAGCTCTTTAGTCATCAATTTGAATTTTATCAGCTCTAATGTTGTTGTTGTTAAGTGCCGTTGAGTCGGAGTTGACTCATGGCGACCCTCTGGATAGCTATCCTAAATTGTGTTCAGCCTTCAGTCAGGCGGCTCATTGTTGACAGACTGGTACCTGTAGCTGCTGTTATTGTATTGATCCATCTCATTGCTGGCCTTCCTCTTTTGCGTTGACTTTCTATCTTGCCAAGCATGATGTCTTTCTCTAATGATCTCTCTCTTCGCATGATGTGTCCAAAGTATGAAAGTCGAAGTCTTGTCATCTGAGCTTCTAAAGAAAGCTTAGGTTTGACCTCCTCTAGTATCGACTGGTTTGTTCTTCGGGCAGTCCATGGTATACACAGTATTCGCCGCCAGCACCATAATTCAAAGGCATCAATTTTCTTCCTGTCTGTCTTTTTCACTGTCCAGCTTTCACATCCATATGATGTTATAGAAAATACCATGGCCTGAACAAGTCAAATCTTTGTATGGAGAGAGACATCTCTGCTTTTGAGAATCTTATCTAGGTCTTTCATAGCCATTCCGCCAAGAGCAATGCATCGTTTGATTTCTTGACTGCTTGTTGCTTCTTTATTGATAGTTGATCCAAGTAGGTTAAAGTTGTTCACAATTTCAGCTCTAATAGGTAGTCATTAACGTCCCTCAATCTGCTTTTTGCTTTATAGTTAGCTAATATTCTCAGCCTTCATTATTTTTATATACAGTGGCAGTAACCTCCTCATTTTCTCAGCTATTTTTCATCCTTCCCATCTACTCTGGAAGCTTGACTATTTACATTCCCCTCAGATATATCTCATACTGACTGAATCTTCCATTCTGACTTTCCTGTAACCCATAATACCCTAAAATTAACCCACCGCTGTTTCCAGTACACAAACCTTTCATCACCCTTTAGCCCCATATCCACCACATGGGTTCATAAAATCCATATATATTTCCTCCAGAGTCTGACCATCCATTGATGCCTTAAATTATTCCTTCAAAAATTTCCCTTCATCCCTTTAACACTCACTTTCCGAATACTGGGCCTGCACTTTTATCCCTACTCTCCTTCGTCTCTATTTCCCACTTAAGATGATCTTCCTCTTCTGTCCTTTCTGCTTCCACACTTCTTTTCCTATGTTTATGTCCACATCAATTCTTCCATCTGACCTTGTGACACTTCCATCTTCTAACCATCATCATCTCATAGAAACATGACAGCAGAAAAAAACCACATGGACTATCTAGTCTGCCCTTCCATATCAAGCACTACAACAGTCACCTTTTTCCCTTTAGAGACCCCCTATGTTTGTCACATGATGGTGGCATGCTATAATTAAAGGGAAGGGATCACCTCCACTGGGAGAATATTCCATGTATCTACCACTCTTTTCATTAAGCAATATTTCCGCATAATACTTCTGAGTCTATTCCCTTTCACCCTCATCCTATGTCCCCTTATAGCAGAGCTTGCTTTCAATTGAAAGAGGCTCTCCTCCTCTGCATTTATGCCACAGAGGTATTTAAACATCTCAATCATATCACCTCTATCCCATCTTTCCTCTAATGTATACATATTGAGATCCTTAGGTCTGTCCTCATATGCTTTATAACCATTTTAGTAGCCACTCTCTGTACCAATTACAACCTGTTTATATTCTTTTGAAGGTGTGGTTTCCAGAATTGCACACAATTCTCCAAATGAGGTCGCACCAAAGACCTATACAGAGGCACTATCACCTCCTTTCTTCTGCTGGCCATTCCTCTCCTTATGCACCCAAGCATCCTTCTAGCTTTTGCCGTCACCTTTTCTACCTGATTAGCTACTTTAAGATCATCATACACAATCATGCCTGGGTCCTGCTATTCTTTTGTGGATAGAAGTATTTCCCCCCCACCCTCCATACTACTGTATATCACTCCCTTGGATTGCTGCAGTCCAAATGCATGCCCTTGAATTTTTTAACATTAAATCTCAGCTGCCAAATTTTAGATCATTCTTCAAGCTTAGCTAGATCCCTCCTCATGTTATCTACACCTTCCTGGGTGTCTACTCTATTACAGATTTTGGTATCATCCGCAAAGAGGTAAACCTTACTCAACAGCCCTTCTGCAATATCACTAACAAAGATGTTAAAAAGGATTGGACCAAGGACAGATCCCTGGGGCACACCACTGGTAACCTCCTTCTCCTCAGAGGGAGCTCCGTTAACCTGTACCCTTTGTCGCCTCCCACTCAACCAGTTTCTAACCCAAGCAGTAACTTTGGGGTCCATCCCTAGGGGTGCTCAGTTTGTGTCTAAATCACTTGTGTGGAAAGGTGTCAAAGGTTTTACTAAAATCTAAATACATCACATCTAGGGCTCTCCCTCAGTCCAACTCTCTGGTCACCCAGTCAAAAAATCAATCAGAATTGTCTGACAAAACCTGCCTCTGGTGAGTCCATGCTGCCTCAGATCTAGTAATCCATTGGACTCCAGAAACCTCACTATTTTCTCTTTCAGCAGCACTTCCAATAATTTTCTCTCCACCGAGGTTAAACTAACCTGCCTGTAGTTTTCAATCACATCCTTACTTTTGCTTTTGTGTAAAGGCACCACATGTACCTCTCTCCGGTAGTCTGGCACTACTCCCAACTCCAAGAGGCATTGAAAAAGTCAGTCAGTGGAGCTGCTAGAACAAATTCCCTCAGTATTCTCAGGTGTATCCCATCGCTTTGTCTACTTTAAGATTAGCTAGCTTCTCACGAACACATCTTCTGAAAATTGTTCAAGATGCCCCTCATGTCTGTTCCTATTTGTGAGTATTTTCTGAGGTCCTGCTCCTGGTTCTTCATCTGTGAACATAGAACAGAAATATTTGATAAGCAATTCTGCTTTATCCTCATCAGCTTTTACATATTCCTCCCCTTTACCCTTGAGTCTGACAATAACACTTTTGCCCTTCCTCTTCTCACTAGCATATCTGAAAATGACTTATTCTCCCATTTTATTTCATTGGCTATTTCCTCCTCTATCTGAATCTTTGCCTTCCTGACTACTTTGCTAGCTTATCCAAGTTTTTGAAAAAATAGATGCCTGTCTTCCTCTCTCTGTGATCTCTTGTATTTCATGAAGGCCTCCCTTTTTTTCTACACCTTTTCAGCTACTTCTTTCGAAAACCATAGCAGTTTCCTTTTCATTTTACCTTTATTTACCATTTTAACAAAAAGGTTGGTTGCCCTTAAAATATCCCCTTTCAATTTTGCCTACTGTTTTTCTACATCCCCCCCCCCCCCCCCGCTGCTCCTATTCCACTAACGACTCCCTGAGGTATTGGCCCATCATATAAAGATAGTTTTGCTAAAGTCCAAGACCCTCACTTTTGAATGAATTCTATCAGTCCAGGTACTAATACTGAACCACATCATCTGGTGATCATCGGATGCAAAATAATTTCCCACCATAACATCAGAAACACTTTCACCATTGGTAAGCACCAAATCCAGTATGGCCTCTTCATATGTGGGTTCTGTTACCAGTTGCCTGAATAGTTCTCCCTGTAGAGAATCCAGGATCTCTTTACTTCTAGATGATACTGAAGCAGGGATGTGCCAATCAACATCTGGCATATTGAAAACCCTATCAGTAGCACTTCCCCTTTCCTGGTAAATGCTGCGTATGTCTTCAATTAACTCTCCATCCACCTCTTCTCCCTGTGAGGGAGGTCTGTATATCATGCCAATGCAAATAGATTTCTCCTTCCCTCTATCTAGTTTAATCCACAGTGCCTCCTCTCTGCCTTTTAAGCTCTGCATTTCCATAGCTTTAAAATTATTTTTTACGTATAGTGCCACTCCTTGTACCCTTCTTCCTACCCTGTCCTTTCTGAATAAAATATCACCTGGTATAGTTACATCCCAGTCATGGTTGTCCACTAAATCCAAGTCAGCCTCTCCCATTAAAGCCTGAAACATAGAAACATAGAAACATGATGACAGAAAAAGACCACATGGCCTATCTAGTCTGTCCTTCCATAACAACAACTACAACAATCCACTTTTTACCTTTAGAGATCCTCTGTGTTGGTCCCATGCTTTTTTGAATTCAGTTACTGTCCTCATCTCTACCACCTCCACTGGGAGACTATTCCATGGATCCACTACTCTTTCTGTAAAGAAATATTTCCGCATATCACTCCTGAATCTATCTCTCTTCACCCTCATCCCATGACCCCTCGTAGCAGAACTTGCTTTCAATTGAAGGAGGCTCTCTCCCTGAACATTTATGCCACGGAGGTATTTAAACATCTCAATCATATCACCTCTATCCTGCCTTTCCTCTAAGGTGTACATATTAAGATCCTTAAGTCTGTCCTCATATGCTTTATAATGCACCTCTGCACCGACTCCATCCTGTTCACATCCTTTTGAAGGTGCGGTCTCCAGAATTGCACACCATACTCCAAATGAGGTCGCACCAAAGACTTATACAGAGGCATTATCACCTCCTTTTTTCTGCTAGCCATTCCTCTCCGTATGCACCCAAGCATCCTTCTAGCTTTTGCCGTCGCCTTTTCTACCTGTTTAGCTACTTTAAGATCATCAGACACAACCACGCCTAGGTCCCGCTCTTCTTTAGTGGACAAAAGTACTTCACCTCCTATACTGTATTGCTCCCTTGGATTGCTGCAGCCCAAATGCATGACCATTCTTCAAGCTTAGCTAGATCCCTCCTTATGTTATCTACACCTTCCTGGGTGTCTACTCTATTGCAAATTTTGGTATTATCCGCAAAGAGGCAAACCTTACCCGACAGCCCTTCCGTTATATCACTAACAAAGATGTTAAAAAGAATCAGACCAAGGACAGATCCCTGGGGCACACCACTGTAACATCCTTCTCCTCAGAGTGAGCTCCATTTACTTGTACTCTTTGTCGCCTCCCACCCAACCAATTTCTAACCCGAGCAGTAACTTTAGGGTCCATCCCTAGGGTGCTCAGTTTGTTTATAAGTCGCCTGTGAGGAACAGTGTCAAAGGCTTTACTGAAATCTAAATACACCACATCTAGAGCTCTCACTCGGTCCAACTCCCTGGTCACCCAGTCAAAGAAATCAATCAGATTTGTCTGACAAGACCTGCCTCTGGTGAATCCATGCTGCCTCGGATCCTGTAATCCACTGGACTCCAGAAACCTCACTATTTTCTCTTTCAGCAGCGTTTCCAATAATTTACTCACCACCGAAGTTAAACTAACCGGCCTGTAGTTTTCAACCACATCCTTACTTCCGCTTTTGTGTAAAGGCACCACATGAGCCTCTCTCCAGTCCTTTGGCACCACTCCCGACTCCAACAAGGCATTGAAAAGGTCAGTCAGTGGAGTTGCTAGAATGTCCCCAAGTTCCCTCAGTATTCTAGGGTGTATCCCATCCGGTCCCATCGCTTTGTCTACTTTAAGTTGAGCTAGTTTCTCACGAACACAGTCTTCTGAAAATTGTTCAAGATGTCCCTCGCTTCTGTTCTTATTTGTGGGTGTTTTCTGAGGTCCTGCTCCTGGTTCTTCATCTGTGAACACAGAACAAAAATATTTGTTAAGCAATTCCGCTTTATCCTTATCAGCTTCTACATATTCCCCCCCTGCACCCTTGAGTCTGATAATACCACTTTTGCCCTTCCTCTTCTCACTAATATATCTGAAAAAGGAAAAGGAAACTGCTATGGTTTTCGAAAGAAGTAGCTGAAAAGGTGAAGAAAAAAAGGGAGGCCTTCATGAAATACAAGAGATCACAGAGAGAGGAAGACACAGCTTGCTTTCAATCGAAGGGGACTCTCCTGTGCATTTATGCCACTAAGGTATTTAAACGTCTCAATCATATCACCTCTGTCCCGTCTTGCTTTATAATGAAGACCACTCACCATTTTAGTAGCCACCCTCTACACTGACTCCAACCTTATTATATCCTTTTGAAGGTGCGGTCTCCAGAATTGCACATAATACTCCAAATGAGGTCGCACCAAAGACTTATGCAGAGGCACCATATGTGCAGCCCTACAAGCCATCTGAGCCCGATTCCCCCTCTGGCTCTCCCCATCCATTCTGAGCAGTAGGATGGGGAGAGCCAGCGGGGGATGTAAGGGATTAGGATCTGAGCGGAACAAGGACGAGCCCAGCAGGATGTACAGAGCCGATTCATCTCAAGGCCCTGTACATCCTGCCATGTCAAAGGGGATATGCTGCTTATTGCACCCTGGCCGGGTGTGGGGGTGGGGGGGTCTGCACTGCCTGATCCAGGCCACAGCAGGCCAGTCGTGGGTCGGGCAGTGGGGAAGAGGGAGGATGCAGCGGGGGTACATCGGGCCGTTGATGGGCCCGATTCTGTGCACCACGGGAACATTTAGTTCCCACGGTCCAGAATCAGGTCCTAACTGGCCCGTCTTCCTCGTGGATGTCCGGATGGCCTAGATGTCCCCCTTCCTAATCAGGCTTCACTTATGTTTTCCTGTTGTTATATTTTTATATGTTATTTATTATTCAGAGTCAATATCCCTCGAAGAAGGCCCTGTACTGGCACATATGTAGGGTGACCTCAAGGATACCATTAAAGTTTGCTGCAACATCCTATGACATGGTGTGGCCTGCTTTTTCTTGTACTGATTGTTCTGTGATTCTGCCCCTCTTCAACCAACCGCTGCCGCTGTGTTACTAATAAAATCTGAAGTACAAGTGGGGGTTTTCAGATCTCCATGGCTTCAAAGGCCCTGGTGTCCCGTCCCCCCCCTCCGCCCCAGACAGAGCCTTGGAGCTTGTGGGCATCTTAAAGTCCCCACATATGCTGCAGATTTTACTGCAGCTGCAGCCGCCTGACCTCTGTTGTATTGCATGTAGATTCTGGAATTTCATTTTGATTTTTGTTTACATTTATGTTCTGTGTGACCAAGGCCAGGTGATCTGTTAGCATGGATTTTCTATGCAGTATTTAGCTCAGACCTTTGCAATAGTAGCTCAAGGCAAATTACAGTCACGTACCATCTTGTCCCCAGAGGGCTTAAATTCTAAATTTATAAACTACGCTGTGGTTCTCATGTTTTCTATTTGTTCTCTGGTGTGCGAGCACCTTGCATCTCCTTTGTTTTCTGCAAAATACATATTACATTTAATACTGTGCTGATGCAGTGTGCAGTGTTAGAAGTCAGTGTAGTTTCTATTAGATTCCCGATCTACATAATTAAACTGCAACAATTTTTGCTACATATAAACATTGAAAAGGGTTTTTTTTTGTTTTTTTTAATTATATAACTTGTGAATATGTTGCTTTATTTTTCTTGGGGCACCCATGTGTCCGGTGTTCGGAGTGACCCCCTGCTCCTTGACTAGTGCTCTGAGGAAGCATCTCCTTTCTGGGAGCAGTGGGGGGGAGGGGTGGGGGTGGAGCTAGCTCTCTTGCTTGAGGCAGTACATTACCTTGAGGCAGTACATTACCTTGAATTTCAGGACTGGGAGAAGGAAGGGGTAGTGCTGGTGGAATGGCAGCAATATCCATGGCAGATAATCATTTAATTCTTGGCTTCCTGCTTCCTCTCACTGCCTGCAGTCACCATCATGTTGCTGCCTTCTCTTTTGCTATAGACTCCGGCTCCACTTGGCTGAGAACTGGGGTAATAGGAAGGGTGAGGAAGGGACAGAGCTGGGCTTTGAAGGGGAAGAAAGGGAGAGAAGGCTGGGGTGGTGGGTGATGGGAAGAGTGCCGGCATCAGGCTTAAGGGGGAAAGGGTAAATGTGCTGTACCCTTGACAACTGACATGAATCTGAGTAGTGGCACCAGGGCCGTACCATGCGTGAATCGCGCCCTGTGTGACTTGCACATCGGGCGTGCACCCCTCCGCACCACCATCCAGCCACCATCCAGACACTTTCTGGAGAGCGGCGGGAGAGAAGAGGCGCGCCTGATGTGCAAGTCACAGACATGCTAAGCAGGTCTGGTCCCTCCCTCCTCTGACACGGTGTCAGAGGAGGGAGGGACCAGACCTGCTTAGCTTGCCGTGAGAAGGCTTAAGGGGCGCATTTTAGCTGTCTGCTGTTGCCTGCCATTGCTGAGAGAAGAAAAAGTGGTGGCAGCAGGCAATGGCAGACAGCTGAAATGTGCCCCTTAAGCCTTTGCGCCCTGTGCAGCCGCACTGCTCGCACAGGGCTAGGTACGGTCCTGGGCGGCACCATGAGAGAGGTTTCTCGTGGTGATGGCATATTTTATTAACGATCTTTGTGGTTTGCTATACAGGTTCCCTATCCAGGTATTATTTTTAAGAAAAGCATAATGAATATGTATGAAATATATATATAAGCAAATGAATATGCAAATGTTAGCCCCCACAAATCTGACTACTCCATCCTTTGTCCCCCCAAATAAAACAGTCAAACTATGCACATGCTTGTATGTATGCTAGGGGTTTCTGTGTGTGCCAGTCAATTATACGTGCATTCATTTCTAGATATATGCATGTACATGCAATTTTCATGCATAAACAATTTTTAGATGCCCAAATGAACTGAATGTGCGCTAACAAATGCATACCCTCAGAGCCCAATTCAGTAAGGGCACTTCCAGCCTGTCCAGACGTCCAAAAGCAGGACAGGCCAGATTTGCAGACAATTCTGCACCTGCAGGAGCTTCCCACAAGAGTAGAATCGGGTGCAAAGGGCCTGAACAGGCAGGACATGCCCCAATTCAGACCTGCTTCAAGCCCAGCTCCCTCCCGGTCCAACCCTCCCAATGCTCCTGCATGGAGCCCTGGTGCCGTGGTGCCCCCATTCCCCGTAGACGTACAAAGATGCAGTTCCCCACTGCCTGACCCCCGGAGGGGCCTGCCAAGGCCAGGATTGGGCTGCGGGGAACCTCCCGCTGCCGCTCTCCTGGGTTGGGGGGTCCTCCACTGCCACTTTACATCCTCAGGGTGGAATAAGTCCCCCCCATCTAACTTCTCAACCCTGGACGTACAGGGCCGTGACCGGAATCGGCCCTGTTTTTTCGGGGTCATGGCCCATCTCCGCCCCACCGAGGTTCCTCCTCTGGCCTTCCCACCCCCATCTAGAGGTCCCCGCATAATGCCACTGTATGTGTGGGGAGTCTGGTGCTGGGAATTCACTCCCTGTGAATAGCAGGGACTGGACATCCAAACTGGACATCCACCCCTGCTACTCGCAGATAGCAATGACCCCCTTAGTATATACACATACTTGCTTTGTGTAAGATCATTTGACTGTGTTCTCATTTTTGATTATTTTTTTATGTTAATTGCTATGATAATGTGTATAGGAATGCATTTTCAGATATAAAGAATAAGCCCATTTCTTTCAGTCAAAAGAGGTGAAGTGGTGAAACTTGGCTAGTCTTTTGACATAGCAATAAAAGTGTATCAGTAAAGTTACATATGTTGCTCTGTTTGGTTTACCAAGTTACATATGCAGGCAATAATATTGCCATTCAAAAGCCATCTACTGCTCAAAGTATATATTCTGACCTGAAACTAGTGAGGTAATTATCCAAGAACATACAAGACAGTAACATTCCGACTATGGAAGGAACTCCGTTACAGTTATATGTGACATATTACTCGATATGATTGTCTTCTATGCATTCTATGGGATTGCTTTCTGTTTTCCCCGCGTCTTTGAGACATAACTTGGTTGCTGCACTCAGAATTTTCTCTGGCAGTCACTGGAATCAGAGGATTTGCAAGAGTGTGCTATGCAGCACAGATGAAACCGAACTAATCCCCTGTCTATTGTTCTGTAAACCTTTCACGATGGGCCTTTTCTCATTCAGTGGTTTATTTATCTCAGCCTGGTGCTGAAGTAGCAGGAGCTGCTGATCATGTTGCTCTTCCATGGGTTATGGGATTTGGGGTTTATGCACTAAAACGTGTGCTACAGTAAAATACAAAAGTGCATGCTGGAACACCACTTAAATGCTGTGCACTAGGGGGCGTCCACTTTATTTAAACCCAGAGAGATACAGTACTGGAACTTAACTGGCATCTCGCACTGAATATCCAGTTTTGCTGGTCAGCGCATTGCTATCCGCTTTGCAGTAGCATTCCTCCACTAACCAGATAGTGAAAACTGAAGTTAGGACAGCTATTGAGATGAACTAACTTTAACCGGTTAAGTTATCCAGTTAGTGGCTGAATATTGCCACTAACTGGCACTGCACACAAGCCACCCACAAAGCGCACTACTTTTAACTAGGCATTTACACAGTCCGTGGGGATTTTCAGTGGCAGTAACCAATTTGTAGAACCACAGAAGCGAGTAGTATTGGAAGTCACAGGCGCTTTATTAAATAACCAAACCCCAACGCGTTTCGGCTGTTGCCTTCATCAGGGGGTACTAGAGGACAGCAGAACAAAACGTTAAAATAAATAAATCAATGAATTAAAATATATCAAAACATGAAAAAATATAAAATTAATACAAAAAATTAATTAATAAATACAAATGATAAATAATAATAATAAATAATTAATCCATAATAAATTAAATTTAAGACAAATACATATAAAAATATACCATATAGATAAGAAAACCAACAATATATGATAATAAAATGTATATACCATACTTACAAGTGAGTCTTATTGGTACACTAGACGAAGCGCACAAAAGCAATAAAGATATGGCACAAACCAATCAATTGGTGGATAATGCTAGAAGTTAATATAAAAACATTAATATGATACTTAAACAATTAAAACCATCAATTTAGACATGCAACATTAAACATGACTTAAAAAATAAATAAATAAATGGTTAAGAAAGGACACAATGGAAAACCCAGACCTACAGATTAAACCCAAAAATAAATAAAAATAAAAATAATAATAAATATAAAATTAGCAATGAAAATAAATCATCCTTAGAGCACATAGTCTTCTGAAATATCTTATTGAAACAAGATAATAATGAGCACAGAGCATGCACTCTATCGGACAAACATATGTGATAACATTGTTACAAACGCAAGCTGAAAGAAAAAGACTCTGTGTTTTTTAAAAAAGGCAGGACTGCTCAACGGCAGGTAAATACATGGGTGCAGGAGTGTAGAGCAACATAGGGTTTTATCAGCATTGCATGGACTCGTTTAAAAATTGCAACCCGAATTAAACAGATGGCTGCCGGGGAAACCATCACAAAGGATCTATAACACCAGCATCTGACCATTTATTTCAACCCATAATATTTAAAAGCCACCCATATTACTGCTCAAATTATACATGCGACCTATGTGGTATACTAGAGAGTGAAGAAAAATATATATAAAGGAATCGCTAAGCATCCCAGTTAGAACAAATCTTATCAGCACCTTCTTAAAACGCCAACAATTGCCAACTCATTGGAAAGTTAAAAACATAGAAGAAAGTAACCAAAAGTATATAACAAAAAATGACAGCTCGAAGAGCAGATACCTGAACACCAACGGCCAGCTATGTAAAATCCTTGAGAACGCCGACTTTGGCGCGCATTTAAATTGACAGGCTGCACCGAAAAAATACATATGCATGAGATGACATCAACGGAGTAAACCAGCATCTTATATTAACAAGCACTATAGTAAAACACTTGATATCGGGTAAAAAATCCAGAGGTCAAAATAAAACAAATAGAAAAACAATTGTAGTAATGAAGAAGAAAGCAATCACTAAACCTCACAAGGTCTGGGTTTTCCATTGTGTCCTTTCTTAACCATTTATTTATTTATTTTTTAAGTCATGTTTAATGTTGCATGTCTAAATTGATGGTTTTAATTGTTTAAGTATCATATTAATGTTTTTATATTAACTTCTAGCATTATCCACCAATTGATTGGTTTGTGCCATATCTTTATTGCTTTTGTGCGCTTCGTCTAGTGTACCAATAAGACTCACTTGTAAGTATGGTATATACATTTTATTATCATATATTGTTGGTTTTCTTATCTATATGGTATATTTTTATATGTATTTGTCTTAAATTTAATTTATTATGGATTAATTATTTATTATTATTATTTATCATTTGTATTTATTAATTAATTTTTTGTATTAATTTTATATTTTTTCATGTTTTGATATATTTTAATTCATTGATTTATTTATTTTAACGTTTTGTTCTGCTGTCCTCTAGTACCCCCTGATGAAGGCAACAGCCGAAACGCGTTGGGGTTTGGTTATTTAATAAAGCGCCTGTGACTTCCAATACTACTCGCTTCTGTGGTTCTTCAGTTTGCTTTGCGAGCAGTGCTCCTGTTTGTGTTTCCTAAGTAACCAATTTGTGCCACTGAATATTGGGCTAAGCACATTTTAGCCACTTACCAGATCTGCTAACTGACAAATTAATGAATATACCCCCGATACGTTTTTTTCATGTACATACGGAAAATGCCTCAGCAGCAAAGGAGTAGATGCACATTAGAAACATAGAAACATGACCGCAGAAAAAGACCACATAGCCTTTCTAGTCTGCCCTTACATATCAACCACTACAACAGTCCCTTTTTTTCCTTTAGAGATCCTCTGTGTTTGTCCCATGCTTTTTTGAATTTAGATACTGTCTTCATCTCTACCACCTCCACTGGTAGACTATCCCACACATCTACCACTCTTTCCATAAAGAAATATTTCCGCATATTACTCCTGAGTCTATCCCCTTTCACCTTAATCCTATGTTCCCTAGTAGCAGAGCTTGCTTTCAATCGAAAGAGGCTCTCCTCCTGTGCATTTATGCCACGGAGGTATTTAAATGTCTCAGTCATATCACCTCTGTCCTGACTTTCCTCTAAAGTATACATATTAAGGTTCTTAAGTCTGTCCTCATATGCTTTACAATGAAGACCAATTTAGTAGCCACCGTTTGTACCAACTCCAACCTGTTTCTATCTTTTTGAAGGTGCGGTTTCCATAATTGCACACAATACTCCAAATGTGGTCGCACCAAAGACTTATACAGAGGCACTATTACCTCCTTTTTTCTGCTAACCATTCCTCCCCCTTTGCACTCAAGCATCCTTCTAGCTTTTGCCGTCACATTTTCTGTCTGTTTAGCTACTTTGAGATCGTCAGACACAATCTTGCCTAGGTCACGTTCTTCTTTCATTGACAGAAGTATGTCACCCTTATACTGTAATGTTCCCTTGGATTGCTGAAGCCCAAATGCATGATCCTACATTTTTTAGCATTAAATCTCAGCTGCCAAATTCTAGAACATTCTTCAAGCTTAACTAGGTCCCTCCTCATATTATCTGCACTTCCTGGGTGTTTACTCTGTTGCAGATTTTGGTATCATCTGCAATGAGTCAAACCTTACCTGACAGCCCTTCTGCAATTTGTTATAAAGGACAGATCTCTGTGACACCCCACTGGTACCCCATTTATCTGTACCCTTTATTGCCTCCCACTCAACCAATTTCTAACTCAAGCAGTAATTTTAGGGTCCATCCCTAGGGTGCTCAGTTTGTGTATAAGTCCCTGTGCAGAACAGTGTCAAATGCTTTCCTGAAATCTAAATACACCACATCTAGGGCTCTCCCTTGGTCCAACTCCCTGGTCACCCAGTCAAAGAAACCAATCATATTTGTCTGACAAGAGCTGCCCCTGGTGAATCCATGCTGCCTCAGATCCTGCAATATGTTGGACTCCAGAAACATCACTATTTTCTCTTTCACCAGCGTTTTCAATAATTTACTCCCCACTGTGATTAAACTAACCAGCCTGTAGTTTTCAATCACCTCCATACTGCCGCTTTTGCTTAAAGGGACCACATATGCCTCTCCTCAGTCCTCTGGCCCCACCCCCTTCTCCAAAGAGGCATTGAAAATGTCAGTCAGTGGAGCTGCTAGAGCGTCCCCAAGTTCTTGGATGTATCCCATCTGGTCTTATTGCTTTGTCCACTTTTAGCTAGTTCCTCATGAACACAGTCCTCTGAAAATTGTTTGAGATGTCCCTTGCTTTTGTTCCTGTCCAGCCTGAAGTTGCTTGTCCCCATGTGGGAATTGAACCCCTGGCCTTCGGTAACCTGTCCCAACCACTGAGCCACTCCGCCCTCTAGATGCCTGTTGTCCTCTCTCTGTGATCTTTTGTATTTCATGAAGGCCTCCCTCTTTTTCTTCACCTTTTCTGCTATCCCTTTTAAGAACCATAGTGGCCTCCTTTTCCTTTCTAATAAAAAGATTGGTTGCCCTTAAAATATCCCCTTTCAGTTTTGCCCACTGTTTTTCTACATTCCCCAGTTGTTCCTATCCTGGTAACATTAACTTTGCAAAGTGTGCTATACATGCCAGCCACCTCCCCAAATCCCCTATGCTATGTGGCCCAGAGCAAAAGAAAAACTGGTAAACATGGGGAATTTCTTTCTCCTCAAGCCCCTCTTCAATTCCTAGCACCCCAATATGGAACCCTGAAACTTCCATCATACAAACCTAATGCATTCAAATACCCCGAGCAATACCTGGACCACCTATTAGATTAAAACCCATATGATTTCCGGTATATATGCTTTGTTCAGGGACTATGCCTGTTCAGACCCGAAGGGGCTATATAAGGTTTGGGAATCTGAATTGCCTCTGGCACGATTGCAAGGTTTGTGGGCGCAGCTCTGGAGCACTACAACCAGGGTCTCCCGCTCGGCACCCATCACTCAATCTCTTTATTTCCTGTTGCACAGGGCCCATCTCACACCCGTGAAGGTAGCTAAATGGGACCGGTCCTCTACAGGGACTTGTTGGTCCTGTCAGGTAGCGAAGGGCACCTTTTCACATATGTTTTATGAGTGCCCTTATGTCCAGCGTTTTTGGGTAGCGGTTTGGAGTACCATTCAAGTGATTTTGGGCATTCCTGACAGGCTATCCAAAGAGGTTGTCTTTTTGCGGTCCCTGGGGTTAGCACAGGGTGGACTCAAGGCCAAGGGCTTCCTATTGAATTTTATGGTAGCTGTTGCTTTCAAGGTGATTCTGGTTCATTGGAAGTCCTTGGCGGAGCTGCGGCAGGGTGAATGGTGGAGTCTGGTTTGTCGATACGCCAAGTATGAAAGGTTGTATGATAAGCTTCACCATCCTGATAGAGGAGATCTCTGCCATGATAAATGGTCTCTCCTGGACCAATATATCGCTCGCTCAGCTGTAGCTCCATTATAGTCGCTTGTCTCCATGTCATGTTGATAATTAGTAGTGGTGGTGTAGTCGCTCTGCAGAAAATGCTGTTGATAGGGATTGCCTTCCCTAGCATTGGTGTATATTTGTCTCCTTTACCTGAGAGCCTGGGGGGGTGGGGGGGTGGGGAATGCTTTATTGTGTTTTGCTGTTTTTGGTTATGTTTTGCTCATTGTTTATTGTGTGTTTGTTTTTGGAAAATTTAATAAAGACTTTATAAAAAAAAAAAAAGATTAAAACCCATATCCAACTTGGTTTCCCCTATCAGAATTGAATCCTCCCTCAGGCAACACTCCACAGGTTGCCATCCCATGGCCCAATGTTCCACCTCTGGCCTGAAAGAAGTGCTCAGTGTTCTGGAGGATCCTGATCATCACTGGCAGGAGGGACATAAGAATCTTCCTACCAGCACTACCGTAGCTGTAAAGTGACACTGCCAGAAGGCACTTTACCTTTATCTTTCATTTTGATCAGTTAACATGGAAAGTCATAGGCCTTAACGGGATGCATGGAATAGCACATGAAGGGCAGCATACCATGCCATTTTCACATGCAGTCATTAAAACCTACATTGCATATAATGCTACCTCATTTATCCGAATGGCTCCTATCACAAAATCTGCGAATCCAACACAAGAAGACTGAGGTTCGCTTCATCTCGAGAAATCCCAGTTTCACACCACCCAGCTGTGTGAAGGTAAATGATGCCGAGCTACAAGTGAAATCAGCTATACGTTACCTTGGGGTGACGTTGGACCAAAATCTCGACATGAAGAAACACATAGGTAATACCGTAAGAGCGATCTACTTTAAAATCTGATCCCTCAGACACCTACACCCGTTACTCGAACCAGATGATTTCCGCACCATTTACCAAGCCCTTATCATTCCTCATTTCGATTATTCAAACTCTATACTACAAGGACTCCCCCGATCCACCCTGAACCCGCTGCAACTTGCTATGAACAGTGCAGCGCAGGTTCTCTTTGGAGCATCCAGGAGAGATCATGTGACACTCCTCCTGAAACAGCTACATTGGCTCCCCATTCAAGCCAGGATTAGTTTTAAGACCTTGCTGATGACTTTCAAAGCTACCAAGGGGCTCTCCTCCTCCTCTCTATCTGACCTCATCCAACCACTTGCACCCAACAGACTAAGAAGAACTGCAGAGACCAACATGCTATCAATACCGAAAGAAATGACAAGCTGCACCAAAACAACAGCTAACAGAGCCTTCTGACTCTGCGCCCCTAGTCTATGGAATACCTTACCACCACATATCAGAGCAATCCCCAAACTTGAGCCAGTTCAGGAAGGCCCTTAAACATTTCCTCTTTATCAAATATCTCACTGACAGCTCCGAACCCCAGTCACACTCGAATAGCGTGCTCCTCAACATTATTAGTAGCCAACCAAACAAGATCCTGCAACAGGCGTCCTCAACAATGTAAAACACCAAACAATATCCTTTCTCATTCAAATTCATTTGTATATAGTTTACCTTGTTCTCCAAGTTCCATTTCCTGTTAAATGTAATGACCAGACATATGTATATTGTTGGATGTTTATGTTCTATGTAAACCGCGCTGATGGCAAATAGTGTGGTATATAAGAAATGTTAATAAATAAATAAATTTAGTCCCTAGTACACACTAATTTAAGTATGCATTGACTGGCATGGGTTTCACATGCAGGCTGGGGTAAGTTTTCAAAGAGTTGGCTGCCTAATCTAGGAAGTTAGGTAGCTAAATCGACCTCTTTGAAAACTGACTAGGGTTGAGTATCTGAAGCTATGAGCCTGTTTTCACTGTTTTTTCAAAATATAGAGCCCTAAAGGTGGATAGCACAGTTACAGTAGGGCAAAAATGTTAGGTGCCTAGTGCTGTTTTTCAGTGTTTGACATCTAACTTCATTAAGGTGAGAGGATTTCTGGCCAACACAAGAAACATTTCCAGCTGAAATCATTGCAGAAGATATATGTGAGCTATGAAAGATTTGAATGATCTATGTCAATAAATTGGATCCGTATATTTTCATCCAAGCTCTTGCCTGTCTTGAAACATTATTAAACAATATGATTTGCTATAATTTGTACTTGCAATTTAACACTCAAAATTATAGACTGTTGTTACTACCCATGGTCCATTCCACTACTGCATAGATCACATAAACAGACCTTGGTCAATCTCATTAAGCAGACACGCTTTCTGAGACACTTACTTCCATGTACATATAGGAAATGGAATAGCTATTTGTCACTGCGTGTTGAAAGAGAAGAATGAAATAAAGATAATGATAAAATTGCTGAGAAATTGAGTTTTTATTTGACCAGCTCTCTTGTTATATAGTTTCCTATGGGAGTTTATACAGTAATCTAACAGCTCTGTGGGAGACCATTTAACATCACCTTTTCTGTATGGATGGAAAACATGATAATCATTCTTGGAGATAATGGGTAAATTTTTATTGAATTGAATATTAGGCAACCCATAAAATTATATAATAGTCTAATATCTAAAAGTGACAACTGAATTCCTTAGGCATTTTAGAGAGCTACAGATGTCCTTGTGCCCCAGGCTTCAGCATATGTTACCTCTCATGGCCAGACATCAGAACAGCAGCAGAAAAATAAAAACCCTGCTTTCCCATGCTTCATAGTAAATGACCTTACATTTTGCTTTTAATTTTTTCTGTGGATGGGTGTGGGGGCTGCTAGCACCGGCACAGGTGTAGTATATATTTGCTGTATGCAGCCTTTTAGTGCAGTTTTTATATTGTGTGAGAGTTTTACAATTGGAGATTCTATTACCCGATGTTACTCATCCATGTCAGCACAAATCATACTGCCAGGTAACCCTCTGAGCGTATCAAAAGTGACTTCATGGCTCTGGGACATAGGGTGAAGCAGATAGGGGCACAGGTGGTGTTCTCTTCAATTCTCCCCATTGAGGGTAAAGGCCAAGGCAGAGAAGCTTGCATTCTGGAGATGAATGCATGGCCGTGTGAATGGTGTCATCAAGAGCATTTTGTTTTCCTGGACCAAGGGATGCTGCTCAAAGGGTTGCAGAGCAGAGATGGCATCCATCTGTCCAAGAAAGGTTGACGTGTCTTCAGTAGCAGACTGGCTAACCTACTGAAGAGGACTTTAAACTAGATTTGTTGGGGATGGGTGAAGAAAGCCCCCAGGTAAGTGATACATTAAATACCTTTAAAGAAAAAGGTAAAAGGGGCAACATCTGGAAGGCAATGACTATAAATGCTTGTAGCATGGGAAATAAGATCCCAGATGTTCAGGCTTTAATGGGAGAGGCTGACTTGGATTTAGTGGCAGTTACAGAGACATGGTTCATGGACAACCATGACTGGGATGTAACTATACCAGGTGATACTTTATTCAGAAAGGACAGGGTAGGAAGAAGGGGAGAAGGAGTGGCACTATATGTAAAACATAATGCTAAAGCTATGGAAATGCAGAGCTTAAAAGGGAGAGAGGAGGCACTGTGGATTAAACTAGATAGAGGGAAGGAGAAATCTATTTGCATTGGCATGATATATAGACCTCCCTCACAGGAAGAAGAGGTGGATGGAGAGTTAATTGAAGACATACGCAGCATTTACCAGGAAAGGGGAAGTGCTACTGATAGGGTTTTCAATATGCCAGATGTTGATTGGCACATCCCTGCTGCAGTATCATCTAGAAGTAAAGAGATCCTGGGTTCTCTACAGGGAGAACTATTCAGGCAACTGGTAACAGAACCCACATATGAAGAGGCCATACTGGACTTGGTGCTTACCAATGGTGAAAGTGTTTCTGATGTTATGGTGGGAAATCATTTTGCATCCGATGATCACCAGATGATGTGGTTCAGTATTAGGACCTGGGCTGATAGAATCCATTCAAAAGTGAGGGTCTTAGACTTTAGGAAAACTATCTTTGTATGATGGGCCAATACCTCAGGGAGTCGTTAGTGGAATAGGAGCAGCGGGGGGGATGTAGAAAAACAGTAGGCAAAATTGAAAGGGGATATTTTAAGGGCAACCAACCTTTTTGTTAAAATGGTAAATAAAGGTAAAAGGAAAAGGAAACTGCTATGGTTTTCGAAAGAAGTAGCTGAAAAGGTGAAGAAAAAAAGGGAGGCCTTCGTGAAATACAAGAGATCACAGAGAGAGGAAGACAGGCGTCTATATTTTCAAAAACTTGGATAAGCTAGCAAAATAGTCAGGAAGGCAAAGATTCAGAAAGAGGAGGAAATAACCAATGAAATAAAATGGGAGAATAAGTCATTTTCAGATATGCTAGTGAGAAGAGGAAGGGCAAAAGTGTTATTGTCAGACTCAAGGGTAAAGGGGAGGAATATGTAAAAGCTGATGAGGATAAAGCAGAATTGCTTATCAAAAATTTCTGTTCTATGTTCACAGATGAAGAACCAGGAGCAGGACCTCAGAAAATACTCACAAATAGGAACAGACATGAGGGGCATCTTGAACAATTTTCAGAAGACTGTGTTCGTGAGAAGCTAGCTAATCTTAAAGTAGACAAAGCGATGGGATACACCTGAGAATACTGAGGGAATTTGTTCTAGCAGCTCCACTGACTGAATTTTTCAATGCCTCTTGGAGTTGGGAGTAGTGCCAGACTACCGGAGAGAGGTACATGTGGTGCCTTTACACAAAAGCAAAAGTAAGGATGTGGTTGAAAACTACAGGCAGGTTAGTTTAACCTCGGTGGAGAGTAAATTATTGGAAGCGCTGCTGATAGAGAAAATAGTGAGGTTTCTGGAGTCCAATGGATTACTAGATCCGAGGCAGCATGGATTCACCAGAAGCAGGTTTTGTCAGACAAATCTGATTGATTTCTTTGACTGGTTGAACAGAGAGTTGGACTGAGGGAGAGCCCTAGATGTGATGTATTTAGATTTTAGTAAAGCCTTTGACACCTTTCCACATAAGTGATTTAGACACAAACTGAGCACCCGTAGGTATGGACCCCAAAGTTACTGCTTGGGTTAGAAACTGGTTGAGTGGGAGGCGACAAAGGGTACAAGTAAACGGAGCTCACTCTGAGGAGAAGGAGGTTACCAGTGGTGTGCCCAGGGATCTGTCCTTGGTCCAATCCTTTTTAACATCTTTGTTAGTGATATTGCAGAAGGGCTGTTGGGTAAGGTTTACCTCTTTGCGGATGATACCAAAATCTGTAATAGAGTAGACACCCAGGAAGGTGTAGATAACATGAGGAGGGATCTAGCTAAGCTTGAAGAATGATCTAAAATTTGGCAGCTGAGATTTAATGTTAAAAAATGCAAGGGCATGCATTTGGACTGCAGCAATCCAAGGGAGTGATAAACAGTAGTATGGAGGGTGGGGGGAAGTACTTCTATCCACAAAAGAAGAGCAGGACCCAGGCGTGATTGTGTACGATGATCTTAAAGTAGCTAATCAGGTAGAAAAGGTGACGGCAAAAGCTAGAAGGATGCTTGGGTGCATAAGGAGAGGAATGGCCAGCAGAAGAAAGGAGGTGATAGTGCCTCTGTATAGGTCTTTGGTGCGACCTCATTTGGAGAATTGTTTGCAATTCTGGAAACCACACCTTCAAAAGAATATAAACAGGTTGGAATCGGTACAGAGAGTGGCTACTAAAATGGTTATAAAGCATATGAGGACAGACCTAAGGATCTTAATATGTATACATTAGAGGAAAGATGGGATAGAGGTGATATGATTGAGATGTTTAAATACCTCTGTGGCATAAATGCAGAGGAGGAGAGCCTCTTTCAATTGAAAGCAAGCCCCGCTATAAGGGGACATAGGATGAGGGTGAAAGGGAATAGACTCAGAAGTAATATGCGGAAATATTGCTTAATGAAAAGAGTGGTAGATACATGGAATATTCTCCCAGTGGAGGTGGTCCCTTCCCTTTAATTATAGCATGCCACCATCATGTGACAAACATAGAGGGTCTCTAAAGGGAAAAAGGTGACTGTTGTAGTGCTTGATATGGAAGGGCAGACTAGATAGTCCATGTGTTTTTTTTCTGCTGTCATGTTTCTATGAGATGATGATGGTTAGAAGATGGAAGTGTCACAAGGTCAGATGGAAGAATTGATGTGGACATAAACATAGGAAAAGAAGTGTGGAAGCAGAAAGGACAGAAGAGGAAGATCATCTTAAGTGGGAAATAGAGACGAAGGAGAGTAGGGATAAAAGTGCAGGCCCAGTATTCGGAAAGTGAATGTTAAAGGGATGAAGAGAAATTTTTGAAGGAATAATTTAAGGCATCAATGGATGGTCAGACTCTAGAGGAAATATATATGGATTTTATGAACCCATGTGGTGGATATGGGGCTAAAGGGTGATGAAAGGTTTGTGTACTGGAAACAGCGGTGGGTTAATTTTAGGGTATTATGGGTTACAGGAAAGTCAGAATGGAAGATTCAGTCAGTATGAGATATATCTGAGGGGAATGTAAATAGTCAAGTTTCCAGAGTAGATGGGAAGGATGAAAAATAGCTGAGAAAATGAGGAGGTTACTGCCACTGTATATAAAAATAATGAAGGCTGAGAATATTAGCTAACTATAAAGCAAAAAGCAGATTGAGGGAAGTTAATGACTACCTATTAGAGCTGATAAAATTCAGATTGATGACTAAAGAGCTGTACTTATTTTTTCAAGTGCTTTGGGAAAAAAGTGTCCTTCATGTGGCAGTGACCTCAGCCAGCTAGCAATAACTAAAGGCTTACTGGCCTACATGGGATGCTCCCTGGATTCTCTCTGCCAGGGGACCTTCAATCTCTGCTGATCCAGTGGGTCCGTTACCCCCTCCCCAGCCCCAATATGGGGTGAAAATGTCATAAGCCACCCCCTGTTTCCCCCCAAACCCCACTGATCTATCATTGTGGTGGGTTGGCCCAGCCTGATTGCTCCACCCCTTCCATAGTCCCCATCTCCCAAAGAACCCCAACTCACCCCAAAGGGTCTGGGGGGTGATGGGAGCTGGAGTGATCCACACTCGCTCCTGTGCTAGTGACTGTCTTCTTTAAAATGGCACCGCTGATCCCTAGCAGTAATCTTGCGGTACTACTGCTAAGGATCAGATTGCCAAATAAGGAGGAGTGCTCCTTATTTGGCATTCTGACTTCTAGTGGTAGCACTGCAGGAGTGAGATGGGATTTCTCTTTCTTCCATCTCTCTGGAGCTCTTGGGGTGAGTTGAGGTTCCAAGGGACGTGGAGCATTACAGGAGGGATGGGGCGAGCTGGGCCAGGCCAGGCTGACCTGACCCTCATTGATGGAAGGGCACTGGGGAGAACTGTGACATTTTCAACATCAAAGCTGGGGAAGGGGATGTTGGGGGGGCTTCTCATTCAGGATGGTGGTCCCTTCCCTTTAATTATGGCATGCCACCACTATGCGAAAGGCACTTTTATCTTATATTTCATGTGTTGCCATAGCCCAGAACATGCAAAATTCTGGCTGTGATTATGCATAAAAATTCTGTGCAAACTTTAGATAACAATGTAAATGATCCAAAAGCTCATTGAATCTCTTAACTAAATTTCACAGAAAGAAGTTAAGGGGTCATTCTGAGATGGAAATAGCGGAGATGGACTTCTGGCTTGGACATCCAACCCCTGCTATTTGCAGGGAGTGAATTCCAAACCCCAGGATCCCCACATGCTCAGCGGGCTTGTGCAGGGTATGCTGGATGGGGGTGGAAGGGGGAGGGCTGGGGCAGAGAGGGGGCAGAGTGGAGGTGGGCCCCTGACCCCGAAAATATAGGGCCTATTCTGGTCACGGCCCTGTACTTCTGGCAAGGCCAAGATGGACAGGGGACTTATTCCAATTGTATCCCCCAATTGTGTTGTGACCGCTTTGATTGAAGGATAAGGCGGTATACAAAACTGTCTAAATAAATTCCACCTCAGAGGAATTAAGCATGTAATTTACTTCATAAAATAGTGGCATAAGTGGTTGACAATGTATGTTAAAGTAATATTTTATAACTTACATGTGCAAATTTGCTCTCCACCCATGCTCAGTCCACACTGCACCCCATACATGCCTACAGTGAAAGTGCACGCCATCAGTCCAGCACATGTACTTTCAGAATAGTGTCCAACTACATTACACACGTTAAGTGGCCTTTTACACATGTAAACCACTAAAATACCATGATTGCCATGCATAAATGCATGCAGAAATTTAAGCACCTTTTTGAAAATTACCCTCATATTGGAGCAGCTTCATTTCTACATTTACCTTTGATTTCTGATTGAACCGCTCTGTGCCTGCCTGCCTAGCTCCTCATTGGGACGCTGGACTGGAGGAGGGCCATATAACACTGGCTCCACCGCAGAACGCGTGCCCGTGGGCACGTGCCTGAAGGGGCGTGTCCAAAGGGGCTGGTCCCACCCCTTTGGTGCACTCGGTGCAGAGGTGTGTCCCTGTTATGGGGAAGAGGAGGAAGCATTACCCACAATCTGTGCAGTCTAAGGCGGTCAAGGTAATAGGCCCGATGGATGCCCACGTTTGTGTTGGAAACCCTCTGGCCTCAACTGGACCTTTAACATCTGACTTGGCAGACATATCAACTGTGAGTACGACATCTCCATCTACCTCTGCTAATGGTATGGGCTTAGCTCAGCCCAGCCAAGAGATAATTGTTTCTGGTAATTCTGTTGCGTTTTCCTCCCTGGAAGATGAAGGGGTGGATCGCAGTGGTCCTAATTTACTTCCTGGTTCGTTTTTGAAAATTAATCCAGTTTCAGAAACTTTGCCGCCTCCCCTTCTCTCGGTGATTTCTTTCCCCACTTCTGGCAAAAAATGGTGCCTCTGGATTAAGTTTCCTTAAAAGATATTTAGTCTATTGTTTTTCGAATGGAATCGGTTTTAGCTGTTTCTCTGCAGAAGGTGACGGCATTTCCGAGGGAAGCTGTTACGAAGTTAGCTGATCATGAAGTTTGACTGTCCTCTGTGGAGAAAATTGCTGGATCTCATGAAAATTTGATTTCCTCTCAACAGCCTGTGTTAAATTTACTCAAGATTTTGGTTTACTATATCGGCAAGATGAACCTTTGGAGAACTCTTTGGGGTATGTTTACTAAACTGCGTTAGTGCGATTCGCGTTAGGAGCCACATTAGAGACAGAAATCCCAAATAAGGACATGGGCGGTACATCGTTGCTGAGAACGCGCCGAGAACGCGCGTTACAAGGCGCCATAAATGAACGAGTGCTACAGGGCACATTACTGCGTGTTAATCTTAAGAAGGCACGCAGGCATACAATCACAGCAACAGAGCTGTAGCACAATGGTTACAACACTGACAGAAGGTACAGGGGTCATGGGTTCGATTCCCCAGTGGGCCTAGTGAGGCAGCACCCTTTACATTTAAGTTGTGATTGGTGAGGCATATGACATGTATTTTAATTTGTGCTGCCAGCAAACAGACCCTCACGGTGGCATAACCTAAGGTGCCACATAAGGCACCCCATAATGTACTCCATAGGGCACATTATAAAGTGTACTGTCCTCCAAGGCACCCTATAATGTCCCCTATAGGACACCTTATAAGGCTGTGAACAAAGCCCTGGCTGGCTGCAGGACTGCACGTCACCACACAAACTATGCTGTGGTTACCAGGATAGGGTTAACCCACCCGTACCCATGATGCACTGCACATGCAAATCAGCAGTCGACAGATGGGCACAAGATTGGGTATGCACCCCCACAGCACCTCGGCCAGGTAGGGGGAACAGACCATGTGTGGTACTGCCACAGAGTAGCCACAGACAGTCACATTGTGCAGGTACTGTGCCCAACCTAAGGTTGAGGTGGGGCGCCCAGCACCAGGTCCACAGCACCATCCATGGCTGAACTACGCCATGCTGCAGGTCCCCATCAGTGTGTGATAGGTAGTTCCGTTAGACACACCTAGGATACATCTGTGCCCTGCTGTATGTCCCGGTCATGTCTAGTCCCTATGGGCGATGATGCACCCAGAATAGTGCATATCCTGTGTTGGTGCCATGGTTACCTGCTGTAGGTGAAGGGGAGGGGGGTATGGACCCATGGGCAGATCATGTACCACCACACAACCCACCCTCTGGGGCACAGGGTGGGAAACAGGATCACCCACCAATAGATCCACAGTCTACCTCCCTGCAATGGAAGCAGTAGAGGGGACCAGCAACCCCTGTCCTGATGGGGAACAGACAGAGCGGTACACATCCATAACGCAATAGCAGACAGACGGCAGGCCTGGAAATGCTCAGCTGCCCCCCACCATTATCTGATATTCTCCAGCAGCAAGCCTCCAGTCGCTGCACCCTGCAAGGTGTTCCAGCAAGACACATACTAGCTGCAGACAGTCCGCCAGCTAGTCCATAGTGCATGGTCCTGGAGGAGATGCATGTACCCAGAACGGGGATGTCAGCATACACACCAAGCAGATAAGTCATTGATTGGGCCCCAAAAGGAAACCCATAAATATCACATGAGAAAAATACTATAAAGCACTATGGGGGAACCTAGCCATGCCATGGTCACTGCTCAGTCAGGGTGAGAGTGACCTCCCAGCAGGACATGCTATGGCCACCCTGTCTGTGCAGGTGGTGGCCAGGCACTACAATTGCCATTGCCCCATGCCATGTGCAGATGCATCCTGGCCAGGCCACCCTATCCAGGCTATTCCCTCGGTACCTTGCTCCTCATTATGCACATTGGCAGGCCAATACTGGCAACAGTGCTAGCAGTGTGGGCTGTGGAGGGTGTTGGCAGCCACCACACACTGGATAGACAGACACACACTCCCCACACCTATGCCAGCATTGTGCAACTATAGAGGTGTTGGGCAGCCCAGGCCACCACACAAGTCCTGGGCACAGTGCAGGCATGGCTATGGTACGCAATACTGTAGGAGTCACTCCCCAGGTTGGTAAACACTGTCAGACACAAGACCTGTAGCACACTCCACAGATATCAGGAGGGTTGCTATGATGCAGCTCACTCAGATAATTGTACTTAACCTAGGACTTGCTATCTGCCAATAATCATAACAACCTCTTTAAAGATGTGTACCATATTCCCAGGTTTAGGGTGGCATTACTAAGGTATTCAAGTGCTAGTATTGGGAGATGCACGCAGAGCCCAAAGTCCTGCCTCTTCAGGCGGCTTTGGATAATGGGGCCTTTGGGTGTGGGTGTGTCTGCCCCTGTTGGCTGCTACTTTACGGCAGAGGTTCCCAACTCCAGTCCTGCGGTGCCAAACACTGTTCGGGTTTTCATGCTGTCCCTCATGAATATGCATGAGATACATCTGCATACCATGGGGGTGGTGCATAGAAATGCAGCACAGGCATCTTTATCAGAGGCAGCATGGAACCAGAATGGTGTTTGGCCCTCCAGGACTGCATTTGGGAGGCTCTGCTCTAGGTAATGTGCATGTTTATGGTGTCTGTGCTCTGTAGGGTAAAATGTAGGTGTTTTGGGCATGTTTACGTCATCTGCAAGAAAGGTTCTGTCTGTATTAGCACTTTATAGTAGTGGGTAAAATATGAGGACTGGGTTGGCGGAAACCACAGCTGGGACTTGAACCTGTGACTTTCTGCTTCTGAATACACTGGCTTTGTGTACTGCACCACCATGTTATCACAGAAATGGTGCATTCCCTGGTGATACCATGACTGTTGGTCAGACAGGGCCTGTCTGTTGCAGTGCATGGCACCCACCTACACAGGGCTAGGCCACGGTCTGCTGTGGGCAGCTGCCACTGCCCCCTCCACCACCAGTATCCCTCAGCCACCATGCTGACATGCCCTTCTGCTGGTGGAGCTGGTGGTGCGCAGTCTCAAGCCATCCAGTGTGCAGGTAGGCGGCTACCTATGGTGCGGGTTCTGGGGTAGGGGTGCCTGCATCGACGTCCACGCTCCCCCCCAGCCCCGCCTGCCAATGTTCCGTGCCCTTGGGGGTAGCTGTTGGGTACTATCCCCTGTGACACTTTGGGAAACACACTCGTGCCCATGTTGGGCCTTCATCAGTTGCTGTCTGGTTGCTCCGCTGTTTCAGCATTCGTATGGGCCACCTAGGCATCGCCCTAGTCCGCACTGTGGCCCAGCTCCACCACAACATGTGCCGCCTGCGGCCCTCTGTATCCCCTTTTCCGGCATCTGTCCAGTTGCCGTTCTGACATGCCCTCCCTGATGTTGTGGGACATGTGCATGCCATAGTAACCCAGTCCGATGGTGGGGAAAACCCTGAGCAGCGCTATTTCACTGTGGGCCCATTCACCTTGTATGGGGACAGAGTATAGACCCTTCCACGATTTATATCTGTTCTATGGAGCTTACTCGGGGGGGGGGGGAGGGGTTGATGTTTCTCATTGATACCACTATTGGCCAGCTTGGTTATTGTTTTGTTCCAGTTTGTTGGGGTCATTTTCAGTGTTTCTGTGCCCTTTTGTTCTGTGCACATGTATCACACTTATCATTTTTTTTTGTTTCCCTGCCTGGGCTGTACATTGCTGACACTGAAATAGTTTCTCTCCCCTGTAATGTGCCTTTAACGGCAGGTTTTCATTCGCGATGGAATTCAGCCCTGAAAATCAGCGCCTTAGTGTGAGGGGAGCCTCTCCCCGCCCACTCTCCGCCCATTGACCCCTTCTCTCCGCCCTCTCTCCACCTTCTGCGTTGTTTTACCGCGCTGCGGGGCTTTACGATCGTTAGTGCATCATAACGCGCGTTATGTAACCTTAACGATCGTAAGCGCAGCATAACGCGCGTTATATTGCGCTTACGATCGTTAACATTACATAACGCGCGTTATTCACGATTACCGCAGTTTAGTAAACATACCCCTTTATGTTCTAAGAATTTACATTTTTTAAATTTTACCTGGACGCAATATCTTTCTCCTTTGCTTCTGTTACAGAAATACCTTAAGGAAGCGTTGTTATTTAAGGATATAGAAAACATTTTAGTTTTGCGGATATATTATTTACCTAAAGGGAAAGTGGTTAAAGACGTTCACATGCTAGGGGGGGGGGGTTCAATATGATCAATTTGCATCTTCTACATTAGATTTATCTGGGTTTCTTGAGTCTTCTTCTGATGATTTTGCTTCTAGAGATACACTGTTAGATAAAGATAGAATTTTGCGAGCCTATTTTCAGAAGAAAACTGAAAGGTTTTGTGGTCAAATAATTCAGATATGCCCAGATGTTTCTAAAGTTACACAAGAATGTCATAAGGCCTTTTTGGAGGTCCGCCCATGGGTGTTAGCTATTGGTGCTTTATTTTACCTTAAATTTCTTTGTAAATGTCAGATATTTTTCAGGGCAAATGTTATTTGTTTTTTGAAGTGGATCAATTGTTAAATTTTCTTAAAGACAGGGAATAATAACTTATTATATATTATTGTTCTCTTGACTATGTATATTGAGCTTTCTATATATAATTTGCGGTTCATTTGCTTATTGCGTTTAAGGAGCTGCCCCTTGATTTGGACTTTTGATTATATATATTATCTTGTGTTAGTGTATTTCGTTTTTGTTATTTCTTCTTTATTATGTAATGAAACTCTTTATAAATAAAAAAAAATTACCCTCATATTGTAAATATGTGTACCAAAGCATGGGTTGCAATGTATCCTTTATAGCAGCATTTTATATAGTAAATATACCTGAATTTAATTACTTATCTGTGTGTCTGTAAGCTTCAGCATCTGAAGTGCTCATAGTCCTTTTTCCCATACACATCTAAGTCCCAGCCCACTACACACTTGCTAGCTAACACCTTCAGATAATTTCTCAGCTGTAACATATGAACAACAAAATATGGCCTAGAAGGAAATGGCAAACTGCAAAAATCAATTCATCAAGCAGCCAGATTTAACACCACAATGGCTAATAACAAGAAAAATACTTCTCCTTCCAAACGGAGACCCAAATAGCATTCCCAAAAATTATAGCTCAATAACTTTGCCTACAATTTACAAGCTGTTCACTGCAAAAGATGCTGACATAGGCATAGGAAAGGAGGGACCACAGAGACCCTGGCCCCACCAAAACTTTGCTGCTTCGACCAAGGCGTCTGCTACTTCAGCCCACGAGGTTCCGATCTCCTGCAGGCAGATAGGTGGCCAGTGATTGGAGCCGCATGGAGTTCGGCTGGCCCAGTGACAGAAACTATGACCATATCGATTCCAATAATGTCATGGCAGTAGAAAATAAATGTAACAAAAGTGGAATAAATGGTGCCAAAGTCCAACTGTTGCTAAATAAAGCCATTATGGCTAGTGCTAAGAAAAGCAGAAATCTCAGTGTTGCATGGATTGACTATAAGAAAGCTCTGATTGTGTCCAGTGCTCCTGGATATTAAATTATCTAGAAATGTACAAAATAAAATTGAGCACATCAAATTCACTATGAAAATGTTGCAAACCACAAGACACCTATAGCATGCAGATGGACAAAATCCAGTGAAGAATATTTCAAGGAGACTCCTTGTCATCACTCTTTTTTTTCTTTTTCTTTTTTTTAATTTATTTTGCAATAATAATTCCAAAGTGCATAATGAAAAGAACAGCAAGAAAACAAAGACTATAAGAAATAACTCTACAATTGTCAATAGTCCACATCAAGGAGGCGTCAAAGTACAAAAACAAAACACAAAACCCCCAATCGTAACCTGTGATAAATTCCACTAACAGTCAAACGGCCAATATACAATTAAGAAATCAAATCCTTACCCTTCAAAAACTCCAACAATTGTTCAACTTCAACAAAAATGTATTTTTTCCCCTGAAATATTATGTGACATTTGCAAGGAAACTTTAAATAAAACAGAGCTCCGAGAGCCAAAACACGCTGGCGGACTTCCAAAAAAGCCTTACGCCGCTGCTGAGTGGCTCTGGAGACATCCGGAAAAATTTGAATGCACTGGCCACAGAACTTTTCAGATTTTCTCTTGAAATAAGCACGAAGAATTTTTCCTTTATCTGACTCAACTACCAAGGTAATTAACAAAGTTGCACGTGTAGAAATTTCATCACTGGATGATTCCAAAAACTCAGAAACATCCAGTGTAGAAGAAGCCAATTGATCAATTTGCATCCCCCCCCCCCCCCATCCCTCTCCATCTTGAACCGTATGGCCTGGAACAAGATAGTAAATATTCGATAAAGCTACTAAGTGAGGATCAGTAAACAATAATATTTCCTTTAAATACTTCTGAAACAAAATCTCAGGTGAAAGAAAATGTGTGCGAGGAAAGTTCAGCAGGCGCAAATTTCGCGAATGCAGGGAATTCTCAAATATTTCATCCTGACGACGAAGAGAGGAAACATCTTGAACAATTGTAGATAACACCCTTTGCTGTATTTGAGATTGGGCCCGCTGGACCTCCAATACTTTCTCAACAGATAACAGTCTAGATTCCTGATCGGATAGCTTTGCAACTGTCTCCTTAGAAAAATCAGATACTCTCTGTAGGGAAGAGCCCAAAGTCAATTCAATGCGAGAAAGCACCGCCCAAATGTCCTTTAAAGACACCTCCGAAGAGGGAGCTTTCAATTCACCAACCGGAGAAAAAACGAATGGAGTAGGAAGAGGAGGGGGTAAACCCACAAAGGCTGAGTCAGTACGTAAAAAAGAGGAAGGGAGTGGCACAGACCCAGGCTCTCCTTGCCCCACATCACCTAATGGGGAAGGAGAAGCTGGGAAAAACACAGCCTCATGACTGCTCGGAACTAACTTCTTTCCAAGCGGAGAAATACTAGGAGAAACAGTACTTACTGAGGAAATATCCTCCAAAGCGTTCTCAACCAACTGAGCTGAGGCAGGCAGTCCCCCGACTTGAAGATGAGCATCCATTGGACCTACAATCTTACCATCTTTAGTTTGAACTGCCGGGGGAATGTGCTTCTTCCGTTTTCCCATAAAGTATTCATTCTAACGCCCAAGTGCGCTGAAGGGGCGCCAAAGGGGCAGGGCCTGCCCCTTTGGACACGCCCCTTCGGGCACGCGCCCGCAACTGCGTCCCGCGGTGGAGGCAAGATGTTTAAAGCCCCTTTCAGAGCACTGCCCCTATCAGAGCAGGGCTAGCAGGATCACAAGGTCCAATCAGAGTGTTGCAATCAAGGCAGAAGAAAAAGCTGAGCACCTCGGATTCCCTCGGTGGAGGCGAGGTGTTTAAAGCCCCTTTCAGAGCACTGCCCCTATCAGAGCAGGGCTAGCAGGATCACAAGGTCCAATCAGAGTGTTGCAATCAAGGCAGAAGAAAAAGCTGAGCACCTCGGATTCCCTCAGTGGAGGTAAGGTGTTTAAAGCCCCTTTCAGAGCGCTGCCCCTATCAGAGCAGGGCTAGCAGGATCACAAGGTCCAATCAGAGTGTTGCAATCAAGGCAGAAGAAAAAGCTGAGCACCTCGGATTCCCTCGGTGGAGGCAAGGTGTTTAAAGCCCCTTTCAGAGCACTGCCCCTATCAGAGCAGGGCTAGCAGGATCACAAGGTCCAATCAGAGTGTTGCAATCAAGGCAGAAGGAAAAAGCTGAGCACCTCCCATCACTCTTTTTTTGTATAGCACTTAATCCTTTGAGTATGTCCTTGGAGCCCAAGAGCCTCATATAAATTAATTATACTTATAAAGCACCCATCATAGGCCTCCAGGCCTACTTAACAGCATCAACAGACCTGAATGCACAAAAAGTGTAGATGAATTGGCCTCAATTATTAAACTTGCACAGGCATTCCAATGAGTAGAAGGAATGGATGAGAATCTACAAGTATACACAGGAAAGGAAGCCACAGAATTTACAAAAGAGAAAAACTGCAAAAAATCAGATCAGCAAGTGAGGAAAAACAAGTGTCAAATATATAAATACAGTGAAAAATACTAAGCATTACTCCAGGAGCCATTTGTCGATCAAACTAGGACACATCAGTGGTTAAGGAGAATCAAACTGAAATCTAAGAATGAAAGATTGATAGTCGTGGCCCAGGATAGTGGATTACAGATGAGATTTTCACAGCAAGCATGAAGAAAACTGGTAAAACAAATATATGCAGATTCTATAAAAAAAAATAGCTGGACACAGTCGCTCATCCCTCATATCTGGTTGTGAAGTTCTGATGGCAGAAACTTTCTGTACAGAAAGGTACAACCAGATGGCATGTCTCATCCATTGGAAACTTTGTAAACCTTACAACATTGCTGTTCTGGAAATGCACCAGTATCATAATTCTAAGAGAATTATGGAGAATGAAGAAGTTATGATAACTTTGGACATTCCCATTCTGACAGATAAGAAGCTGGAGGCGAGGAAAACTGATATAATAGTAAAGAAAAGCATCAGAATGGCATTGATAATAAAGGTGTCAGTTCCAAGCACTTATTCTGTCAATCATGTGGAGAAGGAGAAGATCCTGAAGTACCAAGAAATATAGTCAGAGACCAAGAAAATGTGCCAGAAAGATACAAAATATTTAGCATAGTATTAGAAGCCACAGGCTTGATTAAGAGAAATTTTCAGTCACAACTTAACAAGTTGCCTATACGTAATATATTTTATGAAATCTAGAAGGAAACTCTCCTTAGGACAATGCAGGTACTAAAGCATGCCTTATATTCCATGATTTTTTAACTTTGCCAAGAGTCTCTCATTAGTAACATAATTATTACAATATAACTAAGAGTTGTATAAGGGTAGGATGTAGCATTTGGTACAATCTGAATAATGAAGGTAAAGTAGAGAGGAGGGGAGCAGGGCAAGAGGATAGAAAGCCCTGTTGCAGGCTATTTATTTGGCTTTTGTTTTGGTCTTAGGAACGAGGAGTTAGTTCTTGTTGGCAGATCTGTGAAATCTATTTTCAGAGATCTTATTGATTATCAGTTGAAGGACATTTCGGGCTAGATGGTATATGATTTTATAAATGATGAGCAGTGTCTTGAATTTGGCTCGCGTTTGTACTGGCAACCAGTGTAAACATTTCAGTGTTGGGGTTATGTGACTGCTACTTGTCATGCCCAATATAATTCATGTTACTGTGTTCTGTACTAATTGTAGTGGATAGATGGTGTTTTCAGAAGGCCTTGGTAGATCACATTACAGTAGTCCAATATTGGCATTATCGTGGCTTTGCAGATCGTGCGGAAATTATTCTCATGTAGTAGTGGTTTGAGGTTTTTCAATTATTCTTAATTTGTAATAAGCTACTTTCATTGTTTTGTTTATATGTGAATGGAAGTTTAGATTCTGATGGTTTATGGTTTATTAAAACATTTGCTATACTGTCTTTCGGTCACACCAAAGCAATGTAGAATAAAAGCATCCTTTGGAAGAAGAAAAGAATGGCATAAAAGTTTGACATGGCAGTATAAGAGAAGGAAAAGCAAGAAAGATTACAAGGAAGAGAGGGAACGAGGGTCAGGGCATCAAGGTATACCCCAAGGTACTTCACTTCTTGCTTGATTTCTATGTCATTGTGGAGGATTCTGAGTGTTTTTTGGTGGTATGAATGAAACCGGTTAGCCATCGCCTCAAAGCATGTTATTATGTTTGAATAATCAGGTCGGGCTATGTTGAAAAGGACATAGACCATGATGTTGTCAGCATAAATTCTGTACATGATCCTGTATTTCCTTATTATATTACATAGCGATTGTAGATATAGATTAAAAAGTACTGTAGAGATTGCTGATCCTTGTGGGACTCCTTATGATTGGTCAATAGGTCTTGATTGACAGGTTCCTGATCTTACATGTAATTTCCTATTTACTAGGTAGGATGTAAAACATTGCAGGGTAATTCCATGAAGACCTATCTCCTGAAGACGTTTTATCAGGGTAGAGTGGTTTATTGAGTCGAAGGCTGACTTAATATCAGAAAAGATTAGTAGAAACCTTTTCTAGCATTGTCTAAGCCTGTTACTAGGGTATCTAGGAGAGACATGAAAAGTATCTCTACACTGTGATTAGGCTTGAAGCCATGTTGGTGGGGGCTGAGACAAGCATGGTTGTCTAGGTGATCCTGTAATTGGGTTAGAACCAGTCCTTGTGTGAGTGATAGGTGTGTGATATTAAGAAAATGTTTTATCATCATCTTAATCCAGGAAACCGGGCATGGATCAAGAGAGGACATTGAGGTATTGATTTTGGAGATCAAATTTTCCAGCTGTTCCATGGTTTGTATATGGAAGGAATGCCATTGTCTGGACGGATCTTGTGGAGCAAAGTATCCTTGTTTTGAGATGAAGACTGAGCTGGGTTGGGTTTGAGTTTTAGCTCCAGGAAGAATGCCATATCCTCTGGGTTAAGTGTGTTAGATGCATTTTAGATGCCATATGCTCTGGATTAAGTGTGTTAGATGCATTTTACTGTGGGATTTCTTTTATCAAGGAATGTGCTATCTCAAAGAGCTCTCTAGGTTTATTAAGGGAACCCATAATGTGGTTCATGTGATACTCTTTTTTGCAGTTGGTTATTTGAAGATGCTATTTTTTAAGTATTGAGGTATATGTGCAAAAGTCTTCATTGCTTTTTGATCTTCTCCATTTCCTTTCCATCTTCTGCAGGGCTCTTTTCATGCTGTTGATTTCCTTAGAGTACCATGGTGCTGCATGTTTTCTGTTGTTTTGGGCCCGGCAGGATGTACAGGGCCGTGACCTGAATCAATCCTGTACGTGCTGGCAGACTAGTCCGCCCCCATTCTACCCCTGCTCCCCCTGATCCTGCCCCCCTGAGCATCAGGATGTATGGGGAGGGCAGGAGGGGGAATTGGACCCAAAGGGTTTGCCAGGCTGCATGTCCTGCCGGGACGTGCAGCCCTGCAACCCATGTCCTGGAATTGGGCCCATTACAATTTATATGACCAGGAATGGAGGAGTGGCCTAGTGGTTGGGGCAAGGTACTTCAGGCTGGAAGGTCAGGGGTTCAAATCCCACTAGAGGACAGCAACCTTGGGCTGGAAGGACTGGGTTTTCTAGTCCCACAGGTGCTCCTTGTGGTTTTGGGCAAGCCACTTAACCCTCCATAGCCCATGTTCCCTGTAAAATTGTTATCTCCAAGTTATAATGCCCTGTTCAATGTAATTTCAGTTTGTTCAATGTAAACCACACTGATGCAGAATAGCGTGGTATATAAGAGAATGTAAAATAAATAAATATCTATTCAAGTTGTCAAAATGTGCTTTTATTTTCCTAAAAAGCATTTATGTTTTCAGTTCCACTGTGGGCTACATAAGAGCTTTTCAATATCAAGCCATCTGGAACTATAGGCATGTCAGTTCACCCTCAATTGTTTCCAGTACAACTTAAAATTATAAGCCCTCTTGAGAAGAAACCTACCATTAGCATCTTAATATATAATTTGCCTTGAGCTTAGATTTGGAAAAGGTGAGTAATTCAATATAAAATCCAAATACAAGAATGTGTAGAAGAAATTCAGTTTGTTGAGGCAATAAAGGAGAACCGAGAGGGGGCTTCATAATCGTGCGCTAAATTTATCAAGAGAAGGCAGGATGTAAAATGACATTGAGGCCAGGAAGTCTTCAACTAAAGGGCATTAGCTGACAACACGTGAACTGGCATACGCTGGATGCGTGGTGGGACACATGTTGCCAGCTAGCACAGAGCCAATGTAGGATGATTCTTGTGCTAACTCATGTTAGGGTCATGAGGAGGCGGGGTAGAGGTGGAGAGTGGGCGTGGTATGCTAGATGCACACTAACTGCAGTGGCACAGGATCACCTAACGCCACCTCAGTAGATGGAATTGTGCACCCATGTTAATGTGACATGCGTTAAGGGACAGGGCTGCACATTAACTGCTGGGGAAATGCTTTCAATGCCCCTGCCAGTTAACACAGTGGCGTTGTTTTGACGCTGATGGTGCATCTGGAGCAATGGCTAGTGCCCTTTATTAAAAGGGCCCCATATGTGGGATGGATAATGCCCTGTCCCAAATCTATGTGTGTTAATGCTGAGTCATCCATCTTCCCTGGATCATATGACCTCCTTAACCCCAAAACTAACCAGGTTTCAATGCCTTGAAACAGAAATAATTTATTCTTCCTTTTTCCTGATAGAAAGACAAGAAGTAATAAGCTTAAACTTCAATAGAGGAGTTGATTTTTCTTCTGCCAGCAGTAAATGCATTTGTTCCCAAAGTATAGGTGGGGGCAGCCTGCAGGCCGGGAAGGGAGTGCACATCACCGCTAAGCCACAGGACAGCACAGCAAACTAACCTTAAAGTTGGATTGTCACGCTGTCTTCGCTCGATGGGCCTGCCACTCCCCTCTCCCAGCTGAAGTCTCGTGATTCACAAGACATCAGCCGGAAGAGGAGAGTGGCAGGCCCATGGAGGGGAGACAATGTGTCAAGCCAACTTAAAGGTAAGTTAATTTGCTGTGTTGTTTCTGTGGGCCAGGGGGATGGGAGAATCACTGTGCTATGTGCCATAGCTCATAAAGGGGTGCCGGCCACGTGGGGGGTGCCAGCCGTGCAGGGGGCACCCACCTCGAGTAGAGGAGGGGGGCCACAATGCCACTGAGTATTGTACCACTTGATGGCTGCTGGATATAGTGAATTTTGCAGAATAGTTTCCTTGGCTGCAGCAAGGAATGGAATTCCAAAATATATATTAGCTGCCCCCATGGCTTGGATAAGTTTCATAAGGAAAGACGTAAATAATCCACAATGTAGCTCGTATATCATTTTTGCAGCATAACTAAATACTAGAACAAATATCATAAAATATTTAATCACTTATGGCTCATTCTGTATTGTGATTATAAACCCCTGGTAAGAAATTTGACCACATCACCATACTATTAATAGCACAACACTCTAGTACTCACCCACAAAGTTCTAACTAAGGGGATTCTAGAATATCTTGCTAATTTACTCATACCCAGTGTCCCCATGAATAGTCTTTACTTCTTATATGGCAATCTGCTCACTACCACAACCTTTCCCTATAATGAAATTACCCACTATTCAGCTTTATTTTATTTGACAACTAGTGAAAGGGAGGGCAGGGTCCCGGCACCTGCGCGTTACCGGGTGCTCGGCCCGGTGCGGGACCCTGCATGCGGCCTTGGTGCATCGGGGGGGCGTCAGCGCATCAGCAGGGGAAGCGCGGTGCGGGGTTTAAAATGATTGGCTCCGCTGGGCTAGGGGAGTGAGCGGAGCCAATCAGTGAGTGGAGCACCATGTACTGCGGCCGGAGCGGAGTGAGGCGAGCACATGTGGCGTGGCCGGAGATCTAGCAGGGTGCAGGATCGGGAGCTCTTGGTGGCGCGGCGGCGGCATTTTCTAGTCCGATTGATGACAGTGGACCTGTTTTTTGCAGAGAGCAGCGTTGACGACGGTGGACCTATTTTCCAGAGAGCAGCAGTGGCGTTAAAAAAGGTTGGGCTAGACGTCTCCGGCGGGTTGAGCAGACGAGTGCGGTGTTTTAATCCTTGCCGGCTCTTAGTGAGTGGAGTGGGTGATTAGATTCATTTAAATAGAGTGGAGGGGTAGCCTAGTGGTTAGAGCACTTGCTTGGGAACAAGGCGGCCAGTGTTCAATTCCCACTAACAGTCCTCGTGGCCTTTGGCAAGTCACTTAACCCTCCATTGTCTCTCCTTAGCCAATCAGCAACGTTCCATGAGGTGCTGTTCGCAGGGGGGTGCATCACTTGCATTGCGTTATTAAAAAAAAAAAAAAACAGGAAGGGAGGAAAAACACAAAAACCTTTAAAAGTATGACTGGGAAGCAGTTGGCTAAGGGGCGTGGGAGGGTAGAGCTGGAGCAGGGCAGTTGGGGCAGTTTGGGGGTCAGAGGGGGCAGCGATTGGCTGGGGAGGGTTGGGGGGGGCTGCGAGCCAGAGTGCATGGGAGAGATGCTGGGCGGGGGTTGGGCAAAGGGCGGAGCACAGTTAGGGGGGTGGGGGTGCTCAGTCCTCGAGGCATAGGGCGCAGAGGGGTATTAGGGCTAGGGGTCGGGGTGTTGGGGGCCACTGTTTATTGGCAAACCCTGGGGGGGAGGAGGAGGTGCCTGCTGTTAGCGATCTTGCGCAGTTGGGAGGTGCAGCTAGTGGGGAGGCCGCTGAGGTCGCAGGGGGTAGGGTTGAGCAGGGGCAAGGGAGGGTTGCGGGCATGGGTTAGCGCGCTGGGGAGGGCGGCAGTCCAGGTTTGGGAGCTTGGGGAGGGGGTGCTAGCGGTGTTTTTTCTCCGGGTGGCTTTGGGGCTGTCCCGGGGGGCTATGGGCCGTAAGGACAGCACGGATTGTGGGACCAGTGGTTGGGGGGTGGACAGGGCTCTTCGCGGGCAGATTGGGCAGGAGCGTGGCAGCCGTATTGGTCTACCGGTCTTCCGCCTTTTGGTTTTCCTTTTTTGTCTTCGCAGATACCGAGGATGTCAGCGCCTTGCGTGGTGCCATCAGCGTTGGATTCTGTGGAAGGACGGAGCCTGGCTTCGACTGCCACCGTTGCAGGAGGAGCGTCGAGCGTGTCGGAACAGGATCAAGGAGCATGGGGTCAGCTGCTGCGTGCTCAGCCTGCTACAGAAGTTCCGCTTTCGGTGACCGGTGGAGTGGCAGGTGAGCAGATGGGTGAGTTACCGGCGGTCGTTGGCGTGGACGATGGGGGAGTGGAGGGCGGGCCCGACAAGGGGGGAAGGCGCAGCAAAGCGGCGACATGCCTGTCGGCGTAGGCATTCTTCCCGGTCGTCCTCATCTTTGTCCTCTGAATCGTCGGTGTCCTCTGCCAGAGAAGCAGGGAATCCGGAGTCAGCGGTAGGAATGGGTGCGGCTAGTGGGCAGGCTGGTGCTGGTTCAGCTTCTTTTTCAGCTTTATCGGAATTATGGGAGGGGGTGCCCAAGAAGTTGCGAAAAAGAATTGTGAAGAGGAAGTATATTGATATTTTTCGATTGCTCGAAGGTCGGAAGCATTCGGGCGACAGTAAGAAGAAGCGTAAGGAGGATGAGAAGGCCGGCCGTGTTCGTAAGATCTCTCGCAATGTGATTAATTGGATCAGATCCTTCTTGCGTTTGGCGAGTGTGTGGGGTCAGCATTTTCCGGGGCAGTATGGTATGTTGCTTTCTTATGCGGATTTGATCCTGGAAGCGTCACAAGCACACGAAGGATGGTCGTGGCTTAATTATGATGAGAAGTTCCGGGATAAGATGGAGGAGAACAAGCACTTGAGTTGAGGTATGCAGGACATAAACCTGTGGTTGACTCAGATGTCAGTAAATGGGGGGGCGGGGGGTGTGGGTGGGGGGAAGGTAGGGTTGATGGCTGTGTCAGCGGCGGGTCGTTCCTTTCGGGGTGGAGTCTCCACGGTGCAGCCGAAGTCGGCTCTCGGCGCAGGCAGTGATGTCTGTTGGCGGTTTAACAGGTCGATGTGCCCCTTTCCAGACTGTAAATTTCGGCATGCATGCTCGGTCTGCATCAAGAAAGCAGCTGGGGCTCCAGCTGGGGTGGGAAATAAGTGAGGGTTGGAAAAAATTGGCCCCTTCACCGATACGGGTGCTGGTGTTGTGTAGCTGGCTCCTTGGGTACCCGAAGAAAATGGATAGGTTTACTTTGCAGTTTGGTTTTCAGTACGGTTTTATTATTCCGGTTCAGGGAGCTGTTGGGGGGGTAGCGATGCGTAATTCTCCAAGTGTTCGGTGCTGGGCAGCGGTTGCGCGGGAAAAGATAGATGGGGAGTTGCGGATGGGGAGAATTGCGGGCCCTTTCATGCACCCTCCTTGTCGCAATTTTGTGGTGTCACCATTAGGGATTATACTTAAGAAGGAGCCTGGAAAGTTTCGGCAGATCCATTATTTGTCTTCGCCTTTGGGATCTTCAGTAAACGACTGTATCCCGCGGGAGCAATCTACTGTTCGCTATGCGTCTTTTGACAGAGCGGCACAGTTAGTCAAAGAGGCGGGTCCCGGGGCATTGATGGCGAAGGTGGATATTGAATCGGCCTTTCGCTTGCTGCCAGTCCATCCATCGGCTTTCAGGTTGTTGGGTTTTCAATTTGAGGGTGCATACTACTATGATAAGTGCATGCCTATGGGTTGCACCATATCTTGTGCATACTTCGAGAAATTTAGCACTTTCCTGCATTGGATGGTGGTGCAGAGAGTAGGAAGCTCGGAAGTGGTGCATTATTTGGATGATTTCTTTTTTGTTGGTAAGGCCTTGTCTGCGGGTTGCAGTCGCTTGCTGGAAGGATTTGTTGACCTGGCAAGGGACTTAGGCATCCCTCTGGCTGAGGGCAAGACGGTGGGCCCGACGACTATTATTACGTTCTTGGGGGTGGAGGTTGATTCACAGCGTATGGAGGCATGGCTGCCATGGGAGAAGGTTGTGAAGCTTGTGATAAGGAAGCTTATCATAGCTCAGGAAGGAGCTATAGAAAAGGTGAAGTGACTCTGAACAAGCAACCTGTCAGTTCTGGTAGAAATAAGAAAACAGAATTTTCCCATAAAAGACTACCAGTCCCAGAATGCACCAGGTTTCCACCAGCCATTAGAGGAGCTGAAGTGGGGAAACGTGTGTTCAATCAGGAGGGCTATGAGGTAATCCCTAAGCACTCATCTCAAAGGGCAGGGCCTGATTCAGCACAGCTGCGCTGTGCTAGGGTGGAGCACTCATCAAAGCAGAATAAAGGTAGAGTTTATTCTACAGAGAATTATCCTCAGTTTCATCTGGGAGATCCTCATCCTCAGTTTCATCTGGGAGATCCTCAGAATCAGCTTGGATATCCTCATCTTGGACAGCTTCATCATCTGGAGGATCATCAGAAGCAGAAGCCAGACTGGACGGACAGAGAGGGCAAGAAACCCTTTGGAAGAAAGAAGAGAAAAGCATTTGGGAGGTCTAGAAGAGTCCAGAGCAGGACGTATACTGGGGGACATTCAAAAGGCCAGCATACACCATTGGACTGGGGAAAACCAGAGGAGTGGTGCTGCAGAGCTAGGCATCTCCAGACGGTACCTGTGAGGGAGACGGCTGCACTTGGAAGGGACCCTAGGACCCGTGCCAGAAGGTATGTGAAGAGAGATCCAGTGTCCAGGGATCTGGATTGGAAGGCTGGACATAAGAACTGGACTACATACTGGCCAGGCTATTTAGAGAGGAACTCTAACAGCAATGGAAGCTCAGGTATGAACACTGATCTATGCCCTAGCTATAACCTTGAAAGACAGCAGGGAAACAAGTATTCTCCTGAAAGTGCTCCATTGAGAAATTCCTCTGTGCCAATCCATGATATTGAACCCATGATTGTTGAAGAAGGGGGAGGAGTCTTAGATACTGGCTGTGAATACATGGATTGCTCTCTGTCTAAACTCCTTTGGTAATTTTCTGTTACAAAGTACAGCAACCATCACAAAGAAATACATACTTGTTCTTTAATCTACTCAGAAAAGCTCCTGAGTAGGAGTTTGGGCCACACAGTAGAAAGCAAGCCAGCTAAGGGGTTTCAGCTGGATAACTGCTAGCAATTGAGCCTTACCTAATTGCTTGTGAGCTCTGAGGGAATCACTTCTGAATCTATGTGTGAAGATATAAGAAGTTAACCTGAAAAGAACAGTTTTTTCCCTTCTTTGTGGGTTTTGCTTGTTGTTTGAAACACTGCTAAGAAAATATTAGCTAAAGCCTACAGAAAAGACCAGTTTGTTACCAACCAGGTCTTTATTCTTTTGATTTGATTGCCTGACAAGTTCAGCTGTTGTTTTCCTGATTTTGTTTTTCTAAGTTTAACACTGAAAGCAAGTATCCTGTTTTATGTGCTACCAAGCATATCTGTGTTGGGAGAAATAACCCCATAAATAAATATCTTATTGGCTTTACACTCAAGCACAACTAATTATTGTGAGCAGTTGTGTCTGGTGTGAATGGACTGCATTTCCCACAATCCCTTGCAAATCATATTGATATATGCACTTGCCAAGACTGTGAACATTCTCACCCAGGCAGCCATCTGACAAGCTGCGCATTAATGTGGCTAATGTCCTGGCTTCCTCTAAGATAACTTTGAAAGAAATGCAGGCTCTTATGGGATCACTCAATTTTGCGTGCAGGGTCATCCCGATGGGTCGGGTGTTCATTCGGCGTTTGGCTGCATCGACGTCCATGGTCAGGAAGCCTCATCATCACATTCGTGTCTCGAAGGGTATGCGCGATGACTTGCGGGTATGGGACTTGTTCCTGCGGGATTTTAACGGGACAGCTCTTTTGCGGGAGGCTGAGATTTCAAGTGAGGATTTGCAGCTGCACTCGGACGCGGCAGGGGGGTCAGGGCTTGGAATTTACTTCAATGGTGCCTGGTGTGTGGATGCTTGGCCGAGGGCGTGGGTTGAGGAGGGGTTAGTCCGTAATATTACTTTCTTGGAGCTTTTCCCCGTGTGGGTTGCATTGGCTTTATGGCCGGATAGGTTGTGCAATCGCAGGGTGGTGTGGTGGTGCGATAATGCGGCTGTCGTGCATGTCATTAATCATTATTCACCTCGCTGCGGTCTCGTAGCGGCGCTGATGCGTCAGATTGTGATGGCATGTTTGCGCTTGAATGTTGACTTGAAGGCGCGTCATATACCTGGGCATACTAATGCAATTGCTGATGCTCTTTCCCGTTTACAGTGGGAGTGGTTTTGGAGGTTGGCGCCGGAGGCGGACGAGAATGGGCTTGGAGTCCCTTGGAGCTTGTGGAACAGTGGCCTGATGAGATGAGGACGTTGCTACGGCAATCAGTAGCAGAACATACATGGGAGGCGTACCAGCGCGGTTGTCTGAGGGTGATGGATTTTCTGCATGGGGCGGTTGGAGGAGTGGGGCAGTTCCTGAACAACTGTTGGGGCCGTATGTTGGTTGGGCAAAGGCGCAGGGCATTACGAGATCGGCAGTACGGAGTCATTTGGCTGGGTTCAGATTTTTTCTAGAAGGGGTTGGCCGGGGGTTCTTGGCGCGACGTCTGCTGCAGGGGTGGGCGCATTCTCAGCCTTTACGCATGAGTTGCTGGTGAGTTTGTGCCAGGAGCTGCCCGGGGTTGCTGTGTCGCCATATGAGGCGGTGCTTTTTCGGGCTGTTTTTTGTCTTGCGTTTTTTGGGGCTTTTCGGGTGGGTGAATTGGCCGTCGATTCCGGCAGAGCTAGCTTGGGCAATTGTTTGCATTGGCAGCATGTTTGGATTGAGAGGGGTCGGGTGCGGGTTCTGTTGGCAAAATCTAAGACGGATCAGTCTGGTAAGGGGTTATGGGTAGTTTTGAGAGAGTTTGGCGGGTGTACATGTCCGGTGGCTGCCCTCCGGGCGTATTCGGGGGTTCGTCCGAAAGGGGCGGAGGTGTTTTTTGTACATCAAGATGCTCGTGCGGTTACGCGTTTCCAAGTCACGGCGGTTTTGCGTTTGGTGTTACAGCGTCTCGGTGAGGATCCACGGCTTTTTTCTGCACACTCGTTTTGCATCGGGGCAGCAACCAGTGCGGCAGCAGTTGGCTTGACGGGACAGCAGATTCAGGGTATAGGCAGATGGCGGTCGCGGGCATTTATAGGCTATGTCCGGTTATGAGGCGCCTGGGTTGGGGGGAATGGGGGGGGATACTTCTAATAATGTGCTTCTTTTGCAGATAGTGGTCCTGGTCAGCGGGAATGCTGGATTTTGGGACACTCCTTTGTGTTTTGGGCCGGGTGGCGTGCAGCGGAAAGGCCTTTGGGGAGAAATTTGGGATTGGATTCCTCTGTGGTGGCGATTTCATGGCTGGGCGAGCGAGGTCTGCGGTGGAATCAGTTGCTGCCTTTGCTTCGCCACCACGAGTGCATCCGCAAGCCTCCTGTCGTGTTGCTGGTGCATATCGGAGGCAACGACTTGGCTGCGTGGTCTTGTAAGCAGCTGATCAGAGTGGCCAAGAAGGACTTTACTGCAATTTTCCATATGTTTGGGAGGGTCGTATTAATATGGTCGGATATCATCCCTAGGCCGGCGTGTTGGGGGCAGCGTAGATGGTCCCGGGGTTTGACCAAGATTAATAGGCAGATTGGGAGATGGGTGTGTGAGCACGGGGGATATCAAGTGCAGCATGATTGGGTCGAAGTGGCCTGTGCCAGGTTGTATAGGGAGGATGGTGTGCATCTCTCCCCTGTGGGTACGGATCTGCTGCTGAATGATTGGCAAGAAGCGGTGGAGAGGGTGGTGGGTAGCTAGATGCTGGTCGCAGCTTTCAAAGGGGGGGTGGTGGCACAGGTAAGGTGAGGAACCTGTGCTGGTGGCGGGATCCCGGAGGTTTCCGGGGTCCAGAGCCTTAGGCGACTTGGGGCGAGGGCGGGGTGCCCTCGACCCAGACAACCCCTGGAACACTTTTGCTAGTAATATGGCGAAGTCGGATAGGGTTGGGAGGAACTTTGCCAGTCGGGTGATCATGGCTTGAGCGGAGGCCGCGGTTGCTTTGCTAATTGCATGGCTGGTGACATGTGGCTCCGCTGGGGGGGGGGTGGATTTGGAGTTTGTTCATTATTACTGTTATGTTCAAGAGTTGTTTGAAATAAAGCTGCGACCAGTGTTTTTTCCCAAATCGTGTTGGTGTATTCTTAAGGGGTTGGAGTAAAAGGAAGAGGGGTTGAAAGGGGGACTGGGGGTGAGGGGTGAGCGCGGGTCCGGCTACCCGGTTAGTGAAAGGGCGCGAGCAGGGTCCCGGCGCCCGCGTGTAACCGGGTGCCCAGCCCGGCGTGGGACCCTGCAAGCGGCCTTGGTGCATCGGGGGGGCGACGGCACGTCGGCAGGGGAAGCGCAGTGCGGGGTTTAAAATGATTGGCTCTGCTGGGCTAGGGGAGTGAGCGGAGCCAATCAGCGAGTGGAGCGCCATGTGCTGCGGCTGGAGCAGAGTAAGGCGAGCACATGCGGCGTGGCCGGAGATCTAGCAGCCCAGCCTCCCACCCTTGAAGGATAGGTGGGGAGGGCAGAGTTGGGGTGTCGCCGCGGGGGGGGGGGGTTAGCGAGCGGGATCCCGGAGGTTTCTGGGGTCCGGAGCCTTAGACGACTTGGGGCCAGGGCGGGGTGCTCTCGACCCGGACAACCCCTGGAACACTTTTGCTAGTAATATGGCAAAGTCGGATAGGGGTGGGAGGAACTTTGCCGGTCGGGTGACCATGGCTTGAGCGGAGGCCGTGGTTGCTTTGCTAATTGCATGGCTGGTGACATGTGGCCCCGCTGGGGGGGGGGGTGGATTTGGAGTTTGTTCATTATTACCTTTATGTTCAAGAGTTGTTTGAAATAAAGCTGCGACCAGTGTTTTTTCAAAAAATCGTGTCGGTGTATTTTTAAGGGGTTGGAGTAAAAGGAAGAGGGGTTGAAAGGGGGACTGGGGGTGAGGGGTGAGCGCGGGTCCGGCTACCCAGTTACTTTCTGGAATGTTCTACCACCCTTTTTGAGAACAGAATCTTTCACTGAAAAGTTTAAGAAGTGGTTAAAAAATGTAAATTTTGAGCTGGTGTTCAAAGGGGAGCTGGGGTGAGGGTGGCATCCAAGGACCTTCACTCAATTTTTCTTAGCAATACTACTCTGAACCTTTTTGCTTTATGATGGATTTCTCATTTTTCTTTTTTCCCTCTGTACTCTACTATAATTGGAATTGTATTTCACTTTGATATTGAACTGAACGATAAATAAAATAAACATATGCATAAAATGTGTTACCAGCAGGGTTGTGTAAAATTGAAATATGAAGAGAGATAAATGGGGACTTACATGTTTCCCAGTAGGTCTATCATCTTTGCTTCATTATGCAATAGTGTGTGTGTGTGATCAGTGTGTGCGATTGGCGAGGGAGCCATCGCTGCACTCTGGACACTGAAAAGCCACCAAATTGAAACTCCAGCAGAGCAAGAGAGCTGCCAGTATGCTCCGCCTCCGAAGGAGGCATCATCGCTTGCCGACAATTCCAATTACCTCCGGATCATGTGTGTGATTGGCAAGGGAGCCATCTCTGCACTCCATTCCCCGCAGCCTGCCGATCCATCTCCAGCCACTTGGGGGGCCCTGAAAAGCCGGCCAAATTGAAACTCTAGCAGAGCAAGAGAGCTGCCAGTAAGCTCTGTCTCTGAAGGAGGCATCATCACTTGCCGATGGCCCCTTCTTAAATTCACCTTCCTCCCAGGTGGGCCCTCACCTTGCGGGCCATGCCAAAGGGTCCTTAGACATGGCCCTTAAGAGTAGACCTCAAGAGAAACCCACTCTACCTGGAATTCTAGCCCCTTCAACTTGCCATCTTAGAGGAGTTCTGTACCTCTAACTTACTCCAACTCCTGGGTCTTCACCGGATTGGAGACTTAGCACCACTGAAGGTAACTAGTACCACCTAGTACTTCCTAGTGCCCCACACTCTCAGTGGAACCTCTTCACCATTCAAGTCTTTGTCACTTCTGCATACAGTATTTCTCCCAAATCCTAATTATACTCCACACCACAAAGATCATTGCAGACCAGGTGCCACTCACCAGCAGTACACCTCAACAACATTACTCAGGCATCATGGTGTCTTTTTCACTGCTTCTAATTATTATATTCTTTGTCATGCTAATCACAGGCACAGAGTCCTTCACACCTCGCTCAAGCATCATCCCAGTCATTTCCCAGAGATACCGATTAGCTGTCTCTCACCATACCCCCAAAGCAGATCCACAAGAGCATTCCTATGTATCATATCTCCTGACTTCACTGATATACATCCCCCTGAACCAAAGCAACTAGTTGTCCTCTGAAATTCGCTCTGCTCAATGCATGTTCTGCACGCAACAGTCACATTGTTATCTGATTCTCTGGATGAACACAATCTGGACATCATGTGTGTTACAGAATCCTGGATAACAGATGATGATGTAGTCCTTATGAATCAGCTAACTCTACCAAACTATAAACTCTAACTGTCCCAGGACAAACCAAAAAAGGAGGTGGTGTCTTCATTTTAGCCAGAGATCACCTACCCTTCCAATACCTCTCCCAGAAATCAGGTCAAGGCTTAGACATGCTCCTTATAACAAGCAAATGTCTAGCCCCCCACAGATGAGCTTACAACCCTGCTACAGTCTGTGACCTTACTTCAGGCACCAAACAATTCATACTGTTGGATGATCTTAACCTACCCTCAGCACCACACAAGTCCGCAAAGGCCTTCATGAATGTGATGGAAGCATTAGAATTCTTCCAGAATGTAGATCACTCAACTCATGATAACATTTTAGTAATCATGGATGTGACATCATTGTATACTAATATTGACCAATGTGAAGCTTTGGAGATTCTGGCATCAATAGAATTACAATCACCAGCCAGATTGCCAGCAGGTTTCCTGATGTCATTGTTTGAGTTAGTTTTGAAACGGAGTTACTTTTGTTTTGATTCATGATTCTATTTACAAACATATGGGATACCGATGGGGTCCACGGTGGCTCCATCTATCGCCACTCTCTATATGGCCCACTACGAAGAAACCTATATTTAACCATCTCAGTGGTTTCAACACATTTTTTTGTGGTTGCGATTTTTAGATGATATCTTTTTGTATGGACTAGATCGATGGACCTTTTACAGGACTTTTTTCATTGGTTGAATTCAGCAAAACCAAACATTCAATTTATTCTGGAATTTAACTCATCATGTAGGGGTTCTACCTTATATGCACATGACAGAGTTGGCAGGTTGTTGCATAAATACTGGCATATTTTGGAAGTTCGCCCTCGTTTTCGGTGCCCTTTGATGTTGGCCTTTAGACGGGGTTGGAATATAGCTAATTATGTTATACATAAGGATACTTCCCAAGTGGAAAACCCCGATGGCTTCTCAGGACATCATTACTGTGGTGATTGCGATTTTTGTATAAATACTGTATCAGGACCCTATTGGGTTGATTCATTTTCCAACATCCAGTATAGGGCTTACTTTCAGACCAATTGTAGATCAACATATGTTGTATATTTATTGATTTGCCCGTGTTCTTTAAAATATGTAGGACAAACTACTAGATCAATTAAAGTATGTCTACAAGAACAGCGCTCTAGACAGCATACTCAGACATTGACAGCACCAATAGTATCACATAGTATTCTAAAAGGGCATGCTTTTCATGAATATCGGTGGCGAGTAATTGATCATGTCCCCTTTTCATTTCGGGGTGGTGATCACATACAACGATTACAATATTTAGAGCAGAAATGGATTTACCGGCTGAATACAGTAACTCCATGGGGCCTTAATTTGGAATTGGATTGGTGGAGCCTGCTGTGAAAATCTTTGAAGAATACTGATTGGTCCAATACATTTTGATGTTATTGATCAATTTTCCCATTTGATTGGTTTGCATTATCAGGTGGTTTCATTCAACCTGCGTATAGCCTGAAGAAAGGTCAGGAGGAAGCGGAGACCTGAAACACAGCGTTGTGTAGCTGTATTTAACAATCTAAAGCATGACTGCTAAACGCTTTATTTGGTTGGCCACTGTGATCTAAGTGGAGCTAAGGCGGCATTTTTGGTTTCCATTGTGAATATTGCTACAGGACGGAGTGAGCTGTTGGATGCAGTTTTGATGAATTAACAGCGGTTCTTCCTGGATGGAAACAGTGATTCGCCTGAAAAGTAATGTTGGCGTTTGTTTGGATCTTATTTAGGGTGCTCACAGGTGTAAGTACCCTATTGATTTCACTAGTTTGGTGAATTTGAGTGAAGCTTTGCTCATAAAAATGAATAAAAGGAACATTTGCTACGAGAGGGGGATACCCCTCGAGGCAAAAAGATTGCGACAGAAATTAAGGGTTTCAATATGTTTCTTTGTTAGAGGATGTTGTTAGGGAATTGACTATTTATAGATGATACAAATTTTTCCCGGGGGGGGGGGGGGGTATATGGCATCAATGAATGTCATATTTTCTGGATACAACACTTGAGCAATGTAGCTATACTTTCTATAAGTATGTCTGCCTGAAATTCACAAACACACAAGACTTTGGGGCCCTTTTACTAAAGGGTTGTCCTTACTGTGCAATTAGAGGCTGAAGTAATGCGAGGTAAGTGCAGCCATCATGGGCTACCTGATGGAGGAATGCCCAGCAGGTTCCAGGCATTTAGTGCGGCAGAACATGTGGCACAAGCAACCCAGGAGCACCTAAACACACCCATAGACATATTGTTATGAGCACTCGTACTAAAGGTCACATTGCCACTGAAGTTTTCATTTGACTTCTTAATAGGCTTTTTATGGATGTCCAGTTTTGTTATATCTAGCACTTACACACACAGTTTGTGAAACTGGCACTTACGTGTTTAAAACTCTGAGTGATGACATTCTTTCCTGAAAGTGTTTCTTACAAAAATGGCTGTTCCCACTTATACATGTATTTCCCAGCATCCTTCTACATCTTTTACAAAAGGCTTTATGTTCAGTGAGCTTTTTGTAAAATTCTGAGGAAATTGTAAGCATCCCAGTTCCTACCTAGATATTCTATGCAAAACCATTGTAAACTGCATAGATTACACAGGTACACTAAAAAAAATTTTTTTTAAACTGCCTCTAATGTTTTGATTGATTTTTACGTTTTTTGGTGCGCTGAATCCAAATCTGGTAACCAATTTGCTCCATCACGTACAGATTTTTTGCTACATTGGGTTAGCAGTTTGAGGTGAACGTTTCAAATTGAGTGCGATCGAGATAAAAGTTTCTTGGATGAATTTTTTATACTAATTGTTTAGTAGTTATTCAAATAAGAATAAAGAAATTTGTAACAAGGCAGCACATAAGAATAGAGTAATGTCAACAAAACACACTGTGATGGTAGCAAAATTGTCTGCACTTAAAACAGCCACATACATGTGCACAAACATTGAGCATATAAGAGCGAGACACAAAGCAAAGCAAAGAAATATGCAAAAAATGTTGTACAGGTATGTATGTAAGAATAGAAAACGCAAACCGCACCATTGCAATACATGAAGACAAACACCCGATGGTGTGAAAATAAAATTCTAATAAATGAGATCCGACACTGTGGTAATAACTAGCAAATTTTTATTTCAAAGTTTAGTAAAAACACGATATTTGTCAACACAGTTTTAGATTTTAAAGTCATTCTTGGGTCAATCAATCTCCTGGTGGGCCCGTTTCTTCTTCCCCCGAATGCTTCTCTTGGTGCGCTGCTTGGCGTATTTTTCATCTGGGGTTTCCCGCAGCAGCAACCAGCAGAAATCAGCCATCATAGTGGTGTTCCATCTTCCTTGGTACCTTCTCTCTGCGTCCTTGATGTCCTGGTGAAACCTTTCACCTTGTTCTTCACTGTACGGCCCCAGGTTTTCGGGAAAGTAGTTCACATGGGAGTGCAAGAAATGGACTTTCAGGCTCATGTTACAGCCTTGTTCTTTGAAGGCATTGAGCATCCTGGCAACAATATCCTTATAGTTCTCATCCCGCCTGTTCCCCAAGAATTTGAGAACAACATCCTTGAAGGAATCCCAGGCTTTTTTTTCCTTCTCAGACATCGTTTCAGCGAATGCTCCATCTGAAATGAGTTTCCTTATATCAGGGCCAACAAACACTCCTTCCTTTAGCTTTGCTTCAGAAAGTCGGGGGAACTTTGAGCAAAGGTACCGAAAGCACTCACCATCTTTTGGAAGGGACTTGATGAATTGCTTAATGAGACCCAACTTAATGTGGAGAGGTGGTAATAGAATTTTATCACGAGGTACCAAGCTCTCAAGAAGAACATTTTTCTCACCGGGTCTCAAATACTCCCGAATTGGCCAGTCTTTTTTCCCCCAGTGTAGGTCGCGGGCCTGGCTATCCCACAAGCAAAGGAAGCAGGGATATTTGGTGAAACCGGATTGCTGCCCTAATAGCATGGATAGAATTTTAAAGTCTCCACAAATCATCCACTTATGCTCATCATAACGAATCTTCTGAAGAATCAGGGCCAAATTCTCGTATTTTTCTTGGAGAATAACAGAGTGAGCAATAGGAACTGAAGCGAATGTGTTGCCATTATGAAGAAGAACACCTTTTATGCTGTCTTTTGACGAATCAATGAACAGCCGCCATTCAGCAGGATCATACTTGAGTTTAAACTTTTCCATCACTCCGTATATATCGTTGCAAAATACCAAATCTTCCTCTTTGCTGAAATACTTCAAAAATTGTGTCTCGCGGTTGCGGTACCAATAAAAAGTTGTTCCTGGTGACAATAGATTTTTCTGTTTAAGCCGAGAACCTAGCAGTTGGGCAGCATCTTTTGGGAGTCCTAAATCCCGGACTAAATCATTCAATTCAGCTTGAGAGAAAAGTTCAGGTTTCGGATCTGGTTCAGTTTCAAACTCGGAAGTACTGGACTCATCGGGAAAAGCCATCTGATGAGTCTCATCATGATCAGAACCGTCCACACAAATATGATCCAAAGATTTTGGTGGTTCAGGCACTGGTACTTCGTTGCTATGAGGCATAGGCCTAATTGCTGAGGGAAGGTTGGGGTAACTTATTACGTTCTTATTTTTTAAGTTGTATCCCTTCACAATGCAAGAGCAAAAATAGCAGTCACTGCTGTGGTCTGTTTGTTCACGCCACATCATAGGTATTCCGAAACGAAATGCTTGTTTTTTACCTTTCATCCATAAGCGTAGATCTTCCTCACATGTCTTGCACACTTTGTGAGGAGCCCACGGTTTGTCTTGATCGCCTAACTTCAAACCGAAATAGGCGAAATATACTTTTTTAATAAATGCAGAAATGTTCCTCTGCCGCTTTTTCACGGTATATTCCCCACAAATAAAACAAAAACTGTCCGGAGAGTTGACGCAACCTCTGGCTCTGTGAGCCATCACAAATACACAGCACTGCAAACTACAACTGTAGTGAACCACTTCGGAATAAAGCTGGATTACGACTGAGCAAACAAAAGGTAATAATGAACTTGCAAGAAACTGAAATTTGACAGGAACGTTCATGTCGCAACCACCGTGTTTGAGCGAGCGAACGAGGCGAGGCGAACAGGAAAGAACATGCGCCAGCGCGAGTACTGGATTTAGCACCCCGCCTCCCAATTGTCCTGTTAATGTATAAAATGAATACAAAACACTCTAAAATATCATGAGGGAGTGTTTCCAGTTAGTTAACCATTACAATGTCTATTTTGGGCCAAGAAAATAAACTGCAGTCAGCTAAAAAGAAATTATGTGAACATTCCTTATATGGGTAAGAAATCTAATTTTGCAAGAAAACGTGACGTGATGGAACATTTTGGCTATTTTTCCTGGATTCAGCACCCCAAAATCTATAGGAATCAGTTGCAAAACTGGAGGCAGTTTTTTGGTAGTGTAGCTGTGTTATTAGATATCTAAGGGGTATGTTTACTAAATGGCATGAGTGGCTTCCATTCGATATCGGAGCCACGGCCCCACTGAAATCAATGGGGCCATGGCTCTGATATTGCATAGAAGCCGCTACAGCCATATAGTAAACATACCCCTAAGTCTAGCTAAATAAATAAATAGTCACCGGCTAAATGGATCATTCATATGTTAAGTTTAGACCTACCGAATTGCAGACCTAAATTAAATGGATAGTGTTGATGTGGTAACCATACTATCCATATATTCAGGGCCACTACCTGTATAGATAGTGGTGCTGAATATTGATATTAATTTCAGCATCAACTCTTAAATTAATGCAGTTGCCCACTGGCTCAAAATTGATGCTTCCAGATACTTATAGTTGCACACACTGTATGCTTTGACCTGCATTAAAAGGGTCTATTCACTTAACAGGTTTGTGTTTCTGTACATAGGCCCCAAAATGCTAATGGGAGTTTTATTAAATGCACAAGAAATTACATCAGTGCATTTAATATAATATTTGCTCATGCTAAGACTGAATATATTAATTTTGAAATCCATAGAAGCATATTGCCTATATTGAATAGCAAAGAATGAATGCAAAATCCATCCTGAAACTGGAATATTCAATCTTCTAACCTTTTTTTTTAATTTTACATTTCTATGCTGTATTTCATTATAGCTGGGGCTTTTTTGCCATAATAGGATGAATTTTTTTAATGTTATGTTTTTAAATCTGACAAGGTCATACAAGTTAAAAAAAGGAAGGGTCATCAAAAGGGGACAATAACAGAACTACAGTGAAATGGCTCTCTGTTGGCCTTTGCATCAATTCTGAGTGTGTCAAAAGGGTCTTTTGTCGTGCCCCTACCACAGCATACTAATTTGCTAGATCAAGTCTGTCAGAATATCGACTGGAAGGAAAGAACTACAGTGGCTGCTTTTGTGTTCCATCCAGCAGGGAGCCTGTGTGTGAAACAGGATTATCAGGGGGTCATGAAGAGAGTCGAGGGATGTCCATCACGTCCCCCTCTGGTAATGCAATGGGGCGGGTGCTTGGAAGTGATTAAGATGTAGGAAACAGGAGGCATAGCAGTGAACAAATCAGAAACACACACATGCAAATCAGGTTCTCCGCTCTTAACCACATATTTTTAATGAAAAATACATTGGCAGACCAAACAAATGCCCAAACAGCTGCAAGCAGCTTAAATTCCAAACATTCAGCTCCATCATCTATACAGAAAACATTTAGAAATATTTAGGATAGCAGCATATGTTTATGTAACAATCGAAGCTAGAAGTGCTCTTAGGCACATCATTTTTATGTTTAGGTTTTTGATACACTAAAGAAAAAGTCTCAGTGTGTTTTTTTAAACAATAAATGTACAGGACTCTAAATGTGCAGGTGTGAGCTTTGTCCCTCAGACACAAGTTTAGCCTTGACTTTGATGCTACTGGTTTGGCTATGATGCAAGGACACAGATTTCTTTCACTGTTTCAGGTAAAAGCATTTATGCATATTTTACTATCTCTAGCTGCAGTCATTTGTTACCAATTTCCTATCGAGGGAATCTTGCCAGTTCAGAGTCACTAGGTGAGACACTCTTCATTTTCATAAAATAATCTAATAAGAATACTTAGGCGCCATTAAGAACACAATCAAACACATCACTGTTCAGTTGTATAAGAGCCTATTCGAAAATATAGAATGACTTGATTAGCAGTATAACTGTATAGCCAGCATATGTGAAACATTTATGAGGTCAAATTCGAGCCAAGCGCAATTTAGCCTGACTCAAAATCAACAGACTTTTTGGATTTTTCCCAAATCGCTAATGAAATATATAAAAATTTTCCCAGCAAAGCTGGAAAATTTGGACAGATTTAAAGGTGAATCTGACTGTCCTCCAGACACCAAAGCCCCATGCAGTCCCAAGAGACAACAAAATCCCATCCTTTGACATGCTTTATAGCAGGTATAGATTGGCACGGTTAGAAAATTCACCCTGCACTTCCTTGGCCTATGCGAAATACGTCACGGATGTGCTAGCGCATATGCCACCCAGGACATACCCAGAAATGCCCCAGCAGAAATGTGCCAAGGTCAACCTGCCTTCCATGGAAACATGCATCTCAAGGCCTTTCTAAAGTAGTGTTTTAGACGTGAGCACGGTATCCATCTTTATATGATGCCGCATCCATATTTGAAATGCAAAGAAGATTGCTAAAATTATCTCCTTAATGTCCATGACCCCAAGTATATATGGGTAGGACAAAGAGATTGTTTAACCAGGGTATCGCGGAGGTCCATCTCCTCATGCCTGAATGTAATACCCCCCCCCCCCCCAAGCTTAACACTATGCACCACACATTGGTATAACAAAACACGCTCACACAAGATTCTGGGGCAACCTTTGATCGCAGCTTTATTAACCAATTAGAAAACCGGCCCACAAACCAGGCCAACCAAACAATTATATAAATACAAAACATGACCCAACCCCTCCCGCTATTCCGGATAATGCCCCCCACCAGCCGTAATATTAGCAAGGTGGTGCATCATCCTTACCCCCCCCCCCCACTGCCGCCCGCCTTGCCATATTAGTAGTAAAGGTCGGCTCCACTACCCTCCCCCGGGCAGAGACCCTCAACTGAGATGTCTTGCCCAACCCTGGGGAGCACTTTGCTACCCCCAATGCACCTTCAGCTGTTAAGCCCCGCCATCTTGGCGAGCGCTAGCTCTATCCCCACCCCCAGCTGCAACAACCCCCCACCGAAATCCCCAAATAAGGGGTGGGAGGGCGGGACATGCCGCCGCTGCTGAGAAGCCAGAAGGGAAGACCAGACTCAACCGTCTCCCTCCTGCGCTTCATGCCCCGCCCACAGCTAGCTCAACCAATGAAATCGCCCCACGCAACTGACGTGGGGCAATTTCAAACGTCGCCCAAGCTCCCTTCCTCTACCCCCCCCCCCCCGCCCCCACACAAGGCACAAGGTCGAGGGCCGGACCCCAGGAACCTGGTTACATGTGGCCACGGGACCCGGCCCTATGGCCTCTGTCATTAAGAAGAGATTGATTGGCACCTGAGCAGATTGCATACCAATACTCTCTCTTTTCCGATGGTATAACATTACACCAAATATAATCATACGTTTGCTATATTGTGATGTTGTGCCATTGAAAAGATCAACATATTGTGAGGTGGGAATCTTCAGAAGATATTGAATTATAGGGAGTAATATTGGATTTACATAATAGATTCTTTGATACCAAAGGGTATGAATAATAAAGATGACTGGATGACTTTAATTTGATTGATTCAAGATATCATGTAGCTGTAACTTTAAATATGGCAGTTTAGTGTTATAAAATAAAATAAAATGGAAGCATGGTAGAATTGTGCTAAGTTGTTTAAGTTTGGAGATATCATTTAGAGGGATTGATTGGGACCAAGAGGTACTTAGTCTTAGATACCCTTAGAAGCAGAATACATTGATTGTGTTGGAATGATTCAGATAAGTGTTGAGTATTATGATTCTGCTATGCTATGAATATTATTAATATATATATTGTGATACAGTAGACTATAGAGAGCCTGTAGGGGCTAGTAAAAAGGAAGAGCTTACCTTAAACTTGGCTGGACGTGAAGACTCAGCATGTGTGAAGGCAGCTGAGCAGCCAGTGCCGTCAGCACAAGTAAAGCAGAAAGGGTTTAAAATGAAGTTTCCCTTCTCTAGTAGTGACGCAGGTAGAATTAGAGAAACTCATCAGGAGCACCTGTCCTCAGAGTCTGACGTAACATGCAGAGAGGAGACGTATATAAGTTCCTGGTCTGAACCAGGAAGAGGTCAGAAGGGTCAGAGGAGTCAGAGAAGGCAGAGAGCTCAGAGCAGTAGAGCCGCTGGTCTCTGGAACGACAGTCCCAGGAAGGATTTCCACACAAACAGGAAGTGGGGCAGAGTCTCTGAGGGATTGCATGAGCCACGGAGGAACCTAGCTCAAGCTGAAGGAACTGTGCCAGGGGAGAGGAAGCTCAAAGCTGACTTCAAAGCCTGCAGTAAGGTAACAAGTTTGAAACCTTATCTGTATAGAGAAGAGGCTAGAAGTTTTAATGAGCACAACCCTGAGCAGTCTTATAACTCAGACAGATACTCAGACTTCCTACTAAGAAAGCCAAGAGAGGCAAACCAGAAAGAGACATTACCAGTACCAGAGTTCTGTAACCCTGGCTGGGATAAACACCTTGGAAGAAAAGGGGTTTACCAGCCACAAGAGAACAAGCCATGCTCCAGCACATGTAAGGAATGTGACACGGAGAGTATTGGGAGTGGTCCAGGCTTAATGCAGTGGGAGAGTGATAACATTTGCACAGACCCTGAGCCAATGGACTGTACGATTTGTTTATCAGATGACATAACCTCTTTGTGTTGAACTTCAGCCAATGTGACCTTGTGAGAGAAACAAGGAAAGAAGAAAAGATGTTCTAGCTGTTTTCGTTTAGTTGCTGTTTTGTTCTGTGTGTTTTTGCAAGGAATATTATCTGTCTGGGAAAGGTAATAAAACCCTAATTTTGCTTTAACCACTTGACTGACTGACTCTGTTCAAAGGAGAGCACCAGTTAGTAAAAACCACAATACCCTAGGCAGTGGCCTATTGGGTCTACGGAGGTTCGACCCAGGGTCGCTGTGACAAATGGCGTAGTTGGGGCGGATTTTTGTTCCAGAAGCAAGCCCACCAGGACGTTGCACAGCTCAACGGAAGGAGCGGACGTTGCCACGCCCAGAAGGATCCAGAAGGAACCAGAGTGGACTACAGAAAAGCCAAGCACCTTCTCAAAGTGGGATCCTCCACCTGGCTCAGGTAAAAGGGTATATGGGCACAGGCTGGGGAGGATTCAAAGTGAGAAGGAACTGCTTTTGAAAAAAAAAATAAAGGAGGAAAAGTTTTTTTTCCCAGTGGTACCGCACTTGGTGGTTGTTTGTGCTTTGTTTGCAGAGTCGGAAAGCCGCAAGATGGACGCCCAGGAGGTTCTACGCTGGATGAGCCTCCAATGTGATAAGCAACGGGAGCTGGCCCAGCAGAGTCAGGAGCAGGCCATGGCTGCCCTGCAAGCGCAGCAAAAACCCTTGATGGACTTGGTGCAGACACTGTTGGAAGAACCACGAAAGAAGACAACACCAGAAGACTTCAGTGGGGTAGGCCCACAACAATGTGGGATATGGACATTTGGTCAAATGACCAATAAAGACAATTTTGATGACTTTGTAGAGTCGTTCGAGAGGGTAGCTCTCCACGCACACTGGCCTAAGGAGCAGTGAGCGGTTAGACTCGCCGCCTCCTTAACAGGAGAAGCTCTATCGGCGAACCGAGCAATGCCTGCCATTTTGGCAGCTGAGTATGAGGAGATCAAAAGAGCAGTGCGGGACAGGCTAGGCCTGACACCGGCTGTATACAGAAGAATGCTCAGGTCCACTAAATTACAGACAGGTGAAACACCGAAAGCACTGTGCCATAGGGTGCGCAGTTTAGTTTTAAAGTGGTTGGAACCTGAGGGTAAAACTGTGGATAGCCTGATTGACATGATTGTACTGGAACAGTATTGTGAGGCAGTTCCATTAGAGGTAAAAACCTTTTTAACCTTACAAGACTGCACAACCTCCATAAAGGCAGCGCAATTGACGGAATGGTTTCTTGAAGCCGAGAGGGCCAAAAAGACACCAGGAAGCGCTGAGTGGAGGCTGGGGTTAACCAGTCCTGTAAAGTTAAATAAAGGACCTCAAATGGACATGCGATGCATACAGGAATGTTTACCTAAGAGAAATGATAAAAGTGTTTTTGTGAAATGCTTTAAGTGCGGAAGGATAGGGCATGAGAAGAAGGATTGCTTAGACCGCACAGCCCTAATAACGAAAGGTAATGAGCGTGTACAGCAGGGATTCTGCATCGAGGTGGAGGTGCAAGGAGTTCCCGCCATAGCCTTACTGGACTCGGGGGCCGATCAAAGTATGGTCTCCCGCAAGTTTTGGGAAATCATACAGGCCCGGAATGATTTTCCCCCGAGTCAGCAAGATGGCAAAGCTAGCATAAAATGTGTGCATGGAGCGACAAGCCAGTATTCCCTTCACAGGATAAAAGTTAAGGGTTTAGGAACCCAGAGAGAAATCCGGGTAGCAGTAATCCCCAAGTTACCATACGATGTCATATTAGGTAGGGATTGGCCTCCTTTTTACCGAGGGATTGGGGAAGATACACACATAAGGGGAGGAATGGTGTCCACCCAGGCTCAAGCAAAGGCTGTAGAAGTACAGGGTGAGCCTCCCGAAGAGAATCCTGTTCATACAGGGGCAGAGGAAGAGCCTTTAGGGGAGGAAGATAGGGTTCAGGAAGAGGGCCTAAGTGAACTTCCCCATCATGAGGAGTTAATAGGCACTCCCTCTAAAGAAGAAAGGAAAAGTAAAGGTGAAAAACGCCAGGAAAGACACCACCGGGCTCAGGTGAGGGCTGGACTAGCGGATGGGCAGGGTTTACCATGGGTACCCAGTGACTTAGTAAAGAAATTCCCATCCTTTCCAGGAGAACAAAAGGCGGACCCAGTGCTAAGGCATGCCTTTGAGTTTGCCCAGACAGGTAGGGATGTGCTCCCCAGGTTCCTGATAGAAGAGGACATTTTGTACAGGGAGAGCAGCAACCCCCATACCGGCGCCATTAGGAAGCAACTAGTGGTCCCCACTACCTTTAAGGCCGTAGTGTTAAGACTGGCCCATGACCACCCCGTTGGGGGACATAAGGGAATTCAGGGCACTCTTGACCAGATCCTGGAGCGTTTCAATTGGCCGGGGGTCTTTAGAGAAACAAAACAGTTCTGCGAAGCGTGTCCTTCGTGTCAGCGAGTAAGTGCTGTCAAGCCGGTAGGAGTTCCCCTAGTCCAGACCCCGACAATAACGGAGCCAGTTCGCCGGATGGCAATGGACATTGTGGGTCCACTAATAAAACCCCCCAGAGGATTTCAGTATATCCTCGTAGTAATGGATTGCGCCACTAGATTCCCTTGGGCAATACCTTTAAGGAGCATATCAGCCAGGTTCATAGCTGCAGAATTGGTTAAACTGTTCTGCGAGGTAGGGTTCCCAAGGGAGATGCTGACCGATAGGGGGAGCAATTTTGTTTCCAGATACCTAGCTCAGTATGGGATGCTTTCGGCATCCATCATATAAAAACCTCCGCATACCATCCACAGACCAATGGTCTGGTTGAGCGGTTCAACCAGACCCTTAAACAGCTCTTAAGAAGAGCGTTGGATGGACAGATGGCTGACTGGGATGTTATGCTCCCATTTGCCCTGTATGCCAGTAGGGAGCGTACCCAAGCTTCACTGGGGGCATCCCCTTACGAGCTAATGTTCGGGCGAATGCCACGGGGAGTCCTAGATATTCTAAGGGACCAGTGGGTCGAGCCAGAAGGGGAGGAAATGGGGGTTCCCCAATTTCTATGTGGGCTCCGGAGTCGCCTACAGAGGGCTTCGCGAGTCGCCGAAGGGCATTTACAAGGCAGTCAGCTAAGCCAGAAGAAATACTATGATAGGGGCAAGAAGGCACGGCAATTGGCCATTGGTGATAGAGTGGTAGTGATGGTCGCTGACCCTGGGCCAAAGTTCGAGGCCCAGTGGAAGGGTCCTTATACAGTGGTGGAGCATAAAGGTCCAGTGACATATGTGGTAGAGAACGACAGGGGCCGTCGTCAAACCTACCATATAAATATATTGAAACCTGGCAGGAGAGAACGGCCGCAGCTAGCCGCTCTTGGATAAAAGGCAGGGATAGAGCAATGGGGGCGGGCCGGAACAAATCCTGGCGAGGGAATACAGTAGTACACAGCAGGTCTGGCAGGAAGGGGATGATTCTTGCGGAGATTCCGGGCTGTGAGAATGATAATTCCCCATCCCGGAATATCTTAAGGGGGGGGATATGTGATACAGTAGACTATAGAGAGCCTGTAGGGGCTAGTAAAAAGGAAGAGCTTACCTTAAACTTGGCTGGACGTGAAGACTCAGCATGTGTGAAGGCAGCTGAGCAGCCAGTGCCGTCAGCACAAGTAAAGCAGAAAGGGTTTAAAATGAAGTTTCCCTTCTCTAGTAGTGACGCAGGTAGAATTAGAGAAACTCATCAGGAGCACCTGTCCTCAGAGTCTGACGAACCATGCAGAGAGGAGAGGTATATAAGTTCCTGGTCTGAACCAGGAAGAGGTTAGAAGGGTCAGAGGAGTCAGAGAAGGCAGAGAGCTCAGAGCAGTAGAGCCGCTGGTCTCTGGAACGACAGTCCCAGGAAGGATTTCCACACAAACAGGAAGTGGGGCAGAGTCTCTGAGGGATTGCATGAGCCACGGAGGAAACCTAGCTCAAGCTGAAGGAACTGTGCCAGGGGAGAGGAAGCTCAAAGCTGACTTCAAAGCCTGCAGTAAGGTAACAAGTTTGAAACCTTATCTGTATAGAGAAGAGGCTAGAAGTTTTAATGAGCACAACCCTGAGCAGTCTTATAACTCAGACAGATACTCAGACTTCCTACTAAGAAAGCCAAGAGAGGCAAACAAAAAAGAGACATTACCTGTACCAGAGTTCTGTAACCCTGGCTGGGATAAACACCTTGGAAGGAAAGGGGTTTACCAGCCACAAGAGAACAAGCCATGCTCCAGCACATGTAAGGAATGTGACACGGAGAGTATTGGGAGTAGTCCAGGCTTAATGCAGTGGGAGAGTGATAACATTTGCACAGACCCTGAGCCAATGGACTGTACGATTTGTCTATCAGATGACATAACCTCTTTGTGTTGAACTTCAGCCAATGTGACCTTGTGAAAGAAACAAGGAAAGAAGAAAAGATGTTCTAGCTGTTTTCGTTTAGTTGCTGTTTTGTTCTGTGTGTTTTTGCAAGGAATATTATCTGTCCGGGAAAGGTAATAAAACCCTAATTTTGCTTTAACCACTTGACTGACTGACTCTGTTCAAAGGAGAGCACCAGTTAGTAAAAACCACAATACCCTAGGCAGTGGCCTATTGGGTCTACGGAGGCTCTACCCAGGGTCGCCGTGACTATATATATATATATATATATTGTTAGGAAATTAATTATATTTTTCATTGATTATATCTATGAGGGATTCCAAAAGTTAACAAATTTTGAAATGTAAAAAAAAATATCTTTTAAACTAATCATTAAAGTGGACCGTTTATTAAATAGAGATTTTATATCTTTTATCTTATATATATATTGGTCCTACATATAAAACTAGCATTTGGGATGATTATTTTCAGATTGGTATTATTTTCAATCCCAGGTATGGGATTATAAATTACTTATTCACTTGAATAGGCATATGACTTTTATTCACCTCCTGGAGGTCTTTACCTCAAATATATATTTACTCGAACTAAGAGCAGGGATAAGTCAAGATGTCCTCCTTTAGTTTCCAATGGGACGAAAAGTATATTTTTCATTTTATTTTCATCTCATAGAAAATCACAAAATTGGCCCTACTCTTTCCTTTTACTCAATCCAATGCCATTGGAATTAAAGTGAAAAAATGCATCTGAAAAAAAGTGCAAACATTCAGGCCTGGAAGACATTTTAAGTTGCTTTTATAGAGACAGTACCATAAGAGCCACGAGCCACTATACATTGTAACCATAAGAGCCACTATACATTGTGTTTTGAAAAAGCTTCAAATACCATATTTTAGACTGTAAATTAGACTGTAAAAGCCATTAATCCTTTGCAACTTATGTGTGAAAGAGACCTCATCAACATCCTAAATGTATTGCTTTAAGCCTATTAGCTCCTTCTTTGATATCTTTCCAAGTAGGACTCCAACAGAAAATTTCCTGCTTCCAATAGCAATATCACAGAATAGAGAGCATGTACTATTCAACCTCATCGAGGCAGTCAATTGTTGCTTGCAAAGTGGCTATTCATAGCTATACATAAAAGAAGTCATCATTTTACTCATGGCATGCAAAGAACCTGACCCCAAATATCTACTATGCATCACATAACACAGCTTAGATAACAAACCAGGCATTTCAACGCATCATTGGCATCAATGACCTTACTTTCAGCACAAGCAGACCTTGTATGTAGGCTGCATGAACAACCATTTTATTTATTTTATTTTATTTAGCTGCATTTATATCCCGCTTTTCACCGGGTCAAAGCGGTTTTGACAAAAAAAGAGGGGGTACAAGAATCAGCTCAACGGGGGGCAGCACCAGGGGGTCCAACAATAAGGATCTGGACAGACAATTAACAGTACTAGACTTTTGATTTGAGTCTCTCAGTTGGTGGGGGTGGGGTAAGAATCAGTCTGGTTGGGGGTTGTCAGGAAGCCGGCAGATGTTGAGAGGTGACCAGCTCAGGTCCAAGATGTTCGTGAAACAGTAGGATTTTTAACTGTTTCCTGAATGTGGAGAGGTCTTTGTTGTTTCGGAGCTGGTTGGGAAGGGAGTTCCAGAGGGAGGGCATGAAGAGTTCAAATGCCCTGTTACAGGTTTTTTTGATTGAATGTGGTTCTTTCATGTGGGACTGTGAGAGTATTGCTGGTGGACTGACGGGTTGGTCTGTTGAGGGTGGGCTGTGGAAGTAGAGTCCAGAGCTGGGACATCTGTGCTTGATGGAGTGCTTTGTGGATAAGCAGTAGAGATTTGTATTTTATCCTTGCTTCAAGAAGTAGAATGTGAAGTTCTCTCAGGACAGGGGTGATGTGCTCGTGTTTCTTGATCCTTTGATTCCTGTGGTGGTGTTGAGGGCAGTCCATAAGGGGGTAGTATGGGTGGCTGGAAGTCCATGGTAGATTGCATTGCAGTAATCCACGTGGGGGAGAGTCATGGCCTGCATGACTGTTCTGAAGTCTTGGGGGTCAATGAGTGGTCTGAATCGTTGTACCATCTTTGCCTTGAGAAATATTGTTCTAGCTGTTTTTTCAATGTGTTGCTTAAATGTGAGCGCTTGATCAATGATGACTCCCAAATATTTTATATAGGGTTAGACTTGTATTTGTGTGGTTCCCAACGTGAGGTGTGGTGGCGAGGTGAAGGTTTGGTCCTTGGTTACGAAGAGGGCTTCGTTTTTTTTAAAGTTGATGGATAGGTTGTTCTCCTGGAGCCAGTTGGTGACGTCAATGAAACAGTTTGATAGCTGATTGTTGGTTGGGTTTGTGGTGGTAATGGGTCCATAAAGCATTATGTCGTCTGCATAGATATGGTAGTTGATGTGATGAGAGTGTATTATCGAGCAGAGAGGCTAAAGGTAGATATTAAAGAGCATGGCCGAGAGCATAGAGCCTTGGGGCACTCCTTGATGCTATAGAAAGGGGGCGAGGTTATCATGCTGGTGTGGATCAGTTGTTTTCTGTTGGTCAGGTAGGAGTAGAACCACTGTAACACAATGTCTTTGATGCCAATCTCCTGTAGTCTGTATAGGAGAGTGCTATGGGAAATGGTGTCAAAGGCTGCAGATATGTCCAGAAAGACCATGGTATATCTGGACTGTTTGGACCGTATTCCTTTGATTAGGGTGTTCAGCAGTGATATCATGAGGGTTTCGACCCCATGCGACGGGCGGAATCCATGTTGTTGTGGGTCCAGTGAGTTGCTTGTGTCTAGATGGTCTTGGAGCTGCTGTTGTACAATCTTCTCGATTTTAGCAGTGAAAGGGAGGCTTGCAATTGGTCTGAAGGATGCTGGGTCAAGGGAGTCAGGTTATTTTTCTTGAGGGTTGGGCGAATGATGGAGGTTTTGAGGCTGTCCGGCATGTGTCCTTGTTTGAGTGATTCATTTGCTATGTGGGCTAGGGCCCATTCTATTGCCCATTCCCAAAGATGTAAACACCAACACTGCACAATTTGACCCCTGCCCAATAGAGTGGATCAAATCAGTCAAGGAAGAGGTTGTCAACTGTATCCACAGCATCATAAGCAAGTCTCTAACTCAAGGCTATATGCCCCATGCTCTCAAGTAAGCCACCATCTGCCCCATCCAAAAAAATACATCAAAATACAACTCAGACCCTGCATCTTACCGTCCAATCTCCAGCCTTCCCTTCCTATCCAAGATAATTGAAAAAGTAGTTCAGAGACAACTTCAAGACCATATCAACCTACATGCTTCTCTGGATCCACACCAACATGGCTTTTACTCTAACCACAGCATTGAGATCCTCCTCACTCACTTATTTGACATACTACTCAGAGGAACTGACAATATAAAAAACGGATTCTTACTCGTTTTTATTAATATATCCTCAGCATTCGACACCATCTCACACAGCACCCTTCTAAATTGCCTAGCAAATATTGGACTACATAACACCACCCTTAACTAGTTTCAATCTTATCTCAGTCACAGACAACAAATGGTCAAAGTCAGATCGAACACCTCCACTCCATTCAGCACAATACAGGGAGTCCCACAAGGGTCCTCCCTGTCCGCTCTACTTTCCACCATCTATATATACAGCCAGTCTGCAATGTCTTCAAAAAGCACAAGATCTACTATGCCATTTATGTAGACAACATTATGGTCAATTCAACAATCCACCTCGATGCACCAGACTATACAGCAATCACAAATTGTCTGCAAGAAATGAAAAACTGGCTCTCTTCCAACAACCTACAAGTCAACTTCAAAAAATCCAAAGCACTAGTTATCTCATGCAATGCTTCATTTACCCCTCCCCCCCAACATCAATCACCCTAGAGGACACTCTGATTCCAGTAAAAGAGGAAGTTTGCTACCTAGTTGTCACCCTTGACCGATTCTTAAATTTACAAGCTCACATTAGCAGAACCTCCAAGAATGCATTCCACAAACTGGCCATTATCCGTAGACTAAAAGCCCTCCTCAGTCAAGAACACTTCCGCACTGTCTGTCAAGCAGTTATCACCCCCATTCTGGATTACTGTTACATCCTCTTCCAAGGACCTCCATCTCAAACCATCTGACCACTTCAACTAGCTCAGAACACTGCTGCCCGCTTCATCACAGGATCAGCTAAGAATGAGCACATAACACCCTTCTCATTTCAGCTACACTGGCTACCAGTCACCTCAAGAGTCAAATACAAAACAGAACTAAACATTTTCAAGATCAGAAACAACATGTCAGTTGGAACTCTACAGGCACTACTATGCACAAATCCAAACAACAGACCAAAGAGACAAAACACCAGAGAAACTATTCCAACTCCCAGCTCATACACTAAACCCAACAAGACTACAACGAAAAGGGCTCTCTCACTAGCAGCACCTGCCATCTGGAACTCACTGCCAGAGATAGTAAGGACAACCAAGGACATTAAGGACTTCAGGAAACAACTCAAAACTTTCCTGTTCGCTGACCACTTCAGAGAAGACACCTAGTCCACCCCCTCATAATGCACGCCAACACAAAAACTGTACCAATATATATTATCTGTAAATAAGTTATGCTCACAAGCATCTCCCGCATGTTACCCCCAACCTACATTTACTACATGAGTTCCCTGTACTTGTTTTGAGTTATACTGTAAATCACTTTGATTTAAAGAAAAGGCGGTATAAAAAACTTGGTAAATAAATAAATTAATAAGATGTTTTCTCTTCCAGAATGCACAAGTACTACCAAAGGATAAAAGGTATAAACATGTTTTATTCTATTGTATTGAAAATATTTATATCCTACTCACCCAGGAAAACATATTTTGGGAGAAGTCTAGAAAAAAACCCCAGAAATAGGATAATTTTATAGCAGGGCACCTAGTTTAACAAGGCAAGTAGGCATCTACTTAGGCACTAGTATATTATAAAGACACAAAAGTGCTATTTGTGACATGAGAGCTGTTGATTCAGTAACTAGAAGATATCTGGGTCTAAGATCAACAAAGGTTATTTAATTTTGCTTATCAATTCATTTCATTTCATTAAGTAAGATTTATAACTTGCCTATCTATAATTTCTAGGTGGGTAACAAACATAGACACATGAATTACAGACAAAACAGTAGTGAGGTGGTCCAAGCATGAACCATCATCTCCTGATAAGATGGCAGCAGCAAGGAATGAAGTCAAAGTTGACACGGCGATGTTAGCAGGGCTGCGCAGCCTTAGAGAAATGCTTTAACCAATCGAGAACATACTGTAAAGATAAAAGCAGAGATGGTTCTACTATCAGCTCCCTGGTGTTACCGCACCTTGAATATTGTGTGCAATCCTGGTCACCATATCTTAAAAAGGATATAGCAGAATTAGAAAAGGGACAGAGAAGGGTCACCAAAATGATAAAAGGGATGAAAGGATCCCCTTTGAGGAAAGGCTTAAAAGGTTAGGGTTCTTCAACTTGGAAAAGAGATGGCTGAGGAGAGATATCATAGAGGACTATAAAATAACGGAGTAGAGCAGGTAAATGTAGATTGGTTCTTTACTCCTTAACAAAGTAGAAAGATTAGGGGACACACAATGAAGCAACAATGTAGCACATTTAAGACTAATTAGAGAAAATATTTTTTCACTCAGCATGTAATCAAACTCTGGAGTTTGTTACAGGACGTAGTAAAAGCTGTTAGTGTAGCTGGATTTAAAAGAGGTTTGGATGAGTTCCTGGAGGAAAAGTCCATTAATCATTATTAAAAAGGACCATGGAAATCTACTGCTTACCCACTGGACAAGCAGCATGGGATCTATATACATTTTGGGAACCTGCCAGGTATTTGTGACCTGGATTGGCCACTATTGGAAACAGGATACTGGGCTTGATGGCTTGGTGCAATTCTGGAGATTACACCTTCAAAAGGATATGAACAGGATGGTGTAAGTGCAGAGAATTGCTACTAAGATGGTCAGAGGCAGACTTAGGAATCTCATTATTTATATTCTGGAAATAAGGTGGGAGAGGGAAGACTTGATAGATATCTTCAAATGCCTCTGTGGCATGAAGGTGGGCCTCTTTTCGTTGAAAGGAAGCTCTGGAATGATGGGGCACAGAATGATGGTGATAGACTCAGGAATAATCTGAGGAAAAATTATTTTACAGAAAGAGTGATCGATGCATGGAATAGCCTTCCCATGAAAGTGGTAGAGATGATGGCTGTATCCCAATTCAAGAAAGCATGGGACAAACACGGAGAACCTCTAAGGGAAAAGAAGGGGTTGTAGAGCTTAGTAGTTGTTATGGATGGGAATACTGGATAGGCCATAGCTGTCATCATTTTTCTCTGTTTCTATGCTTCTAGTACTGCTAAGCTACAAAGCTAAAAGTTAACCCTCTGCTTTTTAGTGATAATAACCTGCGACTGTCATTTTTCTATCAGGGAGTACAGGAGTAGCCTAATATTTAGAGCACTAGCTTGAGACCCAAGAGACCAACATTTGTTTCCCACTAGCACGCCTTGTGGCCTTGGGCAAGTCACTTAACTCTCCATTGCCTCAGAAAAAAATCCAAGTTATCAATGTCGCTGTTTAAAGTACATTACCAAGTTTAAGTTACAACATCAATCGCTTTGACTAAATGATAAAGTGGTATAAAAACCTGGGCGCAATTTTTGAAGGCATTTACTAGCCTAGTTACCAATGTAAATACCTTATCCAGGATTTTCAAAGGGCACCTACATGGGTAGTGCCCTTCGAAAATCCTGGATATGTCTCTAATGCACACAAATGCTATGCAGTTAGCATTGTGGCATTTTGGGGGCATAGAAAGGGGCTAACTGGATAGCACCAATTTTCAATGCTACCCACTTAGCCCTCTGCATCTTAAATATTGGCAAGGTTTTCCTATCTTTAAGGCGCAGGGGCTAAGCGGGTAGAATTGAAAATCGGTGCTACCCAGTTAGCTCCTTCAGCTTCCAGGGTGTACGGCAAGACTCGGATTTTCAATGCCGGGGTCACATATGACCCCGGCATTGAAAATCCGGGTTAGGCAGAAGGGGGATGGGCTATGCACCGACGTAGTGTATAGCATCGCCCAGCTCAGAATCGGGCCCCTGCTAAATAAGTTCATGCTGAGGGATTTTTCATGCTTCTCCTAGTCCTTGCAATCTAGAAGCTAAGCCCATCGAACTGCAAACTGATTTTCAAGGGAACCTTCTTGCAGACATACCCCTTGAGAATGTGGCTGATGCCCACACTATGAGTAAAAAAGCACCCATGTATCTTTCTCCAACATGAGAACTAGTGCAAAGTGCATGCATGAAACTGTCTGTCTTTGAGCACTGGGGTCCTCCTTGGCCTTCATCCATGAAATCCTTCATTGTTTAGTTCACGGCATATGATGTATGTTGAAACCATTACTCCAGATTGCTCCAAGTCAACCTTAAGCTCTTTGGATGTTATATGTGGTTTTTTTCTAACAGTTCATACTAACCTTCAAAGACTTCTTGGATTAATTTTCCTCTCTCCCCCACGTCCTGGGAGATTCTTGACAGCTCCATGAGAAAAAGACTTCTTAAAAGCATTGCAAACTGTAGACATGGGAATCCCAAGGTCTTTGGAGATGGCCTTGTACCCCTTTGAAGGTTGATGTTTGGTGATAATGACTTTTCTGACGGTCTCGGGCAACTCTCTTGTCTTCACCATTGTTGAAATGGAACAAAGAGTGAATGTGGCCATTTTAAACATTAGAGTCATCATTCTTTGGTTGATTCAAGTCATGTGAGTACTGACAATTGATCACAGGGGTATCTAATTTTACTGCAATGGGAATATGGTTCTTCTGTTCAAACTGATTTGAATTGTTTATAAGGATGCCAGTAATAATGTCCTCACCCTCAATCAGGATCTTCACCCAAGACCTCTATTCCACAAAAAGTGACTTTCAATAATCACGGTTACTAAGATATCCAAGGGAATATTTTTCCAGGGTTAGCCTTTAGCAGATTTTTATGTTTTTATTTTTATTTTTTGTCGGATTAGCCACATATGAAAGCAACCATAGTACTACTGCTATCATCTTCCGCGATCCTTTTTATTATTTAGCTTTTAACAAATGAGGAGCTCTAATATACTTTAACATCTTATATCCAGCCAACTAATGCCAACAACAATTTCTGTATGGACCACACAATTATGTTTCAAAGGTATAAAATTTTCCTTCTGCATCAGGGCTATTGTTCTGCATTCAAAATTTCAAGCAGCAACAATGTCATACTGAGATTTCACTTATCTCATTCAGTATATCTGTCAACGTCCTCAGGAATCACAGCCTCCATTTCTGTATTCATATTTTTCCTCCAATACTTCAAAGACCCACAATTTCCATTTTTGCTTCCATTCAAATAGATATCTGCTACCTCCTTTTTAAATGGCCTCAGCGTCATTTTTTCTTACCACTTCCTCTTAAAACACCAATCAAGTCAAGGTGTACCAATTGATATGGGTGTTTAACCCTCCCGGATACACTGCCTGCAATAAATATATCCAGAAATGCTCCAAAAAATTCAGACATTGCTGTCGATCACCTCCTCACCAGTCCTTTTGAACCACACCAATAATACGCCATCGTAGGTCAGTAAATATATGTGTTTTTTGTAGACAATGTTCAACTAGAAGTGCCCCCATAGTTTTACAATTTAATCTTGAACAATGTTCACTTAACCTGTGAACCATTGGCCTACTAGTTCTTCCCACATACGTCAATTGACAAGGGCACTCTATAGTATAAACCACATGTGATGTTAAACCGGTTGTAGATTGTCGAGATTTGATGACTTTATTTGAAGGATATGTGGTCCAACTGCTGCCACTTACAGTGGTAGCACAAAAATCACAATGATTACACGGATAATGGCCCAAATTAGGGCACTCTTGCGCCAATTGTTCCTTCCATATAACTGATCTACATACATAATTGGCAATGTTTTTTCCTCTACGATAAGCCACCACAGTCTTTCAGCAATGCAAGAATTCATCTGTAGTATCGACCAATGTTTATAAATCAATAACTAAAGCTCATATCGAAAATGGCAGCACACAAACCAGGGAGCTGAATCAGCCTGTCTTGTCCTTTCAAATAAAAGTAAATCTCGTTGTGCATATAATCCTCTCAAATACACACATTTTATAATATGCTCAAGGTCCCATGTTGGCAATGTCCCAATTTTTATACCATTTCCTTTTTTAATTGGTCTTGTTTAATTTGATTCTTTTATATATCAAACGTGTGCATATATAGTTCGAAGACACTGGCCACTTTTTTAGGAGATATAGGACATTAAGGCATTGAACTGCAAGGGTGCCAATAATGTGGACCACAACTGTAGCTTGCATTCAGCATAGGATAGACATTCATGAACCTGGTGTGGCCATCCATGTCGGAGCTGTCCATGTTTCCAAAATTGGGCCACACTTAAATATCGCTAATGTTTTTTTTAATGTTTTTCCCTGTATGTCTCAGATTTTACCTGGATATCCTTTCTAAAATGTCCCTTTAATGTTTTAAATGCACTGTACTTTTCAGTAAGTTTTTTTGTTTTATTTCTTTTTGTGAGCTGCTGCTGAGCTATTCCGTAGAAGCTACCCTACCTTCAATCCCTAGAGTTAGATTAAAATAGATATTTTAAGGGTGAGACTTTCATATTTGTTTGACAATACTCATTTATTACTGCGTATTTTCATTGACATTTTCAGTAACCCCAACCACACTGAATCTATTACAATGCTTTGCTTCAGTCATCTGCAATACTGAGCTGTTTTAAATGCAGCCTGGTTTTATTTTATACAACATGCTGAGCTTGCAAGATATGCACTTAGAAACTGGTCAAAATAGGTATTTTGAGAAAGATTCAGAATGGAATTAAAGATTACCAGAAACATAGTTTTAAAAGTGAGATGAACTGGACAAACCAACTTTCTCTGTATAAATTCTTTAAATTGGTAATACTAGTAGTAGTAATAGTAGTAGCAGTAGTAAATGTTGTTTGTATCAAAATTTATCAGATAATCATATGTGAACTTTTCTAGGGTACCACTGTGCCAAGAGTTGGTAAAATAAAAGTCAATTCATCCAGTGCTGAGATCCAGCGCATGTAGCATCAGTGTAAAACAGTAGCTATCTAATGCTGCTCTGCCTTAATTTTTCTGTCTGGATCACAGAATCTCTGCTAACATTTCCTCTGTAGACATTTCTTATGTTCTGGATGAATTTCTTGTCTGCCTTGGGCCTCTTTGGAGACATAATTTCAATCTCTGTCCCTAAACAGAGTCAGTTTCTTGCCCTCGGGTGAAGATGATCTCATTGGTCCTAGATAAAAGCAAATACCTTTCTAATGGTAAAATAGATGCTACCATTTCCCCTGGTGGTGTGCAGCTTACCTCTATAGATAATGTTACTGGTCATGGGTCTGACCCATCTTTTCCCACTAGATGCTGCTGGCCCCAAGGCAATAAAAAACAATTTCCTACCTCTGGTGAAATATATTTACTGCTTTCCTTTTTGATGATAGAAGTGACAGGCACACTTTTCATGCAAAAGAATTGAGACTGAATAATTTTATCTGATATCAGGTATACCAAACTCTCATAGAATTAAACAATAATGCCTACAATAGCAGGATTGAAGTACACGTCTAGCATGCCACAACTTATTAAGATTGGGTCTCATCCAAAAATTTCAAATTCACAATTCCTAGTACTCTATTTATGTTTTTTGTTTATTTTGATTTACTATACCAGCTTTCTATATATAACCTATTTATTTATTTATTTAGCTATGCTTATATACCGCTTAGTCTAATAGTCAAAGTGGTTTACAGAGAACAAGTGAGCCAACATGGCTTTCATAAAACAAGAAGTTCAAATAAGGGGAGCTAAAACATGGGTGAGGGCAAATGGCACAAAAGTAAAGAAGGTTAAGCAAGCATTAATTAGGTTGAATGTGGTTACGTAGTTTATAACCGGGTAGTCGGACCGGCTACCTCCCTTTGTTGCCCTATAATCAACTATTTTACCCCCCCCTCCCTCCCCCACCCAATCCAATCATTAACCCAATAACTTGACAAGACAACTCTGTTATGGGATGCAAACTGGTCGCAGCTTTATTTGTGATAATCAAACGCTTTAACAATCAAACATCTTTTTAACAGAACCATAAATCTCGGAGAGCTCCGTCACCAGCCGTACGACTAGCATGGTGACCTCTCGTCCCCCGTGTATTGGCCAAGCCCCGGCCAAGTCCTAATACCCTTCCGCCAACTCTGCCATCCCAGTAGCAAAAGTCTACATGGGTATCACCGGGTCGAGGGCACCCCGCCCCCGCCCCAAGGTCTACTAATCAATTCGGGACCGGAAAACCTCCGGGAACCCGCTTTCGTCCTCCCCCCCCCCCCCAAAGCTGCGACAACCCGAAAGCCCCCTTCAGCTCACCTACCAACCCCACCCTCAAGCAGAGGGAGGGTGGGCGGGAGCAAGTCAGCCTTCGCTCGGCAAGCGCTCCGTCAGCAATGCTAGGAGGGCTGCCCCCCCCCCGTCCTGGCGCGCATGGGCCCCAAACGACCAATCAATTTGAATGATGCAGTGCAAGACGCACTGACATCACATCAACGCCTCAACTCGCCCCCCAACCCATGGCCCTGCCTATGGTCGACGCCGCCGCGCACCCGGTTACCTCCGGGCGCAAGTAAGTTGCACGCGCCCTTCTATTAACCGGGTAGTCGGACCGGCTACCTCCCTTGTTGCCCTATAATCAACTATTTTACCCCCCCCCCTCCCCCACCCAATCCAATCATTAACCCAATAACTTGACAAGACAACTCTGTTATGGGATGCAAACTGGTCGCAGCTTTATTTGTGATAATCAAACGCTTTAACAATCAAACATCTTTTTAACAGAACCATAAATCTCGGAGAGCTCCGTCACCAGCCGTACGACTAGCATGGTGACCTCTCGTCCCCCGTGTATTGGCCAAGCCCCGGCCAAGTCCTAATACCCTTCCGCCAACTCTGCCATCCCAGTAGCAAAAGTCTACATGGGTATCACCGGGTCGAGGGCACCCCGCCCCCGCCCCAAGGTCTACTAATCAATTCGGGACCGGAAAACCTCCGGGAACCCGCCACCGGCACAGGTCTGATGCTCAAGCTGTGCCGCCCCCCCCAATGGGAAGCTGCGACCAGAGTGCCTCATCCTGCACTACCCTCTCCAGCACCTCTTGCCAATCGTTCAACAATAAGTCGACTCCGACTGGCGACAGATGAACCCCATCGGCCCTATACAAGCCTGCACAATGCACCTCAACCCAGTCATGTTGGACCTGCAAACCACCCAATTCAGAGACCCAACGCCCAATTTGCCTGTTGACCTTGATGAGACCCCTGGACCACCTACGCCGTGCCCAGCACGCCGGTCGCGGAATAATATCCGACCATACCAAGCACACCCCTGGGAACCAGCGCAACACCACCGCTAAATCCCGTTTTGCAGCGTTAATCAACTGTCTGCATGACCAAGATGCCAAGTCGTTGCCCCCCAGGTGCACTAATAAAATTCCCGGCATGGGGAGCCGACTCCGCTGATGTCGAAGCAAAGGCAGCAGCTGCATCCACTTCAGCCCACGCTCGCCCAGCCACGTCACAGACACCACCGCAGGATCGATGCCCAAATTTCTTCCAAGAGGCTTCTCTTCAGCCCTCCGACCAGCCCAGAAGATGAAAGAGTGCCCGAGGATCCAACAAGTAAGCAGACTAAGCACCCGAGCTGAAAAAGAAATGAACAGTTAATAACACCCCCCCCCAGACCCCCCAACACACTCAGAAACGCACATAGCCTTTAAAAGCCTTGGACCTCCACCTGCCAATGCGTTGTATCTGTCCCCCCGAACACCCCAGGCCCGCCGCACTGGTGGCAGCCCCGATACGAAAGGAATGTGGAGAGAAACGCCCCGGATCCTCCCCGATGCGACGGAGAGCTAACCGCAAGACCGCGGACACTTGAAAGTGAGTCACCACGCTACCGTCCTGATGAACGCACAAAAATTCGACACCCGCAGGGCACACCTGTAAATACTCCTGCATTGCCGCCCAAGGGCAAGTAATGCCGCCTATCGCGGCCAATACCACCCATAAGCCCTTCCCCTGCTGATCCGTTTTGGACCTGACCAGCCGTATACGCAGGATTGCCCCGTCGAACTGTACATGACTCAACCGCATGCCCACGCGGGCACCGACCTTCTTGGAGCTCGCGGTAAGTTCCCCAACCCGGAAAGCCCCAAAAAACGCTACCGTAAAAATCGCCCGGAAAAGACGCGCCTCGTAACCGGACACAGCCACAGCCGGCAAAACCTCACACAGTCGCACCAGCAACGCATGCGTAACCGGGCACCGCCGGTCCGGCGGGGTCGGGCGCAACCGCTCCCAACCCTTCAAAAGCTGACGCACGATGACATTCCCCCACGGCTGCCCCCACCCAACCGCCCGCGAGAAAAAAGCAAAACCCGCCAAATGCCCCTTCACCGCAGACCGGGACAGGCCAAGACATTTTGCCCTTCCTATATAGCGACCCAACCAGTACTCCAAAACTGACCCCCCTCGCCAACCGCAATCCACCAAGAAAGCTACCACCAATCTGCAACCCCTCCGGTACGCCTCCCAGGTCCTCTCAGCCACTGAACAGCTTAGGAGCTCCTTCATCTCAGCAGGCCACAGGTCCACAAGTTCCACGGGACAGAATGCCCCTCCGGATCTGCAAAAGGCGCCAGCCTCCGAAATCGGTCCATCTGCAAACGAGAAAGTGCATCCGCAATGCAGTTAGCATGACCTGGAATATGCCGCGCCTTCAAAACCACGTTGTAACGCAAACAGCGAAGCACCACCGCTCTCATCAGATCCCCCACTTGTAAACAGCGCGGAGAGTAACAATTAACCACATTCACTACAGCCTCATTGTCACACCACCAGACTACTTTCCGATTCCTCAACTTATCGGGCCAAAGCTCCAAAACTACCAACATTGGGAAAAGTTCCAAAAAAGTTATATTCTTCGTTAGCCCAGCCTCGCGCCATATCTCGGGCCATTTCTCAGCACACCAATGCCCTCCGAAGTAGATTCCCAGCCCAACCCCTCCAGCTGCGTCCGTGTAAAGCTGTAAATCCTTGCAGGAATAAACACCCTCCAAAAGGACCGTCGCCCCGTTGAAGTCCCTCAGAAAGACATCCCAAACTCTCAAATCCTCTTTCAGAACTCTGGAGAGACGTAACCGGTGATGGGGCTTTGCCACCCCAGCCGTCGCTGCTGCTAATCGCCGCAAGAATACCCGCCCCATAGGAATCACCTTACAGGCAAAGTTAAGAGATCCAATCAAGGCTTGCATCTCTCGCAAAGTTATCTTTGAAGAAGCCAACACGTTCGCCACTAAGACCCGTAACTGCACTACCTTCTCGCTTGGTAAGCGCGCTACCATCTGCACCGAGTCCAACTCCACTCCCAAAAATGTGAGTTTGGAACAGGGTCCTTCTGTTTTATCCGAAGCTAATGGAACCCCCAAATCGGTTGCCAACTCCACAAAACCCTCTAACAGCTCAGAGCAACCCGAAGAACCACCGGCTCCAACAAACAGAAAATCATCCAGATAATGCACTACTGCCAACCGACCCACTTTCCGAATCACCGCCCATTGCAGGAAGGAACTGAACTTCTCAAAATAGGCGCAGGAAATCGAGCAGCCCATGGGCATACACCTGTCAAAGTAGAAAAGCCCCTCCAACTGAAAACCTAATAGACGAAAACAGGAGGGATGAACTGGTAACAGTCGAAATGCCGACTCGATGTCAACCTTTGCCATCAGGGCACCCAACCCCGCTTCCCGCACTAACTCAACTGCCCTATCAAAGGAGGCATAACGCACCGTACAAAAACCGCGCGGTATGTGATCATTTACCGACGAACCACCCGGCCAAGACAAATTGTGAATCATCCTGAATTTGCCAGGAACCTTCTTCGGTATGATCCCCACCGGCGACACAACAAAATCCTGAAAAGGCGGCTGAACAAAAGGCCCCGCGAACCGACCTAAAGCCAACTCTGAGGCCACCTTGTCACGCACCACCTTGTCGAATCGCCGCACAGAAGGTGAATTCCTCGCGGAAGCCGCAGCCACGATACCTTGGACAGGTATCACAAACCCAAACTGAAAACCCCAGGATAACAAGTTCGCCACACCACGCTTAGGATACCCCCGTAGGCACTCCCTCAATCGGTCGACTCGAATAGGTGTGGGAGCGACACCAAAACAACCCAAACTACTTGAGGGCCGGAGAAGCCGGGACTGACGTACCTTTTTTAAGACATTTTGCGGCCGAATGACCCCCCCCCACACGATGAACACGCGTGCCGAAACTTGCAGTCCGGAAACGGACAGGACGACCTGTTAAATCTCCAACAGACATCCCCTCCCGCGACTGCCAAAGGTCTAACCGGCGAGACGACTCCTCCGCCCCGAAAGGAACGACCCACCCCCCCAGTTGAACCCATAGCCCCCCTTCCGCTTCCACTCGCCGAAGATGACCGAGTCGACATCTGCGTGAGCCATAAATTGATGTCCTGCATGCCCCAGGATAACGACTTATGCTCCTCCATCTTATCCCTAAACTTTTCGTCGTAGTTAAGCCACGACCACCCCTCATGAGTCTGAGAGGCTTCAAGAATGGAATCAGCGTAGGCAAGCAACAGACCATATTGACATGGGAAATGGTGCCCCCAAACACTAGCCAAACGCAAAAAGGCACGAACCCAATTGACCACCGACCGGGACACCCTCCTTACCCTCCCTGCCTTCTCATCTTCTTTCCGCTTTTTGCGGCTCTCCCCAGAACGCTTCCGACCCTCCAACAAACGAAATATATCAATATACTTACGCCTGCGAATTTTTCGCCTCAATTTTCTCGGAGCCCCTTCCCATAACTCCGCCAACGCCGTCACATTAGCTGGACCGCTAACCCGCCCAGCGTCTGCAGCAGCCCCTTCCAATACTACCCGCCGCCTGGCGACTGCTTCTAAGGAAGAAGCCGAAGACTCGGAGGAAGAAGAAGACGACGAATCAGAACTCCTACCCCGCCTGCACGAATGCTTCCGTTTTTTGCTCGCTTTACGGGACCTCTCCGTCTTATCCCCGCTGCCCCCCAGTTGAGATCCGATATCGCAGTTTAACTCACCTGAGCCCCCTTGCGGCCTCCGCGTCCCTGGCGATTATACAACCTCCGCTGCAGGCTCATCTTGCGCATGCTGGTCCCGCACGCCTACCGCATCACCCGTCGATTCCCTACGTCCTGTAGGTTCACTGTGCGGATCTGCCATCCCCGCTGACTGCCGACCCGCCGATCCCAGTGCTGGTCCTGAGGCCGCCAGCCAAGACACCTGTGGAGAAACAAAAGGAGAAAGCGCAGGAGAAGGGGGGTAGCCAGCCGTCCAAGCTGGCTGCCAAGCCCGAGCCCACTCAGCCCCAGAAGAACCTTGACCACCCGCCGCCCAATGATCCCATCCAGAAAATTGACCCCCCACAGCACCACACAAATTCCCCGCAGAACCCCTCCCCGAAGATAAACCCCTGACCGCGCCCCATCCAGACCCCTGACCTGCAGTTCCAAACAACGAAGGCCAGGAAGCACTTCCAGATTGACTGGGCACTACACCCTCACCCTGCCCCACTGTCTCCCCACTCACCCCCTGCCACCCCAAGGGTGCACTTGCCACCGCAGGTGAAACCGCTGGACTTCCTTGCACCCCGTTAAGGCCCTCAACCACACCATGCCCCCCTGCGCGCGACCGCGGGCCTCCCCGAGCCCTACCCACTACCCTCGCAGCCCTGCCCCTCACCAGGGATGAAGCCCCGGCCTGGCTTGCCACAGACACAGGACTAGGGAGCGGGAATCCACCCCGCCGACTCCCCGTCCTAACCCCAACGTCTTTTCTGCCTTTCGCACCTCCACGAGCTAAGCGGCTGCAAGCCCGAGAGGTCCCGCGCCCCGAACCACGTTGCCGACGACCAGCGGGCATGCTGCAAGCAACCCCCCAGCTCCTCAACTGAAATAAACTTGCCCGCCCAAGAAAACCACCCCAGCGCCTGCCGACAAAAGGTAGCCCCAGCAAGAAACAAGCACTGCAGACAGAACCCAGAAACGGCACTCGCCTGACCCGCTGACTTCGCTCCTTGAAGACCGCTCCCACGAGTGGAGAACCGGCACACACGCCAAGCAAGACGCCCCACCGCCGCACGCCGAAACTCCGCTGCCAAGAAGAACAACCAGACGGCCGCCACAGAAAAAGGAGCAAGTCAGCCTTCGCTCGGCAAGCGCTCCGTCAGCAATGCTAGGAGGGCTGCCCCCCCCCCCCCGTCCTGGCGCGCATGGGCCCCAAACGACCAATCAATTTGAATGATGCAGTGCAAGACGCACTGACATCACATCAACGCCTCAACTCGCCCCCCAACCCATGGCCCTGCCTATGGTCGACGCCGCCGCGCACCCGGTTACCTCCGGGCGCAAGTAAGTTGCACGCGCCCTTCTATTTAACTGAAAAATGGTTGAAGAAGAGGAAAGTTTTTAACTTCTTCCGAAATTCCTGAAGGTCTTCAATGCCAAGAAGCATGGGAGGAATTGAATTCCATAAAGTTGGGGTAAAGGGTGAGAATGCCCTTTAGAGGTGGAGCAGATGGTCTTGGTGGTTAAGGCTGGTATGTGCAACAGGTTTATAGTGCTAAATCTTCTGCTTCTGTTACAAGGTGCTTTTTTTATTAGAGTTTCAAGGTGTGCAGCAGAGAGTTTGTATAGCACTTTAAAGAAAGTTAAAAGGGATTTAAATTTAACTCTCTCAGTGACTGGAAGCCAGTGTAGCTGCTGCAGAATGGGGGTTATATGATCAAGTGGTGATGTTGTGTTGTTAATACTCACAATAATCTTGATCAGTTGATCATTTGAGATGGTTGAAAAAGAGTCCCAGGTGACTATAAAGTCAGAGAGGCTGGATGAGGTGATGTTTGACTTGTTCAAATGAACGGTGTTTGATGGGCTATTTTATTTAGGACCCCATTTATTAATATACATTAACTTGTTAGCGCACATTAATACACATCAACACATCAATTCTAGTTACGCATGTGAAGTGGCATTTTAAAAGGGATATATAGTAAAAATCTGGAACATCCAGAGCAGAATATCCAAAAACTGGGGGGAGTGGCAGCAGTAAAGGGAGAAAGTGCCTTCTGAAGTGCTTTCTGAAATTGCTCCATTTCCACCCTGAAAAATGAACGTCCCTATAACTGGTAATGGAGGCAGGCCCCATTCCGGTTTGCAAAGCTGGGTATGTGCATGGGGAGCAGGCCATTTCAGAAATGTAGATGCGGTTTTCCAAGATGGCGTCGGGTTAAGACATGTTTGTTTTTCACTCCAGTCTTTACCTCTGAGCTTTTCCTCTTTTACATTTTTCATGTTAAAATGAAAACCTAAAGTTAAAGATGCACCCCCCCCCCCCACACACACACACACACACACCCCACAGAAGCCTCTCAAGCCTGGGCAAAAAATTATGGACTGCTTCATAGTTGAAAAAAACGTTAAGGTGAACCTGCTTTCGGGGTGGAGAAAAGCCCTAACTTGGGGCATGAATGTGCACTCAGCCTGCTCAGTCCCTTGACTTCTCCAGATCCGTTCAGCATAGCGATACTGCAGTCAAGCCCTGGCGCTGTTGCTTCAGTGCTGGAGGTGGTGACTGTTAGGAGCCTTGGGCCAGTTTGGGCATATCAATGACCAGCTCTGCTGGAACGTCTGTGCATCCCGATGAGGAGTCACTCCTGGGTTGCCTCAAGGATTTGGTTGATGTCAGATCAGTTTCCTCATCTACTTTGCTACCGATAGCATCACACCTTAAGGAGGAGACTATGGATTCCCTTTGGACTGCCTTAAAAACTATCTATAAGGCTTGTGCTGGTTTCATTCAAATTTTATCGTCTAATGCTGCAAACATTTCCAAGACAGAGACTACTCTGGCTGAGCAGAAGAGTCACTCTGAGCTGGTAAGGGCATCTGTGAAGCAACTGGAAAAAAGTGCAGTCTGCTATTGTTCAAGACAGATGGATATTTCAGAGGAAAACTGAAAACCTGGAAAATCAGAGCAGGAACTTGAATCTTTGTATTTTGAATTTTCCTCATTCTTCTATGATGGCTCCTCGAGATATGCTTGTTAAGTTTCTTAAAGAAATGCTTGAATATCTGTAACTACTACTACTACTACTACTGAGCATTTATATAGTGCTACAAGTCATACGCAGCACTGCACAGACATGTACGAGACAATCCTTGCTCATCAAAGCTTACAATCTAGTCAAGACTAACACAGAAGGTGTAGGCAGGGATAAAGCAAGGGGAAAGAACAATGATTACGTCCCTTGCAAAATATTTACTATCTTCCATCCAAGTTATCTGAGAGCTCTGAAGTAGAGGTGTTCTCTGATAGTTTGGAATTGCTAACTTTTTTATTTATTTATTTATTTGACTGTTTTTTTATACTGCTTTTCACTGGGGCAATGCGGTATACATTGCAACAAGTTGTTATACATAGAACCTTTTACAGAGTAGTAAACATATGCTATCGATATTACATAGAATAGTGAAACTTACATACATTATAATACCTTAGCGGTATAACTTATATACATTGAGGTTCTTGACAGAAGTGGTACAGTAAATATATTGCAAACAGATCGCCTGATTATTATGGGCGGGTGCTTGTGATGTGACCAAAATGTTCATTAAATAGGTGTGTTTTGAGCAGTTTCAGAATGTGGATAAATCCAGGGAGGGAGTTCCAGAGGGATGGCGCATAAAGTCCATATGCTCTGTTGCAGGCATAGTAGATATTTTTGTTTTTTTTCTTGTATTTGTAGCATGTTTGTATTGCTTTGTCTTTTTGATCTGCATGAGCTGGTGATCTTCAGGAGGGATTGTAGGTAGTGAGATGATTGGCTGTGGATCCGTGGAATAGTCTCCCAGTGGAGGTGGTAGAGATGAGGACAGTAACTGAATTCAAGAAAGCATGGGACCAACACAGAGGATCTCTAAAGGCAAAAAGTGGACTGTTGTAGTTGTTATGGAAGGACAGACTAGATAGGCCATGTGGTCTTTTTCTGTCGTCATATTTCTATGTTTCTATGTTGTTGATGATCTTAAATGTTAGAAGTAGGACTCTGTAGAGTATGTGGCTTTGTAGTGGCAGCCAATGGAGTTGTTTGAGGATAGGAGTTATGTGTTCATACTTTGATGCACCTTGTATTGTGCGTGCAGCAGTGTGCAATGCAGTGAAGAGAGGGACCAGTGTGGTTTTTGGTAGTCCTTGATAAATCGAATTGCAGTATTCGAAGTGTGGTGTTATTATAGCCTGGAAAGCTGTGTGGAAGTTGGATGGGTCCAGCAGGGGGTGGAGATGGTGCATGGTTCTGATTTTGTAGTATTTTTGTTTTGTTGTATTACTTATGTGAGCTTTAATGTTGAGTTGCTGGTCAAGGGTAATTCCCAGATAACTGACCTTTGTTTGTACTTGCACGTTTATGTTATTTAGGGTTATGGATGTTGGTGGTTGGAATATGGAGTCTTTTGCTATGAATAGTGCTTCCGTCTTTTTGTAGTTTATTTTTAGTGAGTTGTTGGCTAACTATTGGGCTATTTCTGAGAAGCATTACTTTATTCCATCATATGTAGATGTGCTGGTGTTGATTGGAGCATATATCATTATGTCATCTGCATAAATACGGAATTGAATGTTAAGTGAGTGGATGATTTTACATAGTGGCTGCAGATAGATGTTGAATAAGAGAGCTGATAGGGAAGACCCTTGAGAGACACCTTGGGTTTGCAGATAGGGGAGGAGGCAATGGATCCCATTATGACTTGTTGATGACGATCACTAAGGTATGATTGAAACCAGTCCAGTACCTTGTCTTCGATTCCGATGGATTGGAGTCTGTAGGAGGATGCTGTGTTTGATGGTGTCAAAGGTGGCCAAGATATCTAGGAATAGTAGTATGTAACTTTGGTTTGGTTTTGGGGTTCCTTTTATTAGGGTATTTAGGAGACAGATTAACAAGGTTTCAACACCATGGTTTGCCCTGAAGCCATGTTGTTGAGGGTCAAGAGGTGCATGATGGTCAAGGTGATCCTGGAGTTGTTACTGAATGTTTTTTTTTTCAACTATCTTCAACAGAAAAGGTAGGCTTGCTATGGGTTTGTATGCAGATAGATCATTGGAGTTGAGGTTGGCATTCTTCAAGGTGGGGCGAATGGAGAAGGATTTGAGTCATTTAGGTATGTTTCCTTGTAGGATAGAGAGTTGGATGATTCTCAGCAGGGTGTGACTGAGTTCTTCCTTTGATCCAGCCCACTGGGCGTGGATTGAGTGGTAATGTGGTTGAGTTTAATGTGGTGATGATGAATTCTATTTTTTCTTTGCTAATTGAACTGAATATAGACCAGGGTTTGCAGGTGTTGATTGAAGATGAGGTCTGTGGTGGAGACTGGTACGTGGAGTTGTTCTTTTGGTAGTGCATTACAAAAGTTTGAGAATTAGGAAGGGTTTCCAAAGTGGTTATGTATGAGGTCTGGGTTAGATTCTTTACTATATGGAAGAGCTGTTTTGGTCGGCTGAGTGATTTGTTTATGATTTTTGTATGGAACGTTTTCTTACAGTTGTCAGTTTCCTGACAGAATTTGATTAGTAGAAGCATGTAGGAGTTTTTGTCCTCTGTTGACTTTGTCTTTTTCCATTTTCGTTCCATTTTATGGAGCTGCCTCTTGAGTTCTCTGAGTTCTTTAGAGTACCATTGTGTCTTTTGCTGTCTGTTGGAGTATCATTGGTTTGTGGTTTCGGTGGCTCCTTTTCCGATTACCTAATTCCAGTTCTATATAAAGATGTCGATGTCTGAAGTTGAGTTGTCCAGGAGGGGGAGTACTTCCTCAATGAAGACTTTTCTGTCAAAGGCGTTGAATTTTCTGTTGACTTGGTTCTGGTAAGAGCGGTTGGTTGAGGTGGAGAGTGAGAGATGGAAGTATATAATCACGTTGTTAGACCATGGAATGGGCAGGGTAGTTGGGAGTAGAGGGGGTGTGATATGGATGGGATTTGAGTTCATAAATATAAGATCCAATGTGTTTCCTTTATCATGGATTGGGGTTTATACTATTTGAATGAAATCCATTGCAGACATAGCACCTAAGAAGGATATGGCATAGTTGGTGGAGGTTGAGGGGAGGTTGAAATCTCCCAGGAGTTTTAGGTCCTTGTTTAGGTGTGAGTGTTCATGTTCGATTTTCAGTATCTTTGGGAAGTCTTCAGATGAAGTGGAAGGGGATCTGTAAATGAGACAACTAGTTAGGTGCCTGTTTGATATTGAAATGTAGTCTATTCCTTCTGTGCTACTGGTACCTAATTGATTGAATTTGAGGTGTGATTTTGCCAATATCATTATGCCTCCACCTCTCCGATGAGTACACGGGCAGTAGAACATTGAGTAGTTGTGTGGTTTCAGCTGGTTTAGCAGCACTGTGTCTGTTTCAGAGAGCCATCTTCCTGTGATACATAGGATGTCTAGATTATTGTTGGTGATAGTCATGGATTATTGGGAGTTTGTTCCTGATAGAGCATGCATTGATAAGTGTGCATTTACAGGACTAGGAATTGTTGGGTGTGTTTATGTGTGGGGGATTGTAGTGCTGTTTCTTGGGATGTGAATTAGATTATTTAGCTTCCACTGTCTTATAGTGTGGCTGGTATTGTGGAGGCAAGATGGTCTGCATGTGGATGTGAAAGTGTATATAAGGGCTAGTGTCTCTGTGGTGAGGCATAGAGCAAGGATTGCCAGTAGGGTGTATGTAGTGGCATAGATTGGAAGCATGTTTGAAGTCCCTTGTAGTAGCTTGAAATAGCTACAGTGGGTGTGAGAGTCCTGCTGTAATTTGGAGTGATTTCCTTTTTACCTTTTGATGTTGTTTCAGTGCATGGTTCAATGATGTCGTGTCCACATGTGTAGAGTTTTCTAGTTGGTCTTGTGGTTTTCTATGTCCTCTTATCCAACCTGTTTTCAACAACATGCAGATAGGTGCCTGGGTTGCTGCAATAGTTGAGCTGCACGCTTAGCAGGGGGTTTTGTCCCCGCTTCAGGTTCATGCCTAAGGGCAATGCCAAAGGACCCTCTGGCAAGGCCCTCAGGAGTGGGCCTGCCAGGCATGGCTGCACCTTCTGGCGCTGCTCTTATGCTGCTGGAGTACAGTTGTAGCAGCAAAGCGCAGACAAACCAATGATACCAGGAGTCTGTTCAGAAGGTCCAAATCATTTATTTGTGCACAAGTCTCGAACCAATCAATTTCAAAATGGCTGAGCAAAGTTTTCAAGCATTACAACAACTTTTATAGACTTCTGTTCCATTCTAGGTATAGAAAAACATTTCATTGGTCCCGGTAATCTCCCGTACCTCCCGTACCTCTTCTATTGGTCCCGGTACTGATAAGTTTATCCAGTTATGTCCCTCCAGTGGGCATGACACCTGCATACCCCCCTTCTAGTCCCAATTACAATGGTCAGTTTATCAACTTGTTACTTTCACACTCTCAAGGTTAAAGAACCAATTTGTACGTGCAGAGGAGCTGGGCTCTGCAACTCATCTGTCAGCACTCCCAATTATTTCTTTGCAGATGTACTTTTTCTTATCAGTAACTTTTAAACATGTTTTTCTGTATTTTTCCGTCTTTCAATACTGCAGTTCTGCTTACCTAAGCTAATTCAATACTTCTACTGAGTTCTATCTTACAATAGCAGCATATTGGGGGATGTGCAATCCTATATGCCTCTCCACAGGCCTCATTTACAGGTCAAGCTAGCCATGCTGGCCTGCTTATGTTCTGACACTGTGGGTCACAGGCCTGCACCTGCCACATTCCCCCCTTTGATTAATCTCACCCTATTACTTAATAAGGTGTGAGAATTAAATCACTTTCTGAAGAATCACATCCTGGCTAAAGGATTTCTACCAGGACTGGCTGTATATAAAGCCATGATTTTTGTTGCGGTCTTCCGCTCTACTGTACTATCAATAGTGTTATGAATGGAACGCATACAACATGGGATTAAGCATGGTAATAAGAAGATAACAGCAACAAGGATTAGTACCAATACGATGAAAGTCTTAAATCCTCCCACCCATGAAAAGAGGTTAGCAAACCAATTAGGAAATTTCAATGAGTGCCACGTCTGTACTGGCACATAAGCATGTCTTTGCATATCTTTAGCAATTTCTTCAACTACTTGACCTTTATCATCTATTTTTAAACAGCAATTGGTTAAGTTCAGCTTACCACATACTCCTCCTTCAGCTGCTAACAAATAATCAAGTGCTAAGCGGTTCTGATATATCGCAGTGCGCATCTGAGTACTTTGTCTAGCTAAGAGCGTGAGAGCATGACTAGTTTCATTGGTTATTATTTCAACTACTGCTTGTAAGCGAATAATACGATTAATCATATAAATTGGGGTACGATAACCATACATACCATCATCATTCCAAGTGGCGGGTCCATAATATTCAATGATTCTTTCTGGTGGCCAATCATCACCTTGCCATTTCTCCCACTTGCCTATCTGTAAGGCCTCTCTCTTTTGTCTTAGTGCTCTTTTGTGTCGGTGGGTAGTGTATACTGGGTATCCTAATTGTTCTCCATGTTCAGTGTTTAAAAGGAAGAAAGAAGGTCTGATGGTTCCTAAGACACATGCTCCTCCCCAGTGTGGTGGGAGTTGTGCATACGCTCGGTTTCCACAGATCCAATATAGGCCAGGTGGGGCCTGCCAGGCTTGGATTTCAGCAAGGTTAGTCCATAGACCTGCAAGTTCAGGAAATCTGGCTAATGGGTTAGGAGGTTCAGGATGTCCAATTCCTGACCACCATGCTATCTTCTTGGTTGTGGCATTATAGTACTTTTGGCTAAGACAGACCAGCTGTCCTACCTTTTGGGTGAACTGGGGTCCAGTTCTGGCATAGCAAAGACGTCCAACGATTGAGTGCGCTAACACCCATTCACTGGTAGTCTTGTGTAATTCAGTCTGATTGTAAATCATGGAATAATTCAATTCTTGGGCTTCCCATGGCCACTGATCTCCCATTTGGGTTCCGCCACAGAAATAACAATCTGTGATCTTAAGACTAGATACTACTGCTCCGGCTAATTCTAGAAATAAATTCTGTGAGGGGTGAGGGATCTCAAACTTATTTACATGCATGGCTTCATAGAAAGTATTATGAAGATGATATTTAGATGACTTGTGGGCTTGGGTATTCAATCTGATATACACAATGGTCCCTGGATCTATTGCTCCTCCAGCAATACGTAAACCAAACTTATATCCTTGTTTCCATGCATGGGGATTGTGTATACGTAAGTGTAAGGGGTTACAAGCATCTTTCTGACATTTATCATTTGTGGTTGGCTTGGTTAGAGTAGCCATCCGCTTATCTATTTTCTCATCGGTTACACCAGTGTTCCAAGTAGCATAAAAAAACACATCCCCAATACGGGCAATAGTAGTCTGCTGCTGGGGCAGTACTATAGCCTGGTTCCTTTTTACCGGTACACTTTCTCCATCCCGTGGCACCTTCTGGACACATATACTTATGGTCATTTCGATACGCTTTCTCCCATGTACCACAGGTGGAATAACTATCTCTATTAATAGCATTGCATGCATCAAAATTCAAAACAGCAGGTTTAGTAATGTCCTTAAGTGGTGGCGTTGCAGCTAATATAGGTCCATCCGCATCCTTCCATCTTATTTCCATCGTGTAATAGGATGGATTCTGATGCGGATTATAGCATGTCTTAATTTTCCCATGAGTGCAAACATTTAGTTCAGTGGTGTTATAGATACACCGAGTTACTGTTCCCTCGCAGGTATAGTAAGAATGATAAAGCAAAGTCTGAGTTACTTTCAGTCCAATTCTAGTAGAAGTAATGCAGGCAGTGCATGGAGGTAAAGCATAAGTCTGTTCAAAACCTCCAAAGAAGGCAACCAAAGTAAAGCAAAAGTAAAGATGCATGTCGATGTTGATTGGAGTTCTTCTGAATCCTCAGCTTGCTGATCTTGATCACGACGATCTATTATTCTTCGTCCCGTTTGCTAATGAAGCAATTTAACGGGTGCTGAGTGTTGATTGAAGATCCTCAAGTTGTCCAGTACACATTGACCAACTTAGCAATTCAGTTGGCTTGTGGAGTCTGGCTTAGTCAGTGTAGTCTCAAAGTAGTGTGTCAAATCACACACAAATTGGGTTCGTTGAAACAAAACTGTTGCTGCATAGAAAACAGCAATCCTCTTCGAAAGACTTGGCTACTGCAAAGCACTTGTGCTGAAGTGTCTATGCTGCTGGTTGCCGTCTCAGAGTAACTCGCAAGGGTACATCAGGGTGCTGTTCTGCTGTCCACTGCTCTGGTTCAGGATCGGCGGCGGGCTTGACTCTGCTGTGGTGGATCCAGGCGTCGATCTCGGCTACCTTTACTGCAGTTGGGGTAGACAGGATGACGGTGTACGGTCCCTTCCAATGGGGTTCCAACGGTGTCTTCTTCCAATCTTTGATCCACACCGAGGTACCAGGCTGGTAGGGATGCAAGGGTTCCGTCAAGTTGATAGGCAACTGGTCTTGGATCCACGTATGGAGAGTCTGCAGAACAAAACTAAGAGCTAGAAGTTCTTGTCTGGTTATTTCCGAACCAATTTGGGCTAGACTTCCTTTGATTCCCTGCACTATTGGTGGGGGTTTACCATACAAAACTTCAAAAGGGGAAAATCCTGTTGACTTTACAGGAGCTGAGCGTATTCTGAATAAAGCTATGGGGAGCACTTGGGGCCACTTCAATTGTGTCTCCTGACAAAGCTTAGACATTTGGGCTTTCAAGGTACGATTCATTCGCTCAACTTTCCCTGAACTCTGGGGTCTGTATGCAGTGTGGAGTTTCCATTGTATCTGCAAGGCTTTTGCTAACTGCTGAGTAACTTGGGAGACAAATGAGGGTCCATTGTCTGACCCTATTACTGCTGGAATTCCGAATCTGGGGACAATCTCTCTCATTAAGACTTTGGTAACTTCTCGGGCTTTCTCAGTTCTGGTTGGGAAGGCTTCTACCCACCCAGAGAAAGTACAAACTAATACTAGTAGATAATGATATCCATTGGCTTTTGGCATTTCGGTAAAATCAACTTGGAGGTTGTGCATGGGGGTGACACTTCTTGACTGAACTCGGGGTGCTGTAATAAGGCCTTGCTTGGCATTATTCTTGGCACAAGTTTGACATTGTCGTGCTACTGAAGCTGATATGGTTGTCATCAGAGGGATGTAGAAATGTGGTCTGAGTGCTTTTTCCATAGCACTCTTCCCATAGTGGGTGGCTTCGTGGAAAGCTTTGACAAAGGATGGTCCTAACAGTTCAGGAATTACTATTCGTCCTGGAGGTTGACTGCCCTCTTCTGGTGGCAGCTCAATCCATCCGTCTTTCAATACTCCATTTTCTTTGTCACAATAGTAGTCCAATTCTTTGGTGGTATATCGTGGGGTCCATAGATTCAAAGGTACTGGAAACAATGCTGCTTGCATTGGCATAGCTTGTGGGGCAATTTGTCCTGTCATAGCTGCTTGTCGTGCTGAGGCATCTGCAAATCTATTTCCTCGGGCAACTTCTCCTTTTCCTGCTTGATGTCCTCTGCAATGCATGACAGCTACACGTGTTGGGGCCCAAACGGCATCAAGTAACATCAATATTTCGGGACCATATTTGACTGATTTTCCTCCGGATGTGATGAGTCCTCTTTCTTTATAGAGAGCTCCATGGGCATGCAGGGTAGTGAAGGCATATTTGGAATCTGTATATACATTCAGTATAAGTTTTTCTCCTAACAACAATGCTCTGGTGAGTGCTATCAATTCGGCTTTCTGGGCTGATGTGCCTGAGGCTAGGGCTGATGATTCAACTACTTCGTGTTGAGTGACGACTGCATATCCGGCACAGCGTCGTCCATCAAGGATGAGACTGCTCCCATCAACATAATAGGTTTGGTCAGGATTGTCTATGGGCACATCTGTCAAGTCGGGTCGGCTGGAGAACACAGTCTCCATGACTTCGATACAGTCATGTTCTGGGAGTTCTTCACTGATAGGTATCAAGGTGGCTGGATTCAGGGCATGGCTCACTTCAAGTTGTATCTGTGGGTTTTCACATAACATGCTCTGGTACTTCAACATTCGGGAATTGGTGAGCCAATAATTTGCTTTTTGTTCCATAAGGGCAAGGACTGCATGTGGCACAGTGACTCGTATATTCTGTCCTAGTGTGAGTTTGTCTGCTTCACTCACTAGTAGTGCTGTAGCTGCAACTGCTCTCAAGCAAGGTGGCCATCCTTTGGCCACAGGGTCCAATTGTTTCGATAGGTAGGCTACAGGTCGTTCCCAATTTCCCAATTTCTGAGTCAACATGCCTAAGGCATTTCCCTGTGCTTCATGTACAAACAAGTGGAAAGGTTTGTGGACATCTGGTAGTCCAAGTGCTGGTGATGACATCAATTCTTCTTTTAACTTTTGGAAGGCTGTATCCTGCTCAAGTCCCCACTCCAGTGGCGACTTCTCTTCTCCTTTTGTGGCTTCATACAGTGGTTTAGCAATTTGGGCAAAGTTGGGTATCCAAATTCGGCAATATCCTGCCGCTCCCAGAAAGGCTCTGACTTGCTTTCTGGTTGTTGGAGTTGGAATTCTGCATACTGCTTCTTTTCTTTCTCTGCCTAATCTTCTGCTTCCTTGGGTGATACGAAAACCCAAGTATTTCACTTCTTTTTGGCATAGCTGTGCTTTGGCTCTGGAAACTTTGTATCCAGCTTCCTCTAGTAACTGCAAGAGATCTTTGGTGGCTAGTATACATTCACTTTCTGATACGGCAGCTATCAACAGATCATCCACGTATTGGAGAAGCACTCTCTTCCCCGGGGCTACTGGATAGCTTGAAAGGTCTTGATTCAGTGCGGCACTAAAGATGGTAGGCGAATTCTTGAATCCTTGGGGTAATCTTGTCCAGGTAAGTTGGCCCCCTCTTCCAGAGATGGGGTCCTGCCATTCGAATGCAAACAATATTTGGCTTACAGGGGCTAATCTTATGCAAAAGAATGCATCTTTCAAATCCAGTACAGTGAAATGGGTAGCTTCAGCAGGTATCAGTCCTAGGAGGGTGTAAGGATTGGGTACGACTGGATGTATGGTCTCAGCTGCATCATTTACTCTTCTCAAATCTTGCACTGGGCGATAATCATCTGTCCCAGGCTTCTTTACTGGCAAAAGTGGAGTGTTCCATGGGGATTGGCATACTTTTAGTAGGCCATACTCAAGCAATCTTTGTAGGTGGCGATGGATGCCTTCAATTGCGGCTCTTGGGAGAGGGTACTGTTTGACGTGCACTGGTATAGCACTAGGCTTGAGGGTTACAATTACTGGAGCTATATGTTTGGCTAGGCCTGGGGGGCTGCCTTCTGCCCATACTCCAGGTGGTGCATCAATACTTTTCAAAGTTTGTTCATAATAGGTGTCTTGGACAGAATCATCAATGTAATACCTCCATTCTTCTTCTCGGGGAACTGTCAGCAGCATTACTCCTGCTGGTTTGGTTTGGGGATTTACTGTCATTTGCATTTCTCCTTGCTCAGAGAAAGATATTTGTGCTTGAAGCTTGGCTAACATATCTCGTCCCAGTAGTGGCACTGGACATTCGGGCATGTAAAGGAATTGATGAGTTACTTGCTGTCCTCCCAGACTGCATATTCGGTTTTGAAGAAAAGACTTTGTGGCTTTGGCACCAGTTGCTCCTATGATAGTGACTGCTTTTGTAGTGAATGGGGCTATCTTTTTGTCTATTACTGAATGTTGTGCTCCAGTATCAACCATAAAGTCCATAATTTGGTCTCCTATTTGTATTCCGACCATAGGCTCCTGGAGACCTAAAGCAAACTTGGAGCCCGGTCTGTCCTAATCCACGTCATTCTCATCATGGGCTGGTGTGGCCAATGCTTGAATGGTTCCTCCTCTCTCTCGCTGGAATTGTTCTCGATTGGCTCCTCCTCGGCTTCGGGGATAGCTTCGTCTTTCTTCTCGCCACTGATGGCTGCTGTCGTCATCATGCTGGGCGTCTTCGAGTTGCGGGCACGTATCTCTCCAATGTCCTTCCTCTCTGCAATAGGCGCATTGGTTCACGCCTAGTCTCTGGGTCCGGCCTCCGCCTTGACCCCGCCCTCTTCCTCTGCTCCTTCGACTAGGGACACCTCCCCTTTTCTGTTCCACTATGGCCGCAGCCAAAAAATCAGCTTTCTTCTTCATCTTTCTATCACATTCTCTCTGTCTTTCAGTATCACGATTCACATACACTTTATGAGCGACTTCCAGTAACTGTGTTGCATTCATGCCCGCAAACCCTTCTAACTTCTGTAATTTGCGTCTAATGTCTGGTTGAGACTGGTTTACAAAAGCAGAATTCACCATACATAAACTTCCTGGTGCCTCGGGATCATAGGGAGTATACATTCTGTAAGCTTCAGTTAATCTCTCATAAAAATCTGCTGGGCTCTCATCTATCCCTTGGATAACTCCTGCAACTTTGGAAAGGTTCATAGCTTTCTGGCCCCCCCTTCTCAGGCCTTGTAAAAAGCCTTGGCGAAAACGGGCTAGGGCTGTGGATCCTTCATCTGTATTTGGATCCCATTGGGGGTCTTCATTCGGGAATTCTCTCTGAGCTGCTTCCCTACGGTCTATTATATTCTGCCCCTGTGCCGGAGCTGCAGGGTTTTCTGCCATCCATTCAATAGCTGCTTTTCTAATTCTTGCTCGTTCTTCTGTAGTGAATAGGGTGGTCAGGAGCTGACGGCAATCTGGCCAAGTGGGTTGGTGAGTTTCCATAATACTAGTTACTAATTCTGTCAGCTCCTGGGGCTTACTAGTATAGGAGGCATAGTGCGACCTCCAATTTAATAAATCAGTTGTAGAGAAAGGGATATACACATAAGTTAGGGGTCCCGCTACCACTTCATCATTATCATTCTTTACGGGCACTCCCGGGACTTGCCGTAAGGGAAACAGTTTAGCTGCCATGGGTGTCTTTTGGGATCTAAGGGTTATTGTCGTTGCCTTTGCAGGAGTCACTTTCTTTTTCTCAACAGGTTTTGCTTTGGGTTTTTCTGTCACTGGCGTGCTAGTGCTAGTGCTGGCTTTCTCAATTATTTGTACACTTTCTTCCTCATCTGGGGGATTCTCTCTTTCTCCTTCTTCAGTCTCCACTTCTGACTCGCTTTTTAGGTCCTCCTCTTCTTTTCCCGCTAATTCTTCCTCTTTCTCTTCTCCAGGAGGAGGGGGGTCAGGGGTTGGGTCCCGCCTCGGCTCTGGCCGTCTCTGGGGTTCTGGGGCAGGACGCCGGGCTACTCTTACTGAACCTGGGGTTCGGGGCTGCCTGAGAATTATTTCTGGGGAATCAGGATCTGCCAGGATGGGCTTCTTTCTGGCTTTCTTATCCTGCTCTTTCATTCTAGGCTGTTCCGTTTTCTGTCTAGAATCTGCTTTAGCTAACATTATTCTGCACTGTTCCTCATAACAGCGCTGCGCCCAGGGGGGCGGATCTTCACAAATACTTAACCAGGAATCTATATAGGGGTACTGGTCGGGGTGCGCTATCCGCACTCTACGGTGTATTGACTGAATAATCTCTACTTTGAACGTTCCCTCTCGGGGCCAGATGGGGTCTAGATCGGGCCACTCCCTAGTACACAAAATCTGCAAACGGGCTGCTGTCATTTTAATACCATAATCTCCTGAATATCCCTCTTTAAAATGTACGATCATACATTCTAATGGAGTGTTTCTAGTAGACCCCGCCCCTCCCATTTCGATGTGTGCGCGCAACAACAGACAGAAGGGAAAAGGAGGGCGGACCGTGGGTAAGGGGTCCTCACGGCCCTGGAAACGTATAGGAAATACAAATAACAAGACAAGACGACAATCGCTTCCCCCTTTTCGCGACCTGAACGCGGTCGCCCGGTCAGGAAATGCGCTACTCAGGGGTCCGCCTTCACTTGGTCCGTGCTGCCAGACCTCTCATTCACACTTCGTTCACACAATCATGCTAGCAACGTATCCCAGAATGCATTCGTTTCTACCTATTCTGACTAGTCTTTTCCAATTTCCCAATTACAAAAAGGATGGGGGTTTCACCCAGCGAATTCCCATGCCAGGCTACTCGGCCCTTCCTTGAGAGGTGATCATGCTCTCTTACCAATTCCCAATATCTCGAGATTACAAATTCCAAAGTTCCAAGTTCCAATGGCAGTACTGCGCTTTCTATTTCTGTCTAGACCCAAAATCAAAACTATACTCACCGGATCCGGTCCTCAAACTTCCCAAGCAGGCGCATGAGTTGGACCTCGAACTCCCCTCACTCGGTTTCGAGGCGTTGACTCCAGCCGGGCTCGTCACCCGCCGAGGTCCGACCAGCTCCCTCCGATACAAGGGACCGGTGGCGCCAGGGAGCAGCCCTCGTCGGAAGGGCGCGATCCCGGCAGGACCAAGCCTATAGAGGCGGAAAGTCGTGGTATATTGCCCTATATACACTTTGATTCCACAACTTCCCGGCCAACGCACCAAGGAATATATAGCAGCAAAGCGCAGACAAACCAATGATACCAGGAGTCTGTTCAGAAGGTCCAAATCATTTATTTGTGCACAAGTCTCGAACCAATCAATTTCAAAATGGCTGAGCAAAGTTTTCAAGCATTACAACAACTTTTATAGACTTCTGTTCCATTCTAGGTATAGAAAAACATTTCATTGGTCCCGGTAATCTCCCGTACCTCCCGTACCTCTTCTATTGGTCCCGGTACTGATAAGTTTATCCAGTTATGTCCCTCCAGTGGGCATGACACCTGCATACCCCCCTTCTAGTCCCAATTACAATGGTCAGTTTATCAACTTGTTACTTTCACACTCTCAAGGTTAAAGAACCAATTTGTACGTGCAGAGGAGCTGGGCTCTGCAACTCATCTGTCAGCACTCCCAATTATTTCTTTGCAGATGTACTTTTTCTTATCAGTAACTTTTAAACATGTTTTTCTGTATTTTTCCATCTTTCAATACTGCAGTTCTGCTTACCTAAGCTAATTCAATACTTCTACTGAGTTCTATCTTACAATAGCAGCATATTGGGGGATGTGCAATCCTATATGCCTCTCCACAGGCCTCATTTACAGGTCAAGCTAGCCATGCTGGCCTGCTTATGTTCTGACACTGTGGGTCACAGGCCTGCACCTGCCACACAGTGAGCCAGATTGGGCCCTGAGGAGGCAATTGGGGAGGGGCTGCTCTTCCCACTCAACTCCCCAATGCCAATCAGGATAGCGGGTGGCAGAAAGAGTCTTTGCGCACCTTCTAGCGCTGCTTTATGCTGCTGGAGTGCAGTAGGCCAGATTGGGCCTTGAGGAGGGGATCAGAGAGGGGCTGTTCTTCCCCCTTGCCTCCCCGATGCCGATCAGGATGGTGAGTGGCAGAAGGAGTTTTTGTGCGCCTTCCAGCGCTGCTTGTATGCTGCTGGAGTGCAGTGGGCCGGATCGGGCCTTGAGGATGTGATTGGGAAGGGGCTGCTCTTCCCACTTGTCTTCCCGATGCCGAACAGGATGGCGAGTGGCAGAAGGAGAACTTAACAGAATTTTTAGAGAAGACCCAAGAAGAGGAGCAGGTGATAAGATCTACACTTTTGGTTTCATTTGTTTTTCTTCAGGATAAAAACTTTGTTGTGTTTGTATTTCAAGAAGGCTGACTACTTTTTTGGGTGGAAAATTTTTCCTGACGACACAAAAGAGACAGAAGACATTTTTGGACTTTTGTTCTCAAGTTCTAGAGTTAGGTGCTACCTTTAAGTTATGTTTTTCCTATAAGTGTGTGGTGCTATATCAGAACAATTCCTATCATTTCTTTGAGCCTTCCCAACTCTGTTTCTTTCTAGATGCGTCAAGTTATAAACCTAAGTTACATCAATTTCAAAGGGAAAATATGCATATACTATTCCTCTGAAAATCACCCCATGAAAAATACACACACACATTCATACCTGCTATTTAGTATACACAAATGTTATGCCTTATTTTATGTACATGTTATTGTTGTTTAAGTGCCCTCTAGTAGATGTCAACCTTGTAGTTGTCTTAAACTCTATGCAGTCTTCAGTCAGTGGCTGTTGACAGAGTGGCATCCATAGCTGTTCTTATTGTATCAATCCATCGCATTACTGGTCTTCCTCTTTTGCACTGACATTTTATGCACTTATGAGCATATTTTATAAAGTATGCATATAAATGCTATCCTGTCTCCCAGGTATATGCCTGGCAATGCCTCCAGTCAGTTGAGGCAAACTTATGTGCATGCAGACTGTATTGTGTATACTTAAACCTACTTAGAGGGCAATTTTGTAAGGGGTGCTTTGTAAGGTGCTTGTTAAGCCTATTCTAAAAAGACATGAAGGTGTTTGTCTTTATGAAATACTAGTGTAAGTGGGAGAGATCACACCTTAAGTTAAGGCACGGACATTTACGTTTGCTATATAGCTGGTGTAAATTCCTTCACCAATATTTTTCAAGAATTTTCATGAATTACAGTATTTCATGAACTACATGCATACTTGAGCAATCTGCCCAAACTCTGCCCACTAGCAAAGTACACGCATGCCCTTTCACATGCATACGTCCGTGAAAATAGATGAATTCGGCATGTAAATGGTGCATATCTTTATGCAGCTCCTTTCAAAATCAGCCCCCTACTGTACAAGTACGTGCTGGCTCGCACCACACATGCTTTTAGGCGCAAGCTCATTTTATCAAAGCCCATTAGCACACATGAAAATGGGGTATAAAATTACCCTCATTGAATGCAAAATCTCTAACTTTTGGGGGCTTTCTCAGCACTTTGGGGAAGCAGCCATACATGTGAAAGGTAATTTTATAAACTCCCGCTTAGTTAAGGAGCATTTTTATGCATGTAGTTCATGTCTATTTTACTAGGTAAAATAGCTGAAAATGCACTCTAAGGCGCAACCTCTTAGGGCGTGATTCCAACATCGATGTCCTGGCCCTCTGTGCGTTCAGTTGAAACCGAATGCACAGAGTTAACCGGGATTCTGATCCCACGGGGCACATTTAGCCCTGCAGGATCAGAATCGTGACCAGGCTGGCCTGCACGTATAGGCCTTGCCCAAATAGCTCAGTCAGGGCTTTTCAATGGAGCTGCAGTGCCATGGCATCAGGCCGCCGGCTCAGAAAGTGCATTCCCCGCAGCCCGACCCTCGATCTGATCTCCCAAGGCCAGGGTTGGGCCGTGGAGAATGTCCTCTGCCCCTCCTGCCCTTTCTGAGCCCTGGGCCCGCCTTCCCCCGCCGACTAGGTAAACTTATTCCACCTCCAAGATGGAATGAGTTCCCCGTTCAAGCTACTGGCCCCAGACATACAGGGCTGATATTGAAATCGACGACCGCCCACTGCCCGTTCTAACACTGCCTCTGACCCACCCCTTTCCTGCCCCATCTAACTTCCCTGTACAATGAGTGGGGAGTCAGTCGGGGTCGGAAAGGGGCCCGAATAGCAGGGATTCATGCCTCAGAATGCCCCTTTACTGTATATCAGTCCTAGGGCTGGTGTAAATGCCTGTGCCTAAATTTGTAAGAAATGCATGTAAATGAAAGAATTTTATAATTTAAATGTAGCTACCCTACAGAGAAGAGCAGACTAGATAGGCAATGCGCTCTTTTTCTGCCATTATGTTTCTATGTTTCTAACCTCAAAGTCTACCACTATGCACACCCATAGTGGAAGTATACACAACCGAGTCAAGTTGTACCTTTAGAATACCGACCACATTCATTACTTGCATATATGACTAAAATATCTAAATTTATGTTCATTGGTCACACATAAATCTAGACCACTTTTTATAAAATGGCCCCCTTAATGTGGAGCAAGATTGGTGTTGCACATTAACAGTATGGCAAGTAATGCAGAATGCAGTTAGCTACAACTCTTGAAGTGCAGCTGTTCCATCTTATCTGAGGTATTGAGACGTGGATGGTGATTTTATAAGGAGGCACCAAGTTTATGAAGGCAAGTAGGTGGCTGTCTTATAAATACACATAGGGGCCCTTTTACTAAAGAGCACTGCGGTGTTGCAGCAAAGGCGCCCATAACATGCAAACCCATGGCACGTTAGGGCAACAGCACAGCATTAACTTCTGGGAGCATGGAAAACATGATCCTAGCAGTTACCGTGGTGCAAGCAGCCCTGCCACAGCACAAGCAATAGCATGGCTGCATTCAACGCCACTGTGAGTACACCCACGCTACTTGCCCACCATGCAGGTAGCATATTTTAGCAAATACACCTTGCCCACTCCCCACCCCTAACACCCCCACTTGCAACCCTAACATGCCAAACTCTTGTGGTACTGTCTGTCATGGCCCCATGCTAGCTGCCAAAGCATGTCCAATGAGTGCCTATAGCATGCACCAGACTTGTGCTGACAACCCTTCAGACCCCCATAAGCACCCCTCATAAGCAACCCCCATAAGCACCTATGTATCTTTATAAAATACTAACTTAAGCAGCAGAAATTGCACCTACAATTCAAACAATAAACTAATAAATCAATTTAACAGTTAGGTCACAGTAACAGCTAATTGTTAGAGTGCATTGAAACCCACGTTAACACCTAACATATCTCGGTAAATAGGCCTCTTAATATCATACTTGTTTTATTGTAAACAGGTTCAGATTTTAAAATGTGGGCACCCAAAGAGGCAGAGAGTAGTAGGGGGGAAGGACACCCCAAATATCTTCAAAGGCGAGGTGGGGATGCAATCTTTCCAGAAATCACTGATGGGTGAGGCAGGTGGGAAGGGGGAGAAAGTACTCACTTCCTCCAGAAATCAACTATGAGGGGGCAGCCCCCATCCCCAATATAACTACCTAAATATTCCCTTCTCCCTCACCTTCTCATTCCATGGCTGAAACAACTTGCAGATACTCAGCGCACCACCTAGGTAGCAGCAACATTCACAGGCCTTGCAATGTACATCCCCTAGTTCTGCATAATTGTCTGCTACACAGAAGCTCATGCAATGCGCAGGGCTTCCACAGGACCTGTGGCTATGCTCCAGCTCAGAGGCCCTACGCATAACGTTTGAGATCTATTGTTGCTATTCCAGCAGCTGACTGGTGAAATGACAACAGTAGTACCAACAGATCCAGAAGAGGGCACGCCAGCAGCAATGGCACTCTAACACCTATCAGGCATTTGTCTGTGTGGCCTACATCTAAATCTGGGCCTGGTCATCAACAGTTTGTACTGACACCAAACTGTCTGGACTAGATACTGATTCTAGTGGATTTGTTAATATTGTAGGCATCACTATAGAATACATAAAAAGGATAAAGAGGGTTATGCTCATTTACTGTAGAGGGTGTAGTTAGGGAAAGTATAAACCTTTTAGGTACCTATGGTAAAGCATGATTTAAACAAAGCATTTCCTCTATGAAAGACAGATAGAAGAGACTGAGGAAAGAAGACTATTTCAAGGTTAATATATCTACAAGAGCAGCACTTTTATAAAGTGAGCATTCCTAGAAAAGCATAGAAGATTTTCACTGACCTTTCAAAAGTGGATTGCGCTTCACTTATGCTGCATGAATGTCTTCTATTTTTCAAGCTATGACAAATGTTAGTTTGGCCCAAGTATTTACCATTATTTGCCTTTTCTTGGTCACAAATTATTTGGATAATTTGAGACATACTGAGAAACTAGAAGAAATTATTTCTGGAATATCTGGAAATAGTATCGGATAGGATTTATCTGAAGTACTAAGTGATAATATTGATTTCTTTTTTAATTTTCTTTATGTATAACTATGCTTTACATCACAGTATAATGGGGGTCTCGGAGTCAAGATGTTTTACCATAAGATTTGAATATTTTCATTTTCCAAAGTTAATGAAAATTTTTCTGAGCAGAAACGGGGGGTTTTTAGAAGCCTTATTCACAATTTCTACATGTAAACTCAGTCATTTGCATGTGGAAAGGTCCAAATTTATACCCAGATGTCCTTACTATGTAGAAATTGCTAGGAGGTGTGTCAGGGGCATATTTAGGAAGCGGACTAAGTGGGTCAAAAATCTACACATGTATTTCCCATTTCATATAGCAAGTACATGTGTATGTCTACAATCGCCCTCATCGAGGTTCACAGCTGCTCCATAGCACTTATATGTTTTCAGAAAGCTCTCATTTCAGCCTGCCCTTTACAGGAAGGATTAAGAGGTTATCCTCCTTAATCCTCTTATTTTGATTTCCCTCTCCAAATTAGGATTAGATAAAGATAGTGAAATATGTAGTTAAATGGTGATATTTATATATGTAGGTTTCCAAAATAACCAACTTACATGTGATATATAGCATCTACATATAGAAGTTGTCAAGTTTCCCCCTGTAATAGAGTATATAGAGAGTTGCTCATCCCTCTCCAAAGGGATTATCAACAGTCCAGTTTGAGAGAATCTGCAGCCCAGAGTTCAGGGCTGCGAGGGCATGGTTCAGAGGGAGAGGTTAAGAACCCAGCAGGCTGCAGGAGGGAGAGAGGCCCGTGGAGCCAGGTCCTTCCAAGGCTAGCCGTGCAAAGGAGTTCTGAGGTAGGAACTTTAACTGGGACTGGAGGAAGGGCCGGGAGAATCAGCTTGTGGCGGCTGAACAAGTTGAGACAGAAGTAAAGCTGATTTTGTCTTCCTTGCACTGCTGTCTATTCTGGGTTTTGCTTTGTGGAGGTTTAATGAGCTGGGACAGAATAAAAATTGCTTTTGTTTCTCTGAACTGCTGTCTGGCCTGTGTTGTAAAGAAAACCCCTTCACCCCGCACACCACACTTTTTTAAACCCAGCTACACTAACAGCCTTTACTGCATCCTCTGGTAACAAATTCCAGAGTTTGATTACACGTTGAGTGAAAAAATATTTTCTCTTATTTGTCTTAAATAGTTTACCCTGCAGCTTCATTACATGTCCCCTAGTCTTTCTATATTCCGATAATGTAAACAATAGATCTACTTTTACCCGTTCCACTCCATTCATTAATTTATAGACCTCTATCATATCTCCCCTCAGCCATCTCTTCAGGTTGTAGATCCCAAACCTTTGTAGCCCTCTACTCATAGGAGTAGCCTTCCATCCCCTTTACCATTTTGGTGGCTCTTCTCTGTATCTTTTCTAATAGCGCTATATGCTTTTTAAGATACGGCGACCAGAATTGCTCACAATATTCAAGGTGCGGTTGAACCATGGAATGATATAGGGGCATTATAATATCCTTTGTTTTATTTTCCATTCCTTTCCTTCTGAGACCTAGCCTTCTATTTGCTCTCTTGGCTGCCGCTGCACACTGGGCAGAGGATTTTAACATGTTATCCACGATGACGCCTAAATCTTTTTCCTGGCTAGTAGTTCCCAATGTGGAACCTTGCATCGTGTAACCATAGTTTGGGTTGTTCTTTCCTAGGTGCATAACTTTGCACTTGTCCACATTAAATTTCATCTGCCATTTTGATGCCCAGTCTTCCAATTTATCAAGATCCTCTTGCAATTTTCCACAATCCTCTTTTCACAGGTAGGGATACACTGAGGGAAAATGGTAGTATTTAAGGCAGGTATAGTTTTCGCTGTTGAACTTTTGTCCCAGGCATCTCTAGTAGCTTTGGCTGCCGCTTGTTTGCAGCCATTCCATCAATTACATCAGTGGTCTCCATTCCAACCTTTTACATTAAAGGGCCACAGTTTAAACAATAACAAGCTCTGGAGGCTGGCAACTTTTCAAATTTTAAAAAATAAAGGGGTATGTTTACTAAACACTGCTATCGTCGCAGCTATGACGTTATCGCGTGATACATTATGTTATCGCATGATAATGGCGCATTACCATGTGAGAACGTCACATATCGCATGAGAACATCTCCGGCGGCGTTAAGGTGCGCAGAGGGTGGAGTAAGGCTCCCCAGATGGCGGAGTAAGGCTCCCCAGGAGCGGAGATAAGGGGTCAATGAGCGGAGAGTGGGCGGGGGGAGGCCACATGCACACTAACGCCATGAAATGAAGGTCTGAAAAATAGCGCCAGTGAAAACCTCACGCTAGAGGCACATTTGCAGGGGAGAGAGACCACTTCAGTCAGCAATGTGCAGCAAAGGCAGGGAAAGCAAGAAAAGTGATAGTAGTGATACATGTGCAGCAACATCATAGTGCCCAAGTATGAGAGGGCACTACGGTGAGGCTGCAGATGGGGGACAGGGGGCTGCAGGTGGGACATGCAGTGTGGCATCTGGGGCACAGGGTGGGCTAGGCAGATGCCTAGGTGACACATAGGAATGTAGAAGCGGAAAACCAGCAAGACAGCAACTGACCAAGGGCAAACATGGCCACGAGTGAAAGCCCCCAGGTAGGTGATACATTAAATACCTTTATGGAAATGGGTAACAGGGGTAACATATGGAAAGCAGTGTGTATTAATGCCCGTAGCATGGGAAATAAGATCCCTGAAGTTGAAGCTTTGGTGGGAGTGGCTGACTTGGATTTAGTGGCAGTTACAGAAACATGGTTCACAGAAAACCATGACTGGGATGTAACTATACCTGGCTATACTTTATTCAGAAAGGACAGGGTAGGAAGAAGGGGAGGAGGAGTGGCACTATATGTAAAAACTACTATTAAAGCTTTGGAATTACAGAGCTTAAAAGGGAGAGAGGAGGCATTGTGGGTTAAACTAGAAAGAGGGAAGAGAAATCTATTTGCATTGGTGTGATATACAGACCTCCCTCACAAGAGGAAGAGGTGGACAGAGTTAATTGAAGACATACGCAGCATTGCTAGGAAAGGGGAAGTGCTACTGATAGGAGATTTCAATATGCCAGATGTTGATTGGCACATTCCTGCTGCAGTATCATGTAGAAGTAAGGAGATCCTGGATTCTCTACAGGGAGAACTATTCAGGCAATTGGTAACAGACCCCACACGTGAAGGGGCCATACTGGACTTGGTGCTTACCAATGGTGAAAGTGTTTCTGATGTTGTAGTGGGAGATCATTTTGCATCCAGTGATCACCAGATGGTGTGGTTCAGTATTAGGACTAGGGCTGTTAGAATCCATTCCAAGGTGAGGATCTTTGACTTTAGGAAGACTAACTTTGCGAAGATGGGCCAATACCTCAGGGAGTCGTTAGTGCGATGGGAACAGCTGGGGGATGTAAAAAAACAGTGGGCAAAACTGAAAGGGGGTATTTTAAAGGCAACCAACCTTTTTGTTAAAATGGTAAATAAAGGCAAAAGAAACAGGAGACCGCTATGGTTTTCGAAGGAAGTAGCTGAAAAAGTGAAGAAAAAGAGGGAGGCCTTCATGAAATACAAGAGATCACAGAGAGAGGAAGACAGGCATCTGTATTTGGAAAAACTTAGAGAAGCTAGCAAAGTAGTCAAGAAGGCAAAGATTCAAAAGGAGGAGGAAATAGCCAATGCAATAAAATGGGGGGATAAGACATTTTTCAGATATATTAGTGAGAAGAGGAAGGGCAAAAGTGGTATTGTCAGACTCAAGGGTGCAGGGGGGGAATATGTAGAAGCTGATAAGGATAAAGCGGAATTGCTTAACAAATATTTTTGTTCTGTGTTCACAGATGAAGAACCAGGAGCAGGACCTCAGAAAACACCCACAAATAAGAACAGAAGCGAGGGACATCTTGAACAATTTTCAGAAGACTGTGTTCATGAGAAACTAGCTCAACTTAAAGTAGACAAAGCAATGGGACCGGATGGGATACACCCTAGAATACTGAAGGAACTTGGGGACGTTCTAGCAACTCCACTGACTGACCTTTTCAATGCCTCGTTGGAGTCGGGAGTGGTGCCAAAGGACTAGAGAGAGGCTCATGTGGTGCCTTTACACAAAAGCGGAAGTAAGGATGTGGTTGAAAACTACAGGCCGGTTAGTTTAACTTCGGTGGTGAGTAAATTATTGGAAACGCTGCTGAAAGAGAAAATAGTGAGGTTTCTGGAGTCCAGCGGATTACAGGATCCGAGGTAGCATGGATTCACCAGAGGCAGGTCTTGTCAGACAAATCTGATTGATTTCTTTGACTGGGTGACCAGGGAGTTGGACCGAGGGAGAGCTCTAGATGTGGTGTATTTAGATTTCAGTAAAGCCTTTGACACTGTTCCTCACAGGCAACTTATAAACAAACTGAGCACCCTAGGGATGGACCCTAAAGTTACTGCTTGGGTTAGAAATTGGTTGGGTGGGAGGCGACAAAGAGTACAAGTAAATGGAGCTCACTCTGAGGAGAAGGATGTTACCAGTTGTGTGCCCCAGGGATCTGTCCTTGGTCCGATTCTTTTTAACATCTTTGTTAGTGATATAGCAGAAGGGCTGTCGGGTAAGGTTTGCCTCTTTGCAGATGATACCAAAATCTGCAATAGAGTAGACACCCAGGAAGGGGTAGATAACATGAGGAGGGATCTAGCTAAGCTTGAAGAATGGTCTAGAATTTGGCAGCTGGGATTTAATGTTAAAAAATGTAAGGTCATGCATTTGGGCTGCAGCAATCCAAGGGAGCAATACAGTATAGGAGGTGAAGTACTTTTGTCCACTAAAGAAGAGCGGGACCTAGGCGTGGTTGTGTCTGATGATCTTAAAGTAGCTAAACAGGTAGAAAAGGCGACGGCAAAAGCTAGAAGGATGCTTGGGTGCATAAGGAGAGGAATGGCTAGCAGAAAAAAGGAGTTGATAATGCCTCTGTAATAAGTCTTTGGTGCGACCTTATTTGGAGTATGGTGTGCAATTCTGGAGACCGCACCTTGAAAAGGATGTGAACTGGATGGAGTCGGTGCAGAGGGTTGCTACTAAAATGATTAATGGGCTTCATTATAAAGCATATGAGGACAGACTTAAGGATCTTAATATGTACACCTTAGAGGAAAGGCGGGATAGAGGTGATATGATTGAGATGTTTAAATACCTCCGTGGCATAAATGTTCAGGGAGAGAGCCTCTTTCAATTGAAAGCAAGTTCTGCTACGAAGGGACATGGGATGAGGGTGAAGGGAGATAGATTCAGGAGTGATATGCGGAAATATTTCTTTACAGAAAGAGTAGTGGATCCGTGGAATAGTCTCCCAGTGGAGGTGGTAGAGATGAGGACAGTAACTGAATTCAAAAAAGCATGGGACCAACACAGAGGATCTCTAAAGGTAAAAAGTGGACTGTTGTAGTTGTTGTTATGGAAGGACAGACTAGATAGGCCATGTGGTCTTTTTCTGTCATCATGTTTCTATGTTTTTATGAGTGTGTGTCCCACAGTGTCCCAGGGGACAGTATCCAGCAATTACCCCAAAGGGCACATAACACTGGCAGGTGATGCCGGGGGGAACAATGGATGTATATGCAGGCACCCCTATCCCATATCACGCACCATAGGCAGCCGCCTACTGGCACACTGGATGGCCTGGGACTCCACACCACCAGCACCATTGGCAGAAGGGCATGTCAGCATGGTGGCGGAGGGGTGCTGGAGGCAGAGGGGCAGTGGCATCTGCCCACAGCAGACCACGGCCAAGCCCAGTTTAGGTGGGTGCCGTGCACTGCAACAGACAAGGTCTGTCTGACCAACAGTCATGGTATCCCCAGGGAATGATTTGCCCTTGTGGCAACAGTTTGGTGCAGTACACACAGCCAGTATAGTCAGGGGCAGAAGGTCACAAGTTCAAGTCCCAGCTGTGGCTCCTGCAAACCATGTCTCTATATTATACCCTGTACTAAACCATGGTAATAAAGACAGAACCTTTATTGTAGATAAAATAAACATGCCATAAATGCCTATATTTTACCCTACAGAGCACAGACACCATAAACATGTGCAATTCCTAGAGCAGAGTTTCCCAACTGCAGTCCTGGAGGGCCAAACACCATTCAGGTTTCATGCTGTCCCTAATAAATATGTCTGTGCTGCATTTGTTTGCACCACCCCATTGTATGCAAATATATCTCATGCATATTCATTAGGGACAGCATGAAAACCTGAACCGTGTTTAGCCCACCAGGACTGGAGTTGGGAACCTCTGCCCTAGAGAAGCGGCCAACAGGGGCACAAACACCCACACCCACAGGCTCCACTATCCAAAGCCTCATGGAGAGTCAGGCTGTTGGGCCCTGCGTGGAGCAGCATCTCCCAATACTAGCACCTGCATACCTTAGCAATGCCGTCCTAAGTTTGGGAACACGTTCCACATATATCAAAAAGTTGCTGTGATTAATGTCAGATAACAAATCCTAAGTTAAACACAGTTCATTTAACCCTTTATATAGCTACATAAAGTGGTTTGTATATATTTATCATGTTTTTCCCTGTTAAAATTGTTTTTAATGTATACCCAAGTTATGATACCTGTTTTTTGTAAACACAAATCAGCAATCTGAGATGTGTAGTTTAATGTTCACTGTAAACCGCGCTGATGTCAATAGCGCGGTATAAAAGAGACTTTAAATAAATAAATAAATACATAAATAAAATTTGTTGACAGAGATTTATCATAGCAACCTTTCTGATATCTATGGAGTGCATTTCAGTTTTTGATTCTGACAGTGTTTACCACCCCGGAGAGTGACCCCAACAGTATTGCGTACCATAGCAATGCCCGCACTTTGCCCAGGACTGGTGTGGCAGCAGGGCTGCCAAAACGCTCTCTATTTGCACAATGCTGGCATAGATGTGGGAGTGTGTGTATGCCTATCCAGTGTTTTGTGGCTGCCTACACCTTACTGAGCCCACACTGCTTGCACTGTTTCCAGTGTTAGCCTGCCAATGTGCATAATGAGGAGCAAGGTACTGTGAGTATGGCCCGGACAGGGTAGCCTGGGCAGGATGTTTCTGCACAGGGCATAGGCCAATGGCTGGGACATTGTAGTGCCCGACCACCACCTGCACGGACAAGGTGGCCACAGCATGTCATGCTGGGGGGGTCACTCTCACCCTGACTGAGCAATGACCATGGCATGGCTAGGTCCCCCTATAATGCTATACAGAATTTCTCTCAAGTGATATCTATGGATTCCCTTTTCTGGGGCTTAATCACTGACATACCTATTCAAACTGACATACCTATTCAAACTGACATACCTGACAAACGGTCCTATTCCGTGAACATCTCTGAACAGAAACACCACCCCCTCTTCAAGAACCCATGATTAGAAACTGTAGGATTGTAAATGTCTATGTCCATCCCAAATCATTAATGTTGCCCCATGGTGATGGCCCCACCCTATAACCATTGATTCCCCCCCCCCCTGTTATGTGTTACACCGCTTTGACCCGGTGAAAAGCGAGATATAAATACAGTTAAATAAATAAATACCTGCTTCGTGTGTGTGCTCATGTCCCATTTTTGGGTACACACGGTTCCTTCAGGAACATGCACAATGTACTAGTTAGCAGACTGTCTGCAGTTAGCATGTGCATGGCTGGAACACCTTTCAGGGTGCAGTGGGTGGAGACTGACTGTGCTCTCTGCTGGTGAATGTCAGATAGAGATGGGGCAGCTGAGCTTTTCTAGGCCTACTGCCTGTCTGCCAGTGCTCTATGTGATACGTACAGATCTGCATTGACTGCACTGTAGGGTGCCTATTCCCCAGCAGGACTGGGTTTGATGGTCCCCTCTACTGCCACCCTTGCAGAGATGTAGAATGTGGATCTGTTGGTGGGAGATCCTGTCCCCCACCCTGACCCACAGAGGGTGGGTTGGGTGGTGCTACATAATCCGCTTTTGGGGCCAACAACCGCCCTTCTCTTATAACATGTGACCATGGCAACCACACAAGATATGCACTATTCTGGGTGCATCATAGTCCACAAGGGCTAGACGTGACTGGGAAATACAGATGGACGCAGGTGTATCCTAGGTGTGTCTGCAAGGACTACCTATCACACACTGGCACTGATGGGGACCTGCAGCGCAGCCTATCTCAGCCAAGCCAGCCGCCAGGTGCTGCGGACCTGGTGCTGGGTGCCCCACCTCACCCGCAGGGTGAGCACAAGAACCGCACAATGTCACGGTCTGTAGCTACGCTGTGCCTGTAACACACAAGGTAATTTCCCCCTACCAGGCCGGGGTGCTATAGAGGCGCATACCCCATCTTTTGAGCAGCTGTAGGCTGCTGATCTGCATGTGCAGTGCATCATGGGTATGGGTGGGTTTACCCTATCCTGGTAACCACAGCACACAGTTTGTGTGGTGACCTGCAGTCTCTCTGTAGCCAGCCAGCGGTATGTTAGATGTTATAGAGATGTAGCCCACTGATTACTTCAATGACTGCAGAGGCAGAGGTCATGGGTTTGATCCCACAGTGGTGTTATTTAATAAGTCTGTCTGAGGCATTTCCTTTTAATTTAAATCAGTGCTGCCAGGAAAAACACCCTCACACTGCCGTAGCCTAAGGTGCCTCATAAGGCGCCCTATAAGGTGACCTATAGGGCGCCCTATAAAGCGTCCTATAAGGCACCCTAGTCGGACAGTGCACTTTATAATGTGCCCTATGGAGTGCCTTATAGGGCGCCTTATGCGGCACCTTAGGTTACGGCACTGTGAGGGTGTTTTTGCTGGCAGCACTGATTTACATTAAAAAAGGAAATGCCTCAGACAGCACTAATTTAAATTAAAAGGAAATGCCTCAGACAACCTTCTTACATAACACCACTGCAGAATCAAACCCATGACCTCTGTCTCTGCAGTTATTGCAGTAACCGGTGGGCTACATCTTTATAGCTTCTAACACTGCGCTGGCATGAACTTAGGGATAACGCGCATTAACATGCCATGGCGACCACTATCGCGCGATTCAGATTCTTGCTACCTTGTCGCCGGAATGCCCACTCCTTCTATGGCATTCTTCACATTATCGCTGCAACTAGCGCCGGTAACATTAAGATGGTTTAGTAAACATACCCCAAAATCGTGCACATTCTTAACTCTCCTAAGAGATTGTCTGTAGTTAGTCTATTCCTCAATTTAGAATTTAAAATGTTCATACATTAAAAAATCTATTCACACAAGTAAGTGTAGCCAAAAAAAATGAGAAAACTTTGCCTGTGATCACTGAACATACTGGATAATTCTAAGAACATAAGAACATAAGATATGCCATACTGGGTCAGACCAAGTTTCATCAAGCCCAGTATCCTGTTTCCAACAGTGGCCAATCTAGGTCATACGTACCTAGACGTTTCCCCAAAAGACACAGGTTCTGCAATGCTTGTACTAGGTCAAGCACTGATATCATGGGTCCCTTCTTAATAATGGTTTATGGACTTTTCCTCCAGGAACTTGTCCAAACCTTTTTTAAACCCAGCTACACTAACAGCCTTTACTACATCCTCCGGTAACAAATTCCAGAGTTTGATTACATGTTGAGTGAAAAAAAATTTTCTTGTATTAGTCTTAAATAGTTTATCCTGTAGCTTTATTGCATGTCCCCTAGCCTTTCTATATTATGATAACGTAAACAATCGATCTACATTTACCCGTTCCACTCCATTCATTAATTTATAGACTTCTATCATATCTCCCCTCAGCCGTCTCTTTTCCAGGTTAAAGAGCCCTAACCGTTTTAGCCTTTCTTCAAAGGAGTATCCTTCCATCCCCTTTACCATTTTGGTGGCTCTTCTCCGAACCTTTTCTAATAACGCTATATCCTTTTTAAGAAACGGCAACCAGAATTGCACACAATATTCAAGGTGCGGTCTCACCATGCAACGGTATAGAGGCATTATAATATCTTTTGTTTTATTTTCCATTCTTTTCCTTATGATACCTAGTATTCTATTTGCTCTCTTGGATGCCGCTGCACACTGGGCCGAGGGTTTTAACATGTTATCCACAATGATGCCTAAATCTGTTTCCTGGGTGGTGGTTCTTAAAGTGGAACCTTGCATTGTGTAACCATAGCTTGGGTTGTTCTTCCCAAGGTGCATAACTTTGCACATTAAATTTCATCTGCCATTTTGATGCCCGGTCTTCCAATTTATCAAGATCCTCTTGCAATTTTCCACAATCCTCTTGGGTTTTAACAACTTTAAATAGTTTTGTGTCATCTGCAAATTTGATAACCTCACTTGTTATTCCACTTTCCAGGTATTTTATGAATATGTCAAAAAGCAGTGGACCCAGCACAGATCCCTGTGGTACACCACTATTCACCTTTCTCCATTGGGAAAATTGGCCATTTAGCCCAACCCTCTGCTTTCTATCTTTTAACCAGTTCCTGATCCACAGTAGTACATTGCCTCCTATCCCATGACTCTTTAGTTTTGCCAAAAGTCTCTGATGAGGGACCTTGTCAAAGGCCTTCTGAAAGTCCAGATACACTATATCAACCGACTCACCTTTGTCCACCTGTTTATTCACATTTTCAAAAAAACATAACAGATTAGTAAGACAAGATCTTCCTTGTCTAAAGCCATGTTGGCTGTCTCCCATTAGACCTTGACTATCTACATGCTGAGTAATTTTATTCTGTATGATGGTTTCTACCATTTTTCTGGTACTGACGTGAGGCTCACCGGTCTGTAGTATCCCGGATCACCCCTGGAACCCTTTTTAAAAATTGGTGTTACATTGACGATCCTCCAATCTCCAGGTATTAGAGATGATTTTAATGATAGTTCACAGATTACTAATAGCAGGTCTGCAATCTCATATTTCAGTTTTTTCAACACCCTTTGGATGTATATCATCCAACCCAGGTGATTTGCTACTCTTCAGTTTATCTAATAGTTGTAATACATCTTCCCGATGTATCGATATTTCCTTCAATTCTTCCACACCTTTAAATACCACTTCAGTCATGGGTAACATACCTACATCTTCCTCAGTAAAGTCCGAAGCAAAGAATTCATTCAGTCTCTCCGCTATTGCCTTGTCGCCTCTTAGTGCCCCTTTAACTCCTCTATCATCTAATGGACCAACTGAGTCTCTCACAGGTTTTTTGCTACGAATGTACTTGAAAAAAATCTTTATTTCGCGTTTTTCCTTCCACAGCAAGCTTCTTCTCAAATTCTCCCTTTGCCTGCTTTATTAATGCCTTGCATTTGACCTGCCAGTGCTTGTGCTGTTTCCAGGTTTCGTCGTTTGGCTCTTTTTTCCATTTCCTGAAAGATGCTTTCTTGGCAACAACAGCCTCTCTGACCTCACCTTTAAACCATGCTGGCAGTTTTTTGGACTTCCTTCCACTTTTCTTAAAGCGTGGAATACAGCTGGTCTGAGCTTCCAAGATAGTATTTTTCAATAACACCCAAGCTTTTGATGTAAGTCTTTAATCTTTGCAACTGCTCCTTTTAGTTTTTTCTGAACTATTTTCCTCATTTTATCATAGTCTACCTTTCAAAAGTTAAAAGGTAGTACTGTGGATTTTCTTACTATCCCTCCTCCACTAATTAAATCAAAGGTGATCATGCTATGATCACTATTGCCAAGTGGCCCCAACAACCTTATCTCGTGCACTAGGTCTAGACTAGGACTAGGTCTAATATGGCTTCCCCTCTGGTCGGTTCATGAACCAGCTGCTCCAAGAAGCAGTCATTTATGTCATCTAGGAACTTTATCTCCCTAGCATGTCCGGCCGTGACACTGACCCAGTCGATACTGGGGTAATTGAAATCACCCGTTATTATTACTGCGCTCTAACGTTTGATAGCTTCCTTGATTTTTCTGAAATAGAGCGCAACCCCTCCACCAATTTGATCAGCTCTATCATTATGATATAGTTTGTACCCAGGTATCACAGTGTCCCAGTGGTTGTCCTCCTTCCACCATGTCTCTTATATTCCAATCATATCTAACCTCTCATTTAGTGCTATATATTCTAACTCTCCCATCTTATTTTTTAGATGTCTAGCATTTGCATACAAGCATTTTAGAGACTGTATTTTATTCATATTAATTTGGCTATTGGTAGACATGGGTAATTTGGGATCTTTAAGCTCTGTCTGCTCCATACTCGAGGGCATTTGGGCTACTTTACTCTTTTTTGGAACCTCTCTGCTTTTGGTAGTATCCTTCAAGGATACATTCTTCCAAACCATCCGCTCTTGGGCGACTGTCAGATTTCCCCTATTATCTAGTTTAAAAGCTGCTCTATCTCCTTTTTAAAGGTTAATGCCAGCAGCCTGGTTCCATCCCGGTTAAGGTGAAACCCATCCCTTCGGAAGAGCCCCTCCTTTCCCCAGAATGTTCCCCAGTTCCTAACAAATCCAAACCCCTCATCTCTGCACCATTGTCTCATCCACGTATTGAGACTCCGGAGCTCTGCCTGCCTTTTGGGTCCTGCACGTGGAACGGGAAGCATTTCGGAGAATGCTACCCTGGAAGTTCTGGATTTCAACTTCCTACCTAAAAGCCTAAATTTAGCCTCCAGAACCTCCCTACCACATTTTCCTATGTCATTGGTACCGACATGTACCAAGATAGCAGACTCCTCCCCAGCACTATCTAAGACCTTATCTAGGTGGCGTGTGAGGTCTGCTACCTTCGCACCAGGCAGGCATTTTACCAGGTGATCCTCACGTCCACCAGCCACCCAGCTATCTACATGCCTAATGATCGAATCACCAACTATAGCGGCTGTCCTAACCCTTCCCTCATGGGCACATGGCCCTGGAGAAACTTCCTCGGTGCGAGAGGGTTTTACATCACCTAGAGAACAGGTCCTAGTTACAGGATCACTTCCTGCCACACCAAGGTGATGCTCTCCTGTCACGTGACCTCTCTCCTCCATGGCAACAGGGATGCTGCCAGACTGGAGGTGGGACTTCAGGACTATATCCCTATAGGTCTCGTCTATGTACCTCTTTGTCTTTCTTATGTTTTCCAAGTCTGCTACTCTAGCCTCTAGAGAACGGACTTGTTCCCTGAGAGCAAAGAGCTCCTTGCACCTAGTGCACACGTAAGACCTCTCACCAACTGGGAGAAAATCATACATGTGATACTCAATGCAAAAGACTGGAAAGCCCCCATCTCACTGCTGGACTGCTGTCTGCATCTTAGTTTTAAGTTTTTGTTTAGGTCTTTAAGTTCTTTACTTACTAAGGGTTGCTATGGATATTTATACCAATAAAACTGTACCTAATGCGTTTAATATACCTTGTTCACCTGAAGCTTAATTAATCTCAGGTCCTTAGTGTATGTCTGGTTTGGGTAACGAGCTTCACCTGAGAGCACCTCCTGTCTTTTAAAATGTGTAAGTACCTATAAAGCTACGATTATCCCAGGGGTGGGTGGGTGTGATGAGGGAGGGAGGGAAATAACACCTATTAAAAGAGGGCTGCTACACAGTACCCTGTCCTGTGCTGCTGAGGTAAGCTATATTCTTATTTGATTTAAATTATAGCTCTGTGCTGCTGCTAGGCTCTAACTTATTATGAAATTTAAACTACAAGCTCTCTGCTGGGTTCTAAATTTAACCAGAAAGCTCTCTTCTGTGTTTTAAATTTAAACTAAAAGTACTTTGCTGTTGGTAGGCCCTGAGTGACTATTAAATTAAAACTACAAGCTCTCTGCTGGGTATGAAATATAACCAGAAAGTTCTCTTCTGTGTTTTAAATTTAACCTTAAACTGCTGCTACTAGGCCCTGACTGATTTAACAAAAAATAGTGGGTTCACAGATTAAATAGCTTTAATAGAAAGAATTCCTTTCAGAAAATTCCCAGAAGTATATACTCACAATTGCAGATCTCTCTCCAGAAGTAACGGTCCCCTTTTCTAGTCCTTCAAGACTGAGGCCCTGAGTGACTATTAAATTAAAACTACAAGCTCTCTGCTGGGTATGAAATGTAAACAGAAAGTTCTCTTGGACAAGAGGTATCCAGATATCTGACAATTATGGGGGGGGGGGGGACTTCAACCTCACGTTAGATCCCTTGTTGTACAGGAGACCTGTGAGAACTAGTAAGGTTCCCAAGGCGCACCCTGTTCTTTTGTCGCTAATGCAAGAACTAGGCTTAGTAGATATATGCAGTTGCAGCATCCTGTTGATAAAGAATACACTTTTTCTCCCCTCCTCCTAACTCGGTATCGCGCATAGATTTTTTCCTAGTCTCTAAGGGATTGTGTCCCAGAATCAGTGAATCCACTATTTACGCTGCTCATATATCTGATCATGCCGCAATCTCATTGTCCCTATTAGACTCTACGAGCTGCTCATCTCATACACGATGGCATTTCAACAGAACTCATCTTAGCAATCAGGAGTTCCGTGAAACTATTCTAGTGGCTATAAAGGAGTATTTTCAGTTCAACTCGCACCAGGAAATCTCGGGATGGACGTGGTGGGAGGGTTTCAAAGCTAACATACGGGTCACCATAACCAGCTTTGCTATATGTCATGCCCAACAATGTAAAGCAGAAATAGAAGCTTTGGCCAGACAGATTAAAGTGGGGGAATGCATTCTAGGCCGGAAACCTGGTCCTAACATTCTGATACATCTACAATGCCTTCAATTTAGATATAGCACAATCCTAACTACAGAAGCTTCACAGAATATCCATGTGCAGAAAGGGAGGTATTATTTGGAAGGCAATAGGGCTGGACAGTTACTAGCTAACGTGTTAAAAGGTCGCAAAGAAGCTTCTCGTATCGCTGCTCTAAGAGACACCCAGGTGCAACAATTGATTGTTGCAGACTGAAATTTCAGAAACATTCTGTCATTTTTACACTTAGCTGTACTCTTCAAAGATAGAGTTCTCTGAGGAAGCTTTTGAGAGATTACTGGCCGATGTTCAGAGGCCTATTCTGGATCAGGAAACAGCTGCAGTTCTGGATAGTCAGATCACAATCATGGAAATTATCCAGGCCATTTATTCTATGCAAATGGGCAAGGCCTCCGGTCCAGATGGCCTTCTTGTTGAATTTTATAAAACTTTTTCTAAAGTGTTAGGTCCTTATCTTCAAAAATACTATCGGCTCCTCTTGAAAGCTAATGCCCAGACTGGAATGTTTGTCTCGGCGAACATTGTGGTTCTTGAAAAACCTAGGAGGGACCCTCAGTTAGTCAGAAATTATCACCCAATTTTGTTACTAAATGCAGACTATAAAATATTTGATGCCTCCTTGTCTGGTCATCTTTCCAAACGGGATCAATGTGGTTTCACAAAGGGACACTCTACAGCTGACAATGCCAGAGTGTTTTGCCATGTATTGGAAGGAGCGGAAGGTGTGGAGGTTCCGCTGGTGAGACTGTCTCTGGATGCAGAGAAAACATTCGATCGACTGGAGTGGCCTTTCTTATTTTCTGTTTTGAGGTGGTTTGGTTTCAGTGAAGGGTCCTTAAACTAATTAAACTTATGTATGCGAGACCAAGTGCTAACATTTTTGTGAATGTGACTCAATCCAGAGATTTTCTCTTAGGGCACTTTACCCATCAGGGCTGCCCCCTTTCATCTATTAAAAAAGGTTCCAAGGGTGATCCAGGAAACTACAGACCTGTGACTCTGACATCATTACAGGGCAAAATGGTAGAAACCATTATAAAGAATAAAATTACTGATCATGTATATAGTCATGATTTCATGGGAGAAAGCCAACATGGATTTAGCCAAGGAAAGTCTTCTCTTATTAATGTGTTATAAATTTTTGAAAGTCTAAACAGGTAGACAAAGGTGAGACGATTGATGTGGAGCCTGATTCTAGAAGCATGATGTCTGGGCCATCCGGACGTCCCCGCTAAAGCCAGGGCCGTTAGGACCCGATTCTGGTCCGTCAGAACAAAATGTTCCTGTGGGAACCAGAATCGAGCCCGAGGAGAAAAGTAAACAGTGGAGTGCTGCAGGGATCTGTGCTGGGCCCACTGCTTTTTAATATATTCATAAATGACCTGGAAATGTGAATAAAGAGTGAGGTTATCAGATTTGCAGATGATGCAAAATTATTCAAAGTTGTTAAAGCATAATAGGATTGTGAAAAATTGCAAGAGGACCTTGATAAATTGGAAGACTGGGCATCCAAATGGCAGATGAAATTTAATGTGGACAAATGCAAAGTTAATGTGGACAAGTGCAAACCCTAAGTTTGCTTACATGATGCAAGGTACCACCTTAGAAACCACCACCCAGGAAAAAGATTTAGGCTTCATCGTGGATGATATGCGGCAACCCTCCACCCAGTGTGTGGTAGTAGCCATGAAAGCAAATAGAATGCTAGGAATCATAAGGAAAGGAATGGAGAATTAAACCAAGGATTTTATAATGCCTCTGTATCGCTCCATGGTTTGACTGTACCTTGAATATTGTGTGCAATTCTGGTTGTCATATCTTAAAAAGGATATAGTGGAATTAGAAAAGGTACAGAGAAGAGCCACCAAAATAGTAAAGGGGATGAAAGAATACCCCTATGAGGAAAGGCTTAAAAGGTTAGGGCTGTTCGACTTGCAAAAGAGAAGGCTGAGGGGAGATATGATAGAGGTCTCTAAATTAATTAATGGAGTGGAATGGGTTAACATAGATCGGTTGTTTATGCCATCAAAAAGTAGAAAGACTAGAGGATGCACAATGAAACTACAATGTAATCCATTTAAGACTAATAAGAGAAAAAATTTTTCACTCAATGTGTAATCAAACTCTGGAATTCGTTACCGGAGGATACAGTAGAAGCTGTTGGTGTAGATCAGTTTAAAAAGGGTTTGGACAGGTTCCTGGAGGAAAAGCCATTCTCTGCACCAACTCCATTCTATTTAATGAAGATTTAGTCTCCAAAATAGCGCACAATGCTCTAAATGAGGTCTCACCAAAGACATACAGAGGCACTATCACCTCTTTCTTCCTGCTGGCTATTCCTCTCCCAATGTACCCAAGCATCCTTCTGGCTTTTGCCATCACTTTGCTACCTGTTTAGACACCTTAAGATCAACAGAAACAATCAGTCCCAGGTCCCACTCTTCTTTTGTGGACAGAAGTACTTCACTCCCTCGTATTGTACCACTCCCTTGGATTTTTTTCAGTTCAGATGCACGGCCCTGAATTCTTTAGTGTTAAATCTCAGCTGCCAAATTCTCAACCATTCAAGCTTCACTAGATCCCTCCTCATGTTATTTACACCCTCCTGGGTGTCTATTCTACTGTAAATTTTAGTATCATCTGCAAAAAGGCAAACCTTACCCATCAGCTCTTATGCAATATCACTAACAAAAATGTTAACATGAATCAGACCAAGGACAGATCCCTGTGGCACACTACTGGTAATATCCTTCTTCTCAGAGTGAGCTCCATTTACCTGTACCCTTTGTCACCTCCCACTCAACCAAGTTCTAACTCAGTCACTTTAGGGTCCATCCCTAAGATGCTTAAGATCCCCTCACGTGACCCCCTACCCTTATTTGGCAGCCTGACTCCTAGCTGAAGTGCCATGAGATTACTGCTAGGGGTCACAGGCAACATTTTGAAACTAGAGCCAGCAGTACAGGAGCAACTGGTGATAACTCAATAGACACGATGCATCCCGATAACACCTGGGGAGGGATCATGGGTAGGGGGGACCTTGGGGGTTCTTTATTCTGAGAGGGTTGGATGTGGGAATTTTCAAACTTGGGATGATCAGGGGAATTGGATTCCTCAGGGAGATTACAGATTGAATGCTGGGGAGGGGAGTTGGGGGGCATGATCAAGGAGGTAGACCTCAACCTTGATAACTGCCTCTTCAAGCAGGCACTTATTCAGCCGTAAATGCCAATGTCTAGATTTTTGCATATCAATATGGATTCCCCTTGTAAAATGGAAATACAAGTTGCTGTTTTAGGCCTGCCCAAACCATTCCTTCTCCATGTCCTTAACATGTATCCTGCCAAACTAAACATGGTGTGCATTGCTGTATGTAAATAGACCTTTACTAAAATGGTATTTACATTCATATGTCAATCTGCTATTTCAGCATGGGGATACTTCTAAAACAACCACCTGGGTCTCTCAGCTATGGCTTTGTCCTCCCTTGGTGCCCCTTTTAGCCCTTAATCATAAAGGTCCAACTGACTTACTTATAGGCTTCTTGTTTTGTTTGTACCTAGGAAAGTTATTATGAGTTTTAGTCTCTATGATAAACTTTCTTTCAAATTCTCTTTTTGCTTGCATTATCACTGCTTTGTATCAAATTTGCCAATACGTAGGCTGTTTCCGAGAAACAGAGAAGCACATAAGAACTTAAAGCATGGATATTCAATGCTGGGGCCATATCAAGGCTAAGGCACTGAATATCCGGGCTGCCTGCATTGCCGAGAACCAATCTCGCAGCAGCAATACTCAGCTGCTGCCCCGTTAGCTTCTGCAGCGAACATTAGGCCAGGGTTTCTTGCACCTGACTTTCACTGTGTATCGCTAACCGGGCAGTGGCTCAATATTGCTGCCACCCGGTTAGCAATAGCTGGCACCCCAGAATGCCCCCAGCACACACTGATGCTAATTGGTTAGCATCAGGGTGTGTAGCAGCAGCTATGTTAGTGCCACTGAATATCCCACAGAGAGGCATTTACACAGTTTGCAGGTTTGCAAACCATGTAAATGCCTTTGAATATCTCGCCCAATATATACAGTAGGGGGACTGGGGGGTCATTCTGAACTCCGTTTAACAGGTCTGGACATTTGATATGGATGTCCAAATCCACTAAACAGCCGGGCAGCCTGCCGGGGACAGAGCTCCCCATATGAACAGGTGATTTGTATGGGGAGCTCTCTTCGTAGGAGGGAGGGGTGGGACAGAGGCGGAGTGAGGACGGGCGGTGGGCGGAAAGCAATTCTGGAAGTACAGGGCCGATTCTGGGGTCGGCCCTGTATGTCCTGGGTTGGCCATGGAAATGGGGGACTTATTCCTCCTCTGAGCTGCAATAAGTCCCCCTGGATATCGGGGCACCATGGTGCCGGGCAGAGACAGAAGGTGAGGGGGTGCAAGAGGATTCCCGCAGCCTGGCCCTGGCCATAGGAGGCCAGATCGTGGGTCGGGCTGCATGGAAAGGACAGTGTCGCTGTCAGCTGGGGATCATGGCTCCTGAATGGAGCCATGGTGTCATGGTGATGGGACAACATGGCACTGCGGCTCCATTCAGGAGCCTAGCTGAGTTAGCTGGGTATGTGGGTTGGGCGTGCAGTTGATCAGAATTAGGGCCTGGCCTGCATGTCCAGGCCATAGACCCAATTCTGATCCCACGGGCATGATTAGCCCACATAGGATTAGAATTGGGTCTACCTCTATCCGCCCCAATTCTGATCAGCTGTACAGGGGCTGGACAGCCAATACGGAATCGGCCTCTATATGTATATGTAGCATAGATACGTTAAAGACCATGAGTGTCATTTTACAAGCCTTAGTCATGATTTGGGACATCCAAATCATGCAGACATCCCCAGAGCCACCTTACAAATGGCTTTTAAATACGTCGCTAATGTGGAGATAGCCAAGTAGGCAGGGGTAATGGTGGAGGCATGTCTGGAGTGGTACAATGTATTTAAATGCCCTAGCTCATGACAGTGGTGTGTCTGGGGCAGTGTAATGTACAATACTTAGAAGTCCTCACTCAGTTTCAGAAACATCAGTGATATCTGCAACCCTGTCCAAGTTTAGATCTGTTCCAGGCACAAAAAGGCATTGGGAAAGTACTTACTTTGGCCATAAGAACATCAGAGGGTACTCCACTATCTCCAGTACTCCGCATGGTTACAATGATAGCTACAATGGGATTTGAACCCTGGCTTCCTGGTCTTAGCCCACTACTCTAACCATTAGCTCTTCTTAGATATCCCAAGCCCAACTACTATTCTGAAGATGTAGACATCTGTATTGGCATATCCACATCTGTGAAATCGTACCTGAACTTGGACGTGTCTGCTTTTTGTTTCACACTAATAATTTGTAGGTTTACTACAGCTTCACTCCCTGAATAAGCCTGATCTTGAGTAGTCTGAGAAGCTAAGCAGGGTCAGACTTGTCTAATACTTGGATAGGTGACCACCTTGGAATACCAGGCACTGTAGACTTACTGCACAGAAGAAAGGCCTGGCAATCTACTTCTGGTCAAACCTTGCCAAGAAAACCAAGGGACTGGGTCACCAGGAGTCAGCGATGACACACACACAACACACAATCTATAGAATACTGTGCAGAGATCTCATAAACTATATACTATAAAAACATGTCAGCAGAAAAAGACCATATGGCCTATGTAGTTTGCCTGTCCATATCAAATACTATAGTCCCTTTTTTTCCTTTAGAGATCTTCTGTGCTTGTCTCATACTTTCTTGAATTCAGATACTGTCCTCTTCTCTACTACCTGTACTGGGAGACTATTCCATGCATCTACCACTCTTTCTATAAAGAAATATTTTCTCATATTACTCCCGAGTCTATCCTCTTTCACTCTCATCCTATGCCTCCTTGTTGCAGAGCTTACTTTCAATTGAAAGAGGCTCTCCTCTTGTGCATTTATGCCATGGAGTTATTTAAATGTCTTTACCATATATCCTGTATCCCGCCTTTCCTCTAACGCATACTGTGGCAAGGAGGCCTATCCGGTGTTTGGGGGAGGACAAAGAGACAAGGAATTCACCCTAGTAAAGGGCCCCCTTTCACCAAGTCAGGGAAGGAAACCCATAAACACCTCCAGGAATCAGAAAACTTCCAAGTGGCCCATATTTCATGCTCCCCCTAGTGGAATGAAGGGGAGAGGATACAGGGCCCAAAACCCTTATGGCAGGGAATTCTCCAAGCTCTCAGGTGGCAGAAGTCAGGCTGATTGCTGTCACCTGAGTAGGGAGGGGTTGGAGCTAGAGCCCTGGAAGTATAAACCTAGGCCAGAGTATGAGAGAAGGAGAGGAGAAGCAGGAAGCCAGGCTGCCACAAGCAAAGGCACAGACACAAGCAAGGGAAGCTTGACTGGTGCTGAACAGAGCAGAGGAACTGAGCTTCCAGGAGAAGAGAGTGCTAATTGGCATATAGCATGGCTGCAAGAGAGTTTGGAGCCAGGAACAAGAGAGACTCCAAGATCCCCCGGGAGGCTGTTAGCTGAGCACTGTGAGCAAGACGGGGAGTCAGAACCTATGCAGCTGGGAGAGCCCGAGGTGAAGCTGAAGGATGAGTACACTCCCATGGACTGTTCCTTGTGCCAAGCTTTAAACCTGGGAATGTAGAGAAAGCAAGCCAGTCCTGAAAGAAAGGCTTCCAGGAAAAAGGTACCCATATTCCACAAGCAGGGTGGCCGTGAGTCCCATGTGTTTGTAAAGCGGAAGTTTACGGGGACTAAGGAGCAAGCCTGGATCTGTGATAAGCTTGTTAATCACCTGCTGCTGGAAGGCTGACACTGGGGTAAGCTAAAGTAGCTTTGGAACAAAGCTTTCTGTGGCCCCTGGATTATATTTGTTACTTGGAAGGTAACCAAGAAAGGTTTGAAGCTGAATAGAAGCTAAACTACCACAGACTTTAACTGTGATTTTGTTTTTGTGCTTTAGCCAGCAAGGCTAAAAAGGGAATGCAATATCCTTGCTGTTAAAGACTGTGTATCTTGACCTATAGAGAACCTTTAAACAGCATTTTTGGTGTTTGGGTTTGCTTTGGACAATGCTCTACTTACAAGATTATTTGTTCAGGACTCTTGGATGTGGTATGATCGAACCATTGTGTACAAAATAAATTTCTGTCATTTGCCTTACCTCCTTGAGCCTGACTACACCTTTCTGCCTGATGCACCCATACAGCTAAACAAAGACTACATTTCCCAGAGGGCACTGCGGGGAAATAGTTTGAAAAAGCTGAAAAAGCGGATAGCAGAAAGTTCCTCTAATAACCACGCCCCTCTAAGCTAGAGGCAAGTGGTGGTGGCATGACAATACATATTCAAATATTTATGGTTTATAACGAAGACCACTGACCATTTTAGTAGTATAATCACCATATCCAGTACCAATTAGTCCTACAAACTCTTTTTTGTCCAATCTTATCATTCCAATGCTAGCATTAAATCACTACTTAAAATATTAGCCTTCTGGTCCTCTTAGAAAAGAAGATGCCAGTCATTTTGGCAGAATTTGTAAGCTAGTTGAATTCTGCAATGAAGCTCTAAAGAGAGCGATACAATTTATCAGGAGCGTTTGAATTGAAAGCCGCCTACTTCAAATAAGTGCAATTTGATAACCTTGAAGCAGAATTGTAAGATATTAGATAAGTATGAAACATGATGTTGTGCTGGTTTGGGGTTGATATATGTACAAAGAAATTTTGCAACAAGTTTGTTTGTTTTTAAAGTGCTCAAATTAAGAATTTAACAAAGTAAAAGAACCAGAGGGTTACTATTCTAAACTATTTTTGTTCTGTGTTCACAGATGAAGAACCAGGAGCAGGACCTCAGAAAACACCCACAAATAGGAACAGAAGCAAAGGACATCTTGACAATTTTCAAAAGACTGTGTTCGTGAGAAACTATCTCAACTTAAAGTAGACAAAGCGATGGGACCGGATGGGATACACCCGAGAATACTGAGGGAACTTGGGGACGTTCTAGCAGCTCCACTGACTGACCTTTTCAATGCCTCGTTGGAGTCAGGAGTGGTGCCAAAGGACTGGAGAGAGGCTCATGTGGTGCCTTTACACAAAAGCGGAAGTAAGGATGTGGTTGAAAACTACAGGCTGGTTAGTTTAACTTCGGTGGTGAGTAAATGATTGGAAATGCTGCTGAAAGAGAAAATAGTGAGGTTTCTGGAGTCCAGTGGATTACAGGATCCGAGGCAGCATGGATTCACAGAGGCAGGTCTTGTCAGACAAATCTGATTGATTTCTTTGACTGGGTGACCAGGGAGTTGGACCGAGGGAGAGCCCTAGATGTGGTGCATTTAGATTTCAGTAAAGCCTTTGACACTGTTCCTTACAGGCAACTTATAAACAAACTGAGCACCCTAGGGATGGACCCTAAAGTTACTGCTTGGGTTAGAAATTGGTTGGGTGGGAGGCGACAAAGAGTACAAGTAAATGGAGCTCACTCTAAGGAGAAGGATGTTATCAGTGGTGTGCCCCAGGGATCTGTCCTTGGTCCGATTCTTTTTAACATCTTTGTTAGTGATATAGCAGAAGGGCTTTCAGGTAAGATTTGCCTCTTTGCGGATGATACCAAAATCTGCAATAGAGTAGACACCCAGGAAGGGGTAGATAACATGAGGGAGGATATAGCTAAGCTTGAAGAATGGTCTAGAATTTGGCAGCTGGGATTTAATGTTAAAAAATGTAAGGTCATGCATTTGGGCTGCAGCAATCCAAGGGAGCAATATAATATAGGGGGTGAAGACCTTTTGTCCACTAAAGAAGAGCGGGACCTAGGCGTGGTTGTGTCTGATGATCTTAAAGTAGCTAAACAGGTAGAAAAGGTGACGGCAAAAGATAGAAGGATGCTTGGGTGCATACGGAGAGGAATGGCTAGCAGAAAAAATGAGGTGATAATGCCTCTGTATAAGTCTTTGGTGCAACCTCATTTTGAGTATAGTGTGCAATTCTGGAGACCGCACCTTCAAAAGGATGTGAACAGGATGTAGTCGGTGCAGAGGGTGGCTACTAAAATGGTTAGTGGTCTTCATTATAAAGCATATGAGGACAGACTGAAGGATCTTAATATGTACACCTTAGAGGAAAGGTGGGATAGAGGTGATATGATTGAGATGTTTAAAAACCTCCGTGGCATAAATGTTCAGGGAGAGAGCCTCTTTCAATTGAAAGCAAGTTCTGCTACGAGGGGACATGGGATGAGGGTGAAGGGAGATAGATTCAGGAGTGATATGCGGAAATATTTCTTTACGGAAAGAGTAGTGGATCCGTGGAATAGTCTCCCAGTGGAGGTGGTAGAGATGAGGACAGTAACTGAATTCAAAAAAGCATGGGACAAACAAAGAGGATCTCTAAAGGTAAAAAGGGGACTGTTGTAGTTGTTATGGAAGGACAGACTAGATAGGCCATGTGGTCTTTTTCTGTCATCATATTTCTATGTTTCTAGTGATTTAATGCGGGTATTGGAATGATAAGGTCCAACAAAAACAGCTTAGTAGGACTAATTAGTGCTGAGTATGGTGATAAAACATATGGGGGGGGGGGGTCAGATGTGCTGCCTTGGGCGTCCTAAATTGCACTTGGACATCTTTTGTAAAATGAGCCTTCTTGTGAACATGAAGCATGCAAGAAAATATGAAAAGGAATGATTGTGTGGTGAGTATGCTGATCTGTATGTGTAATTTGGTTTATGCATTTATATTGCAACAAATGAGAAAATGCTCAAAAAGAGACAGTTTTGTTTCAGTCCTGTGGTTCCAAGCTAAAAGTATACTGCCTTCCAAAAATATATAAGGGGGAGATATTCAGCAGCAGCTGAACTTTAAACCTGGATATTCAGTGCTGGGGCCATATCCAGGGCCGGCCCTATGCATGTGTGAATATGTTGCCTACATAGGGTTGCCAACAGGCTCTGGATGTGCCCAAAAGGCTTGATCCAGTCCTGGGTTTACCTCATTGCATGCAGGGGCTTATAGTCTTGATTTTCTTATGGCATGCAATAGAGAAATCAGAACTACATATCCTGCATGAAATGGGGTAAACCCAGGATTAGATCATGCTTGTTGAGCTCATCTGTAGCCAATTAGCAACCCAAAGCCTGCCTCACCAGCTCACCTCTGCACAGTCACAAGAGTATTTTCCTTCACTCCCATGCCTATGCTGTTGTAGCTACCGGCAGCACGGAGTTCATAGAAGTGAATCCAGGGCACTTCCTGTCTTGCATAAGAGACAGGAAGTGCCCCAGTTTTACTTCTGTGAATTCTGCACTGACGGCAGCTGCAACTTAGCACAGCCGTGGGAGCAATGGAAAATGCCCCCGTAGCTGTGCAATAAATGCAGACTGTGGCAGGGCTGCAAGAAGGAGAGGAGACTGGATGGCTTTGATGCTGGAGGGGGCTGGCACTGGAAGAACACTGCTGCTGGAGGGGGGCTGGAAGGCTGACACCTGATGAGGACCTGCTAGGGAAATAGGATTGGAAATGGGCTGATACTGGGGGATAGGGGGCTGGGACTGGAAGGGAGATGATGCTGAAAGGGACCAGAAAAGTACTAATGCTGGGGGACAAGGACTGGAAATGGGCTGATGCTAGGGGATGGGGGACTGGGACTGGAAGGAGAGCTGATGCTAGGAGGGACTGGAACTGGAAGAGAGCTGATGCTGGGGGGGTTGGAGCTAGAAAGCAGCCGATGCTGGAGGACTGGAAGGGGTGATGCTGGGGCTGGGGGCTGAAAGAGGGCAGATGCTGCGGTCAGGGTGGAGAAAAATAAGTAGAAGCTGGGGGAGTAAGAATGGAGAGGGGGACATATTTTTTGTGGGAGGGAAAAAACAAGGTCATTCAGTGAGAGGAGCATAAGAATAGATGCTAGGGTAAGGAGGAGGAATGGCAGGGTCAATGAATATCAGAGAGGGAAGTAGCTCAGTGGGTGTGACAAAAGACTGTAGAAGGCAGGAGGGTAGCTACTGAGGACATGGGGATGATGGAGGGCAAGGACTGGGACTTAGCTGGAGATTTTAAAATTCAGTGGGAGAAAAAAGAATACAGATTCTTAAGAATGGCTGGTGGCTGGTCCAGGGCTGGTGCAATGCAGCGTGCACACAGCTCCAGAAACAAAAGGATTGCTGCATCTTTTGGCACCATCCTCAGCTTCATCTTTCTTTCTCTGAGTCATTGACAGCAGATCATACTCCTCATAGCATTCACTTCCAATGCATGGAGTCATTGAACTGTACACTGGAAGTGAATGCTTCAGGCAGCACTGGCTGCTGCATGCTAACTCAGAGAAAGAAAGATGAAGATGGAGATGGTACCATGCAATCATTCTGCTGATAACTTGGAGAAAAAAAAGATGCCAGGGATGGTGAACATAAGAACATAAGATATGCCATACTGGGTGAGACCAAGGTCCATCAAGCCCAGTATCCTGTTTCCAACAGTGGCCAATCTAGGTCATACGTACTTAGCAGTTTCCCCAAAAGACACAGGTTCCACAATGCTTGTACTGGGTCAAGCATTGATATCCTGGGTCCCTTCTTAATAATGGTTTATGGACCTTTCCTCTGGGAACTTGTCCAAACCTTTTTTTAAACCCAGCTACACTAACAGCCTTTAGTACATCCTCTGGTAACAAATTCCAGAGTTTGATTACACGTTGAGTGAAAAAATATTTTCTTTTATTAGTCTTAAATAGTTTACCCTGTAGCTTCATTGCATGTCCCCTAGTCTTTCTATATTCTGATAACGTAAACAATCGATCTACATTTACCCGTTCCACTCCATTCATTAATTTATAGACTTCTATCATATCTCCCCTCAGCCGTCTCTTTTCCAGGTTAAAGAGCCCTAACTTTTTTAGCCTTTCTTCATAGGAGTATCCTTCCATCCCCTTTAACATTTTGGTGGCTCTTCTCTGAACCTTTTCTAATAACGCTATATCCTTTTTAAGATACGGTGAACAGAATTGCACACAATATTCAAGGCGCGGACTCACCATGGAACGATATAGAGGCATTATAATATCTTTTGTTTTATTTTTCCATTCCTTTCCTTATGATACCTAGCATTCTATTTGCACTCTTGGCCGCCACTGCACATTGAGCCGAGGGTTTTAACATGTTATCCACAATGACGCCTAAATGTTTTTCCTGGGTGGTGGTTCCTAATGTGGAACCTTGCATCATGTAAACATAGTTTGGGTTGTTCTTCCCTAGGTGCATAACTTTGCACTTGTCCACATTAAATTTCATCTGCCATTTTAATGCCCAGTCTTCCAATTTATCAAGATCCTCTTGCAATTTTCCACAATCCTCTTGGGTTTTAACAACTTTAAAAAGTTTTGTGTCATCTGCAAATTTGATAACCTAACTCGTTATTTCCCTTTCCAGGTCATTTATGAATATGTCAAAAAGCAGCGGACCCAGCATAGATCCCTGGGGTACACCACTATTCACCTTTCTCCATTGGGAAAATTGGCCATTTATCCCTACCCTCTGCTTTCTATCTTTTTAACCAGTTCCTGATCCACAATAGTACACTGCCTCCTATCCCATGACTCTTTAGTTTTGCCAAAAGTCTCTGATGAGGGACCTTGTCAAAGGCATTCTGAAAGTCCAGATACACTTTATCAATCGACTCACCTTTGTCCATCTGTTTATTCACACCTTCAAAAAAACATAACAGATTAGTAAGGCTGCACAATATTTTTACCATGGGGGGTGCTGGGGGGGGGACAAAGAGAATGAGAAAAAGAGAGAGAGGATATGCTTGATTGGGGAAAGATATATAGAGAGAGAAAGATAGAGATTTGGGGTTATGAGAGAAAAGGGGTGTATTGGACTGGGGATGGTGACGGGGGAGGGAGACAGAATGACAGCGAGAGAGAAGAGATGCTGGACTACTGGAGGTGGAGAGGATGGAGAAGGTAAAGGGGATAGAAAGCTGCTGGTCTATGAGTTGGGGGAAGGGAAAAAGGGCTGGGGAGATGGAAGAGAAAGAAGAAGATGCTAGACTTTGGAGGGTAAAGGGGAAGAGTTAAGGGATGGGAGATGAATTGGGGTGGTGTGAGAGAGAGGGGAGATGGTGGAACTATATGAAAGAGGCCATGGGAAGTTGGCAAGGGAATGAGTGAGAGGAAGATGGTGATTACAGAGCATGGGTATGTGGTAATGGAGAGTTGATGAAAGACAAAAGAGAATAAGAGACTAGCAACGGAGTGAGATGGGAAATGGGATAACTGGGGAGACAGGCTGGGCTGGAGGCTAGAGGAGTAGATGGAATGTTAATAGGTGAAAGTCAAAAGGGGATTGAGGATGGAAAGTTGAAATTTGAATGGATAAAAAAGGAGTAAAGAAAGAATGGAGTAGAGAGCAAAAGGAGAAATCAATATGTTAGAGGCAGATGTACAGAAAGAATGGAAAAAAATAGAAGAGAGGAGAAAGGACAAATGGACAGCAGACAATGGAGAGTTAGCAGAAGACATTACTACTACTGCTACTACTGATCATTTGTATAGCTCTACAAGGCATATGCAGTGCTGCACAGAGACATGTAAAAGATGGTCCCTGCTTATCAGAGCTTATAATCTAGCCAAGACAGACAACATAATAGAGGGGGCAAGGATATGTCTAGGGGAATGGTAAGGGCACTCATAGTTGGAGAGCAGGAGACTATGCGGATCAGGATCCAAAAGTGGCCTCAAAGAGGTGAGTTTTTAACGTTGATTTGAAAAGGGCCAGAGATGAAGCCTGATGTACAGAATCAGGTAGCTTGTTCCAGGCATAAGGAGCAGCAAGGTGGAAAGATCGAAGTCTGGTGTTGGCTGTAGAACAGAAGGGCACAAATAGAAGCAATCTGCCAGAAGAGCAGAATTCCCCAAGACATGAAGAAAGCGGAAGAACGCAACAGGGGTAATTATGACTGAAAAATAAAATGCCCAAACAACAAAAGGTAGAAAAAAAAACTATTTTATTTTGAATTTATTAACTGGAATATGTCAGTTCTGGGAAATGTGCATCGCTAATGTCTTTGTGTTTTGTTCAGTACAAGAGGAAATTAATTTATAGTTTTATTTCTCCAGTGTAGTTGTGCATTCCAAGTTTGGCTTTTGGGCTTCCCAGTTTAATTATTACCTTCCTATTTCTAAAGTGAGATTCTTTGTTCTGTATTTGGTGATGGTCTATGTTTTGCCTTTGTGACTGAGCTATGGTATTCTGTTCATGTAGTTTCTGTGTAGCAGTCTCACTTGTTCTCTTTTCCCAGTTGCAGGTGTATGGGTTTAATAATTGCATTGCTGCCTTTTGCTAGGTAGGATTTGGGGCTGCATGAGTCCTGGTAGTGCTGTTATTTTGTGGCGGGTTTGCTATGGGTTCTAAATGAGCAGGGCTTTTAGTACTGCCTAATGTACCTGGCAGTTGGCACTGGAGGGTAGTAATGTAGAAATCTGGTAGTCTTTCTTTATTCTCTCTGTCCATGCAAATGGTATTCAGACACTCATTAAGAGGCATGTTTACTAAAGGTTAACACTCATTCTCAAATGTTAACGTATGCTAAGTGAAGCAGCACCCGTTTATTTCTATGGGCACAGTGGCACTTAGTGTACATTAAAGTCACTGCGATTAACATGATTATCAAGTCTGCTAAACGCATTAATGACTTTGAATAGCGGCCCCTATGAATCTTTTTTGGCTCATTCATTTCAGGTCCTTAAAGTCTACAGGGGACGTTGTACAGTAAGCTATGCAGTTCTTTAAGCTCAGACTGAGCAGCATCAGTATTTCATGACTTCAATGAAAATGGTGTTATCTTGAACTTTGTGCTGAGACACTGAAATCTTTTTTCTACTGCTTTAGAAGACAATGCCAGCAACTTAAAGGCAATTTGATCTCCTGAGAGTGCTTTCCCTGATAAAAAGTTTGTAGGAACTTGATCAGGGCTGACCCAACCACTAGGCAAACTAGGCAGTTGCCTAGGGCAGCAACTTCTGTAGGGCAGCAAAAGCAGGGTATTCAAAGCTAAATAATAGATTTTTATAGCCAAAGAGGGTGTAAAACTTGAAGTTCTCCTGTGGCACCAGCACCTTGGACTAACTCTAGGGCCGGCACTGGACTCAATGTTCAGATTGCATTGGGTATGCTTCCATGTGGGTAATATTTTATTTTGTGCTCAAAAGACTTTGTGGGAGTCTTTGAAGTGGCAATTGCAGTGGCTTTAAAAATGTCTCAGATAAATGCATCCTTCTTTTAAAACTGATATAAAACAATTTTTAACTGGCAGTTCCTGCAACCATAGAAGTGCACATGATATCTGAATTTAATTTTTTAAGAGTGAGGAACATGAAGTCAAGAAGATTTTTAGATACTTTGTTAAAAAAAATATTTTAAAAGTTGAGGATTTTGGGGGGCAGTTGGGAATGGTTAATGTATAGGGTACAGGCTGCTATGTTTAATTGGCATTTCAGAGTTGCCATACTGATGGTCCTTTTCTGCTCATATTATTTATAATTGATGTGATGCACTTCATTAGCCTAAGGGGATTAGAGAGGGTTTTTTTGTGTTTCACGTTTGTTTACCGCCTCCATTGTGGATTTCTTGTTTTTTGTATTTTTGGGACAACAAATTCTCTCTATTTTGTAGTGTACATTTATTTTACCTTTTGGGGTGCACATAGGCAGGCTAACATACCTCAGCTGAAAAAGGATCTCCTGTGGCCTGGAGTCCTCTCTCAGCAAACCCCTCCACCCCTAGAGTTCACTAGATGGGTCTGCAGCCCTCAGGTTACTCCCCCCCCCCTCCTCCCCGTCCCCAAACAGTAGTAAGCTTTTCTGACCTGCACCTACCCTATTCTGAAATGTATTAAAGATCCATAGCAGGAGAGGCCCCCACTGACTCTGATTTTGAAAATGGGGTGCTGACTTCGCATTTTCTTTTTCCCAGCTCAGAATGCATCCTCCCTTCACTATTTTGTTGCAAAATGAATAGGAAATGATTTGATTCATGTTTATAATTCACAGATTGAGCTAATGCCAATTTCTGGCTTCCAAACAGTTTTTGAATCCAAAAATCCCATCCTTCATGGATCAAAAGAATTTAGAGATTTTTAAGGCACTCATTTCTCCCCCCCCCCCCCCTCACCATTTTCCTTGCTGAAAATACATATACACAGAGAGCACTCCTGTTACACTGAATAGATTAGGCAAGTTCATTTTACTTACTAGATCCACCTTTCTGGTAAATCCCTCAGACTAAGCTATTTCACCCATAGAACAGGAGAAAAGCTTTAGCAAATCGGACCTTTAGTTACTAGAGTTGTGTGTTCTGTGTGCTTTAAGTTTACGATTATATAACACTTTAATACAAATAAAAATTAAAAAAATGTTGAGGACAGTAATAGAATTCAAATCTATTTCTTTTCACAACAACAGTTCTTTTTATCTAAAGCTACAGTTCATTGTATAAAATGTAGTATATTAACAGTGACCTTGCATAAAATATGGGAAACTGACAGCTATTAGAATGCTTTATCTAGTGCCTGAGGTGAGAAGCTGTTTATGGGGAACAGTGGAACACAGCTGAACGGGTTATGGTTTCATGCTGTGAGGACTTTACACTGTTCTGGCCTGAGTTAGAAATACTTATTACCATAACACTGCACTCTACAATGTGTGAAAGGTGAAGGAAGATCACTCATTGAAGACAATGCTTGCCTTCAGGGGCCAAGTGTTTTTTCTAATAGTACTGATTGTCTGCTATAACCAGTTCCAGTTCCAGTGTCCACCGTCAGCAGAGTGACCGATATGGAAGCAACAGATAAATATTTTGGTTTTCAATTTTTATTTAACACATCAGTTAACATTTCGAACCAAGTCTGACATCGTTAAGCAATCCACTGGGCCAAGTCAAGAAAGCCCACTATTATTACTTTGCCTGCACGCTAAAAGCAAACACCTGAAAACCTTCTTATTCTCTGAACACTTTGGACCCACCACCTAACATGACACCAACAAGACAGAATCTGCACTTTTAAATAGATAAAGAATACACCACCTGTGTATAGCTCTCCTATTATATATAGTTCAATGATCGCAAATAGTGTGCTGTTATATATACTCTATAACCAAAGTGTTATTTGTTCCTTGTAATTGTGTTACTTGCTATCCAAGATATTATTTGTTCTATGTAACTGATGTTTTTGTTCAATGTAAACCGCTTTGACCCGGTAAAAAGCGGTATATAAGCCTAGCTAAATAAATACATAAACAAATAAATAGTTCCTAATGATTTAGCATAGGTGAAAACCTGTACTTTATTGGGCATGCGGAAGGTAATTTTTTAACAGGGTGCCTAAGAAAAGAGGTTAAGCGGGCACCTATTTTAAGCCTGTTTTATAGTGCCACATAGGTGGTTATTTGCCTTATAAAATACTATTATTGTAAGTGGCAGGGATCAAGCCTTAAAAGCAGGTGGGGATGTACACATTACAAATTTGCACATATGCAGTCTAAAAAATAAGGTGGTAATGAGCTCATGAAAAATGATCTCCCTAATAATTAACCCCTACTAGATTTACTAAAACCCCAATAACTAGCATCAGCTTGGGGATCGCTGTTAGATGCTGCATGCCACCAGGGTCAGCATGTTAACTTAATATAGCACTCAATACCCCTCCTCTCCTATGACCCATATGGCAATGTCATTATTTGGCTGCTTTACCCAATTTCCCATAGGTGTCAAGGGTGCCATTTTGAACTCAGCACTGCAAACAGAAGCAACTGGGGATCACTCCGGCTCCCACTAGATCACCAGGGACCCAGTAAGAGGCAGGGTTGAGATTTGGAGGTTAGGGATGGTCTACCAGGGGGGACACCACCAGAGATGGCTTCTTGATTGGGGGAGGCATATGTATTGGGGGAATGCTTGATGCCACGGCGCACCATTAAGGAGAATCTTGAGGTCAGGGATACAATTGTGGGTTGTGGGGAGGTGTCAGGAGATATTGATATTGGGGTATATAGCCTTGAGATTGGGGAGGCTTTGAGGACAGGTGTGGTACTGAGGACAGGGAGATGTCAGGATGAGTCTTGAGATTGGGTTGGATGATGGGGTAGATCTGTGTCATGGGGTACCGGGGGTTTACGAGATAAATACTGATGTCTGGGGTTTGGGAAGGGTGACGGTGATGGATGCTGTCAAGGTCAATGATTTTAAAAGGCTGCTCCCATACATAATTGTGGAAGAATAAGATGTTCTTTTTCCCCATGTGCAGTTTTGTACAATCGCTGCTCCCACAAGATATAGTGGAAACACCATGTATAGTCTTGCACATCCTTAAATGTATTTTACAAGAGGATCCTATAATAGGGTCATGTAAATGAAGCACACACTACATGTCCCAGTATCCCTTGGGATAGAGATAGGAAAGCCCCTGCCACAATTAAAGCCCAAGGTGATTTAGTTAAAGGGAGAACACCCAGGAAGGGGTAGAACTAGGTGGAATTTCCCTGGGTGGAGTTTACTTCCTCTGGGGTAGCTTGGGAGAGCTGCCGGTGCATGGGCTATAGCTGACAGAGGAATGGCAGTCCTAAAGACTGTTTGGGAACGCATCTTTTCTTTTTACACACCTCCTGGGGAGAGGGGCAAGAAGCAGTGAAAGTATTTGTATCTGAAGTACTACACTGCTAGGCAAGGGTTAAACTTTGCATGTTTGCAAACTTACCTGATTGTTTGCCTTGCCTTCTGCTTTGTGAGATAAAAACCCCAGTGAAGAGGGGGAGGGGGAGCTATCGCTCCCCAATGCAGAAGCAGCAAAAAGTGGGGTTACTTACCTGTAATGGGGGTTCTCTGTGGACAGCAGGATAAGTCAACCATACCTGGTGACATCATCCAATGGTGCTATGGATGGAAGTGCTCTCCAGTGCTCAGAATGGTAAACCTTTCTGAGCATCTCCAGGTAGCCCCACCTCCGAGCCTGTCCCTGGTCAGCCCAGTGTATCCCAAGTCGATGTCTTGCAGGCTGGTGTAGGCAGCTCATGTGGACCCCGAGGGTGCAGGGCTAACATCATCCAAGGGGAGGCAGGTGAGTTTGTGTGGCTGAATTATCCTGCTGTCCACGGAGAACCCCTGTTAAAAGTAAGTAACTCCACTTTTTCCATGGACAAACAGGATGCATCAGCCACACCTGGTGACTCTGAAGCTGAGGCTGGTGGCCACATGGTGCTGTGGTGGATGAAGGAGATGGCAGGCAGGCAGAGTTCAAGGGTTAACTTAAAGTGTATGGTCAACTTTCAACATAATCCATGCAAAAAAAACCAAAGCAGCAGGTGGTACAACAAAGTAGAAACAGTGACAAAGCAGCAAGTGGTACAGCAAAGTAGCAACAGCCAGGTATTAGAAGTAGGCAGAATGTCCTATGTCCTAGGGCAGCCGTGCCGAGACTAGGACACCCAACCAAAGGCGCTGTCTATCAATGCCTCTTGGTCGAGGTAGTAGTGTCTTTGGAAGGTGTGCACCAATGCCATTCTCCAAGGGCTCCCACAATCTACATTGACTCCCTTACAACTGGACATGAACGCCGCTGCGAGAGTTCTATTTGGAGCAGCGAGGTATGACCATATCACACCCATCTTATTGCAGCTCCACTGGCTCCCAACACATGGAAGAATACTATTCAAGACCCTAGTACTTACCTTTAAAGCCATCCACAACATAACTGCTTCTACAATAATCAATCTACTTCAACCCACCCCGCCCAACAGATCCAGAAGATCAACATCAGCAAACACCCTAATTATACCAAATGCTTCAACAAAATGCACGCTAACATCCAACAGAGCATTCAGTCTCTATGCTCCCAAGTGTTGGAATACACTGCCTCCAGAAATCCGAACAATCACCGATCTCATGCAATTCAGGAAGGCACTCAAGCACTACTTATTTATACAATACTACCAGCTCAATATTAATCCACCATAGACACACCTCTCCTCTAGTCCTAACGCATACCCATAGATTTATCATAAGATACTCACAAAGCTTATTGTTATATATGTAAATAATTGTTGTGCATGTCTCCCTAAGTTATCCAAGTTTTTCTTCCCTGTTCTATGTAAAACTGATATTTGTTTTGTTAATTATGGTTCCATGTAAACCGCGCTGATGCTAAAAAGTGCGGTATATAAGAAAAATAAATAAATAAATAAATTGACCAGGTGGCAGCCTTTCATATGTCAGTGAACGGTACTGCATGGAGATTAGCTAGCATGGTGGCTGTGGCCTGGAGTTGGTGAGCGTGGATGTGGCCTGCTGATCCAGTTCCTGCCTGGATGTAGAAGGCGGCGATGTGGTCCAAGATCCACTGGGAGATGTCCTTTTCAAGAATGGGTGGTCTGGTCTGTTGGGGTCGAAAGAGATGAACAGTTGAACTCCGTGCTGGTCTGCTGAAGTCCTGTGCATATAGGTGCCCAGTGCACACAGTCCAGGGTGTGCAGGCACTGTTCCTCTGGGAAGTTGTGAGGTGGAGTGTAGAAGGTGGGTAGCTCAATCGCCTGGTTGATGTGGAAGGTGATGCTGCTTTTGGGACGGACTTAGGAAGTGTCCTCAGGATGGCCTGGTCCTGGTAGAACTGGATGTAGGGCAGGTGTGTGACCAGGGCTTGAAGTTTACTGACTTTCCTAGGGGAGGCGATCACGGTGAGGAAGAGAGCCTTCCAGGTGAGGTATTTCAAGGATGTGAACCCCAAGGGCTCAAAGGGGTTGCGAGTGAGCTGCAGCAGGACAAAATTGAGGTCCCAAGGCAGTGTCAGCTGCCACTCTGTGAGGCATAGGTTGGAGATGCCTCTCATGACCAGGAGACTAGTGGGTTTGTGGATATGGAGGTGTCATTGCGGTGGTCATGGAAGGTTGTGATAGCTGCCAGGTGTCCCCTGATCGACACAGTCTTGAGTCCATTTCCCACCAGGGAGGTAAGGTAGTTGAGGATGCATGGGACCGGGCATGACTTTGGGTCCAGACCCTCCCTGATGCACCATGTGCTAAACCGCCACCACCGGAGGCCATAGGATTTTCTTGTTGCAGAGCATCTGGCCTCCAAGATGAAGCACTGGACCTCTGTGGAGAGCTGGAGGGAGGACAGGATTAGCCTTTCAATCTCCAGGCCGTCAGTATCAGAGTTGGAATGCTGGGTATAGTATGCTGCCCCTGTCTTGTGTGATGAGTTTGGTCTTGAGCGAGGCGATGAAGGTATGGGAACTATACCTGCCTGGGTCAGTGGGGAACCACAAGGATGACCTGTGTGTGATCCTGGATTATTTTCTGGATGAAGTAGATAGGGGCACAGGTGGTTTTCTCTTCAATCCTCCCTGTTAAGGATAAAGGCCAAGGCAGAGAAGCTCACATCTTGGAGATGAATGCATGGCTACATGGATGGTGTCATCGAGGACATTTTGGTTTCCTGCACCATCGGATGCTGTTCCAAAGGTTGCAGAGCAGAGATGGCATCCATCTGTCCACAAAGGGTCAACGTGTCTTCAGTAACAAACTGGCCAACCTATTGAAGAGGGCTTTAAACTAGATTCGTTGGGGATAGGTGAAAAAAAGTCCCCAGGTAAGTGAAGCATTAAATACCTTTATGGAAATGGGTAAAAGGGACAACATATGGAAAGCAGCATGTATATGTTGATTGGCACATTCCTGCTGCAGTATCAACTAGAAGTAAGGAGATCTTGGATTCTCTACAGGGAGAACTATTCAGGCAACTGGTAACAGAACCCACAAGTGAAGGAGCCATACTGGACTTGGTGCTTACCAATGACGAAAGTGTTTTTATATTATAGTGGGAGATCATTTTGCATCCAGTGATCACTAGATGATGTGGTTCAGTATTAGGACTAGGGCTGATAAAATCCATTCAAAAGCGAGGGTCTTAGACTTTAGGAAAACTAGCTTTGCCAAGATGGGCCAATACCTCAGGGAGTCATTAGCAGGCTGGGAAGAGCTGGGGGATATAGAAAAACAGTGGGCAATCTGAAAGGTGATATTTTAAGGGAAAACAACCTTTTTGTTGAAATGGTAAATAAAAGGAAAAGGAGACCGCTATGGTTTCAAAAGAAGTAGTTGAAAAGGTGAAGAAAAAGAGGGAGGCCTTCATGAAGTACAAGAGATCACAGAGAGGAAGACAGGCATCTATATTTGGAAAAACTTAAAGAAGCTAGCAAGGTAGTCAGGAAAGCAAAGATTCAAAAAGAGGAGGAAATAGCCAATGCAATAAAATGGTGGGGATAAGACATTTTTCAGATGATAGTGAGAAGAGGAAGGGCAAAAATGGTATTGTCAGACTTAAGGGTGAAGGGGAGGAATATGTAGAAGCTGATGAGGTTAAAGCGGAATTACTTAACAAATATTTCTGTTCTGTGTTTGCAGATGAAGAACCAGGAGCAAGACCTCAGAAAATGCTCACAAAAAAAGAAAAGAAGCGAGAGGCATCTTGAACAATTTTCAGAAGACTGTGTTTGTGAGAAATCAGCGAAACTTAAAGTAGACAAAGTGGTGGGACCGGATGGGATACACCCAAGAATATTGAGAGAACTTTGGGGACGTTCTAGCAGCTCCACTGACTGACCTTTTCAATGCCTCGGAGTCAGGAGTGGTGCCAGAGGACTGGTGAGAGGTACAGTAGTGGCCAAAAAATTAAGGCAGAGTCCAAAATAGCAGAATTTTATTAGAAAAGTATGTGTTATTGTCACTTTCATGGTCAAAAGCTTTAAGAACCAAAGATATATATGTCATTTTCAAAGTTTTATTCAGGAAACAATATATGTGTTAATATTTGATAGGGTGTCCATGATTTTTCAGCACAGACTGGATTCTTGTAGGCATACTGTTAGTTAGCATTTTACAGTATGCCGGAGTGATTTCGTTGACCCATACATGCTTGAGTATGTCCTTTAAATCTGCTTCTGAAGTTGGATGGTGTGCTGCCATCTTTTTCTTCATAAGATTCCAACAGTTTTCAATTACAGTCGTCCCTCGCCACTTTGCAGCTTCACTCTATCACGTTTTTTTCAAATATGAGTGTAATGGTGACTAAAGAGGTGTTATAGGTCGTAAACAGGTTTTCTATGCTCTAACTACGAAGATATTTAATTTATAAATAAAGAATCCTACTTCGCGGAAATTCACTTATCGCGGTAGAGTCTGGAACTGATTAACTGCGATAAACGAGGGACGACTGTACATTGAGATCCGGAGAGTTTGATGGCCAACTTGGTAGCAGTTCGATCTTGTTGTCCACGAACCATTTTTTGACTGGTTTTGCAGTGTGGCACGGTGCCGAGTCCTGCTGAAATATAGTTGTGCCAGAAACATTCATGTGCATTTTAACTTTACTATTCAGCACGGATATGTATTTTGCAGCATTTACTCTTTCAACTTTCTCAAAAATGTGAAGGCCACATCGTCCATTCGCCGAGATACCACCCCATACCATGACCGATGCTGGGTGTTTAACAGTCTTGATCGTATACTTTGGATTTAGTCTCTCGCCTGCTGGTCAACGGACGTAGTTGTAACCACTCCCACGTATTTGTTGAAATGTACTTTCATCTGTGAATATTACCCTCTCTCACCATTCAGCAGATTTGTCTTTCATCTGCAGCAATTTGTTTCCTGGCCAACATAGGCTTCTTGGCAGGTCTTCTGGCCACAAGTTTTAATTCATCCACAAGCCATCGTCAGACAGATCTGGCACTTATCTTTATTCCTCGATCATTAGCTAACTGAGCCACACGTTGAGATGAAGTATGTGTACTAGAAGTAATAATGCTTTTGAGGAATCGGTCATCTTGTCCAGTAGTTATCCGTCTGCACCCACATTTCGAGCGACGTGTACAGCCACCTGATTTCAGAATATTCTGAACTGCACACCCTGATATATGCAAATGTTTTGCAATAGCACATTGTGAATATCCTTCAGCATGGAGTGTGACAACTTGTCCCTTTACAAAGTCATTAATATTGCACTTTCTACCCATCTTGATTGTATATTTTACATGTAACTTTCAATCTTTTCCTAGTTGCAAAAATTCAAAACTTCATCCAAGAAACCTACCACAGAGTGTAAGTAAATTAAAATGGATGCCAGACGCATGGTTTGACTAATCACCATGCTGATTAAATAAGTAAGCACGTGTGACATCTCCACAGTAAATTATTTAACAATAAATTGTAGAAAAAGATACCTGCCTTAATTTTTTGGCCACTACTGTACATGTAGTCCCTTTACAAAAAAGTGAAAGTAAGGATATGGTTGAAAACTACAGACCGGTTAGTTTAACCTCGGTGGTAAGTAAATTATTGGAAGATCTGCTGAAAGAGAAAATAGTGAGGTTTCTGGAGTCCAACAGATTGCCAGATCTGAGGCAGCATCGATTCACCAGAGGCAGGTCTTGTCAGACAAATCTGATTGATTTCTTTGACTGGGTGACTAGGGAGTTGGACCAAGGGAGAGCCCTAAATGTGGTGTATTTAGATTTCAGTAAAGCCTTTGACACCGTTCCACATAGACGACTTATAAACAAACTGGGAACCCGAAGGATGGACCCTAAAGTTACTGCTTGGGTTAGAAATTGGTTGAATGGGAGCAACAAAGGATACGGGTAAATGGAGCTCACTCTGAAGAGAAGGAAGTCACTTGTGGTGTGCCCCAGGGATCTGTCCTTGGTCCGATTCTTTTTAACATCTTTGTTAGTGATATTGCGGAAGGGCTGTCGGGTAACGTTTGCCTCTTTGCAGATGATACCAAAATCTGCAATAGAGTAGACATCCAGGAAGGTGTAGATAACATGAGAAGGGATCTAGGTAAGCTTGAAGAATGGTCGAGAATTTGGCAGCTGAGATTTAATGTTAAAAAATTCAGGGTCATGCATTTGGGCCGCAGCAATCCAAGGGAGTGAAATAGTATAGGGGGGTAAAGTATTTCTGTCCACAAAAGAAGAGCAGGACCTAGGTGTGATTGTGTCTGATGATCTTAAAGTAGCTAATCAGGTAAAAAAGATGATGGCAAAAGCTAGAAGGATGCTTGGGTGCATAGAGAGAGGGATGGCCAGCAGAGGAAAGGAGGTGATAGTACGTCTGTATAAGTCTTTTGTGTGATCTCATTTGGAGTATTGTGTGGGATAGAGGTGATATGACTGAGACATTTAAATACCTCTGTGGCATAAATACATAGGATGAGAGCCTCTTTCAATTGAAAGCAAGCTTTGCTATGAGGGGACATAGGATGAGAGTGAAAGGGGATAGACTTAGGAGTAATATGCATAAATAATTATTTACGGAAAGAGTGGTAGATCCGTGGAATAGTCTCCCAGTGGAAGTGGTAGAGATGAGGACAGTGTCTGAATTCAAAAAGGAATGGGACAAACACAGAGGATCTCTAAAGGAAAAAAAGGGACTGTCGTAGTGGTTGATATGAAAGGGCAGACTAGATAGGCCATGTGGTCTTTTTCTGCTGCAATGTTTCTATGTTTCTATGTTTTGGCGATCAGGGGTATGGGGGGAAATGCATACAAGGGGACTTCCTCTCCCCAGTTGAAAGTGTCCTGGGAAATACAGTGACTAGATGGCCTCTAGGAGCAGAATCAAGGACACTTTAAGTTTGTTTCACTGGCGAAGATGTCCATGCATGGATGGTCCCAGCACTGGAAGACTGACTGTGCCACTTGAAAGTCAAGCACCCACTCACATGGATTGAGCTGTCTGCTGAGGCTGTTGGCCAGGTGGCTGTCCTCACCCAGTAGGTAGGTTGCTTGGAGCATGCAACCCTTGGAGAGGTCAAAGGACCATAATTGAAGTGCCTCTCTGCAGCCTGTCATACCTTGCTTGTTGATATAAAACATGGCGACTTGATTGTCCATCTGGATGAGGACACTTTTGCCCATAATGCAGTGTTGGAAGGCTTGCAGTGCATAGCACACTGCCCAAAGTTCTAGGAGATTGATGTGATGGCCACGCTCCCTTATTGACCAACTGCCCTGAGTGCATAGGTGCAGAAGTTGTGTAGGTGTGGGAGGTGCATAAGAGCAGCATCCGTTGTGATGGTGACCAGGGGCTGGAGCAGCTGAAAAGGTCTGCCACTGGTGAGGTTCTCTCATCATCTCCACCAGGTGATGCAGGCTCTGGCCAATGAGTTCAGGGGAAAATGCTTGGACAGGGGCTATGAATACTGGTTGCAGCATTTTCAGAGATGCCACTGTAGGTAGTGCTTGCATAGCCTGGCATATGGAAATATCTGGATGGTTGCCGCCTTGTGGCCCAGCAGTCATAGCAGGACTCTGGCAGGGGCCGGGCCAGCTGATAAGAATGCTGTAGCCAGTGATGTCATGGTTGTGAAAACACAAAAATATTATGGCCTTCAATTCGGAACGATCAAAAATGTAATCAAAACAACAACTCGTTCACTATAAACTTTATCAGGATCAGAGGTAAATCTAGAGGTCTCAGTTAAAACATCACTCCGCTACTAGGACTCATTTCCAATTGCGGTCGGGTGCTTGATCACATCAATGACCTCCAGAACCAAAAATACACAGACATCCAGTCGTTTCAATAGTTTCAAAACTTTCAAACACTTAGAAAAACTTGCAAAAATTGAACCATCTCGACCAGATAAGACCGTGACTATAAATTGCTGTATTTTTCATTAATCCCAACGTCCATCCCTGGTACCACTGAGACGTTTCACACAAAACGGTTTCTTCAGGGGACCTTTCCAAATCTAAAAACAAACAAAACCAAAACATTAACCACCAATCCCTAAACCAATTAAAAACTATCTATCAAAAATTGTAAAGGAACCAACCCCATAAGTCTCTTACCACAAATGCTGCCCGCGTTGTATATCACTCCAATATGAGGTTGCGTCAATACCAGGAGAGTTCCAACTTTCTCTCCAAAAAACGCCGCGCATGCGGGATATCCACTAAGCCTCCATTTTTAAAGCCCGCTGCCGATCAAGCACAAAGCGTTCTCGCCCAATAAACCACTAATTCTGACCCAACCCCACCCCCCAATATTGAAGTGATGTCATGGTGCCTACCTGGTGAGCTAGAAGTAAGACTTTTGTCTGGGTAGTGTGGATGTCGGCTTCAATGAATTCCAGGCACTGCACGAGTAGCAGATGTGATTTCTGAAAATTTACCAGGAAGCCAAGTGATGACAGTAGTGGACTGCTGGACTGAGGTGTGTACCTCCTGGCTGGAGGGACCGGTGAGTAGCCAGTCATCCAGGTATGGGAGGATGCAGATGCTGTGCCTGCAGAGATGAGTGGTGATGATGGCAATGCATTTTGTGAAGGCTCTCTGGACTGAGGAGAGGCCGAAAAGGAAGCATTCTGTATTAGTAGTACGCACCAAGCCACTGGAATCACAGGTATCTCCTGTAGGTTTGGTGGATGGAGATGTGAGTGTATGCATCTTGCAAGTCTAAGAGGCCATACAGTCAATTGGCTTGAGGAGTGGCAGGATGGTCCCAAGGGAGTACATCCTGAACTTCTCCCCCCTGATAAATTTGTTCAAATTATTTAATTTATCTATTTATTTAATTGTGTTTATATACCGCTTTTCGAGAATCAAAGCGGTTTACAAAGAACTTGACTTTGCAGAGGTCGAGGATGGGGCGGACACCTCCCAATTTCTTGGGGATTAAGGAGTACCTGGAGTAGAACTCTGTGTGGAGTCTACTCTCTATGAGTAGAATCCACATAGTGTAGTGCTGTGATGGCCACAGGTGATGGGAGCTATAGTGTTTGGAGAGATAGTACGGCTTTCGGGTCTGATGGTCCAGTTGTTTGCGACCGCTGGAACTACATTAGGCCATCCGCTGTGAGGGTCTGGAGGGTGATGCAGTGCTCTAAGTCATTGACTGTGTCCTTGACCCTGTCCCCAAACGGGTTGTCCACACACATGGGGCATTTGCAATGCGGTCGTGTGTGTCCTTTCTCATGCTGGATGCCCTAAGCCAAGCCCAGTGTCTGGCTGCATTAGCTGTGCCGCAGTGCAGCCCGCAGAGTCAAAGGTATCAAAGGCCGACCTCATCAGATGCTTTCTGCTTTCAGCTACTGTAGGTCATGGATGATGGCAGAAATAGGTGCTTTCGTGTCCGGGGTCAAAGTTTTGATGCAGCCCTTGAGTTTGTCAAGCAAGTTGTCTTAAAATAGGACCCATTGGAATTGGTATGCTGCAATCTTTGCACACAGCATGACATTCTGGAAGGTTTTCTGCCTGAGATCATCGATCAGTTTGTAGTTCTTCCCAGGTGGGGCATTGGCATGTGTTCGGGAGGCCTTGGTGTGCTTGAGTGCTGATTCCACCACTGTGGACTGGTGTGGAAGCTGGCTCTGTTGAAGTTGGGGGCTGGCTGTACTTGGTATTTGGTCTCCAGTTTCCTGGAGCAGATGGGTCCTGACGAAGGTGTCTGCCACAGCTTTAAGAGGTGTCCTCGCTGCTATCTGCAGTGAGGTGGAACGGTGAAAAACACAATGGTGACAGGGATAGTTGTGAGAGAGATTCCCTTGAGTGCACAGTACCAGGTAGCATCTCTGGGCTCACTGTTGCGGGTTTGTGGGTGCTTACGGCATGTGTTGCTGGAGGAATTCGATAAAGAGCTCCAGGACAGATGCTGCCATTGGCTGGTTATGATCTGGCTGCTCAGCATTGTTCTGCATCCTGTGTCCCTTCTTTTGATGGTCTGCCCTGTAGTGCCCCCTTGGTGAAGTACCTTCACCGCTGCTAAAGGGTCTGGTGTGTCTACGGTGGTGATTTTTAGCCATGGGGATGTTGGGCTGCTGAAGTCACTGCTGTGAATAAGGCAGCCGAGCCTGACAGGAGTCTATCAGAGCAGGGGGAAATCACCTTCCAACATGGCACCACCCCCTGAGCACCAATTGGATGGCATCATGATGACTCAGGATGCACGTCGATGTGCCCACCACACTAACACAGGGACTCCCCCCCACACTGGGAATGCGTGCGGGAGTACCCCCGAACACTGGATCACTGCCACAGCACTAAACACTGCTGCATGTTGGTACCAATAACATAGGAAAGTGTGGTAGGGAGGTTCTGGAGGCCAAATTTAAGTTTTTAGGTAGGAAGTTGAAATCCAGAACTTCCAGGATAGCATTCTCTGAAATGCTCCTCGTTCTACGCGCAGGACTCAAAAGGCAGGCAGGGCTCCAGAGTCTCAATGCATGGATGAGACAATTGTACAAGAAAGAGGGTTTTGGATTTGCTAAGAACTGGGCAACATTCTGGGGAAAGGGGGGGCTTTTCCAAAGGGATGGGCTCCACCTTAACCAGGATGGAACCAGGCTGATGGCATCAACCTTTATAAAGGAGAGCAGCTTTTAAACTGGTGAGTTTGATGTCAGTACCAGGAAAAATGGTAGAAACCATTATAAAGAACAAAATTACTGAATATGTAGATAGTCCTGCATGAGAGACTCTTGACACAATTAAAAAGTCTACTATAGTATAGTATACTATTGAGGATCAGGAACTGGTTAAAAGATAGAAAGCAGAGGGTAGGGCTAAATGGCCAATTTTCCCAATAGAGAAAGGTGAATAGTGGAGTAGGGATCTGTGCTGGATCCGCTGCTTTTTAACATATTCGTAAATGACCTGGAAATGGGAATAATGAGTGAGGTAATCAAAACTGCAGATGACACAAAATTATTCAAAGTTGTTAAAACCCAAAAGGATCGTCAAAAATTGCAAGAGGATCTTGATAAACTGGAAGACTAGATGTTCAAGTGGCAGATGAAATTTAAGGTGCAAAGTTATGCATTTAGGAAAGAACATCCCAAACTATGGTTACACAATGCAAGGTTCCACATTAGGAAGCACCACCCAGGAAAAAGATTTAGTTTTAATCACAAATAACACGTTGAAACCCTCTTCCCAGTGTGCAGCAGCAGCCAAGAAAGCAAATACAATACTAGAAATCATAAGGAAAGGAATGGAGCATAAAACAAAGGATATTATAATGCCTCTGTATCGTTCCATGGTGCTACTGCACCTTGAATATTGTGTGCAATTCTGGCTGTCGTATCTTAAAAAGGATATAGCGGTATTAGAAAAGATTCAGAGAAGAGCCACCAAAATGGTAAAGGGGATAGAAGGATACTCCTATGAGGGGAGGCTAACAAGGTTAGGGCTCTTCAACCTGGAAAAGAGACGGCTGAGGGGAGATATGATAGAGGTTTATAAATTAATGAATGGAGTGGAACAGGTAAACGTAGATTGATTGTTTACCCCATCAAAATATAGAAAGACTAGGGGACATGCAATGAAGCTACAGTGTAATTCGTTTAAGACTAATAAGGGAAAATATTTTTCCACTCAAAGCATTATCAAACTCTGGAATTCGTTACCGGAGGATGTAGTAAAAACTGTTAATGTAGCTGGGTTTAAAAAAGGTTTGGACAAGTTCCTGGAGGAAAGGTCCATAAACCATTATTAAAAGGGACGCTGGAAATCCACTACTTGCCCCAATACAAGCATTGTGGAACCTGTGTCATTTGGGGAAACTGCAGGATAGACCACTGTTGGAAACAGGTTACTGGGCTTGATGGACCTTGGTCTGACCCAGTATGGCATATCTTATGTTCTTAGAATAGAAACATAGAAACATGATGACAGAAAAAGACCACATGGCCTATCTAGTCTGTCCTTCCATATCAACAACTACAACAGTCCACTTTTTACCTTTAGAGATCCTCTGTGTTGGTCCCATGCTTTTTTGAATTCAGTTACTGTCCTCATCTCTACCACCTCCACTGGGAGACTATTCCATGGATCCACTACTCTTTCCATAAAGAAATATTTCCGCATATCACTCCTGAATCTATCTCTCTTCACCCTCATCCCATGTCCCCTCGTAGCAGAACTTGCTTTCAATTGAAAGAGGCTCTCTCCCTGAACATTTATGCCACGGAGGTATTTAAACATCTCAATCATATCACCTCTATCCCTCCTTTCCTCTAAGGTGTACATATTAAGATCCTTAAGTCTGTCCTCATATGCTTTATAATGAAGCCCACTAATCATTTTAGTAGCCACCCTCTGCACCAACTCCATCCTGTTCACATCCTTTTGAAGGTGCGGTCTCCAGAATTGCACACTATACTCCAAATGAGTGTATGTTATCTGAAGCGTGGGACGCTCCCATGGCCAGTGCTACTCAGCACTGAAGCCTTATATTAGACACTGGCACAACAGTGGCTGTGTGGTTTTCTTTTGAACTAATCATTGAACTGAACTGTTGTGAAACGTTTAAGACAGGAACGGCTGATGATGACGGTAGACAGCCTGTGAGCATTGTTCAGATTAGTGTGTCCAGTGCACCTGGACTAGAGAGCATCCTTTATTGGGGACCATCCATATTTCAATGTTCCCACAGACTTGCATGGGAGTCCTCTACCCGCAGTGCTTCCATGGGGGGAGATGCTGCAATATTGTGTTTTCAGTCATGATGACCAGGCAGTACAACTGAAAACGCAGTATCACCGCATCTCCCCCTACCATCAGAGCATGAATGGTCGACTCCCACACATCTTTACAGGAACATTGCCAAGTTTGTCAGAATCTTCATAAAATACAGGGGGAATTGTGCAGTTGCTGTCCTGGACATCTCAGGTCCCCTTTCCATAATTTATCTAAAATGGTCCTTTATGAGTTTTATAAAGTAGCTCACCAAAAGCTCCTGCACAATGTTACACCTGTTCTGAAGCAAAAGTAACTTTGTGCATGTAGCATTTTCTTAAATGCATGCTAAGCACCTTCAGTTTATCACATACAAGTAGTCTCTTTGTTTGCTGAGTGGATGATATGATGAAATCCTCCGCTCAGTGTGCAGCGACAGCCAAGAAAGCTAATAGAATGCTAGGAATTATAAGGAAAGGAATGGAAAATAAAGCAAAGGACATCTTGGCAGCCCGTGTTCTGGTCCGGGCTAAAGGTATGATAGGATATGCATTGCCAGCTAGTGCAAGGCCATGACACGAGCAAGATAATTCCCGGGCTAACAGTGCAACCTGCATTGAAGGCATGAATGGGCAGGGTAGGGGCGGAGAGTGAGTGTGGTGAGCTCAGCGCAGTTAGCTTTGTGTTCGCACTGTGCGCTAACTGTATTAGTATGGGTTCACCTAACGCCACCTCAACAGGTACACCTGCACTAATACAGCACATGCTATGGGACAGGGCTCCATGTTAACAGCCAGGGAAATGCTTTCCACACCCCCAGCAGTTAACATGGGAGTGTTACATGTAATGCATCATGGTTTCATGTGCTAATGGCGAGTTAGGTGCAACAGCTTAGCACCTGTTAGTAAAAGGCCCCCATAGTCCCCCCAACATTTAACCGTGGCAATCAGCAATTTTTTTTAAACACCAGCTGCTGTTGTTAAATAAAATTTGGACATTCAGCACCGTTATCTGGAGAGTGGCCAGCACTGATATCCTGACTTAGGATTCAGGAATCATCTGTGACATGACCCTTTAGTCATGCGCAAATGGCTGCACAGTAGTATGCTGTACATTTATGGAAAGCAGAAGATGCTTAAATACAGGCAGAACTCCAACTCTGGTGCAGTTTTCATGGTATCCCTCAAGCATCGGGTCAATCTTGGTTACTGCACATGCTGCCCAGTTCCTTCCTGACTCCAAGAAGGTACTACGCTCCCAACTCGTGTGGTAATATGCTGTAAATTTATGGAAAGCTGTAGGCACTTAAATATGATCTCACCCTAGATAAGGTTCTAGATAGTGCTTGGGAGGAGCCTGTTGTCTTGATATGTATTGATACCAATGGCATAGGTAAGTATGGCAAGAGGTTCTGGAAGCCACATTTAGGCTTTTAAGTAGAAAGTTGAAATCCAGAACTTCCAGAGTAGCATTCTTAGAAATGGTTTCCATTCTACGGGCAAGATCCAAGAGGCAGGCAAAGCTCCGAAGTTTCATTGCATGGATGAGACGAGGTGCAGAAAATAGGGTTTTAGAGGAACTGAGCATCATTCTAGGAAAGGGGGAGACTTTTACAAAAGGATGGGCTCTACCTTAACGAGGGTGTAACCAGCTGATGGCATTAACCTTGAAAAAGGAGATAGAGCAACTTATAAACTAGATAATGGGGGAAAGCCAACCAGCCGCCCAAGAGCGCATGGTTTGGACTAATGTATCTTTGAAGGAGGATACTAGCAAAACAGGGAAGTTACGGCATCCAGATAGAGAGGTTCCAATGGAAGAAAAAGTAATCCAGGAGCCTTTAAGTAAAAAGCAGACAGAGTTGAAAGATTCCAAATTACCCCTGTCATCTGATACCTAGACTGTTAATACGAATCAAAAACAACATTTTAAATGCTTGAATGCAAATACAAGACTAAAAAATAAGATGGGTGCAATGTTCCCTCTAATTTTCTGTAGACCGTGTGCGCATAAAATATCAGCTGTGCAACTTTTGAAGGAAGGTTAAATTTTTGTGCGCCACATAACGACACTCGGAGTTATATACTTTAAAATTTGACTACATGTCAGAATACAGTATGTACACCACATTGATTTTAATCAAATTAAATGAAAATAGACGATTACTAAATGAAGCGGAAAATTTCTAGTAATTACAATCACAACTTTTAAATTTTAAGACATCTGTGTTGTTTTCTATCAGAATCAGAACCGTAATTTTTGTGCGCTCTGTTGTAAAGTATGTGCGCTCGCTCGGCGAGGTGTGTGCGCGCGCACACGCGCACAGCTTAGAGGGAACAGTGGATGGGTGAGCTAGAATATATAGCACTGAATGGAAGGCTGGATATAATTAGCATCTCAGAGATCTGCTGGAAGGAGGATAACAAATGGGACACTGATAGGGTAGATCAAATTGGTAGAGGGATAGTGCTATATGCTAAAGAGGACATTGAGTCAAACAGGATGAAAGTTTTACAGGAAACAAAATACACTATAGAATCTCTATGGACAGAAATTCCATGTTAATAGAGGAAGGTAATAGCAATGGAGGTAAACTATCATCCGCCTGGCCAGGAAGAACAGACACATGATAAAACACTAACAAAGATTGCAACATAGTAATAATGGACAATTTTAATTACCCCAGCATCAACTGGGTCAATGTCACATCATGGAGCAGATGGTTCATGAACTGACACGAGGGGAAGTTATTTTAGATATAGCTCTTAGTGAAACCCAAGATCTGGTGCAAGAGAGTATTGGGACATTTGTCAATAGTGATCATAACATGAACACATTTGATTTAATAAATGGAGGGGGACGAGCAAGAGCATTAGTGGTGCAAGCAGTGCTACCGAGCTGCAACATCTTGCCTGAGTTTGGAGGAATACCATGCGCTTGGAGCCTACCCTGATGTAACCCTCCTTTCCAGAAGAGGGCTTTAAAAGTCATTGTCCTAATAGATGCATAGCTATATCATGCAGCCGCAGGGTGTGCCCAAAGGGGCAGGGCATGCCCCTTGGGAACTGCTTTGGAGCACTGGTAGACATCGGTGGATGCCAGGGGTTGTGTAAAGATGATTTGAATTTGTTGCCAGGCTGTGGAATACAACATTCTGAGGAAGATCTGAGGTAAGCTCAATTGAAAATGGTACAAAAGAAAAGGAATAACTCAGCAGGTAGCTTCTGGAGTGATATTAAAATCTGTGGGTTCAAGGGATAAACATGTAGCTTCTGTCTCTGCAGAGTCGTACCCCTCCTTTGATGGAGTGTCTTTAAGCTCTGCTAATAGGTCCCCTCCTTCTTCCCTGAATCTCCCCTTGTCTTCTACAGTGCTATTGGGGAAGTCCCCTGGGGATTGAGCCCCATTACTGCAAGTTTTTGCCTTGATGCCTCAGCTAGTGGTGCTACCTGAAGGTGGAGAGAACAATCCTGCCTCATTTAACAAAGTGTAACTTTAAAAGATCTATGGGAAGTTTTTATTCACATAGAAACTCAATTGTCTACTACTGTTTCCTCTGTGTGCTTTTACTCAAGAGACTGTTGTTAAATTGCATGATGTTGAAGATTCTTGAGATGGATAAATCTATGAAGAAAATTGATGTTCAACTTCATACTTTGCAGGGTACAAATATTTCAGCTATCAAAGATTCTATTCTTTACATAGTAAATTTAGATTCCCTAGAGAACTCTTTGAGGACTAGAAACTTTCTGAAATTTCTGCATACATATTTTCTTTCTCCTGAAATGTTGTCCTCAAGTTTACAGTAGAGATTTCAATTGCCAAACTGTTTGATGCATTTACTAAGAATAAAATGATTATTGGTAATGAAGAGGAATTTGATGTAATACAGGCTAATGAGAGTCAGGATCTGACTGTGTTTCTTGAAGGCTCCACGGCTAAGATATCTAGAACCACATTTTGGTCACATTTATGTCCAAAGCAAACAAAATAAATGTGCCCAAAATGTATAACAGTTTAAAAACAAAGAAGTTGCTTTTGGTTATTGTATGACTGATTTGGGTACCGAGCTTCACCTGAGAGCACCCCCTGTCTTTTAAGATGTGTAAGTACCTATAAAGCTATGATTATTCCAGGGGTGGGTGGGTGTGGGGAGGGAGGGAGGGAAATAACACTTATTAAAAGAGGGCTGCTACACAGTACCCTGTCCTGTGCTGCTGAGGTAAGCTATATTCTTATTTGATTTAAATTATAGCTGTTTGCTGCTGCTAGGATCTAACTTATAAAATTTAAACTACAAGCTCTCTGCTGGGTTCCAAATTTAACCAGAAAGCTCTCTTCTGTGTTATAAATTTAAACTAAAAGTACTTTGCTGATACTAGGCCCTGAGTGACTATTAAATTAAAATTACAAGCTCTCTGCTGGGTATGAAATGCAACCAGAAAGTTATCTTCTGTGTTATAAATTTAAACTAAAAGTACTTTGCTGATACTAGGCCCTGAGTGACTTTTAAATTAAAATTACAGGCTCTCTGCTGGGTATGAAATGTAACCAGAAAGTTCTCTTCTGTGTTTTAAATTTAAACTTAAACTGCTGCTACTAGGCCCTGACTGATTTAATAAAAAATAGTGGGTTCACAGATTAATTAGCTTTAATAGAAAGAATTCTTTTCAAAAAATTCCCAGAAGTATATACTCACAATTGCAGATCTCTCTCCAGAAGTAATAGTCTCCTTTTGTAGTCCTGTAAGATCTCACCAGTGGACCAAGTGGATGTGATTCATGACCATTTTAAAGGCTTGGCGGCGGACACAGTTAAATATTCCTTACCGAGAGAATGTATGGTGGATGAAATTTTTCATATTCTACGCCAAGTGTATGGAGATAAGGTGGCATTGGGATTGAGGATTCAAAAATTCTACAATGCAAAACAAGAAGATAAGGAGACTATACGAGTGTACGGATATAAATTGTAGCAGAAAATAGACATTATATTAAAGAGAGATAGAAGAAGAATGGGAACACCAGAAGAGACATTGAAAGAGCAGTTCATTTTGGGATTAAGGGATGCTGCACTCCGAAGAGAAATAACCAAGAGGCATGAGGATAATCCGAATATGGGATTCGCGGATTTGTTACAAGCTGCCATAAGGTGGGCCGGAGAGAAGAGAGTCCCGACAATGATGGAACCTAAGAAAATACTACAGAGACTGAGAGAAGATGCAGGAGATGGAACAGTGAGTGGAGACACAGCTGCAGCTATGATTGGGCAGTTAACAAGATTATTTACACAGTGGACAGAAAGGCAAGAACGCGAATGGGAAATGCAGAGCCGGGAAAGGTGGAATAGGGATGTGAGAAGCGAATATAATGGCAACGGAAATATTGGTTATAGAGAGAACAGAGGTGAATTCCTGGCTAGAGAAGCTTCTAGTAGTTTATCGACAGGACAAAAAATATGTTTCAAATGTCATGAATCAGGACACATTGCCCGTTATTGTAGGAATGAAAGATTTCCTTGTACAGCTCCATCAGACAGTGGAAATAGTAGTTGCAGTAATGTTAATACGCAAAGTGGTAATAATGAATCTCTTCGGAGAAGTCATTTAGGTGAAACTGCAGAAAGAGAAACTGAAAGGAAGGCTACCGTGAGAAGACAAATGACAGAACGTAAGGGAGATGGGCAGGAAGACAAACTATTTGGAGAAAAGGCTGTGGGATCTAGTCCATTGGCAAAAGTAAAAATCAATGGAATTGAAGTAACCTGTACGCTGGATACGGGATCAAGAGTATCGACAATATTGGCTAGTTTTTATTGCAAAAATTTTCCGAGCCCAAATCAATTGCAAGATGCCTCCCAACTAAAATTGATGGCAGTGAATGGGACAGAGCTACCAGTATTAGGATATATACATGCGACTGCAGTGTCTTGGGCAAGTAATATCACAACGATGCATTTTTGTGTTGCAAAATAACTTTAAAGAAGGAAGAATGGAAGAAAGTGCTGCCCAAGGAATAGTAGGTATGAATGTTTTGACACACTTAGAGGGGTTATTCCGAGACTTATCCTGTTTCACTCTCGAACCGGTGAAAATTTTAAGAGTAATAACGGAGATATGCGTACAGAAGAAACAAATAGAGCCTAATGTGGGTTTTGTCAAAGTCTTGGGAAGGGTAGGACAGCTGGTACCCACATGTTCTGAAAACATTATCCTAGGGAGATGTAATAGTGTTAGGAAATGGGATGGCCCATTGGTAGTAACAGCTACTCCGACTGCAAGTATCCCGAACAAACTGATGGTGGCTAAAGTTTTGGTGCAGCAAACAGCAGGGAGAGTGCTTCTTCGGGTGATCAACGTAGGACAGCAAGACCTAAGCTTACCTCCTAGGATGAGAGTAGCGGAGATAAGTAAGCTGGCTGAGATCATGGAGCTGAAACAGTTAAAGAATTCAGAGTCGACTAGTGAAAGCAATTGGGAAAAGTGCTTGTCAAAACTTAAAATTGATTGGAATTCATTGAATGAACAGCAAGCAGAGCAATTAAGACAATTATTGTGGAAACATAGACACGTCTTCTCGACAAGTGATAGTGATATTGGGTTCACAAATATAGTAGAACATAAAATAAAAACGGGAAATACACTACCCATCAAGCAGCCTTATCGTAGGGTATCTCCACATTTATTTGAAGAATTTAAAGAACACATCAATGGGCTAGTGCAACAAGGGATCCTTTGCAAAAGTTGTAGTCCGTGGGCCAGTCCAGCGGTAATCATTAAAAAGAAGGATGGAAGTCTTCGTTTCTGCTGTGATTTTCGTAAACTTAATGCTGTCACCATTAAAGACGCTTATCCACTGCCAAGGATTGATGAAGCATTGGATGAATTAGGAACTTCGACTTGGTTTACGTCATTAGATTTAACCTCTGGTTGCTTCCAGATGGGAATGGCCTTGGAAGATATTGAGAAGACTGCCGTCACTACTCCGTTTGGACTTTTCGAGTGGACAAGGATGCCCTTTGGACTTTGTAATGCGCCCACTAGCTTCCAAAGATTAATGGAGACTGTACTGGATGAATACGTATTTGACATCTTACTCTTGTATTTAGATGATATCCTTATATTTGCACCAACATTTGAGAAACATTTAGAACGTTTAGGAAAAGTATTTCAGCATTTAGAAGAATGTGGGCTCAAATTAAAACCAAACAAATGTAAATTACTGATTAAAGAAGTACAATTTTTGGGTTATATAGTGTCTAAAAAAGGAGTATCAGCTGACTTGGAAAAGATTCAAGCCATACAGTACTGGAAGGTTCCCAAAACCAAAACAGAAGTACGCAGTTTTTTGGGCTTCGTAAGTTTCTATCGCTGATTCGTCCCTAATTTTGCACAGATTGCAAAACCTCTACATTGTCTCACAGGAACAGCTGAAAAAGAAAACAAGAAAAATGAAGTTGTCTGGTCCGATGAATGTCAAGTGGCTTTTGAAATGCTAAAAAAAACCCTGGTATCTTCTCCTGTATTGGCATTCCCAATCTTTGACAAACCTTTCATACTAACCACAGATGCTAGTTCCAGAGGGCTAGGACCTATACTGAGTCAATACCAGGCAGGGGAGGAAAGAGTCATAGGGGTATGTTTACTAAACTGTCTTAATGTGCGCTCTGTGACGTTATCGCGCAATAAGGTACCTTATCGCGCAATAATGGTGCTTTATCAGGCGCACAGGTACCTTAGTGCGTGATAATGCGTGCAGCGGCGCAAATGAGCGCTGAAGGCGGGGACAGACTCCCGGAGGGCGGAGGAAGGCTCCCCAGGGGCGGAGAGAGAGGGTCAATGGGCGGAGAGTGGGAGGGGAGAGGCTCCCCGCACACTAATGCTGTGAAAGCCGAGGCTCAAAACTAGCGGCAGTGAAACCCTGGCGTTAGAGTCGATTTAAAGGGAAAAGAAATCATTTCCGTAAGCAATGTACAGCAAAACCAGGGAAACCAACAAAAAGTGATAAGTGTGATACATGTGCACAGAACAAAAGGGCAAATAAACAGTGAAAATGAACAGAAGAAAATGGAAAAAAAACATAACCAAGCTGGACAATAGTGATATCAATGGGAAACATCAAAAAACACTCCCAAGAAAGCTCCAAAAAAAGATATGAATTTTGGAAGGGTCTATGCTCCGTCCCCATACAAGGTGAATGAGCCCACAGTGTAATTGCGCTGAGCAGGGTTTTCGACTCCATTGGCCAGGTTTCCTATGGCGTGCACATGTTCCACAGCAGCAGGGCGGGCATATCGGAATGGGCAACTGGACAGATTCTGGAAAATGGGACACAGAGGGCTGCAGGCGGCACATGCTGTGGTGCAGCTGAGCCACATTGCGGACTAGGGTGATGCCTAGCTGGCCCATAGGACTGCTGAAACAGTAGAGCAGCCAGACAGCAACTGCTGAGGGCCCAACATGGGCATGAGTGTGCTCCCCACAGTGTCACAGGGGATAGTACCCAGCAGGTACCCCCAAGGGCACGGAAGATTGGCATGCGGTGCTGGGGGGAAGCATGGACAGCTATGCAGGCACCCCTACACCAGAACCCGCACCATAGGTAGCCGCCTACCCACACACTGGATGGCCTGAGACTGCGCTCCACCAGCACCACCAGCAGAAGGGCATGTCAGCATGGTGGCAGAGGGATACTCGTGGTGGAGGGGGCAGTGGCAGCTACCCAGAGAAGACCGTGGCCTAGCCCTGTGTTAGTGGGTGCCATGCACTGCAACAGACAGGCCCTGTCTGACGAACAGTCATGGTATCACCAGTGAATGCACAGTCTCTGTGGCAACACAGTGGTGCAGTGCACACAGCCAGTGTGTTCAGAAGCAGAAAGTTACAGATTCAAGTCCCAGCTGTGGTTCCTGCCAACCCAGTCCTCATATTTTACCCACTACTAAAACGTGCTAATACAGACAGAACCTTTATTGCAGATGACGTAAACATACAAAAAACACCTACATTTTACCCTACAGAGCACAGACACCATAAACAGGCGCATTACCTAGAGCAGAGTCTCCAAAATACAGCCCTGGAGGGTCAAACACCATTCAGGTTCCATGCTGTCTCTAATAAAGATGCCTGCACTGCATTTCTATGCGCCGCCCCCATGGTATGCAGATGTATCTCATGCATATTCATGAGGGACAGCATGAAAACCCAAACAGTGTCTGGCCCACCAGGACTGGAGTCGGGAACCTCTGCCCTAAAGCAGCGGCCAACAGGGGCAGACACACCCGCACCCACAGGCTCCATTATCCAATGCCTCCTGGAGAGGCAGGATGTTGGGCCCTGCATGCATCTCCCAATACTAGCACTTGCAATGCCACCCTAAACCTGGGAATACGGTACACAGCTATCAAAGGTTTGCTATGATTACTGGCAGATAGCAATTCCGAAGTTAAATACAATTTCTGAGTGAACTGCATCATGGCAACCTTTCTGATGTCTGTGGAGTGTGCTACAGGTCTTGTGTCTGACAGTGTTTACCACAGTATTGCATACCATAGCCATGCCTGCACTATGCCCAGGACTGGTGCGGTGGCCAGGGCTGCCAAACACCTCTGTAGTTGCACAATGCTGGCATAGGTGTGGGGAGTGTGTGTCTGTCTATCCAGTATGTGGTGGCTGCATACACCCTCCACAGCCCACACTGCTAGCACTGTTGCCAGTATTGGCCTGCCAATGTGCATAATGAGGAGCAAGGTACTGTGGGAATAGCCAGGATAGGGGGGCCTGGCCTGGATTCATCTGTACATAGCATTGGGCAATGGCTTGGACATTATAGTAGCCAGCTACCACCTGCATGGACAGGGTGGCCACAGCATGTCCTGCTGGGAGGTCACTCTCACCCTGACTGAGCAGTGACCACGTCATGGCTAGGTTCCCCCATAGTGCTATATAGTATTTCTCTCATGTGATATTTATGGTTTCTCTTTTGGGGCCCAAACAAATTTGCTTGGTGTGTATGCTGACATCCCAGTTCTGGGTACATGCAAATCCTCCAGGAACATGCACTATGGACTAGCTCGCCAACTGTCTGCAGCTAGTATGTGTCTTGCTGGAACACCTTGCAGGGTGCAGCGGCTGGAGGCTTACTGTTGGAAAATGTCAGATAGTGGTGGGCGGCAGCTGTGCATTTCCAAGCCTACTGTCTGTCTGCTATTGCTTTATGGATGTGTACAGCTCTGCATTGCCTGCCCTGTAGGGTGTCTGTTCCCCAGCAGGACTGGGGTTGATGGTCCCCTCTGCTGCCACCATTGCAGGGAGGTAGAATGTGGATCTGTTGGTGGGCGATCCTGTTTCCCACCCTGAGCCCCAGAGGGTGGGTTGTGTGGTGGTACATAATCTGCCTATGGGTCCAAACACCACCCCCCCCTTCATCTACATCATGTAACCATGGCACCAACACAGGATATGCACTATTCTGGGTGTATCATAGCCCATAAAAGCTAGACAAGACTGAGAAATACAGAAGGACACATATGTATCCTAGGTGTGTCTGCAAGAACTATCTATCACACACAGTAGCACTGATGGGGACCTGCAGCATGGCATATTTCAGCCATGAAAGGTGCTGTGGACCTGGTGCTGGGTGCCCCACCTCACCCTCAGGGTGAGCACAGTACCCGCACAATGTGACGTGGTGTAGCTACTCTGTGCCAGTACCACACACGGTCAGTTCCCCCTACCAGGCCAAGGTGCTATGGGAGTGCATACCCCATCTTGTGCCCATCTGTAGACTGCTGATTTGCATGTGTAGTGCATCATGGGTACGGGTGGGTTAACCCTATCCTGGTAACCACAGCAGACAGTTTGTGTGGTGATGTGTAGTCCTTCTGCAGCCAGCCAGGGGTTTGTTAGCAGCTATAGAGCTGTAGCCCACTGGTTACTTTACTGCTTGTGGGGCCAGAGGTCATGGGTTCAAACCCATGGTGGGGTTATTTGATAAGGCTGTCCAAGGCATTGTTTATGTTTAATGTACATTAGTGCTGCCAGCAAAAACACCCTCAGTGTACTGTAACGATAAGGCGCTCCATAAGGCCTTATTGGGTGCCCTATAAAAAGCGCCTTATCAGGTATCCTCTAATGCACTTTATAGGGTGCCCTATAGGGGACATTATAGGGTGCCTTGGCGGACAGTGCACTTTATAATGTGCCCTATGGAGTGCCTTATAGGGTGCCTTATGCGGCACCTTAGGTTACGGCACGTGAGGGTGTGTTTGCTGGCAGCACTAATTAAACTACAAATAATATGCCTCAAAAATCAATACTTACACGTAAAAGCTTATGCCTCAGCCAGCCTTATGGCTTAGGCACACTGGAGGATCAAGCTCATGACCCCTGTACCATCAGTCAGTGTATTAACCATTGTGCTACACCTCTGTTTCTTTGTTTGCATGTCTGTGCGCCTACTTAAGATTACCACGCGTTAACGTGCTTAGCGGCATCTCGCCCGATAATGTGTGCAGCGCACGTTATCGCGCGATAATCCCATTTTGCTACTTTAAGACCGAAATGCCCACTTCTTTTATGGCATCCTGCACACTAACGCCGGGCGCACGTTAAGACAGTTTAGTAAACATACCCCATAGCGTATGCCAGCCGAGGCCTCAGAAAGACAGAACGGAATGCAAGCAATTATTCTGCCTTTAAACTAGAGTTACTGGCACTAACGTGGGCCGCAACAGATAAGTTCCGGGAATACCTGATCTACAAGAAGTTTATATTACGCACCGATCACAATCCATTGAAGTATTTGGAGACCGCAAAGATTCAGGCCATTGAGCAAAGGTGGTTAGCCCAGTTAGCGGAGTTGAATTTCAAAGTTGAATATAAGCCAGGGAGACTAAACCAGAATGTAGATATCCTGTCCCGTCTGCCTGAAGAGCTAGAACCTGAAGTTGAAGATACTGAAGAAAAAGATTTTTTACGGTTAAAAACAGTAAAATCGGGAAAAGAAAGCCAGCCAAACAAAGTAATACAGATAAAGCAATTTGTATCTGTATCTGTAATAGGAGTGTGGAGTGGCCTAGTGGTTGGGGCAAGGTACTTCAGGCCAGAAGGTCAGGTGTTCAAATCCCACTAGAGGACAGCAACCTTGGGCCGGAAGGACTGGGGTTTCTAGTCCCACAGGTGCTCCTTGTGGTCTTGGGCAAGCCACTTAACACTCCATAGCCCATGTTCCCTGTAAAATAGTTATCTCCAAGTTATAATGCCCTGTTAAATGTAATTTCAGTTTGTTCAATGTAAACCGCACTGACACAGAATAGCACAGTATATAAGAGAATGTAAATAAATAAATAAATATCTGTGTTAAATAGATCTATACTTATAGAAAAACTTCAAGAAGAGATCTTTCAGAGACAACAAGAGGACTCGGTGATAAGAGTAGTGTTAGGTTGGGTAGAAGACAATCCCTCTGATGAAGTGTGGAGACAGGCTACAGTAACTGTGAAAACCACTGTGAAAACTCTGTGGAAACAAAGAGATAGATTGGTAGTAAGAAACAATATATTATATCGGAAATATGAAGATTGCCATCATGGAGATATTATATGGCAAGTGGTAGTACCAGATGCTTTAAAAAGTGAAACATTGTCTAATTTCCATAACAAAGCTGGTCACTTTGGGCTGGAAACCACTTATAAAAACATCCGCAAACAACATTTCTGGGTAAACATGAAGAAAGATATTGCAAATTGGATAGGGAATTGTTCTAGATGTTGCTTTGCTAAATTGCCATGTCCACAAGAGAGAGAAAAATTAGGTTGTTTCCACGTAACTAAACCCTTAGAAGTCTTGGCTGTTGATTTTACAGTGTTGGAAAAGGATAATAGAGGATATGAATCCATTTTAATCCTGATATGTTCACAAGGTTCACTATTGCAGTGCCCACCAGAAACCAAACTGCAAAGACAACTGCTAAAATGCTAATTACAAGGTGGTTATCAGTGTATGGTATCCCTGAGCGATTACATACAGACCAGGGTAGAAATTTTGACTCTGAAATTATCAAAGAGCTATGCAAATGGTATAATATAACTAAGACAAGAACCACCCCATACCACCCGCAAGGAAATGGGAGGTGTGAACGTTTTAACAAAACAATGCATTCCATCTTACGAACCTTTCCCGAAGATAAAAAGAGAAAGTGGTCAGAATATATTACAGAAGTAAATCAAATATTTAACAGCTCCATACATTCATCAACCGGTTTCGCACCTGTGTATCTGTTTTTAGGGGTGGAGACACTACTACCCTTCTGTCCGTTAATAACAGAGGAGATGACATACAGTTATGAGGTAAATAGTCCCGAACACTGGGTCCAAATACAAAGAGAGAAATTAAATGTTGCCTGGGAAATAGCTCGAGAGAATTTAAAAAAAAATTTCTATAAGATCAAGCGCAATTTTGACCGGAAAGCCCAAACGGTGGAATTGATACCAGGAGATAAGGCGTTGCTACGAATACAAAATTTTCTGGGGAGGCATAAAATACAAGATCTTTGGGAAAAAGAAATTTATGAGGTGATTGAAAGATTTGGTACCAATCAAAATGTTTATAAAATTCAAAATAAGGCTGGTAGTACTAAAATAGTACATAGGAATTTGCTTAAGAGATATTTAGTAGAAACTGAACATTCAGAGTCCAAATACAACCACAGAAAACTATTGTAAACCTTGATTCAGGTTTGGATGAGGAAAAGGAAAATCCAAGAGTATCCAATGCTGAAAAGTGGTATTGGGTAAGAACCTATGTCAATCTAAATAATGTAACACCTGTACAACAAAACATAAGCGTTCCTGAAGAGAATTTGGATGTGATACGTAGGTCCACTAGAGAAAATAAAGGAATGTGTTCAGTATTTCTAAGAGAAGATTATAAGTTGAATTAATTTTGGGATAGTAGAAGAGAAAACGAATGTGATATCAATATAATACCAAAGTTAGGTACTGCGATGCCTCCACTTGTGCCCATGGGCTTACAAGCTGGAAACAGCCTTATATGTCCTCCTTTGAATAAAGTTCCCTTTGAAGCCACCAGGGTATTCTGGGACTTGTAGTGCTTTTTACTCTCGAAGGACAAATGTAGATGAGTCGGTGGTTGTAAGGCAGCAAGAAAATTTATTGTGGGGATTTCCAGGGCATTCAAAGTTCAGTACACAACCAAGGCAGAAGGCTACATCTCCAAAATAAAGATGAAATCAGGATAATGAGAATGACATAACAAAACCTTTTCCACTGTTCAGCTGTTCTGCTTCTCCAACACACTCACACCGAGGACTGCCTTGTGTGGTCAGTTAACAGCAACACAGGTAAACTTATAACAGCTGTGGTTTTTCTTTTGAAAGCAAACACTTCTCACAGCACTGCTTCTTAACGTCAGCAAGTAATAAAACTCAGTGAAACACAGAATTAGCTTTCCTCAGCTCAAAGCAGAAACTGCCCTTATTTCCTATACGGTTTCACAGATTCTCAGTTCCTATTCAACACTGCAGAATCTTCTCTTAAAGATAAAGAACAGTCCATTGGAATGGGATCACATTCACAATTAGGCAAACAAGAATCTACTTGCATTCCTTCAATAGCATCAGGGCAAACAGTATCTCTCCCAGGATTATAAGCTTTCTCAAACTTTCTCTCTTTCAAGAACTCCTGGATTTGGTTCCACAGCAATTCAGCTTGTACAGGCACCTTTACATTAGGGGAGTGAACCTTTTCCTCAGAAAACAGCTTTCTTAATGCCTATAGCTTTGGAGTTTCCAAGGCTGTGCTTTTATCAGGGCTATAGCTTTTCTCATATGAAAAACTCTCTACCCACTTCTTAACAGTAGACGGTGAGGACTCAGCTTCCTGACCTTTAGAACTAGCAAATTGTCTCTCTGCTGAATTATCAGTAATGAAACTGCTGGCTTTACCTTGGGGATGTTTCCTCAGACAAATGCTGCTTTCTTTCCTCCTGAGCTCCTCCAGGCTCTGAAATGCAGGCTCCTTATGTCCTTCTCCAGTCCCTCTGAGGTAGCTGCTTTCTTGGGAGATTTCCTCTGGCTTTCTCCTCCAGCTAAGCACAGCTTCAGCTTCTCTCTCTCCTCTCTCACCTTTCCAGTTCCAACAGCTGTTCCTGTTCCTTTCTCCACGTCCACCTCTCCTCCGTTCACCTGTGCCTCTGCCTTCTGTTGCTGTCTCCATATCTGTACCTCCTGTGCCTGTCTGTCCTGTGTTCCTTGAGTCAGTGCTTCTTCCCTTGACTCTCTCTGTGTCTGTGTGTAAATCCAAATCTAACTTGCTCTGCTCTGCTAGTGGTTTTAAACACCGTTGCCTGCTGGGCATTCCCTGTTCTCTGCACCTGTGTAACCAATCGGCAGGGAAGCCTGTCTCCACCCCTGAGCTAGGGTGTGGCCTGACTTTAGCAGGGAGCTGACTTTTCCTCTGACCTGGCTTGTAATTCCCCTGCATGTGTGCATTGTCATTCACTTCAAAGGGGAAATCAGGATTTCCTTCAAGTTCCTTATCTTCCAGAGAGCTTTCATCACTACAGATCCCCCCACCCCCTTTAAGATATCACGGGCTGGTTCAATAACATTGGCACAGCTCGTGATACCATCTGAGGCTTCTGTGGTTGGGTGTGTCGTTTCTAAGCTCTCTGCTCCAGGATTCTTCATAGCTAGAGGGGCCAAAGCCACTCTGTCACGCCAGGGCTTCCAAACATTCTTGTGACAAATTTTCCGGCAGCCTCTTCTATCTTCACCCAGATAGGACACTGGCCCTACAGGCTTTCCTATCTTATAAGGCGGTTGCCTTATTATTTCTCCTGGTGGCGTCACACTTTCCTGGGCAACCAGATTCATTTCCCCTGGGCTTGGGGTCAGCACATCCTTGAATCTGGCCAGTAAGTGGGTTAAGTCCTGCTTCTGGACCCATGAAAGGCTATCACCGACTCTTGGTTTCGGGTCCCCCTTACAGTCGTCCAATTGGGGCCCGTGGTCTTCCTCCATCTTCTCTTCCACCGTCGCGGACAACCCCTGAAGGCTGGTACCTCCCGTCGAGCCAAAGCCTCCAGTTCCCCAGGTTGTTGTGGACAAGTGCGGAACCTCTTCAAGAGGGGGAAAACCTACCCACTCGCAGATCAACTGTGCAATGCGATCACCAGTGGCTATCTTGAAATCTTCTTTGCCAAAATTGTAGATGAGCACTTTTATCGCACCCCTGAAATCTGGGTCGATAACCCCAGCTCCAATGTCGATAAAGTGTTTCCAAGCAAGGCCGGAGCGCGGGGCTATGCGTCCGTAGCAGCCTATGGGTAGCTCCATTTGTAAAGCTGTGTCAACGAGTGCCTTCCCCTGCTTTGGAACTACTGTGTCTTCAGCGCTGTAGAGATCGTAACCGGCAGCGTTGGCAGAAGCTCTCTTTGGCGTTCGAGCATTGGGACTCATCTTGGAAAAGCGTAGCACAAACTTAGGCTTTTCAGTAAGCTCTTCTTTCCGGGAACAGGTTTTTCGTTCTTGCTTTCTTGGAGCTGCAAACAATGGGCTAGGAATCATCTCTGTTTTAACCTTTGTTTGAGCCAAAGCCTCTACCTGTGGACTCTTGGAGGTAGTAGCCTCTTTTGAAAACAAGCCCTGTTCCAGGCCCTTACAAAACTGTGGCCAGTCTTTCCCCAGCACTAAATTATGGGGTAGTCGGGGTACCACAGCTATGGGAATCTGTCTGCTTACACCTAAACCTTTTACTTGAAATTTGTAGACAGGGTATAGGGAGATGCCTCCATGGATACAGCGGATTTTTACTTTACTTACAGGCTGAATTGCTGTGTCCCTACTCCTGGCCTCAATTTGCCGCCAGAGCGCTTTGGACAACATGCTCTGTTCAGCACCTGAATCCAAAAGCGCAGTGGTTGCAATTCCTTGCACTTCCACTGCTATCAAAAATCCCTCCTTGACCTTAGGATGGTTCTCCGCTACCAAAGCTGTCTTTACATAATACTCTCGCTGTACATGGCCCTCTTTACCACACTTATAACATTTCCTTCGGGTAACATGGCCTTTCAACATTGGCATATACATTTTTAAAGCTTCATCATTCATCGCCACCTTCCTTTATGATATGCCACACACTGCAACCCTGGAAGCACTGCCACCTTCATGGGCACTCAATTCTGCCTCCACGAACCGTTCTGACATCATTACGGCCTCTTGTGGGGTTTTGCAGTTTTGGAGTATAAGGAAGGTTTGCATTTGTTGGGGTACAGCATCCATGTATTGCTCCAATACAAGACTATCTATAATTGACTCAACTGTCTTCCCTTCAGGAGTCAGCCATTTGTTTACTAGGGTACAGACTCTTTGACATAGGGCCTTGGGAGCCTCGCCTGATTTTAATCTAACAGCCCTTAGGAGGCGGTGGTATACTAGAGGAGTTAGCCCCAACCTCTCTCTAACTGCCTTTTTAAGCTCGTCATAATTATTGGCAAGCATAGGTGGCATAGCTCGGTAGGCCGCTAAAGCCGCCCCAGTAAGGGATGCCGCTAAACGCATGGCCCAATGCTCTTTTGGCCATCCGCTGAGGTGAGCCACCCACTCAAAACCCTCAAGAAAATCATCAATATCGTCCCTATTAGTAAGCTGTCCGAAGTTGAAAGTCCCACCAGCCTGCAAACCCAGCACGAGTGGAGCAGCTGGTGTACTGGAACCGGGAGGTGCTGCTGCTGGTCCGGTCTGCCTTCTCTGCTCCGTCAGCCATGCCTACAACAACTCTAGTAGTGGCTTCTGTTGTGCTTGTAGCTGCGCAGCATTTCTCTCCTGTGCCTTCAAGGACAAGTCAGACTGCCGCTCAAACTGATGTGCCATCCACTTTAACACGTCCTGAGCCTCGAGAGTCATCTTGAAATCCTGTGAACAAACAAACACACACAGACCAAAGAGCGATACCAAAAAAGCAAAAATGTTTCTTCACTTTTTTTTTTTTCAACAGCGAGGCTTACACCCCTTTGCCCTGGTATCCTTAACCGGCCACGGCTAGGTACCCGTTACCTGGCTTGGGTGAAGCTTTGCGCTTAACACCTGTGATGGTCTGCTGTAGTCTCTTCTGCACTGCGGTTTTCACTTTCTTGGACCCTCCTCAGCTGGGCTCCACAGCAAAGTTACTCCTCCAGCAGGTATCCTGATGATAATCTTCCGCGCATGCGTGGAATCCTCAATACTACGCCACTTGCCACGCCTCCACTTGTGCCCATGGGCTTACAAGCTGGAAACGGCCTTATATGTCCTCCTTTGAATAAAGTTCCCTTTGAAGCCACCAGGGTATTCTGGGACTTGTAGTGCTTTTTACTCTCGAAGGACAAATGTAGTTGAGTCGGTGGTTGTAAGGCAGCAAGAAAATTTATTGTGGGGATTTCCAGGGCATTCAAAGTTCAATACACAACCAAGGCAGAAGGATACATCTCCAAAATAAAGATGAAATCAGGATAATGAGAATGACATAACAAAACATTTTCCACTGTTCAGCTGTTCTGCTTCTCCAACACAGTCACACCGAGGACTGCTTCGTGTGGTCAGTTAACAGCAACACAGGTAAACTTATAACAGCTATGGTTTTTCTTTTGAAAGCAAACACTTCTTCACAGCACTGATTCTTAACTTCAGCAAGTAATAAAACTCAGTGAAACACAGAATTAGCTTTCCTCAGCTCAAAGCAGGAACTGCCCTTATTTCCTATACAGTTTCACAGATTCTCAGTTCCTATTCAACACTGCAGAATCTTCTCTTAAAGATAAAGAACAGTCCATTGGAATGGGGTCACATTCACAATTAGGCAAACAAGAATCTACTTGCATTCCTTCAATAGCATCAGGGCAAACAGTATCTCTCCCAGGATTATAAGCTTTCTCAAATTTTTCTCTTTCAAGAACTCCTGGAATTGGTTTCACAGCAATTCAGCTTGTACAGGCACCTTTACATTAGGGGAGTGAACCTTTTCCTCAGAAAACAGCTTTCTTAATGCCTATAGCTTTGGAGTTTCCAAGGCTGTGCTTTTATCAGGGCTATGGCTTTTCTCATATGAAAAACTCTCTACCCACTTCTTAACAGTAGACGGTGAGGATTCAGCTTCCTGACCTTTAGAACTGGCAAATTGTCTCTCTGCTGAATTATCAGTAATGAAACTGCTGGCTTTACCTTGGGGAGGTTTCCTCAGACAAATGCTGCTTTCTTTCCTCCTGGGCTCCTCCAGGCTCTGAAATGCAGGCTCCTTATGTCCTTCTCCAGTCCCTCTGAGGTAGCTGCTTTCTTGGGAGATTTCCTCTGGCTTTCTCCTCCAGCTAAGCACAGCTTCAGCTTTTCTCTCTCCTCTCTCACCTTTCCAGCTCCAACAGCTGTTCCTGTTCCTTTCTCCACATCCACCTCTCCTCCGTTCACCTGTGCCTCTGCCTTCTGTTGCTGTCTCCGTATCTGTACCTCCTGTGCCTGTCTGTCCTGTGTTCCTTGAGTCAGTGCTTCTTCCATTGACTCTCTCTCTGTCCCTTGAGTCAGTGCTTCTTCCCTTGACTGTTCCTGTGTCAGTGCTTCTTCCCTTGACTCTCTCTGTGTCTGTGTGTAAATCCAAATCTAACTTGCTCTGCTCTGCTCGTGGTTTTAAACACCGTTGCCTGCTAGGCATTCCCTGTTCTCTGCACCTGTGTGACCAATCAGCAGGGAAGCCTGTCTCCACCCCTGAGCTAGGGTGTGGCCTGACTTTAGCAGGGAGCTGACTTTTCCTCTGACCTGGCTTGTAATTCCCCTGCACGTGTGCACTGTCATTCACTTCAAAGGGGAAATCAGGATTTCCTTCAAGTTCCATATCTTCCAGAGAGCTTTCATCACTACAGTACTTCGTACCTTTGTAACCAAGGGAGCTAAGCAGACAATTCTGATTGATAAATTTGAAGCAATCTTGTCAGACGATAGGTAAGATTGTGAATCAGAATTGTATGTATTCTGAATCTGGGGAATATTGTTGTATCTGTGAATTAATTATATTGTAATGTGGTTGTTGAAAGTACTGTTAACATGGTTTAAATTAAATAATACAAGGGTTTGAAGGATCAAGAGGGTTTGGAGAGGGGTTGGGAGGCAGTTGAAAAGGAAAGAGGACTATAGAATAGGTTAGAAACTAAGGAAGGGGACACATCTTTGAAGTTAGTGAGGGGAGGGTAGAAATGGGGTAAGTGAAAGTGGAAATTAAAGGGACTGGAGGTAGAGATGAAATGAATTATAGGGAAGGAGCTGGAGGTAATTAAAGAAAATGGTAGATGAGGCTGGGGAGGGGATGAGTACAGAGCAAAGAAATGGGGGACTAGAAAGTGGGTGAAAGACAGGGGAATAAGACCGAAGAAGGAATGAGACAGATGTGGGAAATGGGAGTACTAGGTTGGTAAGATTAGGAAATGGAAAGCTGGATAAGTAGGTGAAACAAGAGAGACTGAGGGGCAGAGGGAGGAGACAAGGAGGAATTAAATCTAGCTATAGTTAAGTGTGAAGAACTCACTAAAATAGAGGCTTTAACCCTTGCATATAATTAAAATTGATTGATAAAGACATACTCCCTTTTAGAGGTTTCTGCTTTTAAGGGCATAAATCCTGTGGCATGGATGTTTGTTATAAGCCTTGGGAATTACAAACCTAAGCATACAGACTGTTAAGAGTAAACCCCAAAATGGATTATAATGAGAAAAACTTTTAAAATTGCCAAAAAGTGCTGGACTGACTATTTAGTCAGGAAAAGGAGGGTTGGCTCTTGCATCAGACTGCAGCCCATTGTGCTATACCAATATGGGTTTTATCATACTAATGGCTGGCTACAGAAAGAGTGCAGGTCACCGAACAAACTGTCTGCTGTGGTTACCAGGATAGGATAGAACCAACAGTACCCATAATGCAATTCAAATGCAGAACAGCAATCTACATCTGATCACCAGATGGGGTATGCACCTCTACAGTACATCAGCTTGGTAGGGGGGAATGACCGTGCGTGTTACTGGCACAGCGTACCTATAGGCCATGCCATTGTGCGTGTTCTGTGCTCACCCTGAGGGTGAGGTTGGGTGGCTAGCACCAGGTCCGCAGAACCCGCATTGGGTGAGGTAGGCTTTGCTGCAGGTCTCTATCGGTGCCGGTGTGTGACAGGTATTTGTTGCAGACACCCTTAGGAGTTTTCTGTGTCCGTTTGTATTTCCCAGTCATATCTGGTCCTTGTGGACATTGGTGCACCCAGCATAGTGCATATCCAGTGTGCTTGCCATGGTCGCTTGTTTCAGGAGCAGGGGTTTATCAGGTTGCACATGAGGATGATGGATGTAGCAAACCACCCTCTCTGGGTCAGGGTGGGGGACATGATCTGCCCCCAACAGACAGAGATCATAGGTTGAATTCCTCTCTGTTCCCCTTTTTTATGCCTGTCCTACATAACTACATTCCATTCCTGTAACAGTCATATTCACCATGATTTTATGAGACATGGCACACATTCTTCCTCTTGAAACTGATAAAATATTTACAAGTCTTTATGTAATTTATCCACCTACGCCTAAAACCCGCTTTATTTGATCATATTTAGTAGTAGTTGTATCCGTTGCAATAAGATTCACATTGTATCCTTTACGTTTGCACCGGGCAGCTAGTTAACAGTTTGAGCTAGGATACTTTTCACCCTTCCCTCTTTTTAAGTTTTTATTAGTTTTTTAAATTAAATTTTACAGAAAATAGGACAATTTCTAGAGATTCAATTATCCTACACATCACCGTATGGTCCTAAGGTATTTTTTCCTTTTTCACTCCAATCTCCTTGTGTTCTGGTTTGAAATTAAAAATTATTTGTTCATTTTTTAACCTCTCTTCCTTTTATACGTTCTTTTGTTTTTAGACATTTAATTGTAGCCTTCATCTTTTGAATTTCTCTGTTTTAGTATTTATGACTTGATTATTGTTTATACATTATTTATTACAATTGTTATAAAGTGTGTTTATATATTTCTTTCTTTCGTTTAAGTTGTTCATATAATATTTAAGTTCTTTTACATGCACTAGTTTATTATATGTCACTTATATATGATATTTGGCTGTCTGATCTTGGTTTTATTTACACATTCATTATTATCTGATTTGTTGTATTTTTCATGTTGTGGTTTATATGTATGGTTTCTTATATATATATATATTTTTAATTATGTTATTACTTATGGTTTTAACTTTTCTTTTATATATTTGTTTTAGGAGTCGTTATTTAAAATGTTTAAATTGTTTTTTTTATGCTTTTATAGTTTTATGGTGTGCCTCACCCCTGAAGAAGTTTTTTATAAAACACGGCCTGTGTTGGGTTTGGCCCTCCCTACATTTTATAAGGACCAATAAAAAGTTGTGAGTTGTAAATACTGTCTACGTCCTTGTACTGTTTTCGTCTATGTGTGTGTGCCAGCTGTGTGGCGTTCTGCCCTACTGTGAAGGCTGCTACCTCATGTCCTGCACTGGTACACATTTCTGCATTGCGGCTCTTCATGCTTGCCTCTCCTGTGTCTGCTCTGCATGGCACTACCACTCCTCTGTCCCCCTGTCATTGCACTTATCCTGCCACTTCTACCTCCTCCGGTGGACACATATTCCCATCCTCTGCCACACACTGTCATTGTTGCACTTTACAGTACCATCACCCTGTGCATCGGTACAGCTGTCCCCGATATGTTTGTCCACTTTACCAGCTGCCACATGGGCTGCACGCAGATTTGGCAGGTCCATCAGCTCCGACATCTACTTCCTTCCATCACTTGTTCATTGCCTTTCCTTGGTGCTCTGTGCAGCGTTAGGGTTACATCTGTGTTTAGCCCATACAGTTCATGCTTGTGACCTTGGGGCACCTTACTGCCCCTGGGCACCATATCTTGTGTCACTTTAGCCTCCTTGGGGCATCTTTAGCGGCACCTTAGGTTCGACCAGCTTATGGGGCACCTTATATGCTGCCTTGGAGGTTGCCAACCTTTTGTGCCGCCCTCTGGGGCACATTATCACCCACATTGCATGACATTGTGCTTTATGATGTGCATTATGGTGTGCCCTAAAAGGTGCAATAGGTTGCGGCACTGGGGTGAGGCTTCTTTTGGCTGACAGCACAGATTGTTGGGATGTGTCTGATTGTTACAAGCAGCAAAAGGAATTGCCACAGACAGCTTTTAAACTGAGCCCACTGAGGGATCAAACTCATGACCACTGTATCAGCAGTCAACGTCTTCACCAGTGTGCTATGCCTCTCTTGCTTTGATCACAGGTCACCGCGCGAAGTTAAGGTTAACGCGCGATAACGTGCCGGCTCCCTCTATCACGCAATAATGGACAAGATGCCCTCTATCACGCGAAAACCAGCCATTGCTACCTTAACGCCGGAATGCCCACTACCAGGGCCGGATTTACCTTGAGTGAGGCCCTACGCCAGCAAAAATTGTGGGCCCCCAGAAAAGATAAAAACGAGCACGCCGGATCAGCTGCGCGCTGTTGGCCCTGACGTCATAATTAAACTGGGAATCCCAAAAGCCAAACTTGGAATGTACAACACTGTAGAAATAAAACTATACATTAATTTGCTCTTGTACCAAACAAAGCGCAGACGTTAATGATGCACATTTACCAGAGCTGACATATTCCAATTAATAAATTCAAAATAAAGAGATATTTTTCTACCTTTTGTGCATTTTTTTCAGCTGCAATTGCTCCAGCCACTTTCTTCTGGTTTCTTCGTGTCTTCTGCTAACTCTCCATCGTCTGCTGTCCATTTGTCCTTTCTTCTCTCTTCTAGTTTTTTTCCATTCTCTCTCTACATCTGCTTTAACATACTAATCTTTCTCCTTTTGCTCTTTCCTCATTCCTATTTCATCCACTCAAATTTTACCCCTCCATCCTCACTTACTCTCCCAATACCCGGCCAATTGTAGATTTTTTATCCCTCCCACACAAAATATTTTTCCCTTCTCCATTTTACTCTTCCAGCCCCATCCCATTCTAATCCTCCCCCAACATCAGCTCCCTTCTAGTTCCAGCCTCACCCAGCATCCATTCCCTTCTAGTCCCTGCATCAGCCCATATCCAGTCCTAACCACCCATCAGCCCATTTCCAGTCCTAGCAACCCCCCAACCCAATACCAGTCCTAGCCCCCATCAACCCACTTCCAGTCCTAACCCCCCATCACCCCATTTTCAGTTTAAGCCCCCTCTATAACCCATTACCAGTCCTAACCCCCCATCAGCCCACTTCCAGTCCTAACCCCATCAACCCATTTCCAGTCAGCCCCCCATAGCCCATTGCCAGTCCTACCCCCCCCCCATCAGCCCACAGCCCATTACCAGTCCTAACCCCATCAGCCCACCTCAAGTCCTAACCCCTCCCCATCAGCCCATTTCCTGTCCTAGCCCCCCCCCATAGCCCATTATCAGTCCTAACCCCCCCATAGCCCATTACCAGTCCTAACCCCCTATCAGCCCACAGCCCATTACCAGTCCTAACCCCATCAGCCCACCTCCAGTGTTAGCCCCCCCATCAGCCCATTTCCAGTCCTAGCCCCCCCATAGCCCATTACCAGTCCAAACCCCCTCCCAACAGCCCACAGCCCATTACCAGTCCTAACCCCATCAGCCCACCTCCAGTCTTAACCCCCCAGCCCATTTCCAGTCCTAGCCCCCCCATAGCCTATTACCAGACAGCCCCCATCAGCCCACAGCCCATTACCAGTCTTAACCCCCTCCATAGCCCATTACCAGTTCTAACCCCCCAGCCCACAGCCCACAGCCCATTACCAGTCCTAACCCCATCAGCCCACCTCCAGTCTTAACCCCCCCCCAGCCCATTACCAGTCCTACCCCCCATCGGCTCAAGTAAAATTGAATAGTTAAAAAAAAACGCTGGCTGCGGCCGTCCCGCGGGGCCCCCTCTGCCCGGCTGAATCCCTCCATGCCGGCTTTGAGAGGCGCGAAGGGAGAGTGTCTCCCTCGTGTCTCTGTTAAGCCTGCAGGGGCAGATGGGAAATTTCCCATCAGCCACTGCGGACTTAACAGAGACGCGAGGGAGACACTCTCCCTTCGCGCCTCTCAAAGCCGGCACGGAGGGATTCAGCCGGGCAGAGGGGGCCCCACGGGACGGCAGCAGCCAGCGTTTTTTTTTTTAAACTATTCAAAAGCCGGCATGGAGGGATTCAGCTGGACAGAGGGGGCCCCGCGGGACAGTTCATGCTGCCGCGGTAGCAGCCAGCGTTTTTTTTTAAACTATTCAACTTTTGTGGGCCCTTGCCAGCTGTGGGCCCTACGCCACGGCGTAACTGACGTATAGGTAAATCCGGCCCTGCCCACTACCTTATATGGCATTCGTCACATTAACGTTGCAACTAGCACCGGTAACATTAGGACCATTTAGTAAACATACCCCTTGGTCTCAGGCCTAAAAAGAGCAAGGATTTATTCTGCCACAGCATTGGGTCAGACTTTGGAAGGAAAGGATTCTGCATTTCCTGACAACCCTGCAATTGCAAGGCTGAGCATTGCAACTGCCAGTGAACAAATTGAACTGCCATCCAACTAGTGAGATCCCAACCATAAATAAACTGAAGAAAGAAAACCTGATTTTTTTCCTAGCAGGATTTGGATGGGACTGGGCCTGTATCCAGCTCCAAATAGAATTTATAGTACTTGTGCAATATTCTCAAAAATCATTGGGTTTCAATTACAAAATTGACTACTTTAGCTGAGTTAAAGAAAAACTGCCTTGGTTTCTGTTGTCAGCCAGCAATGCAACCTTTTAATTTACATAGTCTAGCAGTTTACCTTAATTGCTGATTTACTTTGGAATATATTGTTATATTTCTGTCTTTAGTTTGCTTTGCTAAATATCTGTATTATTTTTTCTTTGTGAGTTGTTTCTTGTTCATAAGAGTAAAAGAAAAGATTTGATTCAAGTATTTTTTTTATCTGCTTTTATGCTGAACACAGTATATTATACCACAGGGCTCAGTACCTACTATTTCATTTAGGGTTAACCAATCTCACTACATCCAATACAAATTATGTGGACTCTGGATTTTCAAGGAGCTGGAGCGCATATCTAAACACCAAAAATCTCCAGCCTCTTTAAGATGTCTCGGGGCCTGTATCCTGCAAATTTCAATAAACAGCAGATCAGAAAAGGCAGCCTTGGGGTACATAAATAAAAAGTAGATGAGAAAAATGAAGGATAAAAGATGGACCAGAAGGATTAACTTCAGAAAGAGAGATGGAGGGAAGGAAGGGAAGAAGATAGGGAGAGTGAAGAAATAGAAAAGGGGAAGTTAAGTAAGTTAAAAGGAAACACCAGAGTTTAACTTAAGCCAGTAACCATGCCGGCTGAAAATGTACCCCTATTTGCACAACTCATACTATAAGATTGATCTCAAGAGGAGGGGCATAAAATAAAAACTTGGTTCAGAGCACCACAATCTGTTTAGGTGGTCCTGCCTGGGATGAAAGGGTTGGGGCTGAGAGAATTATAAAGAATATATGTATGTGTGGCAAAAAACACGTGTGTCAGGGATGGAGAGAGAGAAAACTAATCGATGCCCATCTGAGAGGAGGAGGAAAAAATTTGCCTCTCCCCCCATTACTATTCCCTAACCCTTGTACCCGTAAACAAAAGTCGAACTATGCTCATGCAGAGGGGACATACTGCAACTGGCATTTGTTTACAGTACATCAGTTGAGACAGGGGCATGCAGCAGGAGGAAGGCCGCTTCAATCCATTATGGGACCTGGGGAAAACTTTTCTAGTAGGGCTCCTCCCCATTGTCTGGGAACCCTCTCTCCTCATCCATGGACCCCCCCCCCTCCTGCTACCCCTGCTGCCCCTCTCAAGGACATGCATTAGCAGTGACACATAAAAGGCAACGCAGCACCAGTTGCCTTCTTTTCTGGTGCCGTGGTGCCGTTCATGCTTCTACTTCCTCTCCCCTTCGATGAATCAGAGGGGGAGGTGGAAGCAGAAGTGCAAATAGCACCATGGCACCAAAAAAAGATGGTAACTTCAGCACCACAGTGTCTTTTTTATGTATTGCAACCACTGCACATCCCAGAAAGGTGCGGAAGCAGTGATAATAGGCAAGGGGCCAAAAGCAGGATTGCTATTACCCATGGTTAGCTAGTCCCCCATTGTGCAGAGGCCTGGAGTAGCTGCTCCTTTTGCCCAGAGGTAAAAGCGGCCCTCAGCAGGAGTATCCAGAACCTAGAGCAGCAGAGGTTCCAGCAGCAGAGGGAGACAGAGAGAGATTGAGGGGACAGGATGGGCCAGGGACAGGATCCTCAGGCCAAATTTTGGTCACAATCCATTCCTGCTCCCAACTCTGTCTTTCCTTTAATCCAATTTCAGAATAACTGAACTGCCTGGCTTGGCTTCTGAATTCAGACAAATTAATGGATTCTGTGATAACTCATTCTTCACTTCCCTTATTCCCTGCTGTCCTTCTCTTTTTCTAGGCCAGTGGTTCTCAACCCAATCCTCTAGGACCCCCAGGTCAGGCAGGTTTTCAGGATATCCCCAATGAATATGCATGAGATAGATCTGCATACAATGGAAGCAGCACTTGCAGATCTATCCCATGCATATTTATTATGGATATCCTGAAAATCTGACTGGCCTGGGCAGGGTCCCAGAGGACTGGGTTGAGATCCACTGTCTAGACTAAGGAAGATGTGACTGGTCTGGTAGAAAAGCTGAGTCCCTTCCTCTTCAGAACTCTTAACATAGGATCAAATCTCCTAGTCTGTTTTTTTTTCTCTTTACAGATCTTATTTCCCTGCTCTTTCTTCAGTGGGGCTAAAATTCATTGCAATTTCAGTTTCCTATTCTCTTGGTTGATTTCTTTGTTCTGCCCGACCCAGTAACTCCATGAGAAAACTAAATATGTGGGGGTTAATAATTCAAATACATTTTTACTGGTGCAAATGCAAATATAAAGAAACTGCTTTAGTTTCTCCTCATTGTAAATCACCGAGAGAAGAGAATTATAGCAATTGGTAACAATTTTTTCTGGGGGGTTTTCTTTACCTTTCCATTATAAACACTTTTTACTCAAGCCATTTATAGACATAAACCATAATATTGAGTCCAATCTATAAAGAGCTTTACTGGATCAATGAGTATGTGATGCTCTTATATTTTTTTAAATGTTACTTCTCTCTCTTTCTCTCCCTCTCTCTGTATCTCTCTCTTTTTACAGCTAGCCCACATAGCAAGCCAGTGGCATGGTCAAACATACTGTGTATGATTATCAAATGCTTACTGAAAAGGATAATTATGATCTACATTTTAGAGCTACCAGGCAACACTAACTCTGCCATCTGGCCAGGGTCCTGTAAGAGTGCTGCTAATGTATCCTTGTAAAGAAGAAACCAGTTTAATAATTGAACTGTTACTGTACTTATACTGAAGGATTTTACAGCTAAGAAGTGATATAAAAAATTTTGTAGCCATCAATTTGAAGTCACACTCTACACTGGCTTCCCATACTGCTTCATATTCAATTCAAATATTTTTTCACAAAGCTCTTTATACTGGTACTCCCCTATTTCTCTCTTCATTAATCATTCTCCATACCCCATATCAGGTGCTTTTCTTTCTTCATGCCAATTGTCTATTCCTTCCTCCAGTATCTTTCACAAAATATGAATCTTCTAGGCAATCAACTTTTTATGTTAAAGCCCCCAGGTTATGGAACAATCTCCATCAAAAAAAACTCTTACACATATGTAAATTGAGTCTAACAACTTCTTTTTCAGCAAGCATTTGGTTGCAAACCTCAGTAGATTTGAGATGGCATCTGGGTCAGTCTGTACAACTCTTACAATTGTGGTCAACTTTATTGGCACTCTTGCATTTTAACTACGTTGTCTGCAATAGCTTGAGAAATAATTGGAAATATTCTAACTGTATATCATCATAATATTTTAATAGTATGTTCAGAGGTATACAGCAAAAAAAGGATGTCTGTGCAACTTAAACATAGTAATTTCTGAGAAAAAAACAAAATATGACCTGGACAGGATTAATGGCACCCTTCAATAATATTTCATTGCACAACCCTTGGCAGTGATGATAGTCTCCGATCGTTTCTTGTAGCCATGTATAGGTTTCATACATCTATCTTCTGGTAGTTTCTCCCCACTCTTCAAGTGAGATTTGTTCCAGCTCCTGAATGTTTCCAGGATTCCTTTTACCAATGGCAGATTTCAGCTCTTTCCAAAGGTTCTCAATTGGATTGAGATCAGGACTCATTGCTGGACAGTTTTAAATAGTCCATTTTTTCCTTTTTAACCATTCTTTTGTATTTTTGGATGAATGTTTTGGGTCATTGTTCTGCTGGAGGACCCATGACCTTCAACCCAGACCTAGCTTTCTGACACTAGGTAGCACATCTCGCTCCAAAATACCTTGGTAGTTCTCTGACTTCATGATTCCTTTAGTATGTTCCAGGCCTCCAGTGCCTGAGGCAGCAAAACAGCCCCATAATATTTGGAACCTCCACCATATTTAAGTGTAGGAAACTTCATTTCTTCAAAGAGCTCAAGTTTGGTTTCATCTATTCACAGAACATTTTTCAGGAAGGATTGTGGTTTCTCAAGGTGGGTTTGGGCAAAGGCCAGGCATGCCTTTTTATGTCTGTCTTTGAGCAGTGGAATCCTCCTTGACCATCATCATGAAGTCCTTATTTAGTGCACAGTGTATGATGCTGGTTGAAATCACCACTCCAGATTGCTCCAGATCAGCATTAAGCTCTTTGGATGTTGTACGTAGTCTTTTTCCAACAGTTCACACTAACCTCCGAAGACGTCTTGGATTAATTTCACTCCTCTCACCACATCCTGGGTGGTTCTTGACAGTTCCATGAGCAGAAAACTTCTCAATAAAATTTGGGTATCTTTACTAAACCGTCTTAATGTTACTGGCGTTAGTTGCAGTCTTACTGTGACGAATGCCATATAAGGTAATGAGCGTTCCGGTCTTAAGGTAGCATTTCAGGTTCTCACGCGATAAAGTCCGTTATCGCATGATAGAGGGAGCCGTGGCACGTTAACACGCGTTAGCCTTAAATAGGCGCACTGACTTGCAACTGTAGCAACAAAGGTGTAGCACAATGGTTAATACATTGACTGATGAAACAGGGGTCATGAGTTCAATCCCCCAGTGGGCTTAATGAGTAAGGCTGTCTGAGACATTGCCCTTTACTTTAAATCAGTGCTAACTGAGGCATTTTCTTTTTTAATTTAAATTAGTGCTGCCAGCAAACACACCATCACAGTGCCGTAACCTAAGATGCCGCATAAGGCGCCCTATAAGGCACTCCAGAGGGCACATTATAAAGTGCACTGTCCACCAAGGCACCTTGTAATGTTCCCTATAGGATGCCTTAAGGTTACAGCACTGTGAGGGTGTTTTTGCTGGCAGCACTAATTAAATTAAGGAAATGCCTCAGACAGCCCTATCAAATAACACCACTGTGGGATCAAACCCATAATCCCTGCTTTCACAGTCAATGAAGTAATCAGAGGGCTACATCTCTATAGCTACTAGAAAATGCCTGGCTGGCTACAGAAGGACTGCAGGTCACCACACAGCCTATCTGCTGTGGTTACCAGGATAGGGTTAACCCACCCGTACCCATGATGCACTGTACATGCAGATCAACAGTTGTCGTGGCGCCAGGCAGATGGTGCCTGTAAAAGAAGAGAAAAACACTCAGGGTAGTTTTAAAAGCAGCAGTGCAGAGCACATGGCTAGGGGTTGTCGGGGGCAACCAAGCAAAACAGAAGCACAGGCTGTAGAGAAACGCCCAGAGTTAACATTACATCACAGCTCATTAGCAAAGCAGAGACAGCTGCATAGAGTTGAGCAAACGCAGCTCTCAAGGTATGACGCAGATAAAAATAGGTCAGCCTTGAGCAGAGCAGAGTCACAGAGAGAGTCACGGCAAGAGCCACGGAGAGTGTCACGTAAGGAGTCTCGTACAGAGACAGAGGCTGAATTTGGAGCAGATTCAGCTGGAAAGCCACGTAGAGAGAAACATACAGGCACACGTGGGAAAGGAAGGAAGTACAGAGACGCCAGCGAGGAGTCAGACCCAGTCTCTGATGTTGAGGGAGACAGAGACCCAGGGAGGACTCAAGCCAGAGGAAAGTACAGCACTCAGAGAAACCAGGAGCCATACCTTGAAGGTTCAGAGGTGGAATCAGTCTGCAGCTCAGAGGGGTTTATCCAAACGGAGCTCACCAAGGTTAGTGCTGAGAAGTTAGGCTGCACTAAGCCTGGGACCGTGTGGGGCCAGAGGGAGTCTCCACATTATAAACCACGAGGAGCAGGGAGAAGAGAAATCCACCATAGCAGGAACCTGGGGAGACAGAATACTTATCCCAGTGATATTTCTCATGCTTTAGAGCAACGTCCTGTGAAAGGAAGAAAAGGGAAGAAAAGCTTTCACTTCCCGTTCACACACGAGCCAGGCAGAGCACAGCCTGAGAGCCATAATACCTTGTCTAGAGGAGCACTGAGGTTTACCCCCAGTGGTCACGAAGTGTGTGGCTCACTAAAGAAAGACTCCATAGTATATGGTAGGGAACCTTTCCACAGTGAGAGGGGGGAGTGGTGCTCAGACTCAGCAGAGAGGAGAGAAACAAGCTCTTATCCAGAATACAGCCCAGCAAGACATAATTATCAGGACTCACCGGAAGATATGGACTGTGCAGTTGGTGAGGATAATTCTGAAGTGTGTAAAATGGATTGTACGCTTGTCTTCTCAGATGGCATAACCTCATTTTGTTAGAAGCCTAAGAAAGCTGTCTGGAGTGAAATCTGTGAGGACAGATTTCACAGTTAAAAGTGCCTGATTAAAAACCCTGTTTTTCCCTTCTTTTTGGTTCAGTTAAAGCTGCCATTAAGCATTTCTGTTCCAGTTGTAGTCCCACCTTTATGTTACACCAGTTGTATGGTTTATTTGCTTTTGATATGTTGTTGCAAGAATTCTCCCGGGACGGGAAATAAAGCCTCTTTAAGCATAGCTACTCGACCACAACTACCTCCTTATTTCGACTAGCTATAGGGACCCAAAAATCCCTGAGGGCAGCATAGTCCTTGCTACAGAAAAGAGGAGCAACCCCAAAGCCCTAGGCTCCCGCCTCGTGAGCCAGCCAGGAGGTTGACAAGTGGCGTAGTTGGCAGGATTTTTGCGCAAGATTCAAAAAGCACAAAAGGACTACAGTTTGCCGGAAGGAAAGCAGTCATCCGGAAGGTGAGAGAACCGCAACGGAAGCTTTCTGCAACCAGGAGTGGAACCCGGGACAACTTTCTCACAAGCTGGCCCCTGCATGGAGACTAAGGTAAAAAGTACCTGGTCAGACGCGGGGAGGATACAGTGAGAAAGGGTGGGGTGCTGGTGGGCAGAGAGGGGGCGGTGGGAAAAAAAAAAGTGTGTGTTGGTATCGCACTTGGTTTTTGTTTTGTTTTATCTCTCTAGGTATACCAAGGCGGAAGGATGGAGCCCTTGGATGTAGCCGGATGGATGAAGACGCAATGGGATAAGCAAGTCGAGCTTATCCAGTTCATGCAGCAGCAAACAGCAAGGACCATCCAGGAGCAGCAGCGGCCATTATTAGAGACATTGGATGCGCTTTTAAAGAAGCCCAGAGATGTCAATGAGGACGTCCCCATGGCTCTACAAGCCGCTGGTATAAGGTCGTATGGTGCCTTTGCAATAGGACAGCTGCAGCCACAGGACAATGTGGACGATTACCTGGACGCATTCGAAAGGATAGCGACTACACTGAATTGGCCTGAGGAGCAGTGGGCTACACGCTTTGCCCTATCGCTCACAGGAGAGGCCCTTTCAGCGTACAAAGCTATGCCTGCAGAATTGGCCTCCAACTATAAGGAAGTAAAAAAGGTGGTAAAGGATAGATTGGGGCTTACCCCACTTCACTATCAGCACATGTTTAGGGAAGCAGTAATAGGGCCTCAAGAGACTCCCAAAGCGCTAGCCCAGAGGCTAAAGAGTATAGCAAAGAAATGGTTGTTAGCTGAGGGAAGTTCTGTGGAGACAGTGCTTGACAAAATTGTATTAGAACAATTTATGGAGGCTGTTCCAAAAGGGCTTAAATCCTTTTTAACCCTCCAGCACTGCCAGTCCTCAGAGGATGCAGCCTCTTTAGCCGAGCGATATTTCGCGGCTGAGAGGACTGACACCGCAGGCCAAGGTAGTTGGTTGGCAGCTGGGAGGAGGAAAAGTAGCTGTAAAGGAAAATATGTGTCTGATGGAATGTATAAGCCTGCCAAGCTAAATGTGAATGTCTCTGATGAAAATGTTTGTTCTATACCCAAAGGTAAATGTTTTCGGTGGGGAAAAACAGGGCACTATCAGAGATCCTGCACCGAGCGCACAGTCCTGGTGACAGGGACAGAGGAAGCAGAGCGGGATGAATTCCACGTCCCAGTCCAAATAGAAGGTACTTACGCAATGGCTCTACTTGACTCGGGGGCTGACCAGAGCATGATTTCAGAGAAGTTCTGGGCAGCTATTGAGGGGCACCGTCAGTCGCCCCCGAGTCAAGCAGAGGGACAAGTCAGGGTTAAGTGCGTGCATGGCGCATCTGTCCCTTATCCCATACACAATGTTATAGTACAAGGGTGGGGCTCCCTCCAAGAGATGAAGGTGGCCATAGTTCCCGAGCTGCTCGAGGATGTGATACTGGGGAAAGATTGGCCTCCCTTCCGTACTATATTGGAAAACGGCTGGGGTGTTAAACTTGGGCTAGTATCCACTCGCTCTCAAGTAGAACCCTTAGAGAGGGGAGAGGAGGCAGTGGAACATACAGAGGAACCCGAAGAGGAGGAAAATGCCCAAAGGGAGGACCCAGGGGAGGAAGGGATAGATATTCTCCCCAATCACGATGACCTTGTACAGCCTCCTGTTAAAGTAGGGAGGAAAGATAAACCTAAGAAGCGTAGGGAGAGATACGCTAGGACCCGGGGGAGGGCCGAGCTAGAGGATGCTGTAGGGTTGCCCTGGGTGCCAGCAGAGGTCGTAAGGAAATTTCCCTCATTCCCAATGGAACAGAGAGCTGATCCAGCGCTTAAAAGGGCGTTTGAGTGGGCAGAGGAAGTTAGACCGACCTTACCAAGGTTTTTCTTGGAGAATGATCTCCTGTACCGAGAGTGTATAAACCCTCATACCGGTGCCATCCGAAAACAATTAGTAGTACCCGTGACCTTTAAAGCTAGCGTACTAAGATTAGCACATGACCACCCAGTGGGGTGTCACAAGGGGATCCAGGGGACGCTGGACCAAATCTTAGCTAGGTTTTATTGGCCCGGGGTTTTTAAGGAGACGCGTCAATTTTGTGAGGCATGCCCCAGCTGTCAAAGAGTGACAGTCACAAAGCCTAAGGCAGTACCCATGGTGCCGACTCCCATCATAGCGGCTCCTGTAAGCCGATTGGGTATCAATATAATAGGGCCTATGGTGAGGACACCAAGAGGTTTCAAATATATCCTGGTCATAGTTGACCACGCCACCAGGTTTCCTTGGGCCATTCCCCTAAGAAATACATCAGCCAAAGTGATAGCCTTAGAGTTAGTAAGACTCTTCTGTGAGATAGGCTTTCCAAGGGAAGTCCTGACGGATCAAGGAAGTAACTTCCTCTCAAAACATCTGGCGATGGTATGGGAAGCCTTCGGCATTCGCCATATAAAAACATCCGCCTACCATCCGCAGGCTAATGGGATAGTAGAACGTATGAACTAGTCCATAAAGCAGCTATTACGCAGAGGGCTGAAGAAGGGGGAAATGAACGAATGGGACACATTGCTGCCATTCACACTGTACGCATGCAGGGAGCGCATACAGGCGTCCCTGGGGGCATCTCCATAGGAATTGCTGTTCGGCCGTGCTCCGAGAGGTGTCCTGGACATCCTACAAGAGCAATGGGTAGAGCCGAGCATGCAGGAGGTTGGGGTACCCCAATTCCTTAAGGAACTACGACAGTGCCTAGAGAGGACATCTAGGGCCTCTAGAGAAAATTTGCAAGCCTTTAAGAATAAGCAGAAACAGTATTACGACAGGGGCACCAGACCAAGGCAGCTAAATATAGGCGATAAAGTGCTTATACAAGTAGCCGACCCCGGACCGAAATTCGAGTCCCGGTGGAAGGGCCCAGGTACAGTCATAGGGAAGGTTGGTCCAGTATCCTACCGGGTACAAAATGAGAGGGGCCACCAACAGACCTATCACATAAACCTACTCAAGCTGTGGAAGGATAGGTCTGCAAGTGCCAGCCTAGTTACTGTTGTTTACCGTGAAAGGTACCAGACAGAGTTGCCCCGAGAGAGGTCCCGAATGGAGATTCCGGGCTGTCAGGTAAAAACTGCAGCCCGTAATATTTTAAGGAGGGGGAATCTGTCATGGCGCCAGGCAGATGGCGCCTGTAAAAGCAGAGAAAAACACTCAGGGTAGTTTTAAAAGCAGCAGTGCAGAGCACATGGCTAGGGGTTGTCGGGGGCAACCAAGCAAAACAGAAGCACAGGCTGTAGAGAAACGCCCAGAGTTAACATTACATCACAGCTCATTAGCAAAGCAGAGACAGCTGCATAGAGTTGAGCAAACGCAGCTCTCAAGGTATGACGCAGATAAAAATAGGTCAGCCTTGAGCAGAGCAGAGTCACAGAGAGAGTCACGGCAAGAGTCACGGAGAGTGTCACGTAAGGAGTCTCGTACAGAGACAGAGGCTGAATTTGGAGCAGATTCAGCTGGAAAGCCACGTAGAGAGAAACGTACAGGCACACGTGGGAAAGGAAGGAAGTACATAGACGCCAGCGAGGAGTCAGACCCAGTCTCTGATGTTGAGAGAGACAGAGACCCAGGGAGGACTCAAGCCAGAGGAAAGTACAGCGCTCAGAGAAACCAAGAGCCATACCTTGAAGGTTCAGAGGTGGAATCAGTCTGCAGCTCAGAGGGGTTTATCCAAACGGAGCTCACCAAGGTTAGTGCTGAGAAGTTAGGCTGCACTAAGCCTGGGACCGTGTGGGGCCAGAGGGAGTCTCCACATTATAAACCACGAGGAGCAGGGAGAAGAGAAATCCACCAAAGCAGGAACCTGGGGAGACAGAATACTTATCCCAGTGATATTTCTCATGCTTTAGAGCAACGTCCTGTGAAAGGAAGAAAAGGGAAGAAAAGCTTTCACTTCCCGTTCACACACGAGCCAGGCAGAGCACAGCCTGAGAGCCATAAAACCTTGTCTAGAGGAGCACTGAGGTTTACCCCCAGTGGTCACGAAGTGTGTGGTTCACTAAAGAAAGACTCCATAGTATATGGTAGGGAACCTTTCCACAGTGAGAGGGGGGAGTGGTGCTCAGACTCAGCAGAGAGGAGAGAAACAAGCTCTTATCCAGAATACAGCCCAGCAAGACATAATTATCAGGACTCACCGGAAGATATGGACTGTGCAGTTGGTGAGGATAATTCTGAAGTGTGTAAAATGGATTGTACGCTTGTCTTCTCAGATGGCATAACCTCATTTTGTTAGAAGCCTAAGAAAGCTGTCTGGAGTGAAATCTGTGAGGACAGATTTCACAGTTAAAAGTGCCTGATTAAAAACCCTGTTTTTCCCTTCTTTTTGGTTCAGTTAAAGCTGCCATTAAGCATTTCTGTTCCAGTTGTAGTCCCACCTTTATGTTACACCAGTTGTATGGTTTATTTGCTTTTGATATGTTGTTGCAAGAATTCTCCCGGGACGGGAAATAAAGCCTCTTTAAGCATAGCTACTCGACCACAACTACCTCCTTATTTCGACTAGCTATAGGAACCCAAAAATCCCTAAGGGCAGCATAGTCCTTGCTACAGAAAAGAGGAGCAACCCCGAAGCCCTAGGCTCTCGCCTCGTGAGCCAGCCAGGAGGTTGACACAGTCTACAGATGATCATAAGATGGGGTTTGCACCCCCACAGCACCTCGGCCTGGTAGGGGGAACTGACCGTGTGTGTTACTGGCACAGAGTAGCTACAGACCAACACATTGTGGGGGTACTGTGCTCACCCTGAGGGCGAGGTGGGGCGCACAGCACCAGGTCTGCAGCACCTGGCTTAGCTGAGATAGGCTATGCTGCAGGTTGCCATCAGTTCCAGTGTGTGATAGGTAGTCCTTGCAGACACACCTAGGATGCACCTGTGTCCATCTGTACTTCCCAGTCACATCTAGCCCTTGTGGACTATGAATGCACCCAGAATAGTGCATATCCTGTGTGGGTGCCATGGTCACATGATTTAAGTGAAGGGGTGTTTGTACCCATAAGCAGATTATGTAGCACCACCCAAACCACCCTCTGGAACTAAGGGTGGGGGACAGTATCTCCCACCAACAGATCCACATTCTACATCCCTGCAATGGTGGCAGTAGAGAGAACCATCAACCCCAGTCCTGCTGGGGAACAGACACCCTACAGGGCAGTCAATGCAAATCTGTACACATCCATAAGGCAATGGCAGACAGTCTGCTAGCTAGTCCATAGTGCATATTCCTGGAGGAAATGTGTGCACCCAAAACTGGGATGTGAGCACACACACCAAGCAGATAAACCAGTGACTGGGCCCCAGAAAAGAGAACCCATAAATATCACTTGAGAAGAATTCTATATAGCACTATGGGGGAACCTAGCCATGCCGTGGTCACTGCTCAGTCAGGGTGAGAGTGACCTCCCAGCAGGACATGCTGTGGCCACCCTGTCCTTGCAGGTGGTGGCCGGGCACTACAATGTCACAGCCATTGCCCTATGCCCTGTGCAGATGCATCCTGCCCAGGCCACCCTGTCTGGGCCATACCCACAGTACCTTGCTCCTCATTATGCACATTGGCAGGCTAACACTGGAAACAGTGCAAGCAGTGCGGGCTGAGTAAGGTGTAGGCAGCCACAACACACTGGATAGACAGACACACACTCCCACACCTATGCCAGCATTGTGCAAATATAGAGGCTTTTGGCAGCCCTGGCCACCACTCCAGTCCTGGGCACAGTGCAGGCATGGCTATGGTACGCAATACTGTTGGGGTCACTCACCCATGGTGGTAAACACTGTCAGAAACCAAAACTGAAACACACTCCACAGATATCAGAAAGGTTGCTATGATGCAGCTCTATCAGCAAATTGTGCTTAACTTAGGAATTGTTATCTGCCATTAATCATAGCAACCTTTTGATATATGTGTAACGTATTCCCAAGTTTAGGGCGGCATTGCTAAGGTATGCAAGTGCTAGTATTGGGAGATGCTGCTGTGCGCAGGGACCAACAGCCTGACTCTCCATGATGCTTTGGATAGTGGAGCCTGTGGGTGTGGGTGTTTATGCTCCTGTTGGCTGCTGCTCTAGGGCAGAGGTTCCCAACTCCGGTCCTGGTGGGGCAAACACTGTTCAGGTTTTCATGCTGTCCCTAATGAATATGCATGAGATACATTTGCATACAATGGGGGCGGCGCATACTAATGCAGCACAGGCATTTTTATTAGGGACAGCATGAAACCTGAATGGTGTTTGGCCCTCCAGGACTGCAGTTGGGAAACTGCTCTAGGGATTGTACATGTTTATGGTGTCTGTGCTCTGTAGGGTAAAATATAGGTGTTTCAGGCATGTTTATTTTATTTGCAATAACGGTTCCATCTTTATTACCACAGTTTAGTACTAGGTAAAATATGGGGAAAGGGTTGGCAGGAGCCACAGCTGGGACTTGAACTTGTGACCTTCTGCTCCTGCACACACTGGCTGTGTGGACTGCACCACACTGACAGTTCATTCCCTGGGGATACCATGACTGTTCGTCAGAAAGACTCTGTCTGTTGCATTGCAGGGCACCCACCTAAATGGGGCTAGGCCATGGTCTGCTGTGGGCATATGCCACTGCCCCCTCCGCCACCAGCACCCCTCTGCCACCATGCTGCCATGCCATTATGCCGGTGGTGCTGGTGGTGCGCAGTCCCAGGCCATCCAGTATGCCGGTAGGCAGCTGCCTATGTGTGGGTTCTCGAGTAGGGGTGCCTACATGGACATGCGTGCTTCCCCCCGCACCGCCTGCCATTGTTAGGTGCCCTTTGGGGTACCTGCTGGGTAATCTCCCCTGTGACACCGTGGGACACACACTCGGGCCCATGTTGGAACCTCGTCAGTTGCTGTCTTGCTGCTTTATAGTTTCGGCATTCCTATGTGCCACCTAGGCATCTGCCTAGCCCACACTGTGCCCCAGCTGGACCATAGCATGTGCCGCCTGCAGCCCCCTGTATCCCATTTACAGCATCAGTACAGTTGCCCTTGCCTATGTGCCCACTCTGCTGTTGCTGCACATGTGCACGCCATAACAAACTTGTCCAATCTAAACGACAGAAGCCCTGATCAGCGCTATTTCAATGTGGGATCATTCACTTTGTAGGGGGACAGAGCATAGACCCTTCCAAGCATATCTTAATTTATACGCTTTGTCAGTAGTGTTGCTTCATGTTTATCATTAATATCACTATTGGCTAGCTTGGTTATTGGGATTTTAGATGTGGTTGTGCTCCTTTTATATGTTTATTTGCCTTTTTGGTCCCTGCACATGTATCACAACTATCACTTTTCTGGGTTTCCCTGCCTTTGCTGCCCATTGCTGACTGAAATGGTTTCTCTTTCCTGCAAATGTGCCTTAACGCGAGGGTTTCACTGGCGTTAGTGTTCAGACCCGGATTTCACAGCGTTAGTGTGCCTGGAGCTTCTCCCCTCCCACTCTCCGCCCATTGACCCCCTTTTCTCCGCCCTCTGGGAAGCCTTACTCCACCCTTCAGACCCGGATTTCACAGCGTTAGTGTGCCTTAATGCCGCCGCTGCGTTATCACGTGATAAGTGACATTATCGCGCAATTATTACCGCGTGATAAGTGACATTATTGCGCAATAATCGCACGATAACGTCACTTATCGCGAGATAATACCACTGCTGCAACATTAAGATGGTTTAGTAAACATACCCCTAAGTGTTTCAGATGCCTTTTTTCACATCTTATATGCTGTTCTTTACACTAATTGAGTTTCTTTCCTCTATTGTTTTATTATTGATTTTATGTAAACCTCTCTGATGCAACTGAAGGGTGATATAGCAAGTTTTAATAAACCATAAATCATACACTATTTTGATTATTGCACCTAAATGAAAAATGGTAATTTTAATATTAAACCATATTTTTAATCTATTCCACACAAAGACCTGAGCCACAAAATTACCTTAAGGGCAATAACCTGACACTGGGATAGTGGACCTGCGCTGGGAAATAACCCTGATTTTTTTTGTTTACCTTGCACAGTGGTTACCCATTGACTTTAGGTTTGCCAGTTTCTTGCTGCCTGCTTCAACAGGGATTACCTTAGTGTCCCCAGGTTGGCACTGAGAATAGTAAGATAGCAAATATATTTGGGACATCCTGCTGGATTATGTTTACATTGATTTCATCAGAGATTATTCTTGGAAAAACTAAAAAATTTATTTTTTATTTTATTTATTTAGACAGTTTTGTATACCGCCTTATCCTTCAATCAAAGCGGTCACAACACAATTGGGGGATACATTTAACACATGGGGATATGCATGTTTCAGCAACTTTACCAGACTTAGCTCTTATTATTATTGGGAAATCTGTAGCATTTTATTTAAGAAATTTAGTCAGTGCCTCTCTGCAGACTGACATCCTGCCAGACTCTTTGAAGTTCTCTGCAATCAAACCATTTCAAAAGAAAGGTTTAAATGATATCAATGATTGTGCATCTTATCACCTTATTTCTAATTTATCCTTTCTGGGAAAGCTCATAGACAATCAGAACTCAATTGAATAATTATGCGAAGGAGGATGGGTTTCTAGACTGTTGGCAGCATTGATTTCAAAACTGCAACAGCCCAAGAACTTTGTTTTCCAGTGAATAATTTGGTTAAAGGCACAAAGAAGCCTGGCTCAGCCTTTTTCTTAACATTTAGCAATATCTTCTCGGCTTCGGACTCGGTGCTTTTGGACATCCCATTATCTTTGTTATAATCCATTGGCATTGTTACATCTGTACCTTTGTGGGTCATTTCTTACTTTACTAATCAATGTCAACATGTTTTGCTGGATAATGACACGTCAAATTGGCAAGAGCAAGGTAGGGATATTCCACAGGGGTCATCAGTATCTCCTGTCTTATTTAATATCTATCAAACTCCATTTTGCTCTCTATTGGGAAAACTGAAAATACAATTTTTGTTTGTGAAGAAAATATCTTATTGTGTGTCCCATTCGAAGTGTATGAGGATTTAACTGAAGTTTCTCTTCTCAAACAATTTAAATATATTGTAATTTGGTTACAAGACAGTGGTCTTTCTATTAATTATCAGAAATCTGAAGACTTAATGGTCTCCAAGAGTAAAAACTATTATTTCTCTTTAAATAATATTGCCCAATGGGTGGATTCCACTGAAGGAGGAGGTATGATATATAAGGATTATACTGGATTCTCAACTGTCTTTTTGCCCCCAGGTTAAAAAAAAAACTCCTGGGAATCCTATTTTTTACATTTAAATTGGTTATAGGCCTAAAAAGATACCTCAGCCAAGAATTATTTTGGAAGGCAGTTCAAGCTTTGATTCTTCCACACTTAGGGATATGTTTACTAAACAGCGGTAGAGGCTTCTGTGCGATATCGGAGCCATGGCCTCATTGAATTTGCATGGAGGCCACTACCGCTGTTTAGTAAACATACCCCTTAGACTGTTTTAACACCATCTATTTAGGACTTCCTGAATCTGTACGTACGCCTTTACAGTTGGCTCAAAATGCAAATATTCCTGTATTCTTTGGTATAAGAAGAGCAGACCTCATTTCACCTAACATACAAAAGCTGCATTGGCCTTACACAATGAAACGTTGACCATTACTGGTTTTTCATAGTGAGGAAGACATTTTTGTGATAGGTTCTTCTTTGAACCTCACTATAGAGTTAAAAAAAAGATTTATTTAGATGTTTTTTTGAGTTTGTCTTTAAATGAGGAGTTTTATGACCTTTGATGTATTTTGAGAAACATGTCAGTTTAAATAGTCAGTGATTATACATGGTGGCTTTTATTGAGATCTTTTTTCTCCCTTTTATGTCATGAGTTTGTTGTTAAGTGCCATTGAGTCAATGTTGACTCATGGTGATCCTGTGGATAATTATCCTAAATTATGTTTGGCATTCATCAAGGTGGCTGATTGATGATAGAGTGCATCCATAGCTGCTGTTATTTGTATCAATCCAATTCATTGCCAGTCTTCTTTTTTGGAGCTGACCTTCAACCTTGCCAAGCATTTTATCTTTCTCTAATGATCTCTTCGTATGATCTTTCCAAAGTATGAAAGCTGAAGTCTTGTCATTTGAGGTTCTAAGTAAAGCTTAGGTTTGATGTCCTCTGGTACCAATTGATTTGTTCTTCAGGCAAATGACTTAATTATAAGTGGCAGATCTTTTATATATTTGTTGGTTACCTATCTACTGTATCTTTTTGATTTTTGTATTATTAAATTACCACAAATTCAGAAAACTATGGGGTATGTTTACTAAACTGTCTTAACGTCGCAGCGGTGGTATTATCGCACGATAAGTGATGTTATCGCGCGATAATGTCACTTAGCACGCGATAACGCAGCGGCGGCATTAAGGCACAATAACGCTGTGAAATCTGGGTCTGAAGGGTAAGGCTTCCCAGAGGGCAGAGAGAAGGGGTCAATGGGCGGAGAGTGGGAGGGGAAAGGCTCCAGGCACACTAACACTGTGAAATCCGGGTCTGAACACTAACGCCAGTGAAACCCTCGCATTAAGGCACATTTGCAGGAAAGAGAAACCATTTCAGTCAGCAATGGGCAGCAAAGGTAGGGAAACCCAGAAAAGTGATAGTTGTGATACATGTGCAGGGAACAAAGAGGCAAATAAACATATAAAAGGACCACAACCACATCTAAAATCCCAATAACCAAGCTGCCCAATAGTGATATTAATGATAAACATAAAGCAAAACTACTGACAAAGTGTATAAATTAAGATATCATGTTTGGAAGGGTCTATGCTCTGTCCCCCTACAAAGTGAATGATCCCACATTGAAATAGCGCTGATCAGGGTTTCTGTCGTTTAGATTGGGCAGGTTTGTTATGGCGTGCACATGTGCAGCAACAGCAGAGTGGGCACATAGGCAAGGGCAACTGTACTGATGCTGTAAATGGGATACAAGGGGCTGCAGGCGGCACATGCTGTGGTCCAGCTGGGGCACAGTGTGGGCTAGGCAGATGCCTAGGTAGCACATATGAATGCCGAAACTGTAAAGCTGCAAGACAGCAACTGACGAGGTTCCAACATGGGCACGAGTGTGTGTCCCACGGTGTCACAGGGGAGATTACTCAGCAGGTACCCCCAAGGGCACATAACAATGGCAGGCAGTGTGGGGGGGAAGCGCGCATGTACATGTAGGCACCCCTACCCAAGAACCCACACCATAGGCAGCTGCCTACAGACATACTGGATGGCCTGGGACTGCACACCACCAGCACCACCGACATAATGGCATGGCAGCATGGTGGCAGAGGGGTGCTGGTGGCAGAGGGGGCATTGGCATCTGCCCACAGCAGACCATGGCCTAGCCCCGTTTAGGTGGGTGCCCTGCAATGCAACAGACAGGGTTTGTCTGACGAACAGTCATGGTATCCCCAGGGAATGAGCTGTCCATGTGGCAACAGTATGGTGCAGTACACACAGCCAGTGTGTTCAGGAGCATAAAGTCACAAGTTCAAGTCCCAGCTGAGGCTCCTGACAACCCTTTCCCCATATTTTACCCAGTACTAAACCGTGGTTATAAAGACGGAACCTTTATTGCAGATAAAATAAACATCCTTGAATGCCTATATTTTACCCTACAGAGCACAGACACCATAAACATGTGCAATCCCTAGAGCAGAGTTTCCCAACTGCAGTCCTGGAGGGCCAAACACCATTCAGGTTTCATGCTGTCCCTAATAAATATGCCTGTGCTGCATTAGTATGCGCCGCCCCATTGTATGCAAATGTATCTCATGCATATTCATTAGGGACAGCACGAAAACCTGAAAAGTGTTTGCCCCACCAGGGCTGGAGTTGGGAACCTCTGCCCTAGAGCAGCAGCCAACAGGGGCATAAACACCCACACCCACAGGCTCCACTATCCAAAGCCTCATGGAGAATCAGGCTGTTGGGCCCTGCGCGCAGCAGCATCTCCTAATTCTAGCACTTGCAGACCTTAGCAATGCTGCCCTAAACCTGGGAATACGCTACACATATATCAAAAGGTTGCTATGATTAATGGCAGATATCAATTCCTAAGTTAAGCACAATTTGCTAATAGAGTTGCATCATAGCAACCTTTCTGATATCTGTGGAGTGTGTTTCAGTTTTGGTTTCTGACAATGTTTACCACCCCGGGGAGTGACCCCAACAGTATTGCGTACTATAGCCATGTCTGCACTGTGTCCAGGACTGGTGTGGTGGCCAGGGCTGCCAAAAGCCTCTATATTTGCACAATGCTGGCATAGGTGTGGAAGTGTGTTTCTGTCTATCCAGTGTGTTGTGGCTGCCTACACCTTACTCAGCCCACACTGCTTGCACTGTTTCCAGTGTTAGCCTGCCAATGTACATAATAAGGAGCAAGGTACTGTGGGTATGGCCCGGACAGGGTGGCCTGGGCAGGATGCATCTGCACAGAGCATAGGGCAATGGCTGGGACATTGTAGTGCCCGGTCACCACTTGCATGGACAGGGTGGCCACAGCATGTCCTGCTGGGAGGTCACTCTCACCCTGACTGAGCAGTGACCATGGCATGGCTAGGTTCCCCCATAGTGCTGTCTAGTATTTCTCTCAAGTGATATTTATGGGTTCTCTTTTCTGGGGCCCAATCACTGACTTATTTGTTTGGTGTGTGCATGTGTGCTCACATCCCAGTTTTGGGTGCACATATCTCTTTCAGGAACATGCACTATGGACTAGCTAGCAGACTGTCTGCAGTTAGTATGTGTATGGTTGGAACACCTTGCAGGGTGCAGTGGCTGGAGACTCACTGTGCTTGCTGCTGGAGAATGTCAGAGAGTGCTGGTGGGCAGCTGAGCATTTCCAGGCCTACTGTCTGTCTGCCTGCCATTGCCTTATGGATGCATACAGATCTGCATTGAATGCCCTTTAGGGTGCCTGTTCCCCAGTAGGACTGGGGTTGATGGTCCCCTCTACTGCCACCATTGCAGGGATGTAGAATGTGGATCTGTTGGTGGGAGATCCTGTCCCCCAGAGGGCGGGTTAGGTGGTGCTACATAATCCGTCTAGGGGTCCAAACACCCCCCCTTAACTTAAATCATGTGACCATGGCACGCACACAGGATATGTACTATTCTGGGTGCATCACAGTCCACAAGGGCTAGACCTGACTGGGAAATACAGATGGACACCGGTATATCCTAGGTGTGTCTGCAAGGACTACCTATCGCACACTGGCACTGATGGAGACCTGCAGCATAGCCTAGTTCAGCTAAGCCAGGTGCTGCGGACCTTGTGCTGGGCGCCCCATCTCGCCCTCAGAGTGAGCACAGTACCCCCACAATGTGTCGGTCTGTAGCTACTCTGTGCCAGTAACACACACGGTCAGTTCCCCCTACCAGGCCGAGGTGCTGTGGAGGTGCATACCCCATCTTGTGATCATCTGTAGACTGCTGATCTGCATGTGCAGTGCATCATGGGTACGGGTGGGTTAACCCTATCCTGTTAACAACAGCAGATAGGTTGTGTGGTGACCTGCATTCCTTCTGTAGCCAGCCAGGGGTTTTTTTTAGCAGCTATAGGGATGTAGCCTACTGGTTATTTCACTGGCTGTGGAGGCAGAGGTCATGGGTTTGATCTCACAGTGGTGTTATTTGATAGGGCTGTCTGAGGCATTTCCTTTTTTAATTTAAATTAGTGCTGCTAGCAAAAACACCCTTACAGTGCTGTAACCTTAAGGTGCCTCATAAGGCGCCCTTTAGGGAACATTGTAAGGTGCCTTGGCAGACAGTGCACTTTATAATGTTCCCTCTGGAGTGCCTTATAGGGCGCCTTATGCAGCACCTTGGTTACGGCACTGTGAGGGTGTGTTTGATGGCAGCACTAATTTACATTAAAAAAGAAAATGCCTCAGACAGCATTGATTTAAAGTAAAGGGTAATGCCTCAGACAGCCTTACTCATTAAGCCCACTGGGGGATCAAACTCATGACCACTGTTTCATAGGTCAATGTGCTACACCTCTGTTGCTGTGTTTGCAGGTCAGCTTGCCTAATTAAGGCTAAAGTGCATTAATGTGCCATGGCTCCCTCTATCGCACGATAATGGACTTTATCGCTACCTTAAGACCGGAACACCCACTACCTTATATGGCATTCGTCACAGTAAGACTGCAACTAACGCCGGTAACAATTAAGATGGTTTAGTAAACATACCCCTATGTGTGTGATTTTTCTACAGTGCTTTCTTTTTTTCTTCATCTTCAATCCCAAATCATTCCCTCACCTTTGGTTATCCTTTCTTCCTTTTCTGAAATCTATGAGGTGAAAACTGCAAATCTTCTCTCCTCCTCCAAAATGACTACCTGATCCTCTGATCCCATCCCCACCCATCTACTAAGCTCTATCTTTTCCGCCATCATCCCTTCTATCTGTCACATCCTTAACCTATCATTTTCCACTGCAACTGTTCCTGTAGCCTTCAAACATGCTGTGGTTACACTTCTCCTCAAAAAGCCTTCACTAGATCCTACCTATCCTTCCAATTATTGACCTATCTCTCTCCTCCCCTTTGCTTCAAAACTACTTGAATGAGTGGTTCACTGCCATTTTCTTGACTTTGTTTTCTCTCAAGACCTTCTGGAGCCACTACAAACTGGCTTTCATTCTTTACATTCCACAGAAACGGCTCTTGCCAAAATCCTCATGAAATCCAAAGGCCTCTACTTGTTTCCCATCCCTCTTGACCTTTCTGTTGCCTTTGACACCGTTTATCACCACCTTCTCCTCAATATCCTGTCCTCACTTGGATTTAGGGACTCTGTTCTGTCCTGTTTTTTATCTTCTCTCTCCCATCGCACTTTTAATGTATGTTCTGGTGGTTCCTCCTCTATCGTCATCCTGCTTTCAGTGTGTACCTCTCCTTTTTCTCTGTCTACACGCAGTCCCTTAGCACACTTATTTCCTCCCATGGTTTTCAGTACCTTCCATTCCTGAAATCTCTTCAGGAATCCAGGCCCGTATCTCTGCCTGCTTATCCAACATTGCTGCCTAGATGTCTCACCACCATCTGAAACTGAACATGGCCAAAACTGAGCTCCTTATTTTTCCCCCTAAACCCACATCCCACCTTCCTCGCTTCTCTGTTTCTGTGGATAACACTACACTCCTCCTGTTTCCTCAGCTCACAGTCTTGGGGTCATCTTTGACTACTCTCTTTCTCTGCACATATTCAACAGATAGCTAGAACCTGTTGCTTCTTCCTTTACAACATTGGCGAAATTCATCCCTTCCTTTCTGCACATACCACTAAGACCCACCCTTTAGTCACTTCCATTCTAGAATATTACAATCTCCTCCTTGCTGTTCTCCCTCTGAATCATCTCTGGCTCCTTCAATCTGTTCAAAACTCAGCTGTGCAGCTAATCTTCTGCCAGCCTCAGTATACTCATATAACCCCTCTTCTCAAGTGGCTTCATTGGCTTCCTATCTGTTTCCGTATCCAGTTCAAACTTTTCCTACTGACCTATAAGTGCACTCATTCTGCTGCTCCTCACTACCTTTCCTTTCTTATCTCTCCCTACACCCCTCCTCGAGTACTCCGCTCTTCTGGCATATCCCTTTTAACTGTGCCCTTCTCTTCTACTGCCAACTCCAGACATCGATCCTTCCACCTTTCTGCTCCTTATGCCTAGAACAAACTGCCTGAGTCTGTGCATCAGGCTTTATCTCTGGCAATTTTCAAATCCAGGCTGAAAACTCACCTCCTCGAGGCCACTTTTGGATCTTGATCCACAGTCTCCTTTGTGTTTCCTTACCATTCCTCTAGATATATCCTTGTACTCAGCTGTTGTGTTGTTTCTCTTAACTAGATTGTAAGCTCTGATGAGCAGGGACCGTTTTTTACATGTGTCTGTATAGCGCTGCGTATGCTTTGTAGTGCTATACAAATGATCAGTAGTAGTAGTAGTATCGTAGTAGAATTTAAATTAGAAATACTGAAGAAAAAATAGATAACTCAGCTGGCAGTTAAGCAGTACTAAATCATTCTGATCCCCACTTTTCTGTTCCAGGTTTTATTCCTAGGGTTGCAACACTGATGACATTTTCTAAGGGCTCCTCCTGCTTAACCCTTCTCACTATTAGGCATCTAAATAGAAATTCTACAGCTGTTCTGATACTTAACAGAATGACTTGTAGAGTATGAATACAGAATGAGCAGCCTAACAGTGAAATGGAGATAGTGAAAACAAGGAAAGTGGCCAATTTACTGCACAAAATGTTATAACATAAAATAAATAACATAGGGTAACCAAAAAGGAGTCTAAAAGCAAGCAAGATAGACACAGTAAAATTCCAAATATTCTAATTAGTACTGCTACTTTTAAATGCAGCTGAAATACACTCCAAGGAAGGTACAAATTGTTGTTATGTGGGCAGAGTAGAGCCACATAAACACGATCCTCTTCAAAAAAGCAGAAAGAGGCTAAATTGGCTAGAGTGATAGCTAAATTCACTATCCCATGATGTTTTACGTTCTGGCAACCTATTTGGGGTAGGATTGCTGTATGATATACAGTATCTTTCAGTCAGTTGAAAATTATTGTGGGAAATTATTCTTTCCCACGTGCCCACTTTTGCTTGGATTAGTCAGTATGGTGTATTTTATTGAGGACATCAACATTTGATTGTTGTGTTGAGAATGAGCGTAAAGTGGACTCTTGTACCAACTCTTATCCCAAATGTATTCCTACTTGAAATCATTAGATAATGGAGAAAAAAACGAAGTAAGAAGTTCCAGCCCTGTGTGTTATAAATGAATAGGGATGTGCAGTCATTTGAATTGACATAGGAAAGATCAACAGCATTTCCTATATTTTTCATGTCATTCTCAAATGAAAACAGAAGGAAAAAAACCAAAACGTCATCACTTCCCATCTGTCATTAATAGGGGTATGTTTACTAAGCAGCGATTGCGGCTGCTGTGCGGTTTGGGGCCGCGGCTCTGATACCGTACGGCAGAAGCTACCGCTGCTTAGTAAACATACCCCATAGTGTACAGTATTGAGCAATAATGTGCACTAAGGGTGAACAATACACACTATCAAATGATAGAAATTGCACACTATTGAGCGATATTGCATGCTATTAATGACATTTTCCCCAAAACAAGTTTACAGGTATAATGAAAAATCCCACAAATGACAGAGGAAGCTAAACCCTATAAATGAACCAGTACTGTGTGTTATGGATTGCAATGGAAGAACCTCCTTGCTATCCTATATTTTGTATTGTATTGTTTGTGATTTCTGATCAACAGTTTCTTTGTCTCTTGCTTTAGCTCACTTTGGGGCTGATTACACAAAGGAGCAGAAATGAGAGTGTCTATTTTGGTTGAGTGACTCAGGTAACAGAGACACTGAGGTCGCAGAATGTCGGGGCTGGGTCTTTGAACTGGCTGCTCTTTGGAGTCTGACGTATGAGAGAGGTGTCTTTTGGTTCTATTCAGCTGGACTGAGGTCTGACTAATCTGTTTCCTTGCTTCTCAATAGGGTTTGAAGACAAAGAAAGAGAATACACACATTTGCTTCATCTGTATGCCTAAAAATGTAAAGTGTGCGCAAATCGCTTAATCACACATACTTACAAATCAATGTGCATACAATTGATTTCAGTGCCTAAATAAAGTTATAGTGAGTGCACAATATGCACTTAAAGAACGAATATGCAAAATGAACATAAAAATGCCCCAAAATCAGGAAAAATGCATTTTAAATAGCACAAACTGAAGTTTTTTGGCCACATAGACCCCTGGAATTCAACGTGTGTCTCAGGATTCCCTGTGTATGTGAGCTCCTTTCCTGTCCATTTGCTTTAGATATGATTGCACAATAAAACGCACTTGCCTATATTGGACCATGATAAAAGACAGGTGTGAAAGAACAAAGACGAGAGAACGGGGGAATCTAATAGGTTTGTCTATGCATATTTGAAATTGCTTGTGAGAAAGGAAGGTTTGATGAGGGTTCAGGCTGCCTCAGGATGTAAAATGTAAAAATAAGGTCAACAAAAAAGACTGTCAAAGATACATTAAGAAAGTGCAATAAAAAGGTATCACCTTGTTTGTTAACCCTTATTTCCATATATCTGAGTGGACTAACATAGTAGCTACAATCCACTGCTATAAAATGTACTAAACGTTTTGATATATTTGGTAGGAGTTTGCTCTATCACACTGAATGGCTTCACAAGGGATCCGTGTGTTTATTTTCCATGGTATCTCATCCTACTTGAATTCCATAGGAGCCCAATTCAGCAAGGGGCACGTCCATGCTCTCTGGGAGGCTCCTTGCAGGACTAGTCCATTAGGACCCTATTCTGCACCGCAGGAGTAGGATGCTCCCGTGGGTGCAGGATTGCGCCTGGAGACAGCCCAGCCTGCAGTCAGCCAGGGGACGTTCTCACTGCCTCCCAGCCAGCTCACCACATTGCTGTCCCCCTTTACCCTGCTGCCCGACTCCCAATGGGGCCAGCCAGGGCCCGGATCGAGTGGCGGGACTCACCATACCGGCCTCTGATGCTGCCAGGGACTGGCTGGCCGATCCAAGGGGGTGGCCAGTGCTTATTCCCCCTTTGAGGTGGATAATCTGGCCATCCCCCCACTTCCCCAGGACATACAGGACCATAACCAAAATCAGCCCTGTACGCCCTGGTGCTGGTCCCACTCACGCTCCTCCCACTCTCTGCTCCTGTCCCCCACAGTACATTACAACAGCTCTGTGCATGCAGGGGGGACAGGAGGCAGAATACGGCAAAGGTGGATAGTGGGGTTGTACGTTCCACCAGGACATGTAACCCCGCTATCTGCCTTAAAGAATTGGGGCCTAGATGTCTTAGCTCTTCATTAACTGACTTTTGCAAGTTTGCAGAAGTCTGAGGTGGTAGAGGTGATGGGGATTCTCTCATTAGTCTACTTGTCACGACCTGGTGACACTCCCTATCAGAATCAGACCTGCAGTTAAGAGTAAATACAAAGATAATGAGAGGCTGCAGACCCGAAGTCCCTGTGAGAGGGTCAGGAAAAAAAAAGACATAATTTCGGAGCAGAGCTATATATCTTAAACAAGCACAGCAACCCATATTACTGCTCATTGGAAGGGTTCAGTATAGAATGTAAGGCTATGAATTGTTATACAAGGGACTAACAAATGGCAGTGATCACACTGTGTGATACTACTTTCCCCCGTCCCTTTTCTTTTGTCGTTACGTGACAATATTCACCTGCTGATTCATTTAATAAACTGCCAAAATAGTTCTAAGAACTGTTTGGGTACATTTTGGGATGGGGTTTTATTACATAGAATAATTATGATCACATTTATCACAGCTTCTGTGCCCCCATGAGCTTTTTAAGGTGTTTTACCTGTATAGATTGTGCCCGTCTCTGATAACATTGCAGGCAGTCTGGGCAGGTGATCACATGCTTAACTGCAAAAGCAAAAATGTTGGGTGGTGAAGACTGCGCCTCATTAGAAATGAAAAGCAAGATGCATTGTCATATACAGTAGGGCCCTAAAAATGGCCTGCTTCTTTCTTTTGATCTCTTTTTCCAAATCATCTTCCGTTTGTTTTTCATTCTCGTCTAAAGTTTCACTCTCTGCTGCTGCATTTCTGATGTACCTTAAGTAATAAATTGCACTCTTTCTGCTTCTTAGCATTGTACAAATATTTATGATACTGTCTGCCAATTCATAAAACTTTTATACAGCTAATGGTCAAATTTAAGACAGGCCTGCATTCTTGGGGCTTTATTCAAAGTTGTGCCGGGTAATTATGAGCTGTGGGTAATTATGCTCTGATGATAGGATTCAGACTTCCAATCATAAGCACAATAATTTGATGCATTACCCCCAGAGCAGCTGCTCTCATACATATGCAAATAAGCCAGCCTGTTCCCTGCTGAGGGGGAAACTCTGTACTGAGGCCTAAACAGCACAGAGATCATCATCCTACAGAAGGAATCCGAGGTATCTTGACTAAACGTCCAGAGGCCATTTCGTAGATACTAGGGAAATACATTTTAGACTTTATTTTTCAGCAAAGGGCACATGAATGGCAGCTAATATACACCAATATGATGCTATGGGTCAGGAGGCCAAGGGTTCGCTTGGTGTAGCCTGGGGTGAGCTTGGGAGAGTAACAAGCACTATCCCCACCCCCTCCTTTGCAGTTACCCATTCTGTGACTGGCACAGCAGGAACTGTCAGACCTTCATTCCTCAATTTGCAGCCATGGAACACACGTTATAATCTCACCGGCAGCATGCCTGCAAGATCATGACTGGGCGAGTGTACCATGGCAGCAAATCTGGGAAAGTCATGGGAGGAGAAGGGTCTGAGGCAGAAGTGCAGGGGCCCAGGCTTCTCAGGTCCAACCATGGCTATGCCCCTACTATGGATCCATTTTGAAAATGTAACTACAGATTCAAATGTATCTTAAGATAGTATGTGCATAATCTATTTCTGAATCCCTGCAGTGCTTCCTTTAACTGGAGGAAACACTTCCAGATCAGAAGATTTTCATATACTAAGACATGCAGTCAGAGACCAAGGAACTGTAGCAGAAAGATACTGAGCTGTTTCCTATTGTATTGGGTGCCACAGGCTTGATTAAGAGGAATTTCATCTATGCATAGTACATCTTATGAGGCTCTCTTCAGCACGATGCAAATACTATACCAAGCATTAGCAGTAAATTTGAGAGACTGGCTTATGAGTGAGGTTCATGACTGTCGTGGTATGTGTAACACTAATAACTAATATGAAATCACTGCCTAAAGGGTAAATAGCAACAAAACAGCTTTAAAATAGTTTTATTGGTTGATATAATTATATTAAAGTTTAAAGGGTGAGGCCTATGATGTGTGAGTTCTAAGCTCTGTCCTATGGTGACTCTGTTCGCCAAATGAATGGAATGAGCTTCTTCTGAGGTCTTTATGCACCCAAAGTGAAGGTTGTTTAGAGTTTAATGAAGGTATTTAATTATTGAAGAGTTTGCTGTTATAGAGGTTATAAAGGGTGGTGCTGTATGTGTAACACTAACCCATTTGGCGAAATTATCCCAAAGCAAATCCTACATATTTTGACAGTAGGCATTTTGTGGTAAACAAAATCTTAACAAAGCTCACATATTGTCTGTATTGACTTCGTATTTATTAACTAATATTTATATATTTCTGTTACTAATTAAATTCTTCAGGTAAATAAACAACAAGAAAAGCAGACAACCGAACAGATAAATGATCTATGGGCTTTTTTAGTAGCTTGGTGCGCTGTCATGTGACAGAGGAGAAATGATGCTTTAGTATGGTGAGGTCAAAAGATCCCAACTTCCAAAAGGTGATGCATCTGTTAAGTCTTTAAAGCTTTCAGATAAAGCATGTTCAACAAGCCACCTAACATGATCACAAGAGAATTTTCCTTTCCGTCTTCAATATGTTTTGTTTATTTTCAGAGCAGGTGTTTTATAACCAATAGGGGTCTCTGATGCAACCTTATCACAGAGAGGTAAGCAAATAGAACAAGCATACTATCAATTCAGGGAAGAGATTTTCTCTCTCTCTCTCTCTCTCTCTCTCTCTCTCCCTCTCTCAAAAGGACCATCTGGTAACTAAAAAGAAAATGTCGAGCTGAATGCTTTGTACCATTCTCTGCACAATTATCTTGCTTGGAAAGCTAGCAGAAGTGCTGCTGTTATATGAAGTGCTGTTAGTTTCTATACCTTTGTGTCTTTTGGTATGGTTGCAAGAGCACTGTAAAATTTCACCATATGTATATTGTATTATATATCATTCAGCCAACTAGAATTACTGATTTTAGAAAACATATTATTTTCCATTTGGTCCTTGTGCATGGACTACCCAGTGTGGCCATTTCTTTCACTTAGATGTAGACCAACACTCTTGGACCCAAGCCCTACGTTGTAATGCTAAGGATAATATCCTGATGGCAGCACTACAGATACATCCACAGGATCCACAAAATGGATGTTTCCAAACATTCATAATCAAAGTTACTTTACCGATCCAAGGTCTTGTTGCTATTGACAAACTAATAATTGTCTGTTTCTCTACCATTTTGCTTTGTACTGAAAACCACGCCATCTTTACCCTTAGGCCCTGAAAAAATTTCTCTTCTTTCCCATAGAAAAATGCAGAATTTAGTTTATTTGCCACTTTAGTAGTTGCACCAGAAATAATCTTCAACATTCAAGAGGATCTGGAATACAGGCAATTCCCCCTATTGCCTGCTCAGGTATCAGCCAATGGTTCCCATAATGAATGTAAATAGACTGCCTTTCCCAACCTATTCCTGAACTAGAAATCTACCATTTCATTTGCCCAGTGCATTTTGCCTTGCACGAAATTTGATTTAAAATAATAATGTGGACACTGTACTTACATTAAAAACATTGAACTGTTCCACTCAGAGTAAAAGGAAGACGCAGTTTCCTTTTGGAGAAAAGCAGTGCGCCTGGAAGATCCCTTCCTCTGACTATGATGTATAACCTCAAGCATCCTGAAAATAGAAACTTTATGTTTAATTGATTTATCTGTAATGATTCTGGCTTAAAGACTCTTTGAAGCTGATTGATTACTGCAACAAGCTTAAGATTTCATACAACAAACCTTTTTGTAGTAATAAACAGTGAGGCAATAAAAGTCTAAGGCATGGTGTTTCCCCTCACATTAAGGTAAGGATTTGCAACTTAAGTATGTGAGGGACATAGTTTATGTGCTCCCAAGAAGCAGACATAATGAACTATTTCTTTTAATGGCAGATTATCCCTGTTTCTATTTCCTGGAGTGAAGACCTCACAAATTGATGTATCTGTCCTCTGAGGTTTTCAGAGAGGCATTAAGGCATTTTAAAATATTAATATGAGAGTACATTTAGCTGAAAGTAGCTAGTCTGGTAGTCTCTTGTGGCTGCTATGTAGGTCACCAGAGACCTGCTGTCTCTCAAGGCAAGTGATTTACTCTAAGTGTATCATTAAGATATACTTTTTGGGAATTTATGATAGTGCTTTTTTTTATACAACCTTATATCTTTTCTCTAAAAATGTAACCATGCCTGCTGTTTCCCAGCCACCCCCCTATACACACACTCTTGGGTCCTTAAAAATTTGGTGAGTGTCATGGATGAATATGAACTGCCCTGCACTGTAGATTTTTGCTGAACACTGATTAGCTCGGACAGGATATCATAGCTCATTTTAACTTTTCTGAGTGATGATTTTCATGGAAGACTTAGAAAAAATCCCTTAATTTTTCCAACAGAAAAAGGAAGTGTGAGTTGCAATGTATGAAAGCATGTGAGGGAAATGGAGCAGTAAAATATTTGGAGAAAAACTAATTAGGAATCCCACAAACAATATAAAAGGTGAAAGTCATGGGTCTAACCTATTACTACTACATTTATATAGTGTTACGATTACTACATTTATATAGTGCTACAAGGCATATGCAATGCCGTAAAGTCCTTGCTCCACAGAACTTACAATCTATACAGACAAACAAAACAAACAAGGGACTAGGATAATTCTTTAAGCAAAATGATTAAAATGCACAAAGGCGTAGACAGGAGAATAAGGGGGCAGGATCCAAAAGCAACTTCAAAAAGATTACTTTTTAGTCTAGATTTCATTAGGAGCAGAGATAGTGTCCGACGTAATGACTCAGATAGTCTAGTCCAAGCATACAATGCAGCAAGGTGGAAAGAATGTAGTTTAGAGTTGATTTGCCTGCTGAATACTGTTACAAGGGTGGGAGACAGAGGGAGATATAAAAGAGGAGAGGTTAATAGAAGCCTGAAAATGAATGCATTTGTAGGTCAGATAGAGAAGTTTGAACTGCACGCGGAAATGGATAGACAGTCAATAAAGTGACTTGAGAAGTTACGTGAGTGTAGTGGCACTGCTAAAAGATTAACCATGTAACTAAGTTTCGAACAGATTGAAGGGGAGAGAGCTGATTCAATGGGAGAACAGCAAGGAGCAAGTTGCAGTAGTCCAGATGGGTGGTGATGAGAGAATGCATGAGTCTTGGTGATGTTTCTGAGAAGAAGGGACAAAAGCTGTCTCTCAACTCTCACCATCTTGATTCAGTAAACTTCCTTTACCCCCGTCAGTCAGTTTCCAACCAGGCCATAGTGTAGAAACAATCATATCTGCCTTCTTCAATGAGATCTACTCAGCACACGATCACGGAGACATTTTGGTGGTGGTGTACTTAGATCTTTTTGCAGCTTTTGGCCTTGTGGATCAGTCACTCTTCTCACTAGGTTGCGTGATGCAGGTCTACGGATCCTGATCTACCACTGGCTTCACTTCTTTCTCTTTTCTAGGTCTTTTTGGTCACTTCAGGTGTGGCAACCTCCCATTCCAACCTTCTTCACTATGGTGTCCCGCAAGGCTTGGTCTTGGCACCCCTTCTGTTCAATATCTTTTTTGATCCATTGGCTCTAATCATCCAGCAATCATGCCGACGATATTATTCTTCATCATACCACTCCGTCTCATCTGGATCTCTCACCTCTTAATGCATGTTTATTACAGGTATCTGATTGGTTAACCATCAATTGTCTACTTCTCAATCTATCTAAAATATCAGTCATATGGTTTGCCCAAGGAAGCTTTTGTCCATCTATATCTCCTTCTCTGTCTGGCACCCCTATCTCTTTAGTCTCATCTCTCCAATACCTTGGGGTACTTTTTGACAATGATCTCTCTTTTCATAATCACATCTCGCAGCTGTCTCAGCGTTCCTTTTATTATCTCTGTCATATCTGTGCTATTCATCCATTCCTTACTTCTCAAGCATTGACCACTCTTCTCATATCATTAGTCATATCCAAATTAGACTTTTGCAATCCCGTACTTGCCAGTGTTCCCCAGTATCAACGTCATAGATTACAATTAATTCAAAATACTGCCGCTAGACTTATCACACATGCCACATGCTGAGATCATATTACCCCTATCCTCTGTCAGCTTCACTGGCTTCCAATAGAGTTTCACATTCAGTTCAAAATCCTCACACTTGTACACCAGGCCATATATAGTCACACTCCTCAATACCTAGCAGACCTTCTTGTCTTCCATACTCCCACTTGTAGCCTCTGCTCAGTACACATTAACCACCTTCACCTTCCTTCCCCTTCCTGTGCATGTCTCCAATCTACACATCACTCAGCCTTCTTCTTTCTTGACCCATCCCTATGGAATTCCCTCCCCACCATCCTCTGACTAGAACAGTCTTACCCAAAATTCCTCTCCCTACTGAAAATGCACCTCTTCTCCACTGTTTTCTATCTCCCACCCTCTATCTCCTGACCTCCCTCATAGTTTTGGATGCCTGCATTTTGCTTGAATGACTGGATCTTTCTCTTATTTCCTATTATATTTGTAATTCCTTTTCTATTTCCTAGGCCTTGGCCTCACTTTCTCCTTTGTTGGTAAAACGTACACCGCCTCAATGTCTGAGGGGCGGTATATCAAATGATGTAATAAACATAAAGCCAGAGGCAAGCTGACCCATTGACTGTGCCAGGTATTACAGGTGTTTTAATCATGCTAGGCAACCTAGTATAAATATTTAAATTTCAGTTGTGAGAGAGACAAAAATATAAAACAGCAGCACTAGCCAGATCAGTCAATGTGTCAGTTTGTCTTCTTCTTAGATCTATGACTTACTGTACCTGAAAGTAACTTGCCTTGATCTTCTCCTGGAAAGGCGTGAGCTAAATACTAATAATAAAATAAAATAAATAAATAAATTTGGGGCCCTTTTTCTAAAGGTTAATGCACATTAATGAAGTTAACGCAATTAAGGGGTATGTTTACTAAACTGCGGCAATCGTACATAACGTGCGTTATGTAACGTTAACGATCGTTAGTGCATCATAACGCGCGTTATGATGCGTTAACGATCATTAACATTACATAACGCGCGTTATGATGCGCTAACGATCGTAATGCCCCGTGGCGCGGTAAAACACTGCAGAAGGTGGAGAGAGGGCAGAGAGAAGGGGTCAGTGGGCGGAGAGTGGGTGGGGAGAGGCTCACCTCACACTAACGCGCTGATTTTCAGAGCTGAATTTCAACGCGAATGAAAACCTGCCGTTAAATGCACATTACAGGGGAGAGAAACCATTTCTGTGTCAGCAATGTACAGCCCAGGCAGGGGAACCAAATAAAAGTGATAAGTGTGATACATGGGCACAGAAACAGTGAAAATGACCCCAACAAACTGGAAAAAAACAATAACCAAGCTGGCCAATAGTGGTATCAATGAGAAACATCAACCCCTCCCCCCCCATCGAGTAAGCTCCATAGAACAGATATAAATCGTGGAAGGGTCTATACTCCGTCCCCATACAAGGTGAATGGGCCCACAGTGAAATAGCGCTGCTCAGGGTTTTCCCCACCATCGGACAGGGTTCCTATGGCGTGCACATGTCCCGCAACATCAGGGCGGGCATGTCGGAATGGCAACTGGACAGATGCCGGAGAAGGGGATACAGAGGGCCGCAGGCGGCACATGCTGTGGTGGAGCTGGGCCACAGTGCGGACTAGGGTGATGCCTAGGTGGCCCATACGAATGCTGAAACAGCAGAGCAGCCAGACAGCAACTGCTGAAGGCCCAACATGGGCACGAGTGTGTTTCCCAAAGTGTCACAGGGGATAGTACCCAACAGCTACCCCCAAGGGCACGGAACATTGGGGGGGGGGGCAGCGGCAGCTGTGCATTTCCAGGCCTTCTGTCTGCTATTGCTTTATGGATGTGTACAGCTCTGCATTGCCTGCCCTGTAGGATGGTTGATCCCTAGCAGGACTGGGGTGATGGTCCCCTCTACTGCCACCATTGCAGGGGGGTAGAAAGTGGATCTGTTGGCGGGAGATCCTGTCCCCCACCCTGAGCCCCAGAGGGTGCGTTGGGTGGTGGTATGTAAACTTCCTGTGGGTCCCAACACCCCCCTTCACTTACATCATGTGACCATGGCACCCACACAGGGTATGCACTTTTCTGGGTGCATCATAGTCCACAAGGGCTAGATGTGACATACAGATGAACACAGGCATATCCTAGGGTTGTTTGCAAGGACTACCTATCACACATTGGCACTGATGGGGACCTGCAGCATAGCCTATCTCAGCAAAGCCAGGTGCTGTGAGAATGGTGCTGGGCACCATACCTCTCCCTCAGGGTGAGCACAGGACCCGCACACTGTGACGGTCTGTAGCTACTCTGTGCCACTAACACACACCGTCGGCACCCCCTACCAGGCTGAGGTGCTGTGGGGTGCATACCCCATCTTGTGATCATCTGTAGACTGCTGATTTACATGTGCTGTGCATCCTGGGTACGGATGGGTTGACCCTATCCTGGTAACCACAGCAGAATATGGGTGTGGTGCCGTGCAGTCCTCCTGTAGCCAGCTAGATATTTGCTAGCAGCTCTAGCCCACTGGTTGCTTCACTGCCCGTGGAGCTAGAGGTCATGGGTTCAAAACCCACAGTGGGGTTCATCAATAGGGCTGTCTTAGGCATTGTCTATTTTTATTGTATATTAGTGCTGCCAGCAGAACCACCCTCAGGGTACTGTCACCTTAGGGTAACTCATAAGGCGCCCTATAGGGCGCCTTATAAGGTGCCTTATATGGTGTCCTATAGGGGACATTATAGGGTGCCTTGGCAGACAACGCACTTTATAATGTGCCCTATGGAGTGCCTTCTAGGGTGCCTTATGTGGCACCTTAGGTTACGCCACTGTGAGGGTGTGTTTGCTGGCAGCACTATTAAAGTACAACTAAACTTCCTCAAAGCCCAATACTTAACCCTTTCCAGGCCAAGCCCAAAACTTTCGGGATCCAAACTTCTGCCTAAATATTCCTATCAAATGGTATATAATACATGACATGGCAGAGGGAACGTCACTATTGGAACATATTGAATAAGACGGGTACAATTTTCCTGACATATGCAAACATTAACCCGGCTGCAGAATGTGGATTAAAATATTATAGCAGGCCTTCAATGGGTTACACATGATGCCTCAGCCAGCCTTATTCATTAGGCACACTGGGGAATCAAACCCATGACCCTTGTACTATCAGTCTGTGTAGTAACCATTGTGCTACAGCTCTGTTTCTGTATTTGGGTGTCTGCGCGCCTTCTTAAGCTTAATGCGCAGTAACGCGCCCTGTAACGATCATTGCTGTGCGGTGCCTTATAACGCGCGTTATCAGTAATGATGTACCGCCCATGTCCTTTTTTGGTATTTCTTCCACTAACGCGGCTCCTAACGCGAATCAAACTAACGCAGTTTAGTAAACATACCCCTAAGTGTCATTGTGCCCATAGAAATAAAAGTTCTGTGGGCCCTTAACACACAGTAACTTCATTAATGCACGTTAAAACCTTTAGTAAAAGGGTCTATTTCTATACTACTCCTAGATCTGACATTTTTATAGTTGCAGAATTTTTAGGATAGAAAAATATTTTTTTAGAGAGGTAGAGGGAGATCAAGAAAGACATTTTAAAATTTCCATATTGTAATGTAACAATAAATCAATCAGTTTTGGAAATATGGTTCAGAGGAAGGCAAGTAAGATAATACGGGGTCTCCTTCAGAAGACATACAAGAATAGACTTGAAGACCTAAATACGCATACCTTGGAGAAGAAGAGGGACAGAGGAGATATGATAGAGATATTTAAATACTTAAAGGGTATTAATGAACAAATATAACTTTTTCAAAGACAGAGGAGCTAAGGAACTAAAGGGTATGAAATGAAGCTGCAAGGAGGTAAACTCAAAAGCAATGTCAGGAAATACTTTTTCATGGAAAGAGTGACGAATGCTTGAAATGTCCTCCCAGTAGACGTGGTGGGAGCAAAAATAGTGAGAGTGAATTCAAAAGGAATGGGACAGACACAGAAGATCTCTTTATAGTAAGGAGATGGAATCAAAGAAAACAAATAACTTTTACACTTCAAAAAATAGACGGGGGGCAACCTGCATGGAGTGGTGGTTACAACTCTTGCCACCTGACTGAGCAGACTAAAAGGACCATGCTGTTTTTTATCTGCCATCATTTACTATGTTGTTATGAATGGGCAAGATATGGGCAGAGTGTGGGCATGGAGAATACTTTGCAGTTACGTTGGAGGTACATATAACATGCTGTCAATGTGGCAATTAGCATGGGAGCACATAACAATACCTCTATGGGTGGTGTTAGATGCCCCTGGGTTAATTGCACCACATGTTAGGGTATATGTGTGTGCGGTAACTGCCAGGAATATGCTGGTGATACCCTCAATAGTTACTGATGAGGCTTTGCACTTAACACGTTAGTTTTCATGCTAAACACATGTTATGTGCAACACACTAATGGGATTTTGTAAAATGACGCTTTAATAGCTTCATAAATATATTGATAATGATGATTATATACAAGACCCTTCACTGGAGACTGCTAGAGCATTTCAGGTCATAGGGTTTATATAGTATTTTCCAGGCAGGTTTTATAGAGACATCTGTCATTAGCATATCTCTCCAGACCTTATGTGGACATTGTTAAACTCTTGATAATGTGAAGTGTTCTTTTGTTATAGGCATTTGGTTTGTTACTACTATTATTACTACTACTAATCATTTACACGCCCACCCCTCGATACCTAGCAGATTCCATACAGTTCTGCCCAATGCCTCGCAGTCTCTGGTCCTTGCATGTTAATCGCCTTGACCTCCCCTCCCCAGCCCATGCTCACTTAGAGCGAACCCGACACTCTGCATTTTTCTTTTGGTCCCATCACTCTGGAACTCCCTTCCTCCTTCACTCCATCAAGAACACTCATTCCCCAAGTTCCTCCTCAAGACCTATCTCTTCTGTGCTGCCTATGACCTATGATTATGGGTGGCTTCAACTTACTGTACATATAAAGGCTCCAATATCAGTCCTAGTGTATTTTCTCACCACTATGACAACTTTAGGATTTAAGCAAGTAATTAAATCTCCTATGCATAGAAATGAACATATAGTGGATCTGGTTTTCTATTAGGAGTAGACCTTTTAGACAACCACTCTGGCTACATGGAGGTATTTCCCTTGTCATGGGCAGAGCACTTGCTAGGTAAGTTTTTGTTAAATGACCACTTAAAAAACAGTGAACCCTACCAGAGTCTGGAAGGAAAGCAGAAACAAACATTTCTTAAAACTAGAGGCTATAGGATATTCCAAAACAGATGATGCATTGTCAACAGTGACAAAGCAGTCAGACAGCTAGAATACTAACTTAGTAATGACCTTATAGAAATCTGTACTACTAAAAGAAATTCCTCTACCCTTGCATAAAAATCTCCTCATGATACTCCCCAAAAACTAGACCCTAAATTGCCAAGGATTAAAACTGGAAAGGAGATGGTATAAATCTTGCTTGGAGGAGGCTAAACTGTAGAGCACACATGATGATACATCAACAAGCCACAGCAGCAGCAGCCGAAACACAATACTTCTCCCAGTGTGCCCAGCAATTTACAGATGCAACGAAACTACTATTCCAGATAGTAAGAACTCCCCTATAACCCCTACAACAATCTTAACTCACCCATATATAACATAACACAACATAACATATGTCATACTGAATCAGACCAACGGTCCATCAAGCCCAGTTTCTTCTTCCCATAAGTGGCCAATCCAGGTCAAAAATACCCTTCAGATCCCCAAAAGGTAGACAGATTCAATGCTGCTTATCCCAGGGGTAAGCAATGTCTTTCCCCAGTTCACTTTAATATTGGTTTATGGACTTTGCCTCCAAGAACTTGTCCAAACCACTTTTAAACTCAGCAATTTAATGTCCTCTATATTATGGTTCTTCTGTGCCTTTATATAATAGGCACCTACAACAAGCAACAGCCTACTACTCAAGAGATCTGGGTTCAATTCCCCCTAGCACTTCTTGTGTCCTTGGGCAAATCACTTTACCCTTCATTGACTCAGAAGAAAAGTCCTGGCAATCTACTTCTGGTCATACCTTGCCAAGAAAACCCAGGGCAGCTGGGTCACCAAGAGTCAGCATTGACTTGAAGGTACTTCCTCCCTTATTCTGCTTGCCCCACAATGCTCTCTCCATGCAATTCATATAAACTGTCTTCTCCTACCCTCTCTCACTCTCCGGCCCATCTTCAGTCTTCTCGCCATTCAGCATTTCATTTCCTTGGACCCTCCCTTTGGAATAATATTCCTCCACATCTCCAGTTAGAGTCTTCTTTTACAAAGTTCAAAGCCCAACTTAACCCTGAAATTACTGAGATTTTTTGCACACACTGAATACCGTTGGGGTCATAAATGACCCCACGACAAATTTTAATTGTTAACCATGAACATTTTAATCTAAACAGACAAAATATTATTCCAAATTAATCATGTATTATATGAAGGTTAAATGTTTTGAAATTTAATGCTTTATCATAAAATTACATGAGGAAGAATTGCCATGAAAGCAGTTTTTGCATGCACTTGATGAACACAATAAAGTACTACAGTCATTTGCATGAGACACAGACAATTTCTAAATGTTCTTTGCAAACATTGCACTTGCAGGAGGTGCAAACTATGTTGCTTTTCTTGTCTTTTTCTCTGGAACAGCAGTGACACCTTCCCCTTTTCTGTGGGATCCCGACATTGCAAACAGTATCAGTGGCTTCTTCAATGCTGGAAGAAGTCTCGCTGCAATTACTCTGAAGCAGCTGGTTTCCTAATTCCAAGAGGAATAGACGACATCTGTGCTTTGACTTGGACTGCCATTCTGGATTTAGTGACATCCAAACAATGAAGGCGTTCAAAGCACTGATGTCCAACATGTTGTAGAAGATTGTCACTGGCCAGTGTCTTGTCATTCGTTTTGTGGCATACGTGCGCAACATTTGATCTGCTGTATCTACTCCACCTTTACTAGAATTATAGTCCAAGATCATGCATGTTTTTTTGTCTGGACGTGTGTTATCTACTTCTTCTTGATCATGCAAACTGCTCAGAAGAACAACCACTTTTCCTTTCTTCGAGCAATAGGAAACCAGAGTGGCGTCATCACGAAAGGCAAACAGTGAAGTGAATACCTCTCGGCCCTTTCCTGTTACAAATTCTGGAGGTAATTATTTTCTGTTCTTTCGACTTGTCCCCAAAAGTGTCATTTGTTTTTCTAGCAATTTCTATGACAGGGATAAACTGCAGAAGAAATTGTCAACAGTAACATTTCTGCCAGATCTCGTCAATCCTTCAGTGAGTTGCAGCACAACCCTTTCACCCTGATTCTGTTCCCTGTTTTGTCCAAGTTCCCTTCCTGTATATACTTGAAGACGCAGAACATATGACGTTGCACTGTCACACAACATCCATAGCTTTATGCCATATTTCCCAGGTTTGCTGGGAATATATTGTCTGAACGGAACACGGCCACGAAATGTAAGCAGTTGCTCATCCACGGTAACATTTTCACCAGGAACAAAGGCGTCACTTAGAGTTGCTTCCCAGGTATCAAAAACATGTCTGATTGGAGCAAGCTTATCCACGCCTCGTTGTTCACGTCTGTTGGTTGCATCATCAAATCTGAGAGCACAAGAAATTTGCTGAAAACGGTTATGGGCCATATTTTTGCCAAAAACAGAATGACCATCTTCAAGGTTCCACAACTGAACTATGGATTCATTTCGTGACTTGTACACACCTGAGAGGATCAGAAGTCCAAGAAAACGTTGAAATTCTCCATCTGTCAATCTTTCCAGGTGTCGTCATAAATGTGTCTTCCTTGTTTGCTCATCCACATCATGATTTCATTCAATAAGTTCTTCCTCATGAACAAGTGGAATGCTTGTTGTATGGGCATGACATCAGCTCTGGTGTATCTTCCAGCAGCTTGCTTTATAGGTTTCCTGTTCCATGATGTGGCATCCTTAGATACATAGGCTGCAATGGCAACTTTTGTGCTTATAGTTGATGACCTCTTAGCTCCTCTACAACCACAACTAAGATTCCTCACAGATGATACTGACACCGAAGACTCCTGCCTTCTTCCCCGTCCAGCACAGCCTCGACCTTTGCCTCGACCTGTAACTTGACTCTTTGCTGCAGGCGATGTTACCGGCTCAACATCAGTCTCACATTCACTTGGCTACCAATTGCTGTCGCCATCTGAATCATGACTGTCATCATTAGATTTATCGCCCAAACTTGGCTGATATGCTTCTTCACTTGCTGAATATGCTGCATTATCAGACGACTCAGAGTCGTCACTGTCAGCATCTCGTTGCAATATTTCTCTTACTTGGGCAGCTGAATACTTTTGTTTTGACATCATAAACAATAACCTAAAATAAATAAACAAAGATAAAGTTGAATAAAACGCAAAGCAGTTTTACTATAGGTGTACAATAATCAAGATGAATGAGCTGAAAGCCTTTAGATTTCATCAGAAATAATGAGAGAACACATGATATCAATTACAGAAAATGTGTAATTTTCATAAAATAAGAGTACAAAAAATAAATGATACATAATTAATGATAAATACCTTTGTCAGATCAAAAAATTCACAAAACTGCAAACTGTATCACGGTCCAAACCGGACGTAAGCAACTGGGGTCAAAAATGACCCCACTGGTACTCTGTGCTGCAAATCATCACTAGCGTCACCTAGCAGATGAAAATTATTCCTCTCATGGTGCAATATAAAGAGAATATTGACATGTGAAAAGTCATAAAAAGATTGCATTCTTGAACAACTAGTTTCCGAGATACGCGTTGTGAAACTTGCAATGGGGTCACTTTTGACCCCATCGGTACTCCAAGGGTTAAAACCTACCTTTTCTGCACAGTTTCTGACCTCCCACTGGACTCCCTCAGTTGACTTTCTTGTGTCTCCGACCCACTCCTCTCCTCCTCTCTCACCACCTTCCTCCAGCCCTGCCTTGTCACGTCTCATTTTCCCATCTGTCCTATACATACTGGCATTCTTTTCATTTTCTGCTGCAGTTTTTATTGTATTCTATTATAAATCGCTTTGCTGTACCCACATTAAGCGGTATATCAAATCTTAAATAAATGAAAATGAAATTAAACAAAATTAAAGAATAAGCAACTACAAATAAAAATTTGAAATGGAAAACTCCAAAATCAGACACCAAGCTGTGAAACATGGAAGAAAGAGAAACAGACATACATTTTCTCCTATAATGAACTATAAGAAATGCAGATTTCAAAGTTGATAAATCAGCATGGAGCAGTAGTCTAGTGGTTAGAGCAACAACCTATTATCCAACATATCTGGGTTCAATTCCCACTACCAAACTTTGGATAAATCACTTTACCCTCCACTGCCTTGGAAGAAAAAGCCTGGTAATCTACTTTCAGCCATACCTTGCCAAGAAAACCTGGGGCTGCTGGGTTACCATGAGTCAACATAGACTTCAAGGCACATAAAAAAAACATTGCATGCAGGCATTTTCATTATAAAGAGGGGGAAGTGCAAAGGTCTTACGTTCAAACACACAGGTAAAGAGGAAGAATATGTAGAAGCTGATGAGGATAAAGCAGAACTGCTTAATAAACATTTTTGTCTGTATTCACAGATGAAGGGCCAGGAGTAGGACCTCAGAAAATAACCACAAATAGGAAAAGAAGTAACGGGGATCTTGAATGATTTTCAGAAGACTGTGTTTCTGAGGAACTAGCTAAACTAAAAGTAGAGAAAGTGATGCGCTGGATGGGGTACATCCAAGAATACTGAAGAACTTGAAGACATTCTAGCGGCTCCATTGACTGACTTTTTCAATGTTTCTTTAGAGTCAGAAGTAGTCCCAGAGGACTGGAGAAAGACTCATGTGGTCCCTTTACACAAAAGAAGAAGTAAGGATGATGTTGAGAACTACAGGCCACTTAGTCTGAACTCTGGGGTGAGTAAATTAATGGAAAAACTGCTGAAACAGAGGATAGTGAGGTTTCCAGAGTCCGACGGATTGCAGAGTCCAAGGCAGTATGGGTTTACCAGAGACAGGTCTTGTCAGACAAATCTGATTGATTTCTTTGAATGGGTGACCACAGAGTTGGACCGAGGAAGAATCCGAGTTGTGGTATACTCAGATTTCAGTAAAGCCTTTGACACCATTACATACAGGGAACTTTTAAATAAACTGAGCACCCTAGGGATGGACCCTAAAGTGACTGGCTGGGTTACGAATTGGTTGAGTGGGAGGCAACAAAAGGTATAGGTAAATGAAGCTCACTCTGAGGAGACGGATGTTTCCAATGGTGTGCCGCGGGGATCTGTCCTTGGTCTGATTCTTTTTAACATCTTTCTTAGTGATATTGCGGAAGGGCTGTTGGGTAAGTTTTGCCTCTTTGTGGATGATACCAAAACCGCAATAGAGTAGACACCCAGGAAGGAGTAGATAATATGAGGAGGGATCTAACTAAGCTTGAAGAATAGTTGAGAATTTGGCAGCAGAGTTTTAATGCTGAAAAATGCAGAGCCATGCATTTGGAATGCAACAATCCAAGGGAGCGATACAGTGTAGGGGCGAAGTACTTCTGTCCATAAAAGAAGAGCAGGACCTGGGCATGACTGTTTCTGATGATCTTGAAGTGGCTAAACAGGTAGAAAAGGTAACGACGAAAGCCAGTAGGATACTGGGGGGTATAGGGAGAGGAATGGCCAGCAGAAAAAGGGAGTTGATAGTGCCACTATATAAGTCTCTGGTGCAACCTCATTTGGAGTATTTTGTGCAATTCTGGAGACCACACCTTCAAAAGGATATAAACAGGATGGAATCGGTGCAAAGGGTGGCTACCAAAATGGTTAGTGGTCTTCATTATAAAACATATGTGGACAAATTTAAAGATCTTAATAAGTATCCTTTAAAAGAAGGATGGGAGATATGATAGAGGTATTTAAATACCTCCATAGCATTAATGCACAAGAGGAGAGCCTCTTTTAATTGATAGCAAGCTCTGCAATGAGGGGACATGGGATGAGGGTGAAAGGTGATAGACTCAGGAGTAATATGCAGAAGTATTTCTTTACAGAAAGAGTGGTAGATGCGTGGAATAGTCTCCCAGTGGAGGTAGTAGAGACAAGGACAATATCTGAATTCAAGAAAGCGTGGAACAAACATAGAAGGTCTCTAAAGGAAAAAAAATGGACTATAGTAATTGATATGGAAGGGCAGACTAGACAGGCCATATGGTCTTTTTCTGCCGTCATCTTTCTATGTTTATTCTGTAAAAACTGTTTTGTACCTTTCTTGTCTGATCATCTTATTTTTCCAGTTGGGTTGGTCTCAGTCTCTCTTTTCTACTTCCTTTAATAGACTTTCTTCTAAGTCCTTTTCCTAGAGCCTATTTCCATTTTCTTTTTCTTCACACTGTCTTTGTCCTTTCCTTTGCTACATCTTTCTCTGGCATTGATCCTTCTATTCCTCTCATTTGCCTTTTACCTAACTATAGCTTCATTCCCTTTCACTTACCAAACCCTCATCCTTTCCACCTGTTGGCATTAATAGTGGCAGCAGCTGGGGAAGAAAAGGGGAAAGGGATGAGGGGTACCATGCCCAGAGAGGATGAGATATGTGCCCGTCACTATATTAAAGTCCCCCAATGCCATCAGTGCTCATCCTTTAACTTTTTTCTTGGACTCAGGCTTGACATGAGATACAAAGTTATTGTCGTGACTTGATGATGACTTTGTAGTATCTGTGAAGTTGTTGTGGTAAGATGGCATACCGTGTTTGGTACTTGACTGTGCCTCTCTAAGTATCACCCCTCCCCACCCCCCAGACTCTTACCAGGCTTTTCTTTTCACTAATAGTCCTTTCTTTCACTTAGGCTTGGAGCTATGGTTCTTCCATTCTGTGTAACTGCATTTGGATTCTGAATTGCATATGCTGTCACTTTTGATATCGTTACTAAATGGAACAGAATCTCCTTCACATTTTCTTTCATTGCTCCTTTCTTTTTTTAGGTATGCTTTCATGTGGTTAAGCTACAGAGCTTCCCTGGATATTTTTACTCATTATATCTGGTGTATTGAAAACAGCAAAATGAGATAAAGAAAATCTTTGTTTCTCCCTTAGATGACACATGGTTACAAGAGAGTGATGTAGGACACAACCCAGGCAGAGGCAGAGAAAGATCGCAGCTTTGCTCCCTTAGGGGCCAACCTAAAAAGCTACTTTATTATTTAGCATAGCAGTTCACTTGGTTTGTGCTCATATTTTCTCACATTAATATTACTATCAGATGTAGTAAAAGGGTTTATCATGGAAAAATCCACAGTAAAACCATGGAGCTAAAGAATTACGTGGTCAACATGTAATCACATGCAAACTGGTAGAGTTGGGAATTACTCCTGAGTTTAAAAAACACACTAAATTTTAATGCAGTTGTATACTTCCTTCTTTACCTTGCAGATGAAATAAAGATTTTAATGTGGTAGCCAAGAGCTCAGGCAGGCTCAGAAAGCTCAGAGTTCTGTAGCCATGAGCTGTAGTTGGGGCATGTCCTGCTCTCTACAGAAGAGGAAATCAGCCGGGTTCCAGGAGAAAAGATCCTGGGTGGGACATGATGATCTGCATGCACAGTTACACTATAACCCATCAAGACAATATTCAAAAGCATTTAGACGTTTAGTGGCGGTCACTAAATATATAAGTGAATACCTGTGAATTTTCATGGAAAAGGGGGGATGATTACATAAGAGATGCGCAAAACAATACATGCTATGTATGCTCATAACTCCCTATTTTAAAGGGCTTATGAGTGTAAATGGGCACTTATGTGGTCGCTATTCTGCAAGCTCGCTCATAAGTCGGATCCTGCATACTTCCATTGTGGGAGTGCATAGGGGTGGAGCTTAGGTGTCGCGTAGATTTGCACACATAAGTTCTAAAATACTATGACTATGTACTTCTGAAGAATCTAGGTGCAGGCCCTTATACCTGCTCTAGAACAGGTGTAACTGCCATGACTAGATTAAGGTGCGTCTTTACAGCCCTATTTTTGTAAGTAAAGTACATGCACATGTCATTTCATAAAACACGTCAATGCACATAAACTGTGTGGGAGCTTAGAAAATCACCCTCTGTATGTATAATGCTGCTGAAAATTCTTACAGACTACGCCAGCACTGTCCAGATAGTGTCACGGCAGAGTGAGGGCGGAGTGTGGGCGTTCCAGTCAGCTAAACAGATAGCCATGATTTCAGTCCACTATCCATATGGCTAAGTGGTTTCATTTAGGAAGAAAAAGGTCTGTCCTCAATTAAACCTCTTAATTCAGGGGTGTCATTCTAGAGGAGCGCCAACCGATCTGGTTTTCAAACTATCCCTAATGAATATGCATGAGAAGTGCATTTTTCCTACAAAAAGTTGCCAGTATTCATATGCAGTGCTCTTTCATTAATATATATGGACCCTGGGTCAATTATAGCAGGATGTTAAAAAGGTGCTGGCATTCAGTACCACCAAGTACCCTCTCAAAAAAAGCCTGCAGGGACTGCATGCAAACATCTTCTATGCATAATCATTATGGATGACCTGAAAATCTGACTGGCTTGAAGCCCTTCAAGACTGTAGTCGGTGCCCCTGGTTTAGCTATGCATGTGCAGGCAGATTCAATAACATGCACATCCGGCATGCAGACACATCTAAATTGAAAATGGGCCCCGTTTGACTCTAATTCCACATTCGTGGTTCTAGACATGCCCACGGGTCCAGATTTGGGGAGATAGACATGTCCAGCGTGGCATGGGTAAAGCACTATTCAGCCACTTCATGCACGCATCAGGTACGTAGCCTGCCAATGGATGCAGGAATGGGCAATGTGATATAGTTGGGAAACACGTCCCCCATCAATATTATGGGACACAGGTAAATGTTTTGGACATCCCCATGTCCACTGTATTCCAAAAAGTTGCACAATTCAGATCCTGCATGTCTCCATGATGCACCCGCAGATGTCATGCCTCCTTGGTAAAAATGTGCATCCCCTAAGCTGCCCTTCACACTGATAGTAGTTTGCTGATGCAATAAATACCAATGAGAAATGACTGCTGCTGCAACCACACAATATACCAGTCCTCTTCATGCCCTGAAAAGTGCTAGATAATCCCAGTGCACCCTAATATGTTTTTTTTTTTAGTGCCATCAAGTCAGTGTTGACTCATAGTGACCTAGCTACCTCTGGGTTTTCTTGGTAATGTATCATCAGAAGTAGATTGCCAGCCTTTTCTTCCAAGGCAATGGAGGGTAAAGTGACTTGCCCAAAGTCACAAGGAGTGCCAGTGGGAATTGAACCCTTGATCTTCTGGGTACTAGGCAGTTGCTCTAACACTAGAGGGAGGAGTGGCCTAATGGTTGGGGCAAGGTACTACAGGCCGGAAGGTCAGTGGTTCAAATCCCACTAGAGGACAGCAACCTTGTACCGGAAGGACTGCGGTTTCTAGTCCCACAGGTGCTCCTTGTGGTCTTGGCAAGGCACTTAACTCTCCATTGCCCATGCTCCCTGTAAATATTAGTGTATGTGTCTCATATCTCCTCGTGTTAAATGTATCCCCCAACTGCTTTGACCTGGTGAAAAGTGGGATATAAATGCAGCTATATAAATAAATAAACTAGGCTACTCTTCCAAGCCATATGGTATAAGTGAATGTAAATATGAATATGTATTTCAGGGCATACCTTGCATCAAATGGTACTTGGCATTATAAAATGGCCCCAGTGGTTCCTGCCTAGGTCATCTCTACAAACACGCTTCAAAACTGCTAAGGATGGACCCTTGCCAAGAGCACAAAACCCAAAACTAACATTGCAGTTCCCCAAAGGATGCATAATATTGCTGAGCAACAAATGCGTGCCCTTTTGTGCCTATGGCCTATAAGTACACTCATTCTGCTGCTCCGCACTACTTTTCCTCTCTTCTCTCCCTACACCCCTCTTCGGGAACTCTGATCTTCTAGCAGATCGCCTCTATCTGTGCCCTTCTCTTCTATTGCCAACTCCAGACTTTGGTCCTTTCACTTTGTTTATGTTTATGTTTATGCTTATTTTATTTGATATATCGCCTTTCAATAAAAAAACAAAAACAAAGCGGTGTACAATTTCCATATAACAAGAAGGGCCAGTGGCCGAGAAAATGAAAGAAAGCTACAATAAATAATAGGACAGAGGATAGTCCAATCAAGCATACCAGACAGAAGGAGTAGACAATACTGAGAGATAGGGAGAAACAGGATCACATGGGGGAGTAGGGAGGTCAAACGCATAGGAAAATAGATACGTTTTTAAGCGTGTTTTAAAAGTACTGTGGTGTTGTTCCAGTCTAAGGGAGGTGGGTAGGGAATTCCAGAGTGCAGGTCCTACAATGAAAAAGGCAGAGGTGCGGGTTGATTGTAGATGGGCACGGGAGGGAGAGGGAAGGTGAAGGCGATTTATGTGCAATGACCGGAGAGAATGACTGGGAGTGTGAAACTGAATGAGATCTGCCAAATATTGTGGGCTATGAGTATAAATAATCTGATGGACCAAGGTGAAGAGTTTAAAGCAAATACAAAAGTCTATGGGGAGCCAGTAAAGGTGAATGAAAAGAGGGGTTACATGCTCCTGACAAGTAGAGTGGGAAATGATGCATGCTGCCGTGTTTTTGAATACGTTGTAGTCTGTGTAACTGGGACTGGGGAATGCCGGCAAGGGCAGAGTTACAAAAGTCAAGACATGACATAACAAGGGGCGGCATAAGAGTGGTAAGGGTCTGTGGGGTAAGAAAGGGGCGAACAGCGCGGATCTGATGGAGAAAGAAAAAAGAGGTTTAGTGATATGGGAGATGTGATCCCGAAAAGAAAGATCGGAGTCAAGGAAAACACCAAGGTAGCGAAAACAGGAGACCAAGGGGATGGGTGAATCAGAGAAGGATGGGGCTGTCTGAGGAGGAGGACTACCAAGAGTGAACCAAATAGCAAGTGTCTTAGATAAGTTTAAGTGCAGACAGTTAGTGGTTAGCCATTTAGCAACAGAGAGAAGACAAGAATTAAGGTGGGAGAGAATTGGGTGAAGAGGGGAAGTGTGGTGTAGAAGGACAAGGTCATCAGCATAATAGAAAGCAGATACCCCAAATTGTTGCACCAGAAGAGCAAGGGGTGCCAAGAAGATATTGAATAGGAGAGGTGCCAGTACTGAGCCTTGAGGAACGCCACAGTGCAAAGGAAAAGGATCAGAAGAAACAGCTGGGGAGGAATGAGAAAGTACAGCACAAGACCAGGAGTAAAGGTAGGAATGAAACCACCGGTAGACAGTACCGCGAAGACCAGCCTCACGCAAGCGGGAAAGAAGGGAGTGATCAATAAGATCAAAGGCTGCTGAAAGATCTAGGGATACCGCCACCGAAAAGTCACCCCGGTCGTGAACAACATGTAGTTCATTGAGGAAGGCAAGGAGAACCGTTTCAGCACTATGGCCTGGACAAAAGCCTGATTGATGGGGATGGAGGAAGCGAGTGGTGTCCTTATGGAACAAACTACCTGAGTCTATATGTCAGGCTTCATCTTTGGCCCTTCTCAAATCCAGGCTGAATGTTCACCTCTTCGTTGCCACTTTTGGATCTGATCCACCTAATCTCCCTTGTGTTTCCTTACCATTCCCCCTAGATGTATCCTGTCCACAGCTGCTGTGTTGTCTGTCTTAACTAGATTGTAAGCTCTGCTGAGCATGTACCATCTTTTACATGTGTCTGTGCAGCAGTGTGTATGCCTTGTAGCGCTATACAAATAATCAGTAGTAGTAATCGTATGGCCTTCTGGCTGTAGCATCTGATTCAAACATATCTGTCAACAGCTACACCTGTCCCATTGTGGCATATGTCGATCTGTACATGACCACTATCTGTGGGAAAACCCTGTCTTCCCATAGACTGCTTTGTGGCGCTGTTCCCCTTGTCAGTCTGTGTGAACATGAGTGGGGGATCCCTGTGCCATCATATCCAGATAGCCAGTGTCAAGATATATCACCACTCTGACAACTTGCATAGATCCTAGACTGGGGAAGGATGTAGGCCTCATGGCACAATCTGGGGGATGTTGTCACAACATCAGTCATGTCTGCCTGGCACAGCTGACATATTGCTGCCCTATCACAATGGCACCTGGTGACACTTCGGTCATCCATATTGTCCAGGTACCAGCGAACCATTCATGGCTTCCCTGAATTGCAGAGCAGTACACCAGATCCTCCCATGCTATGCCCAAACCACACACTCTCACTTGCAGTCACAAAAGACCTCATTCTGCCAGCAGAATATTTTCTAAGTCCTGGCCTTATTCCACGTTTCAGCAGGAATAAAGGGTACATCCACGGGGATATCGCAGAACACACACGGGCCTATCTGGAATACGCTATGCATATCTCTGTGGCTGACCATGCCCCCATTCTGCCCCTTCTGAGATCCCTGTGTTAGCACCATGGACATGCATAACAGCAGTGTTTCAGAATACGGTCGAGATGTTTTCAGCACATAAACATCCCTACCGCACATACAAACCCCTTATTCGTGTTCTGGAATGACCTTCTTAGTGGACTGAATATCACTGTTATCTGTACAGCTGCAGCAGTCACTGGTCCCTACATATATTCAACACTGCTGATTCTACAGATAGCACCACTGAATATACCTAAAACATTTAAATGCCATGATCAGCATTTTATTTATTTTATTTTATTTATTTATTTGAACAGCTTTTATATACCGCTGCTTCCAAGGATCAGCAGCGGTTTACATTACAACAAAAATCAAACAGATACATAGAACTTTATGGAACTATATTACATTATAACAAGAATTGTATGAAATATTACAATATAACAAGAACAAAATTGAACTATATCACATTATCTGTATAACAGGTATAAGAGTGAGCTTAAACCTTGAACTATATTACATTATCTGTATAATAGGTATAAGAGTGAGCTTAAACCTATTATAGGCGTTTATGTTGACTTTTATATAGATGTGAGAAGAATCATTAGTATGTTAGTTATCGCTTACAGTTGATATTGTTCCAGTTGTATATATATATTTGAATGGGGTAAGTAAATTCAATTCAATTTATGGTGGTTGGGAGGCAATACTTGTTTCTCCATTGGTGTAGTGTTGTCTGAACAAGACAAACTGATAGTGGGGGGTAAATATTACCTGTATATATTTAATAAGAGTGTAGAATTCCCTGAATGGAGTAAGTTCAGCAGGTTGTCTTCTCTCTTGGAGAATCTAGTGAGACTGATGCCAATAATTTCTTCGGCCTCTATACATCAATAAAATAGCCAGTCAGAGCTGGAGGTGAGGCAGGGATGTGCTGAGCAGTAACCACATGAGTTTTCCCCAACCTACCCTCCATTCCATTAATCCTTTTTGGTTCCCCTAGCAAGGGATGATGCCGGGTTTAGTCCCATCAGAACTTACAAAAAGAGGTCCCCAGACTAACGTAAAAATCTGCCGGCCTCCATAGCTATAGCTGATGTGAAGGTTTAGGCATTAATCATCAAGAAGAAACTGAATGGGAAAGATGTTCATAGGAGGATACCTAAAAAGAAACTACTACTCTCTAAAAAGAACATTGTGGCTCACCTCATATTTATTAAAGATGCATTGGATGACCCAGAAGACCTCTGGAATACTCTTGTCTGGACAAATATAGTCATCAAAATAATACCTAATTCAATTATTCACCAAAAGCTATCGAATTCAGTGATACTTGAAAAACACAACGTTAGCCTCAGAAACAACCATAGGCACTAATAAACTCTGGGCTGATTCTTGTTCTATTCCCAGACATGTGCCGGTTTAACATCAATGGCTATGCGTTGTGCAATAAATTTTTCAAAATGTAACATGAGCAATATAAATATCAATAAAAATTACTTAGCTCATGTGAAGGTGTGATGTTGTGCAAAGTGCTCCATGATTTTTTGAAATTTCTCTTGAAGGTTTTTTAGTGGAATACAGTTCCTTCTACTTGTAAAGACTTGTCCCAACGCCAAATTTTATGAGGCGCCCATGCGTTTCGCCGTGCAGGGTTTATCAAGGGACTACAATCATGAAGTCATGTGTCCTGGCAATGCAGCAGCTGAACAGAGTTGTGAGACGTACTCCTTCAAATGCATCGGAGGATCCAAAAAACGCCGCACATGCCTGAGACGTACTCCTTCAAATGCATCGGAGGATCCAAAAAACGCCGCGCATGCCACTTTTCTGTTTGGACAAATATAGTGACAATAGCATAATAAATGATGGCAGATAAAGATCATCATGGCCCATCAAGTCTACCTAGCAAGATGTTTAGGGTTATATCTGTCGTTCAGTGCAAGTTACCACTACCCTATGCCTTTTACTTTGAGTTGTAACTTCTAACCTTTGACAGCTACCCCTGCTATGCTTTTGAAAGTGTAAAAGTTATTTAAGGTTACTTTGAGTAAGGTTGTTTCTCTTCTTATATAGGGAGTCTCTATGTTTATTCCATGCTTTTTGGAATTCCATCACCAATTTTGTCCCCATCACCTCTAGTGGGGATACATTTCAAGCATCCATTACCCTTTCCACGAAAAAGTATTTCTTAATATTGCTTTTAAATTTCCCTTCTTTCAGCTTCATTTCATTTGCTCTAGTTTTATGGTCTCCCCATCTTTGGAAAAGATCGGTTTCCTCATTCATACCTTTCAAGTACTTAAACATCTGCATCATATCTTTCCTGTCACTCCTTTCATCTAAGGTATACATAGTCAGGTCTTCAAGTCTCTTCTCATACGGCTTCTGATACCATTACCATACCATTTTGGTAGCTCATACCATGATACCATTACCATATATTTTTGGTAGCGCTCCTTTGAACCACTTAAAGTCTTTTTATATCCTTAGTGAGATACAGCCACCTGAACTAAACACAGTGGGCCCGATTCTGTCCTAGACGTAGATCCCCTCTGTGTGTCCAGTCTGAACTGGACGCACAGAGGGGATCACGATTCTGATCCTGAGGGGCACGTCTAGCCCCACGGGATCGTAATCATGTACATTAGTATCCTGACTAACTCGGTAAGGGCTTTTAAATGGAGCCATAGCGCCATGGCATCATGTTGCCATGGCACCGTGGCTCCATTTAAAAGCCACAATGCCGACTGCCCAGTTAAAGTGTTTATTCCCCACAGCCCAACCCCCGATCTGGTCTCCTAAGGCCAGGGTCGGGCTGCAGGGAATAAACCCTTGCCCCCCTGCCCCATCCTCGCCCCAGCAGCTTAAAAAAAAAGTCCAGGGAAGTTATTCCACCTCGGAGGTAGAATAACTTCCCCGGACATTTCGCTGGCCCCAGACATACAGGACTGACATTAGAATCGGCCCTGTACATCCAAGGCCGTGGACTGCCCACTGCCCACCCACTTTCCGCCCCTGGCCGCCCATTCCCCACCCCCATCTAACTTCCCCGCACAACCAGCGGGGAAGTTATTTGGGGGCAGGAGAAGTCATGGATAGTAGGGATGGACATCCCATCGGGCCGTCCATCCCCACTATTTGTGGCTCAGAATAACCCCCAGTATTCCAAGTTAGTCCTCACCAATGACCTGTGGGGCATTATCACCTCCTTTTGGCTGGTTATGCCTTCTCTATTCAGCCTAGCATCCTTCTGGCTTGGCCAATGCCTTGACACATTGCTTCACAACCTTGAAGTCTAGAGACACTATCACCCCAAGGTCATTCTCCTTGTCCATCCTCTCATACTGCTCTTTTGGTTTTCTGCATCACTTTGCATTTCTTCGCATTAAATCTTAACAGCCAATCATTAGACCATCATTCTAATTTTTGTAGATCATTTCTTGTGTTGTCAGCTCCCTCTGGGGTGTTCGCTCTGTTGAAAATCTTCATGCCATCTGCCAAAAGACAAAGTTTTTGTTCTAACCCTTCAGCAATGTCACTTACAAAGATTTTGAACAAAATCAGTCCCAGTACAGATCCTTGAGGCACTCCACTACTCACCTTTCTTTCAACTGTCAGTCAACCAATTTTTAATCCAGTTCACCATCTTGGGTCCCAGATGTTCGGTTTATTCATGAGCCTCCTTTGAGAAACAGTATCAGAGGCTTTGCTGAAATTTAAGTAAACAATGTCCAACACATGCCCTTGATTAAGTTCTCTGTTCACCCAGTCAAAGAAATCATCTGGCATGTTTGCCCTTGGTAAAACCACGTTGCCTAATATCCTCTAACCTACTGTAGAAAGTTCACTATCCCTTTCTTTAGTAGCATCTCCATTACTTATCCAAACACCGAGGTACGGCTTACTGGCCTGTAATTTCCCACCTCTACTCTATTGCCACTTTTGTGAAAAGGGACCACATCAGGCCTTCTTCAGTTCTGAGAAATCTCTCCCATCTCTAAGAATCTATTAAACACATCCTTAAGAGGACCCAGCAGTTTCTCTCTGAGTTCCATCAGTAGCCTGAGATGTATCTTGTCTGGCTCCATGACTTTGTCCACTTTTAGTTTTCAAGATGTTCGTAGATGTTTTTTTCTTTAAATGATGTAGTATCTACTCCATTTCCATATGTATCTGTTTTCAGCCATCTGTGGTCCTTCTCCAGGATTTTCTTCTGTGAACAAAGAACAAAAGTATTTGTTCAGCATTTCCACTTTATCCTCATCATGCTTCATACAATGGTCTTCATCTTTCAGTCTTACAATTCCACTTCTGGCCTTCTTTCTTTCTCTAGCATACAGTATCTGAAAAAAGTCTTGTTACTTCACTTTACATCTTTAGCCATTTTAAATCCTGTCTGTGCTTTTGCCATTCTGATTTCTTTTTTCCTCTTTGAGCTTTGCCCAGTATTCTCTTGTGTGTTCCTTTTTTGTGATTTTCTATATTTTGTAAATGCTACATTTTATGCCTTCCTTTTTTTATCAACTTCCTTGGAGAATCATATTGATTTCCTTCATTTTTTGCTTTTATTGACTTTCCTTACATAAAGATAAGTTGCTATTTGTATAGCTCCTTTCATTTTGGCCACTTTTTCCACTTTCCTTATCTCCTCCCATTTTGCCAGCTGTTCTTTCAGGTACCCTTCTCACTTGGGTTCCTTCATCATTTGTCTGAGCAGAGTGCATTGCATGACATCCACAATCTCTCTACTTCTTTCTGATTCTGCAGATGCATCATAATGGTACATCGAGAAGGTTGAAATCTTCTAGCAACAGCACTTCCCTTTTCATTCCCAACTTTTAGAAATCCATGGTCAGATTTCTGACCAGTTTTTCTGTTAGAGTTTGAGGTCTGTTGATGATGCTTGTATGGATGGAAATCCATCTTCTCTTTCCGAGATGACCCATATTGCTTCCTCCTTTCCCCAAGCTTCCTGCATTTCAGTTGCTTTAATATTAGTTTTCACATAAAAGGCTACTCTTCCACCCTTTTGGCCATCTCTGCACCTCCTAAGGAAAATGCAATCTGGTATGACCATGTCCCATTCATAGGACTCATTGAAACATGTCTCCATAATAGCACAATATCTAAGTAGGGCTGGTTCATTAGATGAACAACACAGTCACCTAGAGCACCAATGGTCTGAGGGTAATCCATTGTCACCAATGGTCTGAGGGTAATCCATTGTCACCATTGCCACCACTCTCCAGAACATGTAATGGTGGCAATGACTAAACAGCAATGCAGCACTTACCAAAACTTCTTGTATGCTATTCCTGCTTCTGCCCCCTTCGATACAGGTTTCTTTATTGCATATATTTCCCACTGCTTTTTTTCTTTTACTGGGGGTGACATCCTGAACTCATCATGTTCTACCACTTCCTCTAGTTTAAATGTCTAGTAATATCACTGAATGGTTCACAAAGGAGTCAAAAATTAAAGTATTTAATTCTTTATAAAACTCTTATCTATCTATCTATCTATATAATCTAATGGCACAACAATTCAAGTTTTGTTTGGCAAAAACCAAACACTGCCTTCCAAAGTAAGAACTGCATCGTGGCTATCATGCATGGTGGTGGACTTATTATGGTATGAAGACATTATTCTGCTTCATATCAGAAAATTCTAGAGGAAAATATCAGGCCATCCATCTGAGACTTAACTGGGTTATGCAGCAAGATAATGGCCATACGCAGTCGTGTTAGGCTACTACAGAATGGCTGAGCAAGAAAAGATTTTGTGTTTTGGTTTGACCAAGTCAAAGTCTCAACCTAAACACTATTGAAATGTTATAGTGAAGCAAGCTGGTCATGTAGAGAACTCTTCAAATGTCACAGAGTAGAAACCATTCTGAATGGAAAATAGGCCAAAATTCCTGAAAGGCCAATGTGAAAGAATGATGTATTTGTTATATTGCGTAAAATTATAAAAACACCAAATTACATAGAAACATAGAAATATGACGACAGAAAATGACCACATGGCCTATCTAGTCTGTCCTTCCATAACAACTACAACAGTCCCCTTTTTACCTTTAGAGATCCTCTGTGTTTGTCCCATGCTTTTTTGAATTCAGTTACTGTCCTCATCTCTACCACCTCCACTGGGAGACTATTCCACGGATCCACTACTCTTTCCATAAAGAAATATTTCCGCATATCACTCCTGAATCTATCTCCCTTCACCCTCATCCCATGTCCCCTCGCAGCAGAACTTGCTTTCAATTGAAAGAGGCTCTCTCCCTGAACATTTATGCCACGGAGGTATTTAAACATCTCAATCATATCATCTCTATCCCGCCTTTCCTCTAAGGTGTACATATTAAGATCCTTCAGTCTGTCCTCATATGCTTTATAATGAAGACCACTAATCATTTTAGTAGCCACCCTCTGCACCGACTCCATCCTGTTCACATCCTTTTGAAGGTGCGGTCTCCAGAATTTCACACTATACTCCAAATGAGGTCGCACCAAAGACTTATACAGAGGCATTATCACCTCCTTTTTTCTGCTAGCCATTCCTCTACGTATGCACCCAAGCATCCTTCTAGCTTTTGCCGTCGCCTTTTCTACCTGTTTAGCTACTTTAAGATCATCAGACACAACTACACCTAAGTCCCGCTCTTCTTTAGTGGACAAAAGTACTTCACCTCCTATACTATATTGCTCCCTTGGATTGCTGCAGCCCAAATGCATGACCTTACATTTTTTAACATTAAATCCCAGCTGCCAAATTCTAGACCATTCTTCAAGCTTAGCTAGATCCCTCCTCATGTTATCTACCCCTTCCTGGGTGTCTACTCTATTGCAGATTTTGGTATCATCCGCAAAGAGGCAAACCTTACCTGAAAGCCCTTCCGCTATATCACTAACAAAGATGTTAAAAAGAATCGGACCAAGGACAGATCCCTAGGGCACACCACTGATAACATCCTTCTCCTCAGAGTGAGCTCCATTTACTTGTACTCTTTGTCGCCTCCCAACCAACCAATTTCTAACCCAAGCAGTAACTTTAGGGTCCATCTCTAGGGTGCTCAGTTTGTTTATAAGTCACCTGTGAGGAACAGTGTCAAAGGCTTTACTGAAATCTAAATACACCACATCTAGAGCTCTCCCTCGGTCCAACTCCCTGGTCACCCAGTCAAAGAAATCAATCAGATTTGTCTGACAAGACCTATCTCTGGTGAATCCATGCTGCCTTGGATCCTGTAATCCGCTGGACTCCAGAAACCTCACTATTTTCTCTTTCAGCAGCGTTTCCAATAATTTACTCACCACCGAAGTTAAACTAACTGGCCTGTAGTTTTCAACCACATCCTTACTTCTGCTTTTGTGTAAAGGCACCACATGAGCCTCTCTCCAGTCCTTTGGCACCACTCCCGACTCCAACGAGGCATTGAAAAGGTCAGTCAGTGGAGCTGCTAGAACGTCCCCAAATTCCCTCATTATTCTCGGGTGTATCCCATCCGGTCCCATCGCTTTCTCTACTTTAAGTTGAGATAGTTTCTCACAAACACAGTCTTTTGAAAATTGTTCAGGATGTTCTTTGCTTCTGTTCCTATTTGTGGGTATTTTCTGAGGTCCTGCTCCTGGTGCTTCATCTGTGAACACAGAACAAAAATATTTGTTAAGCAATTCCGCTTTATCCTTATCAGCTTCTACATATTCCTCCCCTGCACCCTTGAGTCTGACAATACCACTCTTGCCCTTCCTCTTCTCACTAATATATCTGAAAAATGTCTTATCCCCCCCATTTTATTGCATTGTCTATTTCCTCCTCCTTTTGAATCTTTGCCTTCTTGACTACTTTGCTAGCTTCTCTAAGTTTTTCCAAATACAGATGCTTGTCTTCCTCTCTCTGTGATCTCTTGTATTTCATGAAGGCCTCCCTCTTTTTCTTCACTTTTTCAGCTACTTCTTTCGAAAACCGAAAATTGTTATACAATGCAATTGAGAGAAAATAGAGAGAACACTACACAAGAGACTCTAGGAACATGTTTATGTTTATGTTTTTTGTGACTTGATAAACTACCCTTCGCTTAACGCAGCAGGCATGATACAGAAGGAAAAGAAAATAATTACAGTCTTCAAAAAATAGGAATGAACACATAAGAAGCAAAGGAAAACTGTAGCTGGTGAAAGGAAATCTCAGTCTATGCCAAACACTATAAGAAAGAGCCAGGTTTTGACACCCACCCCAAACTTGGGGAGAGCGTCCTCTTTTGTCAGATCAAGTGGCAGTGAATTCCAAAGTGAAAGGCTAAGATATTGAAATGTAGAATGTGTTGTCAACTTGATCCTAAATGAAAGGGAACAGATGACAAATTTCCATGGGAAGATCTTAGCAAACAAGATTGGTGGCAAGGTGTGAGCAGTGAACTAAAAAGAGGAAGGTCATTGGAATGCATATGAAAGACATGCAGAAATAGCTTAAATTTAATTCTAGCCAAGACTGATAGTCAGAGTTGCTGTTGCAACAAAGGAGTGACCTGGTCCCTTTTTATAGCACCATAAATGAGCTTTATGGCAGTATTATGCATTAGTTGAATAATTTAATTGAACAAGGGTATTATGAGAACTCTGATCCAGAACTGAATGCAAAAAGTGAATCACTCACAAAAAAAGAAACATGAGGGACCAATATTCAAAACCCTAAGCCAATGGCCAATGGAGGGTTATCTGGATAAGGGTGCTGAGCAAGACAGTGCTGCTGAGTATCTCTATAGACTTCCTCGTCCCTATCCATTTACTGCAGGGGCGGTACATGATTGGAGTGAAGCGGGAAGTGGCACTTAACCGAAGAATGCAATTTTCAACCGACACTTATATAGGCAACCTATGCAACATACAAAGCAGACCTAAGTTGCTGTCCTGTTAAGCACCAGCTGAAAATCATTTTTTCTGGATAGGTGCTGGCACTTATCCAGATAATGGCGCTCAACCCTAGTTACTCAGTAGCAGTTACTGCTGCTGAATATCCCACTGTTAATTAAGCTTTGTGGCTGGCCACTGTGGCATTTGAATGTTGGCCCTTTTGAAAATTGGGCCCATGGATTGCCTGATTAGGGAAGAGATTTTGGTGCCCATTCTGAACGGGCTGTCTAACATGGTTTCCAGGGTGTTGACTGTGCTACTTGATGAGATCTTGTTTCCTGGTAGAACTGGGGTAAGAGGAACTGATATTTTATTGTGGGAAAACCAGATGTCATCAATTTGCTTAGGACTGAGCTATAGCTCGTCAGCAAGCAGCCAGAAGGCTGGATAGATGGTCATTAACAGTGTTGCAAGCAGAAAAGTTAAATATCTTCATTTGCACTTCTTCCTTTATGTACCCTTCAATCCTCAAATGAAAATGACCTGGTTGTTCCAATGAAAAATGCATTACATCTAGAGACCTTTACAGATCCATTGCCTTCATGTTTCAAGCCCTTTACTTATGGAATTTCATACCCACTGAACTTCACCTGGAATCTTCATATATAAAATTCTAGGCAGGACTGAAAACTTGTTTTTCACCCAGACTTATAGTGACTATTTCCAGTATTCCAGCATTTGATCTACCCCTTCTTTTGTATCATCTGAAATTGTTGTGCTTTCCTATTCCCCCTCGCTTGTGTTTCTTTGCTTTCCAGTCCTGTCTATTAATGTCTATGTTTCTGGTGCTCAAATTATTTTGGTTAATATAAACCACTATTATTTGTGTACAATTTGCAAATAAATAAATAAATATCTGCATCAATTTACACATTGATACCAAAACTCTGCATAAAGTTTTCAAAGGGTGCTAGAAATACATTGAAAAGCAAAGAAGCAAGTATGGATCCTTATGGCCCAGCACATATGAGAGCCTTTGTTGATGAGAGTTCAATCCCAATGGTAACCTGGATGGAGCAATGAGCAAGATTGGAATGTTCCAAGCCCAAAATACCTATAGCTCTTAACCAATGCAGCAGAAATTGGTGGTCAATGATATCAAAGGTGGCCAACATGTCAACCAAAATCAAGAGGACATCTCTCCTGAAATCCATAAGTCTGGTCTCTCTGGCCATGGAACCAAAGTTGTTTTGGTGCTATTACTGTATGCTATCTGAATCCAGATTACTTTGAATAAAGTCAGTTAGTCGTGGTAAAAAAAAATCAGCAAATTTATGATATCCTTTTGAAGTTATGGTCTCCAGAATTTCCAAATAGTAGTCTAATGAGATCTCACCAGACATTTATAGAGAGGCAACATCACCTCCATTTTTTCCTGCTGGTCATTCTTTTTCCTTTGTAATCTTTTGCCATTGCTTTCACTATCTTTGACCACCTTAAACAGATCACCCTGAGATACCAGTCTTACTTTGTATGCAGAGCGTCATGCCTATATATACATTGCTCCCCTGTGTTCTTCAAATCCAAATGCATAACCCTGCCTTTGTAACTTTAAATCACATCATATCATTTGATCCCTCCTCATGTTTTCCACATCTTTCAGGGTGTCCACCCTGTTGCAGATTTTTGTATCATACACAGAAAAGCAACCCTTTTTCTACAGCATTTTAGGAAAATGTTCAAAATAACTACTACTTCTACTCTTCATCATTTATATAGCACTACGAGGCATACATAGTGCTGGACAGACACATATAAAAGATGGTCCCTGCTTGTCAAAGCTTACAATCTAATCAAGACAGACAATGCAATAGCTGAGAACAAGGGTATAAATAAAGAAAGGAAGAAAAGCAAGGGATCAGGATAGCAGTCTCAAAGAGGTGAGCATTTAGCATGGATTTGAAAAGGACAGCAATGGAGCCTGATGCAAAGACTCAAGTAGTTTATTCCAGGTGTATGGAGCAGCAAGGTGAAAGGAACGAAGTCTGGAGTTGGGAGAGGAAGAAAAGGGCATAGAGAGAAGCAAGTCAGTAGAAGAGCGGAGTTCACGAGGAGGGGTATAAGGAGAGAGGAGAGAGGAAAGGTACTGAGGAGCAGTAGACCGAATGCTTACGCCATCAAAAAGTAGAAAGACTAGAGGACACAAAATCAAGCTACAAAGTAAACCATTTGAGACTAATAAGAGAAAATATTTTTTCACCCAACGGGTAATCAAACTCTGGAATTTGTTATCCAAGGATGTAGTAAAGCTGTTAGTATAGCTGGGTTTTAAAAAGGCTTGCACAAGTTCCTGGAGGAAAGGTCCATAAACCATTATTAAAGAGGACCCGGCAAATCCACTGCTTGCCCCAATACTAGCATTGTGGAACCTGTGTGTCTTTTTTGGGAACCTGTTATGTACTTGTGATCTAGATTGGCCATTGTTGGAAACAGGATACTGGGCTTGATGGACCATGGTTTGACGCAGTATGGCATATCTTATATTCTTATGTATTTGTAGGTCAGAAGGAGAATTTTAAATTCAGGCTATTGCCATCAAGAACCTTGTACTTTACTGAAATGTGAAGTGTGCAGCAGGCAAGCACAATATCTTGGATACTGCAAGACACCACCTGATTATACAAATAACAGAGCTGACTTTTTAAGAGTCCAGATGCCCACTTGTTAAAACAAATTGAGAATACTTCTGGAAGAGGATATAGGATAAAAATCAAGCACGGCAGCTCTACCATTGATAAGTTTTAGTGCTCCACTTCTCGACTAGATAACATGGAGATCTTGTCAACTGTAGAAAGTGATGCACTGCTTTCTAGAATCATTCCCATCTGCTTTTACAGTAATGAAAGATTACTTGCATTCCCCCTATTGAGGGCTTGTGCTTAATGCATGCAGTTTCATGTTCGATTGAGCCTAGTCCATATCTATTTGGGAGATTTAGTTTTCATAAAACATAGTCTGTCTTTCTTTGTTCTCCTGTGGTTCTATGAAATAGTATATTTACATTAGAAAATTATTTGTATTTTACATGAAACAACTATGAAGCGCTTTTCCTTTAGAGAAGCTGCTGCATACTCTAGGTATTTAAAGAAAGAAGTGGTAAGACTATCAGGTACAAGAAAGTAATAGTTATACACTATTTAGAAGTCTGAAGAAAGAATGAAAAGTGATGTTCCTACTGAAGAGACAATGACTATACATATAAGTTATCATACCCCATATCATGAACATTAATTTAATTAGATTAACTAAATTGCTGAAAAAATTCTTTATTGATATCTTAGATATTTCAAACAAATCGCTCCATGTCCCAAACAATAAACACTACTCAACCATACAAAAGAATGTTTTAAATGTTGAGTAGGAGCTCACCACTGACAAACAAGGTATTCTGTCCCTTTGCCATTAGGAGTGGCCTAGTGGTTAGAGCAAGGTACTTCAGGCCAGAAGGTCAGGGGTTCAAATCCCACTAGAGGACAGCAACTTTGGGCTGGAAGGACTGGGGTTTCTAGTGCCACAGGTGTTCCTTGTGGTCTTGGGCAAGCCACTTAACCCTCCATAGCCCATGTTCCCTGTAAAATAGTTATCTCCAAGTTATAATGCCCTGTTCAATGTAATTTCAGTTTGCTCAATGTAAACCACACTGAAGCAGAATAGCACGGTATATAAATACAATCATTTCAATACATTTTTTGCATACATTAGCTGGTGATCTGTTTTTCACTCTATTTTTGTATATGATTACAATCATTTCAACATCACTTACCACCCTATTTTCTTTTGGTGAATTTTTATAGATTTGTTCTTTGTCATCTCAGTCCCAAATTTCAAATAATGCTGTAATCCATCAGTCATATGAGATATTTCAAAAATCCATCCATACGGAATTCAAAACATAGCATATCTTAACATTGATGATCCACCATGTTTCAGTCCATGCTTGAAAAGTAATCCTCCTGTAACTCCCAACCTTGACCAATGGCGTTAGCTGCACCCATGCTCTCTGCAAATCCATAGGATACCCACATGCTGTTGAGGCCCGCAGTAACCATGCATTGCAGAAATGCCCACTCTCCATCCTAATCCCACCCACTGCTGCAGATAACGTGCATTCTGAAACAAGCACAGAAAATCGCTGCATTATCTGCAGTAGTCCTGTGTTAGCGTAGACTATCTGGCCGTGGTAGCAGCTATCTACCATGTTAGCAGCTCACATGGTTTACTACACCTGCCCCTCAGTGTCTGACCTATAGAACACTTTTTTCCCTTCTTCATGCTCATAAATTGCATTGTTGATTCTCATGTACCTGATATTCTTTCCACTTCTTATCTTGTTCCCTAAGTACCCAGAGCATGCAGCAGCCTCATCCATTCAGACTTGTCACCAGATTTGTTTCTACTGGAGATGAGAGAACATAGAAAATAGGAAGATCCAAAGAAGAAAGGAGGAGGCACGTTTAGCAACACCTAAAACAAAGGGGCATCTTTTCATTTGTGGTTTAACTCTAGGGATGTGCAAACCTGACCTGGATGACTCATAACCTCTAAATAGCTTGCTGCATGGTCTGTGCACCAGGAAAGAAAAAAGAGGCAAGTATGTTCTATAAAAATATGCAGAACTGTATAGGTGAGAAAAAGTACAAGGTAGGAAAGGCTAGATTATAATTGCATGGCAAACTCAAGACACTGAACGCGGAACAGCATATGCCTCTCCTTTGCATTTAACAAGCTGCTGCACCCAAAACACAGAAACGAACAACATAGTGCATTTGAACATAGAAGGGAAAAAGACAAAAGCAGTGGTCAAGAACTGTGCAATAGACAGACTAACAGGTCGAAGCAGAAGCCCTGATCTAGAGCATAGTGTTGAGCGCTAGTGCAGGGTTTGCTAACACAGGTCTAACGTAAAGGTTTTGCTCATGCATGCTGTAAGCAAATAGCATGCAAATCAGCCATGCACAAAATGCCTGTGTTAAACATAGAGAGCAAACCAGATACATGCACATAAAAGTCTGTGTTGGCAGTCTGTCACTCATAAGCATATATCAGGATTGCCAAAAAAAGGTAATCTGTGGTGAAGTTTGACAATTCGCCTCAGATGACCAGGATTAGACTCGCCCAATGCACATTCCCACCCCACCCCCAACATTGACAGCACCTAAATATCAAGGGTGGTCGAGTGGCTCCTACCCCCACCCTCTAAACCTCCAAATGAAAAGTCCATGGTGGTCCAGTGGTCCCTACTCCCCCCCCCACCCCCCCCCACACATCCTCCTGAACCTCCAAAAGAGAACTCCCTCATGGCCTGGTAGCCTCCAGCCCCACCCCGAACCTCCAAAGAAGGCCCAATGGCCCCTAGCATTGTCCCTGATACCTAAACAATTGGGGGACAGAAGCAATGACCACATGTTCCTGCCCCCACACCACCATCTTGGAAAAAGGCAATGTCTGACTCCATGCAGTACATTCTGGGATGCACTGGGCAAAGTCATTCTGCTGAAACACCTCTTCAGAGGTTTAAGGAAATATAAAGGGAGGAGGGCCAGATTGAGCCTGTGAGGACTAGAGCAACTGGGGAGGGCAGTAAATAACTCCTCCTAGAAGAGGGAGGAGGATGTGTACAAATGATGCAGGCTGGAGTCTTTGACTAATAGACATTTCTCCATGAGTAAATGTACAGAAGGGGGAGCTGGTCCAGCTGGGGCCTAGCTACCAGGAAGGCAGCCATCCCTGTTCTCAGGTTGGAGAGGAATCATCCCAAGGTACAAGGGATTCTGTGACCACAAAAAGGCAGAATTAGTGTTTACCAAGCTGTTCCAGCTTGAAAGGCATAAAGGACATGGACTGAGGTTTCTGACAGATTGAGAAAGGATATTCAAGAGTAAGTCAGTTCTGCTCCCCTCACTAAGACAGCTTGGTGCCAGGGGCCTCCAGTAATGGCATAGACTGTAACAAGGAACTGGTGCTGCCAGAGGCCTTAGAGTGAGTGAATTGGCTGAAGGACTAAAACACTCCCAGCCATCTCCATATGAGGGCACCTAAAATCTCCCAGACAGAAAATTTACTAGTGCCTCAGAGCCCCAGGTCCATGTAAGATAGTGTTGCTGTTAAAGGACTGTGACCAGGGCCAGGGCTACCCCCCAACCTGTCTCCTCCACCCTCACCAATTCCAATGAAGCCCTTCACAAGCCTCTCTTTTGTCCAACATGTTGAAAATTCTGAGAGGGTAGTCTGGAGTAGCAAAAATGATAGAGGCAAGTGGCACCTTTTACTGTACACTAACCAATTTATTGAGGTATGAACTTTAGAGGATAAGAGTTCACAACAAAGTAGACTCTGGTTCTCGAAGGTTCATACCTAAAAGTGACACTAGTAAGCTGCCATTGTTCAGATGTAAATAGTTCAATGTTTGAATCCCAGTTAATATGTCCTGTTTGATGTAAGCACAAGGCACTTCCCCGCCTTGTGTAAAATTGTTGACTGTAAACCGCACTGATGTCAAATAGCGTGGTATAGAAAAGCTAAAAATAAATAAAATAAATAAATAAATTGGTACGTCTATAAAGTTTATGTATGGGTGGGGTTATAAGTGCAGCACATCATCAATAGCTCTAGGATCTTTCTTAACTTTATTGATAAAATGTGCCCCTTCCTATACATCTGATTGATACAAAAAATAAATATGCCTGAGTGGGAAGATCATTTAAGCTTTGATGTTCTTCTATTCCTTGGGAAAAGCCCCTCGTTTCCTTTCCATGTGTAATGACCCAATGCCATTATAGATAAAGTTAGTTTTGAAAGTATCAATCCAAAGTCTATTTCTGGGCCTCTTGGTTCCTTTTCTTAAGTAAAGTAGTGTAGAGGCCATGTTAGTCCACTTGAATGCACAGAAACAAACATGAACAAATGATACTAGTTAGTACAATAAAAAGGTCTGTATGCCTTTAGTTCTTTTTTCCTAGAGAAATGAAGGATGGGAAGGAGAGAAAAAGAGTGGGCATACCACCGGCTGAGTTCAAACAAATTCCACTCAAAAATAAAAATGAAGATCTCTCTAAAATAATTATGGTACAATCACTGAGAAAAAAAGTCTCAGCAAGTGCACAAAATACACAATTTTCAGGTTCCCTAATTACTGCTTTCAAATTGGGTATTCCACAATTCACTCAGGAACATTGTAGATACCCTTTCTCTGAAATCCAATCGTGTCCAGATCAGCTGCTTCCCCTCTCTCCCAAACATCTGAAAGACAGGAGCTGACTGAGTGCATTTTATCTTTATTTTGTGAAGTAAAACTTACTGTCTGCAGAAATTCCACCATCTGCGGGGAACAATGAAATAGAAATTAAAAGTCGCAGGTCCTAATAAGGCAAAGGCTCTGAGGGAAGTTTCTGAAGGCGCACACTCATGATAGGCAGTAATAATACAGAATAATAGGACAGATAACTTCAGTTACTCACATGACCTAGTCCGGTGCTGTCCTTGGCCCATGACGAATGCAGTGGGGCTTGCCATCTTGCTCCATGGTGCCTCCCAGAAAGCTTCCCAGCTCAGCCTTTGCCGCCTCTGCTCATGAAGGACAACCAAAGGACCCTCTTCCTGCTAATCTGCTACTACTACTATGACTGCTAATACTGCTACTAATCATATGTGTAACGCTACAAGGCATACACAGCACTGTACAGACACATGTAAATGATGGGCCCTGGCCATCACAGCTTACAATCTAATCAAGACAGACAACACAACAGCTGGGGACAAGGATATGTTTAGGGAAATGGTAACAGGAACAGTAACAGAGCCATGCCACATCTTGTTACTGCTATGAATTTGCAAAAGAAGAAAGCAGCATGGGGCTTCGGAGTCTATGCGTGCGCTGCATGTCTGACACATCCCCGCCTCTTATGATGCAAAGTACTAAGGGGCGGGGGCGTATCAAACTTTCTGCATACACATGAGCTCAAAAGCCCCAAAGCTGCTTGTTGTTTTGCCTCTCTGCTGTCCATTACTTGCCACCATTCATCCTACAGCTGGGCCCAACCGGCTCACTGTGCCAACTGCTCCGACGGCTGCCCTGTGCGCTGATTGCGACCAAATTTGAATTCTGAGAATGTTATTTGCTGTTGAATCAATCCGCTACCTGCTGTTTGGAATTATAACGTAAAGGATAAGGGGTTCAGAAGCATGCTCTGGTTTCAAGCAGGATCTGTTGCTGCTGGAGAAGAGAGGGAGCTGGTTGCCCGAGAGTAAGGACCCAGGGAAAATCAAGCGTGACTTATAACTTTAAGGCCTGATATTCAGCACCAGTGGCTAATACTATGAAAGCGGCTAGCTGCCTGCACTGAACCTTAATCCTGGCTATTCAATGCCAGCATTGAAGATCCAGGTTGCATGGATTGCCACGAAGCTAACCGGGCAGTGGCGATATTCAGCTGATGCCCAGTTAGCTTTTGTGGCGAAAGCTAGGCCAGGGTTTCTGCACCCAACTTTCACCACATGTCTCTAACTGGGCAGCAGCTAAATATCGCCACTGCCCAGTTAATGACAGGTGCCGCCCTGGAATGGCCTCAGCACGCCCCGATGCTAACAGGTTACATGCCATTAAACGGTTAACCTCAGAGCGTGTAGCTGCGGCCCCTGTGGATATTCATATAATTATTAAACTGAATAGCATATTTTAGAATTTTCTAACTTAATAGATAGGTTCTAGAACTGGTAAAAGGAGTTCAGTCTGATGAAGGAACAATCATCAGTCGTGTGGCCCAAGGTTTTGTCCTCAGACTCGTTCTGTTTAGTATGTTGTGATCAATACTGCAGAAAGGCTAACTGGAAAGATTTCTCTGTTTACAGGTGATGTAGCAGCAAAGCGCAGACAAACCAATGATACCAGGAGTCTGTTCAGAAGGTCCAAATCATTTATTTGTGCACAAGTCTCGAACCAGTCAATTTCAAAATGGCTGAGCAAAGTTTTCAAGCATTACAACAACTTTTATAGACATCTGTTCCATTCTAGGTATAGAAAAACATTTCATTGGTCCCGGTAACCTCCCGTACCTCCCGTACCACTTCCATTGGTCCCGGTACTGATAAGTTTATCCAATTATGTCCCTCCAGTGGGCATGACACCTGCATGCCCCCCTTCTAGTCCCAATTACAATGGTCAGTTCATCAACTTGTTACTTTCACACTCTCAAGGCCATATAGCCAATTTGTGCATGCAGAGGAGCAGGGCTCTGCAACTCATCTGTCAGCACTCCCAATTATTTCTTTGCAGATGTACTTTTTCTTATCAGTAACTTTTAAACATGTCTTTCTGTATTTTTCCATCTTTCAGCTCTGCAGTTCTGCCTACCTAAGCTAATTCAATACTTCTACTGAGTTCTATCTTACAATAGCAGCATATTGGGGGATGTGCAATCCTATATGCCTCTCCACAGGCCTCATTTACAGGTCAAGCTAGCCATGCTGGCCTGCTTATGTCAGACACCGTGGGTCACAGGCCTGCACCTGCCACATTCCCCCCTTTGATTAATCTCACCCTATTACTCAATAAGGTGTGAGAGTTAAATCACCTTTAGAAGAATCACATCATGATCGAAGGATTTCGACTAGGACTAGCTTTGTATAAAGCCATTATTTTAGTGGCGGTCTTCCGCTCTACTGTACTATCAATAGTGTTATGAATGGAACGCATACAACATGGGATTAAACATGGTAATAAAAAGATAACAGCAACAAGGATTAGTACTAAAACAATGAAAGTCTTAAATCCTCCCACCCATGAAAAGAGGTTAGCAAACCAGTTAGGAAATTTCAATGAGTGCCAAGTCTGTACTGGCACATAAGCATGTCTTTGCATATCTTTAGCAATTTCTTCAACTACTTGACCCTTATCATCTATTTTCAAACAGCAATTAGTTAGATTCAGCTTACCACATACTCCTCCTTCAGCTGCTAACAAATAATCAAGTGCTAAGCGGTTCTGGTATATAGCAGTGCGCATCTGAGTACTTTGTCTAGCTAAGAGCGTAAGAGCATGACTAGTTTCATTGGTTATTATTTCAACTACTGCTTGTAAGCGAATAATATGATTAATCATATAGATTGGAGTACGATAACCATACATACCATCATCATTCCAAGTGGCAGGTCCATAATACTCAATGATTCTTTCTGGTGGCCAATCATCACCTTGCCACTTCTCCCACTTGCCTATCTGTAAGGCTTCTCTTTTCTGTCTCAATGCTCTCTTGTGTCGGTGGGTAGTGTATACAGGGTATCCTAATTGTTCTCCATGTTCAGTGTTTAAAAGAAAGAAAGAAGGTCTGATGGTTCCTAAGACACATGCTCCTCCCCAGTGTGGCGGAAGTTGTGCATATGCTCGGTTTCCACAGATCCAATATAGGCCAGGTGGGGCTTGCCAGGCTTGGACTTTGGCAAGGTTAGTCCATAAACCAGCAAGTTCAGGAAATCTGGCTAATGGGTTAGGAGGTTCAGGATGTCTGATTCCTGACCACCATGCTGTCTTTTTGGTCGTGGCATTATAGTACTTCTGGCTAAGACAGACCAGCTGTCCTACCTTCTGGGTGAACTGGGGTCCAGTTCGGGCATAGCAAAGACGTCCAACGATTGAGTGCGCTAACACCCATTCACTGGTAGCCTTGTGCAATTCAGTCTGATTGTAAATCATAGAATAATTCAATTCTTGGGCTTCCCATGGCCATTGGTCTCCCATTTGGGTTCCGCCACAAAAATAGCAATCTGAGATCTTAAGACTAGATACTACTGCTCCGGCTAATTCTAGAAATAAATTCTGTGAGGGGTGAGGGATCTCAAACTTATTTACATGCATGGCTTCATAAAAGGTATTATGAATATGATATTTAGATGACTTGTGGGCTTGGGTATTCAATCTGACATACACAATAGTTCCTGGATCTATTGCTCCTCCAGCAATACGTAAACCAAACTTGTATCCTTGTTTCCATGCATGGGGATTGTGTATACGTAAGTGTAAGGGGTTGCAAGCATCTTTCTGACATTTATCATTTGTGGTTGGCTTGGTTAGAGTAGCCATCCGTTTATCTATTTTCTCATCAGTTATACCAGTATTCCAGGTAGCATAAAAAACACATCCCCAATACGGGCAATAGTAGTCTGCTGCTGGTGCAGTACTATAGCCTGATCCTGTTTTACCTGTACACTTCCACCAATTTGTGGCACCTTCTGGACACATATACTTATGGTCATTTCGATACGCTTTCTCCCATGTACCACAGGTGGAATAACTATCTCTATTAATGGCATTACATGCATCAAAATTCAAAACAGCAGGTTTAGTAATGTCTTTAAGTGGTGGTGTAGCAGCTAATATAGGTCCATCTGCATCCTTCCATCTTATTTCCAACGTGTAATAGGATGGATTCTGATGCGGATTATAGCATGCTTTGATTTTGCCATGAGTGCAAACATTTAGTTCAGTGGTGTTATATATACACCGAGTTACTGTTCCCTTGCAGGTATAGTAAGAATGATAAAGCAAAGTCTGAGTTACTTTCAGTCCAGTTCTAGTAGAAGTAATGCAAGCTGTGCATGGAGGTAAAGCATAAGTCAGTTCAAAACCTCCAAAGAAGGCAACCAAGGCAAAGCAAAAGTAAAGATGCATGTTGATGTTGATTGGAGTTCTTCTGAATCCTCAGCTTGCTGATCTTGATCACGACGGTCTTTTATTCTTCGTCCCGTTTGCTAATGAAGCAATTTAACGGGTGCTGAGTGTTGATTGAAGATCCTCAGGTTGTCCAGTACACATTGACCAACTTTTTAGCAATTTCAGTTGGCTTGTGAAGTCTGGCTTAGTTAATGTAGTCTCAAAGTAGTGTGTCAAATCGCACACAAATTGGGTTCGTTGAAACAAAACTGTTGCTGCATGGAAAACAGCAATCCTCTTCGAAAGACTTGGCTACTGCAAAGCACTTGTGATGAAGTGTCTAAGCTGCTGGTTGCCGTCTCAGAGTAACTCGCAAGGGTGCATCAAGATGCTGTTCTGCTGTCCACTGCTCTGGTTCAGGATCGGCGGCGGGCTTGACTCTGCTGTGGTGGATCCAGGCGTCGATCTCGGCTACCTTTACTGCAGTTGGGGTAGACAGGATGACGGTGTACGGTCCCTTCCAATGGGGTTCCAACGGTGTCTTCTTCCAATCTTTGATCCACACCAAAGTACCAGGCTGATAGGGATGCAAGGGTTCCGTCAAGTTGATAGGCAACTGGTCTTGGATCCACGTATGGAGAGTCTGCAGAACAAAACTAAGAGCTAGGAGTTCTTGTCTGGTTACTTCTGAACCAATCTGGGCTAAACTTCCTTTGACTCCCTGCACTATTGGTGGGGGTTTACCATACAAAACTTCAAAAGGGGAAAATCCTGTTGACTTTACAGGAGCTGAGCGTATTCTGAGTAAAGCTATTGGGAGTACTTGGGGCCACTTCAAGTGTGTCTCCTGACAAAGCTTGGACATTTGGGCTTTCAAGGTACGATTCATTCGCTCAACTTTCCCTGAACTCTGGGGTCTGTATGCAGTGTGGAGTTTCCATTGTATCTGCAAAGCTTTTGCTAACTGCTGAGTAACTTGGGAGACAAATGAGGGTCCATTGTCTGACCCTATTACTGCTGGAATTCCGAATCTGGGGACAATCTCTCTCATTAAGACTTTGGTAACTTCTCGGGCTTTCTCAGTTCTGGTTGGGAATGCTTCTACCCACCCAGAGAAAGTACAAACTAATACTAATAGGTAATGGTATCCATTGGCTCTTGGCATTTCAGTAAAATCAACTTGGAGGTTGTGCATGGGGGTGACACCTCCTGACTGAACTCGGGGTGCCGTTATAAGGCCTTGCTTGGCATTATTTTTGGCACAGGTTAGACATTGCCGTGCTACTGAGGCTGATATGGTTGTCATCAGAGGGATGTAAAAATGTGGTCTGAGTGCTTTCTCCATAGCACTCTTCCCATAGTGGGTGGCTTCGTGGAAAGCTTTGACAAAAGATGGTCCTAACAGTTCAGGAATCACTATTCATCCAGGAGGTTGACTGCCCTCTTCTGGTGGCAGCTCAATCCATCCATCTTTCAGTATTCCATCTTCTCTGTTACAGTAGTAATCCAATTCTTTGGTGGTATATCGTGGGGTCCATAGATTCAAAGGTACTGGAAACAATGCTGCTTGCATTGGCATAGCTTGTGGGGCAATCTGTCCTGTCATAGCTGCTTGTCGTGCTGAGGCATCTGCGAATCTATTTCCTCGGGCAACTTCTCCTTTCCCTGCTTGATGTCCTCTACAATGCATGACAGCTACACGTGTTGGGGCCCAAACTGCATCTAGTAACATCAATATCTCGGGACCATATTTGACTGATTTTCCTCCGGATGTGATGAGTCCTCTTTCTTTATAGAGAGCTCCATGGGCATGCAAGGTAGTGAAGGCATATTTGGAATCTGTATATACATTTAGCACAAGTTTTTCTCCTAACAACAATGCTCTGGTGAGTGCTATCAATTCGGCTTTCTGGGCTGATGTGCCTGAGGCTAGAGCTGATGATTCAACTACTTCGTGTTGAGTGACGACTGCATATCCGGCACAGCGTCGTCCATCCAGGATGAGACTGCTCCCATCAACGTAATAGATCTGGTCAGGATTGTCTATGGGCACATCTGTCAAGTCAGGTCGACTGGAGAACACAGTTTCCATGACTTCGATACAGTCATGTTCTGGGAGTTCTTCACTGATGGGTATCAAGGTGGCTGGGTTCAAGGCATGACTCACTTCGAGTTGTATCTGTGGGTTTTCACATAACATGCTCTGGTACTTCAACATTCGGGAATTGGTGAGCCAATAATTTGCTTTCTGTTCCATAAGAGCAAGGACTGCATGTGGCACAGTGACTCGTATGTTCTGTCCTAGTGTGAGTTTGTCTGCTTCACTCACTAGTAGCGCTGTAGCTGCAACTGCTCTCAGGCATGGTGGCCATCCTTTGGCCACAGGGTCCAATTGTTTCGATAGGTATGCTACAGGTCGCTCCCAATTTCCCAATTTCTGAGTCAACATGCCCAAGGCATTTCCCTGTGCTTCATGTACAAACAAGTGGAAAGGTTTGTGGACATCTGGTAGTCCAAGTGCTGGTGATGACATCAATTCTTCCTTTAACGTCTTGAAGGCTGTATCCTGCTCAAGTCCCCACTCCAGTGGCGACTTTTCTTCTCCTTTTGTGGCTTCATACAGTGGTTTGGCAATTTGGGCAAAGTTAGGTATCCAGATTCGGCAATATCCTGCCGCTCCCAGAAAGGCTCTGACTTGCTTTCTGGTTGTTGGAGTTGGAATTCTGCATACTGCTTCTTTTCTTTCTCTGCCTAATCTTCTACTTCCTTGGGTAATACGAAAACCCAAGTATTTCACTTCTTTTTGGCATAGCTGTGCTTTTGCTCTGGAAACTTTGTATCCAGCTTCATCTAGTAACTGCAAGAGATCTTTGGTGGCTAGTATACATTCACTTTCTGATATGGCAGCTATCAACAGATCATCCACGTATTGGAGAAGCACTCTCTTCCCCGGGGCTACTGGATAGCTTGAAAGGTCTTGATTCAGTGCAGCACTAAAGATGGTAGGCGAATTCTTGAATCCTTGGGGTAATCTTGTCCAGCTGAGTTGGCCCCCTCTTCCAGAGATGGGGTCCTGCCATTCGAATGCAAACAATATTTGGCTTTCAGGGGCTAATCTTATGCAAAAGAATGCATCTTTCAAATCCAGTACAGTGAAATGGGTAGCTTCAGCAGGTATCAGTCCTAGAAGAGTGTAAGGATTGGGTACAACTGGATGTATAGTTTCAACTGCATCATTTACTCTTCTTAAGTCTTGCACTGGGCGATAGTCATCCGTCCCAGGTTTCTTTACTGGCAAAAGTGGAGTGTTCCATGGGGATTGACATACTTTCAGTAGGCCATACTCGAGCAATCTTTGTAGGTGGCGATGAATGCCTTCAATTGCAGCTCTTGGGAGAGGGTACTGTTTGACGTGCACTGGTGTAGCACTAGGCTTGAGAGTTACAATTACTGGAGCTATATGCTTGGCTAGGCCTGGGGGACTGCCTTCTGCCCATACTCCAGGTGGTGCATCAATGTTCTTTAAAGTTTGTTCAAAATAGGTGTCTTGGATGGAGTCATCAACGTAATACCTCCATTCTTCTTCTCGGGGCACTGTCAGCAGCATTACTCCTGCTGGTTGGGCTTGGGAATTCACTGTCATTTGCATTTCTCCTTGTTCAGAGAAAGATATCTGTGCTTGAAGCTTGGCTAACATATCTCGTCCCAGTAGTGGCACTGGACATTCGGGCATGTAAAGGAATTGATGAGTTATTTGCTGTCCTCCTAGACTGCATATTCGATTTTGAAGAAAAGACTCTGTGGCTTTGGCACCAGTTGCTCCTATAATGGTGACTGCTTTTGTAGAAAATGGGGCTATCTTTTTGTCTATTACTGAATGTTGTGCTCCAGTATCAACCATAAAGTCCATAATTTGGTCTCCTATTTGTATTCCGACCATAGGCTCCTGGAGACCTAAAGCAAACTTGGAGCCCGGTCTGTCCTAATCCACGTCATTCTCATCATGGGCTGGTGTGGCCAATGCTTGAATGGCTCCTCCTCTCTCTCGCTGGAATTGTTCTCGATTGGCACCTCCTCGGCTTCGGGGATAGCCTCGTCTTTCTTCTCGCCACTGATGACTGCTGTCGTCATCTTGCTGGGCGTCTTCGAGTTGCGGGCACGTATCTCTCCAATGTCCTTCCTCTCTGCAATAGGCGCATTGGTTCACGCCTAGCCTCTGGGTCCGGCCTCCGCCTTGACCCCGCCCTCTTCCTCTGCTCCTTCGACTAGGGACACCTCCCCTTTTCTGTTCAACTATGGCCATAGTCAAAAAATCAGCTTTCTTCTTCATCTTTCTATCACATTCTCTCTGTCTTTCATTATCACGATTCACATACACTTTATGAGCGACTTCCAATAACTGTGTTGCATTCATGCCCGCAAACCCTTCTAATTTCTGTAATTTACGTCTAATGTCTGGTTGAGACTGGTTTACAAAAGCAGAATTCACCATACATAAACTTCCTGGTGCCTCGGGATCATAGGGAGTATACATTCTGTATGCTTCAGTTAATCTTTCATAAAAATCTGCTGGGCTCTCATCTATCCCTTGGATAACTCCTGCAACTTTGGAAAGGTTCATAGCTTTTTGGCCCCCCCTTTTCAGGCCTTGTAAAAAGCCTTGGCGAAAACGGGCTAGGGCTGTGGATCCTTCATCTGTATTTGGATCCCATTGGGGGTCTTCATTCGGGAATTCTCTCTGAGCTGCTTCCCGACGGTCTATTATATTCTGCCCCTGTCTCGGAGCTACAGGGTTATCTGCCATCCACTCAATAGCTGCTTTTCTAATTCTTGCTCGTTCTTCTGTCGTGAATAGGGTGGTCAGGAGCTGGCGGCAATCTGGCCAAGTGGGTTGGTGAGTTTCCATAATAGTAGTTACTAATTCTGTCAGCTCCTGGGGCTTACTAGTATAGGAGGCATAATGCGACCTCCAATTTAATAAATCAGTTGTAGAGAAAGGGATATACACATAAGTTAGGGGTCCCGCTACCACTTCATCATTATCATTCTTTACGGGCACTCCCGGGACTTGCCGTAAGGGAAACATTTTGGCTGCCGTAGGTGTCTTTTGGGATCTAAGGGTTATTGTCGTAATTGCCTTTGAAGGGGTCACTTTCTTTTTCTCAACAGGTTTTGCTTTGGGTTTGTCTTTTGCTAGTTTACTAGTATTAGCAATTACTTGTACACTGTCCTCCTCGTCTGGGGGATTCTCTTTTTCTCCTTCTTCTACCTCCGCTTCTGGCTCACTTTTTATGTCCTCCTCTTCTCTTTCAGCTAATTCTTCCTCTTCCTCCCCTCCGGGAGGTGGATCAGGGGTTGGGTCCCGCTCCGGCCGTCGCTGGGGTTCTGGGGCAGGACGCCGGGCTACTCTTATTGGACCTGGGGTTCGGGGCTGCCTGAGAATTATTTCTGGGGAATCAGGATCTACCAGGATGGGCTTCTTTCTGGCTTTCTTATCCTGCTCTCTCATTTTGGGCTGTTCCGTTTTCTGTCTAGAATCTGTTTTAGCTAACATTATTCTGCACTGTTCCTCATAACAGCGCTGCGCCCAGGGGGGCGGATCTTCACAAATACTTAACCAGGAATCTATATAGGGGTACTGATCGGGGTGCGCTATCCGCACTCTACGGTGTATTGACTGAATAATCTCTACATTGAACGTTCCCTCTCGGGGCCAAATGGGGTCTAGATCAGGCCACTCCCTAGTACACAAAATCTGCAAACGGGCTGCTGTCATTTTAATACCATAATCTCCTGAATATCCCTCTTTAAAATGTGCGATCATACATTCTAATGGAGTGTTTCTAGTAGACCCCGCCCCTCCCATTTCGATGTGTGCGCGCAACAACAAACAGAAGGGAAAAGGAGGGCGGACCGTGGGTAAGGGGTCCTCACGGCCCTGGAAACGTATAAGGAGTACAAATAACAAGACAAGACGACAATCGCTTCCCCCTTTTCGCGACCTGAACGCGGTCGCCCGGTCAGGAAATGCGCTACTCAGGGGTCCGCCTTCACTTGGTCCGTGCTGCCAGACCTCTCATTCACACTTCGTTCACACAATCATGCTAGCAACGTATCCCAGAATGCATTCGTTTCTATCTATTCTGACTAGTCTTTTCCCAATTACAATAAGGATGGGGGTTTCACCCGGCGAATTCCCATGCGGGGTTACTCGGCCCTTCCTTGAGAGGTGATCATGCTCTCTTACCAATTCCCAATATCTCGAGATTACAAATTCCAAATTCCAAGTTCCAATGGCAGTACTGCTCTTTCTATTTCTGTCTAGACACCAAATCAAAACTATACTCACCGGATCCGGTCCTCAAACTTCCCAAGCAGGCGCATGAGTTGGACCTCGGACTTCCCTCACTCGGGTTCGAGGCGTTGGCTCCAACCGGGCCCGGCACCCGCCGAGGTCCGACCAGCTCCCTCCGATACAAGGGACCGGTGGCGCCAGGGAGCAGCCCTCGTCGGAAGGGCGCGATCCCGGCAGGACCAAGCCTATAGAGGCGGAAAGTCGTGGTATATTGCCCTATATACACTTTGATTCCACAACTTCCCGGCCAACGCACCAAGAATATGTAGCAGCAAAGCGCAGACAAACCAATGATACCAGGAGTCTGTTCAGAAGGTCCAAATCATTTATTTGTGCACAAGTATCGAACCAGTCAATTTCAAAATGGCTGAGCAAAGTTTTCAAGCATTACAACAACTTTTATAGACTTCTGTTCCATTCTAGGTATAGAAAAACATTTCATTGGTCCCGGTAACCTCCCGTACCTCCCGTACCCCTTCCATTGGTCCCGGTACTGATAAGTTTATCCAATTATGTCCCTCCAGTGGGCATGACACCTGCATGCCCCCCTTCTAGTCCCAATTACAATGGTCAGTTCATCAACTTGTTACTTTCACACTCTCAAGGCCATATAGCCAATTTGTGCATGCAGAGGAGCAGGGCTCTGCAACTCATCTGTCAGCACTCCCAATTATTTCTTTGCAGATGTACTTTTTCTTATCAGTAACTTTTAAACATGTCTTTCTGTATTTTTCCATCTTTCAGCTCTGCAGTTCTGCCTACCTAAGCTAATTCAATACTTCTACTGAGTTCTATCTTACAATAGCAGCATATTGGGGGATGTGCAATCCTATATGCCTCTCCACAGGCCTCATTTACAGGTCAAGCTAGCCATGCTGGCCTGCTTATGTCAGACACCGTGGGTCACAGGCCTGCACCTGCCACAGTGACACTAGGGTTGGCAATACTAGGAAACACAAAATGAGTCGCAATCTAAAAAAGCTGGAAGAATGGTCATGTGACCGGTCTCTAAGATTTAATGTGAAAAACTACAATGCTGTGCAGGTGGGTTTGTGATTGGGTGAGATTGTTGTCCAGCAATCAAGAAACAGCCCGTGAAGAGATCATATCTAAAACTTTCTGAGCATCTACTTGTGTGCAGACACACTCAAGATGCTTATAAAATGACCCCAAATGGGTAAATTTAGCCCAGCAAGTCACATATTTAAAAAGCCGGTGAGCGGGTAACTTGTCCAATTAAACTTATCCGGACAACTTCATCCATAGATTTAGGTCAGCTTTTTGTGCAGATTGGCTTGTCTGCACAAATTTAGGCAGATACCCACTTGGAACAACTGTTTAGAATTTGCAGAATATACATATTCTAAAATAAATAAATCTGGTTAAATATTTTAGCCTGCCCTTGCCACACCTTTGGCCCCACTCTCTTCTTGTCTAGGTAACTTTGTCCAAACAAAACATTTGTGCAGAGTTACTAAGATAAAGAAGGGGACGTAATTAATGGGCCAAACCTGTGCAGGTAAAAGTCGATTTTATTCAGATAAATATCTTGAATATGGATCTCAATATTTATAAAACATTTATAAATGTAGGGCTCGATATTCAAAAAAACCTGAGTTCCTACATTTAGGCTCCTAATTAGGCCTCTAAATTTATACCCTATTTTCAGCTACTCTTAGGAACCTAGGTTTTCAGCTGAAAAATCATTCTAATTTAGGTGCTCAAAATTTATCAGCCCGATATTCAAAGGAGTTATGCTCCTAATTTTGAGAGTTATGTTCCTAAATTGGCCTCTTTGACTGAGTGCCTCAATATTTTCTTAAAATTTCACTTAAGTATGAAATTTAGGAGCATAAATATTGGGCGGCAATGGAGAGCAGATTTAGGGCAGCTTAGCATTTATTTTCAGTAATAGGCACCTAAATTAGGCTCATAAATTTAGGAAAATGAATGGCAGGCCTAAATTTAGGCGCATAAATTTTGAGCCCCTAAATTAGGATGAAGTTTTAGCTGAAAACATAGGGGCCAGTTTGCTAAGCCGCATGGTAGTAATGCAGGTTTGGGCCATATTATTAGCACGGGCACTGCAGTAGATGCAGGGGCAGGGAGAGCCATCCTCCTAAATTTAGCATAGCTCACTGTAGTAGTACCACTGCATAGAGCAACTATCACCACCCATTGTGCTGGCAGCAGCTGCTCACTGCTAAGCACCAGCAGCACAGACTTTCAAGATCTGTGCTAACAATGCTACCATAGGAACACCCATTCCCCCACCCAGGGTCCCCCCAGACATGTACTCTTTGGGTAGCATGGGATTTTTAAGACAGAGCCCTGCGCTACTTTGCAGCATGGGCCCAAAAACGCACACTCCCTGTGCTACCTGAGTAGCACACTTTAGTAAACCAACTCCTTGGGCTGAAAATAGGGCACAAATTTAGGGGCTTACATTTAGAAGTTCAGCTTGTTCTGAATATCAGGCCCTATGCTCCTAAATTTAGGCCTGCCATTCATATGCCTAGATTTATGAGCCTATTTTGGGTTCCCAGCACTGAAAATCAGTGCTAAGCAACTAACTTTTTATCCCTGCCCTAAATCTGCCCCCATTACTATTCACATTTTGTGTTCCTAAACTTAGGAGTTTAGAGAAATTTTAAGAAGAAATTTAGGCACTCAAAGAGGCCAATTTAAGAGCACAACTCTCAAAGTTAGAAGCAAACAGTGGCAATTCTAAGGTCAAAGCTGAAGCACACTTACATTCTACTGAAACGGCCCTTAGCAAAGTCTCCAGTGACCTGTTCCTGGCAAAATCCAAGGGCCTTTACTCAATCCTCATCCTTCTTGACCTTACTGCTGCTTTTGATACTGTTGACCACAACCTTTTCCTTGATACTTTGTCCTTGCTTGGTTTTAAGGGCTCTGTGCTATCCTGGTTCTCTTCTTATCTCTCCCATCGCTCTTTCAGTGTTTGTTCTGGTGGATCCTCCTCTACTGCTATCCTGCTCTCAGTTGGTGTACCCAAGGATCTGTCTTGGGTCCAATCCTTTTCTCTCTCTACATCCAGTCTCTTGGTGCAATCATCTCTTCCCATGGCTTTCAGTACTATCTTTACACTGATGACTCTCAAATCTACCTCTCTACAGCTGAAATCTCTCCTGCAATCCAGGCCATGATCTCTGCCTGCCTTTCTGACACTGCTGCTTGGACATCTCACTGTGGCTTGAAATTGAACATAGCCAAAACTGAGATTCTTATTTTTCCCCCTAAACCCTCCTCTCTCCTTCCTCTTTTTTCAGTTTCTGTGGAAAACTCTCTACTTCTCCCCTGTCTCCTCAGCTCGCAACCTTGGGGCCATCTTTGACTCCTCTCTCTCCTTCTCCACACACATCCAACTGATAGCTAAAACCTGCCATTTCTTTCTCTACAACATCAGCAAAATTTGCCCATTCCTTTCTGAACACACTACTGAGACACTTATCCACTCCTTAGTCACCTCCTGTCTAGACTATTGTAAACTACTCCTTGCTGGTCTCACCTCTGAATCATCTTTCTCCCTTTCAATCTGTTCAACACTCTGCTGCACAGCTAATCTTCTGGCAATTAGCATGGGTTCAACTAATACCACCTCAATAGGTGAGGTTAGGTGCACCCACACTAATTCTGTTGTGCATTAGGGTACACATCTGCACATTAATTGCTGGGCACATGCTGGCCACACCCTGAACAGTTACCACAGAGGCTTTGCATTTAACGTATGCTAGTTTAAAAACTAAACGTATGCTAAGTGCAAAAGCCTAATGCACTGTAGTAAATGGGCATTTATGTGTGCTATTTTTCCTCCACTGTGCTACACACACACCTGGGAACGTTTCTTTTTAATCCAGCTAAAATTTAAAAAAAATGCATTGTGAAAGCTCATGAATACTTTAGTCACTGTGGGGTGAGAGGTAGAATTTTCATCCAGGGCAGTCTATTTGGATAATTACTCATTTGCTCATGTAAATACCTTTGAAAACTGTCCTCCTAGTAACATGATAGATGATGTCAAATAAAGATCAATTGGCAATCCAGTCTGACCACTTATTCTGGTTCTCACTGCTAAGGATTTCTCCCCAACTGCAAGCTATAGAAGTTGGACCACAGGGTGTAAGCCCCTATACAGGTCAATAATAAGGCCCCATGTAGAATATTGTGTTAATTTTTTTGGGGGGGAGCATTCCTCAGTAAGGATATAGAGAGGTTAGAGGCTGTTCTGAAGAAAGCATAGAAAATGGTATGGGATCTACACTGGAAGGCATTTGAGGAGAGACGATTATCTAAATACAGTATGTATAGAAACATAGAAACATGACGACAGAAAAAGACCACATGGCCTATCTAGTCTGTCCTTCTATATCAACCACTACAGCATTCCCCTTTTTTCCTTTAGAGATCCTCTGTGTTTGTCCCATGCTTCTTTGAATTCAAATACTGTCCTCATCTCTACGACCTCCACTGGAAGACTATTCCACGGATCCACCACTCTTTCCATAAAGAAATATTTTCGTATATCACTCCTGAATCTACTCCCTTTCACTCTTATCCCATTTGCCCTTGTAGCAGAGCTTGCTTTCAATCTAAAGAGGCTCTCCTCCTGTGTATTTATTCCACGGAGGTATTTAAACGTCTCAATCATATCATATCATCTCTATCCCCCCTTTCCTCTAAGGTGTACATATTAAGATCCTTAAGTTTGTCCTCATAAGCTTTATAATGAAGACCACTAACCATTTTAGTAGCCACCCTCTGTACGGACTTCAGCCTGTTCATATTCTTTTGAAGGTGTGGTCTCCAGAATTGCACACAATACTCCAAATGAGGTTGCACCAAAGATGTACTGTATATAGAGGTACTATCACCTCCTTTCTTCTGCTAGCCATTCCTCTGCCTATTGTCAGGCAGTGGCCAGTCCGCCGCCTAGGAGGAGCAGGTCTGTCCGCCTGATGACCCTTTCGATGAAGGAGTAGTTGTGGACACGAATGGGTCATGTACAAGATAAGGTTTTATTTCCCCTCCCAGGGTTGGATTTTCAAATATACAACACAACAAACTTAGGACAATAAAGCCATACACTCTGGCATGTGATAAAGGAAAATGAAAGACAGCTTCTTCTGGCTTCTTACTCAAATTATATCCACAGGAAACAATATTCTCAGCATACAGTTCCTTTGCAAATGAACAGCAAATCTTGTGATCTTTACAGCTAGCCTTAAGCAATGCACAAACGCTGGCTTAACACAAAGAAGTAATCTTGTCTGAAATGGTTAGCGTACAATCCATTGGATCACCAAATGAATCTTCACTAGCAGAATCAATTACCATAGGCTCCTGCTGACTTTCAGCTGGACAAACATTTTCTTTATTGCACAACGTTTGTAAACCTCTTTCTAATGTATCTTCACGGGGCTTATCCAGCCAGCCCTCTCTAAGGTAAGAATTACTGTTACCATATATATCAGAGTGTGAGAGAGGAGAGACCCACCTTCCAGGATTTTCAGCATATAACTTTTTATAAGAGTTTTTCCCTTTAAAGTATTTGCTTGTCCTACCTTCAGGTTTTGGCTGAGGATAATGGAACTGCTCTACCCTGTTAGCAAAGGGTTTTGCCCTTGGAAGCTTTCTCTGAGATTTAGGCTTTTCAAACTCTTCTTCTTCTGACATGCAGATATCTTCTACACAATACCTCTCCCTCTCAGGGGCTTGTAAATGCTCCCACGCTAGCTCTCCTGCTAAATCCTTGGGGTGGCCTTCCCAGCATGGCACCAGCCTTGGACTTTTCCCACGAGGCTTCTGAGCATTTACTCTCCAGGTATTTCTGCTGCCGGTAAGTTTCCTTAAGTCTGGTTCAGAATCACTTCCAGGGTCATAATTATCAGATACATACGGTTCCACTCTCTCAGGCTTCCATTCACTCTGCAAAGCATGTTGCCTCTGAGCTCCAAACTGCGTCATGGCAAACTGACTCTCACAGCTGTTTCTCGCTCTCTCTCTGGGTCTGTCGCTGGATCTCTCTCTGAGTTCCTTCCTGTTCCTTCCTTCCCCCCTTTCTACCTCTACTGAGTGTTTCTTATAGTGCTGATTAGCACTTCCCCCACTCAGGTGAAAACTATTTGCTTCAGGAGCTAAGGATTGCTTGCTAGTTGGGCGGGGTTGCAGACCTCGTGGCTGGGTCTGTTTACTTTGCTCCTGACAACTATTGATCATGTGGTTTGCCTGCCTGTCAGATTCTGACCTAGTTCTCATAGAATCCTGTGTTTTCAAGGCCAAGGATGGATCTTCCCCATTACATATCCCCCCCCTTAAGATATTACGGGCTGCTGACCCATTAGTCTGACAGCATGTAATCTTAAGCTGATTGGCCAAACGTTCCTCTACCTTGACCAGCCTCGCTGTTGCTGATCTGTCTTGCCAAGGTTTTAATAAGTTAAGTTGGTACACTTGTCGATGCCCCTTCTTGTTCTACACCCTATAGGAGATGGGACCTACTTTTTCCACAACTGTACAGTGTCCTTTCCTATCCTTAGAGGGGACATTAAGCAAACCATCATGAGAGGGAAGTATATCGGGTACCTCCTCTCCCAAACCATTCTCACCTTCTAGGGCTTCTTCCTCATCCTCAGGTGCTTCGTTTGGCTCATCTACTGAACTAATCTCTGTTCCTGAAGGCTTGACCTGGGATCTGGTAGAGATCAGGCCTGTTTTCCCACTCAAACCTCTTCTTAATCCCTTGTGAAATGGAGACCAATCACGTCCTAAGACAATCTCATAAGGGAGTCGTGGGACTACTGCTACCTGCACTTTTTCGTCAGTACCTACTCCTTCCACAGACACTCTGTATAGCGGGTAATATGAGGATGTTCCATGCACGCATCTCACTTTCACTCACTCATTTGCTTGACTCAGGGCGGATGGGTTATGGGCCGTGATGGTCTGCCACATCTTTTGGGAGACCATGCTTTCTTTGGTCTGCTCCGGAGTCTAGGAGCGCCAAAGCTTCTACACCTTCTACCTGGACTTTCAGCAGAAATCCCTCCCCATGTTTCTCTCCTCCTCACACTAGGGCAGTTCGCTCTCTACACTCTCTGCGTAGATGTCCAAGCTAGCCACAATTATAACATTTTCTGGAAACATACTTTCTCACATTTTCACCAGTTGCATCTTCATTAAAGGTCTTTTTTAATCTCCACATTTTATCAATGCCTGCCACTTTTAAAACATTACCTCTAGAGGTCCCGGCCAACTCCGCCTCAAAATAACACTCGGTGAGGTCGGCCACTTCCTTAGTAGAATGGCATTTTTGGAGCATTAAGAAAACTTTGATTTCAGGAGGTACGGCTTCAAAATATTGCTCCAGGATGATGGTGTCCTTTAATGAATCCACCGTCGCCCTTTCAGGAGCAAGCCATTTTGTTGCCAGTCCCCTCAATCTTTGCAATAAAACCTTAGGCGTTTCCTTAGCCATAAGCTTAGCCTCTCTGAAAAGACATTTGTAATGCATGGTAGTCAAACCCAATCTATCTCTTATAGCCGGTTTTACATCAGGATAACTGGACGATAGATCCACGGGCATTGTCTTGTAGGCCGCTAATGCCTCTCCAGACAGAGACATAGCGAACCTAACGGCCCATTGGTCTACCAGCCATTTAGCCGCCTCTGCTATACGCTTGAAGGCGTCAGAAAAATCATCAAAATTATCGTGAGACTATAACTGTCCCAGTGCTAATGCACTGCAATCAGGCAATCCTACCCCCTTTGATACTGAGGGAATAGCTTCTGCGGTTGCATAGGTCTTCTTGATCAGAGGCTCCAAGAGCTCAAGAAGGGGCTGCTGTTGGGCGGTCATCGCTGCCACAGTCCGTTCTTGAATGAGCCTGGCCAACTCGCTCTGGGATTTCCATTGAGCTTCCATCCAGCTCTTAACCTCCTGGGGATCCATCTCCGGCGCTTTGTCGTGTACCTGCAAGGATAGAAAAAAACAGAGCCCACCAAGTGCGGCACAGACTTTTCTTTTCTGCTTGCCTCCTAGGGTACAGCTGCTTTCCCCTTTCTCACCAATCCTAGCCACCACCGTGCCCACCTACTATTACATGAGCACGGTGTAGGATCTTGCATTGAGAAAGGTTTTGCTTTGACTCCTTCCAGATCAGGATTGTTGGAAATCCGGTACGGGTGTTTTTTTTTGGGGGGGGGGGGGTTCAGTTCAGGATAGCCAAAGTCTTTTTTTCCTCTTTTCTTTTCCAGCAAGTTATATCCTTTAACAATGTCCTTGTAGTGTGTTTTTTTTTAATCCTGCCAACTATGCCAATTATACTTCCTCTTTGGTCAAATTACTGAACGTCTAAATCACAACTTACACAGTTTTAAAAGGTGGGTTTAGTTCTTTTTAGTAATTGGAACATAGGTTTTAGGGTGGTTTGTAAGTTTTCATTTTAGGATGTTTTTAATAGAGGGTTGATTATTCTTTTTATGTGTGGTTTATTAGGAACGGCAGTGTTGGATCGGAGTAGTGGATAGATCCCCTGATGAAAGTTGGCGTTGTGAAACACTATACTGGTACCAAAGGGAGGCGTCGGGATCAACACTCAAATCCATGAGAGTGGGCTGTTTTTTAGCACAGATAAGAACACGAGTTTTGGACTTTTAAATAATTTATTTGGGTCTGTAGGGCTGTGCTTGTTTATCTGCTCACACTCACGAGGTCGTTGATGCAAAAGGGCTCGCTGCCACGATAACGGACGTTTAGTCCTTATGGCAGAGCTATAATAAGTCTGAGACCTCAATAGTTCAAATTAGTAGATATATTCTTTGTTACAATAATTTTTTGAAGATAAATTAAGCATCCAGTTATACGTGAACGCATTTTTTTTAGTGTAAGTTGTGAACTATGCCAATTATGTCAGGCAGTAGCCAGTCCGCCGCCTAGGAGGAGCGGGTCTGTCCGCCTGATGACCCTTTCGATGAAGGAGTAGTTGTGGACACGAATGGGTCAGGTACAAGATAAGGTTTTATTTCCCCTCCCAGGGTTGGATTTTCAAATATACAACACAACAAACTTAGGACAATAAAGTCATACACTCTGGCATGTGATAAAGGAAAATGAAAGACAGCTTCTTCTGGCTTCTTACTCAAATTATATCCACAGGAAACAATATTCTCAGCATACAGTTCCTTTGCAAATGAACAGCAAATCTTGTGATCTTTACAGCTAGCCTTAAGCAATGCACAAACGCTGGCTTAACACAAAGAAGTAATCTTGTCTGAAATGGTTAGCGTACAATCCATTGGATCACCAAATGAATCTTCACTAGCAGAATCAATTACCATAGGCTCCTGCTGACTTTCAGCTGGACAAACATTTTCTTTATTGCACAACGTTTGTAAACCTCTTTCTAATGTATCTTCACGGGGCTTATCCAGCCAGCCCTCTCTAAGGTAAGAATTACTGTTACCATATATATCAGAGTGTGAGAGAGGAGAGACCCACCTTCCAGGATTTTCAGCATATAACTTTTTATAAGAGTTTTTCCCTTTAAAGTATTTGCTTGTCCTACCTTCAGGTTTTGGCTGAGGATAATGGAACTGTTCTACCCTGTTAGCAAAGGGTTTTGCCCTTGGAAGCTTTCTCTGAGAATTAGGCTTTTCAAACTCTTCTTCTTCTTCTGACATGCAGATATCTTCTACACAATACCTCTCCCTCTCAGGGGCTTGTAAATGCTCCCACGCTAGCTCTCCTGCTAAATCCTTGGGGTGGCCTTCCCAGCACGGCACCAGCCTTGGACTTTTCCCACGAGGCTTCTGAGCATTAACTCTCCAGGTATTTCTGCTGCCAGTAAGTTTCCTTAAGTCTGGTTCAGAATCACTTCCAGGGTCATAATTCTCAGATACATACGGTTCCACTCTCTCAGGCTTCCATTCACTCTGCAAAGCACGTTGCCTCTGAGCTCCAAACTGCGTCACGGCAAACTGACTTTCACAGCTGTTTCTCGCTCTCTCTCTGGGTCTGTCGCTGGATCTCTCTCTGAGTTCCTTCCTGTTCCTTCCTTCCCCCCTTTCTACCGCTACTGAGTGTTTCTTATAGTGCTGATTAGCACTTCCCCCACTCAGGTGAAAACTATTTGCTTCAGGAGCTAAGGATTGCTTGCTAGTTGGGCGGGGTTGCAGACCTCGTGGCTGGGTCTTTTTACGTTGCTCCTGACAACTATTGATTGATTTATTTATTTATTTATTTAACATTTCTTTTATACCGCGCTATTACAATCAGTGCGGTGTACATTGAACAAGAACATACTACAATGCATACAGGTAACATTGAGTTTACAATGAACGGGGAAATTCTACAAGGGACAACCGGGAGAACTATGTACAGGTTAACTTAATGCTATATACAATATTATAAACTCATTTGGATATTGCATGTGCTTTTCGGGTGGATCGCCATAGGACTAGAGGGAAGGTTGACCAACTAGCCCTTTTCTGGTTGTATTGAGGTGCTGGTTTTGCTAATGTCTAGGTTGTCTTCTGGGTAGCATTTTGTGAACAAATGGTATTTCAATGCTTTTCTTAATAGGATTAGGCTTTTGATAGCACGTATTTCGTGGGGAAGCGCATTCCAGTTTAAAGGAGCAAATAAGGAGAAGGCTCTGTTGGAGGTAGCCTTAGTGCACTTCGTTATCATTTTAGGGACTACTAAGGTGTTCATTGATGTAGGTCTCCTTTTTCTATTTTCCAGGGTGCCGTGAATAAGCTTGCTGATTGGCGTATGGGGGTGGTTATTTAGGGCCTTGAAAGTAAGGACTAAAGACTTATACTGGATTCTGGCATGTAAAGGTAACCAATGCAGTTCTTTCATGATGGGTGTTATATGGTCAGATCTTGACGAGCCGGAGAGGACTCTAGCAGCTGTATTCATAGCTAGGCGGAGCGGATTTAAAGTTGATTGAGGGAGACCATGGAGGATGATGTTGGCAAAATCCAGGTGTGGGAGGACTAATGCCTGGAAGGTTGTTCGGAAGTCGGTGGGATCTAGTAGGGGGCGGAGGTGACATAACGATTTGATCTTATGATATATAGTTTTTGTGATGTTCTTCACATGTGTTGTCATATCCAGGTGCTGGTCCAATGTGATGCCAAGATAACGGATTGTAGCTTTTGATTTCAGCTCTACGTTGTTGATGAGTAGTGATGGGGGAGGTATGAACTTACGGTTCCTCGTGACGAACAGAACGTCAGTTTTGCTATGGTTAATCCGAAGGTTTTGTGATAGCAACCATTCGGCTACAGCTTCAAAGCAGTTGATTATTGGGGAGAATACTGGATGGTCAATTTCGAACGGCATGTATAGGAGGATGTCATCTGCGTAAGCGAGGCATTGTACGTTAAAGGATCTGATCAAGTCACATATCGGCTGCATGTAGATATTGAACATCAGTGCTGATAAGGACGATCCTTGGGGTACTCCCTGTGATTGCAGGAATGGTTCTGAGGATGCGTGGCCTGTTTTTACTTGCTGCCACCTGTTAGATAGCTAGGATTTACACCATTCAAGTGCTGTGCTTTGAATCCCCTTATCTTTCAAGCATTGTAGGAGTATGTCATGACTCACAGAGTCGAAGGCGGCGGAGATGTCCAGGAAGATGAGGACGAATCCCTGTTGTATGTTATTTATTCCTGTTACCAAAACATTGAATAGGGTTGTAAGGATTGTGTCGACTCCATGTGCTTCCCTGAAGCCGTGTTGAGATGGATCTAGTGGTGCTTCAGTGTCGATATGATGTTGGATTTGTTGTTGGGCGGCTTTCTCAATGATTTTTGCAAGCTGTGGGATGCTCGAGATAGGCCTGAAGGATTCAACCTTGGATGGGTCAAGCCTGCTGTTCTTCAGTAGGGGCCTGATGGAAGTGTGTTTCAGACTCTGCGGGAATGAACCTGTTGAGAAGGACTGGTTCAGTATTTTGCTCACTATTTGACTGAGGTCATGTCGCAGGTCCTTGATCCAGCTGGCTGGGCAGGGGTCATTAGGAGCTGTGCTGGGATTGATAGAGGCAATAATGTTCACAATCTCTCTGTTTGATACAGTAGAGAAGTTGTGTAGTGGCATTACATGGGATGCCTTAGGTGAAGTGGAGGCATTATTGACACTTATGTTTGTGTTGGTTTTAATCATCTTTGATTGCAGGTAGTTTCCGTAGTCCTGCGGCTGAGGCATAGGGGGTTGTGCTGAAACCATTGATCATGTGGTTTGCCTGCCTGTCAGATTCTGACCTAGTTCTCACAGAATCCTGTGTTTGCAAGGCCAAGGATGGATCTTCCCCATTACACTATGCACCCAAGCATCCTTCTAGCTTTTGCTGTCGCCTTTTCTACCCGTTTAGCTACTTTAAGATCATCAGACACAATCATGCCTAGGTCCCGCTCTTCTTTAGTGGACAAAAATACTTCATCCTCTATACTACGAGGGGTGTCCGATATTAAAGTTATGGGTGGCAATTATACCGACTCCGCATACGCAATACGTGTAGCCCCTTCGGATTTTCATTTATTCGGACCTTTGAAGAAATTCTTGGCAGGGAAATGCTTTGTGGATCAGGAGGAGTTGCAAGACACTGTTATGGACTACTTCAAGCAACTTGACACCCAACTGTACCGTGAAGGGATGTTCAAACTAGTATCATGCTGGGATAAATGTCTCAATGTTTACGGCGATTATGTGGAGAAGTAAACAAAAGTATGTCATTTTTGGTGTAATTTATTGAATAATTTCCCTAAATACAAATGTTAGTGTAATTTTGGCCTGTTCCTTTAATATCGGACACCCCTCGTATATTGCTCCTATGGATTGCTGCAGCCCAAATGCATGACCTTGCATTTTTTAACATTAAATCTCAGCTGCCAAATTCTAGACTATTCTTTAAGCTTACAGTAGCTAGATCCCACCTCATGTTTTCTAAACCTTCCTGTGTGTCTACTCTATTGCAGATTTTGGTATCATCCACAAAGAGGCAAACCTTACCCGACAGCCCTTCCACTATATCACTAACAAAGATGTTAAAAAGAATCGGACCAAGGACAGATCCCTGGGGCACACCACTGGTAACCTCCTTCTTCTTAGAGTGAGCTCTGTTTACCTGTACCCTTTGTCACCTCCCACTCAACCAATTTCTAACCCAAGCAGTAACTTTAGGGTCCATCCCTAGGGTGCTCAGTTTGTTTATAAGTTGCCTGTGACTGTAGAAGAGGGGAGGGATAGGGGAGATATGACAGATGTTTAAATACTTGCAAGGGATTCATGAACAAACAAACCTTTTCAAAAGGAGGAGATGCTGTAGAACTAGAAGATGTGATAGGAAACTGCAAGGAGGTAGACTCAGGAGCAATGTCAAGAAAAATCTTTTCATATAAAAGGTGGTGAATGCATGGTCGCCCTCACAGAGGAGGTGATGGATATAAATATGGTGAGGAAATTCATATATGAGTGGGATATATCCATAGGAACCCTAAATAGCAGGAGGCTAGAAGCCAGAGAATATAAGCTCAAAACAATAGTGAAATAACATTTGCACTTAAGAAGCCATAGAATGATGACCTGCATGAAGAGCAATTAACAATGCAATGTGTGCTTTTGAGTCAGTCCTGACTCCTGGTGACCCAGAAGCTCCTGGGTTTTCTTGGCAGTATCACTGGAAGTAGATTGCCAGGCCTTTCTTCTGAGGCAATGGAGGGTTAAGTGACTTGCCCAAGGCGTGCTAGTGGGAATCAAACCCTGGTTGTTTGGTTACCAAGCCAGTGTTCTAACCACTAGGCTACTCCTCCACTCTGAAGAGAAATTAAAGCCCTAAATAAAGGCATAGTGGAGTTAACCTTAGCAGTGATAATATCATCCCTAAATGAAAGTATAGGGGTGTTAACCTGCACAGAGCAGCAATTATAACCCTACCCAAACCGGAAGGACCACGCTGGCTTATCTACCATCATCATTTGAGAAGGATTCTTATGTTTATTGTGTGTTGTTTACTGATATTCTCCACCTTGAGCTATTTTGGGGAATGAAAGAAAGGGAATATAAACAAACAAATATTATGATAGCATGCATAATTGACCCTCATATGAACCGTACTGTCGGTATGTGTGCATTAGGTCCCCATCGACAATAAGAAATCTGATGTTACATAGACCAGGCACTGTAAATAGATCACATTTTATTGTTTATTTTAACAAAGGGATAGCTTTGCATTAGGATGAGAGAAATGTATAAATATTGATCTGAGAATCAGGAGCACATCATAAAACAGAAACCTTTGTAACCCTTTTAGAGGAGTCTGGTATAAGTAAGGCTCATCTCCAAATTTTTCAGCTAAATATTTAATACATGATTCATCTGCCAAGTATTATCATTATTATCTTTTCTGATAGCAACTGGAATGTCCTACCAGTACTAACGTATAGATTGCATTCATTTGCCCTACTAAAAGGGTAGAGCAAACCATGCTTTGTAACATTTATTTATGGGTCAATCCATAAAGGCAACTTTAAATAGTCCCGTATGAGCTCAGTGCTAAAAGATGCTGCTGACAAATGTTTGTATTATTCTAACAATGAAGAAAAAAAAATCAATAAATGCACTTTTGGAAGCAAGAAAATAGATGTGCACTAATTTCCGTCATGTCACATTCATTTACTTTTTATCCTCCTGTCCATAAACAGAAATTTACTCCATGAATATTAATGGTCAATAGCACAGAGAAGGGGAGTTTCTCATTTTATTTAGCTTTGTTTATATAAGATGTGAAATGGTTGAATAGAGTTGATTTTTCTAGCGTCTAAGATATTACTGCTAGTAGCAGTAGAAGTGTCCATTGCTGGGAGAGGAGGAGCGCAAACTGGACGAAGGGTGCCATTGGAAACAAACACCCCAAAATTCTTTGAACAAACAAATACCTATTCAACGGCATAGAGCAGAGCAACAGAGTCTTTTGGTTTGAGCCATGACTTTCTAATGGTGAAACCCATCCTCAATACATGTTACATAATCACAAGAAAACAAAATGGAGGTGATTTTAGAAGCCTTGTGTGGCTTCTCCATGCAGAAATTGGGGGATTTACATGCCTAGATTGGCTGCATGTGTAAATGTGATCTCAGAATCCTGCTACTTGTATTGCATAAAAGTCCAGCTGTGCAGAAAAAAGACCAATCTACTTCCGGTTGCCTCTTGCCAAGAAAACCCAGGGATGGGTCACCAGAGTCGGCGACAACTTAACAGCACACAACAATAGAAGCCTGGCACTCACAAATTCAAAAGAGGCATGTTTTTAAAGGCATGGTTTGGGGGACCAAATATGTATATCTGTATTTACCACATTACAATGGAAATACATGTATTAAAAAAAATTCCATCTGCCTTTGCACCAGTTTCAAGGCACACATAGCTTTAATTACAGTTCTTCTTTCAGCCATGACTTGAAACAAGTTAGAAAGAGTAGTTGTACTCTCTGGAGGAGAGGAGGGACAGGGGAGATATTATTATTATTATTATTATTATTATTAAAGACTTATAAAACACTGCAACATACAAAGCGCTGTACAAACATAGAAGAGAGATAGTCCCTGCTCATCAGAGCTCACAATATAATAAGACAGAAAACAAAATAAGTTACATAATACAAATAACAAAAATTTACAGGACAAGGTAAGCAAATGTTGATAGAGAGATCAAGATAGGGTAAGACAGGAACGGAAAGCAATAGTGAAGAGGTGGGATTTTAGTCTGGACTTAAAAATGGCCAGGGAGGACGCCTGGCGCACAGAGCTAGGAAGACTATTCCAAGCAAAGGGTGCTGCCAGTTGGAAGGAGTGAAGTCTGGAAATGGCAGTACGAGTAAAGGGCACAGATAAATTAGAAAATAGATTAATCCCTGTTATCCATGTTTTTATTCCCTGTTCTCTGTAAACTTAACATTTGTTTTTATGTTTAAGTACAAAACTTGTTAAAATGTAAACCGCGCTGATGTCAAAAGTGCGGTATATAAAAGCTGTTAAATAAATAAATAAATAAATAAATGAAGAAGAGCGAAGCAACCGAGAGGGGGTGTAAGGAGAGATGAAAGGTACTGGGGGGCAGAAGAGTGAATACATTTATAGGTCAGGAGGACAAGTTTAAATTGGATATGGAGACGGATGGGAAGCCAATGAAGCGACATGAGGAGAGGAGTGATTTGGGAAAGACGAGAATGGCGGAAAATGAGTCGAGCAGTGGAGTGTTGAATTGGCTGAAGAAGAAAGAGGTGGCTTGCAGGGAGGCCTGCAAGGAGAACGTTACAATAATCAAGACAGGAGGTGATTAAGGAGTGGAGAATCAATTTAGTGGTGTCAACAGAGAGGAAGGGGCGAATTTTGGAAATATTGTATAAAAGGAAACGACACGTTTTAGCAAAGAGTTGGATATGTGAAGAGAAAGAGAGAGGAATCAAAGATAACACCAAGGTTACGTGCTGAAGAAACAGGGAGGAGTACAGAGTTATCAACAGAGAGAGAGAAAGGGGATAGAGGAGGGGAAGCATTTGGGGGAAAGATAAGAACTTCAGTTTTGGCCATGTTCAGTTTTAAGCGGTGGTGGGACATCCAGGCAGCAATGTCAGAGAGGCAGAGTGAGATCTTAGACTGGATATTAGGAGAGATAACAGGTACAGAAAGATAGATTTAAGAGTCATCGGCATAGAGATCTACGGGTAAACATAGATCGATTGTTTACGTTATCAGAATATAGAAAGACTAGGGGACATGTAATGAAGCTACAGGGTAAACTATTTAAGACTAATAAAAGAAAATATTTTTTCACTCTACGTGTAATCAAACTCTGGAATTTGTTACCGGAGGATGTAGTAAAGACTGTTAGTGTAGCTGGGTTTAAAAAAGGTTTGGACAAGTTCCTGGAGGAAAGGTCCATAAACCATTATTAAGAAGGGGCCCAGGATATCAATGCTTGACCCAGTACAAGCATTGTGGAACCTGTGTCTTTTGGGGAAACTGCTAGGTACGTATGAGCTAGATTGGCCACTGCTGGAAACAGGATACTGGGCTTGATGGACCTTGGTCTGACCCAGTATGGCATATCTTATGTTCTTATATGTTCTTATGAGATGATAGTGAAAGCCATGGGAAGATATAAGGGTGCCAAGGCATTGGGTATAGAGAGAGAAGAGGAATGGACCTATGATGGAATCCTGAGGAACTCCTACAGGTAGTGGGGTTGAAGAGGAGGAGGAATCAACGAAGCACACACTGAAAGAGCGATGGGATAGATAGGAAGAGAACCAAGATAGTGCAGTCTTTGAATCCAAGTGAGGATAGAGTGATAAGAAGAAGGTTATGGTCAACAGTGTCAAAGGCAGCAGAGAGATCAAGAAGAATGAGGACAGAGTAAAAGCCTTTGGACTTTTCCAAGAACAAATCATTTGAGACCTTAGTAAGAGCAGCTTCAGTGGAGTGTAGGAGACGGAAGCCAGATTGTAAAGGATCCAAGAGGTAATGAGAGGAGAGGAAATCAAGACAACGGTGGTAAACTGCACGATCAAGTAGTTTAGAGATGAAAGGAAGGAGAGAGATGGGACGATAGTTAGAAGGACAAGTGGCATCAAGTGAAGGTTTTTTGAGAGGAGGGGTGTAACCACAACATGCTTGAAAACAGAAGGGAAGATTGCAGTGGAGAGAGAGAGGTTAAGAATATGAGAAATAGAAGGGATGAGAGATGAAAAGATGGAGCTAAGGAGGTGGGTGGGGAAGAGGTCAAAAGAGCAGGTAGTAGGTTTGGAGGAAGAAAGAAGGAGCGACATTTCCTCGTCAGAGACCATAGGGAAGGAAGAAAGGGTGGCAGAAGTTTGGGGAGGGGAGAAATGGGAAATAGGGGGGGAAGAGGGGGTGGAGGGAAACTGGAGGGTGATTGTGTGGATTTTGTCATGGAAGTAGTTAGCCAAGGTTTGAGCAGAAAGGGAGGGAGGAATCAGGGGTGGAGGCACACTGAGGAGAGAATTGAGTGTGCTAAAGATGTGACGAGGATTAGAGGAAAGAGAGTTAGTCAGATTGAGGAAGTAAATTTGTTTGAAAAGCGCAATGGCTGACTGGAAGGAGGAGAGCATGAATTTAAAGTGGAGAAAGTCAGGATAAGAGCGGGATTTGAGCCAGGCACGCTCAGCAGAATGGACACAAGAGTGCAGAAAGCGGGCAATAGGGGAGAGCCAGGGCTGAGGAGAAGAATGTCTAACAGGATGGGGGATGAGGGGGCAAAAGTATCAAGGGTGGAGGAGAATGCAGTGTTATAAGAGGTCACAGCCTCATCAATAGAATCGGAAAGCAGAGTGGATGAAAGAGATAAGGAGAGAGAGGAGGAGAGAGCTAAAGGATCAATGGCAAGAAGGTTTCTAAATAGGTTAGTGCAGACAGGACAAGGCTGGGGTGGGAGATGATGAATAGTAAGGCTTAAAAGGTGGTGGTCAGATAAGGGAAGGACAGAGTTACAGAAATTGGAAGGTGAGCAGTAAGAGAAGAAAATACGATTCAGACCTTTAAATACTTAAAGAGAAATAATGAACAAACAAACCTCTTCCAAAGACGGGGAAGCTGTAAAACTAGAGGGCATAACATGAAGCTGCAAGGGGGTAAATTGAAAGGCAATATCAGGAAATACTTTTTCACTGAAAGGGTGGTGGATGCTTGGAATGCCCTCCCGATGGAAGTGGTGGGGGCAAACTCAGTGACGGAATTCAAAATGGCATGGGATAGACACAGTGGATCCCTTTACAGCAACAGGATAAAATCAAAATAAACTTAACTATCTAATTTCTCGACATACAGGGGTGTCCTACACAGAGTGGTGGGTTCACCCCTAAAACAAAGACATGGGGAAGAGTGGCCTGCACGAAGCAGCAGGTGCACCTACTCTTGCCATCTTACTGGGCAGACTAGATGGACCATACTGGTCTTTATCTGCCATCATTTGCTGTGTTACTATGTTACTATGTTACTTTGTGCCCCCTCTTCCCCCCCCCTATTTTCTTTGGCCTTCAAAATGTCAAAAATCATCGTTTGGAGCTTTGCTCCACTTATATGTATAATTGTGTGAAATGGGACTTGTATATTATAGTTGCCAGCACATAGGTAGAGGTGCCAAATACCAGCACTCCCATGTATAATCACTGGCATCTGTGCATGAAAGAAACAGGGGGATGCTGCCATTTTTGCGCATGTGTAGGTTTGTGAAATAACTGCTTCCACTATATGTCCTGACAAATATACATATATTTTCCGTTGTCCTTATACGTATTTTACAAAATGCTTTGGGGGTCATTATGAATGCCAAATAATGGCATTGGATATGAGGTTTTTTTGGGGGGACGTCTCGCTGATTCTTTTTCCCAGAGATCCTCGAATAAAAAATCTTGTGATGTATTGGGAGAGAGAGGAAGAGGAGTGGAAACAGGAGAAGCAAAGAGTTCCTCTGATTCACTTCTGATCCATCTTTTACTCCTTTCGTGTGTATCATTAGTTCTATGTGCCGGTGAAATCTTCTTTTTACGTGTATCTCCATTATGGCGTGAAGGGGATTGGTACCCATATGATGTAGAGGGATCTTCCTGTCTCATTTTTTATTCGAGGATCTCTGGGAAAAAGAATCAGCGAGACGTCCCACCAAAAAAACCTCATTCTCACACCTAGGGGTATGTTTACTAAAGCTTCTTAACGTGCGCAACGCGCTAAGGTACCTTAGCGTGCGCTAAGGTACCTTAGCGCACGCTAATGTCGCGTACGGGGCACAAATGTGCACGCTCATGTGCGTGGCGCGCTACTGTGCGATGAAGGCGGGGTAAGGCTCCCGGAGGGCAGAGGAAGGCTCCCCAGGGGTGGAGAGAAGGGGTCAATGGGTGGAGAGTGGGAGGGGAGAGGCTCCCCGCACACTAGCGAGGTGAAATTTGAGGCTAAAAATAACGCGAGTGAAAACCTCGCGTTAGAGCCGATTTAAAGGGAAGAGAAATCATTTCTGTCAGCAATGTACACCAAACCAGGGAAACCTACAAAAAAGTGATAAGTGTGATACATGTGCACGGAACAAAAGTACAAATAAACATTGAAAAGGACCCCAACAAAATTAAAAAAAATTATAATCAAGCTGGGCAATAGTGATAGTAATGGGAAACATCAAAAAACACTCCCAAGAAAGCCCCCCAAAAAAATATGAATTTTGGAAGGGTCTACGCTCCGTCCCCATACAAGGTGAATGATCCCACAGTGAAATAGCACTGATCAGGGTTTCCCTCTCCATTGGACAGGTTACCTATGGCATGCACATGTTCCACAACAGCAGGGCGGGCATGTCGGAATGGGCAACTGGACAGATGCTGGGAAAGGGGATACAGAGGGCTGCAGGCGGCACATGCTGTGGTGCAGCTGGGGCACAGTGCGGACTAGGCAGATGCCTAGATGGCACTTAGGAATGCTGAAACTGAACAGAAGCCAGACAGCAACTGATGAGGGCACAACATGGGCACGAGAGTGTTTATCACAGTGTCACAGGGTATAGTACCCAGCAGGTACCCCCAAGGGCACAGAACATTGGTAGGCGGTGTTGGGGGGAAGCGTGGATGCCTATGCAGGCACCCCTACCCCAGAACACGCACCAATGGCAGCCGCCTACCTGCACACTGGATGGCTTGAGACTGCACACCACCAGCACCACCAGCAGAAGGGCATGTCAGCATGATGGCAGAGGGGTACCGGTGGTGGAGGGGGGCAGTGGCAGCTGCCCAGAGCTGACCATGGCATAGCCCTGTGTAGGTGGGTGCCATGCACTGCAACAGACAGGCTCTGTCTGACAAACAACCATGGTATCTCCAGGGACTGCACAGTCTCTGTGAGCACAGTGTGGTGCAGTGAACACAGCCAGTGTGTTCAGGAGCGGAAGGTCACAAGTTCGAGTCCCAGCTGGGGCTACTGCCAATCCAGTCCCCATATTTTACCCAGTACTACAAAGTGCTAATACAGACAGAACCTTTATTGCAGATGACGTAAACATGCCCAAAACACCTACATTTTACCCTACAGAGCAAAGACACCATAAACAGGCACATTACCTAGAGCAGAGTCTCCCAAATGCAGTCCTGGAGGGCCAAACACCATTCAGGTTCCATGCTGCCTCTAATAAAGATGCCTGTGCTGAATATCTATGCACCACCCTCATGGTATGCAGATGTATCTCATGCATGAAAACCCGAACAGTGTTTGGCACACCAGGACTGGAGTTGGGAACCTCTGCCGTAAAGCAGCAGCCAACAGGGGCAGACACACCCACACCCACAGGCTCCATTAGCCAATGCCTCCTGGAGAGGCAGGACATTGGGCCCTGCATGCATCTCCCAATACTAGCCCTTGCATACCTTAGCAATGCCACCCTACACCTGGGAATACGGTACACAGCTATCAAACGTTTGCTATGATTACTGGCAGATTACTGGCAGATGGCAGGAGTGGAGGAGTGGCCTAGTGGTTGGGGCAAGGTACTTCAGGCCGGAAGGTTGGGGGTTCAAATCCCACTAAAAGGACAGCAACCTTGGGCCAGAAGGACTGGGGTTTCTAGTCCCACAGGTGCTCCTTGTGGTCTTGGGCAAGCCACTTAACCCTCCATAGCCCATGTTCCCTATAAAAATAGTTATCTCCAAGTTATAATGCCCTGTTCAATGCAATTTCAGTTTGTTCAATGTAAACTGCAGTGATGCAGAATAGTGTGGTATATAAGAGAATGTAAATAAATAAGATACCAATTCCTATGTTATGCACAGTTTGCTGATTGAGCTCCATCATAGCAACCTTTCTGCTGTCTGTGGAGTGTGCTTCAGGTCTGGTCTCTGACAGTGTTTACCACCCTGGGGAGTGACCCCCAACAGTATTGCGTACCATATCCATGCCTGCACTGTGCCCAGGACTGGTGTGGTGGCCAGCGCTGCTAAACTCCTCTAGAGTAGCACGATGCTGGCATAGGTGTGGGAGTGTGTGTCTGTCTATCCAGTGTGTGGTGGCTGCAAACACCCTCCACAGCCCACACTTCCAGCACTGTTGCCAGTATTGGCCTGCCAATGTGCATAATGAGGAGCAAGGTACCATGGGTATAGCCCAGACAGGGTGGCCTGGCCAGGATGCATCTGCACAGGGCATAGGGCACTGGCTGGGACATTGTAGTGCCCGGCCACCACCTGCACAAACAGGGTGGCCACAGGATGTCCTGCTGGGAGATCACTCTCACCCTGACTGTGCAGTGACCACAGCATGGCTAGGCACCCCCATAGTGCTATCTAGTATTTCTCTCATGTGATATTTTTGGGTTTCCTTTTGGGGCCCAGTCACTGACTTATCTGCTTGGTGTGTATGCTGACATCCCAGTTCTGGGTGCACGCATTTCCACCAGGAACATGCACCATGGACTAGCTGGCAGACTGTCTGCAGCTGGTATGTGTCCTGATGGAGCGCCTTGCAGGGTGCAGCGGCTGAAGGCTTGCTGCAGGAGACTATCAGATAGTGGTGGGGTGCAGCTTAGCATATCCAGGCCTAATGTCTGTCTGCTATTGAATTATGGATGTGTACAGAGCTGCATTGACTGCCCTGTAGGGTGTCTGTTCCCCAGCAGGACTGGGGTTGATGGTCCCCTCTACTGCCACCATTGCAGGCAGGTAGAATGTGGATCTGTTAGTGGGAGACCCTGTTTACCACCCTCAGCCCTGGAGAAGGAGGAGGGTGGTGGTACATAATCCTCCTAGGGGTCCATAGGGGCTACACCTGACTGAGACATACAAATATATCCAAGGTGTGTCTGCAGAAACTACCTATCTCACACATTAGCACTGCTGGGGACCTGGTGCTGGGCGCCCCACCTCACCCTCAAGGTGAGTGCAGTACCTGCACAATGTGATGGTGTGTAGCTACTCTGTGCCAGTACCACACACGGTCAGTTCCCCCTACCAGGCCAAGGTGCTATGTGGGTGCATACCCCATCTTGTGATCATCTGTAGAATGCTGATTTGCATGTGCAGTGCATCATGGGTATGGGTGGGTTAACCCTATCCTGGTGACCACAGCAGACTGTTTGTGTGGTGACTTGCAGTCCTTCTGCAGCAAGCCAGGGGTTTGCTAGCAGCTATAGAGCTGTAGCCCACTGGTTACTTCACTACTAGTGGAGCCAGAGGTCATGGGTTCAAACCCACAGTGGGGTTATTTGATAGGGCTGTCCAAAGCATTATCTATTTTTAAAGTACATTAGTGCTGCCAGCAATAACACCCTCAGTGTACTGTACCCATAAGGTGCCTCAGAGGGTGCTTTATAGGGCGCCCTATAGGGTACCTTATGATTACCGTCCATATAAGGTGCACTATACAGTATGCTATGGAGTGACTGATAGGGTGCCAGTCCGTATAAGGTGCCTTATAAGGTGTCCTATGGAGCGCCTTATAGGGTGCCCTATAGGGGACATTATAGGGCGCCGTGGCGGACAGTGCACTTTATAATGTGCCCTATGGAGTGCCTTATAGGGTGCCTTATGCGGCACCTTAGGTTACGGCACGTGAGGGTGTGTTTGCTGGCAGCAATAATTAAAATACAAATAAAATGCCTCTGGAAACAATACTTACATGTCAAAGCTGATGCCTCAGCCAGCCTTACATATTGGGCACACTGGGGATCAAACTCATGAGGCCTGTACCATTGTGCTACCCTGCTGTTCCTCTTTGCATTTCAGCACACCTACTTAAGATTTCCATGCGTTGAAATGCACAGTGCTGCCATCAAAAACAGTGCTATGACCTTGCTGTGCCTCATAGGGCACCCTATAAGGCGCCCTATACGCCACCCTTTCAGCAACATTGTAGGGTGCCGTGGCAGACAGTGCACTTTAAAATGTGCCCTCTGGGTACCTTATGGGGTGCCTTATGCAGCACCTTATGTTACAGTGCTTTGAGAATGTGTTTGCTAGCAGCAGTAATTAAAATAAAATTAAAAAGCCTCATAATGCAATTTTACACATAAATGGTAGTGCCTCAGCCAGCCTTAATTCATTGGGCACAGTGGGGGATTGAACCCATGACCCCTACACCATCTGTCAGTGTCTTCACCATTGTACTGCAGCCCTGTTCCTCTGTTTGCACATCAGCGCGCCTGCTTATGCTTCCCGCGCGCGTTACTCATGCGCTAATGTGTGCGGTGCACAAGAGCGCGCAGCGCACAAGAGCGCACACGCTAATCCCATTTTGCTATTTTTGTCCGGACCGCCCACTCCTTATATGGCATCCTGCAGACTACCGCGGTGCGCACGTTAAGAAACTTTAGTAAACATACCCCCTAGAGTTCAGAGGGAGAGGAAGAGGTAGAGGCAGATCCTTTTGACCCCCATACAACCGCTCATCCGATCGGTATTAGGTCATGAATCCTATACTAATGATTCAGGTTCTCACATTGATCTTCCTGTTTTCAATTTATCTTCGGTAGATCTCACCACATCAGAAATAGACCTATTACAGAAAGGCCTCTCTTTCGTCCCCACTGCTAAATATGATGCCTTCCAGACTAGAATTGACCTCCATAAGTTCTTTCGTAAATTACAGATTAAAAAGTTTTTTTCTGAGAAACCTTCCACCTCTAGTGATCCATCGGTTATACGTAGCAAGTCACGATGGTATCCGCCCGGACCTGTAGACTGTGCCATACAATCTTTCATGGATTGTGTTCTCCGTGATGTCAATTCTTTGGAACAAAAGTCTAGATGTCAATTTAACAATCTTTCGCATGGAGAGTGGTCGGCTTTACATACGCTTACTAAACGACAAGACATTATTATTAAGCCCGCGGACAAAGGCGGCGGAATTGTTATAATGGATCGGTCTTATTACATAGAAGAGCTTACAAATCAACTTAACGATAAGAACTTTTACCAGGTCCTACCATGTGACCCTACTTTGACCATTAAACGAGACATTGACTCTCTGTTATTGTATGGCCTTAATGCTGGTTTTTTGACTTCACGTGAATTCTCATTCTTACATGTTTCACATCCTGTAATTCCCACAATTTACACAATTCCGAAAATCCATAAGTCCCTTCAATCTCTACCTGGCAGGCCCATAGTTTCAGGTATTGGGTCTGTGCTTGAGCCACTGTCTCAATTTATTGACATTTTTTTACGTCCTTTTGTACCACTTATTGCTGCATATGTTAGAGACTCAGCTGATATCATCAATTTTCTAAACACGTTTAGTGGAAACTTTTCAGACATCACCTTGGTGTCCTTTGACATCGAGTCTCTTTACACCAATATTCCACAAGACAGTGCCATTTCAGTTATCACTAAATATTTAGATCGACACACTCCACCTGTCCGTATCCCCACTCATTTTTTGGTGGATTTGGCTCACATAGCATTGACAAAAAATTATTTTTTGTTCAATGGTCAGTTCTTCCAACAAATAAAAGGCACAGCCATGGGTGCCGCCATGGCACCTGATATAGCTAACCTATACGTGGCACAATTTGAAGACACCCATTTACAAGATTGCCCCTTTGCATCTCTCGTCATCTCTTGGAAGAGGTACATTGATGATATTCTAGTATTATGGAAAGGTACCGATTCCGAACTACATCAATTCCATAATTGGCTTAACAATTTAGATGTCAATCTTAAATTCAAAATGCAATCTAGTACTATAGAACTCCCTTTCCTTGATATTCTCATGGTGAAATTGCAGTATGGCTTCACCACCACTATCTACCGTAAACCCACTGATCGCAATAAGCTTCTTCGTTTTGAAAGCTTTCATAACAGCCATCTTAAGAAGAATTTACCCCATCACAATTTTTACGTCTGCGGCGTCTATGTTCTAATAATGATGATTTTAAAGAGAAATCTTCTCATATGGCTGCGCGATTTCATACTCGAGGCTATCCTAGAGAGTGTGTCCAAAAAGGTTTTGAACGTGCTCAGTCTTCCTCCAGGGGTCCCCAATAAAGAATTTTACTTATCAATTTGGTAGGCCGTGGTCATTGCCTCCGCTGCTCTTTTGTGTACTTCATTATTCACCTTTCTCCATTGGGAAAATTGGCCATTTAGCCCTACCCTCTGCTCTCTCTTTTGTGTTCTTCATATCTTCTGCTAACTCTCCCTTGTCTGCTTTCCATTTGTTTTTTCTTCTACTATTTTTTTCCATTTTCTGTCTACATCTGCCTCATGGATCTTGTGCTTTTTTCCCATTTCTTTCTTTACTCATTCATCCACTGATTTTTAACCCTCTGCCCTCAAGTCCCTTTTATTTAGGAAGTTTTCTATACCACCTTATCCTTCAATCAAAGTGGTCACAACACAATTAGGAGATACATTTAACATGAGGGGATATGAGACACATATACTAGTACTTACAGGGAACATGGGCAATGGAGGGTTAAGTGGCTTGCCCAAGCCCACCTGTGGGACTAGAAACCCCAGTCCTTCTGGCCCAAGGTTGCTGTTTTCTAGTGGGATTTGAACCCCTGACCTTCTGGCCTGAGGTAACGTGTCCCAAGCACTAGGCCACTCCTTCCCTTGTCCCAACTACTAGGCCACTCCTCCCCTTTTGACTTTTCAGCTAGCAACTTTTCATCTACTAACCTCTAGTCCAGCTTTCCCATTTCTCATCTCACTCCTTCGCTAGCCTTCTATTCCCCTTTGTCTTCACCCACTCCTCATTACCACATTTCAACCTTCTCTCACATAATTCCATCATGCCCATTACATAGTTCCATATTCCCCCCTCACCACCACCCCAGTTCAACATCACCCAGTCTCCTCACTCTTCTGCTTTACCCCCAAAGTCCAGCATCTCATGCCTTCTCTTCCACCACCCCAGCCCTTTCCCCCACCATAGACCACAACACCCCTCCCATAGACTATCTATCCCCTTCCCCTTCTCCACCCTCTCCCCCTGCAGTCGTCTAGCATCTCTCTTATCACCCTTCACCCTTCCCAGCTCAACATCTTCTCTCTCTCTCTCCCCCTTTTCCTCTCCATTACAAGCCAATATATCCCTTCTCTCTCATAACTTAAAATCCACCTCTCTCTCTCTCTCTCTCTGTACAGTATGAGGCCAATTCCGATAGGGCACATCTGGGCCATCCGTACATCTCATATACACACAGTACACACCCCCACATCCAGCATATTCCATCTCTGTTTTTCTCCCTCTCTCTGTCCTCCCCCCTTGGAAAAAATATTGTGCAACACAATCTCTGGCATCTACTTTCTTTTCTGAGTCAGTGGTAGAAAGATCTCATAGCACCATCCCTTGCTTATCTTTCTTTCTCTGAGTCAACACGGAGCAGCCAGTGCTGCTAGTGAATGGCCCTGCGCACTGGAAGTGAATGCTACAGGGAGCACTGGCTGCTGTTGCTGCCTCAGAGAAAGAAAGATGAAGCTGAATGATGTCGGAGCTGTATGCACAGTGAGTTGTGCCTGCTCCTGGGCCCACATCTGAGTCCCAACTTACTTTCCCAATACCCAGCCAATCTTAGATTTTGTCTTCTTCTTTTCTCCCACCCAATTTTAAAATCTCCATCTAAGTCCCAGTCCCTGCTCTCTCCCATCTCCCTGCATCCAGTACTGCCTCCTACATCCCTTCTGCTACCCAGTTATTTCCTTCTCCGATATTCATTAACTCTGCCTTTCCTCCTCCTTACCCCAGCATTCACTCTTATGCCTCTCTCTTTCAACTCTTCCCTCTGTATGACCTTTTTTCTTCCCTCCCACACAAAATATCTGTTCCTCTCTCCATCCTCACTTCCCCAGCTTCTTTTTTCTCCCTCCCAGCCCCAGCCCCTTATAGCCCTCCCCCAGCGTCAGCTCCCTTCTAGTTGCAGCCCCTCCCAGCATCTGCTCCCTTCCAGTCCCATTCTCCCCATCCACCAGCATCAGCCCATTTCCAGTCCTAGCCACCCAGTATGAGTCTTACTCCAGTCTCAGTCCTTCCCAGCATCAGCTCCCTTCCAGTCCATTCATCCTCCAGCATCAGCCCTTTTCCAGTACTGGCCCCCCAGTATCAGTCCTCCTCTATTCGCAGTCCTTCTCAGCATTGTCATCCTTTCAATCTCAGTCGCCCCATCCCCCAACATTAGCCCATTTCACATTCTAGCCCCAGTAGCAGTCTTCTTACAGTGTCAGCGGCTCCATCCCCCTCACACACACACATACGTGCGCAAGCACACACACACACATACATACACACACGTGGTCCAGTACCACAAAGGGACCCACACACACCTGACTGGCTTAAGAAGAAGCCAATGAAGCCTGATGCCCAGCTCCCTGAATCACTTCTACACAGCCACGGGAGTTAAGAGCCATCAGAGTATTTTTCTTTTTCTCCTGTGGCTGTGCTAAGTTGCAGCTGCTGGCATGGCTATATAGAGGTTAAACAGGGACACATCCTGGAGTTGCTGGAAGGAACCTTACATATTGGTATAGTGCCTCCTTGCTGTTGTTATTTCCTTTATATATTATTTCCTTTATTCTATAGTAATCGAAATGTCATATTCTTATTCTTTAAGCTTTTGTCCTCCTTTGCTTGTGGTCTCTCTTTATACTGTGCTATGTATTCCTTTTGATTGTATGTGGTTTACTATGCCTATTGGTTTATTCTTTGCACTGTGCTAATTACCACATTGACAACACATAGCAATTGCCCCTGTGCTTACTACAATGTGCTCTCCCAATCACATTCTATTTCTAACCTACCCATTCCCTACCCCATTTTTATTTATTTTATTTAGTGTACATTTGTATCCCGCTGCTTCCAGCGATCAGCAGCGGTTGCTATACATGGTGAGAGTGGCTGTACCGGCCAGGAATTAGAAATATATACATTGCGATTAGGGAGGGAGAGGTAGTGCACAGCAAACATAGGGTTACAGATTACAGTTGATTGATGTTAAAACTTCACACAGGATACTTTATATACATATTTACACATGACTAAATGCAGTTATTATATGCAATTATCATGGAAATCAGTGTCCAGTAACAGTGCTTTAGTTTAAAAGGAGAAATATTTTCTTTAGTGGGGTAGGTTTAAAACTCTACTTTAGTATCTTTCTCAGACCTTTGAAGCTACTGACACCTAATCAGCAGTTAGTGGGCCTGATTAGCCTGTGAAAGAACTGAGAGCAGCTGAAACCTGCAGAAAAGGCCTCAGAGCCTTGCACTGTTGAGGCATTCCTAACAGGGACTATACCTTTCAAGCAAAGGTAAGAATTTGTGGCTTTTTAAAATACTAGCTCTCTGCCTGGGAGCTCTTAAAAATGTTTCAGGTACATTTTTAAAACAAAAGTACATTCTTTTTGGTGTTTTAGTTTAAAAGGGGAAATCTTTTCCATAGTGGGGTAGGTTTAAAACTCTGCTTTAGTATCTTTCTCAGCTCTTTGCAGCTACTGACACCTCATCAGGTGTTAATTCCCTCCCTAACACCCCCCCCCCCCCCCCCCGCCGCCCAAACTCCCACACACTCCTAGTGAGCAGTCTTTCTTTATAGGGCACCTCCCAAATTAACTACACACAGGGACTTGGAACACCACATTTTGAACACATTTAAAAGAGATTTGACTGCCTTTTCTCTGAAAGGACAGCAGGGAAACCGGTTGATACTCTAGTAAGTCTCTCTTTCTTTTGCTTTAACAGATACCTAAGCTCCACCAACTGAATAATGGCTGGGAAAAATCATATTGCCCAAGCTGTTGCCCCTGTTACAGCTTCTGCCTGTGTCCAGATAGAAGTCCCAATGCCAGTTGAAGGACCTGTTCCATGTGCCGGATGCCTGCATGCTGAAGCTCTCAGGAGACAAGTGGAGGAACTCAAAGAGGAGGTGTCAAGGCTGAGGAGCATTCAAGACAGTGAGAAGTACATTGATTAGATACTTCTTGCAACATCCAAGTTCTCCAGCAGAGGAGAAGATTGGAGCCTACGTAATGATGAAGGTTGGACACAAGTCACCAGGGCCTGCAGAATCACCAATCCGAATTCTCCAGCCCTTGAATCGAAGAACAGCTATGCAGCCCTGGAAGAGGAAGAGGTGAAAGCATCCCTGGAAAGGGAAGAACCAGAGCTCGAACACCTCAAAGTTGCAGAATCGGTGACCACAAGGAAGTGAAGGTTAGTGGAGGCTGGTGACTCTTCTGAGAGGTACTGAGTTGTCCATCTGCCGACCAGACTTGATGTCCAGGTGCCAAAATCTGAGATGTTAATGGAGAGTTCATCGAGACTCATCAAGCCCACTGACTATTACCCAATGTTGCTAATCCATGTCAGCACAAATGATACTGCCAGGTATTGCTCTGATCGTATCAAAAGTGACTTCATGGCTCTGGGACAGAGGGTGAAGCACAGATGGTGCTCTCTTCAATCCTCCCTGTTGAGGATAAAGACAAAGGCAGAAAAGCTCGCATCCTGGAGATGAATGCATGGCTGCATGGATAGTGTAATTAAGAGCGTTTTGGTTTCCTGGACCATGGGATGCTGTTCCAAGGGTTGCAGAGCAGAGATGGCGTCCATCTGTCCAGGAAAGGTCAATGTGTCTTCAGTAGCAGACTGGCTAATTGACTGAAGAGGTCTTTAAACTAGATTTGTTGGGGATGGGTGAAGAAAGCCCCCAGGTAAGTGAAACATTAAATATCTTTATGGAAATGAGTAACAGAGACAGCATATGGAAAGCGGTGTGTATAAATGCCCGTAGCATGTGAAATACGATCCCAGATTTTGAAGCTTTAATGGGACAGGCTGACTTGGATTTAGTGGCAGTTACAGAAACATGGTTCACAGAAATTCATGACTGGGATGTAACTATACCAGGCTATGCTTTATTCAGAAAGAACACTGTAGGAAGAAGGGGAGGAGGAGTGGCACTATATGTAAAAAATAATATTAAAGCTTTGAAACTACAAAGCTTAAAAGGGAGAGAGGAGGTACTGTGGGTTAAACTAGAAAGAGGGAAAGAGAAATCTAATTGCATTGGCATGATATACAGACCTCCCTCACAGGAGGAAGAGGTGGACAGATAGTTAATTGAAAACATACGCAGCATTGCTAGGAAAGGGGAAGTACTACTGTTAGGGGATTTCAATATGCCAGATGTTGACTGACACATTCCTGCTGCAGTATCATCTAGAAGTAAGGGGTTCCTGGATTCTCTACAGGGAGAACAATTCAGGCAACTGGTAACATAATCCACATGTGAAGCGGCCATACTGAACTTCGTACTTACCAATGGTGAAATGTTTCTGATATTACAATGGGAGATCATTTTGCATCCAGTGATCACCAGATTGTGTGGTTCAGTATTAGGACCAGGGCTATTAGAATCCATTCAAAAGCGAAGGTATTAGAATTTAGGAAAACTAACTTTGCTAAGATGGGCCAATACCTCAGGCAGCTGTTAGCGGGATGGGAACAGCTGGGGGATATAGAAAATCAGTGGGCAAAACTGAAAAGGGATATTTTAAGGGCAAAAAACCTTTTTATTAAAATGGTAAATAAAGGTAAAAGGAAAAGGAGACCACTATTGTTTTCGAAAGAAGTAGTTGAAAAGGTGAAGAAAAAGAGGGAGGGCTTCATGAAATACAAGAGATTACAGAGAGAGGAAGACAGGTCTCTATATTTGGAAAAATGTAGAGGTCAGAGAGGCCATTGTTGCCAAAAAAGCATTTTTCAGGAAATGGAAAAAAGAGCCAAACAACGAAACCTGGAAACAGCATAAGCACTGGCAAGTCAAATGCAAGGCATTGATAAGGCAGGAAAAGGGAGAATTTGAGAAGAAGCTTGCTGCGGAAGCAAAAACATGAAATAAAGACTTTTTCAAGTAGATTCGTAGCAAAAAACCTGTGAGAGAGTCAGTTGGTCCATTAGATGATAGAGGAGTTAAAGGGGCACTAAGAGGTGACAAGGCGATAGCAGAGAGACTAAATGAATTCTTTGCTTCGGTCTTTACTGAGGAAGATGTAGGGATGTTACCCATCACTTAAGTGGTATTTAAAGGTGTGGAAGAATCGAAGGAAATATTGATACATCGGGAAGATGTATTACAACTATTAGATAAACTGAAGAGTAGCAAATCACCTGGGCCGGATGGTATACATCCAAAGGTATTGAAAGAACTGAAATATGAGGTTGCAGACCTGCTATTAGTAATCTGTGAATTTTCATTAAAATCATCTGTAATACCTGAAGATTGGAGGATCGCCAATGTAACGCCAATTTTTAAAAAGGTCTCCAGGGGTGATCCGGGAAACTACAGACCGGTGAGCCTGATGTCAGTACCGGTAAAATGGTAGAAACCATCATAAAGAATAGAATTGCTCAGCATGTAGATAGTCATGGCCTAATGGGAGACAGCCAACATGGCTTTAGACAAGGAAGATCTTGTCTTACTAATCTGTAATGTTTTTTTGAAGGTGTGAATAAACAGGTGGACAAAGGTGAGCCGGTTGATATAGTGTACTTTCAGAAAGCCTTTGACAAGGTCCCTCATCAGAGACTTTTGGCAAAACTAAAGAGTCATGGGATAGGAGGCAGTGTACTATTGTGGATCAGGAACTGGTTAAAAGATAGAAAGCAGAGGGTAGGGCTAAATGGCCAATTTTCCCAATGGAGAAAGGTGAATAGTGGTGTACCCCAGGGATCTGTTCTGGGTCCGTTGCTTTTTGACATATTCATAAATGACCTGGAAAAGGGAATAACGAGTGAGGTTATCAAATTTGCAGATGACACAAAACTATTTAAAGTTGTTAAAACCCAAGAGGATTGTGGAAAATTGCAAGAGGATCTTGATAAAATGGAAGACTGGGCACCAAAATGGCAGATGAAATTTAATGTGGACAAGTGCAAAGTTATGCATCTAGGGAACAACAACCCAAACTATGGTTACACGATGTAAGGTTCCACATTAGGAACCACCACCCAGGAAAAAGATTTAGGCGTCATTGTGGATAACATGTTAAAATCCTCGGCCCAGTGTGCAGTGACGGCCAAGAGAGCAAATAGAATGCTAGGTATCATAAGGAAAGTAATGGAAAATAAAACAAAAGATATTATAATGTTTCTATATCATTCCATGGTGAGACCTCACTTTGAATATTGTGTGCAGTTCTGGTCACCGTATCTTAAAAAGGATATAGCGTTATTAGAAAAGGTTCAGAGAAGAGCCACCAAAATGGTAAAGGGGATGGAAGGATACTCCTATGAAGAAAGGCTAAAAAGGTTAGAGCTCTTTAACCTGGAAAAGAGACGGCTGAGGGGAGATATGATAGAAGCCTATAAATTATTTACGTTATCAGAATATAGAAAGACTAGGGGACATGCAATGAAGCTACAGGGTAAACTATTTAAGACTAATAAAATAAAATATTTTTTCACTCAACGTGTAATCAAACTCTGGAATTTGTTACCAAAGGATGTAGTAAAGGCTGTTAGTGTAGCTGGGTTTAAAAAAGGCTTGGACAAGTTCCTGGAGGAAAGGTCCATAAACCATTATTAAGATGGGACCCAGGATATCAATGCTTGACCCAGTACAAGCATTGTGGAACCTGTGTCTTTTGGGGGAAACTGCTAGGTACGTATGACCTAGATTGGCCACTGTTGGAAACAGGATGCTGGGCTTGATGGACCTTGGTCTGACCCAGTATGGCATATTTATTTATTTATTTATTTTTATTTAACAGTTCTTCTATACCGCTCTATTTTAGATCAGAGCGGTTTACATTTAACATCAACTATACAACACAGGCACTCTGAGTTGTATTTACAATAAACAGGGAGATCAACTTGGAAGTAACTGGGGGAACTATATACATTCTTATGTTCTTATGTTAATCTTATGTTCTTAATTCTTATGTTCTTATGTTAATCTAGCAAAGTAGTCAGGAAAGCAAAGGTTCAGAAAGAGGAGGAAATAGCCAATGCAATAAAATGGGGGGTATAAGACATTTTTCAGATATTTTAGTTGTGAAGAGGAAGGGCAAAAGTGGTATTGTCAGACTCAAGGGTGAAGGGGAGGAATATGTAGAAGCTGATGAGGATAAAGCGGATTTGCTTAACAAATATTTCTGTTCTATATTCACAGAAGAATAACTAGGAGCAGGACCTCAGAAAACACCCACAAACAGGAACAGAAGCAAGAGGCATCTTGAACAATTTTCAGAAGACTGTGTTCGTGAGAAACTAGCTAAATTTAAAATAGACAAAGCTATGGGACCAGATGGGATACACCCTAGAATATTGAGGGAACTTGGCGATGTTCTAGCAGCTCCACTGACTGACCTTTTCAATGCCTCGGAGAAGGGAGTGCTGCCAAAGGACTGGAGAGAATCTCATGTGGTCCCTTCAGGTCCGGCCCGTCCATTGAGCAAAAATGTTGTTTACACAGGGCCCAGCGTTTCAGGGCGCAAACAACATCCTGCCCATCAGCCACTTTAAAAGAAAAAAGAAACTTGCTGCTGCTGCCACTGTGGCAGAGGCAGAATGAAGTGTCTCCTTCAGTCAAGTGTCTCACGCGGGGACTCCCCCCCCCCCGGCTGCCCGGCTGAGCCCGCCTCAATCACTCTCCTCAGCGTGGCTTTCAGAGCCGCAAAGGGAAAGTGTCCCTCTCGCGGCTCTGTTAAGACTACCAGGGCTGATGGGAAATTTCCCATCAGTCCCGGCGAGCTTAACAGAGCCGCGAGAGAAACTCTCCCTTCGCACCTTTGAAAGCCGCACCGAGGAGAGTGATTGAGTCGGGCTCTGGCGGGCCAGACAGGGGGGAACCCCACGGGAGACACTTGACTGCAGGAGACCCTTCATTCTGCCGCTGCCACGGCGGCAGCGGCAGCAGCAGCAGCAGCAAGTTTCTTTTTTCTTTTATGGTTTCCTTGGGCTGATGGGGGGGAGGGGGGTTAGGACTGGTAATGAGGTGATGGGGGGGTAGGACTGGTAATGGGCTATGGGGGGCTAAGACTGGTAATGGGCTGATGAGGGGGGTTCAGGACTGGAGGTGGGCTGATGGGGGGTTAGGACTGGTAATGGGCTATGGGGAGGGCTAAGACTGAAAATGGGGTGATGGGGGCTTAGGACTTAATGGGCTATGGGGGGCCAGGACTGGTAATGGGCTGGGGGTTGCTAGTACTGAAAATGGGCTGAGTGGAAGGGGGACTTGAATTGCAAATAGCCGATGGGGACGGGGACTTGGAATGGAAATGGGCTATGGGGGGGCTAGGACTGGAAATAGGGTGATGGGGGTAGGACTGGTAATGGGCTATGGGGGAGGGCTAGGAATGGAAATAGGGTAATGGGGGGTTAGGACTGGTAATGGGCTATGGGGGGCTAAGACTGAAAATGGGGTGATGGGGGCTTAGGACTGGTAATCGGCTATGGGGAGCTCGGACTGGTAATGGGCTGGGGGGGTTGCTAGTACTCGAAATGGGCTAAGTAGAAGGGGGACTTGAGCTGCAAACAGCTGATGGGGACGGGGGCTTGGAATGGAAATGGGATGAGTGGAAGAGAGGGCTTGAACTGCAAATAGCTGATGGGGAGCAGGCTAGGAATGGAAATGGGCTCAGTGGAAGGGGGCTTGAACTGCAAATAGCTGATGGGGAGGGGGCTTTGAATGGAAATGGGCTGTGAGGGGAGGGAGCTAGGACTGGAAATGGGCTGAGTGGTGGGGGAGAGCTAGGACAGGAAATGGGCTGATGGAGGGGCTAGGATAGGACTGGAAATGGGCTGTTTGGGGTTGCTAAGATTGGAAATGGGCTGTGGTGGGGGCTTGGATTGAAATGGACTCATGGAGGAGCTAGAACTGGAAGTAGGTTCATGGGGGGGCTTGGATTGGAAATGAGCTGAGTGGAGGAGATCTAGGATTTGACATGCCTAATGGTGTGGCTAGGAAAGGACTAGAAATGGGCTGATGGGGGCTGGAATTGGAAATGAGCTGATGGAGGGACTCGGATAGGACTGGAAATGGGCTGATGGTGGGGCTAGGATAGGATTGGAAATGGCCTGATGGGGGGACTAGAAGGGAGTGGATGCTAGGTGGGGCTGGAACTAGAAGGGAGTTGATGTTGGGGGAGGATTAGAAAGGGATGGAGCTGGGAGAGTGAAATGGAGAGAGGAAAAATATTTTGTGTGGGAGGGAAGAAAAATCTACAATTGGCCGGGTATTGGGAGAGTAAGTGGGGATTGAGGATGGAGGGGTAAAATTTGAATGGATGAAAAAGGAATGAGGAAAGAGCAAAAGGAGAAAGATTAGTATGTTAAAGCAGATGTAGAGAGAGAATGGAAAAAAACTAGCAGAGAGAAGAAAGGACAAATGGACAGCAGACGATGGACAGTTAGCAGAAGACACGAAGAAACCAGAAGAAAGTGGCTGGAGCAATTGCAACTGAAAAAGAAATTCACAAAAGGCAGAAAAATATCTCTTTATTTTGAATTTATTAACTGGAATATGTCAGCTCTGGGAAATGTGCATCATTAACATCTGCGCTTTGTTTAATACAAGAGGAAATTAATTTATAGTTTTATTTCTACGGTGTTGTTCTACATTCCAAGTTTGGCTTTTGGGGTTCCCAGTTTAATTATTGTCTTCCTGTTTCTAAACTGTGATTCCTTGTTTGGTGATGGTCTATGTTCTGCATGTGTAACTGAGCTGAGGTATTCTGTTTATGTAATTCCTATTTCTCATTGCCACTTGTTCTCTTTCCCCAGTAGGTCATGTATTATTATTCTCTGAAATGTATTGGTTTAATATTTGCAGTGTTGCCTTTTGATAGGTAATGGTGCTTTGTGAGTCCTGGTAGTGCTGTTATGATACAGCGGGTTTGCTATGGGTTCTAAATGGGCAGTGTTTGTAGTAGTTCCTAATGTGCCTGGCGGTTGGCACCGGAATTTAGTAATGTAGAAATCTTTTAGTCTTTCTTTATCCATACACTCATTAAGAGGCATGTTTACTAAAAGTTAGTGTATGGTAACATTATGCAAATATTTATGCAAATAAGGTCCCTTATGCAAAAGAGGCCCCGCACCGAGTCTCCGCACATGACCCTGCACCCCCCTTGGGCCGCCCCTGGGTCCCTTTACACAAAAGCGGAAGTAAGGATGTGCTTGAAAACTTCAGGCTGGTAAGATTAACTTCTGTGGTGAGTAAATTATTGGAAGTGCTGCTGAAAGAGAAAATAGTGAGGTTTCTGGAGTCCAGCGGATTACAGGATCCAAGGCAGCATGGATTCAGCAGAGGCAGGTCTTGTCAGACAAATCTGATTGATTTCTTTGACTGGGTGACCAGGGAGTTGGACTGAGGGAGAGCCCTAGATGTGGTGTATTTGGATTTCAGTAAACCCTTTGACACCGTTCCTCACAGGCGACTTATAAACAAACTGAGCATCCTAGGGATGGACCCTAAAGTTACTGCTTGGGTTAGAAATTGGTTGAGTGGGAGGAGGCAAAGGGTACAGGTAAATGGAGCTCATTCTGATGAGAAGGAGGTTACCAGTGATGTGCCCCAGGGATCTGTCCTTGGTCTGATTCTTTTGAACTTCTTTGTTAGTGATATAGCGGAAGGGCTGTTGGGTAAGGTTGGAGTCAGTACAGAGGGTGGCTACTAAAATGGTTAGTGGTCTTCATTATAAAGCATATGAGGACAGACTTAAGGATCTTAATATGTACACCTTAGAGAAAAGGCGGGATAGAGGTGATATGATTGAGACGTTTAAATACCTCCGTGGCATAAGTGTACAGGAGGAGAGCTTCTTTCGATTGAAAGCAAGCTCTGCTATGAGGGGACATGGGATGAGGGTGAAAGGGGATAGATTCAGTAGTGATATGCGGAAATATTTCTTTACGGAAAGAGTGGAGGATCCGTGGAATATTCTCCCAGTGGAGGTGGTAGAGCTTTCCTAACCAGGGCTCTACAGATCAACAAACAGTAAGGATTTGAGGGTTGGTTTGTTTGTTTTTATTATATTACATTGCTAGCTCTCTGACTGGGAGTTCTTAAAAGGGTTTTTTGTATATTTTTTAAAGCAAGGTTACTTTCTTTATGGTGCTTTAGTGGAACTTTCCTTGAGCACAGTAGGATGCTGAACTCTAGTAACCTCCTCAGGTTTAGAAACTGCTAACACCTAATCAGGAGTTAGGGGGCCTGATTTCCTGAGTGCAGCTGAGGCCTGCATAAAAGGCTCCAGTACCCTGCCCTTTTGAGGCTTTCCTAACCAGGGCTCTACAGATCAACAAACAGTAAGGATTTGAGGGTTTGTTTGTTTATTTTTATTATATTACATTGCTAGCTCTCTGACTGGGAGCTCTTAAAAGGGTTTTTGTATATTTCTTAAAGCAAGGTTACTTTCTTTTTGGTGCTTTAGTGGAACTTTCCTTGAGCACAGTAGGTTGCTGAACTCTAGTAACCTCCTCAGGTTTGGAAACTGCTAACACCTAATCAGGTGTTAGTTCCCTCCCTACCCATCCCGACTCCTACCCACCCCTAATGAGCAGTCTTGCTTTATAGGGCACCTCCCCCTTTAACACATCACAGAGAATTGGACCAGCACATTTTGAATATAATTAAAGAGATTTAACTGCTTTTCTCTGAAAGGACAGCTGGGAAACCGGCTGGTACTTGGTAGATCTCTCTCTTTTGCTTTAACAGATACCTAAGCTCCACCAACTGAATAATGGCTGGGAAAAATCATATTGCCCAAGCTGTTGCCCCTGTTACAGCTTCTGCCTGTGTCCAGATAGAAGTCCCAATGCCAGTTGAAGGACCTGTTCCATGTGCCGGATGCCTGCATGCTGAAGCTCTCAGGAGACAAGTGGAGGAACTCAAAGAGGAGGTGTCAAGGCTGAGGAGCATTCAAGACAGTGAGAAGTACATTGATTAGATATTTCTTGCAACATCCAAGTTCTCCAGCAGAGGAGAAGATTGGAGCCTACATAATGATGAAGGTTGGACACAAGTCACCAGGGCCTGCAGAATCACCAATCCGAATTCTCCAGCCCTTGAATCGAAGAACAGCTATGCAGCCCTGGAAGAGGAAGAGGTGAAAGCATCCCTGGAAAGGGAAGAACCAGAGTTCAAGTACCCCAAAGTTGCAGAATCAGTGACCAGAAGGAAACAAAGGGTAGCGGTGGTTGGAGAATCTCTTCCGAGGGGTACTGAGGCGTCCATCTGCCGACCAGACTTGATGTCCAGAGAGGTATGCTGTCTGCCTGGTGCCAAAATTCAAGATGTTACGGAGAGTTTGCCGAGACTCATCAAGCCCACTGATGCTAATCCATGTTGGAACAAATGATACTGCCAGGTATACCTCAGAACGTATCAAAAGTGACTTCATGGCTCTGGGACAGAGGGTGAAGCAGTTAGGTGCACAGGTGGTATTCTCTTCAATCCTCCCTGTTGAGGGTAAAGGCCAAGACAGAGAGGCTCGCGTCCTGGAGATGAATGCATGGCTGCGTGGATGGTGTCATCGAGAGCATTTTGGTTTCCTAGACCATGGGATGCTGTTCCAAGGGTTGCAGAGCAGAGATGGCATCCATCTGTCCAAGAAAGGTCAACGCATCTTCGGTAGTAGACTGGCTAATCTACTGAAGAGGGCTTTAAACTAGATTCGTTGGGGATGGGTGAAGAAAGCCCCCAGATAAGTGAAAGCCCCCAGGTAGGTGATACATTAAATACCTTTATGGAAATGGGTAACAGGGGTAACATATGGAAAGCAGTGTGTATAAATGCCCGTAGCATGGGAAATAAGATCCCTGATGTTGAAGCTTTGGTGGGAGTGGCTGACTTGGATTTAGTGGCAGTTACAGAAACATGGTTCACACAAAACCATGATTGGGATGTAACTATACCTGGCTATACTTTATTCAGAAAGGACAGGGTAGGAAGAAGGGGAGGAGGAGTGGCACTATATGTAAAAACTACTATAAAAGCTTTAGAATTACAGAGCTTAAAAGGGAGAGAGGAGGCATTGTGTGTTAAACTAGAAAGAGGGAAAGAGAAATCTATTTGCATTGGTGTAATATACAGACCTCCCTCACAAGAGGAAGAGGAGGACAGAGAGTTAATTGAAGACATACGCAGCATTGCTAGGAAAGGGGAAGTGCTACTGCTAGGAGATTTCAATATGCCAGATGTTGATTGGCACATTCGTGCTGCAATATCATCTAGAAGTAAGGAGATCCTAGATTCTCTACAGGGAGAACTATTCAGGCAATTGGTAACAGACCCCACACGTGAAGGGGCCATACTGGACTTGGTGCTTACTAATGGTGAAAGTGTTTCTGATGTTGCGGTGGGGAGATCATTTTGCATCCAGTGATCACCAGATGGTGTGGTTCAGTATTAGGACTAGGGCTGATAGAATCCATTTCAAGGTGAGGATCTTAGACTTTAGGAAGACTAACTTTGCGAAGATGGGCCAATACCTCAGGGAGTCGTTAATGGGATGGGAACAGCTGGGGGATGTAGAAAAACAGTGGGCAAAACTGAAAGGGGGTATTTTAAGGGCAACCAACCTTTTTGTTAAAATGGTAAATAAAGGCAAAAGGAAAAGGAGACCGCTATGGTTTTCGAAGGAAGTAGCTGAAAAAGTGAAGAAAAAGAGGGAGGCCTTCATGAAATACAAGAGATCACAGAGAGAGGAAGACAGGCATCTGTATTTGGAAAAACTTAGAGAAGCTAGCAAAGTAGTCAAGAAGGCAAAGATTCAAAAGGAGGAGGAAATAGCCAATGCAATAAAATGGGGGGATAAGACATTTTTCAGATATATTAGTTAGAAGAGGAAGGGCAAAAGTGGTATTGTCAGACTCAAGGGTGCAGGGGGGGAATATGTAGATGCTGATAAGGATAAAGCGGAATTGCTTAACAAATATTTTTGTTCTGTGTTCACAGATGAAGAACCAGGAGCAGGACCTCAGAAAACACCCACAAATAGGAACAGAAGCGAGGGACATATTGAACAATTTTCAGAAGACTGTGTTTGTGAGAAACTAGCTCGACTTAAAGTAGACAAAGCAATGGGAATGGATGGGATACACCCTAGAATACTGAGGGAACTTGGGGACGTTCTAGCAACTCCACTGACTGACCTTTTCAATGCCTCGTTGGAGTCGGGGGTGGTGCCAAAGGACTGGAGAGAGGCTCATGTGGTGCCTGTCGGGTAAGGTTGATACCAAAATCTGCAATACAGTAGACACCCAGGAAGGTGTAGATAACATGAGGAGGGATCTAGCTAAGCTTGAAGAATGGTCTAGAATTTGGGAGCTGGGATTTAATGTTAAAAAATGTAAGGTCATGCATTTGGGCTGCAGCAATCCAAGGGAGCAATACAGTATAGGAGGTGAAGTACTTTTGTCCACTAAAGAAGAGCGGGACCTAGGCGTGGTTGTGTCTGATTATCTTAAAGTAGCTAAACAGGTAGAAAAGGCAACAGCAAAAGCTAGAAGGATGCTTGGGTGCATACGGAGAGGAATGGCTAGCAGAAAAAAGGAGGTGATAATGCCTCTGTATAAGTCTTTAGTGCGACCTCATTTGGAGTATAGTGTGCAATTCTGGAGACCGCACCTTCAAAAGGATATGAACAGGATGGAGTCGGTGCAGAGGGTGGCTACTAAAATGATTAGTGGGCTTCATTATAAAGCATATGAGGACAGACTTAAGGATCTTAATATGTACACCTTAGAAGAAAGGCGGGATAGAGGTGATATGATTGAGATGTTTTAATACCTCCGTGGCATAAATGTTCAGGGAGAGAGCCTCTTTCAATTGAAAGCAAGTTCTGCTACGAGGGGACATGGGATGAGGGTGAAGGGAGATAGATTCAGGAGTGATATGCGGAAATATTTCTTTACGGAAAGAGTAGTGGATCCATGGAATATTCTCCCAGTGGAGGTGGTAGAGATGAGGACAGTAACTGAATTAAAAAAAGCATGGGACCAACACAGAGGATCTCTAAAGGTAAAAAGTGGACTGTTGTAGTTGTTGATATGAAAGGACAGATTAGATAGGCCATGTGGTCTTTTTCTGTCATCATGTTTCTATGTTTCTATGCTTCTATGAAGACAGTATCTGAATTCAAAGAAACATGGGACAAACACAGAGGATCTCTAATGGAAAAAAGGGTACCGTTGTAGTGGTTGATTTGGAAGGACAGACTAGATAGGCCATGTGGCCTTTTTCTGTCATCATGTTTCCATGTTTCTATGTATCTCCAGGAACAAGCAGGAATCTAGTCATCACATATGGGTATTGTCGGTACCGACGGAGCCTGCGTGGGAACGCTCCCCAGCGTCCAATCAGAAAGCTTTTGGGAGCATCCCACAGCGCCTGCGTGCTGCCTTCCCGCCTTTCCCAACTGCCTCTCTCCAGTTCTTCTTTTTCCGCGGAGCCAACAGGTCGTGTTCCTGTCACCACAGAAGAATTTCCTTATTTCTTTATTTCTTTTTGTGGTCGCGTCTGCCTTCCCTGACGCTCTACCGGTACCGCCGGTATTTCTTTTCTTTTAAAAAATTAATTTATCCATTTTTTTTCCTTTCTTCAGGTGCACCCGTTTTTGTTTTTTTTTGGGCCTTAGGCCCCAAAAAATTTCCTTAATATGGAAAAACCTGCTTCAGGTTTTAAAAAGTGCACAAAATGTGGCGGTACGATTTCCGTCACCGACACCCATGAATGGTGTTTAAAATGTTTAGGTCCTGACCACTCCATCACCGATTGTGTGTCCTGTGCTATGATGTCTAAAAGAGGTCGACAGAACCGAGCTGCTAAGCTCAGTACCCTGTTTCCCTCTGATGCGGCTTCGGTGGCATCGACGTCTTCCAGGACTTCTTCTTCTTCCCATGGATCTCAGGTAACTAAACATAAGTCTAGCCAGTCCTCAAAGGGTAGATCTCCTTCTAAGCATCGAGATGCCTCTGGCGTTGCCCTCGAGGATTCTGCACCGGCAAAATTACCCCGGCGGGAGGCTTCGGCTTCCAAAGCACCATCATCGGGGTTCCAGGATGTTCTCGATGGCTCGGCCTCAACAGATCTCCTGGTGCCATGCCCACCGGTACCAACTTCCAGGCATAGGCAGCGTCTATGGACCAGAGAATTCTGTCCATAGAACGCAGTCTAGCGGCTTTCCTTGTGGCAGCGACGCCCTTGATACCGTGACAGACAACTCCACCGGTACCAGCACCGGCACTGGCATCGGTATCGGTATCGCAACTGGTACCGATAGCATCGACATCGGCATCGATGCCTGCTATGCCGGTACCCTGTCCTTCGATGCCTGCCGGTACCAATTCCCTGGTACCGGTTATTCCCGATACCGATTTTTCTCGGTATGGGTATCGGGCTCTGCAGGAGCATCCAGACAGGCAATACTTCGATTCCTCAGAAGAATCTGAGGACTCTGAAAGTTCTGTCAATGCAGCGATGATGCTTCCACAGGAGTCCTCCTCCCCTAAACGCAGGATGTCTCCTCCAGAGGACATGTCTTTCCAAGACTTCATCCGAGAGGTGGCTCGGGGCCTGTCCATCACTGTGGCCCCTGAGACAGAGCCAAGGGCCAAGGAGTTGGATATTTTACAATATCCCAAAACTCCTAAAGAGGCAGCTACCCTACCCATTCTTGAGATTCTATATGATCTCAAGTTGAGGATGTGGGAAACACCCCTTACCACCTCTCCTCATTCTCGTAGGTTAGATACTATGTATCGTGTCCCTCCTTGTCCTGGCTTCCAAAAGACTCAGCTTCCTCACCACTCTATTGTGGTGGAATCTGCTATGAGAAGGATTAGAAGTGCAAAAAGACATGACTCTAATCCTCCAGAACATGAATGCAGAACTCTGGATGCTTTTGAACGTAGAGTCTTTCAAGCTTCCATGCTTGCTGCAAGAATCAGTTCCTATAGTCTCTACATGGGAATGTTCCTAAAGGAAGTTACTGATCACCTACAGACTTTAAGTCCTTTCGTCTCTGATGATAAAAGGCAGGAGTTTCTCACTTGGCTCAAACATGCCCAAGATGTCTCTAAATTCTCCAACCGTGCAGCCTTCGACTGCTTTGAATGTATAAGCAGGACCTCGGCTATTGCCATAGGTGCACATAGAATTGCTTGGCTCCAAGCATCTGATTTAGAGCTCTGCATACAAGATAAATTGGGAAATATCCCTTGTACTGGTGAGAACCTGTTTGGTAAAGATTGGCAAGAAAAAGCCAATGAAATGGATGCTGAAAATTCCACTTTGGATAGACTATCCAAGTCTACTGCTGATCCTGTTAGGAAAAAGTTGTTCAAGAAAACACCTTTTCCTAGAAAGAAAAGATTTTATCCTGCTTATGGTCAGCAGGCATCTTCTGCAGGTCAGTTTTACATAAGAACATAAGAACATAAGATATGCCATACTGGGTCAGACCAAGGTCCATTAAGCCCAGTATCCTGTTTTCAACAGTGGCCAATCTAGGTCATACGTACCTAGCAGTTTCCCCAAAAGACACAGGTTCCGCAATGCTTGTACTGGGTCAAGCATTGATATCCTGGGTCCCTTCTTAATAATGGTTTATGGACCTTTCCTCCAGGAACTTGTCCAAACCTTTTTTAAACCCAGCTACACTAACAGCCTTTACTACACCCTCCGGTAACAAATTCCAGAGTTTGATTACACGTTAGTTTTAAATAGTTTACCCTGTTTATTTATTAATTTATTTACATTCTCTTATATACAGCGCTATTCTGCATCAGTGCGGTTTACATTGAACAAACTGAAATTACATTGAACAGGGCATTATAACTTGGAGATAACTATTTTACAGGGAACATGGGCTATGGAGGGTTAAGTGGCTTGCCCAAGACCACAAGGAGAACCTGTGGGACTAGAAACCCCAGTCCTTCAGGCCCAAGGTTGCTGTCCTCTAGTGGGATTTGAACCCCCGACTTTCCAGCCTCAAGTACCTTGCCCCAACCACTAGGACACTCTCCACCCTGAAGCTTCATTGCATGTCCCCTAGTCTATATTCTGATAATGTAAACAATCGATCTACGTTTACCCGTTCCACTCCGTTCATTAATTTATAGACTTCTATCATATCATTTCCAGGTTAAAGAGCCCTAACCTTTTTCGCCTTTCTTCATACTCATAGGAGTATCCTTCCATCCCCTTTACCATTTTGGTGGCTCTTCTCTGAACTTTTTCTAATAGCGCTATATCCTTTTTAAGATACGGCGACCAGAATTGCACACAATATTCAAGGTGCGGTCTCACCATGGAACGATATAGAGGCATTATAATATCTTTTGTTTTATTTTCCATTCCTTTCCTTATGATACCTAGCATTCTATTTGCTCTCTTGGCTGCCGCTGCACACTGGGCCAAGGGTTTTAACATGCTATCCACAATGGTGCCTAAATCTTTTTCCTGGTTGTTGGTTCCTAATGTGGAACCTTGCATCGTGTAACCATAGTTTGGGTTGTTCTTCCCTAGGTGCATAACTTTGCACTTGTCCACATTAAATTTCATCTGCCATTTTGATGCCCAGTCTTCCATTTTATCAAGGTCCTCTTGCAATTTTCCACAATCCTCTTGGGTTTTAACAACTTTAAATAGTTTTGTGTCATCTGCAAATTTGATAACCTCACTCGTTATTCCACTTTCCAGGTCATTTATGAATATGTCAAAAAGCAGCGGACCCAGCACAGATCCCTGGGGTACACCACTATTCACCTTTCTCCATTGGGAAAATTGGCCATTTAGCCCAACCCTCTGCTTTCTATCTTTTAACCAGTTCCTGATTCACAGTAGTACACTGCCTCCTATCCCACAACTCTTCAGTTTTGCCAAAAGTCTCTGATGAGGCTTTCTTTTTTTTTTTTTAAACGTTTATTTTCATTTTACAACAAGCAAAAAGAAACAACACACCAAAGGAGACAAATACAAGCATACAATAAGGAAAAAGCAACCCCAATTACCCCCCACCCCTATGCTTCTTCTCTAAGCTGATAAGTATCATCATATAAGCGCTTACAAACAACAGTAATTGTACATCAAAACAAACAGAAATAGTATCTGCAATACAGAATGATCATGTGACAGAGATTTACACAGATTTAAACAGTCAGATGAGAGCATTTAGCAGTTTGAACATAGTCGTTGAGCATCTTCCATTTAGACAAGTGGTGGGGGGTCTGAACGGAAGAAGCTAACATACGAGGTATTTGCTCATATTTACTGTAGAGACAGACATGATTCCACCATTCATTGGGGCTCAGATGGGAGCTATTTTTCCAGTATTTCGTAATTAGGGAAATAGCTATGCCCCAAAAAACCAAGCACGGGGATGTTCACCTTGCGTAGTGACATGTAATGAGAAAGATATGGCAGCATGATCTGAAATATGGAGAGGATGAATCCTAGCCGTGTCCACTTAGGATATCAGTGCTTTGGAGATAAGAAGTAAGTCTATTCTAGATTGTGAGTGATGGGGGGCTGAGAAAAAGGGGAGCTCTAAGTCGGAGGGGTGAAGCAGCCTCCATATATCTACTAACGCAAGATCTTTCATCAGAGCTGTAAGGGTATCAAGACTCTTGGGTGGACCACTCGTTCTAGGCGGCAGTCTATCTATCAAAGGATCAAGTACTTGGTTGAAATCGCCGCCAAGTATTAATGGAGTATTGGCAGAGGCCTGTGCCAACTGCGCAATACTTGCATAGTAAGCAGGGTTATCCACATTCGGAGCATAAATACAAATACACGTGAAGTCACTATCTCCAACCTTAAGGTGTGCACGGGCCCATCTACCCTCCTTATCAGAGCTAGTATCCATTACAGTAGCTTGCAAAGACTTCTTAACCAAGATGGCTACCCCACGGGAGAGTAGGCAGCCACCATGTAAGGCTTAGCATTAAGTTTCAGTGTTTCAGCGGAGTTTAAATGCGTTTCCTGAAGAAACACTAAGTCAGCATGCTCATGATTAAGATAGCTAAGGATTTTCTTTCTTTTGATTGGACTATTGATGCCTTTTACGTTCAGTGATAAGATCTTACATAAGGCCATTCAGAAGGGTTAAAAATTCTGAAAAAGAACATGATAACGCACATAAGTTCACAATGTCCCTCATATTAACTGTATATGGCTGTACACATGACATGATAGAAAATAAGCTAATGAAAAACAATGTAGCGCCCCATATATAAAAAAAAATAAGCACCGAAGTGCATTAGAGAAGAAGCAGAACCCCAGAAATTACTGGCGACCATGTGTCTGCGGGGAGAAACCCCAGAGAAGGCCTAAATTGAAACATATAACCTATATAGCTGTGCGTGTTCCGAATCCAACCGAGGTGCACATCATGGAGGGATAGGAGACCGAGAAAGTTATATATAGAAAGAAAGAAAAGTCCAGGCAGTCTCTGTTCCAGGCTTTGATCACCGCGTCGGGCCATTCAAAATGGCGGGCAGATCCGGCGGATTACAGATCCAAGTTGCTGGATTAGCGCATCTGGTCTGCTTCTTTGGAATCTAAAAATGTTGCTAGTAGATCAGGATCTTCGAATGTTCTAGTTTGGTTATGGAGAGTCACTCTGAGCTTCGCTGGATACAATAGGCCAAAGCGAGCCTGTAGCTGTTGAAGTCTAGGGCGAAAAGCAAGGAGTCTCTTCCGACGGTCAACTGTGGGCTTTGCCAAGTCAGGGAAGAAGGAGACTTTATGACGTTCAAACTCCAGATGATGATTCGCCCGGGCAGCATTTAGAATTTGCTCAACTTGCTGATATCTCAGTAATCGAAAGATGATAGGCCGGGGGGTCGTCCGATTGAGCGCCATGTTGGTAGGAACACGATGTGCTCGGTCAATTTCCAGATCTCTGTGAAAAGTGATCTTCAGCAAGGAGGGAAGAGTTTTGACCAGGAATTCTCTTATATCTCCTGCTTCCGCCCCCTCCGGTACTCCAATGAGCCTTACATTGTTGCGACGGGCTCGATTATTGCTATCCTCTAACTCTTTTTGAAGATTCTGTATCTGACGCTCAGCCTTGTCCAGTTTCTCCAAGCGCACCGCGTGCGAGTCGAGGACCCCCGCCATGTTGTCCTGCCGTAGTGAAAGACCTTCAAGCCGGTCCTGAAGCATACCGAAGTCTTCTCGCATGGCTCGGAGCGCTTCTCCGTTGGACTGTACCAGTTCCTTCACACCGCGTATTTCCTCCAAGATCTCCTGTTGCATTTCGGGGTTTTCCCGAAGTGGAACTATCTTTTGTGGGGAAGACAACTCTGTTTTGGAGCGTTTTCCGTGTGAAGAAGAGGGAGACCCGAAGTCTAAGCGCGCTGGTTTGTGGGCCGCCATCCCCCCGAGGTACCCCGGTAAGTTCGGAGCAAAATATTAAGTTTATGTAGGTATTAAGTCAGGATTCTGAGTAGGCCTCTCGGGAGCTTCAGCGCGAAGCGTCTAACCCGCTGGACATCAGGCTCCGCCCCCCACTCTGATGAGGCTTTCTGAAAGTCCAGATACACTATATCAACCAACTCACCTTTGTCCACCTGTTTATTCATACCTTCAAAAAAACATAACAGATTAGTAAGACAAGATCCTCCAATCTTCAGGTATTACAGATGATTTTAATGAAAATTCACAGATTACTAATAGCAGGTCTGCAATTTCATATTTCAGTTTTTTCAACACCCTTGGATGTATACCATCTGGCCCAGGTGATTTGCTACTCTTCAGTTTATCTAATAGTTGTAATACATCTTCCCGATGTATCGTAATTTCCTTCAATTCTTCCGCACCTTTAAATACCACTTCAGTCATGGGTAACACCCCTACATCTTCCTCAGTAAAGACCGAAGCAAAGAATTCATTCAGTCTTTCCGCTATTGCCTTGTCATCTCTTAGTGCCCCTTTAACTCCTCTCTCATCTAATGGTCCAACTGACTCTCTCACAGGTTTTTTGCTACGAATGTAGTTGAAAAAATCTTTATTTCGCGTTTTTGCTTCCGCAGCAAGCTTCTTCTCAAATTCTCTCTTTACCTTCTTTATCAATGCCTTGCATTTGACTTGCCAGTGCTTGTGCTGTTTCCAGGTTTCATCGTTTGGCTCTTTTTTCCATTTCCTGAAAGATGCTTTCTTGGCAACAACAGCCTCTCTGACCTCACCTTTAAACCATGCTGGCAGTTCTTTAGACTTCCTTCCACTTTTCTTAAGGCGTGGAATACAGCTGCTCTGGGCTTCCAAGATAGTATTTTTCAACAACACCCAAGCTTGATGTAAGTCTTTAACCTTTGCAACTGCTCCTTTTAGTTTTTTCTTAACTATTTTCCTCATTTTATCATAGTCTCCCTTTCGAAAGTTAAAAGGTAGTACAGTGGATTTCATTACTATCCCTCCTCCACTAATTAAATCAAAGGCGATCATGCTATGATCACTATTGCCAAGTGGCCCCAACACCCTTATCTCTTGCACTAGATCTGGTGTTCCACTTAGGACTAGGTCTAATATGGCTTCCCCTCTGGTCGGTTTATGAACCAGCTGCTCCAAGAAGCAGTCGTTCATGTCATCTAGGAACTTTATCTCCCTAGCATGTACTGACGTGACACTGACCCAGTTGATACCGGGGTAATTGAAATCACCCATTATTATTACCGCGCTGTAGCTTTTGTTAGCTTCCTTGATTTCTTTGAGCATTTCATCATCCATTCGTTCATTCTGGCCATTCATTTGATAGTACACCCCCACCACCATCGCCTTCCCCTTTTTATATGGAATTTCAATTCATAGAGATGCTACAGCAAATTTTGTTTACTGCAAAACTTTAATCCTTTCTGACTCAATGCCCTCTCTAACATAGAGCGCAACCCCTCCACCAATTTGATCAGCTCTATCATTACGATATAGTTTGTATCCAGGTATCACAGTGTCCCACTGGTTGTCCTCCTTCCATCATGTCTCTGATATTCCAATCCGTTTCCACGGAAACGCAACAACTCATTAGCGAAACCACCATGAACCTTGACGACCTGATTACTCACTGGAACAAGTGCCTTAGTGCAATCGCCCTACGCACACCAACTAACAAGCCCCCAAGGAAAAGAATGAACGCTCCATGGTACACAGCCGATCTTAGAGCCTCTCTTACCCAATTACGGAAACTTGAGAAGCGCTGGCGCCGATCCCACTCTTCAATTGACCAGACTGCATACAACTGTCATCTGGCTGCTCACCGCAAGGCAACCACTGATGCAATGAAACAATACTACTCAGAGACCTTAAAGAGATCACTTAATAAACCCCATGATCTTTTTGACCTAGTCAAGACTCTATCAAAGGAACCAACCCCCGGACCGCAATTTGAGATTCACCCACAAGATTTTGCTAACTATGCACAATCCAAGATATGCCGGATTATCAACATCTCGACTACAACCACCACCCCTGAACGAGACGGCCCCACAGCTCTAACCATATTCTCTACCCCTACCAAAAAAGGAATTGAAGACACGATTATGGCCCTTAACACCACCACATCTCAGTCTGACCCATGCCCAGCCTTCTGGATTAAGGAGCTCCGCAGCCACTTCAGCCCAATACTATCCAATATAATGAACCTCTCCTTCACAACAGGTTCCTTCCCCTCCTCTCTTAAGCACACCTCTATCAGACCTCTTTTGAAAAACAGTAAACTCGACCCCCAAAAAGTGGATTCATATAGACCTATATCCAGTATTCCGTTACTTGCGAAGATCATCGAAAAAGAGGTACAACGACAACTACAAGATCACGTCGACATTGCCTCACCATTAGACCCCTGCCAACATGGTTTTAGGGAATCCCACGGAGTGGAAACCCTTCTTACCACCCTCTTCTGCAGGATAATCACTGGCATTGATGACATCCGTCAAGGATTTGCTCTCATCTTTCTGGACATCGCTGCAGCTTTTGACTCAGTAAGTCATGAGCTTCTCTTAGGTCGACTATTTGAGAAAGGAATTACTGGTAGAGCGCTTGAATGGTGCAGATCTTACCTGTCTGGAAGATGGCAGCATGTGCGTTCTGGAGGGATGACATCAGAACCTTTCCACCAAAGCCAGGGAGTCCCACAAGGTTCTTCCCTTTCGGCCCTCTTGTTTAACATTTACATGCAGCCAATTTGCAAGATCATCCGATCCTTCAATGTCGACTGCATGTTATACGCTGATGATGTCCTGCTGTACATACCCTTCTCTACGGAACATCTGGACCTCTCTCCACTGACGAGCTGCTTCAACGCAATATCTGACTGGCTTCTCTCCCAAAACCTCCGAATACAACATAAGAAAACGGAAGTACTCTTCATTACAAGGAACACTAACTTCACACCACCACAATTCCTTAAAGTAAAAGAAGCAGAGCTACAAACTAAACCATCAATACGCTACCTGGGAGTCACCTTGGATCAGCGCCTAGACATGAAAGCCCACATAGGGAACACAGTCAGAGCAGTATACTACAAGATCCGCTCACTTCGGCATTTACGATCTATGCTGGAACCAAATGACTTCAGGACTATATACCAGGCATTGATCATACCTCATTTTGATTATGCCAATGCCATCCTTCAAGGCCTGCCCCTATCCACCTTACACCTGCTGCAGCTCGCCATGAACGCTGCAGCAAGGGTCATCCATGGAGCCCCCAGAAGCGACCACGTGACACCTCTGTTGATACAATTACATTGGCTACCTATCCAGGCTAGAATCGTTTTTAAGACTCTGTTACTCACTTTTAAAGCAATTAACAAGCTCTCCCCTGAATCAATAATGGCCCTCATCCATACCATATCTCCTAATAGAGCAAGGAGATCCACAGCTACAAACACCCTAAAAGTCCCGAAAGCATTAACAGTTTGCACTTCATCTACAGCCAACAGGGCGTTTAGTATCAGCGCACCAAGATGCTGGAACTCATTACCTCCAGATATCCGGGCTATTAAGGGCCTTACGCAGTTTAGGAAAGCCCTCAAGTACCATCTTTTCAATAAGTACCTCATAGAACCCAACCTCACCCACCGAGACAGAGATGCAACCCACTAAGCAAATATATGGTTTCCCAACAACATGCCAAGAAAGATTCTCTAACCCTTAGTGGTGCATTTGTTTCTATAGAATTCATGATCATACAACCTTATGTAGCAATATTTGTAAATAGTTTACAAGCTTATGTAGCAAGTTTTGTAAATAGTTACCCCTGTTATCTAAGTTACTTGCCCTGTTATCTGTAAACTCATACATGTTAACTGTACTGAGCGTTTCTGTTCCATGTAAACCGCGCTGATGCTGAATAGTGCGGTATATAAGAGAATGTAAATAAATAAATAAATAAAATATCTAACCTCTTATTTAGTGCTATATATTCTAACTCTCCCATCTTATTTTTTAGACTTCTAGCATTTGCATACAAGCATTTTAGAGACTGTATTTTATTCATATTAGTTTGGCTGTTGGTAGACATGGGTAATTTGGGATCTTTAAGCTCTGTCTGCTCCATACTCGAGGGCATTTGGGCTACTTTTCTCTTTTTTGGAACCTCTCTGCTTTTGGTAGTATCCTTCAAGGATACATTCTTCCGAACCATCCGCTCTTGGGCGACTGTCGACTTTCCCCTATTATCTAGTTTAAAGGCTGCTCTATCTCCTTTTTAAAGTTAATGCCAGCAGCCTGGTTCCATCCCGGTTAAGGTGAAACTCATCCCTTCGGAAGAGCCTCTCCTTTCCCCAGAATGTTCTCCAGTTCCTAACAAATCCAAAACCCTCATCTCTGCACCATTGTCTCATCCACGCATTGAGACTCCGGAGCTCTGCCTGCCTTTTGTGTCCTGCACGTGGAACGGGAAGCATTTCGGAGAACGCTACCCTGGAAGTTCTGGATTTCAACTTCCTACCTAAAAGCCTAAATTTAGCCTCCAGAACCTCCCTACCACATTTTCCTATGTCATTGGTACCGACATGTACCAAGACAGCAGACTCCTCCCCAGCACTATCTAAGACCTTATCTAGGTGGTGCCTGAGGTCCGCTACCTTTGCACCAGGCAGACATGTTACCAGGCGATCCTCACGTCCACCAGCCACCCAGCTATGTACATGCCTAATGATCGAATCACCAACTATAATGGCTGTCCTAACCCTTCCCTCATGGGCACATGGCCCTGGAGAAACTTCCTCGGTGCGAGAGGGTTTTACATCACCTGGAGGACAGGTCCTAGTTACAGGATCACTTCCTGCCACACCAGGGTGATGCTCTCCTGTCACGTGACCTCTCTCCTCCATGGCAACAGGGATGCTGCCAGACTGGAGGTGGGACTTCAGGACTATAACCCTGTAGGTCTCGTCTATGTACCTCTCTGTCTTCCTTATGTCCTCCAAGTCTGCTACTCTAGCCTCCAGAGATCGGACTCGTTCCCTAAGAGCAAAGAGCTCCTTGCACCTAGTGCACACATAAGACCCCTCACCAACTGGGAGAAAATCATATATGTGACACTCAATGCAAAAGACTGGAAAGCCCCCATCTCACTGCTGGACTGCTGTCTGCATCTTAGTTTTAAGGTTGTGTTTAGGAATTAAAGTTGTTTACTTAGTAAGGTTTGCTGGGGATATTTATACTAATAAAACTCTACCTAATACATTTAATGGACTTTGTTTACCTCAAGCTTAATTAATCTCAGGTCCTTAATGTATGGCTGATGAGGATACACAGCTGCACCTGAGAGTGAATATGGCACCTCCTTTCCTTTAAGAGGTTTATGCACCTATAAAGCTACGATTATCCCAGGGGTGAGTGGAAGTCGGAGAGGGAGGGAACAAATTATTGATCAAAGAATTCTAACCCTGTTTTTCCTTTTACGCTGTTTTATTCTGATTTGATTAAAATTAAAGCTCTTTGCTGATACCTGGCCCTGACTGAGTATTAAATTTAAAATTAGAAGCTCTCTGTTGGTTTTTAAATTTAACCAGAAAGCTCTCTGCTGTGTTTTAAATTTAAACTGAAAGCTCTTTGCTGATACTAGGCCCTAACTGAGTACTATATTTAAACTAGAAGATCTCTGCTGGGTATTAAATTAACCAGAAAGCTCTCTGCTGGGTTTTAAATTTCAACTGAAAGTCCTCTGTTGGGTTTTAAACTTAAACTGAAAGCTACCTGTTGAGTTTTTAATTTAACTAAAAGCTCTTTGCTGATACTAGGCCCTGACTGATTTAACAAATACAGTGGATTCTAATTTTACCAGATTAATCAGTTTTAATCTAAAGAATTCCTTTTTCCCCAAGATTTAGAAAAATTCCCAGAAGTAAATACCTACAATTACAGATCTCTCTCCAGAAGTGGCAGTCTCTTTTTGTAGTCCTTGCATGGGGTGGAACTCGGGTGGAACATAGGTGCTACCTTGAAGACATGCATACATTATAGAATACTATGATGTAAACACATCCTTGGGCGGATCTAGAACAGCAGTTCTAGGGTATGGCATGTCATTATGCCTCTATTTTATAAAGTGAGGCTTGTGTACATCATTTTATAAAACAGGATGGATACATATGTGCAGTGACATGTGTTGTCTGTGTAGAGATTTAAAAAATTACTCCCTTAGAGGGTAATTTTATAAGGTTCTCCTAGGTTAATGTGCCTTGCAATTTGTGTAATTCATGCCTATTTTATGAAGTATGCATGCACTTTATTAAATAGGGGCACAAGTGGTGAGATACGTGCGTCAAATCTAATCATGAACCCTTACACCAACCCTAGATGTGGTGCAAATGCCAGCGCCTAGATTTGTAGAGAATGCATGTAAATTACAGTCTTTTATAATTTATGCACTCTGCCTATGCCCTGCCCAAGGTCTGCCCTTGTGCATGCCCACACTGAAAGTATGTGCCATTGGCCTGATGTAAATATTTACAGAATAGTGCCCACCTAAAGTACACATGTAAAGGCTCACCCATGCATAGAAGTCATTAAAACTGCATGACTTATGTTGATGGTGCATAATTTACATCTTCCTTCTAAAATGATCTCCTTATTGCATGGCCTGCACTACATGCATCAGCAGATATCCTGGATGCATCTCACTATTTAATAAGGCATGCAACACTGGTTGCAGCCTCCAAACCTTTTCCCCACGATCACATCTTCCCCAAGACAGACCCCCATCCAAATACAACTCCACCAAGACAGACCCCCCCATCTGATACCAATCCCTTTCCCGATCAAAAACCATCGGACTCATTACTCTTCTCAGCACAAACCCCAGATCAATCCCCCCTCGCAGCACACACCCTCCAGAACAAGTCCTCTTTGCAGCGCATAATCCCCAAGACCTTAATGCGACCCTCCTCCCATTTCTTAACCCACCCAACACTTACCGAGGTAGCCTTGGTAGTTTAGTAGATGGAACAGGAGCAGTCCCTCTCCACTCCTGTCCTGTTGCTGCCTGTTTTCAAAATGGTGGATATGACACCTACCAATATAACAGCTAGGGGTCAATCTGACAAATAAGGGCAATTATTAAGGGCACCTATGCTACTGGCAGCAGTGGCAGTTAGTGATTCTGCCCCAATCAGTGCTAAGCAGTTAGTGTGAGATTTTTACCATGCAGCTGTTTTTAGCACATGGTAGCCATTAGCCACATGACACATGTTAGCAAACATCCCCCTATATGGATGTAGAGGAGTAGCCTAATGGCTCAGGAGCCAAGAGACCAGGGTTTGATTACCACTAGTGCTCCTTGTGTCCTTGGACAAGTCACTTAACCCTCCATTGCCTCAGAAAAAAAACCAAATTATTAATAATATACATTACCAAGTTTAAGTTACAGTGTAAACCATTTTGACTGAAATGATAAAGTGGTAAAAAAAAAACCTGTTAAATAAATAAAATATGTGCAAGTAGAAGAATAAGGATTTTGCTTGGTTTTCCTTCTGGATGGGTTTTATATTGACCTGTATTTTAGTATGTATTTTATTTTATAATCTTTATGTAAACTGCTTTGATGCAATTAGTATTGTAAACGCAGTAAATGTAATACATGAAATGACATTTTCTGGAGCGATTTTCAAAGTACACATATACTTTCACTTTGAATATTAGTGAAAAGCCCACAGATAAAGCCTAAGCAGTTCACATCTATGCAGGCTGTAATTATTCCCATGAATATTTATGTAGTCAGTTTACAAAAAATGCCTAGGACACCTTTTATTGAATGCTACTAACCGGTTAACCGCATTTTAGCATGCGAGAACTGGAAGTGGTGAACACTCACATGTGCATGCCAGCTACCAGCCACTAAAATGCATGGTAATCCGATGGTCAAGGTGTGCTAGGGCGGGTACAGAGTAGGAGGATATGGGGTGGAGAGCGGATATGGAGAGCACATTGCTGTGTGTGCAAAGTCAATTGCCATGCACTAAGTGACAATGTGGCAATTAACATGAGTGTACATAACGATGTCTCTATGTGTATCATTAGGTGCGCCTGTGCTATTTGTACCGTGTTAGGGTTCGCAATCATGAACTTGCTGGGTATGTCAGTGCAGCGCACTTAGCAGACACTGAACCCCATGCTATCTGGTAGTGCTCTTTAGCAAACATGCCCCTAACTCCATTACAGATTGCCACCTCGACTACACCATGCTATCTGCCACATTGACAGTTAATACACAGTAACTCTCTCCGTGTTAACTGTAAAGTGCAATCCCCACCCATTCTCTGTACTGTTCCACATTAGCTGTTAATGTGACAGTGTACACTAGAACATGTATACTAAGCCTCAAGCCAGTAATGCACATGTAGGCCACATTACTATAATGGGGGTGTCAGCTCTAACTTCAGGGGGCATGTGTTTCTGTTCCCCTGCAGTTAACGTGCGTCCAGAATGCAGCGCCATGCTATCCGACATGTGGGCGCACTTAACACCACCTATTGAAGTGGTATTAAGTGCACCCATGCTCAGGGTATCAAGTGTGATTAGTGCAGGCCACCAATGCCCATGTTAGCCAAGATGCGCGGGCAATGCCTGTGTTCTGCTGCTGTCCCACACAGTCCCTACCCCAATATACTCTACCAAAGTAGTACAGGATTTTGGTGTTGGGGCATGCACTATTGTTAGCATGGTGCCCAAATTACATACATATTCCACGCTACCTGTAGTGCTATTTAATAAACATGCCCCATTAACTGCTAAGATACCACATCAATGGTTAGCATGCCTTAATCACTGTGGCCCGATATTCAGCAGCGGTGGCTAGCACTTCTAAAGTGCATAGCTGTCGCTGCTGGGCCTTATCCAGCCACCAGCATTGAATATCTGGGTCTGCCGCATGGCAGTGGCAATATTGAGCTGCTGCCCGGTTAGCTCCCACAGGTGAAGATAGACCAGTTTTTCCTGCATCTATCTTTACCCACACATGCCTACCAGGCAGCGGTTCAATATTGTCGCTGCCTGGTTAGCAACGGGTGCTGCCTCCACGCCTCGGAACGCTCATGACACACCCCGTTGATACATGGTTAACATCAGGGTGTGTAGTGGTGTAGCCCATGGATATTCAGCAACACTGACTGTATTAGTGCCGGTGAATATCCCTCTAAGCGGCATTTACATGTTTACAGGTCTGCATTAACAGCTAGCATAGTTTAGAAAATAGGCCTCTAAGTGCATAGTTACATTAACACACATTAACATGTAGCAGCATATTCTTTTAGGCTTCTTTGGCTAATATCATGATCTTTGTAGTTTTCTGGGCAAATGCCGCGCCTTAGTAAGTGAAACTGACATTTCACCCTGAAGAAAGCCTTAGCTCGATGGTTGAAACATTGCTCCACTTACTTAGACACGGCATGACCCAGAAAACTACAAAGATGAAGTATTAGCATGCATTAAGATTTTAACAGAGGTTAGTAAATGACGTACCTAGACTGGAAGTCATCTGAGAACAGGGAAATAAGGTTACCACATGTCCCCGATTTTTAGGGATGGTCTCCGATTTTAGAGTTGCGTCCCCGACTCCTACCTGTTTAGCAACCTCCGGTCCCAGATTCCACCAATGGGGACAGAGGGAATAGAAAAAATATATATTTTCAATTTGTCAGTTTTTAGAATTTACATCCATTATCATTTTATTTAGTACAGCATGGGGGGAATGCATCACTGTTTCTATTTCTTTGTTGATTTGTCTGCTTGGAAGTGATGTCATGGGATGGATGGAAGGGGAGGGGGCAGGGTAATGACTCCTCTTCCCTCCTCTATGCTTTGTTGCTCAAACCTGGAACTAAAGTGTCTCTTCCCCCCCCACCCCCCACCCCCACCTCCCACCTCCCCCCAACCCAAACACACATACACTTCGGATAAGTGTCCAGGATTTGTCTGCAGAAAATCTGGTAACCTTAAAATCTATTATACTTGAATCTACCTTACCTTGAGTAACCAATGAAAATGTGTGAGCTAAATTTAAATGATCAATTAATATCATACCAGGATGAGCTAGTTTGCAATGCACTGCCCTGTCAATAAAGGGGCTACTTTATAGACACACCGGGCCCAATCTCCTCAAGGATCTTTGCTTCTAAATTTGCCTCTTTGGGCCCGATATTCAAAGGATTCATGCTCCTAGCTGAGAGTTATGGGCCCAATTTTCAAAACTGCTATTTAAATGCCCCAGCAGTCAGTCGTGACACTTACATAATAGCGGACTATTCAGCAACAGTATCGGGATAAGAGCTACCCCTGAATATTCAGGCTGAGTAGTGCTACTCAGGGAAGTGCCCAAACTTATCCGGTTAGTGTGATTTTCAGCTACTGCTTGGCCAGATTGCAACTTCAGCCTGCTTATCTTGTGGCCTAGGTTGTCCAGACAAGTGCAGTTGAAAATCATGCGAACTGGGTAAGTGCTGATATTTACCCGGTTAGCACCAGTACTGCTCCTACTCCATCTATGGATTATCTAACCAGATAGTGCTGGGGCAGCCTGGGCAGATAATCAGTGGCACTATCCAGATAGTTCACCTGACCATCTTTTCCAAGTTCAAATACGGGAGACTCAATCAAGCCAGCGGGATCAAATTTAAGGAAAATAAAACATATGTTTATAATTATTTATTTATTTATTTAAAGTTTCTTATATACCGCATTATTCAGCATCAGCGCGGTTTATATTGAACAATACAATCTCAGTACATTTGAAACACGTATGAGTTACAGATAACAGGGCAAAAAACTTGGGTAACAGGGGTAACTATTTACAATACATAACAATTGATTATTTACATAAAATCAACTAACAGCGAGAATAGAATGTACAGATGTAATTACATCAAAATTACTATTTTAATTTTAATCCAAAATTTTAATCATTAGGCTAGGTTTATAACTTTACTTACAAATGTGCTAATCAGGCCAACTTGTACTTCTCTACAGTGAATTTTCTTCAAAATAGCAACATTTCCACTTAGATAATTAAAAATTCTGGGCAACTCAGCACAAAATTATACTTTACAATCATTAGGCATTTGAGAATCTCTACATGCAGCTGGAGTTTTTTCTATAGACCACACTTTGTTCATGATTGAAAGGCACCTTTCAGTTGGAGCATTAGAACCTGGCAAACATGAGAAAAATTCTGTATCCAAGCTACTGCTCCCACCTCCCCCTGCTCCACATTGGTTGGCTGTGTCTGCTGCAGCCTATTGGTCGGCTTTGTCTGACTGATGGTTGCCTGGGCCGTGGGAAGGAAGCAGAGCCAAATTTGTCAGATGTGCTGAGGACTCAGGAGTTTAGGATTGCCAACTGTCTAAATTATTTCAGGATTCTACAACTTGGTAAAGTAGCTGTCTTAGTCAGAATGATGTCTAAATTGTCTGGGTATTTTTAGAGTTTAGCTGTATAGCTCACCAGTGCTCCCCCTCACTGTGCAGAGTAAGTGGTAGGTTCTAGCCAATGGAAAGGCTTCACAGAGTCTGGGAGAAAGTCAGTGGACTAAGTGGGTTTCTTGGTAGAAATGAGTGGGGTTGCTGAGAAAGGGTAGAAATGTAAGAGGAATGGGGTAAAGTGTGAGGAGGCTATTGCAGGCTGAGAAAAAGAACTGGTAGCAAAAGCAAGAACTGGGGGCATTGAAGTAAAGGAGTGCAGAAGCATCACAGCACCAGTAGACAGTCAGAGGCAGAATCTGTCTATCTGAAAATTCCTAGTGTGCATGTGTACCTGATTTGGGGGGTGGGAGGATGAATGAATGCATGTGCATGTGTGTGTGACTGAAATACAACAGAGTGAATGCATGTGTATATGTTTCTGTGTCTCTGATGGAAATAGTCTCATGTAAATAGTTTCCCTTTGAAAATTTCAGCTTGAGAAGTCCGCTTGATACAAATGTGGAGGAGTGGTTAGTAATGGGGATGCATCTAGAGCAGGAAAAAAAGAAGTTGTGAGCTTAGCACTGATTTTCATCACTAGGCTTCTGAATTAAGCTCATAAATCTATACAAATGAATAGCAAGGACAAATTTAGGAACATATCTTTTAAGCTCCTAAATTCAGGTGATTTTTCAGCAGAAAACTTAGGGGGTCTTTTACTAATGGGTGCTAGCTGGAAGCGCATGTTCTGGCGTGTGCGAAAGACATGCTGGGACGCGTGTTGCCAGTTAGTGCAGGGTCATAACAGCACAGGATGAAGTGCAAGTGGACGGGATGAGGTAGAGAGTGGGTATGGTGAGCTCAGCGCAGTTAGTACTGTGTTTACACTGCACATTAACTGCATTAGGCTTCACCTAATGCCACCTCAATAGGTGCACTCGCACTAATGCAGCACATGCTATGGGACAGGGCGCCACATTAACTATCAGGGAAATGCTTACCACATCCCCAACAGTTAATATGGAGGTGTTGCACCTAATTGCCATGGTTTCAGCACTATTGACCTGTTAGGTATGACACCTTCATGGCTGTTTGTAAAGAACCCCCTTAGGGCCCGATTCTGCAAGGCAACTAGAGGGGCTGTATGTGCTGTGGGGGATGGGGGTGGCATGGGGATGGAGAATGGGTGGAGAATGGACAGGACTGACCCCCAGATGTTCAGGGCCGATTCTGGTCACAGCCTTGTATGTCCAGGGATCTCCAGGGGGACGGCCAACTTATTCTACCTTGGAGGTGGAATAAGCACTGACTGCCCCTCTGGATTGGCTGGCCAGCGACGGCGGCAAGCAGGGTGAGTCCTCGCCACCCGATTCAGGGCCATGAAGCAGGGAAACAGGAGCTCCATGGCAGCGGACAGGTTTTGCCGCAGGGAAGACATCCCTGTGGTGATGCAGGACACGCCGGGCCATCTTCCAGGCCCCAATCCTGCACCCACGGGAACGTCTGGCACCCACGTGCAGAATCGGGTCCTAATGGGCCCATCCTGTTCGGGGCCTTCCAGAAAGCCCAGATGTGCCCATTCGGGAATCGGGTTCTTAGGTTTCTAAATTTGGCTGAAATTAAAGGACTAATTTAGAAGCCTAAATTTAGGAGTTAAGCTTTTTTTTGAATATCAGGCTTTACATCTATGAACAATTCCATTATGCTATAAAAGAGTATTTCTTATGTTGTTTGTGTTTTTAGTAGAATCCAATGTGAACAATTAAGTTGCAACAGTGGTATTGAAAAGTATGAAATACATAAATAAATGTTTTAATGTAGTATACTATCTGCTATTATTAGTTGTGGCCTCATTTTGTCCCGCAACTTACATTAGCTCTTAATAAAATTATATCCAATTAATTTTGGCAGGCTAAAGCTATGACAATGTATTTATGTCATTATTCAATATGAAAGATTCATTCTGAGCAACAAATAATAATAAATGTATTTATTTATCTCTATATTTATTTATTTCATTTAATTAGCTGCTTCCTACCAAATTCCTTCATAGCAGTACAAACCTATTCACAAATTTTACTGTACCTGATGATACAAGCAGCCAAGTTTATACAAAGTTCTAGAAAGTTCCTTACTCACTCATGCTTCACTGGGAAGGAAATTCCAGACAGCCACACCCACACAGCTAAGGCTTCTATTTGCTATAACTCTTCCCACTACCAGGCATACTGTAAAAGAACAGAATCTGAAAAAAATCACCACTCACATATGTAGCAAATGTGCCATATCATAGCAGCACTAATTCCTATGATCCAAGCAGCTACAGTTGCGGTCAATATTATTGGCACCCTTGCAATTCAACCCTTAATGTCCAATATCTCCTAAACAAAAGCGGACAGTGAAATGGCTTTGGACTATATATGCACACATATTTGACACATAAAAGAATCAAATAAAGCAAGACAAATTTAAAAAGGAAATAGGAAAAAGTATAACAAGTGGGACATTGCCAGGATATGATTATACATAGAGCCGACAAAGGGGAAGCAACGGTTGTACAAGATCGAGAACAATATCAGAGAACAGTCCACATACATCTTTTGGATGCAAAATATTATAAGCTTTTAAGTGAAGATCCAACCATGGGTATTCAAAAGGAAATACATGAATATACTACACAAGCTTTACAAAGAAACTGGATCACGGACAAAGAGTTCCAGTTTTTAAACAAAAAATTTCCTTTAATACCGAATCTTTATATGGTTCCTAAAATTCATAAAGATCTAAGGAATCCGCCAGGTCGCCCGATTGTATCTTGTCGGGGAACTCTTCTAGAACCACTGTCACAGTTTTGTGATTTGTTTTTTCGTCCACTGCTATCTACAATACCCTTTTATGTATGGGATTCTTTTCATTTTCTGTCTACATTACGATAATTATTGGGAGATAAATCTGACTGGCTCATGGTGACTATGGATGTGCAGGCTTTGTACACTAATATAAATCAGGAAGCAGCCTTACGGATAGCGATGAATGTTCCTTTGGTTTTGCCTGATAGATTGCCAAAGAAATGTGTATTGACATTGAGAATGGTCTTAACAAAATTTTTTTTCAATTTGAAGGGAGATATTTTCAGCAGATACATGGTATCACGATGGGGGCTACTGTTGCCCCGTCAATTGCAACATTCTATATGGCTGAATTTGAATCAAAGTTTATTGATCCTTCAGCCTGGTTTCATTACATTCGGATGTGGACAAGGTTTCTTGATGACATCTTTTTTTTTCTGGGTTGGTACGGAGCTTGAATTGCAAGAATTTTTTGTTTGGATTAACACATTGTCGACGGATCTACAGTTTACTCCAAAATTCCATAAGGATACGACTGATTTTTTAGATCTTCGATTGTTTAAGGACTGTTCAGAAGTGAAATCAACTTTGTATCGAAAAGAGGTTCAAAGGAACACTTTATTACACTGTCAAAGTTACCATCCGGGGGCTTACCAGTAAGGCAATTTATTAGACTACGTAGATTGTGCTCTTCGGTGGAGGATTTTAAAGTGCAAGCCTCCTCTTTGAAGCATCGTTTATTAGAATGGGGTTATCCTTGCGAGGTTATCAATCATGCGTATCGGAAGGCCCAATTTAATCACAGTGAATGGTGGGATCTGACATCATCAGAGTCTTCTGCAGATGGGGAGGGTTCCCCCCCTTATGTGGGAGTTTTGCCATATATACCACGAGCGACAGAAATAATGAAGATTATGAAAACCCATTGGTCGGTATTATCAGTACATTCATGTTTTGACAAGCTGTTGATGATGGCTTTTCAAAGGCGGAAAAATGTTGCGGATTGGGTGATACATAATTACAATCAGCCTCTTGAGAATGACATCTTAGGACACTTTAAATGCGCTACCTGTGAATTCTGTGCCTTAACGTTGGAAGGTACAGAATGGGAACATCCTTCACAGTATAGGAAGATATTTAGCAAATTTTCAACTACTTGTCAGACGTCCTTTGTGGTCTATATTCTGATCTGTCCTTGAAAACGGATTTATGTTGGAAAAACATCCAGAACAATGAAGAAACAACTACAAGAGCATCGCTCCCATATAAATAATGCAGTGTTAACAGCCCCGGTAGTGGTACATTGTCAAGAGAAAAATCATAGATTGTCCGATCTCCGATAGAGAGTGATTGATCATGTCCCATTGAATGATAAAGGAGGTGATCGGGATTTTCATTTACGGTATCGGGAACAATTTTGGATTTATTCCTTGGCGTCTTTGGCACCACAAGGTTTGAATTCGGCTTTGGATTGGTGGAGTATTCTATGACAGTGGAATGAGTACCTAAGTGATCAGTGGTCATTGGTTATCAACCGGTCATGTGACCATGCCAGGAAGTTTAAAGATGGATACTTTCCAGGTATGTGTTGGAGCAACACAGTTTGAAAAAGAGCCTGGAGTTTGGTAGGCTTGAAACGCAACGTTGGGTTACTGCATTTGGTTATTGGATTTCGGAATGGTTGCTGTAAAGGGATGTTTGGAAAGTCAGTATGGCTGAGTTTTTTGTCCTGTATCCATTGGTTTAGGGCGGTGAATTTCTCACAGAAAAGACATTAAGAACATAAAAGAACTGAAGAATGATCCCACCAGGATTTTACGGTTTGATGAAGATGTTTTGACCAGCTAAGTGGCTTTTCTTTGGTTAATTAACCTATGATAAAGGAAGCTGTTTTATCGGTTGGTATAGAGGGGCTATTATTCCCTTTAAACTTAAGGTAAGGTTGCTTCCCTAAATAAAGAATAAAATGGAACATCACACTACGAGAAAGAATGGTTTCTTCATGGTGTAAGTTCCGACAAAAATTGTGTGTCAGTATGTTTCCCTTGCTTGTTAGATAGGATATGATTATTGGCACCCTTATGAACAATTCAAAGTAGTTTGAACAGAAGAACCACATTCCCATTGCAGTAAAATCAAATGTACCTGTGATCAAATGTCAATTCTCATATGACTTGAATCAACCAGTGAAAGATGGCTCTAATGTTTAAAATGGCCACATTCATACCCTGTTCCATTTTCACAATGGTGAAGACAAGAGAGCTGCCTGAGACTGTCAGAAAAGCCATTATCACCAAACAAACATCAAAGGGATAAAAGGCCATCTCCAAAGACCTTGGGATTCCGGTGTTGCAGTGTTATTACTGTAAGACGTTTTCTGCTCATGGAACTGTCAAGAACCTCTCAGGACATGGTGGGAAGAAGAAAATGAATCCAAGAAGTCTTTGAAGGTTAGCATGAACTGTTGGAAAAATACCACGTACAACATCCAAAGAGCTTAAGGCTGATCTGGAGCAATCTGGAGTGGCGGTTTCAATCTACACCATACACACTAAACAAAGAATAACTTCATGGAAAAAAGGCCAAGGAGGACCCCACTGCTCAAAGACAGACAAAAAAAGCATGCCTGATCTTTGCCCAAACCAACCTTGGGTAACTACAATCCTTCTGGGAAAATGTTCTGTGGATAAAGAAAACCAAACGAGCACTTTGGCAATGCAGATCAGCAATTTATTTACAAGTGAAGAAATGAAACTTAAGGAAAAAAACTTGTTAAATATGACGTAGATTCCATAGTGCTTTGGGGCTGTTTTGCTGCTTCAGGAACTGAAGACCTGAAACGTATTAAAGAAATCATGAAGTCAGAAGACTACCAAGGTATTTTGGAGCAAAACGTGCTACCTAATTGTCAGAAAGCTAAGTCTGGGTCAAAAGTTAGTGGTCCTCCAGTACGGCAATGACCCAAAACATACTGTATATCCAAAAGTACAAAAGAATGGTTAAAAAGGAAAAAATGGAATGTTTTAAACAGACCAGCAATGAGTCCTGATCTCAATTGATAACCTTTGGAAAGAGCAGAAATCTGCCATTGGTAAAAGGAATCCTGGAAACATTCATAAACTGGAATAAATCACACCTGGAGTAGGAGAAACTACAAGCAGACAGATGCCTACAAAACGTATAGATGCCTACAAGAAACATTTGGAGACTGTAACTAGGACCTCTCCTCCAGGTGATGTAAAACCCTCTCGCACCGAGGACGTTTCTCCAGGACCATGTGCCCATGAGGGAAGGGTTAGGACAGCCGTTATAGTTGGTGATTCGATCATTAGGCATGTAGATAGCTGGGTGGCTGGTAGACGTGAGGATCACCTGGTAACATGCCTGCCTGGTGCGAAAGTAGCAGACCTCACGCGCCACCTAGATAAGGTCTTAGATAGTGCTGGGGAGGAGTCAGCTGTCTTGGTACATGTCGGTACCAATGACATAGGAAAATGTGGTAGGGAGGTTCTGGAGGCTAAATTTAGGCTTTTAGGTAGGAAGTTGAAATCCAGAACTTCCAGGGTAGCGTTCTCCGAAATGCTTCCCGTTTCACGTGCAGGACCCAAAAGGCAGGCAGAGCTCCGGAGTCTCAATGCGTGGATGAGACAATGGTGCAGAGATGAGGGGTTTGGATTTGTTAGGAACTGGGGTACATTCTGGAGAAAGGATGGGCTCTTCCGAAGGGATGGGCTTCACCTTAACCGGGATGGAACCAGACTGCTGGCATTAACTTTAAAAAGGAGATAGAGCAGCTTTTTAATTAGATAATAGGGGAAAGCCGACAGTTGCCCAAGAGCGGATGGTTCGGAAGAATGTATCCTTGAAGGATACTACCAAAAGCAGAGAGGTTCCAAAAAAGAGTAAAGTAGCCCAAATGCCCTCGAGTATGGAGCAGACAGAGCTTAAAGATCCCAAATTACCCATGTCTACCAATAGCCAAATTAATATGAATAAAATACAGTCTCTAAAATGCTTGTATGCAAATGCTAGAAGTCTAAAAAATAAGATGGGAGAGTTAGAATATATAGCACTAAATGAGAGGTTAGATGTGTTTGGAATATCAGAGACATGGTGGAAGGAGGACAACCAGTGGGACACTGTGATACCTGGGTACAAACTATATCATAATGATAGAGCTGATCAAATTGGTGGAGGGGTTGCGCTCTATGTTAGAGAGGGCATTGAGTCAGAAAGGATTAAAGTTTTGCAGGAAATAAAATTTGCTGTAGAATCTCTATGGATTGAAATTCCATGTAAAAAGGGGAAGGCGATGGCGGTGGGGGTGTACTATCGACCGCCTGGCCAGAATGAACAAATGGATGATGAAATACTCAAAGAAATCAAGGAAGCTAACAAAGTTACAGCACGGTAATAATAATGGGCGATTTCAATTACCCCGGTATCGACTGGGTCAGTGTCACGGCAGTACATGCTAGGGAGATAAAGTTCCTAGATGACATAAATGATTGCTTTTTGGAGCAGCTGGTCCATGAACCGACGAGAGGGGAAGCCATATTAGATCTAGTCCTTAGTGGAACACCAGATCTAGTGCAAGAGATAAGGGTGTTGGGGCCACTTGGCAATAGTGATCATAGCATGATTGCCTTTGATTTAATTAGTGGAGGAGGGATAGTAACGAAATCCACTGTACTACCTTTTAACTTTCGAAAGGGAGACTATGATAAAATGCGGAAAATAGTTAAGAAAAAACTAAAAGGAGCAGTTGCAAAGGTTAAAGGCTTACATCAAGCTTGGGTGTTGTTGAAAAATACTATCTTGGAAGCCCAGACCAGCTGTATTCCACGCTTTAAGAAACGTGGAAGGAAGTCCAAAAAACTGCCAGTATGGTCTAAAGGTGAGGTCAGAGAGGCTGTTGTTGCCAAGAAAGCATCTTTCAAGAAATGGAAAAAAGAGCCAAACGATGAAACCTGGAAACAGCACAAGCACTGGCAGGTCAAATGCAAGGCATTGATAAAGAAGGCAAAGAGAGAATTTGAGAAGAAGCTTGCTGCGGAAGCAAAAACGCGAAATAAAAAATATTTTCAAGTACATTCGTAGCAAAAAAACCTGTGAGAGAGTCAGTTGGACCATTAGATGATAGAGGAGTTAAAGGGGCACTAAGAGGCGACAAGATGATAGCGGAAAGACTGAATGAATTCTTTGCTTCGGTCTTTACTGAGGAAGATGTAGGGATGTTACCCATGACTGAAGTGGTATTTAAAGGTGCGGAAGAATTGAAGGAAATATTGATACATTGGGAAGATGTATTACAACTATTAGATAAACTGAAGAGTAGCAAATCACCTGGGCCGGATGGCATACATCCAAGGGTGTTGAAAGAACTGAAATATGAGATTGCAGACCTGCTATTAGTAATCTGTGAACTATCATTAAAATCATCTCTAATACCTGAAGATTGGCGGATCGCCAATGTAACACCAATTTTTAAAAAGGGTTCGAGGGGTGATCCGGGAAACTACAGACCGGTGAGCCTCACGTCAGTACCGGGAAAAATGGTAGAAACCATCATAAAGAATAAAATTACTCAGCATGTAGATAGTCATGGCCTAATGGGAGACAGCCAACATGGCTTTAGACAAGGAAGATATTGTCTTACTAATCTGTTATGTTTTTTTGAAAGTGTGAATAAACAGGTGGACAAAGGTGAGTCGGTTGATATAGTGTATCTGGACTTTCAGAAAGCCTTTGACAAGGTCCCTCATCAGAGACTTTTGGCAAAACTAAAGAGTCATGGGATAGGAGGCAGTGTACTACTGTGGATCAGGAACTGGTTAAAAGACAGAAAGCAGAGGGTTGGGCTAAATGGCCAATTTTCCCAATGGAGAAAGGTGAATAGTGGTGTACCCCAGGGATCTCTGCTGGGTCCGCTGCTTTTTGACATATTCATAAATGACCTGGAAAGTGGAATAACGAGTGAGGTTATCAAATTTGCAGATGACACAAAACTATTTAAAGTTGTTAAAACCCAAGTGGATTGTGGAAAATTACAAGAGGATCTTGATAAATTGGAAGACTGGGCATCAAAATGGCAGATGAAATTTAATGTTGACAAGTGCAAAGTTATGCACCTAGGGAAGAACAACCCAAACTATGGTTACACGATGCAAGGTTCCACATTAGGAACCACCACCCAGGAAAAAGATTTAGGCGTCATTGTGGATAACATGTTAAAACTCTCGGCCCAGTGTGTAGCGGCAGCCAAGAGAGCAAATAGAATGCTAGGTATCATAAGGAAAGGAATGGAAAATAAAACAAAAGATATTATAATGCTTCTATACCGTTCCATGGTGAGACCGCACCTTGAATATTGTGTGCAATTCTGGTCGCCGTATCTTAAAAAGGATATAGCGTTATTAGAAAAGGTTCAGAGAAGAGCCACCAAAATGGTAAAGGGAATGGAAGGATACTCCTATGAAGAAAGGCTAAAACGTTTAGGGCTCTTTAACCTGGAAAAGAGACGGCTGAGGGGAGATATGATAGAAGTCTATAAATTAATGAACGGAGTGGAACGGGTAAACATAGATCGACTGTTTATGTTATCAGAATATAGGAAGACTAGGGGACATGCAATGAAGGTACAGGGTAAACTATTTAAGACTAATAAAAGAAAATATTTTTTCACTCAACGTGTAATCAAACTCTGGAATTTGTTACCGGAGGATGTAGTAAAGGCTGTTAGTGTAGCTGGGTTTAAAAAAGGTTTGGACAAGTTCCTGGAGGAAAGGTCCATAAACCATTATTAAGAAGGGACCCAGGATATCAATGCTTGACCTAGTACAAGCATTGCAGAAGCTGTGTCTTTTGGGGAAACTGCTAGGTACGTATGACCTAGATTGGCCACTGTTGGAAACAGGATACTGGGCTTGATGGACCTTGGTCTGACCCAGTATGGCATATCTTATGATCTTATGTTCTTATGTCATCACTGCTGAAGGTTGTGCAACAAAATATTAGTGAAGGATGCCATTAATCCTGTCCAGGTCATATTTAGTTTTTTTTCTCAGAAATGACTACGTCTAAACTGCACAGACATCTTTTTTTTGTTGAATACCTTTGAACATACTGTTAAAATATCATGGTGACATGCAGTTGGAATATTTCCAATTATTTCTCAAGATATTATACACAACATACCTAAAATGCAAGGTGCTAATAATGACCACAACTGTATTTAAAAAGCTTTTATAGTCCGCAAATATCTAACAAGTTCTATGCGTTTCACAAACTCTACCAAAGAATAGGCCGCACTACAAATATTGCACTGAGCTATAGACCACCAATATACCTACTGTACTTCTGGTAAAACAGAACAGGTGGGACTGCTACAGATCTCTACAGAAACTACACACTAATGCCATCACATATTGGTCACATGCAGAACTCCAACAGACTCTCAACAAATACAGAAAAAGGGAGCATAAATCAGAGACTGAAATATGAAGACAAAAATTGAATTGGGAATCTCAAGAAGTCAAACTCAGTAGACACTGCAACACTGGAAAATTAAAAATAGAAATGCATTTCCTCTTGCACTGAAAAAAATACAAAAACATCCACAATGCACATCTCCCAAAACTAACATATTTCATTCAACAAATTCAAAATAAAATACTTTTTTATACCTTTGTTGTCTGGGTATTTTATTTTTCCAATCATGCTGGTCCCTGTTTCTTTTTTCTGCTTTCTTTGTTTGTCTTTTGTCAATTTTATCCAGTGTTTGCTGTCTATTTATCCTTTCTCCTCTCTCTTAACTTCTTCCATTCTTCTTCCTTACATTACCTTTTCTTTCTTTCCTGCTTCTCTGTACACTCAAATTTCACCCTGTTTTTTACCTTCTAGTCTTCAATCTCCTCCTTTTTAATTTTCATTTATCAACTTTTCCATCTCCTACACAGCCCATCTACTATTATACTAATCATTTGTATAATGCTACAATGCATACAACACAACAACTGGGGTCTAGGATATATCTAAGGGAATGGTAAGGAAACACAGAGGAGGTGAACAAGAGGCTAAGAGGGTCAGGACCCAAAAGCAGTCTCAAAGAAGTGAGTTTTCAGCCTGGATTTGAAGAAGGCCACAGATAGAGACTGACATAGCAACTCAGGTAGTTTGTTCCAGGTATAAAGAGCATCAAGAGCACTTAAATATCAAAGCCTGGAGTTGGCAGGGGAAGAGAAGGGATCTGCCAGAAGAGTGAAATTCCCTGAGGAGGAGTGTAGGGAGAGATAAGAGAGGAAAGGTAGTGAGGAGCAGCGATTGAAGGCACTTATAGGTCAGTAATAGAAGTTTGAACTGGATGCGGAAACAGATAGGGGACCAATGGAGTGACTTAAGAGGGGTAATATGAGCATATCGATACTGGTAGAAGATTAGCTGTGCAGCTCAGATTTGAACAGATTGAAGTAGGGAGAAATGATTCAGAGGAAGACCAGTGAAGAGGATGCTGCAATAGTCTAGACAGGAGGTGACTAGAGAATGCATAAGGGTCTTAGTAGTGTGTTTAGAAAGGAAGAGACAAATGTTGCCAATATTATAAAGAAGTGACAGGTTTTAGCTGTGTGGAGAATGAGAGGGAGGAGTCAAAGATGACCCCAAGGTTGCAAGCCGAGGAAAAGTGAGGAGTAGAGTATTATCCACAGAATAGAGTAGGGAGGAAGGGGAGAGGTGGGTTTAGGGGCGAAAATAAGGAGCTCAGTTTTGGCCATTTTCAGTTCAGATGATGGTGAGACATCCACTAATGTCAGATAAGCAGACTGAGATCTGGGCCAGGATTCCTAGAGAGATTTCAGGTGCAGAGGGGTAAATCTGAGAGTCATCAGCATAGAGATCATACTGAGAACCATGGAAGGAGATCAGTGCACCATGGTACTAAGTGTAGAGAGAGAAAAGGAGAGGTCCCAAGACAGAGCCCTGACTGAAAGCGAGATAGCAGTAGAGGATGATCTACCAGAACATATACAAAAAGTGTAGTGGGAGAGATAGGAAGAAAACCAGGACAGGACAGAACCCCTAAATCCAAGCAAGGACATGGTATAGAGGAAAAGGTGGTGATCAACAGTGTCAAAAGCAGCAAAAAGGTTAAGAAGGATGAGGATTGAGTAAAGGCCCTTAGATATGTTGAGAAGCAAGTTATTGGAGACTTTGGCAAGAGCCATCGTAGTAGAATGTAGAGGGCAAAATCCAGATTGCAGTGGATCTAAAAGGGATTGTGAGGAGAGAAAGTCAAGACAGCGGTGGTGAACCGCATGTTCAAGTAGTTTAGAAATAAAGGGGAGGAGAGAGATTGGTCGATAACACAGGTACACTAAAAAAAATTTTTTTTAAACTGCCTCTAATGTTTCGATTGATTTTTACGTTTTTTGGTGCGCTGAATCCAAATCTGGTAACCAATTTGCTCCATCATGTACAGATTTTTTGCTACATTGGGTTAGCAGTTTGAGGTGAACGTTTCAGATTGAGTGCGATCGAGATAAAAGTTTCTTGGATGAATTCTTTATACTAATTGTTTAGTAGTTATTCAAATAAGAATAAAGAAAATTGTAACAAGGCAGAACATAAGAATAGAGTAATGTCAACAAAACACACTGTGATGGTAGCAAAATTGTCTGCACTTAAAACAGCCACATACATGTGCACAAACATTGAGCATATAAGAGCGAGGTTAGACACAAAGCAAAGCAAAGAAATGTGCAAAAAATGTTGTACAGGTATGTATGTAAGAATAGAAAACGCAAACCGCACCATTGCAATACATGAAGACAAACACCCGATGGTGTGAAAATAAAATTCTAATAAATGAGATCCGACACTGTGGTAATAACTAGCAAATTTTTATTTCAAAGTTTAGTAAAAACACGATATTTGTCAACACAGTTTAGATTTTAAAGTCATTCTTGGGTCAATCAATCTCCTGGTGGGCCCGTTTCTTCTTCCCCCGAATGCTTCTCTTGGTGCGCTGCTTGGCGTATTTTTCATCTGGGGTTTCCCGCAGCAGCAACCAGCAGAAATCAGCCATCATAGTGGTGTTCCATCTTCCTTGGTACCTTCTCTCTGCGTCCTTGATGTCCTGGTGAAACCTTTCACCTTGTTCTTCACTGTACGCCCCCAAGTTTTCGGGAAAGTAGTTCACATGGGAATGCAAGAAATGGACTTTCAGGCTCATGTTACAGCCTTGTTCTTTGAAGGCATTGAGCATCCTGGCAACAATATCCTTATAGTTCTCATCCCGCCTGTTCCCCAAGAATTTGAGAACAACATCCTTGAAGGAATCCCAGGCTTCTTTTTCCTTCTCAGATATCGTTTCAGCGAATGCTCCATCTGAAATGAGTTTCCTTATATCAGGGCCAACAAACACTCCTTCCTTTAGCTTTGCTTCAGAATGTCAGGGGAACTTTGAGCAAAGGTACCGAAAGCACTCACCATCTTTTGGAAGGGACTTGATGAATTGCTTAATGAGACCCAACTTAATGTGGAGAGGTGGTAATAGAATTTTATCACGAGGTACCAAGCTCTCATGAAGAACATTTTTCTCACCGGGTCTCAAATACTCCCGAATTGGCGAGTCTTTTTTCCCCCAGTGTAGGTCGCGGGCCCGGCTATCCCACAAGCAAAGGAAGCAGGGATATTTGGTGAAACCGGATTGCTGCCCTAATAGCATGGATAGAATTTTAAAGTCTCCACAAATCATCCACTTATGCTCATCATAACGAATCTTCTGAAGAATCAGGGCCAAATTCTCGTATTTTTCTTGGAGAATAACAGAGTGAGCAATAGGAACTGAAGCGAATGTGTTGCCATTATGAAGAAGAACACCTTTTATGCTGTCTTTTGACGAATCAATGAACAGCCGCCATTCAGCAGGATCATACTTGAGTTTAAACTTTTCCATCACTCCGTATATATCGTTGCAAAATACCAAATCTTCCTCTTTACTGAAATACTTCAAAAATTGTGTCTCGCGGTTGCGGTACCAATAAAAAGTTGTTCCTGGTGACAATAGATTTTTCTGTTTAAGCCGAGAACCTAGCAGTTGGGCAGCATCTTTTGGGAGTCCTAAATCCCGGACTAAATCATTCAATTCAGCTTGAGAGAAAAGTTCAGGTTTCGGATCTGGTTCAGTTTCAAACTCGGAAGTACTGGACTCATCGGGAAAAGCCATCTGATGAGTCTCATCATGATCAGAACCGTCCACACAAATATGATCCAAAGATTTTGGTGGTTCAGGCACAGGTACTTCGTTGCTATGAGGCATAGGCCTAATTGCTGAGGGAAGGTTGGGGTAACTTATTACGTTCTTATTTTTTAAGTTGTATCCCTTCACAATGCAAGAGCAAAAATAGCAGTCACTGCTGTGGTCTCTTTGTTCACGCCACATCATAGGTATTCCGAAACGAAATGCTTGTTTTTTACCTTTCATCCATAAGCGTAGATCTTCCTCACATGTCTTGCACACTTTGTGAGGAGCCCACGGTTTGTCTTGATCGCCTAACTTCAAACCGAAATAGGCGAAATATACTTTTTTTTTTTTTTTAAACTTTTATTTTCATTTTGCAACAAACAAAAGAAACAACACACCAAAGGAGACAAAACAAGTATACAATAAGGAAAAGCAAACCCTATTACCCCCCACCCCCATGCTTCTTCTCTAAGCCGATAATATCAACATGTGAGCGCTTCCAAACAACAGTGATTGTACAGCAAAGCGAACAAAAGAGTATCTACGATACAAAATGATCATGGGACAGAGATTTATACAAATTTAAACAGTCAGATGAGAGCATTTAGCAGTGTGAACATAGTCATTGAGCATCTTCCATTTAGACAGATGATGAGGAGTCTGAACGGAAGAAGCAAACATACGAGGTATTTGTTCATATTTACTGTAGAGACAGACATGATTCCACCATTCATTGGGGCTCAGATGGGAGCTATTTTTCCAGTATTTCGTAATTAGGGAAATAGCAATGCCTAGCATAAAGTCCAAAAGGAAGTAAGCCGTTTTTGGAAGAGAGGGGATCCCCGCAGCTGAGCGAAGTCCCACTATCCTCCAAGAAAGGGGCTCTTGAAAGTGCAAAATAGACTGGATACGACCCCAGACCCGACGCCAGTAATACTGTAGTGCGGGACATTCATACATAACATGAGGTAGTGAACCAATGGCCGCATGGCATGTCCAACAGCTATTGCCCTGAGTGGTGTTCCATTTGGCTAATCTGTCAGGAGTGTAGAAACACCGGTGGGCTAGAAAGAAGAGTGTCTGAGTGAGTGAGGCGGATCGAGAAACCCGTGTCACTCTACTCCAGACAAGACTCCATTGCTCCGGGGTCAAAGTTACATGCAATTCTCGCTCCCATGCTTTCTGCGCTATAGGGGTACCTCTAATTATAGCATTACATAAGGTTTTGTAAAAATTAGATGCTACACCCGGTGAACTACCAATAGATCGGATAGTCTCCGACCAACCTTGTGTAGGGGATGCTGATGGCGGGAGCACCTTAGCACTCCGAAGACAATGCTGAAGTTGCACCAACTGAAAGTAGTGTTTTGCTGGGAGACCAAATTCAATTTGCAATTCACTAAAAGTTTTCCAGCGACCATTATGGAACAACTGGTTAGGAATCCAAATGCCCCTAGTGTACCAGGGGCTCCACGCCATCGGTTTATTTTGTATTCGAAATCGAGTATTGTACCAAAGCGGGAGCCTGTCTAACGGACAGAGTCGGGAGTCTAAAGATTGCATAAGAGTATTAAAGGCACCTAAAGTGTCTAAAAGCATTGGTGGATAGTGGGAGTCTGATGGGAGAGTCATACCAGGGAGAAAAGTAAGAGGAATCGGTTTGCAAAGGTCCTCCTCTATGTCTAGCCACACAGGTCTACTCGGTGCTAGATCTTCCAGCCAACGAGCGCCTTGTTTGAGAAGAAAAGATTGATGGTATTTCAGGAAATCAGGGAATCTGACACCCCCATTTTCCTTATCTGCTTGCAGCTTATGTTTCGCTATCCTAGGTGTCTTGTTTTGCCATAGGTATCTAGTCAGAAGGCCCTCTATATCTTTATATGTACGTCGAGGTAAGAGACAGGGCAACATTTCTAAAATATAATTCACTTTCGGAACAATCATCATTTTTATGGTTTCTAGGCGACCCCACCAGGTAAGTGTTAAAGGAGTCCAACGGTGAGTAAGCGCCCGGACTTTAGAGGTTAAGTCTTTGGCATTAAAAGAGATAGTGTCTTCCAAAGGAGAGCAATAGTGAACCCCAAGGTATTTGACCATGCGAGGTTGCCATAAAAAGGGAAAGGGTTGCATAGCTGCCTGATGAAGCAGAGGATTCAGTGGAAAGGCTACCGATTTGGTCCAATTTATCTTATAACCGGAGAGTTGTGAGTATTTACCAATTTGCTCTAGGACAGCCGGCACTGAATCTATAGAGACAAAGAGCATAAGGTCATCAGCATATGCTGAAATTTTGATTTCCCTATGAGAGAAGGGGACTCCATGAATCTCCTCCGATTGCCGGATTAGTAAAGCTAAGGGTTCGAGTGCAAGATCGAAAAGAAGTGGAGACAATGGGCATCCCTGGCGAGTACCGCGTTGAAGGGGAAATGGCTGAGACTTTAAAGCATTAGCACAGATACTGGCTGTAGGCTGTGCATACATGGCGCGGAGACAACGCAGAAAACCTTCTCCGAATCCGTACCAGCGGAGGGCTGCAAACAGGAAGGGCCATTCTAAGCGATCAAAGGCCTTCTCAGCATCAAGTGAGAGGCCAACAAATGGGCGATCGAGATTAACTGCGGCAGTCAGTACATGACATAGAGTCCGAGCATTGTCAGCAGTTGATCTACCGGGAATGAAACCGCATTGATCTGGGTGTATTAAGGTAGACATCCTATCAGAGAGCCGGGTGGAGAGAATGGTGGCAAATATTTTATAGTCCGCGTTTAGGAGGGAAATTGGACGATAATTAGCTGTTAGTTGCGGGTCTCTCCCCTCTTTCTCAAAAACTACTACATTTGCCATTGAAAAGGACCCAGAAGGAGATCCCTCCTCGGCCAGAGCAGAAAAATAAAGTTTCAAAACTGGAGCTAAATCAGCGTTAAAGGTTTTGTAAAATTCAGCAGGGAGACCGTCTGGGCCTGCAGCTCGACCTGTGGCACATTTCTTGATAGCAGAATGAATTTCTGATAAAGTGAATGGTTTGTCCATGGCCACTCTATCTTCGTCAGATAGGGTCGGTCTTTGTACCCCTGAAAGTAAGCGTTCAAATACTTCTGGCTCAAAATCACATTCAGATTGATAAAGCCGAGTATAAAATTCACGAAAGAGTTCTAAGATTTCTGTATCTTTAGTGACCAAGCCCCCCCCCCCCCGACGGATTACGGAGAGCGGTAACACGCTTGGCTTCTTTTTGACCTTTTAGGGCATTTGCTAACAATTTGCCAGCACGGTTATTTTCCCGGTAATATATCCCTTGTTGTGATTCAATATTTTTAGCAGCAGCAGCAGTATACAAAAGCTGATTGTATTGAAAACGCAAGCGTTGTAAACGGAGTAAAATACATGGGTCAGTACGGGACGTGAGGAGACGCTCCCCAGCTTGTATCTGCTGCTCTAGAATCAGTAAGTGCTGCTTTCTTTGTTTCCCCTGCCGAATTTGATAGCTAGTTATAGTTGCGCGGATAGATGCCTTAAAACCCTCCCACCAAGCCCAGCTCGCTGTGTCATGGGGTGAGTTAAAATGAAAATAATCTTGGATAGCGGCCTTTATATCAACCTGAAAATCTTTTTGATCTAGTAGGGATCTATCAAAGAACCAAGCTCGGGGAGAATCGTCTCGCGCAGTGACATGTAATGATAAGGATATGGCAGCATGATCTGAAATATGGAGAGGATGAGTCCTAGCCGTGTCCACTTGAGAAATCAGTGCTTTGGAAATGAGAAAGAAATCTATTCTAGATTGTGAGTGATGGGGGGCAGAAAAAAAGGTGAACTCTAAGTCGGAGGGGTGAAGCAGCCTCCATATATCTACTAGCGCAAGATCTTGCATCAGAGCTGTAAGGGTAGCAAGACTCTTGGGTGGACTACTCGTTCTAGGCGGTTGTCTATCTATCAAAGGGTCTAACACTTGATTAAAATCACCACCAAGTATTAATGGAGTATTGGCAGAGGCCTGTGCCAACTGCGCAATACTTGCATAGTAAGCAGGGTTGTCCACATTCGGGGCATAAATACAAATACACGTGAATTCACTATCTCCAACCTTAAGGTGTGCACGGGCCCATCTACCCTCCTTGTCAGAGCTAGTATCCATTACAGTAGCTTGCAAAGACTTCTTAACCAGAATGGCTACCCCACACCGTTTGGAAACGGCGGGAGAATAGGCAGCCACCATGTAAGGCTTAGCATTGAGTTTCAGTGTTTCAGCAGAGTTTAGATGCGTTTCCTGAAGAAACACTAAATCAGCATGCTCATGGCTAAGATAGCTAAGGATTTTCTTTCTTTTGATTGGACTATTGATGCCTTTTACGTTAAGTGATAAGATTTTACATAAGGCCATTCAGAAAGGTTAAAAATTCTGAGCATGATAGCGCACATAATTTCACAATGTCCCTCATATTAACTGTATCTGGCTGTACACATGACATGAAAGAAAATAAGCTAATATAATACAATGAAGCGCCCCACATTAAAAAGAAAAACCGCGGTGCGGTAGAGAAGAAGCAGAACCCCAGAAATTACTGGCGACCATGTGTCTGCGGGGAGAAACCCCAGAGAAGGCCGAAATTGAAAAAAACATATAACCTGTAGAACTGTGCGTGCTCCGAATCCGACCGAGGCACACATCATGGAGGGATAGGAGACCAAAATACAAAAAAGTCATATAGAGAAAGAAAGAGAGTCCTGGTAGTCTCTGTGCTTGGCTATGACCGCCGCGTCGGGCCCTTCAAAATGGCGGACAGAGCCGGCAGATAATAAGTCCAAGTTGTTGGATTAGCGCATCTGCTCTGCTTCTTTGGAGTCTAAAAATGTTGATAGTAGATCAGGATCTTCGAATGTCCTAGTTTGGTTGTGGAGAGTCACTCGGAGCTTCGCTGGATACAACAGGCCAAAGCGAGCCTGTAGTTGTTGAAGTCGAGGGCGAAAAGCAAGGAGTTTCTTCCGACGGTCAACAGTAGGCTTTGCCAAATCAGGGAAGAAGGAGACTTTATGACCTTCAAATTCCAAATGATGATTCGCCCGGGCAGCATTTAAAATTTGTTCCACTTGTTGATATCGTAGTAATCGAAAGATAATAGGCCGGGGGGTCGTTCGGTTGAGCGCCATGTGGGTAGGAACACGGTGTGCTCGATCGATTTCCAGATCTCTATGAAAAGTGATCTTCAGCAAGGAGGGAAGAGTTTTGAGCAGGAATTCTCTTATATCTCCTGCTTCCACCCCCTCCGGTATTCCAATGAGCCTCACATTGTTGCGACGGGCTCGATTATTGCTATCTTCTAACTCCTTTTGAAGATTCTGTATCTGGCGCTCAGCCTTGTCCAGTTTGCCCAAGCGCACCGCGTGCGAGTCGAGGACCCCCGCCATGTTGTCCTGCCGTAATGAAAGACTTTCAAGTCGGTCCTGGAGCACTCCGAAGTCTTCTCGCATGGCTCGAAGCGCTTCTCCATTGGACTGCACCAGTTCCTTCACGCCACGTATTTCCTCTAAAATCTCCAGGTGCATTTCGGGGTTTTCACGAAGTGGAACCATCTTCTGTGGGGAAGACACCTCTGTTTTGGAGCGTTTTCCGTGTGAAGAAGAAGGAGACCCGAAGTCCAAGCGCGCTGGTTTATGGGCCGCCATCCCCCCCGAGGTACCCCGGTAAGCTCGGAGCAAAATAGTAAGTTTGTATAGGTATTAAGTCAGGATTCTGAGTAGGCCTCTCGGGAGCTTCAGCGCGAAGCGTCTTACCCGCTGGACATCAGGCTCCGCCCCCTAAATATACTTTTTTAATAAATGCAGAAATGTTCCTCTGCCGCTTTTTCACGGTATATTCCCCACAAATAAAACAAAAACTGTCCGGAGAGTTGACGCAACCTCTGGCTCTGTGAGCCATCACAAATACACAGCACTGCAAACTACAACTGTAGTGAACCACTTCGGAATAAAGCTGGATTACGACTGAGCAAACAAAAGGTAATAATGAACTTGCAAGAAACTGAAATTTGACAGGAACGTTCATGTCGCAACCACCGTGTTTGAGCGAGCGAACGAGGCGAGGCGAACAGGAAAGAACATGCGCCTGCGCGAGTACTGGATTTAGCCCCCCGCCTCCCAATTGTCCTGTTAATGTATAAAATGAATACAAAACACTCTAAAATATCATGAGGGAGTGTTTCTAGTTAGTTAACCATTACAACCTCTATTTTGGGCCAAGAAAATAAACTGCAGTCGGCTAAAAAGAAATTATGTGAACATTCCTTATATGGGTAAGAAATCTAATTTTGCAAGAAAACGTGACGTGATGGAATATTTTGGCTATTTTTCCTGGATTCAGCACCCCAAAATCTATAGGAATCAGTTGCAAAACTGGAGGCAGTTTTTTGGTAGTGTACCTGTGTAATTAGAAGGACAGGTAGGATCAAGGGATGGTTTGTTGAGGAGGCCTGTAACCACAGCATGTTTGAAGGCTGCAGCAACAGTTGCAGTAGAAAGTGATAGGTTGAGGTTATGACAGATGGAAGGGACAATAGTGGAGAAGATGGAGTTTAGTAGATGGGTAGGATCAGAGAAGCAGATAGTAAGTTCAGAGGAGGAAAGAAGATGGGTGGTTGCATTCTCAGTGATCTTAAAAAGTAAGGAAAGGGCGGCAGAGCTTGAGGAAAGGATTAGGGAATGAGGAGGAGGAAAGGGCTATGGAAATTATCCTGAAGGAACTCAGGTATTCTTTAGACTTTGTCATAGAAGTCGTCAATCAAAGTCTGGACGGAAAAGGGAAGGATAGGTCAAAGGCGGAGGCACTTTGAGGAGAAAATTAAGAGCTGTAAAGAGACGGCGAGGGTCAGAGGCAAAAGAGTTAGTCAGATGGACATAGAATTCTTGCTTGGCGAATGCTATGGCAGTCATTTCCCCATCTCACTTCCTTTTTAGTCTCTTATTTCCTTCTGTCTTTCATCCACTCCCCATTACCACATTTATGCCTTCTGTAATCTCTAGCCTCCTCTCACTTGTGCCTCCTTGGAAACCCCTCACAAGATTCCACACCATGCCCAGCATCTATGTGTCTCCCTCTTTTCCCCCACACACCCACACTTGTAGCACAGCATCTTCCCTCCCTGTCTCCCACATCCACCCACTCTTCTAGCCCAGATTTTGTTTCCCTCTCTCTCCTACACTCACCCTTGTAGCCCAGCATCTCTCCTCCCTCTCATTCTCTATCCTCCTCCCTCTCATTCACTATCCCTCCTCTCCACCACGTACCCATCCATGTAACCCAGTAACTCCCCACTCTCTTTCCCACGTACCCATGTAGCCTGGCATGTCCTCACTCTGTTTCCTACTGTTGGTATCAAGGGGGGTGAAGCCCACTTCATACCATGTCCCAAAGAAGTCCTTGTGGCCTGTCCTGATAGCAGAGTGACCCCAAGCAGTCCTGTAACAGAAGTCATGTATATATACGAGCAAAAGCTTGCACAAACCTATATTGCTGAGACAGCAACACAGAAACAGCTTGTGGCAGCAGGTCAAGTACAGGGTATGCAGAAGCAGGCAACATGCCACCACAGACTAAGGTGGGAGGGGGGAACTGCTGGGGAAACTTCAGATTAGCAAAGCCTAAAAATTGGTTATCACCAGGTGTGGAACCAGGAAGTTGGAAAATATGTGCACAGAAGCATATGTGTATAAGCAATGTATATATAAGGAAAGCATTTGGTATCATTCTGGGGAGAAGAGACAAACAGGACTTATACAGAGAGTCTGTAGCTAGTAAGTACCCTAGCTTCTGTACCTCTTGGTCTCTTAGCCCATCTGACTCAGGCAAAGTGTATAGCTAAGAAAATAATGCTGCTTTGGCTATTTGGCTAAGATTGTGACTGATTGGGCATAATAAAGATCTCATTTCCTTACTGACCAAGTGTCTGAGTCTGATTGGAGCAGTTTGAGGTCTTCAACGATCTTTGGGGTACAACACAGCAGCCTTAGTCCACCAAAATCCCCAAGACTACCCATCCACCCTATGTAGCTCAACATCTCCCCTCTCCACACACCCACCTATCTAGCCCAACATCTTCCCTCTCTCTCTCTCCCTCTCTCACCTACCCCTCCCATCTCCACCTTCTCTCTCTCTTTCCCCCACTTATCAACCTATGCAGCCCTGTTTCTTCCTCTCCTTCTCTCTCTTCCCCCATCCACACTTGTAGCCTGGCATCATCTCTTTCCCCTCCCTTCCCCCCCATGTAGCCAGACATCTCAATCTCTACCCCATCTTTGTAGTCCAGCGTTTCACTGTTCTCTCTTCCCCCCCCCCCCTCCAAACAGTGTAGTATTTTCCCTCTCAATCATCATCATGGCACCTTCCCTTTTCCCTTCCCCACCCCAACAGTGCAGCTTCTCCTTGTGTCGCAGAGCCCATGCAAGCTATAGCAGGGGCAGGAACTGTGACTGCACTGACTCCAGCAATTCTTGTCTAGTATAGGCTGAGCTGTGCTCCTTCCTCCTGGCCACAGCAGCAAGCAGCGCTTATGTGATTTCACTTCCAGGTGTGTTCCTGAAATCATAAGAAGGTCCCCAGAGAAGGAGCATAACTGAATCTCTTTTAAACAAGAATTGCCGAAGCTGGTGCAATCACATCCCCTGTTCCTGCCACTGTTTGTGCTGACTCTGCACACATCTCATCTCCCGGATATTGACTGCATCCGTGCCAGCTCCGCAGCATACTTCCCAGATGCTTATGAAACACTAGTGTGTCATGACACACCGGTTGAGAACTACTGCATTAGTGAAACCCCTGGGGATTTTGAGAAGGTGAAGGAAAAATTTGTATTCAGCTGGAGCAAACGTCCTGCACAGGAGGGCAGAGGTTTTAAGCTCTTGCAGTGTAATATGATCCGTCAAGCATGATGTCTTTCTCTAACAATCTCTCTTCGTATGATGTATCCAAAGTATGAATGTTGAAGTCTTATCATCTGAGCTTCTAAGGAATATATGTATGTGTGTGTATATATATAGGGAAGAGTGAAAAGGCTTCAGATATGTATTCACTATGGAAGACCAACCACAATCAAAAAGGGGAAGAGTGTGCCCTAGGTCCTAGTCACAACTTGAATAGTCTGTCAGGAGACAGAGCTTGCACATTTCCCTTCTCTCTAGTTTCCTGCTTGCTATCTGACTCTTGGCTGCTGGTTGAGAGGGAGAAGAATCCCTTTAAAATGGAGAAATCGAACTGCAGACTAAAGGCTCAGTTAGCTAAAAACACAAAAAGCTGTACTTACTGAGTCTTGGTCCTCACAGGGATGTAACCCACGACAAAGAAAACTCTTCCCAAGGAGAAGGCCCTGCCTGATTGACAGAGGTTGAGAGGCACCCAGAACGGACAGCCCCAGAAAGGAGAGCTATAGCAGCTTAGAAGTGTCTGGAGTGGAGCAGTCATCTTCCAGGTAGAGGGAGGTCCAGCAGTGGTGATGGCATTTGGAGCAGCCATGTCCTCCACCAGGTTAAGAGAGACCCAGCAGCAGAGACAGTGAGTGGAACAGTGACTCCTCCATGCAGAAGAAGGCCCAGGCCCAGGAGAGCTAGAGCTTTGGGGACCAGCCAGTAGAGCAGCAGATAAGACCAGGCAAGGCAAAATAGATCCTCCCAGGACTTACAGCAGCCACCAGTCCACTTGAACTCCACCACATGAAAAAGCCTTATGGGGAGGAAAGAGGAGAGGCTATCTGGTAGTAGAACATGGGAAAGAAAACAGTGTTTTCCTATCTAACTTGTATTACCATGTGGGACTTAGGTTCTGCAGGGTTAATATTCAGTGTTGGTGGCCAACCCAAGTAAAGCAACTGGCCATTGCCATTTCAAATTAGACATAAATATTCAATGCCAGGGTCATATCTGGCCATCGGCATTGAATATCTGATATGCCTGGCTAGAGTTTAGCTATCCAGTGGCGATATTCAGTCACTGCCTGGTTAGCTAAACTGGCTAAGGCTAGGCCAGCCTTTTATGAGTTTCAAAGTATAGGGGCATTAAAAAAGAAGGCCACCTGATGGGAGAATTCTGACAAGGCTGGGGTAACTGGAAGACTAGCCAGCTGGTGTTCCTGCAAAGAATGGAGTAATCACACAGGAGTACAGGGGGTAATCAAAGATATAAGATGGCAAACCAAAGCTTGCCATGTTATTTTGCCACTATGTTTTCCCTGCTCCTGATACATGTAAGAATTTAGAAACTCACTCTAAGTTGTGTTCTGTGTAAAAGTATACAGTTAAATTACCCTGTGTTCTATGCAAAAGCATGTAGCTAAGTTATGTTGTAAACCACTTTGACTTTCAGATGAAGCGGTATATACAAAAAGTTAAATAAATACAGTACATACATTGGTTTAACGCTCTGAAGGCAAAGACCAAGATCTTATAGCTTATCCGGTAATAGATCAGCAGCCAGTGGTGTTGGAGGGGTGGAACAGGAAGATGCAAATCGATTGTTTACTCTCTCAAAAAATGAAAGGACTAAGGAACACACCATGAAGCTACAAAATAGCATATTTTCAAAACACAAGAAAATATTTTTCCTTTTAACATATAGTCTTTGGAACTCACTTCCAGTAGATGTGACAAAAGCAGATAGTGTAGCTGGGTTTAAGAAAGGTTTGGACAAATTCCTGGAAGAAAAGTCCATAAACAATTACGTAGCATAAAACTTCGAAATTCTTACTTGTGACCTGGATTGGCCACTCTTGGAAACAGGAGAATAGGCATGATATACCTTTGGTCTGGCCAAGTATGGCAGATCTTACGTTCTTATGGTACAGAAGAAGGTTAACATAGTCATATTTAAGTGTCTGGGTCAAAGGTCATATGGCAGTATTCTGTAGAGTTTGTAGACTTTTGATATTATGGTGGATGGTGTCAGCGAGAACTGCATTGCAATAATTCAAGTGGATAATTACTAAAGCATAGCCTAAAGGATGTTGTGCAGCTTCCTCACAATATGTACATCTCCTGGAAGTATCTCAGGACAGAAAGGAACTTTTAGTAAGTGAAGTAATATGTTGGTCAAAGGAGAGTCAATAGTTATGGATGACACCAAGGTACTTAAAAGAGTTAACAAAGGTAATAGGAGTACCTTGAAGAGAAGGGGCAAGTAAGGAACGAGTATAACTCTCCCCCCCCCCCCCCCCCCCCAGTTAACCATTCTGCAATGGTTTTATATGGGTTAAATTTAAAGCAGTTGGATATAAACCAAGATGAGGCAGTTATGAGACAGTGATCTTAGCAGAGAAGTTAGGCAGGTGTAAGATGGTGTAGGCAATCAATAAGATGTCATCAGTATAGGAATATGTGCTTTTGCTGAGGCTTTGGATAATAGTAAGCAGGGGGTTAAGGAAGGTGTTACAAAGCAGGGGCACAAGCACCAACCCCTGTGGAACTCTGCGTGTAAGGAGGAAGGTGGAAGAGCAGGAAGAGTCCAGACACCCCCTGCAGGTAGGAATGGAACCAGCAACGGAGGAAGGTAGGAATGTCAGGAGGAAGGGGGAGAAACAGCTCTGGAAAAAGAACGAGGGGAAAATAGACAGGGAGTGGAGATACAAGGGACACAGAGCTGGGAGGAGCACCTCACTCCCTCTTCCTCTCCATCTCTAATTTCTTGAGCCCCCCTACTCTAATTCTTTCTCCCTCTGCACCACATTTCTGAGGTCACTCTTCTTCTTACTACCATCCTTCAGCCCTCTTCCCCATAATGATCCCCCTTTCTTCTCCCCAAATCAATTCCTGAGATCCCTTTTGTACTAACCAAACCCTCTCAAAATAAAAACTAATAAATTATCCAAACACGTAAGTATATTTGGGAAACTGTTTTAGTTTGATAATGTGCAAAAATATCATGTTATTTAATATGCAAATGTGAATGAAAATATCTTGAAATTACTGCAGAATTTCTAAATCTTTTCCTCGGAATTTCTAAGTCTTGCCACAAAATCTAGCTGAGAACTGCTCCAGAAAACGACTGGGGGGTTGAAGAGGGACGGGAGCTCATCCACACATTTGCTTATAACCATATTTATCTGTCCTCCCAGACATTGGCACTAGTTACAGTACAATACTCCTCGATTTATTTGCACATATATCAGTACAGAGTTTAGGCAAATATATAGAAAACAGCAGCCACAAAGACCTATATTTTGTATGCCATTTTGTATTTGTCCTGTGACTCTTCACTTTTCCGCCTGCATCCAGGAATTAGGATAGATGTTCAAAGAGGGGACCAGTTTAAAATGCACAAGAAGAGTATTTCCATGGTTTCAAAGATATGCAAGGTCCCTGAGACGTGTCTTTAACAAAGAATGTAATCATGTTGAGCATTTATTTAGTCTCCTTCTGCAGTTGAAAAAAAACAGGCAACAAAAACATTCTGGAGTACTACAAGATAAAGAAAGCTGAGTTTGTATTACCGTTACACATTCGTTGCTAGCTGTAGATGATGGCGTGGACACAGAATTGTGCAGTGTACGTACAGAAAATGAAAGATGAAATGTAAAAGGGAATGGGCTTGTAATTAATTAGAGAGCAGAGTGGCTAGACACAGCACACACTGAAAGTCAAAGAGGATCAAAGAATTAGGCACCAATGGCTACAAGAAAGGGAATGATAACTGTAGGTGGCTTTGGAAAGTACTGGAATAGAAATACATTATCATGAAGCTAAGAAGGGAAACATGGAAATGAGTAGATTAGATAGAAGCAGATAAAGGTAGAACAGATATCTTTTCTTGTTTGGCTTTCACCCCTAACTGTGATGTAGATAGTGTAACTTGCCTGAGGGAAGGCAACTATTCTAAATATTCCAGTACATGAAACCTCAGATGGTATTAGGAAGAGAGCGTCTGGACATGTGTTACTCGGTTGAGTGTAATTGTGGCAGACAGCATGTACCCTATCTTTATATAGTATCCTCTGCCTTCAGAACTCCTTCCTATCAGACATTTTAATGTCAATAGCATAGTATTTACTAGGAACATTCTCCAGACATGCTAGCGAGTGCTGTGCTTAACCACAATGCATATGCCCCCAGATAAATGGAAATTTAAATGGTAGAAGTTCAAAGTACACCTCCGTATGCCTCCGCAGAGGTTTCGAATATGTAAAGTATAAAATAAAGCCCACATTTATTAGTTATTATGCTTAATATGTAAATAGCACAGGTTTTGTTTTAGAATTTAGAATACTGAGTAATGCCCTCTTTATTCTGCTTGGGTCATGAAGTCTCCATCTTTAGCAATAGATTGTTTGAGCTGTTGTGTCATCGACCAATTACTAGATTTATCGTCATCAATAGCAAAGTCACAGCAGTATTTTAAATTCCATTTGTTCTTCTACAGCTGAATGTTTACCGATATTTGAGCGCCATTCTTCTCGTCACACACATGAATCCATAATATATCTTTCCAGAAAGAAAATAAACAGCTTCTTTGCCAAGCCTTTCATCGCTCTGCCTCTTTCCATCGTGAATTGTGATCTAACAGGGGCATCGTAAGAAGCCAGAAGCTTTTGAAGTGTTGTGCTAATTTGATTAATACATAGTTACATCCTGTTATGATGCACTTTGCCTTATGCATTTTAAATGCAAAATGCAGAGTGAATTACATCTGTGTTAAAAACACCGCATACGAAATGAGCCACACTGAAAGCCATTTATAATAGCAAGCACTGCAACCACTTTAAACATGCAAAAGGTTATTGTTTGCAGGTTAACGATAATTGTAGAAAAATACATGTTTAGCTTTAACGATTAGGAAGTCATTATAAACACGGGAGAAATTAATACTGCTGCAGCTGGAAATGATTTCTAGTCTCTTCGCTCATTATGAAGAGTTCTCAAACACTGCACTTTTGATTTCTGGAAAAGATGATAGGTAGAATAATACGCACAACTTCAATTCTTTTCTTTTTTTAAAATTTGAAAGAGTTTTATAGTTTAGGAGCTTCTTTGGTTCTTACTAGAGGAGTGTGTCTGGGAGCTGCTTTGCATGTCTCTTTCAAAGTACAGTAAATAACTCAAAGTAACTTCCCAGTCCTCCCCCAGATTAACAAACCTTCTGACCCATTCTGTAAAGATGTGGAGCCCGATTCCCAAAGGGGCACATCTGGGATGGCCCCAAGCAGGACGGGCCCGTTTGAACCCAATTATGCACCACGGGAACCAGACGTTCCCATGGATGCAGGATTGGGCCAGAGATGTCCTCCCCACAGGCCTCCCTGACTACCACAGTGCCAACCCTCTGTTCCCCCACCACCCGACCCAAGGCTGGGCAGTTGGGGTCAGGATCGGGCAGCATGGACCTACCTGCCCCCAGCCTCGGCCCCAGCCTCTGGGAGGGTTCCGGCCACGATTGCCCGGTAAAAGCTGCTTATTCCACCTTTGAGGTGGAATAAATATTGCGTTCCCCCTGACCCTGCAGGGCGTACAGGACTGTGAGCTGAATCAGCCCTGTGTGTCCTGCCACCTTGGCCCGCCCCCACTCCACCCTCACTCCGTCCCCTCCCGCACCTGCTCTGGGCATGTGTGGAGCGTCAGAGAGTGAATAAGGTCAGGACGGCTTGCGGGCCTGCATGTCCTGCCGGGACATGCTGTCCCACAAGTCGCCTCTCAAAACTGGGCACATAGGGGGTTCTTTTAAAAGCCTTATTTGTGATTTCCATGTGGAAATCTGGCATTTACACATGGAAATGTCATCCATGTGTAGATGCCAATTTTAGAAAGAGCTAAATGTACAAAAATGTCCTTACTACATAGAAACTGCAAGAGGGCATGGTGGGGGCATGATTAGGGAGGTCCTGGGCAGGTCCAAAATTTCCATGCATTTTTCCCATTTTATATAGGGAATACATGCATATGGCCAAAATTGTCCATGTTGGAATTTATAGCTGTTCCTTTGCACGTATAAAAGAGCTCAGTTCAGCCAGCCCTTTGCAGGCATCATTAAGGCGGTTATCCTTAATCCCCCATTGTTTATTTTATTTATTTATTTTCATTTATTTAACATCTTTTATATACCGTTTTTCTAAGAGTCAAAACGGTTTACAATGAACTCAGTGTGCAAATAACAAATGTGCAAGTTTAACAGAAGTTAGTGAGTGATTTATAGAGAACAAAATGAACATTAACCCTAAAAATAATTTAAGAAGGGTGTGCCAACCTAGCTATGACAGCATGAACAGTACAAAGGTTTAAGATATTTACAGGGTACTAGATATGCAGAAAGAATGGGTGAGTAGTAAGGGAGGCATGATGATAAATTTATAGCTGATCAGATGTGGTAGAGCAGACAGATGGTATAGAGTGAATGGATTACACTTTTGTAGGCTAAGGAGAATTAAGTATGTTTTCATGCAAATGTTCAGGCCTTATGGGGATCATGTCCATGGTATTCCAGGAAAAGATAAGTTTTTAACATTTTGCAGAAATCTCCCAGGTAGTCAATGGCTCACAAGCTTGCAGGTATGGAGATCCAGATGATTGGGGCATATAGAGAGACGGCATGTTACATGTGTGTTGCTTACTCTTGAGCTTTTTATTTGGTATATAAAGTAGTTTGTGTGCATTTTTTCTTCTTAGTCTTTTGTCTTTGAGTTTCTGTAGCAGTTTACATTGTAACAGAACATTATACATTAGACAGGGAAGTCATCTTGGAGATAACATTGAACATTTGCTTGAGTTTGGGGGTTTTAGGGTATCATTGAATGGAGGGGGTCAGGGGAGGGAGGAGTGGGGGAGGGGTGTAACTTGGGGGGGCAGGGGGAACGTGATGGAGTATGTGGGTGGGTGGTTGGTTGGGTGAAGGTGTCTGGGAAGCAGTCTCTGAATAGATGTGTCTTTAAGGCTCTTCTGAAGATTGCTGTGTCTGTTGTGGTCCATAACTTCTTAGGAATAGAGTTCCATAATTGTGGAGCATAAAATGAGAAGGCTCTCTGGTAGCACCGGTTTTTATAATTAGTGATAGTGTGCATAGCATGTTCCTTGAGCCAATTCATCTTTTTCTGTTATCAGATAGGATCTGAAGTAGGGACTATAGGTGCAGTATGGAACAGTTATTGAGGATCTTGAAAGTTGTGAGAATAGATTTGAATTTTATGCATTCTATTATTAGTAGCCAGTGGAGTTGTTTGAGTAGTGGTTTTATGTGTTACTTCGGCTGTGAGTTGAAGAGGGTGCGTGCTGCGGTGTTGAGGGAAAATATCCTTGTGACAGGTAACCGTTAAGTATTATTGAGATGAATGGTATGAGCTGAGCTCTTATTTTTTATCCATGACACAGGGCATGGATCCAGAGGAGAAGTGGTTGTGTTTAGACTGGACATTATATTGTCAAGCTGCTCTGGGTGGATAAGGTCAAATGTGGACCATTGGTGAGTGGCTGGGTTCTGCTGGTTTTGATGGTTGTGAGTTGGGAGAGTTAGCTTTGCATGAGGTGAGTAGGTGTGATCACCAGTTAAAGATTTTGCTATATTGAATAGCTTCCTCAGTTTATTGATGGCGCTCATTATTAGGTTACAGTGGTGTTCACGTATGGCTCCATTTGTGGAGTCACAGTATCTTCTTTGTATATCTAGATGTAGTATTAGAAGTTGTGGATTCTTTAATCTTCTCCATTTTCACTTGAGGTGATGGAGGGCGAGCTTTGGTTCTTTTAAGGATGCTGAGTACCATGGGGCAGTATGGTGATGATTATTTTTGTTGGGACCTGGTGGTGCAAGCATCACAGATATAATGGCTGAGTTTCATACACTGAGTGTTTTCCAAGTGAACCTTATTAAGGTTAATTGATAGCTGTTGTAGTATTTCTTTGAAGGAAGGCTTGCTCATCAAAGGGGGAGGGATCTTTAGTTTGTAGTGGTTGTGTTTGCTGATAGGTTGAGCTTGACTGACTGTGATATTGCAAAGTTGATCGTGATGTGATCCAACCGGGGGACCTGTTCGATTGTTGGTGGTGGTTGATGTGGAGCGCTTGTTAGGTGGTTAGGAATGAAGACTAGGGTTCCACCTTTATTGTGGGTAGGTGTGTTGATAATTTGTGTAAAGTGTAGGTCATCCATCACATCTAGGAAGGGGGCTGCATCTTTATTGTGAGGTGAGGATAAGTTGAAGTCACCAAGTAAGATGACTGTTTTGTTTTTATGAGAATGAGAACACATGGCTTCAAGGATGTTTACTAGCTCTTCAGAACTGCTAGAGGACACTATGTTAGGCAGATTGTCAAGTCCATATTGGAGATTGTGAGCATGTTCATTTTATGATCTGAGTAAGCTTCAATGGTGTGAAATTTTAGCTGCTTGTTGGTGAGGATGCATACACCACCTCCCTTGGCGTCATTTCTAGGGCAGTTATGTATAGAGTGAATAGTCTTGCTTAATTGTTTTAAAAATACATTGTCTGTGTCTAACAAGCAGGTTTCAGTGATGCACATGTCAATTTTGTGATCTGAAATGTAGTCATATAGCATAGGAATTTTGTTATGGATCAATCGTGCATTAATTAAGTCGATTGTGAGACTTGAGTTGTTGGTTTGGTGTGAATGTCTGGGTACTGTGTCTGTTGTTTGAGAGGATATGATATCAATGAGGAATTCATGCTTGCGAGATTCTGGGGCATTTAAGAAGGGGTTTCCAGCTGTAGTATTGTTTCAAGTGCCTTGAGTTGTGTATTATGAGAATGAATCCATGATAGTATGTGAAGAGTGATCTCCCAAAAAAATCCAAGGAGGGAGAGCCCGAGACCTATGTGGTACATGTTGGCTTTGGGATAGGTGTCTTACAGCGAAAAGTGGTGTGATGTGTCTTGGTGCAGGGGAAACCTGTCTAGGAGGTGAGCCTATAGAGATTAAATATTAGGACTCACCTATGTGTGCCTGGTCTTTGCAGATTCCTCGTGTGGCTATTTTTCTGGTCCCATCCTATTTCCGTTCCCAAATCCTAATTAAATGTTGACAGTGGCCTCTGTAGTTAATTGGCGGCATGTACACATATAGGTCTGCAGAATGACCCAGATGCACGTGTAAGTTCTAGAGCTTCCTTGTGGAAGTTGTAAAATACCAACTTCCACTTGTAAGTGTTGGCACCTCCATATACAAGTGGCAGCGTTTCCTCTGGTTTTTTCCTACCTGTAGATTTGTAAAATGGCTCCTTTTAGCTCCATGTATCTGCACATACATGTGCACTCCTGTATTGTTTTTGAAAAGGCTCCACGTTTGACAGAGCCTTTTCTAAAATACCAGCAGAAATGTGTACATCCTGACCTCAGCGTCTCAATTCCACTCTCCACATGCTATCTAAAATGTGTATTACTCATACTTAATTTATAACTAATTAGCTGAAGCCACCAGAATGGTCCTTTGAAATGTGTTCCATGTTTTTGTTGTGTGTATTTGTTAGTTTTCTGTTTTATGACTGCGGCTACATAGCAGTGGTTCTCAACTTTGCTTGTTGTGACACATCTGACAGACCATGTTCATATGCACGATACCTTGAACACTGCAATCTGCAGCTAAATAAAAAAAGGGTTCAAATATCATTTTATTGTAGTTAAAAATGATGCAAGGGAAATGTAAACTATTCTTAACGGAATTTACTTTTTTATAAATTCTTATTGAAATCAAAGTCATTAAATTGTATTATTTTCTCACAGCGAATCAGTGAAAAAGAAGAGACTAAAGTGCTTCCTATAGTTTTTCAATATGTGTTTGAATAGACAAATTCACACTAATCTTACTGTCAACATCTAGAAAAAAATGTTTCCTATTCTGGATTCTACACTATAGAGAGCAGAGCTAAGATATTTCCTCCTTTAGCTTGTCATATAAAAAATATTTTCAAATTCTGGTAGCACCTTAGTAACAGCAAAACAAAATCCATCCACTGTCAGATTCTTCAAGGCACATTTTAGAAAGGACGTTCGGGTACAATTGGGGATGTCTAGGTCAAAATTGTATTTATTTATTTAACTAATTTATTTATTTGGCATTACTTTTATACCGTCCCTTCCAGTGATCAGGGCGGTTTACAGTGAACAACATTAATACATAGAACAAATCAAAATAGTCAGGGTTTCAATCAAGGATATGATATAGTAAATCTATGTACATGGTACAAATAACAAATGACCAAAAAGCATGTCCACGTCCAAATTCAAGCATGATTTCAGAAACGTGGACGTCCTTAATATGGATGTTGTGGAGAATGGTTACATAGATATTCCACAACGATATCCTAGACTATAGACGTGTCCCAGCCAGTCCTTCTGTAAGTGGAGATGTCTTGCAGCTCAACATCCACACAGCAAGTATCCCCAATACCTATACATTCTCTTTATCATTGTGGGCAGTACTGGGGAAAATAGAGTACCATCTTCTCTATACTAGTGCATTTCAAACTTTTATCCCGTTTGACTCCATTTTAACAACTGAAAATTCACGTGACCCCAGATGATCATGAAATCAAGATAGCAGGTCTCCAACCACCTTCCCCTCCCTCCACTCATCTAAAGCAGAAAGCAGCAACAGTAGCAACCAGCACAGGGTCCCTTATGTCAGTGTGTGCTTATAAACCCCCATGGGTTTCCAGTTTAACAGGAAGCTTACCCAGGAGAATGCAAGAGCCTATCAATGTTCATTGGCTTACAGGTCTCATGCTGACTGGTGACTGCCACTACTTGGCATAGGTTATATTGAAAGTACAGAAAGGAAGGAAAATGATCATGTTTCTATGACCCCATCCACTGATGATGTGATCTCATTATTTGGGAACCACTGCTCTATACCCTCCAAATGTTTTTCTAACAAAATGAGTGCTTTTCAAATACCTATTCTTGCCCTGGGAGCAGGTATAGTCTTGGATGGGGGCAGAGATGTGCCTGCCATTTCTGAAATCAGGCACTCATGTGTCTTCAGGCAAGATAGACATCCCCAGCATGGGGATATCTCCAGAGTCATTTTGTAAATGACCCTGGGAATGTCTGTTATTTGGACATTTACATGACCATTTTCAGAGGTTCAAATTGCAACTAGGGCTTCTAACATAACCATCTTTGTGAAGTAACCAAAAAACCCCTGCAAATAAGCTACTCAGGCCAGGACCGGCCCCAGAGTTGATTCAAGGTGTTGACGCCCTAGGCAAGTCTCATGCCCCTTCTGGCTGTCAGAATCTATTGTTTAGCTTTGAATGCCCTGCTCTTTCCTGCCCCCCAGAAGCTGTTGCTCTAGGTGACCACCTAGTTTGCCTGATGGTTGGATCAGCCCTGACTCAGACCCTATGTAGCAAACGTCCCAGACCATACAGCACTAACTCTCAGGACACATAAAGAAAGAAAAGGCAGCACTGCAGATATAGAATTCCAATAGATTTCTTACAGGAAAAGCTCAATAAATCCCTACACAGAAACTATATGTCAGCAGAATCCCTCATCTCAACAACATACCAGTTCTCGCTAATTATAAGACTAAAAATTAGAATGGAAATCCCGAGAAACTAATACATTTTTTCCTGTACTGAACAAAATACAAAGATGTAAGAAATTCACATTCCTAAAACTAATATTTTTCCAATCACTAAAGTCCTTTTTGTTTTTTACTACTATTGTATGGGATATTTATTTTTCAAATTGGGGTAGTCCCAGTCTCTTTCCACTCTCCTTTTATTGGTCTTCTGCTAAATTCTTTTCCAAATAATCCATTTTTTATTTCTTCTCTATCTTCTACCTTCCTTCCCTCCTTATATCTTTCTCAGACATCAATTTTTCCCTTGCAATCTTTTTTCCCCATTTTCTTTTCTGTGCCTCTCTCTATTCTTTCATAGCGAGATTTCACCTTTCCTTGTACTCCCTCTCTTCACTTTCCAGTCTTCAGTTTCCCTTTTTTCACCTCTTACCTATCTAACTTTCCATCTTCCATTTTCACTCCTCTTCAGTCAACCCATTCCATCCTTTGTCTCTCATTCTTTCCCCAGTCTTCTGCTTTTCCTCTGTCTTTCACTCAGTCCCAAGAATCCTATTTCCAACTGTCTGTATTCAAAAGCCCCCCCCCCCCAACCCTCATATACATTCAACAGTCTCCCCAACCCTCATATACGTTCCTCTGCCTCTTGACCCCTGATGAACCCCAGCCCCTTCCCTGTCACTTATCCCTCCTCCCTGGCTTCCAGCTCTTTATTCTATATCTTAGCCCCTAATTAGCTTCCAATATCCCGTTTTGCCTCTATTCCAGTTCCTCTATTTTCATTTGTTATCATCCCTTCACAGATCTGTCCCATCTCTCTTTCTTACCCCTCCACAATCTTCAATTTCAAACTCTCTATCTCACTCAACCTTTCTATACCTTGTCTCAAATACCCCAGCCCATCTAACACACTTTTACAAATACCCTCACCCAGATGCCTTGCCCTCTCTGCCACATAATTATTCAGTCCCCTACTCAGTCTCTCATCCCTCACTTTTACATTCACAAGTCCCCATTCTGTCACAAAATCTTCACACACCTGCCAAATCTCCTGAGTCCCCAACTAAATCTTGAGTCCCTGTTCACTCTCATCACCAAGTCTCTGCCTAATTTCAATTTATCGGGGTGGGGGGAGAGGCACTTGATTCCTCTAGGGTTCCTCTCCTGTAGTGATACCAATATATCAAGCTTATATGTAGGTGGTCAATGGCTCAGATGTTTGAGGAGGCTAAAGGGGGGGGCTAAGGCATTGCTAGGGGAGGGATCATGGAAGAGGCCAGGGAGAGATAAGGGGAAGGGACATAGGAAAAGGAAAAGTACAACCACTTTTTAAATAAATTTAAAATGTACAAAACTCAAGAGATTACCAAAAATAAAGTTTGAACACAGTTTTAGATAAAAATTTTCCCACTTTTATAAAACCATATAGAAAACAAAATTCACATTTACAAAGATAATCATTTAAAAATCTAGAGTTTCAAAAGCACTTTTGGTTAATCTGTTAAGAAAAAATGGAAAGGAGAATTCTTTTTTGGATATATTTCCTTTTATCAGCTTCACGCCCAGGGGTTCTCTTCTCCCCAAATACGTCATCACTTCTAAAAGAGACATGCTGACTGCCAGTCAGTGCTGACTGTAAAATTCCAGGAGTTGCTGCGGTCAGGGAGAGAACTACAATTCCCAAGTTCCCTGGCTCTGCCATCGAGACTATCTCTGTGACTTTAAGCAGGTTTCTTTTCCTCCTTAACCATGAGTTGTTCCACTGTCTCTTTGCATGGGAGCAGAGCAGTATCAAGCCATAATTGCTCCCTGTGCTGCTTGCACATCTGGTGTGCCCTCCTTCCATCTCTCCATCTTACCCACACCTCCATGTCCAGCTGGCTGCCTGCCTTTGCACTGCTGCTGCCACTTTTTGTTTTCTTGAAGGCGGTGACAGCAGCGGAGCAGAGCTGATTTCCCATTTTAAAAAAAAAATGCTAGTCTTTCGGCTCCGTGCTTGCATGCAGGTCTGATCTCTCCCTCCTCTGATGCAGGTTCACATCAGAAGAGAGAGAGACCAGATCAGCCATTCAAATATGGGTCTTTGCAATTCTGCACTTGAATGGCTGGTCTGATCCTTCCCTCCTCTGACCCGGCCTACATCAGAGGGAGGGACCAGACCTGTGTGCAAGCGCGGATTTGGAAAGATTCATGTGTTGTTGTTTTTTATTTGATGTCAGGTCTGCTCCGCTGCTGCTGGAGCCGACGATGACAAGAACACAAAAGTGGCAGTGGCAGGGCAATGGCAAGCAGTATAGGAGGGGAGCTCAAAATGTGCACCTAATCTTTTGTGCCCTGTGCAGCTGCACCGTTCACACAGGGCTAGGCATGGCGCTGCATGGAAGCCCTTGCTCCCAGTACTTACAATGCTAATTTCCTGTTCTAACCTTCTTATGCAGTGAATTTGTCACCAACAAACAACTAATAGCATCCTTCCTGGAGATGTGCTGGAGCACTGTGCATTTAAAGCAGGCTGGAAACCTGTCTGAATGAAACAAATTGTGCAATGCCAAATAACAAATGGAATAGCTCTGGGCATTTGAATGGCAAGGGGGCTCTTATTTCATGGAGCTGTTCCCAGCCTGGGCACTTTCCAAGGAGCAGGCCTTCTTCACAGTGTGATGCCTGATCTGATCAAGGTCTGTTCACCCTAGGGTTTGCCAACTGGCTCTAGATGCGCCCAACAGGCTTGATCCATTCCTGGGTTTATCCCATTGCATGCAGGGATTTCTAGTCTTTCTTTTCTTATGGATACAATTGAGATATCAGAACTGCATATTTCTGCATTTCTTAGAAACATAGAAACATGATGACAGAAAAAGACCACAAGGCCCATCTAGTCTGTCCTTCCATAACAACAACTACAACAGTCCACTTTTTACCTTTAGAGATCCTCTGTGTTGGTCCCATGCTTTTTTGAACTCAGTCACTGTCCTCATCTCCACCACCTCCACTGGGAGACTATTCCACGGATCCACTACTCTTTCCGTAAAGAAATATTTCCACATATCACTTCTGAATCTATCTCCCTTCACCCTCATCCCATGTACCCTCGTAGCAGAACTTGCTTTCAATTGAAAGAGGCTCTCTCCCTGAACATTTATGCCACGGAGGTATTTAAACATCTCAATCATATCAACTCTATCCCGCCTTTCCTCTAAGGTGTACATATTAAGATCCTTAAGTCTGTCCTCATATGCTTTATAATGAAGCCCATTAATCATTTTAGTAGCAACCCTCTGCACCGACTCCATCCTGTTCACATCCTTTTGAAGGTACGGTCTCCAGAATTGCACACCATACTCCAAATGAGGTCGCACCAAAGACTTATACAGAGGCATTATCACCTCCTTTTTTCTGCTAGCCATTCCTCTCCGTATGCACCCAAGCATCCTTCTAGCTTTTGTCGTCGCCTTTTCTACCTGTTTAGCTACTTTAAGATCATCAGACACAACCACGCCTAGGTCCCGCTCTTCTTTAGTGGACAAAAGTACTTCACCTCCTATACTGTATTGCTCCCTTGGATTGCTGCAGCCCAAATGCATGACCTTACATTTTTTAACATTAAATCCCAGCTGCCAAATTCTAGACCATTCTTCAAGCTTAGCTAGATCCCTCCTCATGTTATCTACACCTTCCTGGGTGTCTACTCTATTACAGATTTTGGTATCATTCGCAAAGAGGCAAACCTTACCCGACAGCCCTTCCGCTATATCACTAACAAAGATGTTAAAAAGAATCGGACCAAGGACAGATCCCTGGGGCACACCACTGGTAACATCCTTCTCCTCAGAGTGAGCTCCATTTACTTGTACTCTTTGTCGCCTCCCACCCAACCAATTTCTAACCCAAGCAGTAACTTTAGGGTCCATCCCTAGGGTGCTCAGTTTGTTTATAAGTCGCCTGTGAGGAACAGTGTCAAAGGCTTTACTGAAATCTAAATACACCACATCTAGAGCTCTCCCTCGGTCCAACTCCCTGGTCACCCAGTCAAAGAAATCGATCAGATTTGTCTGACAAGACCTGCCTCTGGTGAATCCATGCTGCCTCGGATCCTGTAATCCGCCGGACTCCAGAAACCTCACTATTTTCTCTTTCAGCAGCGTTTCCAATAATTTACTCACCACCGAAGATAAACTAACCGGCCTGTAGTTTTCAACCACATCCTTACTTCCGCTTTTGTGTAAAGGCACCACATGAGCCTCTCTCCAGTCCTTTGGCACCACTCCCGACTCCAACGAGGCATTGAAAAGGTCAGTCAGTGGAGCTGCTAGAACGTCCCCAAGTTCCCTCAGTATTCTAGGGTGTATCCCATCCGGTCCCATCGCTTTGTCTACTTTAAGTTGAGCTAGTTTCTCACGAACACAGTCTTCTGAAAATTGTTCAAGATGTCCCTCGCTTCTGTTCTTATTTGTGGGTGTTTTCTGAGGTCCTGCTCCTGGTTCTTCATCTGTGAACACAGAACAAAAATATTTGTTAAGCAATTCCGCTTTATCCTTCTCAGCTTCTACATATTCCCCCCCCCCCCCCCGCATCCTTGAGTCTGACAATACCACTTTTGCCCTTCCTCTTCTCACTAATATATCTGAAAAATGTCTTATCCCCCCATTTTATTGCATTGGCTATTTCCTCCTCCTTTTGAATCTTTGCCTTCTTGACTACTTTGCTAGCTTCTCTAAGTTTTTCCAAATACAGATGCCTGTCTTCCTCTCTCTGTGATCTCTTGTATTTCATGAAGGCCTCCCTCTTTTTCTTCACTTTTTCAGCTACTTCCTTCGAAAACCATAGCGGTCTCCTGTTCCTTTTGCCTTTATTTACCATTTTAACAAAAAGGTTGGTTGCCTTTAAAATACCCCCTTTCAGCTTTGCCCACTGTTTTTCTACATCCCCCAGCTGTTTCCATCCCACTAACGACTCCCTGAGGTATTGGCCCATCTTCGCAAAGTTAGTCTTCCTAAAGTCTAAGATCTTCACCTTGGAATGGATTCTAACAGCCCTAGTCCTAATACTGAACCACACCATCTGGTGATCACTGGATGCAAAATGATCTCCCACTACAACATCAGAAACACTTTCACCATTGGTAAGCACCAAGTCCAGTATTGCCCCTTCACGTGTGGGGTCTGTTACCAATTGCCTGAATAGTTCTCCCTGTAGAGAATCCAGGATCTCCTTACTTCTAGATGATACTGCAACAGGAATGTGCCAATCAACATCTGGCATATTGAAATCTCCTAGCAGTAGCACTTCCCCTTTCCTAGCAATGCTGCGTATGTCTTCAATTAACTCTCTGTCCACCTCTTCCTCTTGTGAGGGAGGTCTGTATATCACACCAATGCAAATAGATTTCTCTTTCCCTCTTTCTAGTTTAACCCACAATGCCTCCTCTCTCCCTTTTAAGCTCTGTAATTCCAAAGCTTTAATAGTAGTTTTTACATATAGTGCCACTCCTCCTCCCCTTCTTCCTACCCTGTCCTTTCTGAATAAAGTATAGCCAGGTATAGTTACATCCCAGTCATGGTTTTCTGTGAACCATGTTTCTGTAACTGCCACTAAATCCAAGTCAGCAACTCCCACCAAAGCTTCAACTTCAGGGATCTTATTTCCCATGCTACGGGCATTAATACACACTGCTTTCCATGTGTTACCCCTGTTACCCATTTCCATAAAGGTATTTAATGTATTACCTACCTGGGGGCTTTCACTTACCTGGGTGCTTTCTTCACCCATCCCCAACGAATCTAGTTTAAAGCCCTCTTCAGTAGATTAGCCAGTCTACTACCAAAGATGCATTGACCTTTCTTGGACAGATGGATGCCATCTCTGCTCTGCAACCCTTGGAACAGCATCCCATGGTCTAGGACAGTGTTTTTCAACCTTTTTTGTGCAAAGGCACACTTTTTTCATGAAAAAAATCACGAGGCACACCACCATTAGAAAATGTTAAAAAAATTTACCTCTGTGCCTATATTGACTATATATAAAGTAATCCTCTTGAATAGGAATCAAACACTCACACCAACCCCCCTCCACTGCTGGTTCACACCAACCCCCCTCCCCTGCTGGTTCACTCACACCACCCCCCCCCCTCCACTGCTGGTTCACTCACCCACCCCCCTGTCACTTACTCACCCCTCCTGCTGGGTCACTCACTCACTTACCCCCCCTCCCCTGTTGGTTCACTCACACCATCACCCCCCCCCCTTGCTGGTTCACTCACACCACCCCCCCTCCACTGCTGGTTCACTCACACTCCGCCCCCCCTTGCTGGTTCACTCACACTCCCCCCCCCCCTTGCTGGTTCACTCACACACACACACACACCCTCTGCCTAAGCCGCTGCTTCTGCTTTGTACAGAGCAGCGGCTGTACTACACTTACATTGAAAAGTAAAGAGAAACTGTGTCAGGAGCCCTCCGGTCATCGCAGAGCCCGAGGAAGTGATGTCATGGGGGCAGGCTCCTCACAGGCTGTCTTTCCTTTTCAAATTAACTTTATTGCAGCTAAAGTTAATTTGAAAAGGAAAGACAGCCTGTGAGGAGCCCGCCCCCATGACATCACTTCCTCGGGCTCTGCATGATCGGAGGGCTCCTGACACAGTTTCTCTTTACTTTTCAATGTAAGTGTAGTGCAGCCGCTGCTCTGTACAAAGCAGAACCAGCGGCTGCACTGCTATAGGGAATCGCGATCGCGTTCGCGCCGCGGACTTCGGCACAAAAGCCGGTTTTTTGCTCTGGCCGCTCCCGATCTTGCGGCCAGAGCAAAAAACCGGCTTTTCAATGGCCGGTTTTACAACTCTGCTGGCAGCCGGCCTGGCCATGGAAAAACCGGCCAGGCCGGCTGAAAACCGGCCGGTTGGCAACCCTAATTTGTGAGCCGAGGCCACATGTTACGGATGAAATTGGAATTTTTCCCACGGCACACCAGACAATATCTCACAGTGGTTGAAAAACGCTGGTCTAGGAAACCAAAACGCTCTCGAAGACACCATCCACGCAGCCATGCATTCATCTCCAGGATGCGAGCCTCTCTGCCTTGGCCTTTACCCTCAATAGGGAGGATTGAAGAGAACACCACCTGTGCACCTACCTGCTTCACCCTCTGTCCCAGAGCCATGAAGTCACTTTTGATACGTTCCGAGGTATACCTGGCAGTATCATTTGTTCCAACATGGATTAGCAACATTGGGTAATAGTCAGTGGGCTTGATGAGTCTCGGCAAACTCTCCGTAACATCTTGGATCTTGGCACCAGGCAGACAGCATACCTCTCTGGACATCAAGTCTGGTCGGCAGATGGACGCCTCAGTACCCCTCAGAAGAGAGTCTCCAACAACCACTACCCTTCGTTTCCTTCTGGTCACTGATTCCGCAACTATGGGGTACTTGAACTCTGGTTCTTCCCTTTCCAGGGATGCTTTCACCTCCTCCACTTCCAGGGCTGCATAATGGTTCTTCAATTCAAGGGCTGGAGAAGTTGGATTGGTGATTTTGCAGGCTCTGGTGACTTTTGTCCAACCATCGACATTCTGTTGGCAGCCATCTTCTCCTGTGCTGGAGAGCCTGGTTGCTGCAAGAAGCATCTCATCAATGTACTTCTCACTGTCTTGAATGCTTGAATTCTTGCATTGAGCGTCGCATATACAATTTTTTTCACTGTTGGTGAGGGGTCTTATGTGTGCACTAAGTGCAAGGAGCTCTTTGCTCTCAGGGAACAAGTCCAATCTCTAGACTCTAGAGTAGCAGACCTGGAGAAGCTAACAAAGACAGTGAGGTATATAGACGAGATCTACAGGGACATAGTACTGAAGTCCCACATCCAGCCTAGCAGCTTCTCTGTTGCCATGGAGAAGAGAGGTCACGTGAAAAGAGAGCATCACCTTTGTGTGTCAGGAAGTGATTCTGTAGCTAGAACCTGTCCTCCAGGTGAAGTAAAACCCTCTTTGCACTGAGGAGGATTCTCCAGGCCAGGGAAATGTGCCCATAAAGGAAGAGTTAGGATGGCCATTATAGTTGGTGATTCAATTATTAGGCATGTAGATAGCTGGATGGCTGGTGGATGTAAGGATCGCCTGATAACATGCCTGCCTGGTGCAAAGGTAGCGGATCTCATGCACCACCTAGACAAGGTTTTAGATATTGCTGGGGAGGAACCTGCTGTCTTGGTACATGTTGGTACCAATGACATAGGAAAATGTAGGAGGGAAGCTTTGGAGGCCACATTTAAGCTTTTAGGTAGGAAGTTGAAATCCAGAACTTTCAGGGTAGCATTGTCCAAAATGCTTCCTGTTCCACATGCAGGACACAAAAGACAGGCAGAGCTTTGGAGTCTCAATGCGTGGATGAGACAATGGTACAAGAAATATGATTTGGATTTGTTAGGAACCGAGCAACATTCTGGAGAACGGAGGGGCTTTTCGAAAAGGATGGACTCCACCTTAACTGGGATGGAACCAGGCTGCTGGCATTAACCTCTAAAAAGTAGATAGAGCAGCTTTCCTTGAAAGATGCTAGCAAAAGAGGGAAGTTAGAGCATCCCATTAGAGAGGTTCCAATAAGGATAAAAGTAACCCAAATGCTCTTAAATACAGAAAAGACAAAGATGAAAGATTACATATTACAAGATTACAAATTACCCCTATCAACTGATAACCAGATTAATATAAATAAAATACAACCTCTAAAATGCCTATACGCAAATGACAAAAGTCTAAGAAATAAAATGGGAGAGTTAGAATATATAGCAGTAAATGACAGGTTAGATATAATTGGCATCTCAGAGACCTGATGGAAGGAGGACAACCAATGGGACACTGATACCTGGGTACAAAACTATATCGCAATGATATGATAGATCAAACTGGTAGAGGGGTTGCGCTCTGTGTTAGAAAGGGCATTGAGTCACATAGGATTAAAGTTTTGCAGGAAACAAAATACTCTGTAGAATCTCTATGGATCAAAATTCCAAGTACAAATGGGAAGTCGATGGCAATGGGGGTGTACTACTGAACACCTGGTCAGAATAATGAAATGTGAAAAAAAAATCAGGGAATCTAACAAAGGTTACAATACAGTAATAATGGGTGAGTTCAATTATCCTGGTATCGACTGGGTCAATATCACAGCAGGACATGCCAGGGAGATAAACTTTCTAGATCAAATAAATGACTGCTTCTTGGAGCAGCTGGTTCATGAACCGACAGGAGGGGAAGCTATTCTGGACATAGTCCTTGGTGGAACAGATGATCTAATGCAAGAAATAAGGGTGTTGGGGCCACTTGACAATAGTGAACATAGCATGATCACATTTGATTTAATAAATGGAAGGAGGATGGCAAAGAAATTCACAGTAGTACCATTTAACTTAGCCAAGGAAAGTCTTGTCTTACTAATCTGGGGGGGTTTTTTGAAGGTGTGAATAAACAGATAGAAAAAGGTGAGCCAGTCGATATAGTGCATCTGTAAAACCTAACGTTTGTTCATTATGGTTCGTTGTTCCATGTAAACCGCGCTGATACTAAATAGTGCGGTATATAAGAAACTAAAATAAATAAATAAATCTGGATTTTCAGAAAGCCTTTGACAATGTCCTTCATGAGAGACTCTTGGCGAAATTAAAAAGTCATGGGATGGGAGGCAGCGTGGCTTGAACATAAGCACAAGGTTCACTATTCTGTTTCCATTTCCATATGAATGAGCTCTTATGCCAGCTAAACATGGGCTTGGTCCATGTGTTAAATCTCTGTAGAATCTCTATAAGGCTTCATCTCTGGCCCTTTTCAAATCCAGGCTGAAAACTCACCTCTTCGAGGCTGCTTTTGGATCCTGATCCACTTAGTCTCCTGTGTTTCCTCAACATTCGCTTAGCTATATCCATGCCCTCAGCTATTGTGTTGTCTGTCTTGACTAGATTGTAAACTCAGTTAAGCAGGACCATCATTTACATGTGTCTGTACAGCACTGCGTATGCCTTGTAGTGCTATACAAATGAGAAGTAGTAGTAGTAGTAGTGTACTATTCTGAATCAGGAACTGGTTAAAAGATAGAAAGCAAAGAGTAGGGCTAAATGGCCAATTTTCTCAATGGAGAAAGGTGAATAGTGGAGTACTCCAGGGATCTGTGCTGGGTTCGATGCTTTTTAACATTCATTAATGAACTGGAAATTGGAACAACAAGTGAAGTGATCAAATTTGCAGATGACACAAAAATTATTCAAAGTTTTTAAAACATGAGAAGATTATGAAAAATTGCAAGAAGGCCTTGAAAAATTGGAAGACTGGGCATCCAAATGGCAGATGAAATTTAATGTGGACAAGTGCAAAGTTATGCACCTAGGGAAGAACAACCCAAACTATGGTTCCACGATGCAAGGTTCCACATTAGGAACCACCACCCAGGAAAAGGATTTAGGCGTCATCATGGATAATACGTTGAAAACATCTGCCCAGTGTGCAGCGGCGGCCAAGAGAGCAAATAGAATGCTTGGAATCATAAGGAAAGGGATGGAGAAAAAAAACAAGGATATTCTAATGCCTCTGTAGCATTTCATGGTGTGACTGCACCTTGAATATGGTGTGCAATTCTGGTCACCATATATTAAAAGGATATAGCTGAATTAGAAAAGGTACAGAGAAAAGCCACGAAAATGGGTAAAGGGGATGGAACGATATGCCTTTGAGGAAAGGCTTAAAAGATTAGGGCTGTTCAACTTGGAAAAGAGATGACTGAGTGGAGATATGATAGAGGTCTTTTTTTTTTTTTTAAAGTTTATTTAATATTTTCAACACCAACAAACCACACTCCAACATAATGACATATAACAACAGCGAAAACGTCCCCCTCTCCTCCTCCTCCCTTCCCTTCCCCTCATCAGCAACAGCCCCAACTACCTCCTTCCCCATCCCTCCCCCCTCCCTTTCCCTCCCTCTCCCGTCTCCTCAGGGGTTCGACATAACCACATCTAATACACAGTGTCTGTCTGGCCAATTGTCAACCTATCTCACAGGCATACCTTTGCCCGTGCAGCAAACTCATCTTGACTCTTCCATTTTTTATCCTTCCCCTTGCTGCCACCGACGCTCCCACCTAACTCAATTCGTAGCTCTTCAGGCAATTTTTGCCTATTTCTCCTTTCTTGTTCTTTCTCATACCCCACATATAAACATACTAAGTTCCACCACTGATTCACACACAGTTTTGAGGAGTCTTTCCAGCAATTCAATATCAGTTTGAGAGCCACGGCCAGCATAAAATCATACAGAAAAACCTTATCCTTGATAATCCTGATACTATCATCCTGGGATCGCAATATTATTGCCTTCCAGGACATCCCTGCCTGGAAGTCAAGGACTGTCTGCATCCTGTCCCATACTGCCTGCCAGTACAACTGAACGTGAGGACAATCATACATCATGTGTTTCAGGCTCCCTGGGGAGAGACCACAGGACCAACACTTGTTGCCTTGACTTTTGTCCCATTTGCTGAGCCTTGCAGGTGTTATAAAAGCTCTATGCATTAAAAAGAAGAGAGTCTGCAATAACGAGGCCCCTTTTGCTACCCTATTTACAGATCCCCATATTTCCTCCCATGCCTTTTGAGATACAGAAGTCTCCAAATCATACTCCCAAGTTTTTTCAAGGTCCTCTAGCCCCGGGAAGTTCCCATCCCTCAACAACGCATATATGCTGGAAGATGCACCCCTCATTCCCGCATGCTGCTCCACCAAAGCTTGAAGCTTCCATTCAGACTCTATTTTCCCCACCTCTATCCCAGCCCGGGTCAAGCAATGCTTTAACTGCATCCATCGATAATGCTGATTTGCGGGTAACGCATATTCGTGCTGCAACTCAGCAAAGCTCTTCCATCTCTGAGACCTCGTCAGTTGCCCAATTGACCAGATGCCTTTCTTCTGCCAATCCTTCCAATTTACAACTTTATGTCCAATTTTAAATCGCGGATTGTGCCAAATAGGCAACATACCCGGCCACGAACCCATCTCCATATCCACCTGATCTAACTCGTAAAAGGACTCCTGCGTATCACGCACTATCTTACCGGCCTGGTGGGATTCTGAAAGCTTCATACCAAGCAGCCTTTCTATTGGAATGGGGGCAACTAAGCGTTCCTCTACTGCCAGCCAAACCGGCTTTTCCCCCTTGCAGTCTGGGACTACCCACAACGCTCCTTGCTTGATTCGGAAAGCATGGTAATACTTTTGGAAATCTGGGAACTGAACCCCTCCCCTACATTTTTTTGCTTTCAATTTCCTACTAGCTATCCGAGGCGTCTTATTCTGCCACAAGAACCTTATTAACTGGCGCTCAATCGATTGGTAAAATTTCACCGGGAATTGCACCGGAAGCATTTCAAGCAGGTAATTTACCTTTGGCACCAACACCATCTTAATTGACTCTAACCTGCCCCATCAAGACAGGTGCAGGGGCGACCAACTCTCCTTAAATGTTTTAACCAGATCTTCTATAACCTTAATATTAAGATGGACAGTCTCCTTCAACTCATTACTAAACCTCACCCCCAGATACTTGACATCATTTGGCGTCCAGACAAAAGAATGAGGCTGTATTGACGCTTTACATGTTCTCCTATTCATGGGAAAAGCCACCGATTTCGACCAATTGATTTTATACCCCGACAAACTAGAATATCTGTCAATTAGGTCTAATATTCCCCCTATTGACTGAGGCTGAGCAAAGAGGAGGAGATCATCCGCAAAAGCAGACACTTTGACTTCCAAGTCTCTTATCTGAATCCCCCTGATTTCCTGTGCCTGCCGAATCAACAAGAGCAGTGGCTCCAATGCTATGTTAAAAAGCAGTGGAGAGAGCGAGCACCCCTGCCTCGATCCCCGATGTAAGGAAAGGGGAGTTTAGGTCACCCCGTTGACCAAAATTCGGGTAGTGGGGTTGGAATAAAATATCTGAATATACCGGAGGAATTTCTCTCCGAATCCGAACCACTGTAGCGTTAATGCCAAAAAACTCCACTCCAGCCGATCAAAAGCCTTTTCTGCATCAAGCGACAGGCCCACCACAGGTTCCTCCCTAGACTCCTACACCGAAAATAAGTTGAGCAGCAAGCGTGCATTATCTGAGGTTGCTCGTCCAGTGATGAACCCACACTGGTCCACGTGGATCAACTCAGGCACAACCTTCGCCATTCTGCGAGCCAAAATAGTAGAGAAAATCTTGTAGTCAGCATTTAGCAGCGATATAGGTCTATAGTTCCCTACCTTTGTTGCATCTCTCCCTGGTTTACTTAAAACAACTATCACCGCCTCGCTAAAGGAGCCTGTATCTGGCATTTGAGCTTCCAAGCACGCAAAAAACTCTAACAAATATGGGGCTAAATCTAGCATAAAAGCCTGGTAAAACTCCATAGGGATCCCGTGTGGACCAGCGGCTTTCCCTTTGGGTGCCGATTTCAATACATCCAAAATCTCCTTAGTTGAAATATCCCTGTCTAAATTATCCTTCTGCTGCCCTGACACATAGGGATGATCCACTTGCTCCAATAATGCCGCAAAGGCTTCCATACTGGTTTGCCGCTCAGAAGTATATAACAGCTCATAAAACCTACAAAATTCTTCTACAATGTCCACGTTCCCTACAACCGCTTCCTGATCCCCTCTAATGATAACCTGCACATTGGTTTTCCCTGCTCGAGGCTTCAAGGTATTTGCTAGTAATCTGCCTCCCTTGTTGCTTTCTAAATAACAGCCTGCCTTCTGATGGGACAAAATTTGCAACGCCTCTTCACTTAATATTTGATTATACTGATATCGAAGGCGTTGAAGTCTAAGCAAGATTTCTGCCTCTGCTCTACGAACCAACAATCTTTCCCCCGCCTTAATTTGCAAGTCTAGTGCATCTAACCTTGCTTTCTTCTCTCTGTTTAACTTGATACTATAACTTGTTATTTTAGCCCTTCAAAAGGCTTTAAACCCCTCCCACCACATCCACCCCTTGGTGTCCTTTGAAAAATTTGCCCCAAAATATTCCTGGATTCCCTGCCTCATATACTCTCGGAATTCTTTGTCTTCTAACAAGGTTCGTCTAAAGACAAAACCTGGCGTTGACGGTTGCTCTGCCTCAACACTAAGGATAAGCAATACCGCCGCATGATCTGAGATGTGTGAGGCAGTTATGTCAACCCTTTCCACTGCTATTGATAACGTCTGAGATATCAAATAAAAATCAATCCGAGAATGGGACTGGTGGGGTAGAGAGAAAAAGGAATACTCTCTCTCTTTAGGGTGCTTCAGCCTCCAAATATCAACCAGGCCTGCCTCTTTCATAACCTCAAGGAGAACCAAAAAAGCCCGCTGGTATCTATGCCGACGGTTGCTCTGGAATGTTTTTCTGGAATGCTCCCATGTGACATGGATGTGTCTGAAGATGTTTACATAGCCGGCTTTGTAAAATGATTTCGGTGGCATTTTTGGGATGTCCAACAACTCCCAAATAGTGCTTCTAATATGACCACCTTAGCCTCCCCAATCTTGTTATACTGGGCGCCTATGAGCTCACACCTCTCATGCTCCCCACCCTTACCCCACCTTCCTCAAACAACCCCCCCCCCCCATGTTCCTCACCCTTATTCATATCTTCTCTCTTTCCCCTTTCAAAACTCTCCCTTTATTTCTAAAACTCACTCTTTCTTCAGAGTTGGCAGAAGGAAAAAGAGTGTAGGGGAGTTTCTTCAGGCCATCTCTTTCTTTAAAGCCAGCAATTGCAGTGATCGTGGCCACAGGGGAGGAGCAAGACCAAATATTTCTGGACCAGGCAGTGGTCATGGCTAACGAGGAGGGAGCAGGACGCACTGCAGCTTTTCCAGCCCAGGCTGGTAGCAGCAGTAATCAAGGTGGAAGCACAGGTAGGTTCATGACGCAGTGGCACTGATTGCCCGTGGGAGGGGGAAAAAGGAATGCAGCATTTCGAACTTGGGTTGGTGGCAACAATGATCAATCGGGATGGGGAAAGCAGAATTAGGAAGCAGTTATGGGACTCCCTGCTTTGACATCTCCCCAGCCTGCAGGCTCAGGCAGTTTTTAGGAAAGCGTGGGCTTGCTGTCCATGCCAAATTTTTGGTGACTCACCTCCCAGCTCTTTGTGACACACCAGTGTGTCCCAACATACTAGTTGAGAACTGCTGACATACTATAGAGGAAAGCTATGTGATTGTCCTCGTAGCACGTTTCATGCATTTCACACACACTAAAGCAGAGGTAATTGCATATTTCTCAGTTTCAGCTTGCCTTCAAAAACAGGCACAGAGGCCTACTTACCTAGGTGCAGTAGAAGAGCAAGTTGCTGCAGAAAACTTAATGTGGGATTCACTAACCCACAGTACCTCAGAATCAGGAAGGCAATTTTCAAAGTCATTTGCCTGTGTAAATAGTAATTTATCTCGGTAAACTGCCCTGTGTGAAAATTGCCTTGCCGTTATCTAGCTAAAATTGCACATGGGCTCCAATAGCATATCTACTTTTAGCTAGGTTAAAAAGACACATTCCTGGGATATGCTTAGGATAGGCAAGGAAACCAACATGCATTTAAGAGATTTTAAAAACTGCATGTACTATTTTACCTCCTTTAGTCGCCCACGCAAATAACAGGTACAAAATCTGTAGGCACACGTGGAGACAAATTCTACAATATCCACATCCTGCCAGCAGAAATGTCAAAAGTGAAAATGAGCACATAATATACCTGATTCTGAAACCGCAACTATAGACATGCACATGGTCCCGGAATCAGGGAGATATATGTTTCTGGCATGGCACGAATAACACATCTGTGGAATCACGGGCCCTTGCTACTATAATGGGACATAGGTAAACACATCAAATGGCCTGTACGTCCCCGTGCTCACCGTATTCTGAAAAGATAGACATTTGTGATGCTTCCCATCTCTGTGCCGTCACACCTCCGCAGGCAAAATGTACATCTTCTCAGCTGATGCTCACACAGTGTTGTGCTCATGGAAACAACACATTAAGACTGATGAAACAGATAAGGTCATGCAACCCAGACTATATATACTACTTCTGTTGCATGCCCCTAACACTACAGGGTTATCAAAGGGCACCAAAGCTATTGCAAAAGCAAGTGGAAAGTGAGATGTTCTTCTTGACAGACCCTGCAGCAAATCATACATGGCATTTGATGAACACCTTAGTTAATCTTTCAGTGGTCATCACTGAAAATAGTATTTGCAATGCCAAGAATGGGCCAGAAAGAACTGAACTGGGTCTGTATAACTACATGTCCAAACATATCCCTGTCATTCGTAGGAAACCATCAGGATGAGAACATGCAACAGTGCAAACAACAGATGCCCAAAGGCACCATCATATGTCCTGACAAATGTGCACAATGTTAGAGACCTCTGGTAGTGCTTTGGGATATGTATTAGTGCTGTTTGCACTGCAGCATGCCCCCACTCCAAGGGTCTCCCACCATTGACAAGGACATGCCCTGCTATATTGCTGCAGAGCAGCTGAACAGAAGTTACTGCCCATTCACACTGGCACCTGGTGATGCTGCGGTCAGCCCTATGGTCCAGGTGCTGACCAGGCATACATGTCCCCCATTGTTGTAGATCAGCACACCAGGCATTTCTTGTTTCCCATCAGCCCTGGTGGGCTTAACAGAGCCACGAGAAAGGGAAACTCTCCCTTCGCGGCTCTGAAAAGCCCGCGCTGAGGGAACTAATTCAGGGAGAACTCTGCTGGGCAGGCAGGGGGGGGCGCTGCTGTGGCTACAGGACACTTAATTCTGCTGCTGCCATGGCGGCAGCAGCAGCAGCCAGTTTTTTTGGTTTTTAAATTTCACTGGGCAGATGAGGGGGTTAGGACTGGAAGTGGGCTGAGGGGGGCTAGGACTGGTAATGGGTTATGGGGGGGCTAAGACTGAAAATGGGGTGATGGGGGGGTTAGGACTGGTAATGGGTTATGTGGGGCTTGAACTGCGAATAGCTGATGGGGAGGGGGGCTTGGAATGGAAATGGGCTGTGAGGGGAGGGAGCTAGGACAGGAAATGGGCTGATGGAGGGGCTAGGATAGGACTAGAAATGGGCTGTTGGAGGGTGCTAAGATTGCAAATGGGCTGTGGTGAGGGCCTGGATTGAAATGGACTCATGGAGGGGATAGAACTGGAAGTAGGCTCATGGGGGCTTGGATTGGAAATGGGCTGAGTGGAGGGGAGTTAGGATTTGACATGGGCTGATGGTGGGGCTAGAAAAGGACTAGAAATGGGCTGATGGGGGGCTGGGATTTGGAAATGAGCTGATGGAGCGACTCGGGTAGGACTGGAAATGGATGGGGGAGATAGGACTGGTAATGAGCTGATAGTGGGGCTAGGATAGGATTGAAAATGGGCTGATGGGGGGCTAGGACTGGAAATGGGCTGATGCGGGGACTAGGACTGGAAATGGGCTGATGCGGGGACTAGAAAGGAGCGGATGCTGGGTGAGGCTGGAACTAGAAGGGAGCTGATGTTGGGGGAGGATTAGAATGGGATGGGGCTGGGAGAGTGAAATGGAGAGGGGAAAAATATTTTGTGTGGGAGGGAAGAAAAATCTACAATTGGCCGGGTATTGGGAGAGTAAGTGGGGATTGAGGATGGAGGGGTAAAATTTGAGTGGATGAAATAGGAATGAGGAAAGAGCAAAAGGAGAAAGATTAGTATGTTAAAGCAGATGTAGAGAGAGAATGGAAAAAACCTAGAAGAGAGAAGAAAGGACAAAATGGACAGCAGACGATGGAGAGTTAGCAGAAGACATGAAGAAACCAGAAGAAAGTGGCTGGAGCAATTGCAACTGAAAAAAAAATGCACAAAAGGTAGAAAAATATCTCTTTATTTTGAATTTATTAACTGGAATATGTCAGCTCTGGGAAATGTGCATCATTAACGTCTGTGCTTTGTTTAGTACAAGAGGAAACTAATTTCTAGTTTTATTTCTACAGTGGTGTTGTACATTCCAAGTTTTTCTTTTGGCGTTCCCAATTTAATTGTCTTTCTGTTTCTAAATTGTAATTCCTTGTTTGGTGATGGTCTATGTTCAGCATGTGCAACTGAGCTGAGGTATTCTGTTTATGTAATTCCTATTTGGCATTGCCACTTGTTCTCTTTCCCCAGTAGGTCTCTGAAATGTATTGGTTTAATATTTGCAGTGTTGCCTTTTGATAGGTAGAGTATGGTGCTTTGTGAGTCCTGGTAGTGCTGTTACGATACGGTGAGTTTGCTATGGTTTCTAAATGCACACCAACCACCCTAGGTTTGGTAATAAATCAATACCAACAATAGATAATCACCAAACAAAACCCTCCAAAACCAAAAAACAATTTATTTTTGTCGGAAGTTGCCGAGGGAGGCCAGAGTTTTTGTCTAACCCCACCAGACGGCTGCCTCCATTTTATTCAAAAGTATAAACTTTCCCAAAAGACTTAGCTCATTATAAGGGCTTCATTAAAACTCCCTCAATGCGGTATCCAAAATTAAGCACGATGCGGTATCCAAAATTAAGCACGATGCGGTATCCAAAATTAAGCACGACATGCACATTTCGGGATCCTCTCCCTGTATCAAGTGCTGCTTCCATCAACTCATGTAAACCGCCATATTTCACCAAGCTCATATACTCGGCAGTTTTAAGGGGATTATCTTATTCATCATTGGCTAATATTATCCTTCACTCAACTATAGAACTCCAATCAGATGACGGGAAAACCCCACTGAGTCAGGGGAACTCCACCACATCACCAATGACATCAAAAGAGACTAGCCCAATCAATTTCTTTGTTGAGACCCAAAGGAATCACTGTATTTAGCTTGAATATCCAGCCCTGTTCCCGTTGTTGAAGTAATGCCCGACGATATGCTGTCCATACCAATTTCGTAGGATAGCCCCTTTGAAGTAGTCGTGTACCCAAATCCATTGCATGATATTTAAAATCCACAAGGGGTGAACAAAAATTGACCAAATGGAAGACCTTTATGTAGTGGTCCAGGTTGAAAACGCTGGTATTTAAGTAAACTATTACATTGTACACTCTTCCGATATAATGAAGTTCGAAAGCAGCCTTCTTCCTTAGAAATTAGCGTATCCAAAAATTCTATTTGACTTTCCTCAATATGTGCTGTAAATGTTAGATTTTAAATTATTCAACCAGGAGAGGAATTCTTGTAAGTCAGGACAGGTACCTTTCCACAAAAAAAATATATCATCTAAAAACCATTTCCAGAAGACAACACGTTCAAAATAAACTGACCCATATAAACATTTCTCTTCAAAATCGGCCATGTAAATGGTAGCAATAGAGGGTGCTGCCGATGCCCCCATTGCAATCCCAAAGATTTGTTGATAAAACTTCCCTTCAGATAAGAAGTAATTACGCATCAAAACAAGCTCAATGAATTCCAAGAGAAACTTCCGAGGGAGGCGGGAGGGTGCATATGCAAAGAGATTAAATAGCAAAGACAAAGCTTCAGTTTGGTTAATATTAATGTATAACGCGGTTACATCCAATGTAACCAATATAAAATCCCATGAAGGGAATTAATAGCCAGTATTTGTTGAATAAAATGTGTTGAATCTCTCACATATGATTTAACCAAAACCGCTTCTTTTTGTAAAAAGATGTCACAGAACTGTGACAAAGGCTCTAATACCGATCCTCAGCAGGACACTATTGGCCTCCCTGCACTTTTGGATATGTCGTAATTAAAAATTTATGTTCTTTCTTAGTTAGCCAGCCTTTATCCAACCCCGTGTCAACTAAAGATTTTATCCCACATTGAAGTTCAATAGTAGTGTCCTTTTCAAGATGTTTATACGTAAGTGAATCGGATAAATAATTGGAAGTTGATTGTACAACTATAGCTCTCCCTTTATCAGCTTTGCGTATAGTTATCAATGGATCCTGTTTAAGTTGTTTCAATTAATCCCATCCTTTTTTATCAAGGTTAGTCTATTTCAATCGCACTCCCTTTTCCATGTTTTCAAGATTTCTCATTACCAAACTCTGAAAGGTAGCAATTAGAGGATAAGGCACATCAGGTGGCAACCATTTTGATACTGAAAAAACCACAGAATCAACAGGGGCATTAGTCTTATCCGAAAAATAATGGGTAATACGTAACTTATGGAAAAGGTTTTGTAGATGTATACGCATATCAAAGGGATCATGTCTACTTGTAGGTACAAAGGACAGTCCTAAATTCAGTAAGGGTCCTGATACGGAGTCAAAGGATTTGCTGCAAGGTTCACCACTATTGATTCATTTGTCGCCGAGATCGTTGACGTGTCACTGGTGGGTCTCATCCTTCTGCTTTGTAATCCCGCCGGGTCCGTTCACCTTGGTCTGTCCCCGCCGAAAATCCTGAGACATTTTTGAATTAGATGTTCTTGATGTATCCGAGGCCCCACCGCTATCATCCATATCTTCAGAAGAAAAGTTGAAAGTGACACGTTTTTGTACAGCATCATCCGTTTGTTTATACATCCAATAGTAGACCTTGTCAGCTTCATAATCCGTCTTGTCTCTAGAGAACTTTTTCAATTTATAAGCCTTCAAATATTCAAAAAAACCTTTGATCTGTCGATCCATATCATCCATTTTTGATTGGTATAAATCTTCCTCAAAAACACTTTTCAGGCTAGTTTTAGCTTCCTCAATTTGCTTATTAACTATCTCCTCCTCCTGAATAGTTCTCTCCAAGATAAGTGCAATCAGATCAAAACAGCACTTGTTAGATATCTGATTCCATTTCAGCACAAATTCAGTGTCAGTGACAAACATCTTTGGAGTTCTTGTCATTCTTAAACCCCATGGGATAATTTGTGTCTTCAAATATTGGGTCATAGACGCTCCATGGAGTTGTATCCTAATCAACTGTTTCCAAAGTGCTATCCTACAAAAGTGGTATGGACAGCATATCGTCGGGCATTACATATGCATCGTGAATGGCTGTTGGATGATAACTTGAGAGGTGGGAGAACTGAGGAGACCCCAGAAGCCTTTGTTGGAGTCCTACCATATATGAGTCTTAGTACAAAAGTGGTTGGAATACTGAAGAAACACTGGCATATCTTGGGGTTGTACTCATGTTTCAAAAAACCCCTTAGGATAGCATATTCTCGTGGGCCAAATTTAAAAGACTTGCTGGTCCGGTCTACAGCCTTGATAGATAGACCTCCTTTGCCACCCCTACAGAATCAGGGGCATACTCATTGTGAGTCGTGTGTATATTGCAATACAGCATTGACTGGCAGAGAATGGACACATCCAAAAACAGGACAGACAATTTATCGTAGATGGGAAACTGATTGTAGTTCCTCTTTTGTAGTGTATATCTTACAATGTCCCTGTTCTCTCTTATATGTAGGCAGGACTACTCGGGTGATAAAAAGCTGTTTGAGTGAACATGCGTCTCGAGTTCGTCAAAGGTTATTGTCTGCCCCGATCGTCGAACACTGTATAATGCATAATCATGATTTTGCTGAATTTCAATGGTCGGTAATTGATCACATCCCCCCAGATCCTGGGGGAGGGGGGGTTATCGAACTTCCTTACTTCAATGACGGGAACAGGGCTGGATATTCAAGCTAAATACGGTGATTCCTTTGGGTCTCAACAAAGAAATTGATTGGGCTAGTCTCTTTTGATGTCATTGGTGACGTAGTGGAGTTCCTCTGACTCAGTGGGGTTTTCCCGCCATCTGATTGGAGTTCTATAGTTGAGTGAAGGATAATATTAGCCAATGATGAATAAGATAATCTCTTTAAAACTGCCGAGTATATGAGCTTGGTGAAATATGGCGGTTTACACGAGTTGAAGGAAGCAGCACTTGATACAGGGAGAGGGTCCCGAAACGTGCACGTTGTGCTTAATTTTGAATACCGCATGGTGTTTAATTTTGGATACCGCATCAAGGGAGTTTTAATGAAGCCCTTATCACTGGTCAACACATTTTTACAAAAGTCATGTTACTGAAATAAAAATAGTCATTTCTTATCAATTTTTATATGCTGAACACGAATATGACAGTGAAATTGCAAAGTTGGCTCTAGTTTTTTTGTGATCTACAAGAATTAATGTTTACATCACAAAATGCATGTCAATAGTAAATATAATAGGCCTTCGGTTAATACCTGTAAAAAAACAAGTCATAGACTACTTCTTCAATTTTTTCGCCTGTACAGCTGTTCGGGAGCTTCTCTAGGGAGTGTCCAGCAGTAGTCAGCCAGCATTGTAGTGGACCATTTTCCCTGATATCTTTGCTCCATCGTTGCGATATCCTGGTGAAAACATTCGCCCTGTTCATCACTAACCATACCACAGTTGTCAGGAAAGAAATTGAGATGGGAATCAAGGAAATGGATCTTTAGAGACATATTGCAGCCAGGTTTCTGATACTGCATCAGCATGTCTTCTACTAGTTCCTTGTAGTTTTCTGCCCTAACATTCCTGAGAAAGTTTGTTGACACTAGGCGAAAAGCATTCCTTGCTTGTTTCGCATCACCCTGCAGCAAGTTGTTGAACCGGTCATCTTTGAAGAGCTCTTAAATCTGAGGACCCTTAAAAACTCCCTCTTTAATCTTTGCTTTGCTGAGTCGAGGGAATCTTTCATGCAGGTATCGGAAAGCTGGCAAAGTGCGGTCCATGGCTTTCACAAAGTTTTTCATCCAGGGCCGGCCCGTCCATTGAGCAAGAATGTTTTTTGCACAGAGCCCCGCGTTTCAGGGGGCCCCGCGCAAAAAACATCTTGCATCAGCGATCAGCCCAGCTAGATAGTAAAAAAAACAAACCCGCTGCCGCCGTGGCAGCGGCAGAATCAAGCACCCCGCGGGGCCCCCCTGCCCTGCAGTCCTCCCCTTTCAGCATCAGCTCCCTCAGCGTCGGCTGCCAGAGCCGTGAAGGGAGAGCTTCTCCTCTCGTGGCTCTGTTAATCCCGCTGCGGGGCTGATGGGAAATCCCATCTGAAAAGCACGCGCTTTGGGAGCTGAGGCTGAAAGGAGAACTCTTCAGGGCAGGGGGGGCCCCGCGGGGTGCTTGATTCTGCCACTGCCACGGCGGCAGCGGCAGCGGCAACAGCAGCCGGTCTGTGTTTTTTTATTATCTAGCTGGGCTGATGGGGGTTAAGACTGGTAATGGGCTATGTGGGGAGGAGGCTAAGACTGGAAGTGGGCTGATGGGGGGGTTAGGACTGGTAATGGGCTATGGGGGGTTAGGACTGGTAATGGGGTTATGGGGGGGTTAGGACTGGACGTGGGCTGATGGAGGGTTAGGACTGGTAATGGGCTATGGTGGTGGGGGCTAAGACTGGAAATGGGCTGATGGGGGTTAGGATTGGTAATGGGCTATGGGGGGGCTAAGACTGAAAATGGAGTGATGGGGGTTAGGACTGGAAGTGGGCTGATGGGGGGATTTGGACTGGTAATGGGCTATAGGGGGCTAGGACTGGAAATGGGCTGATGGGGGGTGTTAGGACTGGTAATGGGCTATGTGGGGGGCTAGGACTGGTAATGGGTTATGTGGGGGGCTAGGACTAGAAATGGGCTTATGGAGGGTTAGCAATGGAAATGGGCTGATGGGAGGGCTAAGACTGGAAATGGGCTGATGGGGGGGTTAGGACTGGAAGTGGGCTGATGGGGGGTAGAACTGGTAATGGGCTGTGGGGGGTAAGACTGAAAATGGGGTGATGGGGGTTAGGACTGGAAGTGGGCTGATGGGGGGCTTAGGACTGGTAATGGTTTGTGGGGGGTTAGGACTGGTAATGGGCTATGGGGGGTCTAGGACTGGTAATGGGCTGGGGGGTTGCTAGGACTGGAAATGGGCTGAGTGGAAGGGGGGCTTGAACTGCAAATAGATGATGGGGACGGGGGCTTGGAATGGAAATGGGCTGAGAGGAAGGAGGCTTAAACTGCAAATAGCTGATGAGGAGGGGGCTTGGAATGGAAATGGGCTGTGAGGGGAGGGAGCTAGGACTGGAAATAGGCTGAGTGGGGGGCTAGGACAGGAAATGGGCTGATGGAGGGGCTAGGATAGGTTTGGAAATGGGCTGTTGGGGGGTGCTAAGATTGGAAATGGGCTGTAGTGGGGGCTTGAATTGAAATGGACTCATGGAGGGGCTAGAACTGGAAGTAGGCTCATGGGGGGGGCTTGGATTGGAAATAGGCTGAGTGGAGGGGAGCTAGGATTTGACATGGGCTGATGGTGAGGCTAGGAAGGACTAGAAATGGGCTGATGGGGGGGCTGGGATTGGAAATGAGCTGATGGTGGGGCTAGGATAGGATTGGAAATGGGCTGATGGGGGCTAGGACTGGAAATGGGCTGATACAGGGACTAGAAGGGAGCGGATGCTTTGGTGGAGCTGGAACTAGAAAGGAGCTGATGTTGGGGGAGGATTAGAAATGGGATGGAGCTGGGAGAGTGAAATGGAGAGGGAAAAAATATATTGTGTGGGAGGGAAGACAAATCTACAATTGGCCGGATATTGGGAGAGTAAGTGGGGATTGAGGATGGAGGGGTAAAATTTGAGTGGATGAAATAGGAATGAGGAAAGAGCAAAAGGAGAAAGATTAGTACGTTAAAGCAGATGTAGAGAGAGGATGGAAAAAAACTAGAAGAGAGAAGAAAGGACAAATGGACAGCAGACGATGGAGAGTTAGGAGAAGACACGAAGAAACCAGAAGAAAGTAGCTGGAGCAATTGCAACTGAAAAAAAAATGCACAAAAGGCAGAAAAATACCTCTTTATTTTGAATTTATTAACTGGAATATGTCAGCTCTAGGAAATGTGCATCATTAACGTCTGCGCTTTGTTTAGTACAAGAGGAAATTAATTTATAGTTTTATTTCTACAGTGTTGTACATTCCAAGTTTGGCTTTTGGGGTTCCTAGTTTAATTATTGTCTTCCTGTTTCTAAATTGTGATTCCTTGTTTGGTGATGGTCTATGTTCTGCATGTATAACTGAGCTGAGGTATTCTGTTTATGTAATTCCTATTTGACATTGCCACTTGTTCTCTTTCCCCAGTAGGTCATGTATTGTTATTCTCTGAAATGTATTGGTTTAATATTTGCAGTGTTGACTTTGATAGGTAGGGTATGGTGCTTTGCGAGTCCTGGTAGTGCTCTTAGGATACGGCGGGTTTGTTATGGGTTCTAAATGGGCAGTGTTTGTAGTAGTTTCTAATGTGCCTGGCGGTTGGCACTGGATTATAGTAATGTAGAAATCTTTTAGTCTTTCTTTATCCATGCACTCATTAAGAGGCATGCTTACTAAAAGTTAGTGTATGGTAACATTATGCAAATGAGGCACCTTATGCAAATGAGGCCCCGCACTGAGTCTCTGCACATGGCCCCGCACCCCCCTTGGGCCGCCCCTGTTTTCATCAAACCTAGTTTGATGTGAAGGGGTGGTAGCAGGATTTTGTGAACCTCAACCGGAGCTGGGTGCTGGATATTCTTCTCTCCAACTGTTACGTTTTGTCTGCGATTCCATTCCTTCCGCAAGTAGTGACAATCCTTTGCTCGGCTATCCCACTCACATAAGAAACACACGTAATAATTTGTGTAAATGTATATAGTTTTCCCCAGTTCAAACCTAGTTCATACTTCCTGTTATCTGTAAACCTATTTCAGTTTTTCTGTCTAGGTAATTTATGTTCAATGTAAACCGCACTGATGATAAATAGCGCGGTATACAAAAACTGTTAAATAAATAAATGTATTTTATATATCCCTGCTGCAGTCCCATTAAAAGGGCAACTACCTTCAAGTCACTACAGAGGTGCCAACTGTATGTTTATGTTTATGTTTATTTATTTGATATACCGCCCTACTTTATCAATCAGAGCGGTTTACAATTCACAAACAATTAGAAACAGGCACAGGGCCAGAAAGGAGGAAAGGAAGTTACAATTGTTGATATAATAGAACGAGAGAAAAGATACAGGACTATACGTAGGGGACAGGATCAGACAAAAGGGGAGGGAAGGTCATAGGCCAAGGAAAAGAGGTGGGTTTTTAGGTCTCGCTTGAAGGTGGCGTGATGGGGTTCTAACCGGAGGGAGGTGGGGAGTGAATTCTAGAGTGTGGGGCTGATGAAAAAGAAAGCAGAGGAGCGAATGGATTGAAGGTGAGTGAGGGAGGGGGAAGGGAGATTAAGGCGGTTAAGGTGGAAGGAGCGGGAAGTGTGTCTGGGGGTGTGGAATGTAATAAGTTCTGCCACGTATTGTGGAGTACTAGTGTGAAGAGTCCTGTGAACTAGAGTAAGTATCTTAAACTGAGTGCGAAAGGAGTGGAAGTCAGTAGATATTTAAGTTATCATATGTCTCTTTCATGTGGACGGCATGCGCTACTGGAATAGATGGAAGACGGTTTCCATTGTTCAAAAGCACAGCCCTCAGACTCAGTTTCGAAGAGTCTATAAATAGTCTCCAGTCTTGTGGGTCATGAGTGATTTTTAAGGCATTCATGAGGCTTTCAATATCGGAACAGAATACCAGATTACTTTCCTTTCCGACTGCGTATAGTACACTGCTGACGTCAGATGGCTTCAGCAGCCGTCCGGCAGTAGTATTGCATTGCATCAGAAAATGATGCAATCAACTCTGGATGATGTGTGCATGCTGGTATTATGCAATGTGATGCAATATTACATCATTCAAGGCTTATTTGGGATGTTATTGATGTCCTACTGGATAAATTTACACGTTGAAACGTCAAAAATGAACTACATGCAATATCTTCAAAACGAGAGCCAATAAAATTTTTTTAATGTTATATTCGTGTTCAGCTCACCATGATACTACAGATTAGGGCCTTTTAAAGTCAGTAACGATTTCAATGTTGACCAGTGTAATGAACTAAGGGGTATGTTTACTAAACCTTCTTAATGTGCGCCCAGCGTTAGTGTGCAGGATGCCATATAAGGAGTGGGCGTTTCAGTTTAAAGTAGCAAAATGGGATTAGCGCGCGATAACGCGTGCTGCTGCCCACATTATCGGGCAAAGCGCCGCTAAGCGCGTTACCGCACGGTAATCTTAAGTAGGCACACAAACATAGAAACAGAAGGGTAGCACAATGGTTAATACACTGACTGGTGATACAGGGGTTATGAGTTCGATCCCCCAGTGTGCCTAATACATAAGGCTCCCTAAATATACTAAATCACCACAGCACCCTTCCCAAAATCTTTGAAATAAATTCACCTTTTTTTGTCGGATGGGGCCAAAGGAAGTTAGAACAAATCCTAACCACAGCAGATGGCACCATCCATTTTATTCATTAAACAAAGGCTGCAAAACAGCATAAAACGTCACTTATCTCCTGAAGAAATTTTCAATTTCGCTGCGATACATAATCCATTGAGAGTGAGGCACGACGTGCACGTTTCGGAGATGATTCCTGTATCAAGTGCAGCGCTCTTCACCATGTATCAACTGTCAAACAACGCCGAGTTCTCCACCCGGTTTAATCTCTGGAAGGATCCTCTGAGTGGCTACCCCAGCCATCAATCACAGCCATACTCCAATCAATCGGCAGGGAAAACCCCACAGTCCAGGGGAACGCTGCCGCATCATGGATTAGGTTCTCAAACGATACTCCCCCATTCAATCTCCTTATTTAGTCCAAGGGGGTCACAGTGTTTAGGCAAAAAATCCAAGATTGCTCACAGCGTTGCAATAAGGAAACATGATCACCCCCCCGAGGGTCCAAGGGGACGTGATCGATTATAGTCCAAGTCAGATGAGCAAACTCATGATTTTGTTGCAAACAATGATCTACGATAGGGGCAGAAGAAACCTGATTATGGACACGGGAGGCATGTTCACCCAGCCGTGTTCTCATAGCCCGAGAGGTCCGCCCGACATAGAGCAACAGGCAGGGACATTGTATAAGGTATACTACAAAGGCCGATGCACAATTAGTATACAATCAGGGTGAGAGTGATCTCTCAGCAGAACATGCTGTGGCCACCCTGTCTGTGCAGGTGGTTGCCGGGCACTACAATATCCCAGCCAGTGCCCTATGCCCTGTGCAGATGCATCCTGGCCAGGCCACCCTGTCCGGGCTATACCCATGGTACCTTGCTCCTCATTATGCACATTGGCAGGCCAATACTGGCAACAGTGCTGGCAGTGTGGGCTGTGGAGGGTGTTTGTAGCCACCACACACTGGATAGACAGACACACACTCCCACACCTATGCCAGCATTGTGCTACTATAGAGGTGTTTAGCAGCCCTGGCCACCACACCAGTCCTGGGCACAGTGCAGGCATGGATATGGTACGCAATACTGGTGGTGGCCATTCATCTCTATGGGACACGTTGCAAATCAGAGCAGAAAAACTTCTAAGTGCTGGCTTTATTCCATGTTTCTGCTGGTATAACAGAGGCATCTGCAGGATACACTCAGGACCTATCCTGAATACTCTTTATTCGTCTCCGTGGCTAGCCACGCCCTCATTCTGCCCCTCCCACGTTCTGCCCACATTCTAAGATCCCCGTTTTAGTGCCATGTACGTGTAGAATCATGTGGGTTTAGAATACAGTTCTAGATATTTTTGCGAGGAAAACATCTATCTCATATGTCCAGGCAGCCTATTTGCATTTCGGAATGACCCCCTTACTGTGCACATTGTGTGCTATATAATTTTCAAACCATGTATGTAATTTGGAAAATTTGCTTCAAAGTACATGTACCCACATTTGTTGCAGCTATTTGTGCAAATTAACTTCCCATAAAATGGCCCTCAAACTGTTTAAAAATGCTCTGAAATTTACTCAGCAAAATTATAAATATTTTCAACAAAAAAAACCCACACTTGAGGCTTTATTTTCCTGACAACTCTACAATCTGTTGATTAATTTCTCTGTTTTCTAGTCTGGTTTAAGTTCTGTAATTGGCAGCTAATTTTAAGAGAACTCTGAAAAATACGCTCCTGCCCATTCTTGAATTATCTTGATGTTTTTTAGATAATTTTAAACCTTAGGTTTAAACAAAGACAAGGATAAAAAATGTGGTAAACAGAAATATGAAAAATAGCAGATTCATTTCTTGCTTATATTCATCGGGTTGAGATCTCAGCACAGTCACCAGAATATACTCTTGGTAAATGCACCAATCATTTCCTAAATTGTTATATCAAACACATCTTACAACAGTTAAGCTACATGTATTGCACTCAGAATACTATGATGCTGAACGGAAAGCCTGTGACAAATGGGGCATATTTCTGACACATATAGCAGAGCTGCTCAAAGATCAAACAGAATTACAAAATTCATATTTGTCCTGATGCAGAGTATATTTAAAACTCAGATTCCTTTTCAGCCTGAAGTGTTACTTCTAAATTTATGGCCTCATTCCTTATTTTAAAATTCCTTGAAAAATTGATGTTACATTTCCTATCAGCTGCTAGAACAGCATTAGTTTAGGGAGGTAGTTAATAAGCTGCAGTAAAATATTGAGTTTTCCCAAGCTTAATTTACAGTGGGAGTCACTAATCTACGGTAACTCAGTTCTACAGGTTAGCAACTCCAGCCATATATAATTCAACTTGTGATCAACTTCGCGGTGTATCACACACTTACCTCCTAGAATGTTGGCTCCGCCTAGGAAGTGAACTCAGGACCTTTATACTTTCACTAGTCTCAGCTCGATGATGTGGCACACCCCAATTAGTCCTCTCTGAATGCATCCTAGGTTGATTATTTCTTGAAAATGCACCTCTGCTGATTGATTCCCTCCACTGATTTAACCCGGAGATCCCAGTCCACCCTGTCTTCAAATAGATCTTTCATGTAAGTCTCTCAGTGCTCTGTCAGTTGCTTATCTTCATTGTTGCCTTTTCTAGTCCTCTGCTAATAAAACTGTTCTGCCTGCCCTGACTAGTGTCTGTTCCTGGACCATGTTTATGCTGCTGCTTTGGATTTGGTTCTATACCTTGGTACATATCCTTCCTGCCCCTTATGGCATCTACCTTTCCTGCAAAGAATAGCTCAGGACTGTGCCTCAGGTTCAGGCAGCCTCTGAGTACTGGATGGCTCATTCCAAAGGTAAATTTTGTTGTTCTAGGTGAATGTGCCCTTCCTATGTTCCTGGTGTTCTCAAAGAGTGAACCCATCCATGGCACGGTGTTATTCATCTCTTCAGGAGCATCAAGTCACTAACGTATGGCTAGATACTCCCAGGAAGCCTCCTTAAGAAGGCCGGTGCTTAACAAATTTAAGGATGGACCTCCTCCCTCCTCCTCCTCCCAAAAAGACCTCTCCTGGATAACCCCCTTACTCAAAGGCACTGCTAGCCCCCTTGAAAAAAAACCACCTCCTAGAATAGACCCCCAGTTTTCCGGAAGGCTTCTCTTAGACTTCCTTCCACCAAAAAGACCTACTGGAGGGTTAGCTGGTGATCTACTGGATGGTTACCTGGTGTTTAGCAGAGGGAAGGAGCAATACCCAGTCACGTCTACTCTATTCGGATTGATTGATTTATTTAATTTATTTAAAAGGATTTATATACCGCTTTGTTCTGAAATCAAAGCGGATTACACTTCAAACAATCAAAAATCAGTGTCAATAGGGATAGGCATGCAGTGTTAACAGGGAGCGGAGGTGATGATTTCTTGGTGTGCTATTTACAGGATGAGCTATGTACAAGTGGTTATATACAGGGAGGGTAGGGGGTACATTGCGGGTTTTTGAAACAATAACTTAATATTAACTTATACATTGGAGGTCTTTCAAACAATAACTTAATTATACAAGGACATCAATTTTAAACAATGTTTTAGGTTCAAAACGGGGCCAGGTGATGCCTAGCAGTAGTCTGGCAATACCATTGCTATGAGTCAAGCTGCCATTTAAAATATTTTCACCCTTTTTACTCTAATTTGGCAGTTTGACCCCTAGTGGCTGTATCACAAGACTTCAGCAAGGGGTCACCCAGCATCATTCTGAACTGAAGCCAGACAAGGCAGGAGCAAGAGGAAAGCCCCCAACAGGTCCTAGGGGAGTATTCAGTGCAGTGGAGAGATCTGGAAGGAACCTTCAGGAGGGGGAGGGGTCCATTCTGGGGGGTAACAATGTCTTCCATCAGGGGGTTTGAGGAGAGGCCTTATTTGAGGCACCATAGTAATAGTAAGTGACTGCAGATAAAGACCAGCATAGAAACATAGGGCCCGATATTCAGCGCTGGCAGCTAGTGAGATTATAGTGGCTAGTCGCCGGTGCTGAACATTAAACCCAGATATTAAATGTCGAGGTCATATCCGGCCCCGGCATTGAATATCTGGGGTCGCCGGACAGCCTCCAACAGCACTGAAGCTAGCCAGACAGCAGTGATATTGACCCACTACCTGGTTAGCTCCCACGCATAAAGACAGGCCAGCTTTTGCTGCACCTACCTTTACCCACGGGTCGCTAATTAGGCAGTGGCTCAATATCATCGCTGCCTGGTTTGCAATTGGCTCTGCCTCTGCTCTGCCACAGAATGCCCCGACATGTCCTAATGCCAACCACTTAGCATCGGGGCATATAGTGGCATTAGTATGGGATATTCAGCAGCATTAACCATGTTAGTGGTGCTGAATATCCCGCTTAGGGGCATTTACATGGTTTACAGCAGAAAAACAAATCAGGGGGGCCAAGATGGTGGACACATGCTAGCTACGCTCTTAGCAGTTCCAGTCCTGCTTCACAATGCCTTAGAAGCGGAAGGCAAACTTGCAAGAACTACCGATGGGCACACAATTGCTGATGAATTATATAACTATCTTTAACAATAGAAGGCATAGCAGCCTGCAACATGCCCGCCTTAGAGGACACCTTCTCCACCTGTAAATCCAACTCAGTAAATTTAACATCATGTGCGACAAACTTAGCAACAGTTTCCTGAGAGAAAACAGATTGTTGCAGAGACCCGATGGCAGCCGCCTCAGTCCTGGTAACTACCATCCAAATATCTTTCAAGATGACATCTTTATCCTTTTGGAGAGTAGTAGATGAGAGTTGCTCCATAGATGGTGGTGGAAAAACCACCACCTTGGGCATCATCACATCCCCAAGCCCACCCTTTACAGCAAGATCAGGCTGGGGAGGTTCCCCACAGGGACTACTGTGGAAAGCCCGAGCAGCCCCCTGATAAAATGGGAGGGATCCTGGCTCTCCCACATGTGAAGAAGCAGCCTGAGAGGTGAGGCCTGTAAACCCAAAGTCAATGAGAAGTCACTTAGAGATGATGTGCTCTGCACATGGGACTCTATCGGGCCAACAATTCTGACAAGCTTCTCAGAACCAGACTGGGGACCTTTCTTCTTCCTCTTCTCCATAAAGGAGCCAACAAGTACCAAACCCTATTGCTCTGTACTCCGTACTCCTCCAGGCTCCAAAGGGGCCTTAGAACATGCCCCTTTGGACTCACAGCTGCAGGCTCATGCCTGTGGCCACATTCCATGGTGAGGCCTCAGCTTTTATAAGCCCTTCCAGACAGCCGCTGACATCAGTAAACTGACAGCAAGAACCGCAGGACAGCCAGCTCCTCTGCCAAAGGAAACAATGTAGCGGGAAAACCACCAGACACTCCCCAGGACAGTTACTAAGTTCAATGAAAACTGCATTATTCAATTTGCATAACAATGAGCTATTGTGCATGTATTTGCATGTTTTGTATCTCATTATTTGCTAATGTGCATTGCCTTTAACTACTGTCCATTATGATAAAATAACACATGATGTTGCCATTTAACGTGGGTTTAGTGGCAAATATTGGAGTCCTTTTACTAACATGCATTAAGTGGTTAATGCGGGCTTCTGTGCAGGTTAACTACTTCCAGGGACTTGCAATAATTGTCACCGCACAGGCAGGAAAATTACTATGCACTGAAAACCACATCAACCACACATTGTGCAATGAGGCAGGATCTTGGCAAGGTTGAGGTGGCGTAGGTGACTATATATTGCAATTAGCACAGGCATCAGTAGCATATGCTAATCATCAGTGTTGCAGTTAACATCGGTGCACCTGTCCCACCTCAGCAGGTGGCATTAGGTGCACTCCTGGTAACTGTCATGGGCCAAATTGTGCGCTAAGGGTATTTCCTATAGAGTAACTGTCGGGTACATGCTGGCCACACCTCTGAAAATAATTGTGGTGCAGTGGCACCTAACGGGCATTGAGTTTGACCCAAAAACATGCATTAGGGGCAAAAGAATACCATACTTTAGTAAAAGGGCCCTTTTATATGTTATTCCCTTAGTACACTATTCCCCTAAGTGCTGGAAGCCTCATATATCTTTACCAAAAAATGGACAAATAACATTTTGATAGGTAATTGCAATGGGAAAATTGACTTCAACATTCCTCCAATATGATGGTAAGTGCATGGTATCTGACACTTTTTTTTTAGCTTATTTAGAACAAAAGAAACAAAATATCTGAATTTATTTTTCACTTTCTTGATTAGTAACATACAGTGGTAAAGGGTTACAATATTTTTTAGCAGCATATTGATAAAAATGTATCTAATGCCATATAGTAATGCCAGTGGGCACATTGAGGGTAATTTTATAAAGGTTTTTGCACATGTTAATCTAGTTTTTCATGAGAAAAATGCATTTTATAAATGTGGCCTTATATGTGTATATAGGATAAAGGAGTAGCATCATGATTCATGATTTTAGCATTTATGATGGTTTTATTGTTTTGTTTTATGATTTTATTTTGTAGTTTCTGGTATTCCATGATTATGATAATTTGCCTTAAATGTTTTGCCCTATAAACAGTGCTGAGAGGGATATTCAATGGCACTTACATGGCTGGTGCTGCTGATATCCCCCATTACGGCCCTTATGTGCTCCAATGATAACCGCTTAGCATTGTTGCATTTCGGGGGCATTCTGGTGCAGGAACTAACTGGGCAGCATGCAATATCGCTGCTACCCGGTTTGCTACTTCAGCTTCCATATGTGCAGCAATCCCCATATATTCAATGCCAGGGCCGCATATGACCCCAGCATGGACTATCCAGGGTTAAGGGTCAGCGGGGATGGTTAAGAGCCATAGCAGCGCATAGCCTGCCCAAGTGAATATCAGCCCCTTCATTTTTATGATCTAATTTTTTTGTTTGTTTTATTATGATTATGCTATATTGTGTTCCACTTTAAAGCCCAATAATACGCTTATTTGTCTGGCAAAATGTAAACAAACGGTGAAATCATGCAGAGTATGACTTATGGAATTTTTTTCAACATCTCTACTAAACTGCAGTAGGGCTTGGCAGCTAGCGTGTTCACGACCATCATTGCAGCTGGTCTAAGGCTATTTAAAGCTTTGAAGGGGGGGGGGGAAGTAATGAGGCAGCAAAAATTTAAAGAGGCAATGTCTTTTTAAAATGGGAGGAGTGGCCTAGTGGTTGGGGCAAGGTACCTCGGCTGGAAGGTCGGGGGTTCAAATCCCACTAGAGGACAGCAACCTTAGGCCGGAAGGACTGGAGTTTCTAGTCCCAAAGGTGTCTCCTTGTGGTCTTGGGCAAGCCACTTAACCCTCCATAGCCATGTTCCCTGTAAGTATTGGCGTATGTGTCTCATATCCCCTCGTATTAAATGTATTGTGTTGTGACCACTTTGATTGAAGGATAAGGTGGTATACAAAACTGTCTAAATAAATAAAATAAAATAAAATTAGAAAATGGAGGATGGGGGGTGGGAGTGTTGGGGGAAGTAGAAGAGGAAAGTCTGGATGGGGAACAGAGAGTGGGTGAAGCAGCAGGAGAGAGGTTGGAGGGGAAGGGAAGTGAGCAAGGTATTGGATGTTGAAGGGAGCATGCAGGGGAATGAAAGGGCACAATATGCATATGCCCAGAGGTGCATTCTCCCTCCCCCCACAGAACAAACACACAAGCTGCCCATGTATGCACAGGCTTCCCACCTCCATACCACATGCACACACCCCAGCTCTGCAGTACATATACACACACAAATGCTCACGTTCACACACTGACACAGGCATCCTGCCTCTGCTCCCCAGCTCAGCAAAACACACCGACACACTTACTATTTGAAGATATAGCTATTGTTACATATATATATATGTCTGTCTAAAGATGCCTCATACACCCCCTGTTTCAAGATAAGACATTTTTCAGATGTATTAGTGAGAAGAGGAAGGGCAGAAGTGGTACTGTCAGACTCAAGGGTGCAGGGAAGGAATATGTAGAAGCTGATAAGGATAAAGCGGAATTGCTTAACAAATATTTTTGTTCTGTGTTCACAGATGAAGAACCAGGAGCAGGACCTCAGAAAACACCCACAAATAGGAACAGAAGCGAGGGACATCTTGAACAATTTTCAGAAGACTTGTTCGTGAGAAACTAGCTCAACTTAAAGTAGACAAAGCGATGGGACCGGATGAGATACACCCTAGAATACTGAGGGAACTTGGGGACTTTCTAGCAACTCCACTGACTGACCTTTTCAATGCCTCGTTGGAGTCGGGAGTCGTGCCAAAGGACTGGAGAGAGGCTCATGTGGTGCCTTTACACAAAAGCAGAAGTAACAATGTGGTTGAAAACTACAGGCTGGTTAGTTAAACTTCGGTGGTGAGTAAATTATTGGAAACGCTGCTGAAAGAGAAAATAGTGAGGTTTCTGGAGTCCAGCGGATTACAGGATACGAGGCAACATGGATTCACCAGAGGCAGGTCTTGTCAGACAAATCTGATTGATTTCTTTGACTGGATGACCAGGGAGTTGAACCGAGGGAGAGCTCTAGATGTGGTGTATTTAGATTTCAGTAAAGCCTTTGACACTGTTCCTCACAGGCGACTTATAAACAAACTGAGCACCCTAGGGATGGACTCTAAAGTTACTGCTTGGGTTAGAAATTGGTTGGGTGGGAGGCGACAAAGAGTACAAGTAAATGGAGCTCACTCTGAGGAGAAGGATGTTACCAGTGGTGTGCCCCAGGGATCTGGCCTTGGTCCGATTCTTTTTAACATCTTTGTTAGTGATATAGCGGAAGGGCTGTCGGGTAAGGTTTGCCTCTTTGCGGATGATACCAAAATCTGCAATAGAGTAGACACCCAGGAAGGTGTAGATAACATGAGGAGGGATCTAGCTAAGCTTGAAGAATGGTCTAGAATTTGGCAGCTGGGATTTAATGTTAAAAAATGTAAGGTCATGCATTTGGGCTGCAGCAATCCAAGGGAGCAATATAATATAGGGGGTGAAGACCTTTTGTCCACTAAAGAAGAGCGGGACCTAGGCGTGGTTGTGTCTGATGATCTTAAAGTAGCTAAACAGTTAGAAAAGGCGACGGCAAAAGCTAAAAGGATGCTTGGGTGCATACGGAGAGGAATGGCTAGCAGAAAAAAGGAGGTGATAATGCCTCTGTATAAGTCTTTGGTGCGACCTCATTTGGAGTATAGTGTGCAATTCTGGAGACCGCACCTTCAAAAGGATGTGAACAGGATGGAGTCGATGCAGAGGGTGGTTACTACAATGATTAGTGGTCTTCATTATAAAGCATTTGAGGACAGACTGAAGGATCTTAATATGTACACCTTAGAGGAAAGGCGGGATAGAGGTGATATGATTGAGATGTTTAAATACCTCCGTGGCATAAATGTTCAGGGAGAGAGCCTCTTTCAATTGAAAGCAAGTTCTGCTATGAGGGGACATGAGATGAGGGTGAAGGGAGATAGATTCAGGGGTGATATGCGGAAATATTTCTTTACAGAAAGAGTAGTGGATCCGTGGAATAGTCTCCCAGTGGAGGTGGTAGAGATGAGGACAGTAACCGAATTCAAAAAAGCATGGGACAAACACAGAGGATCTCTAAAGGTAAAAAGGGGACTGTTGTAGTTGTTGATATGGAAGGACAGACTAGATAGGCCATATGGTCTTTTTCTGTCATCATATTTCTATGTTACAAGAAGACTTGGGGGAGACCTGAGGGACTGACTGACTTGCAGGGACTAGGGAAGCTCACTGGTTAGCTGGGAGGGAGACTGACAGGATTTTAGAAGGTAGGAGCTGGTAGTGGCTGATTTTAAGGGAGGAGTGAGACTGGGTGACAAGAGAATGGGAAAGGGAGGGAGACACAAGACTAGGTAACAAGAGGATGGGAAGGGAGAGAAATTTCAAGACTGGTTGACAATAGGGTAATAAAGTGCGTTAAGGGACTTCCAGCTGTGTATTCATTAAGGACTTGATTTACTAAGCTTTTTTCCCTTGGAAATAGGATGGAAAAACAGCCTTAGCAAATCTGGCCCTAAAGGAGCTGTTGTAGATCTCCTCAAAGGAAATTTCCCCCTCTCCCAGCTCCTAAGCTTTAGTGGAGAATGGAGATAACAGGGGAGGGGCATGAGGAGGCCACAGCCACTGGCTCCTAAGATTTTGTCCTGGCTTCTAAATCAGAACTAAATTTGTCAAGGCCTGCTGTATGGATAGAAATTCCATGTAAAAAGAGGAAGAGAATGGCAATTAGGGTGTACTACTGTCTGCCTGGTCAGAACGAACAAATGAATGACAAAATGCTTACAGACATTAAGAATGGAGAAGAAGCCGAGTGGTTAGAGCAACAGTGTAGTGCTTAGAAGATCAGGGTTTGATTCCCACTGGCACTCCTTGTGATCTTGAGCAAGCCACCTTATTCTCCATTGCCTCAGAAGAAAAGGCCTGACATTCTACTTCTGGTTATACCTTTCCAAGGAAACCCAAGGACTGCTGGGTTACCAAGAGTCAGCATTGACTCAATGGCACTGAAAAAAATGAGTGATTTCAATTACCCCGGTATCAACTGGGTCAATGTCATATCAGAACATGCTAGGGAGAAGAAGTTTCTAGATGAAATAAATGACTGTTTCATGGAGTAGCTGGTTTATGAACTGACACAAGGGGAAGCTATTGTAGACCTAGCCCTGATATGAGAGGTAACAGTGTTGGGGGCTTTTTGCAATAGTGATCATAAAATTATCATGTTTGATTTAATAAATTGAGGGAGGACAGCAAAGAAATCCACTGTGCTAGAATTTATCTTTCAAAAGGAAGATGATGATAAAACTAGGAAAAAGTTAAAAAACTAAAAGAAGCACCTGCAAAGATTAAGAGGGTCATTTTAAAAGGGTATGATTTGGATGTCTGAAGGTGTGCACGTGGATCCTAGGCTGCTGGGCTGTATACAGAGAGGAATAACCAGCAGAAAGGAGGAGGTATTAATGTCCCTATACAAGTCATTGGTGAGGCCTCACTTGAGCATTGTGTTTAGTTTTGGCGATCATATCTCATAAAGAATATAAAAAGATTTGAAACGGTTTAGAGGAAGGCGACCAAAATGATTTGGAGCTTGCGCCAGAAGACATATGAGAAGCATCTTGAAGACCTAATTATGTATTCCCTAGAGGAGAGAAGGGACGGGGAAGATATGATACAGACTTTTAAAAAAGGGTATCAGTAAACATACAACCCTTTTATTTACAGGTGAAGCTGTAAAACTAGAGGGCATACGATGAAGCCGCAAGGCGGTAAACTTAAAAGCAACATCAGGAAATACTCTTTCACTGAAAGGTGGTGGATGCTTGGAATGCCCTCCCGATGGAAGTGGTGGGGGCAAATACAGTGACAGAATTCAAAATGGCAAGGGACAGACACAGTGGATCCCTTTATAGCAACAGAATAAAATCAAAGCAAACTTAAATATCTTTTATACTTCAATAAATAGAGGGGAGCATGGAGCAGCAGGTACAACCCTAAACACAGGCATATGGGGGGCTGACCTACATGGAGCTGCAGTTACAACCACTCTAGCCACCTTACTGGGCAGACTTGATGACTGTACTAGTCTTTATCTGCCATTATATACTGTACTATGTTATGTCTCTGTAGCCATTTCACAATTGATGTTCACAGATGTCTCTAGTGCAGGGACATCCAAGTAGGCACAGTAGTGTGACAGAGACATGTCCAAGTAGGGACAATGTACCTATCTGTCCCTGTTTGATCTCAGGGACTTCTGCAAGCATGTCCATGTTTCTATTTATTTACATTCTCTTATATACTGCCTCAGTGTGGTTTACATTGAACAAACTGAAATTACATTGAACAGGGCATTATAACTTGGAGATAACTTACTTTACAGGGAACATGGGCTATAAAGGGTTAAGTGGCTTGTCCAAGACCACAAGGAGCACCTGTGGGGCTACAAACCCCAGTCCTTCCAGCCCAAGGTTGCTGTCCTTTAGTGGGATTTGAACCCCCAACCTTCTGGCCTGAAGTACCTTGCCCCAACCACTAGGCCACTCCTCCACTCCACTGCTACCTGCCTCAGGCAAAAATAGTCATCAGGAAAGTGCTTGTTTTCACCTTAAACATCCAGAGAGTTTAGAGAAGCAGGAGAATTAAGTGACCAACCTTAGATTACAAAGGTCTACACTGGGATTGGAAACCTGACCACCCTGCTTTTAAGCCACTACTGTAATCATTATGCCATTAGCTGTCTTGGCTTTTGAATGCTATCCTGGGGACCTCTATTTTATATACTTGCGTATTACGCACATCCACATTTTTGAAATCATGCCTGAACTTGCATGTGCCTGCTTTTTTTCTATACATTCTGGCTGTGACGTCCCAAATTGCACTTGATCGTCCCATTGTGAAATGTGCTTCTATGAGTTTACAACAAGCCTGGGCCTTATTTAAAAATACTATCTTGGAAGCCCTGACCAGATGTATTCCATACTTTAAGAAAAGTGGAAGAAATGTCAAATGACTGCATGTCAGAGAGGTTGTTTTAGCCAAAAAAGCATCTTTCAGAAAATGGAAAAAGGAGCCAAATGACAAAAACAGGAAACAACATAAGCACTGGCAAATTAAATGCAAGGCATTGAATGATAAGGCAGGAAAAGAGAGAATTTGAAGAGAAAGTTGCTATGGAAGCAAAAACTCATAATTTCAACTTTTTCAAGTGCACTTATAGCAAAAAACCTGTGAGGGAATCAATTGGAGCATTAGTTGATAACGGGGTAAAAGGAGCACTAAGGGAGGACAACACCATAGTGAAAAATCTGAATTGAATTCTTTGCTTTGGTCTTTACTGAAGAAAATGTAAGAAATATACCCATGCCAGAAATGATATTTAAAGGTGGTATATCAGAGAAATTGAAATAAATCTCAGTAAACCTGGAAGATACAATACAGCAAATTAATAAACTAAAGAAGAGCAAATCAGCCGGACTGGATGATATACATCCCAGGTTAATTAAAGAACACAAAAATGAAATTGCAGACTTACCATTAGTAATTTGTAAATGATCATTAAAATTGTCTCTAGTACCTGAAGATTGGAGACTGACCAAAGTAATACCAGTTTTTAAAAAGGATCAATGGATGATCCAAGAAACTACAGACTGGTGAGCAATGTCATTGTCGGGAAAAAATGGTAGAAACCATTATAAAGAACAAAATTACTGAACATAAGATAGTCATGTTTCAATGGGGAAAAGTCAACATGGATTTAGCCAAGGAAAGTCTTGTCTCACTAATCTGTTATATTTTTTTGAAAGTGTGAATAAACAGATAGATAAAGGTGAGTTAGTGGACATAGTGTATCTGCATTTCCAGAAAGCTTTTGATGATGTCCCTCATGAGAGACTCTTGAGAAAATTAAAACATAATGGGAAAAAAGGCAGAGTTTGAGGTCTTGCTTTTTTCTAGGTGAGCAACTAACCTTGACCAATCTCTGCTGCCAACCATTTCTGGATGTATGCTGTCCTTAATGGATTCAGTTAAGGTCCTAGGGGTTCTATATAATAAATAACTTACTTTTGTGGCACATATTTTGTATATTTACAAAGATTTCTTTACCTTATCACGCATCCAGACGGTCCAAACCCTGTTGGATCAGTCTTCCCTATATATTCTCCTCTTGGCCTTGGTAGCGCACCGAACTAGATTATTGTGACTTGTTTCATCATGGCCTACCTCAAAAACAACTTCTGAGGCTTCAGCTTGGCCAGAACACCACAGTTAAGCTCCTTGGTAGAGCTAAGAAGTCAGAGAATGTAACCCCTTTTTATTATATAATGAGTATTGGTTTCCTGTGCAATATCGTATTTATTTCAAGCTCCTTGATATCATCCATCAGGCTCACTGTATCGGTTTATCTCTTTGTATTTCATCTTCTATCCATTTTTCTTTGGTTGCTTATATTCCTCTTGTTCTCTTCACTCCTTGCAACATAACCTTTTCGTTATTTCTCCTAATTCTGTAGTTCCCTCAAATGATCAAGAGAAAACATAGAAGGAACGCAAGGGAATACTGAAGATGAACAGTGATATGAAAACTTAAATATAAACTGAAATGAGGGATATTGATTGACATAAGTTCTACTATAATGTTGAATTATTTACATTCTGCAAAGTAATCAACAGTATTTGGCAAGACAAAAATAAGAACTTTTATATCCATACAATTCCTGTATTCATTGGTAAACTGTCAACATCTGCAATAAAAGTTGCATATTTGAATGTACATCAAGCAAGCAATGGATTTGATGGCGGGAAGCCCATCAAATCTGTTGGAATGTATGTAAATAACATTGTTCTTTTTACAATAGGTAGAATGGGAGGAACTGCATTTCTTTGTTATTAAGGTCTGTCATAGAAGAGTGATTGCTATACTATACAAACTACTTAGGGAAACCTGGATTTTGATGATGGAACTTAATAATGGAAAGTAGAGGTGGGCCTTTCCAAATATCTAATTGAGAGTTTGAATAATGGCTTAATATTCACATTTATGATAGCAGATATTCAAAAACCTGCTTTTGGCCTTCTGGAATCCAGAACCACCAGGGATGAATTAATTCCATCGTCACTATAAATATAAGAAAGCTTTATGTTCACTGTAAATTCAGAATACAGACCTGGAATAAATGCAGTTAACATTTTAAATCAAATTGATTAATCACAAGAATGCATTATAAGAAACAGTTTCCACACCTGTCTTTTGGTTAAACTCTGTTCCTTGATTTTCCATCTACCCCATGTGTAATTCATGAACCTTGAAAGAGAAAGAGATTATAGATAGCAAAGCTGACACTTTTACTTTCACTTAACAGTCTCAATAATTTGTTCACTGAGCACTGAAATTGCTAAAGTAATCCTTGGTTCCGAATTCATCTTGTGATGTCATAGCAGTTGATGATTGACAAAATAAATTTTCGGCATGTGAAGGCTTAAAAAGAATGCTAGAAATTATTCTAGCTTTTAATACACCACAATTAAGTGATGTACAACTGGCCATATTTTCCAATCTAGCATTTAATGAATTGCTCTCTCAAAGTATGATGTACTATTGCTGTTTATCATGTTTGAGACTAGGGAGAATCTCATATTTCAGACTCTTTACTGCACTATTTAGGCTATAACAAAAAATAGAGTACTCCAGGACTTGAGGGCAGATGCCAAGTGGGGGAAGCATTTTGTGAGAAAAACTAAAAAAATTGTGAGTACACCAGGGATAATATGGCTTACAAATGACAGCCCCCTAAGTTAGGCTCCTAAATTTGTGCCCTATTTTCAGCCTCACTAGGACCTCTAAGGAGCACATTCACTAAAGGTTATCGTGCGTTAAGTGCCACTGCACCCATAGAAATAAACCAGTTTTGGCACTTAACGTGTGTTAACTTTATTAACATATGTAAAATCACTTTAGTAGAAATGCCTCTAAGTTTTCAGCTTAAAATTTAGGGGCTTAAAATGTATGCTCCAAATTTAGGCCTGCTGTTCATTTGACTAGTTTTATGAGACTAATTAGGTGCCCAGTGCTGGAAATCAGTGCTAAGCTCCTAACTTTTTTTCCCTCCCTAAATCTATCCCTGTTGCCACTCACTTTTTGTGCTCCTAAATTTAGAAGTTTACTGAAATCTTAGGTACTCAGCCCTAGTAAATTTTCAGAGGCCAGTTTAGGAGCATAATTGTCAAAGTTAGGAACATAAATCCTTTGAACATCAGGCCCAACATGGTTAAAGTGCATTTAAAATCTGCCTAGCTCCATACTTGGATTGTAAACTCTCCAGAGACAGAGAAGCAGTTTGCATCACTGATAATACCTCAGGAGCAGAGCTGTACCAAGGGCTGTGCTAGTGGTGTGGCCGCACAGGGTAGAAGTACGGAAGAGGCACTGATACCATCACTGGGTTATCAAACCATACACAATGTAACCCTCAGCCTTAAAAGGCTACACTTCTTCACTACTTACTATCTGGACTGCTTAACTAGGTGTCAAAACACAAATTATACACTCTTCCAATGCATGTATGTCCTTAGAAAAATCCTTTATTAAATCTCCAAAATACTTGTAATACTTCCCATGTTAAATAAGTGACAGGGCGCGGGCAGGGTCCCGGAGCCCGCCCGTAACCGGGTGCCCGGCTTGGCGCGGGACCCTGCTCGTGCATTGCGAGGACGGCAATGCGCGTCAGCGTTATTACGCTGCGCGCATCATTCAAAATGATTGGCTCCGCTTGAGGCGTGATGAGCGGAGCCAATAGGTGCAGAGGGTGATGCATGTGCTCCGGAGCTCGTGGCGTTTCCGGAGCACATGCGATCGGGCGCCCAACCGGAAGCATCTGGTGTAGGAGCGTCGTGGCTGTTAGATGAGGACAGGCCTGAGGCGGAGGAGCAGTGCGGGCCTGTTTTGGCTTCAGGGTCGGCGGTGATCGGCTGGCATGCTTGGTGTTCGCAGGCGAGTAGGTGGTGCCGCGGTATAAAAAAAAATAAATAAAAAATCAAACGGGGAGCTAAAGATCGCCGGTTTTGGCGCGCTGATTCCTTAATCAAAAAAAAAAAAAAAAGTAAGTGGGGTTAAAGGTGCTTAAAAAAAAAAAAAGAAAATAAAGAAGAAACACAACTGCTTACTTTATACGGGGAGGGAGTATTAGTGGGGCGGAGAGGCTCTCCAGGATGGGGGGTAAGCGCTCTGGGGGGGGGGTCGGGGGCTGGTAGGGTAGCTTTAGTAGGGTGGGCGAGAGCGCAAAGGGAGAGGGGGGCCGACGGGGGGGGGAGATCATGGCAGCAGGGTATGGGGACAGGGCGAGCTGCTGGTGTAGCTCGGAGCACTACCAGGGGTTCTGCTGTGTCTCCTGAGGCAGGGAGGGGGCCTAGAAGAGGGCGCTCAATTCGGGGCCGTGGTGTACGGGCTCTGGGGGGAATGGGGGGGTCTGTAAGGATGCCTCCTGATCCTGCTATTGGGGGGATGGGGCTAAGGGATGGAGAGGCTGCTGGCACCTCGGGGGAGGGGGTGATAATGTGTGGGACCTCGGGAGTGGTGGGGGAGTAGGGGCCTGTGGTCCTTGGGATTGGAGCAGCCTAGGGGCCTGAGCATTTCGCGGCGGGAGCAGTGGCAGGGTTTCCCACAGTGGGTATATGTTGTCGCCTGGTGGCTTTGGGCCTCCTGGACAGCAAGCCAATTGGGATCAGTGGCTAGCTGGTGGGCAAGGCTCATCGTGGACAGATTGGGTGGGGGCTTGGCAGCCGTCATGGTCTCCGGGTTTCTCCCGGCTGTGTCCCCCCCTTTATGTCTCCACAGGTCCCATTTCTGGCTTCGCCGCGAGGTGTGCCACCTGCAGCGGATTCAGCGCGAGTGAGGAGCATGGATTCCAGAAGCGGTGTGACAGGATCGGCGACGAGCGTGGTTGAGCGGGCACAGGATGCACGTGCGCAGCAGCGGACGGAGGACCCTCGTGAGGGGCGGCCAGTGGTTTCCGACGGAGCAGCAGTTGGAGGCTTGGCGGGTGAGTCACCAGGGAGGGAGGTAGGTGAGAGTGGGGATGGTAGGTCGCGAGTAGAGTGATCTGGGAAGGCGCGTAAGAAAAGGAAGCATGCCTGTCGGCGGCGGCATAGCTCGGATTCATCGTCTTCTTCGTCGTCGGATGGTTCTGATTCTTCTTCGGGCGAAGCGGGTAGGAGGGTAGCGGCTTGGGAGGGGGGGGGCTTCCGGGCTTGTGAGTCCAGGTTCAGCCTCTTTAGCGACCGTGGCTGAATTATGGGAAGGTGTCCCAAAAAAGTTGCGACGAAAGATTGTGAAACGGAAGTATATTGACATTTTCCGCTTGCTCGAAGGTCGGAAGCACTCCAGGGATAGCAAAAAGAAACGGAAGGAAGATGAGAAGGCTGGGAGTGTTCGTAAAGTATCGCGCAACGTAGTCAATTGGGTCTGATCGTTCTTGCGACTGGCGAGTGTTTGGGGTCATCATTTCCCCGAGCAGTATGGCAGCTTGCTGTCGTATGCCGACTCTATTTTGGAAGCGTCACAAGCGCACAAGGGATAGTCGTGGCTTAATTATGATGAAAAATTTCGGGATAAAATGGAGGAGAATAAGCTCTTAACTTGGGGGACGCAAGACATTAATCTGTGGTTAACACAGATGTCGGTCAAGGCGGGTTCTGGGGGTGCAGGTGGCGTTAAGATGGGGCAAGGGGTTTCGGGTGGGGTGAATTGTTCCTTTCGAGGAGCGCCCCCCGCAGGGCAGCCGAAGTCAGTCCTCGCGACAGGGAGTGACGTGTGTTTGAGGTATAATAGGGCAACATGTCCCTTTCCGGACTGTAAGTTCCGGCACACGTGCTCGGTCTGTGGGGATCCCCATTCAGCGGCAAAATGCGTTAAGAAAGGGACCATTCCTCCTACCGTTCCGGGATCCAAGTGAGGGTGCTCTTAGGGATTTAGCCCCCTCCCCAATTCGGGTACAGGTGCTTTGCAGCTGGCTTCTCCGGTATCCGAAGAAGAAAGATAGGTTAGCGTTGCAATTAGGATTTAAGTTTGGTTTCGTTATTCCACTTCAAGGCAAGATTGTAGCTGGAGCGGTGAGGAATTCCCCGAGTATTCGGCGCTGGGCGTCTGTAGCGCGTGAGAAGTTGGCAGCCGAATTGCACTTGGGGAGAATAGCGGGGCCGTTCAACAACCCGCCGTTTCCGAATTTCGTTATTTCCCCCTTAGGTGTTATCCCCAAGAAGGAGCCAGGTAAATTTAGACTGATCCACAACTTGTCTTCGCCGTCCGGAGCTTCAGTTAATGATTCTATCCCACGAGAGTTCTGTAAGGTGCGGTATGCCTCTTTTGATAGGGCGGTGGAGTTGGTCTCGAAAGCCGGTTGTGGGGCGTTGATGGCGAAGGTTGATATAGAATCAGCATTTCGCTTGTTGCCGGTCCATCCTTCGGCGTTTCGGTTGCTGGGTTTCCAATTTGAGGGTGCCTTTTACTATGACAAGTGTATGCCGATGGGTTGTGCAATATCTTACGCCTACTTTGAGATGTTTAGTACCTTCCTACATTGGATGGTGGTACAGAGGGTGGGTGACTCGGAGGTTGTGCACTATCTAGATGATTTCCTCTTCGTCGGTGGGGCTGAGTCAGAGAACTGTTGTAACCTGTTGGATGGTTTCGTTGAGGTGGCGGGGGAGTTAGGGGTGCCACTGGCAGCAGGTAAGACGGTGGGCTCGATCACGCAGCTTACTTTTTTAGGTGTCGAATTGGATTCACTGAACATGGTGGCGCGGTTGCCGCAAGAGAAGGTGTTGAAGCTGAGGGTCTTAGTGGCCAATGTCTTGGCCTCGTCAAAAGTGACTTTAAAAGAGCTGCAGGCACTGTTAGGTTCCCTTAATTTTGCTTGTAAAGTCATTCCTATGGGGCGGGTGTTCAGTAGGCGCTTGGCTGCAGCGACGTCGGGAGTGAAAAGGCCGCATCATCGCATTCACGTGTCTCAGGTGATGCGTGATGATCTGCGGGTCTGGGACGTCTTTTTACGGGAGTTCAACGGGACGTCTGTACTGCGCGAGGCGGAGATCTCCAGTAGCGACTTGCAGCTGTACACGGACGCCGCAGGGGGAGTTGGTCTGGGAATCTATTTCGGTGGGGCTTGGTGTGCTGGCAGATGGCCGCAGGCTTGGGCTGACGAAGGATTGTTGAGTAATATTACTTTCTTGGAGCTCTTTCCGATATTGGTTGTGTTAGAGTTGTGGCCGGACAAGCTGGTTAACCGCAGGGTTCTGTGGTGGTGCGATAACGAGGCGGTGGTCAATGTCGTCAATCGTTATTCGCCTCGCTGTGGTCTTGTGGCTTCGCTAATGTGACGGGTGATATTGGCCTGTATGCATCTGAACATTGAGTTGAAAGCGTGGCATATTCCTGGGCATGTTAATGAAATTGCTGATGCTCTTTCCCGTTTACAGCTGGAGCGTTTTCGGAAGTTGGCGCCGGAGGCGGACGAGGTGGGGCTCATGGTCCCCTTGAGCTTGTGGAGCTGTGGCCTGCAGCGATGAGGCACCTCTTGAAGAGCTCAGTGGCTGCTAACACCTGGGAAGCTTATCAGCGGGGTTGTGAGCGAGTGCAAAATTTTTTGCGTGGGATTGGCTGGCAGGGTGGGATGATGCCGGACGTGTGGCTCGGGCGGTATGTAGTTTGGGCAAAGGAGCATGGGGTCACGCGGTCTGCTGTGCGAAGTCATCTGGCGGGGTTTGGATTCTTCGCCAAGGCGGTTGGGTGGGACTTTGGAGGCCGAGGCTTACTGGCTCAGCGATTACTCCAGGGTTGGGAGCGGTCTCAGCCAGCTCCGCGGGATCACCGACGGCCGATAACGCACGACTTACTAGAGAGATTGTGCCGAGAGTTGGCGCGGGTGGTGAGGTCACCATACGAGAACATGCTCTTTCGGGCTGTGTTCTGTTTGGCCTTTTTTGGGGCCTTCAGGGTCAGCGAATTGGCGGCGGATTCGAGAAGAGTGGATAGTGGGAGTAGTTTGCGTCGGCAGCATGTATGGATTGATAATGAGCGTATGCGCGTGTTGTTAGCAAAGTCCAAAACGGACCAAAAGGGAAAAGGGTTATGGGGGGTCCTTAGGGTGACGGGTGGGCTTACATGCCCGGTCTCCACCATGCGAGAGTACTTGGCGGTACACCCGGACTGCGTAAGTGGTCTGTTTGTGCACGGGGACGCCTGTCCGCTTACGCGTTTTCAAGTCACAGCAGTCTTGAGATTAGTTTTGCGGCGGATTGGGGAAGACTCTCATCTTTTTTCGTCGCACTCTTTTCGGATTGGGGCGGCGACCAGTGCGGCGGCGGCGGGCTTGTCGGGGGAACGGATACAGAGCATAGGCAGGTGGCGATCGAGGGCGTTTGAGGGCTATGTGCGATTATGAGTATTCAGCTGGGGGGGGCTGGGGGTCGCTAATGCTGTTCTTTTCTGTTTCAGATGGGGGTATGTGTGTGCGGGGCTGTTGGATGTTGGGGCACTCCTTCGTCTATTGGGCCGGCCAGCGAGCGGTGCAGCGACCTTGTGGAGCGAACTTGAGTCTGGATCCTGCGGTGGTGGCAGTGTTATGGCTGGGCGAGCGGGGACTGCAGTGGGTGCAGCTGCTGCCTTTGCTTCGTCATCACGAGCGCATCAGGAGCCAGCCGGCAATTTTATTGGTGCATTTGGGGGGTAACAATCTGGCGGCTTGGTCTTGCAAGCAGCTGATCAGGGCCGCCAAGAAAGACTTTGCTGTATTGTTCCGAATGTTTCCGAGTGTGTTGTTAATATGGTCGGACATCATCCCGAGGCCTGCGTGCTGGGGTCAGCGGCGCTGGTCTCGTGGGCTGACCAAGATCAATAGGCAGATCAGGAGATGGGTCTGTGAGAAAGGAGGTTTCCAGGTTCAGCATCCCTGGGTGGAAGTGGCCTGCTCTGGATTGTACAGGGAGGACGGGGTGCACTTATCTCCAGTGGGAATGGATTTGCTCGTGAACGATTGGCAGGAGGCGCTGGAGATGGTGGTGCAAGAGAGGCCACACTGGTCGCAGCTTCAGGCTAGGGGGGGTCGGCACAGGGAGATTTTGTCCCCTGTGCCGGTGGCGGGATCCCGGAGGTCCGGGGTCCGGAGCCTTAGGCGACTTGGGGAGGGGGCGGGGTGCCCTCAACCTGGACAACCCCTGGAAGACTTTTGCTAGTAACATGGCGAAGTCGGATAGGGGTGGCTGGAACTTGGCCGTTGGTGGGGACCACGGCTGGAGCAGAGGCGTGGCCGCTTTGCTAATTGTATGGCTGGCAGTGCATCAATCCGCGGGGGGTTTGGTTGGATCAGTATTTCTGTTTAATGTTAATTAGTTGTTTGGAAATAAAGCTGTGACCAGTTGTCACCAAGAATCGCTGTCTGTGGTATTTTTGAATATGAGGGGGTGGGGGGAGAAGGAGAAAAGGGGGTTAGGGCAAGGTGAGGGGGAGCGCCGGGTCCGGCTACCCGGTTAGTGACAGGGCGCGGGCAGGGTCCCGGAGCCCGCCCGTAACCGGGTGCCCGGCCCGGCGCGGGACCCTGCTCATGCATTGCGAGGACGGCAATGCGCATCAGCGTTATTACGCTGCACGCATCATTCAAAATGATTGGCTCCGCTTGAGGCGTGACGAGCAGAGCCAATAGGTGCAGAGGGTGATGCATGTGCTCCGGAGCTCGTGGCGTTTCCGGAGCACATGCGATCGGGCGCCCAACCGGCAGCCCACCCGCCCACCCATTCTGGCAGGGTTGGGGGGGAATGTATTCGGGGTGTCACAGCAGGGGGTGGGGGGGTGCCTGCGGGTGGGATCCGGAGGTCTGGGGTCCGGAGCCTTAGGCGACTTGGGGAGGGGGCGGGGTGCCCTCGACCCGGACAACCCCTGGAAGACTTTTGCTAGTAACATGGCGAAGTCAGATAGGGGTGGCTGGAACTTGGCCATTGGTGGGGACCACGGCTGGAGCGGAGGCGTGGCCGCTTTGCTAATTGTATGGCTGGCGGTGCATCAATCCGCGGGGGGTTTGGTTGGATCAGTATTTCTGTTTAATGTTAATTAGATGTTTGGAAATAAAGCTGCGACCAGTTGTCACCAAGAATCGCTGTCTGTGGTATTTTTGAATATGAGGGGGTGGGGGGAGAAGGAGAAAAGGGGGTTGGGGCAAGGTGAGGGGGAGCACCGGGTCCGGCTACCCGGTTACTAATATCTATGTAAACACACCTCACACCTCACAAACTCTCATAATTATAAAGAAATTCAACTTCACATAAACTTATACCCAAATTTATACCTCATATACATACATATATCTAACAATATGAACAACAGCCTGAAACCCACCAAAAAATCTCATTAATTCATGTAGAACATGTTAAACATCTTCAGTAAAAAAAAACTCCAATAATATGATATTACAATATTACAATGCTTCATTATTACAAGCAAACTCAAAGTGGTATGTTTACTAAACAGTGGTAGCAGCTTCCGGCAATATCGGAGATGTGGCCCCATTAAATTCAACTTATACTTCGTGCTGTATCTACGATCACTTTACTCCAATCCACTTATACTTTGTGCTGCATCCACAATCACTTTGCTCCAGTCCAACCATGGACTATAGTTTTGCCTCTCCGTTTTTTTCTGTGAAATCTGAGATTCCGTCAGGAGCCGTATGAGAGGAGTATGTAAGTTTCCTTGAAGAAGCTGGACAGGCAAAACTATGGTCCATGGATGGAAAGGAGCAAAGTGATTGTGGATGCGGCATGAAGTATAAGTTGTTTGGAGTAAAGTAGATAGGTATGAAATATGAGTTGTCCCAGTAACATGCATTGTGGTATGAAGTGAGATTCGTTTTGACATCAGCATTGAACCTGCACCAGTTGGACAGTGTGGTCACTCTTAAGACCAGAAAGAATTCGGCCAAAGTTTGAGACATTACCCCGTAAGGATTTGGATTCTAGTCTCTGCATGAGAGGCATGATTGACGATCAAAGTTTATAGGGATTTTTTATAGAGACTGGGATTTATTTTGTCTGCACCCTCATTTTGTGAAGGTGGCTATGAGAGGTCATCAGATGTTCCTTCTGAATTGGTGGCTATTCACATTTTTACATCTCTTTTTGTTTGTAATCATGCAGTATTGTAATATTGTAATATCATATTATTGGAGTTTCTTACTAAAGATGTTTAATATGTTCTACATGAATTAATGAGATTTTTTGGTGGGGTTTGGGCTGTTGTTCATATTGTTAGATGTATGTACGTATATGAGGTATGAATTTGGGTATGAGTGCATCTATGGTTGAATTTTTTATAATTATGAGAGTTTATGAAGTGTGAGGTGTGTTTACATAGATATTAGTTATTTAATATGGGAAATGTTACAAGTATTTTGGAGATTTAATAAAGGATTTTAAAAGAACATACGTGCATTGAAAGAATGAATAATTTGTGTTTTGACACCTAGTTAAGCAGTCCAGATAATAAGCAGTGAAGAAGTGTAGTCTTTTAAGGCTGAAGGTTACATTGTGTATGGTTTGATGTTTCATAATTTGTGTAATTTCATTTGGTGATTTGTTTTAGTTCACCATCACTGGGCTTCCAGGAAGTTCATAAAATGTGTTAGTGCACATGGCTGAGTGGGTGGGAGGGCACCAGATTCGTTAGTCGTACATGGCGCATTTCTGCTCAGGAGACTGCAAACAGCCTCTGGTATAAAGCAGTACTGTACAGACTATACTTTCTTTTTCAAGTTTGGAATCAATTTTCTTGATTTTGACTGTTGCCAGTTTTCTCTACCAATTTCTAAATAGATTCTGTGAAACTGTGATGTCAAAATGTTTGATTCTGAAGCATGTATTGTGTTGTGTTGTGAAAAACCAGTACATAAAACAGACTTCTGGTGGCCATAGGCACCATGGAAAAAACTAGATTCTTTGCAGCCTGCGATAGTGGTACAGAGTTGACAACAATATATAGCAGGAATTGGTTGACAATTAGCAGTGACAACCTGTTATCAAGAAGATAGAAAACCCTATCACTGACCTGCAGGTGAAGATTTAGAGGTCAGTTACAAGAGCATGTAAAGGTGTTTTTCTTACCTCCACTCATCCTCATTTTCTATGGCCCTTATTCTTCCCCCTCCTTTTCCCATACTGCTCCTATTGTGGCAGTTATTTGTTTCCGTGGTATTAACTATTGCATTTAGTACATGGGACAAGGTTCCAAATATAATTCTACAGGCCGAGGACAACAACTCATGCTAGCTTCTGTGAACAAAGATGGAAGACTAGTAAGTGCTGACTGCTGCAAAAGAGCAAAAGAAGATATATTTGCTGAAACTGCTGACAGCTGTTTGCAGTCCCTGGGTGACATCAGTACAGAGCCACTCTCTTGTTACTCTCCTGCTCTGGCAAAAGAATTGCAGATGCATCTCCTTGAGAAGCACAAAACATCCTGAGTAGAATTATAGAGACTGTCCAAAGTGCATGCAAAACAGCCCATGACATGCTGCTGAAAAGAGAGATGAGGCAGGACAAATGGAACTTTGGAGTCATCATCATCACCATCATCATGAAGGAACTAATCATCTGTCTTCCCTGTCTCCTGTAATGTATCAGAAGCAATATGGCAAACTGCCAGATGAAGTCCTTCAGCAGAATCTTATTCTCTAGTTATAAATTCTTCCTGTGATCAGGTTTACGCTATGGGGGTTGATATTCAGCATCGGTGCTCAGTGATCTTAAAGCACCTGGCTGCTGCCACTTTAACTAAACCTGGATATTCAGCACTGGATCATATCCGGGGTCTGGAGCTGAATGTCGCCACTAACCAGATAGCTGCCTGGACTGCCTCAACTCGACCCACAGACCTCCCTGGAATTAATTGTCCATCCTTACTGCGGTCCGTGGGGATATTCAATGGTACTATCCAAATCGTGCCGCTGAAGAGCAGGATCGCCAGAGTTTACGCGGTTTGCAGATGCTACAGATCATATAAGGCTACCTGAATATCAACCCATATAACCTGACTGGTTTTAAAAATTGTAGTCATAATAGCTTATTAGTTTATTTTGGTGGTCTGCATTTCTCCAGAAACTAATGACATTGCTACGACACTTCTTCCATTTACTACCTGTTATTGCTATCTCCCTTCTTTGAAAAGTGTCAGAAAAGGCAAGTGGGAATGAAGGGCTGGCACTATACAAACTGCTGCTTGCTTTTCCATCTTCTCCCTCTACCACCATTCCTCCTTTAATCCTGCCTCCTCCATAACTACAGGGAGAACTATTCAGGCAATTGGTAACAGACCCCACACGTGAAGGGGCCATACTGGACTTGGTGCTTACCAATGGTGAAAGTGTTTCTGATGTTGTAGTGGGAGATCATTTTGCATCCAGTGATCACCAGATGGTGTGGTTCAGTATTAGGACTAGGGCTGTTAGAATCCATTCCAAGGTGAGGATCTTAGACTTTAGGAAGACTAACTTTGCAAAGATGGGCCAATACCTCAGGGAGTCGTTAGTGGGATGGGAACAGCTGGGGGATGTAGAAAAACAGTGGGCAAAACTGAAAGGGGGTATTTTAAGGGCAACCAACCTTTTTGTTAAAATGGTAAATAAAGGCAAAAGGAAAAGGAGACCGCTATGGTTTTCGAAGGAAGTAGCTGAAAAAGTGAAAAAAAGAGGGAGGCCTTCATGAAATACAAGAGATCACAGAGAGAGGAAGACAGGCATCTGTATTTGGAAAAACTTAGAGAAGCTAGCAAAGTAGTCAAGAAGGCAAAGATTCAAAAGGAGGAGGAAATAGCCAATGCAATAAAATGGGGGGATAAGACATTTTTCAGATATATTAGTGAGAAGAGGAAGGGCAAAAGTGATATTGTCAGACTCAAGGGTGCAGGGGGGGAATATGTAGAAGCTGATAAGGATAAAGCGGAATTGCTTAACAAATATTTTTGTTCTGTGTTCACAGATGAAGAACCAGGAGCAGGACCTCAGAAAACACCCACAAATAGGAACAGAAGCAAGGGACATCTTGAACAATTTTCAGAAGACTGTGTTCGTGAGAAACTAGCTCAACTTAAAGTAGAAAAAGCGATGGGACCGGATGGGATACACCCTAGAATACTGAGGGAACTTGGGGACTTTCTAGCAACTCCACTGACTGACCTTTTTAATGCCTTGTTGGAGTCGGGAGTGGTGCCAAAGGACTGGAGAGAGGCTCATGTGGTGCCTTTACACAAAAGCGGAAGTAAGGATGTGGTTGAAAACTACAGGCCGGTTAGTTTAACTTCGGTGGTCAGTAAATTATTGGAAACGCTGCTGAAAGATAAAATAGTGATGTTTCTGGAGTCCAGCGAATTACAGGATCCGAGGCAGCATGGATTCACCAGAGGCAGGTCTTGTCAGACAAATCTGATTGATTTCTTTGACTGGGTGACCAGGGAGTTGGACTGAGGGAGAGCTCTAGATGTGGTGTATTTAGATTTCAGTAAAGCCTTTGACACTGTTCCTCACAGGCGACTTATAAACAAACTGAGCACCCTAGGGATGGACCCTAAAGTTACTGCTTGGGTTAGAAATTGGTTGGGTGGGAGGCGACAAAGAGTACAAGTAAATGGAGCTCACTCTGAGGAGAAGGATGTTACCAGTGGTGTGCCCCAGGGATCTGTCCTTGGTCCGATTCTTTTTAACATCTTTGTTAGTGATACAGCGGAAGGGCTGTCTGGTAAGCGTTGCCTCTTTGCAGATGATACCAAAATCTGCAATAGAGTAGACACCCAGGAAGGTGTAGATAAGATGAGGAGGGATCTAGCTAAGCTTGAAGAATGGTCTAGAATTTGGCAGCTGGGATTTAATGCTAAAAAATGTAAGGTCATGCATTTGGGCTGCAGCAATCCAAGGGAGCAATACAGTATAGGAGGTGAAGTACTTTTGTCCACTAAAGAAGAGTGGGACCTAGGCGTGGTTGTGTCTGATGATCTTAAAGTAGCTAAACAGGTAGAAAAGGCGACGGCAAAAGCTAGAAGGATGCTTGGATGCATACGGAGAGGAATGGCTAGCAGAAAAAAGGAGGTGATAATGCCTCTGTATAAGTCTTTGGTGCGACCTCATTTGGAGTATAGTGTGCAATTCTGGAGACCGCACCTTCAAAAGGATGTGAACAGGATGGAGTCGGTGCAGAGGGTGGCTACTAAAATGATTAGTGGGCTTCATTATAAAGCATATGAGGACAGACTTAAGGATCTTAATATGTACACCTTAGAGGAAAGGCGGGATAGAGGCGATATGATTGAGATGTTTAAATACCTCCGTGGCATAAATGTTCAGTGAGAGAGCCTCTTTCAATTGAAAGCAAGTTCTGCTATGAGGGGACATGAGATGAGGGTGAAGGGAGATAGATTCAGGGGTGATATGCGGAAATATTTCTTTACAGAAAGAGTAGTGGATCCGTGGAATAGTCTCCCAGTGGAGGTGGTAGAGATGAGGACAGTAACTGAATTCAAAAAAGCATGGGACCAACACAGAGGATCTCTAAAGATAAAAAGTGGACTGTTGTAGTTGTGGATATGGAAGGACAGACTAGATAGGCCATGTGGTCTTTTTCTGTCATCATGTTTCTATGTTTCTATATCTTCTCTTCTGCTCTCCCTTATCTCTTTCCTTATAGAATACAGAGGAGCAGCAATTAACAGTGGTATCCAATATGGGTCAAGACCATCCAGCATTGACCCCACATTAGATTTTATTTCAGAAAATCAAAAAAGGTGACCAACAACAAAGCGTTTTCCCACACTGCCTCCATACTATGGAACGCCCTCCCCGCCAACATACGAGAAATTAATGATCTCATCACTTTAAAAAAAAAGCTGAAAACCCATCTATTCACCCTTCATTATGGCACCCTACCAGATTAAAACAACTCAAGCCCTACCCTTCCCACCCAGTAAAAACACTACTTCCCCCCCCCCTTTATCTACGATGCCTTTAAAATGTATATAGTTCCATATTAATAAAACTCTGTTTCACCAATGTTAATGCATATAGTTAAAAACGTTCTATGTAATGGAATATGCAGATGTTTTGTACTTTCCAAGTTGCTGTTATATGTAAACCGCTTTTGATCGCCTGGAAAAACGCGGTATAAAAATGTTAAATAAATAAATAAATAAAAATAAATAAATTAGACCCAAATCCCCTCCAAAACTTTCCCCTAGTAAAGAATCCGAATAAAACAGTTATTGGAAGAAATCAGTTGGCCGCAGCTTTATTTAACAAATAAATCCAAAAAATAATATCTACCCAATCCAATATGAACAGGGCCGGCATGACCATTAGGCAAACTAGGCAACCGCCTAGAGTGCCAATGGTCTGTGGCACCCCAATGACTCCCCCCTCCAGGATCTGTAGTGGTGGCAATGGTCACACACAGTCCTGCAGCGCTTACCTTCAACCCGTGGCACTGCAAAGCTGTTTCTGTTCTACACTCATCGAGGCCCAATGCCGACTTCCTGTTTGCAAATCCAATCAGAGGGTTCTTTAGTCATTGTTCTTTTGTAAACATAAAATTGAATTATCAGCCCAATCTTTTACCTTGAGTTCAATATAGTTTTTTGCTCTGCATTAAAAAGATTAAATCATACTAGATGCAACTGGGTCTCAGCATTCCATGAGGCATTTAATCAGCCAGACTTGCTGGATTGAACTTGCCTTCATCCACATCAGCGACCCTTATTACTGTTGCATCTAGATAACTTTCACTATTTTTTTGTTATTATTTTTATAATTATATTATTGTTTTTTATAATTATTTTTTATATATTTTTTAACTTCAAGCATTTAAAATCTGTTTCTTTCTCAAATCTTTGTAAACTTTAAATTAGCTCCACAGTCCTTGATACCATATTCACAGTCTCTTAATATGTTCAGATACCATATGATTCCAACTTGTAACTTGTAACAAAAAGCTGTGCTTATCTATTGTTTTTTTGGTGAGAAGCGAAGATTCTTATTCCGGAGATTGTTCCCGATACTCCCGACGACGCATATCCACAAAGCGCTCCCTCGTTTCACTCTTCGTTTCCTCAGGGGGATCGTTTATCCAGCTGCCACCCGTTAGATGGCTGCCCAGTTTTATTGCTTCAGAGGGCGCATACTCTCTTCTTCCCTCTGTCACCACTGCACGGACTGAGAACAAAAACATGCTAGTTTTCTTCTATGAACTCCTTCTACATAAATTCTATTATTAAGGACTAAAGTCAAAAACCTTGAATTACCTTAAAACATCCTGTACACTTTCCAATTGTTCAACCAACGCTAAACTTTCATAGTGATGTCAAACAGACGCCGCGCATGCGGACTAGACTCTATCTTTCTTTAAATACCTGAATTTCCTGGGCGGTACTAATCTCACGTGCATTTGTTCTTAACTCAACTACAAAGATGCCAATCCACCTGTGCATTCAACCCTTTGGGTGAAACTGTGGAAAGAGAGAAAATCCAACGTTGTTCTCGATATACAAGTAACTGTTCTCTAGTTCGTTCCTTCATCCCTCTCCTAACCTGTTCAATGCAAAAGCATCGAAGTTCCATAAAATTATGTTGGAGCTGAAGACAATGCTCTATCATAGGAGCCTCTGTCCGCTGGCACTTTAAACGGCTGCGATGTTCTCGCATACGTGTTTGTAATGACCGTGTGGTCTTCCCCACATATAACAGGTGGCAGGGGCAAAATACTCCATAAACTACAAAAGTGGACTGGCAGTTAGTAGTGTGGAATAATTTGTAATTTTTACCTTCATACGTAAAAGACTGTATTTCTAAAGTGATCGAACAAATGTCACATCCAGTACATTTCGAATGCCCTACACCTACTAAATCGTTCTTCTGCTCAGGCGGGCGTAATACTACAATAGTGGTTATGTGTATCCTTGGCTCAATCCGAATAAACAAACTAAGACAGTTAAACAACGAAAACGTAGAGTGGAGTTTATTGATAGTTCAGACAATGGTAGCACTTCAGATTCGAGTAAACAGTTGGGGACAGAAGGAGCAGAGAATCGTAAAAAGTTACAAACCTCTGAGAAAACAAAGTCCCGCAATACATCAAGATCAAAACGAAACTGAATTGGCTCCAGATATGTCTGTTATTAATATATCGAGCAGTCCTATTTCAGTACAAGAATTGAAAATTTTAAATAAAGGTTTATCGTTTGTACCTAGGATAACATTCAATTTATTTCAGTTCCAAATTGATTTTGGAAAACTGCTTCGTAAGCTCCATTTAAAAATGTATTTTCATAGCAATCCACTGCCTAGGAGAACGGAGGATCATTCTAACAGAGTTCCCCTTCCATTAACATCGAATTGGAATCCACCGGAACCCTTACCCGTGGTATTACAAATATTTAAGGATTTAGTGATGAATGATATTAATCAATTATCTTCGACACAATATAAGAAAACAAGTTATTCCTTATCAAGAGCTGAGAATACAACTTTGCGAGATTTGCAAGCTCGCACAGATATTGCCATCCGAAGGGCTGATAAGGGGGGTGGCACAGTCATTATGGATAGGGAGGATTATTTTCAAGAGGCATATCGACAATTATCAGATGCCTCTGTGTATGAGAAGGTATCAGAAGACCCACAAAGTCGTTTACAACAGTCTGTTTTAGATCTTACAACACAAGCGATAGGTGAAAAATTCATTTCAGAGAAAGAACGCCGTTTTTTGAATCCTTTAAACCCTGTAATGTCCAATTTTTATATTGTTCCAAAAATACATAAGCGCCTTGTTCATCCTCCGGGCCATCCCATAGTGGCTACCAAGGGTTCATTGTTAGAGCCTTCGTCAGTTTTTTTGGATTCTTTCCTTCGCCCATTGATGCCCAAAATGACTTCGTTTGTAAGAGATTCAACTCACTTTTTACAACTGTTGTCGCATTTTGCAGAGCTGACGAGAAGTTCCACCATTAAGCTAGTCACATTGGATGTGACTTCGTTATATACGAGCATACCACAGCAGTCAGCAAATAGAATAGTTAAAAAGGCATTACAGGATAGAGGTGATTTATCAAGACCGTTACAAGAATTTCTGGGAAAATTGTAGGATCTAATCTTGTATGAAAATCACTTTGGGTTTGAGGCGAACATTTATCATCAAATATCTGGGGTTGCAATGGGGGCAACTTGTGCCCCTTCCATTGCAAACCTCTATATGGAAGAGTTTGAACATCGATGGATATTTATGGATTCTCCAAATCCCCATATTAAATGCTGGCGGCGCTATATCGATGATGTTTTTATGTTTTGGGACGGTTCAGAACAGGAATTGACAACGTTCATTGGGTGGCTGAATGAGAGAGATTCAAACATAAAGTTCACTCATGAATGGGATATGGCTCGCATTACTTACCTGGATATTCAAATTATAAAAGGAGATGGAATATGGAACACCTCGGTCTTTTGTAAACCTACAGACCGAAATTCATTGTTACATTACTCGAGCGCTCATCCAACTAATTTAAAAAATGGTCTCCCATTTTCGCAATTTCTACGCTATAGGCGTAACTGCTCAGATACTTCGGATTATATTATACAAGCGAAGAATCTGAAAAGAAAATTTAAGAATCATGGTTATCCTCAATCAGTTGTATCCCAAGCCTACAAAAGGGCTCTTTATAACCATCGGGAAACTTTAATCACGGATTCGCCATGTAGAACAAGAGTAGATGATACTCAAGTCAATTTAGTAACGTTATATTCACCTTTTAGTTACAAAATACAAGGAATCCTAAAGCGTCATAGTAATGTGTTACAACAGATTCCAGGGCTGGATGATAAACGCATAAGATGTGTTTGGAGGAGACAAAAAAATCTTAAAGAGATATTAAGCCCTACTGTATTACGCCCGCCTGAGCAGAAGAACGATTTAGTAGGTGTAGGGCATTCGAAATGTACTGGATATGACATTTGTTCGATCACTTTAGAAATAGTCTTTTACGTATGAAGGTAAAAATTACAAATTATTCCACACTACTAACTGCCAGTCCACTTTTGTAGTTTATGGAGTATTTTGCCCCTGCCACCTGTTATATGTGGGGAAGACCACACAGTCATTACAAACACGTATGCAAGAACATCGCAGCCATTTAAAGTGCCAGCGGACAGAGGCTCCTATGATAGAGCATTGTCTTCAGCTCCAACATAATTTTATGGAACTTCGATGTTTTTGCATTGAACAGGTTAGGAGAGGGATGAAGGAACGAACTAGAGAACAGTTACTTGTATATCGAGAACAACATTGGATTTTCTCTCTTTCCACAGTTTCACCCAAAGGGTTGAATGCACAGGTGGATTGGCATCTTTGTAGTTGAGTTAAGAACAAATGCACGTGAGATTAGTACCGCCAGGGAAATTCAGGTATTTAAAGAAAGATAGAGTCTAGTCCGCATGCGTGGCGTCTGTTTGACATCACTATGAAAGTTTAGCGTTGGTTGAACAATTGGAAAGTGTACAGGATGTTTTAAGGTAATTCAAGGTTTTTGACTTTAGTCCTTAATAATAGAATTTATGTAGAAGGAGTTCATAGAAGAAAACTAGCATGTTTTTGTTCTCAGTCCGTGCAGTGGTGACAGAGGGAAGAAGAGAGTATGCGCCCTCTGAAGCAATAAAACTGGGCAGCCATCTAACGGGTGGCAGCTGGATAAACGATCCCCCTGAGGAAACGAAGAGTGAAATGAGGGAGCGCTTTGTGGATATGCGTCGTCGGGAGTATCGGGAACAATCTCCGGAATAAGAATCTTCGCTTCTCACCAAAAAAACAACAGATAAGCACAGCTTTTTGTTACAAGTTACAAGTTGGAATCATATGGTATCTGAACATATTAAGAGACTGTGAATATGGTATCAAGGACTGTAGAGCTAATTTAAAGTTTACAAAGATTTGAGAAAGAAACAGATTTTAAATGCTTGAAGTTAAAAAATATATAAAAAATAATTATAAAAAACAATAATATAATTATAAAAATAATAACAAAAAAATAGTGAAAGTTATCTAGATGCAACAGTAATAAGGGTCGCTGATGTGGAAGAAGGCAAGTTCAATCCAGCAAGTCTGGCTGATTAAATGCCTCATGGAATACTGAGACCCAGTTGCATCTAGTATGATTTAATCTTTTTAATGCAGAGCAAAAAACTATATTGAACTCAAGGTAAAAGATTGGGCTGATTATTCAATTTTATGTTTATATAGCTATATAGGCTCAAAAAGGTGACCGTATTTATTTTTTGATTGTTCTTTTGTAGACTGCATTCAAAGCAACAGGCCCTGATGGCCACAGCATACACCATCAGCATGCACTTTTACCTACAGGGAGGATGAACAATTTTCAAATCACTCATTTATCCAGGTAAATGACTTTTGGACTGAAATGAAGTCTCTTGAAGGTTTACTCATAGAGATAAATTTGAAAAATGTGTACACAGATAAGAGCTACATTTATCTGTGCGGGCTCTACCATATTTTCAAAGTAGAAATATATACATATTTTTACTTTGAAAATTACCCTAGGAAAACAATGCATTTCTGTTATTACAAAACCCACATCAACCTCCGAACTTGGGATTTCTCATAGTGCAAACCCCAGAACTGCTCCTGTTCTTGGGAGTGCTTCTTGAAACTGTGGGTAAACTTATGCTTATACAGTCTGTGTGCGCAAATACTGTATTTACCTGAATATTAGGTGGGCAATTCTGCAACAGGTCATTTCTGCATGTAATTCACTGTTTTACTCATAGAAAAGCCTAGTATTTTATAAAGACACATAGAGCTTGATTCAAGAAGGGGCACATACGGTCCCAAACAGGATGGGCCTATTTGGACCTTATTCTGTAACACGGGAGCAAATCATTCCCATGGCATACAGAATCGGGCCCGAGGACGGCCCGGCATGCTTCTGTGGCCACCAGGAAATGTCCACACTGCCTCCCAGCCAGCCCACCACATCCCTGACTCCGTTCACCCAGCTGCCCGACTCTGATAGGGCCACCTTGTGGTGCCTGCTGCTCCAGGGGAGGGGCTGCTGGGCTACAAGGGGTGCTGACGGCCACGTTTGGGGGGCCCCCCTTGCCTATTCCACCTCAGAAGTGGAATAAGTAGGGCCTCCCCCTGGCGATCCTTGGACATACAGGGCCATCACTGGAATTGGCCTTGTACGTCTGGGGGTCGGCTCGCCCATGCTTCGCCCACTCTCCACACCCATCAAGCCTCCATCCCCTGCAGCATGCACAGGGGCTTGTGCGTGCAGTGGGGGACAGAGGCAGCATACCAGCAAAGCATATGGCAGGGTTGCATGTCTCGGCATCTATGTATGTTTATAAAATGTTAGTCGAAATTCTGCACAAATCGTAGGTGAAAGGATCCCACATACATTTACACCAGCTTGAGAGTTACAATATATTACTCCTGCAGGAATTCTACATACAAAATCCAAATTTCTGAGCCAAAAGTTCTGAATTATGCAAAATTCTGCAGGCTTTGTTTGTCAGAATAACAAAGCATATGATTTTTGAGTGATATTTAATTTAAACTACAATACAGAAAAAAAATCCTACAAAAAAGTGCAAAACGTTAAATTATTGGGCCCGGCTCCACGATCCCATGCGATTTGGAGTTGGCCCAAAACATTGCTGAACCACCATCCCATTAGCTGTGGGGGAAAGGGGGAGGAAGGGATTGGGGAGGGGGGAATTGGACAGGCTGACAGAGAAGCTGAGGTTCAACTTCTTCTTTGTTGCTGTTTTTCTTCAGAAGGTGCCTGCTTTTACGGGAGATGTGGGGGGGGGGGGGTAGTTTGCTGTGATTGGGGATCAGGCCATGTCTCTGTCTGCTGCAGGGCCGGGGTCAGCGAGCCAGCATTCCAAGTCAGAGTCAAGGCACCACAGGAGGGGGATCGGGCCATGCCAGTGCTGATTCAAGGAAATCCCAGTGTGGGAGGAGGATCTGCTCAGCAGAGTTTTTCAGGGAGGCTGTCAACAGAAGTGGCGCTTTTTTTGAGGCTTTTTCTACATTTTTTCACTGAGTGGTTCAGCAGGCGATAGGCTCTACTTCTGTTATCCATTACCTGAACAATTTTTTGTTTGTAGACCTGGCAGGCTTGGGTGAATGTGCTAGACTGTTGAAGGTATTTTGGCAGTTGGCAGCAGTTTTTTGTTTACCGCTAGCACAAGAAAAGACAGAGGGCCTGAGCACCTTGCTAACATTTTGGGTATCGAACTTGATTCGATGCTCATGGAGTCTCTCCTGCCAGGTGAAAAGGTCCAGTAGCTACTGTTGATTCAGTTGGCATTGGCTCGTTCAAAGCTTACTTTGGGCCAGGTTCAGGAATTGTTAGAGCATTTTAACTTTGCCTGTCGAGTCATTCCCATGGGCAGAGTCTTTACCAGAAGAATAGTGATATTGACAAGGTGGCTTCAGCATAGGCACCATTTCATTCGGGTGATTAGGAGGGTGAAGGCTGATTTGGCAGGTTTTCTTGGGAGGCTTCAATGGGATTTGCATATGGCAGTCCCCATCGGTATCTAATATGGATCTTGAGTTGTATATGGATGCTTCCAGTGGGTTGGGGCTTAGAGTGTATTTTGTGGGTGCCTAGTGTGGTAAGTTTTGGCCTGACAATTGGCATGACAGGGACTGGTGCCAGAATATCACTTTTATGGAGCTTTTTCCCATGTGGGTGGCTTTCTTGATTTGACAAGAGCGCCTACAGCATCGTTGGTTGGTCTTGTGCTTGGATAATATAGCAGTAGTCCAGGCTGTAAATAGTCAATCCACGAGTTCATCTCTAGTAATCGAGCTTTTGCGCTTGCTGCTCTTACAGTGTTTGCAGTTGAATGTAACGCTTGTGGCGACACATGTACCTGGTGTGGATAGTACAATCACAGACTCTATCTCGTTTGCAGTGGGCCCATTTTCAGACGTTGGCCCCAGAAACGGATGAATTACCTTTGTGGATGCTGGGACGTTTTTGGGAGGTCATTCCGGCCCACTTGCTAAAGTCTGCATTGGCAGCGAACACCTGGAAGGCTTATGCAGATGGATGGCGTCATTTTGTGGATATGTTGCCTGGAAGTGCAATTATACAATATCTGTTGGTCTATTCTTGAAATGATAATTGTGGCATGCATAAACGAAGAAAATCACTCCATTACAACTTTAGGCAATATAACATTAACTCGACCTGTGGAAAATATCATTATCTTACATTGCTTGTTTTGTGCTACTTCGGCCTCAGACTCGTCGGCACTATAACTGAATTGTAAAATTTTGATAAAGTGCCGGATGTGGGTATTTAAACCTGCTGGTGCCAGAGTTTGTAAAATGAATATCCAGCGCTGTTCTTTTAATAATGCTCGATGCGGCGGGCTTATCATCGAGCGTTATATAATGAAAGAACTTGGCTAATGGGAACGAGAAGTGATGCAACTAAAAGACGGAGTATGGATTGGGAACATGTCAATTTAATAACAAAATATTTTCCTCTTAAGTTTTAAAATACAAAAGATATTACGGAAGCACAGCAATGTATTGAGTAACATCCAAGGTTTGGAAGAACAAACCATTCGCTGCGTCTGGTCTCGGGATAGAAATTTAAAAGAAAAGCTAAGCCCGGCAGTTCTGTGACCTCCACTGGAACAAGAGAGAAACCAGGTAACAGGCCACAAGAAATGTGGCCATTGTAGTATTTGTGCAATAACTGTTGATTTACAGTATTTTATTCATCATGGTAAACATTACAGTTTAAACATCAGCGCTTCTTGTGATTCCTCTTTTGTGGTTTATGCAGTGTGGTGTCCTTGTGATCTGCTGTACATAGGAAAAACAATTAGACCATTTAAATTACGTATGGCAGAACACAAAAGCTGGTTAAAGCATAAAGTCATCTCAGCACCAATGGTTGAACATTGTTTGGAACAAGCCCACATTTTTGAGGATTTGCAATGCTTTTGTATTGACAAGATTGTTTCAGGTTCAAACGGTAAATCGCAGGAACAAACACTTTTAATAAAAGAAAAGCGCTGGATATTCATTTTACAAACTCTGGAACCAGCAGGTTTAAATACCCACATTGATTGGGGAGCATGTCTGTGAATCCAGTGAAGGAGATTGAAAGGAAGCTAGTTCGATCTGGTTCCTGACGTCGGGTCTCCGACAGGTATAATAAGGCATTTCCTATCCTTAAATCGCATGCGCGGCGTCTTCCTAAAGAATTTGTGATTTTCTAAAACCTCAATGAGAACAGCGTCTGCAGCGAACGTTTAATGATTGGCTCAAAGGTATGTGGATTTAGTAGTAAGAAAGATAAAATATTTTGGAAGGCAACAAACGTGGAAGAATTTGATAGTGGATATATTTTTTTGCTTATTTTTAGCTTTTAAAAAATCCCCTGAAGAAACTCGTTCAAGAGTGAAACGCATGAAGAGGGCGCCAAAAGATGGCATTGGGACATATTTAAAAGCTAAGCAGTCTTTTGATTTCTTTTGAAAGAAGGAGAAAAATGTACCTGTGGTATCATCTTTACATTGAAAAAAAGTGCACATAGGCCGTTGATGCTATCAGGCACTTTATCAAAATTTTACAATTCAGTTATAGTGCCGACAAGTCTGAGGCCGAAGTAGCACAAAACAAGCAATGTAAGATAATGATATTTTCCACAGGTCGAGTTAATGTTATATTGCCTAAGGTTGTAATGGAGTGATTTTCTTCGTTTATGGAAGGGCAATTAGGCAAACGCTAGTGGTGGAGTTCATTAAGCGGGCTGTGGAGTGCAGGTTATCGCCTCATGCTCTGTCGGTATCTTTGGCTAGTGTTGTCTTCATTGCTAAAGTGCAGGGGCAGGAAGATCCCACATCTTCATTTTTTGTGCACAAGTTGGTGTGTGGGTTATTGAGGTTCAGGGTGGCTTTGAGTGTGAAGGCCCCACACAAGCAGAGCCACTTTCACAATATACTTTGTGCTAACAGGAATACTTTGCCTGCGGTGTGTGCTTCTCCTTTTGAAGTGCTACTTTTTAAAGTGGCATTTTCTTTTTCCTTTTTCGCTGCCTTACAGGTGGCTAGTGCGTGGGCTTCTACTGGAGACCGGGGCTTGTTATGGGATGATGTGGTAGGATCCCTTAACCAGGTTTCAGTTTAATACCATAGTGAAGCAAAGCCTTGAGTTGGTGGGTTTTCCTCTGGATCAGTACAGTTCACATTCCTTACAGATTCCTTTGCAGCCTCTCCTGGTGTCTTTGTATAGGTGATTCAGCATGTTGGCCGCTGGCGTTCGCAAGCTTATAAGATCTATGTCCACTAATTGAGGGATTTTGTGGGCCCCTCTTGTCATTCTCTTTGTTTTTCTAGCTTGTGCATCCAGCTTGGGGAGACGGGAATACCTGGTTTGCATGTGCGGTCACTTCTTAATCTTCTGGGCTAGGAAAATAGCAGTGGAGTCCAGATAGGGACTGAACCTGAGCTTGGTGGAGAGTGGTATCCTGCTGCAATGTATAGGCCTCTGGGGAATGCATTGGTCGCAGCTTCTTCCCACAATATACTTTATTCACTTGGGAGAGAATGATATTTCTGAGGTAAAGGGAGTGGACCTTATACGATAAATGAAGCACAATTTTTTTTTTTATTGCATTGCTATGTCCCTTCTGTGACATTGATTTGGTTTCAGATTATTCCACAGAGAATTTGGCATGACGCTAACAAACCTAAACCAGTGGAACGCCTATGCAAGAGGATGAATGCCGAGGTCTCCAAATTTGTTGTTCTCTTGCAAGGTCTGGTGCTGGCTCACAAATTAATTTCAAAAGATTGTCCAGCTTATACCTCTCAGACTGTATACATTTGTCAGATATTGGTCAAGATACTTTTCTTAGAGATTTACAGGTTGTTATAGAAGGGTGTGGCAAGCCATTCATGGCCGCAGCATAGGGTGGGGGAGGCAGTGACATGCAAGTTGCAGTCACCACCTATGGTGAAAAGAAGGATTAGAAACCTCCCCCTATAGTTTAGGGGTGGGTAGAGAGATATTGGAGTAGTGGACTGTAGTCTCCCGGTCCTAAGGAAAGCTCCTTCATATAAAGTAAGCCTCATTCTGGTGCCACCACAGGTTGGAGAAGGGGGTAACATTTGATTGATGTGTGTACAAATAGGGTTGCCAACCAGCCGATATTCAGCCTGCCTGGCTGATTTTTACATGGTCAGGCCAGCTGCCGGCAAAGATCTAAGACCAGCCATTGAAAAGCCATTTTTTTGGACTGGCTGCAGGACTGGAAGCAGCCAGAGCAGAAAACCAGTTTTCATTTCTCCTTGCTCCCCCCTCCCCCCTTACCGGCACAGTCTCACCCTCTCCTCTACTCCAGCCATGGTTCCTGTGTCTTACAGAGCTGCAGCTGCGATAGCAATAATTTAAAATCAAAGCAAAGCCGGTGTGGAGCCTTCCGGCCCTATGGAGTCTCTGCTGCCGCATCCTGCCCTCAAAAGGAAGTTATTCTAGAGGGGGGCAGGATGGAGTAGCAGAGGTTCCATAGGGCCAGAAGGCTCTGCACCAGTTTTGCTTTGATTTTAAATTATCGCTATCGCAGCCGCTGCTCTGTAAGACGCAGGAGCCGCGGCTGACAGGGAAAGGAGGTGGCAGGAAGGGACTGACACAGGGAGGGGGCTAGAAGGGAGATGGAAGACAGCTGACACAGGGGGAGGAAGGAGGTGGCAGGAAGGGTGCTGACATGGGGGAAGGTGAAAGCTAGAAGGGAGCTGACAGAGGAGTAAAGGAGGTGGCAGTAAGGGAGTGACACGGGGGGCTGGAAGGAAGCTGACATGGGGGGGAAAGGAGGTGGCAGGATGGGAGCTAACATGGGGGAAGATGGGGGCTGGATGGGAGCTGACATGGGGGAGACAGGGAAGGCTAGAAGGGAGCTGAATGAGGGGGGAAGGAGGGGAATAGAAGGGAGCTGACATGGGGGAAGATGGGGGCTGAATGGGAGCTGACATGAGGATGAAGATGAGGGCTAGAAGGGAGCTGACATGGGGAGGGAGTGGGGGCTGGATGGGAGCTGACATGGGGGGAAGGAGGTGGCTGGAAGGGAGCTGACACTTGGGGATGGCACTGATAGGTGGCTGGGTAATGGGGGGGCTGGAAGGAAAAGGGCAAATGGGGATGACACTGGAAGGGGGATGGACAGATGGTGGGCAACTTGAAGTGAGCTGAAATGGGGCTGATACTGGGGAGGGTTACTGGGACTGGAAATAGGCTGATGGAAGGAAGTGAAAAAAACATAAGAAGAGACAAGAAATGGCAGATGGACTATAGACCACAGAAAGGGAGCTAAGAGAAGACAGGAAAGCAGATGCCTCAGATCGGGACCAGCATAATCAGAGAATAAAATGGTCAGACAACAAAGATGGAAAAAATAATTTTATTTTCAATTTAGTGATTGGACTTTGTGCTATCTTTATATTTTACACAGTATGGGGAACTGCATCTTTTATTTATCTAATGTTGCACTGCATGCAGAGTCTGGCTCCTTGAGGTTTCAGTTTAATTTGTGTCTATATATTTTTATTTTTACTTTAGGTTGTGGTCACTTATTCTTCTACTTGATGAGAGTCTGTGTTCAGAGTGTGTGACTGAGGCCATATGTTATGTTAACATGGAGTATGTACGTAGGGAGCTATACTGTATTGTAGTAATTTGTTCAGCTTTTCAAATAGGTGTATGGATGTTCTTGGGCCTCCTGCACTATTTTAATGCTGCTTTTTTCTGGGTAGGCCCCAGAAAAAAACGCTAACGATCATTAACGTTACATAACGCGCGTTATGATGCGCTAACGATCGTAATGCCCCGCGGCGCGGTAAAACACCGCAGAGAGGGCGGAGAGAAGGGGTCAGTGGGCGGAGAGTGGGCGGGGAGAGGCTCCCCTCACACTAATGCGCTGATTTTCAGGGCTGAATTCCAACGCGAATGAAAACCTGCCGTTAAATGCACATTACAGGGGAGAGAAACAATTTCAGTGTCAGCAATGTACAGCCAGGCAGGGAAACCAAACAAAAGTGATAAGTGTGATACATGTACACAGAACAAAAGGGCACAGAAACACTGAAAATGACCCCAACAAACTGGAAAAAAAACAGTAATCAAGCTGGCCAATAATGGTATCAATGAGAAACATCAACCCCTCCCCCCTCCCTCCGAGTAAGCTCCATAGAACAGATATAAATCGTGGAAGGGTCTATACTCCGTCCCCATGCAAGGTGAATGAGCCCACAGTGAAATAGCGCTGCTCAGGGTTTTTCCCACCATCGGACAGGGTTCCTATGGCGTGCACATGTCCCGCAACATCAGGGCGGGCATGTCGGAACGGCAACTGGACAGATGCCGGAGAAGGGGATACAGAGGGCCGCAGGCGGCACATGCTGTGGTGGAGCTGGGCCACAGTGCGGACTAGGGTGATGCCTAGGTGGCCCATACGAATGCTGAAACAGCGGAGCAGCCAGACAGCAACTGCTGAAGGCCCAACATGGGCACGAGTGTGTTTCCCAAAGTGTCACAGGGGATAGTACCCAACAGCTATTCCCAAGGGCACGGAACATTGGCAGGCGGGGCTGGGGGGAGCGTGGACGTCTATGCAGGCACCCCTACCCATGAACCCGCACCATAGGCAGCTGCCTACCTACACACAGGATGGCCTGAGACTGCACACCACCAGCTCCACCAGCAGAAGGGCATGTCAGCATGGTGGCTGAGGGATACTGGTGGTGGAGGGGGCAGTGGCAGCTGGCCAGAGCAGACCGTGGCCTAGCCCTGTGTAGGTGGGTGCCATGCACTGCAACAGACAGGCCCTGTCTGACCAACAGTCATGGTATCACCAGGGAATGCACCATCTCTGTGATAATATGGTGGTGCAGTGCACAAAACAAGTGTATTCAGAAGCAGAAAGTCACAGGTTCAAGTCCCAGCTGTGGTTTCTGCCAACCCAGTCCTCCTATTTTACCCACTACTATAACGTGCTAATACAGACAGAACCTTTCTTGCAGATGATGTAAACATGCCCAAAACACCTACATTTTACCCTACAGAGCACAGACACCATAAACATGCACATTACCTAGAGCAGAGCCTCCCAAATGCAGTCCTGGAGGGCCAAACACCTTTCCGGTTCCCTGCTGCCTCTGATAAAGATGCCTGTGCTGCATTTCTATGTGCCACCCCCATGGTATGCAGATAAATCTCATGCATATTCATGAGGGACAGCATGAAAACCCGAACAGTGTTTGGCACCGCAGGACTGGAGTTGGGAACCTCTGCCGTAAAGCATCAGCCAACAGGGGCAGACACACCCACACCCACAGGCCCCATTATCCAAAGCCTCCTGGAGAGGCAGGACTTTGGGCTCTGCGTGCATCTCCCAATACTAGCACTTGCATACCTTAGTAATGCCACCTAAACCTGGGAATATGGTACACATCTATCAAAAGGTTGCTATGATTACTGGCAGATAGCAATTCCTAGGTTAAGTACAATTTTCTGAGTGAGCTGCATCATAGCAACCTTTCTGATGTCTGTGGAGTGTGCTACAGGTCTTGTCTGACAGTGTTTACCAACCTGGGGAGTGACTCCTACAGTATTGCGTACCATAGGCATGCCTGCACTGTGCCCAGGACTGGTGTGGTGGCCTGGGTTGCCCAACACCTCTATAGTTGCACAATGCTGGCATAGGTGTGGGGAGTGTGTGTCTGTCTATCCAGTGTGTGGTGGCTGCCAACACCCTCCACAGCCCACACTGCTAGCACTGTTGCCAGTATTAGCCTGCCAATGTGCATAATGAGGAGCAAGGTACCGTGGGAATAGCCTGGATAGGGTGGCCTGGCCTGGCCGCATCTGCACAGGGCATAGGGCAATGGCTCGGACATTGTAGTGCCCGGTACCACCTGCACGGACAGAGTGGCCACAGCATGTCCTGCTGGGAGGTCACTCTCACCCTGACTGTGCAGTGACCACAGCATGGCTAGGTTCCCCCATAGTGCTGTATAGTATTTCTCTCATGTGATATTTATGGGTTCTCTTTTGGGGCCTGGTCACTGACTTATCTGCTTGGTGTATATGCTGATTTCCCAATATTGGTTACACGTATCTCCTCCAGGACCATGCATTATGGACTAGCTAGCAGACTGTTTGCAGCTAGTATGTGTGTTGCTGGAACACCTTGCAGGGTGCAGCGGCTGGAGGCTTGCTGCTGGAGAATGTCAGATTGGGGGCGGGGGCAGCTGTGCGTTTCCAGGCCTTCTGTCTGCTATTGCTTTATGGATGTGTACAGCTCTGCATTGCCTGCCCTGTAGGGTGTTTGGTCCCTAGCAGGACTGGGGTGATGGTCCCTTCTACTGCCACCATTGCAGGGGGGTAGAAAGTGTATCTGTTGGCGGGAGATCCTGTCCCCCACCCTGAGCCCCAGAGGGTGCTTTGGGTGGTGGTGTGTAATCTCCCTGTGGGTCCCAACACCCCTATTCACTTACATCATGTGACCATGGCACCCACACAGGGTATGCACTTTTCTGGGTGCATCATAGTCCACAAGGGCTAGATGTGACATACTGATGAGCAAAGGCATATCCTAGGGGTGTTTGCAAGGACTGCCTATCACACATTGGACCTGCAGCATAGCCTATCTCAGCAAAGCCAGGTGCTGTGAGAATGGTGCTGGGCACCATACCTCTCACCGTCGGCACCCCCTACCAGGCTGAGGTGCTGTGGGGTGCATACCCCATCTTGTGATCATCTGTAGACTGCTGATTTACATGTGCTGTGCATCCTGGGTACAGATGGGTTGACCCTATCCTGGTAACAACAGCAGAATGTGGGTGTGGTGCCATGCAGTCCTCCTGTAGCCAGCCAGGTGTTTGTTAGCAGCTTTAGCCCACTGGTTACTTCACTGTTTGTGGAGCCAGAGATCATGGGTTCAAAGCCCACAGTGGGGTTTATCAATAGGGCTGTCATAGACATTGTCTATTTTTTTTGTATATTAGTGCTGTCAGCAAAAACACCCTCAGGGTACTGTCACCTTAGGGTGGCTTATACGGCACCCTATAAAGCGCCTTAAAAGGTGCCTTATATGGTGTCCTATAGGGGACATTATAGGGTGCCTTGGCAGACAGCGCACTTTATAATGTGCCCTATGGAGTGCCTTCTAGGGTGCCTTATGTGGCACCTTAGGTTACGCCACTGTGAGGGTGTGTTTGCTGGCAGCACTATTAAAGTACAACTAAACTTCCTCACAGCCCAATACTTAACCCTTTCCAGGCCAAGCCCAAAACTGTCGGGATCCAAACTTCTGCCTAAATATTCCTATCAAATGGTATATAATACATGACCATGGCAGAGGGAACGTCACTATTGAAACATATTGAATAAGACGGGTACAATTTTCCTGACATATGCAAACATTAACCCGGCTGCAGAATGTGGATTAAAATATTATAGTAGGCCTTCAATGGGTTATACATGATGCCTCAGCCAGCCTTATTCATTAGGCACACTGGGGAATCAAACCCATGACCCTTGTACTATCAGTCTGTGTAGTAACCATTGTGCTACAGCTCTGTTTCTGTATTTGAATGTCTGCTCGCCTTCTTAAGCTTAACGCGCAGTAACGCGCCCTGTAACGATCGCTGCTGCGCGGTGCCTTATAACACGCGTTATCAGTAACGATGTACCGCCCATGTCCTTTTTTGGTATTTCTTCCACTAACGCGGCTCCTAATGCGAATCACACTAACGCAGTTTAGTCAACATACCGCTAAGTATTTACTACTAAGTAGTTATTTGTATTCTGGCTATTCATTTCACTGCAATTTTCTTTAAACGTTGGATTTGAAGGAGAAATAACTATTAACATTAACCTATGCACATGATTGATTGGGTATTACAAAGCGGCGCTTGGGTACAATGGATTATGGGAGTTTAAGATTTGGTTAGGTGTTCCGATTGAATAAAACAGACTTGGAGACATATTGTCCCACTTGGTTTGAGTATGGTGAATTTGTATGATGATCTGTTGAAGAGCTTTTGTGGTTAAAGACAGTGTTATTTTTTATCATCAAAATGTTCTCTGAAGAGTATAATTTTTATTCCTTCTTGAAGTGGGTGAGGTTATCTGTGTTCCTCACTTTTTAAGGGGGTTGTTTCAGAGGCCCGGTGCATACAAAAAGATGGCTTGTGTGCAGGTTGTCTGGTTAAGAACATAAGATATGCTACACTGGGTCAGACCAAGATCCATCAAGCTGAGTATCTGTTTCCAACAGTGACCAATCTAGGTCACAAGTACCTAGCAGTTTCCCCAAAAGACACAGGTTCCACAATGTTTGTACTGGGGCAAGCAGTGGATATCCCGGGTCCCCTTTAATAATGGTTTATGGACCTTTCCTCCAGGAACTTGTCCAAACTCTTTTTAAACCCAGCTACACTAACAGCTTTTACTACATCCTCCGGTAATGAATTCCACAGTTTGATTACATATTGAGGGAAAAAATATTTTCTCTTATTAGTCTTAAATAGGTTACCCTGAAGCTTCATTGCATGTCCCTTAGTCTTTCTATATTTTGATGGCATAAACAATCGATCTACATTTACCCGTTCCACTTCATTCATTAATTTATAAACCACTATCATATCTCCCCTCAGCCGTCTCTCTTCCAGGTTGAAGAGCCCTAACCTTTTCAGCTTCTCTTCATAGGGGTATCCTTCCATCCCCTTTACCATTTTGGTGGCTGTTCTCTGTATCTTTTCTAATAACTCTATGCATTTTAGTGTTTCAAAGGGCACACTTAGGGTGTTTTGAGCTCATGATCTCCTAGTTCTATTTTCTGGGACTTTTTACAGCATGTTCTGTAGGTATTTGGCAGACATGTCATGCAGGATTTTGAAAGTAGTTATTATTACTTTGTATTTGATACAGCAGGAGAAGGGGAGCCAGTGTAGCTTTTTTAGGATGGGTATTATATGATCTCTTCTGTAAGCACCTTCTAGGATTCTGACTGCAGTGTGCTGGGTCATTTCTAATGACAGTAAGACATATTTGGGGATACCCATGATAAATGATATTGCAAAAGTCAAAGTGCGGGAATATCATTGCCTGAAATACCGTACAGAAGTCATGTGCTTCAATTAGTGGTCATAAGTGTTGTAATGTTTTGATCTTTTGGTATATCATTCTAGTAGTAACTCTGGTAACCCGGAGGCCCACCTGGCCTCTTAGCCAATTAACCCCCCCCCCCCTTTATCCACACAAACACCATGGAGACTAATCATGGTACAACTCTGGTCGCAGCTTTATTCCAACATGTAACATAACATAACCGGCCCAACATGGGCCAACGTATTCAATATCCCCAACTAGCAACCCCCCCCCCCCCCCCGGCACCGGACAATGCCCGCACCCGCCATCTTAGTAGCAAGGCTGAGCATTCTCCACCCCCGAACCCCCCCCCCCGCCTGCCTTGCCATACTAGTAGCAAAGGCCGGCACATCACCCTAAACCGGGCCGAGACCCCTGACAGGGATGCCTCGCCCCACCCCCGGGGAGCCCTCCGCTCCCCCACTGGTCCTAAATTAGTTGAAGCCCCGCCGCCTTGGCGAGCGTGGGCTCTCCACCCCGCCACCCCACCCAGCTGCAACAACCCCAAGCCAAAACTCGCGGGCGGGCGGGCAGGAACACTGCCATCCCTGCTGAGGAGCCGCACCGAAAAGGCCTGACCACGCGGCTCCTCAGCAGACTCATCCCAACCCCTCAGCCTCTCCGCCAATGACATCGCTCCCAGGCCTACCCGGGAGCGATCACTCTGCCTCCCTACGGCCCCCCCCCCCCCGACTCCCCTATCACGTGCCGAAGGCCGAGGCCGGGCCCGGGCCCAGGTTACTGGCGGCCACGGGGACCCGGCCCGTGGCCTGGCACATTAACTCTGGTAACCCGGAGGCCCGCCTGGCCTCTTAGCCAATTAACCCCCCCCCCCTTTATCCATACAAACACCATGGAGACTAATCATGGTACAACTCTGGTCGCAGCTTTATTCCAACATGTAACATAACATAACCGGCCCAACATGGGCCAACGTATTCAATATCCCCAACTAGCAACACCCCACCCCCCCCCCTCCCCGGCACCAGACAATGCCCGCACCCGCCATCTTAGTAGCAAGGCTGAGCATTCTCCGCCCCTGAACCCCCCCCCCCCCGCCTGCCTTGCCATACTAGTAGCAAAGGCCGGCACACCACCCTAAACCGGGCCGAGACCCCCGACCGGGATGCCTCGCCCCACCCCCGGGGAGCCCTCCGCTCCCCCACTGGTCCTAAATTAGTTGAAGCCCCGCCGCCTCGGCGAGCGTGGGCTCTCCACCCCGCCACTGATGCGAGGTAGTTTATCTATCCTTGCACCGCCACCCCATAAAGCTGCGACCAGCCCACTGCTCAAGTGCCTCCTGCCAGTCATTTAACAACAGGTCCTGGCTTACGGGTGACAGGTGCACACCGTCCGCTCGGTACAGCCCCGCGCAACCTGGGTCTGCCCAAGGGTGCAGCACCTGCCGTCCCCCTGCTTGTTGTAGCCACCGGCCGACCTGCCGGTTGACTTTGCCAAGCCGCGCGACCACCGCCGCTGCGACTGACAAGCCGGCCGGGGGATAATGTCCGACCAGACAATCAACACTTCCGGCCAATTCTCCCAAAGCACCTTGATGTCATGCTGCACCGCTCGTATGAGCTGCCTACAAGTCCAATTGGAGAGGTCGTTACCACCTAAATGTAGCAACACCCCCGCTGGTCGCTGCCGCCGGTCCATCTGTCGCCGCATCCAAGGGAGAAGCTGCCACCACCGTATACCACGCTCCCCCATCCAGAGCAACCGAATGTTGCGGGTCGCCAGTCCCAGATGCAGTCCCAACGGGCGCAGCACGGCTCTCCTCTCCGCCCAGTACACGAAGGAGTGCCCGATGATCCACCATTCCTCCGTCGGACCCGCTCCAGCACCGCCGGGCCCGGGGTCCGAACCCGGAAGCCACCCTGAAACAGGAAACAAAGCATTAATAACCCCCCCCCCCCCGCACCCCCTACCCACCCTCACCCGAACCACATCATACTCGGTCCAGGCAGACATAACCTTCAAAAGCCCCCGACCGCCATCTACCGATCCGTTGAATCACCTCACCCCCAACCCTGCAGCCGCCGCGCTGGTGGCTGCCCCAATCCGGAATGAATGGGATGCATACTGCCGCTCAGCATAGCCCAAGCGCCGCAGGGCCAAGCGCATCACTGCCGTAAATTGGAACTGCGTGACCGGATTCCCGTCCGCATGATGAAACAGGAAACCCTCCACGTTAGGCCGCCGGTGCATATAGTCCGCCAAATTACGCACCGGGCAAGAACGAAGCCCCGGAAGAGCCCGCAACAGCACTTCCCTCCCCTCGCCACGTGGATCGGTCTTGGAGCGCACCAGAAAGATGCACACCGACGCTTCCTGGATTTCCACATGCTGCACCTCCAGCCCACCCCGGGCCATCCCCCTGCCCGACTTAGGGACTAACTCACTAACCCGAAACGCCCCGAAGAAAGCCGTAACAAATAACACCCGAAACAGCAGCGCTTCAAATTCAGAAGCCGCCACCTCCATCAATACCACCCACATACGCGCCAGCAAGTCGTGAGATATGGGGCGGCGCCAGTCACGAACCGGCGGCCGTTCTTTCATCCACCCGGCTAACAGCCGCTTCACCAAAAAGGACGAACTAGGGCTGCCCCATCCCGCCGCTTTGCTGAAAAAAGAGAAACCCGCCAAAGCCGCCCTCACGGACGTCTGAGACCACCCCCGCCCCTTAGCCCACACTATGAATGACCCGAACAACCGCGCATCACCTCTTCCCCCCTCTCCATCCGTGCTCCCATAAAAATTCCTGAACCCTGGCATACCCGCGCTCATACACCGCCCACGTACCTGGAGCTACTGAGGACCATAGCAAATGAATCACTCTTGAGTCCCAACCCTCCAAAGGTGCTCCGGCACCACCGCCGAGGACTCGTCCACTCCGGGGGCCAGGGCTCGAAACTGCGCCCACTGAAAACGGGACAAAGCATCAGCTATGGCATTCTGTGCTCCCGGCACGTGCCGTGCCCGCGCCGTAATGTTGAGACGCAAACAGGCTAGCACGAATAACCACATTAACGCCACAACCCGAGGACATTTAGGCGACTGCCGATTAATCACTTGTACCACCGCGGGGTTGTCACACCAAAAGACCACTTTCTTATCCCGCAGCCTATCCGGCCACACCCAGAATGCCACCACTATCGGGAACAACTCGAGGAAGGTCACATTACGGGTCAGCCCACACTCCTTCCACACTTGCGGCCAGACCGCCGCACACCATGACCCTTGGCAGTATAGCCCCATCCCAAAAGTGCCTGCCGCGTCAGAAAACAACTGCAGGTCAGCGTTCGACAGCTCCGGAGCCTGCACCAGCGCGCAGCCATTAAAATCCGCGAGGAAAGACTCCCACACCCGCATATCCTCCCTCATTCCCGACGTCATGCGGATATGATGATGCAAGCGCTGCGCACCCCCCATGGCTAATGACAGCCTACGCGCAAATGGCCTCCCCATAGCAATCACCCGGCAGGCAAAATTCAAATGACCCACCAAAGTCTGCAGATCCTTCAGGGTCACTTTAGAGGCTGAACCCACTGCTGCCACCAAAGCCCGAAGCCTCCCCACTTTATCCAACGGCAAACGCACCAAGAACTCCTCCGAATCTATTTCGATCCCTAGAAAAGAAAGGCGCATCACCAGCCCGAACGTCTTCTCCCCCGCCAGCGGAACCCCAAACTCGGCAGCCATCTCCTGGAAGGATCCCAACAAGGAAGCGCAGATCGCCGACTGCGGAAGCCCTACAAAAAAGAAATCATCTAAGTAGTGCACTACAGACTCACACCCGGCTCGCTGTACGAGCACCCAATGTAGGAAGGAGCTAAAGGCCTCAAAGTAAGAACAGGAGATAGCACAACCCATGGGCAGACACTTATCGTAATAACACAGGCCATCAAATTGGAATCCCAGTAGCGGAAACGCTGACGGGTGCACCGGAAGCAGCCGGAAAGCCTATTCGATGTCCACCTTTGCCATCCGTGCCCCTTTTCCACACTTGCGCACCAGCTCTAAGGCCTCGTCGAACAAAGCATAGCGCACTGAACACAGTTCCCGCGGGATGTGGTCATTTACCGACTCCCCAGGCGGAAAGGACAAGTTGTGGATCAGACGGTAACAGCCACGGGCCTTCTTTGGGATGACCCCCAAAGGCGACACGATAAAAGGCGAAAAGGGGGGGTGGGCGAAGGGGCCAGCCACTCGTCCCAAAGCACATTCCGCCGCAATCTTACTGCGCGCCACCTCCGCCAGACTCCGCACCAAGCTAGCATTACTACCCCACACGTCCTCCACCCTCCCCTGAAACGGAACCCGAAATCCTTCCGAGAAACCCAACCATAGCAGCCGCGCATCCGTGCCTTGCCCCGAGCCTGCATATCTCTCCAGCCACGGCCGCAACACCTGGAGTTTAATGGGGGTAGGCGCCAAACCCCCATTCCCTCCCTTACTTACCCCCCCCCCCCTGGCGCCCCGGCCACTGCCTTCCGACAACACTTCGTCGCCGAGTGACCCGCCCCACAGAGTGAGCAGGCGTGCCGGAACTTACAGTCCGGGAAGGGGCAAGACGATTTATTAAAGTGCCAGCATACGTCTCCCCCCGGCCCACTGTTAGGCGACCCCGGCTGCGCCCCCGTTGCCCGAAAGGACCGAAAGGGCGCCACCGTAGCCTGACCACCCGCTTTACTAAACCCCCCTACACCACTCGCATTGCTGCGTTTCGCCGACATCTGCGTCAGCCAGAGATTAATATCCTTCATCCCCCATGACAACTGCCTATTTTCTTCCATCATATCCCGGAACTCCTCATCATAATTTAGCCGGGCCCAGCCCTCGTGCGCCTGTGATGCTGCCAGGATGGCATCAGCGTAAGCCAACAACTCCCCATACTTACTCGGGTCCGCATGCCCACAGACACTCGCCATACGCAAAAAAGCGCAGGTCCAATTCAATGTATTGTGGGAAACCTTCCGCACCATCGAGGACACCGACCCTTCTCCCACTCCCTTCCCCATCCCCGAACCATTCGATGACGAACTCGCCGACGACGAGGAGGACGAGGAAGACGAGCTCCGTCTACAACGATGCCTGTGCTTCCGCTTTGCCTTAACCTTGCCCCCCCCGGAGCCGCCTCCCCCCTTCCCCCAATGCGCCTCCCCATCACCCGCCCCCCCCCCTGTGATCCCCCCGGACTCACCATCCGCCACACGCTCGCCAGCCACTGGCATCGCCACGGGGGCGCTGGGCTGCTGCGCACCCTGGGCCATCGCCCGACTGCTGGACGCCTCGCCGCACCTCTCGCTGGTACCTGCCAAGAAAAAAAAGTACCACCAGAAGGACCCGTTCCATTTTGCCCAGCCCCCCAGCCTATCCCACCCCCTAGCGGCCATGCAGACGTACCGAGACCACCTGTGGCCCAGCTGGCCCCCCCCATGCAGGCGGCACCCCCCTCCCCGGGAACCCCATCCCGCTCCAATCCCCCCACCCGAACCCATCCCCATGGACTGCCCAGCTATGGAGGGCCAACCCAGCCACCCCTGCCCGCCCGGACCCCCCGGGGCCCCCGCACCCACCCCTTGGGGACTGATTGGAACTCCCAATGCCAACTCCATCCCTCCCAGCTGCCCCGGCACTCCAGCACTGCCCGCCTGGCTCCCCCCCACCCCTCCGGCCCCTACTGATCCCGGCCCAACCTGCCCCTGGCACCCGGCCTCCCCCTCCACACCCAAACCAGAAACCCTGCTGTCCAACGCCCCACGGCCCTGCCTTCTGCCCCTCCCCCACAGTCTCGCCATTCCCCTGGCCACCCGAGCAGGCTGCACAACAGCCCTAGCCCCGGAGGACACATTGACCCCCCTAGACCGGCCTCGCAACCCCTGGGCGCTACCACCACGGCCCTTGCCTCTCTGCCCCACGCCCTTAGCCGAGCGCACCATGTCCACCCGCGCTACCTGCCCTCCCTCAAACACCCACCTCCAACCAGGACCTAAGGGGCTGCAGGAATATGCTGGGGGTTTTTTTTTGTTTTTTTTTGTAGTATAGTTAAGTATGTACTTATTATTAGCTCTAATTCAGTTGTTTTCTGCTGGTTTTTTTTTTTTTTTTTGAATAACCCCTGGCAGTCCCAACAGCTCCCAGCGCCACGACCACAAGTACCCGGCCCTCCCCAGGCACCTCTGTATCACAGGGTAGGTGTCCGGAATCCCCCCACCTCCCCCTGCTTAGTCCCTGCAATTATTATTAGCATTTTTTTTTTTTTAAATTATACCCCCCGGACACCCCCACACACCCGCTCGCTGGAACGCGGATCCGCTCACCGCCCTCGGTCCCGATGCCGCAGTCTTCCGACGAACGCCGAGCCACGAGCCGCAGAAGAAAAGAACGCTGCTGTCCCTGCCGAGGAGCCGCACCGAAAAGGCCTGACCACGCGGCTCCTCGGCAGACTCGTCCCCGCCCCTCCGCCTCTCCGCCAATGACAACACTCCCCGGCCTCCCCGGGAGCGATCCCTCTGCCTCCCTCCGGCCCCCCCCCCCCCCGACTCCCCTATCACGTGCCGAAGGCCGGGCCCGGGCCCAGGTTACTGGCGGCCGCGGGGACCCGGCCCGCGGCCTGGCACATTTTTATTGATGTGCACCTGTAGGGTAAATCATTGATCAATTGTGATTCCATGGTATTTGATCTCAGCCTTGACTTCCAGCTCCACACTGCTGACCTTTAGAACTGGGGGTGGTGAGAAAGTTTCATCCCTTGTGATAACAAGAACGTCCATCTTTTTGAAGTTTTATTTTAAGTTGGTGCTGTGATAGCCAGTTGGATATTGCATTAAAACAGTTGATTATGGAAGTTTAGCAAGTTTTTGTTGTGGAGAATGAAACGTAAATCATAATGTCATCTGCACAGAGGTGGTAGAAGATGTTGTGAGCTTGAATGATGTGACATATTGGCTATAGATAAATGTTGAGAGAATAGCGCTGAACCTTGTGGGATGCTCTTTGATAGCTTAAACAATATTGATTTGATGGATCCTACTTTGACATGCTGCTGGCGTCTGGTAGATAGAAGCAGAACCATTCTAAAGCAGAACAATGTACTCCGATTTCTTTTAAACGGTTGAGCAGAAGTACTTCTATTTGTGATACAAAGTTGAATGCAGCCTTGATGTCGAGGAATATTAAGATGAATCCTGGTTGCTGATTCTGAATGCCCTTTATGATTTTATTAAATAGGGAAGTGATTAGTGTTTCTACGCCGTTGTACTATCTGAAATCATGTTACTGTGTATCTAGAAGATTGTATATGTTGATGAAGTCTTGTAGTTGTTTGAATACTACCTTTTCAATTATTTTGGATAGGAAAGGTAGTTTGATAATTGGTCAGTAAGAAGATGGGTCTTTAGAGTATAGGTTTGGACCTTTTAGAATGGGTCAGATTGAGGTGTTTTTAAGGCAGGCAGGTAGATATGCTTGCTGGAAGGAGTATTGCATTATCTTTCTTAGGAATGGTGCTACGTATATCAGTGTGGGAAAGCTTAATCTTATTTGCTGGGCATGGGTCCAGTGGGGATATTGTAATGTTGAGGTCCCATATGATAGCTTCTAAATTTTCCAGAGAAGGTGGAGTGAGTTCCTTGAGAGAGTAGTTGGGTACTTGGTTATATTGTAGTGAGGCTGGGTTTGTGTTTGCTTCTTTGGCTTTAGTTTGGAAGTGGTTGTCTTGTGGGTCAGGAGACATATGGGTTTTGTTGTTGTTGTTGTATTTTAGTAGGGACTTTACAATATAAAATAACTCCCTAGATTTATTTAAGGCGTTAATAATCAGCTTAGTGTGGTACTCCTTCTTATACTCATCGACTCTGTGCCAATACATATTGAGGTTGAGTAAGTAGTTATTCTGGGAGTGGCGCCATTTGTGTTCCAACCTTTTGAGTTCCTTTTTCAATTGTTTTAGTTAGGGACTGTACCAGATGGTGTTGACTGTCGTTTTGCTTTGCCTCATTTGTGCTATTGTGATATATTCACTGATGGTCCTGTTCCAGCTCATAATAAGATCATCCAGATAGTTGGACTCAATGTTTAGTAATGGCAATGTTTCAACCAGGAATAGTGATTTGTTGAAATGTCTGAAGTGGCAGCCGGTGTTTGTGTTATTGTCATGGTGATCTGGGAAGTTGTATGGGAGCTGGAAAGAGATCAAGTAATGGTCAGACTATGGTACCTGAGTGATTTGCAGCATGTGGTTTGTGTCAGGGTTAAGTAATTGATTAGGTGTAAAGATCAAGTTGAGTATGCTTCCTCCTCTGTGGGTAGGTTTGTTGATGATCTGTTTGAAGTCTAAGGCTTCCATGGCTTCTAAGAATTCTGTTGATTGTCTGAAGGGTAATGTAGAAAGGTTGAAGTCACCTAATATGAAGAGTTGCTTGCTTTGAGCGGTGTGGGAACAAGCTATCTGTAGGATATTAGTGCCATATTGCCTGATTTGGGTGATCTGTATGATAATCCTAAAGTAATGTATTTGTTTTCGATGAGGACTAAGTTGAGGCCATCAATGCTAATTGTGGTTGTGAGAGAGAAATTGAGATTGTTCTTTGTTATGATGAGCACGCCTCCTCCTCTGTTACAATTTCTGGTGCTGTAAAATAACTCATACGCTGGTACCTTGAGAAGATTTATGAGTACATTGTCTCATGGGAGTACTGGTGACAGGACAATGGTGAAGAAGGAAAGGAGGGGGGGGAGATGACAGGGAATTTAGGGTTTGTCACAGCTTTAACAGAAAGGAGGATTGGAAACCTCCCTTTACACTTTATTCATGCCCTAAGGTGGTAGGGAAAGAGACTGGAGCTGTGGACTGTAGCCTTATGAGCGTCACCACCATATACAGTGCAAGTCCTAAAGAAAATTCCTGTATTCAAAGTAAGCCTCAGCGTGGTGCCACTGCAGGCCTGGGGAGGGGGGGTGATAACATTTGATTGATGTGAGTACAAATAGAGCTAGGACATTACCATCTAGTCCAGACTGTTGGTAATTGAGATTCAAGTACAGTTGAGATGTTTGAAGTTATAGATTGTGTGTTGAAGAATAAAGCTCTGGCCATGTTTTTCCAGAACTCCTTTTCTATGGAGATTTGTACACTGTTGCGGGGTTGAGAATGAATGGGTGGTGGTAGTGCGAATGCCGATGTTATTGCGGGCCGAATTCCAGCAGGAGTTTAATATATGTGGTCACACTTATTTTAGAAAGTGCACACATAAATCGTGACTCTGCCCTTGCTTCACTATAGGAGTTTCCAAGGGCAGAGTGGAGGAGAGGATTGCTTTTACCTGCTTACTTTAGAAAATTCAAATCCTTGTGAATAGTTTAACTCAGCAAAAGTGTGCACCCCCAAAACAGCTGTAAATGTGAGTACATCGTGTCCATGAATTAATTTTCCAAACAAAAGTAGATACTTATTTTGCTTTGAAAATTCAGACAAGTCTACAGGGTGAAAGGTGAGCATGTACTTTTATAGAAGTACTCTTATAAAATTCCTCCAAAAAGCTCAATGCATTGGAAAGATATCTTAATAAAATAAAACATTGCTTGTATTCCTAATAGTAAAGAAGTGTGCTAATATTAACAATATGTGGAATAAAAGTATTTAAGCTGGTATGTCATTTAGATTCATGTGTATTTTTATACACTTTTAAACTCTTTTAATGAAATCCTCAATATTTCTTTTAGGCTATGCTGCAAAGTTTTATTGCAGCTTATCATTTTTTTTTGCTTTGAATTTACACATTTTTTAATGTTGATTAGGCTTAAGACCTTGGAGTCATTTATCTTTTTTCTTCCTTCTTCCTAACAGTACCCTTGTTCATAAACTCTTTAGAATATATTACTGCATGTTCATGTCATGTTGCCTCTCACAGTTAAAGTACGAATTACTTTATCAAGTCCTGTTAAGCATATCAGCACATATTCCACTTAAGACATGCATTTAGTTTATTATTATAAAGAAGGGCTTTAAATCAAGGAGAGTAGGAGACTAAGACAATATTACACATCGGTCAGTGATGTCTGTTTCAACAAGGCCAAGAAGATTCTGATGAATTTCAGCTGTCCAGAAAATCAGTATTCTGGAATACTACATACATTTTCAATATTTTAGACTTATCCCAGTGCTGGGACACAAGAGACTAGGTTATGAGACAGCCCTGACAGAATTTGGACATGTTGTGAAAAGAACAGGCATTGGTCTAAGGAGGTAGAGAAGATGAATGTTGCTACCATGGTAACTCTTATGATCCATACAGCGGCATTATAAAGTAACATTAAGTACTCCTGTACTATCAGTAGCTGTGATAGTGTATAGTAAAGTAATGTGCAGTAGCTCTATGTGCGGTCCATACCCATTCTCCATAACGTATCCATTTCCCACCCCACAATGCACTAGGCACCTAGCGTGTGTTTTTGCCATGCTGGCTGTTTTCAGCAATATATAAGATAATCCTACCAAAGGAACATATTATATTACACACCACAGATACATAAACTCATTTTGTAATCTGACGGTACGTATGACCAAGATTGGCCACTGTTGGAAACAGGATACTGGGCTTGATGGACCTTGGTCTGACCCAGTATGGCATATGTTATGTTCTTATGTAAGGGATAAGATAAACGTCTGCATATGCCAATAACAGGTGAGCAAACAAGCAGGACCTCACAGAGGGAACCAGATGCTCGAAAAGGCCAGTTTTTACAGACATGACAGTTGAGGATAGGGTAAGGACTTTATTAGATCTTTCTCCTCCAGCAGTAGATGTATGGTTGGGAAACATCATGTCACCCCACATCCATCCAGATGGACAGCCTGATCCTAAGCAAGTAATTGGTTCAGTGTGCCAGATGCTTACAGATTGAATCTTTCAGAACACAAGTGGAAGAAATGAGAGAGGAGATGATGAAACTAAGAAACATCAGTGGCAATGACAGGGACATGGATGAAATGCTTCCCACCTAAGATGTCCAGCAGAGAAGATGACACTGTGCAAAACGCTGATCACCAGATCCTCTAGAACCGATATCCCCAACTCTTTCATCCCTAGAAATGAACTACTGGTATGCAGCCCTTGAAGTGGAAGAGGCAACAACATCCAAAGAATAGGAGGTACCAGGGTTCAAAAACCCCAAAACTGTAGGATTAGCAAACACAGGAAGTGAAGGGTAGTAACAGTTGATGACTTCCTTCTGAGGGGTAAAGAGGTATTCATCTACAAACTAGACATGATGTCTCGAGAGCTGTGCTGTCTGTATGGCATCAAGATCCAACACATTATGGAAAATCTGACTATAAGAACAGAAGATATGTCATACTTGGTCAGAACAATGGTCTATGAAGCCCAATATCCTGTTTCCAACAGTGATCAATCGAGATCATAAATACCTGTCAGTTCCTCAAAAGGTAAACAGATTCTATGCTGCTTTTCCCATAGGTAAGCAATGGATTTCCCCGGTCCTCTTCAATAATGATTTATGGAAGTTTCCTCCAGGAACTCATCCAAATTAATTTTAAATCCAGCTACACTAAAAGCTTTTACTACATCCTCAGGTATGGAATTGCAGAGTGTGATTACATGTTGAGTGAAAAAAATATTTTCTCCAATTAGTCTTAAATATGCTACATTGTAGCTTCATTGCGCATCCCCTAGTCCTTAAACTTTTTTAAGGAGTAAACAACTGATCTACATTTATCTGTTCCACTCCATTCATTATTTTATAGACCTCTATCATATCCCTCCTCAGCCATCTCTCTTCCAAGTTGAAGAGCCCTAACCTTTTAAATAGTTCCTTATAGGGCTATCCTTCCATGCCCTTTACCATTTTGGTCACTCTTCTCTATACTTTTTCTAATTCTGCTTTATCCTTTTTAAGTTATGGCAACAAGAACTGCACACAATATTCAAGGTGTGGTCACACCATGAAGCAATACAGAGGCATAGTAATATCCTTTGTTTTATTCTCCATTCTTTTCCTTATGATTTCTAACTTTCTATTTGCTTTCTTGGGCAGAACTGCACACTGATGATGTCCAGATCCTTTTCACTCGTTCTCCTCTTGTTTCTCTCAAAGGCAGCTCTTTTTCCCATTCCATCCCTGAAAGGAAGTAGCCTACTGATTACAGCAATGGACTGAGAACCATAGAAGCCAGGGTTTCAAATCCAATTACATTCTTTTTGACTATGAATAAGTACTATCTCACGTTGCCTCTTGTACCCAGGGGCATATTACGTATATCTAAATAGCTATCTTCACTCTACGGTACTGGATACATCAAGTGGCACTATTAAAAAAAATAAGCATTATTATTACCCAAGGCCCTGTTAATCCCCACCCTCAAATCTAAGTCCTTTCGGTTTCCCGCCTTGAGTTCCCATTCAACTCCACTCAATCGCCAAATTCCTTTTCTATCATTAAGTTTCCCAGTCAATGTTCCCACTAAACAGCTTGAAGCTACATGGGAGTCTTCTGCCGGTGCTCCTGCCAGTGAGGTGGTGGTGCTTCAATATCAAGTTTGAAAGCACCACCACCTCCAGTGGCAAGAACTCTAGCAGAAGACTCCTGTGCAGCTTCAAGCTGCTTAACAGGAACATTGTCTCCCACTCTTTTCTCTACCCCATCCCAATATCTACCCCTCTTTCTTATTAACTTCCCACAGCCAGCATAAGCCTATAGCTCTCCTTTCCTTTCTGTCATCCTACTGTAAGAAGCCTTAATTATAATCCAACAGTAAGGTTATTCTATTCATCTTAAAAAAAAGAGAAGTTGAACGAACAGTCAGCTTTACTTTCAGGATTGGGAGCTGTCCAGGGGGGATCGGTGCAGAGGGGAGCCACCACAATTCTTTTTAATAATGTTGGTGCCATGGATCACAACACTGCGGCATTGACAATATTGTGGAGGGGGAGGCCCAATGGCCTGCAGGGAAGAGACCATGTCATTAGGCTTCCTGGCAGATAATGCCACCACTGAGGTGGCATTATCTGCCTCTGCGATCAGGCCCGATTTTGGCAGCTATCACATGAAATATTTTTGCACATTGGCTGTCAACTATGGTCACCCCCACTGCCCACCATGATTCACCCTAATTGCAGCTGCACTGTGTGAAAATCATATACCATGGGATATTGCCTGTGATATCTGTTTTTTTCATGGGTTAGCTGCTACCGTGGGGCATTAATCCTGTTTAAGTCCTCACGATAGCAGCTAGCGCACTTTAGTAGACATACCCCATATAATGTGACAAAATGGTGCATTTCCCCTTTCATTATCTGCAAACTCATGCATGCCTGTGAAAGTACTGGATATGAGGAGACATAGTGAACTGTATCTCATTAGTGAAGCAGTAACAATGGAGCTAGATGAGTTATCTCTATGAATGGTATAGTATATATATTTGTGCCTATCTTGAGTGTATGCTTTTGTTTGTGTAGTGTCTATACATAGTGGGTGTGTGGGGTAGGAGTGTGTGGGTATGTGTGTATGCATGTGCTCTTGTTCCTCCTGAAAGCGTGAATGTGTAGTATGTGTGTGGGGGTGGGGGTTGTGAGTATGTGTGTGTGATGTGGGATAGGGTGGAGTATGTGATACGAGTAGCAGGTGGCTGGAGAGTATGGAAGTGTGTGGTGAGAGATGTGCTGGTAGATGTTAGTGTATGGTGGAGTTGGGGGTATGTATGTGGTATTTGTGTGTGGTGAGTATGCGTGTGTTGTGTGTGGGGTGTCTTTTGGCATAGACATCTGTCCCACTTCACTCAAGATACTCAACTCTACAACCTCCCACCCACAAGAACTATTTCCTCCCCTCCATCCCATCCCCTTCAAGTGCCTCTCCTGCTCCCTCTACCAATATACCCTTATACCCCACCCTTTTGCCCTCCCCAGAATCTCTCCATTTGTCCTTTCCCCTTGCTGCCCTCCATTGCCCTTCCCCAAGGGTCTCCCCCTCTTCTATGACTACCCCCCAGCCATCTCTCACTTCCTCCATTCCCCCTCACACACTTATTCATTTCCCTCTCCCTCTCTTCTCCATTTTCCATCCCCACTCCCCCTTTAACTCTCTCCTCCATTCTAAGAAACATAGAAACATGATGGCAGAAAAAGACCACATGGCCTATCTAGACTGCCCTTCCATATCAACTACAATCTTCTGTGTTTGTCCCATGCTTTTTTGAATTCAGATACTGTCCTTATCTCCACCACCTCCACTGGGAGACTATTCCATGCATCTACCTCTCTTTCCATAAAGAAATATTTCTGCATATTATTCTTCAGTCTATCCCCTTTCACCCTCATCCTATGTCCTCTCGTAGCAGAGCTTGTTTTCAATTGAAAGAGACTCTCCTCCTGTGCATTTATGCCATGGAGTTATGTACACATTTCTATCATATCTCCTCTATCCCTCCTTTCCTCTAAGTATACATTTTAAGATCTTTAAGTCTATCCTCATATGCTTTATAATGAAGACCATAAACCATTTTAGTAGCCACCATCTGCATCGACTCCAACCTGTTTATATCCTTTTGAAGGTGTGCTCTCAGAATTGCACACAATACTCCAAATGAGGTCACACCAGAGACTTATACAGAGGCAATGTCACCTCCTTTTTTCTGCTGGCCATACTTCTCCATATGCACCTAAGCATCCTTCTGGCTTTCGCCTTTGCCTTTTCTACCTAAGATCGTCAGACACAATCATGTACAGGTCCCGCTCTTCTTTTGTGGACAGAAGTATTTTACCCCCTACATTGTAAGCCTCCCTTGGATTTTTGCAGCCCAAATACATGACCCTGCATTTTTAGCATTAAATCTCAGATGTGAAATTCTAGACCAAGCTTAGCTAGATCCCTCCTCATGTTATTTACTCCTTCCTGGGTGTCTACTTTATTGCAGATTTTGGTATCATCTGCAAATAGGCAAGCATTACCCGACAGTCCTTCAGCAATATCACTAACAAAGATGTTAAAAAGAATCGGAACAAGGACAGATCCCTGCAGCACACCACTGGTAACCTCCTTCTCCTTAGAGTGAGTCCATTTACCTGTACACTTTGCCACCTCCCACTCAACCAATTTCTAACCTAATCAGTAACTTTAGGGTCCATCCCTAGGGTGCTTAGTTTGTTTATAACTTGCCTGTGTGGAACAGTGTCAAAGACGTTACTAAAATCTAAATACACCACATCTAGGGCTCTCCCTCATTCCAACTTCTTGGGCACCTAGTCAAAGAAATCAATCAGATTTGTTTTACAAGACCTGCCTCTGGTAAACCCATGCTGCCTTGGATCCTGCAATTCACTGGACGCCAGAAATCTCACAATTCTCTGTTTTAGCAGTTTTTTCAATAATTTATTCACCACAGAGGTTAGACTAATGAGCCTGTAGTTTTCAACCTCATCCTTACTTCTGCTTTTGTGCCTTTCTTCAGTCCTCTGGGACCACTCTCGACTCTAAAGAAGCATTGAAAAGGTCATTCATTGGAGCCACTAGAAAGTCCCCAAGTTCCTTCAGTATTCCTCAGATGTATCCCGTCAAGTCCCATCACTTTGTCTACTTTTAGCTTAGCTAGTTCCTCATGAACAGTCTTCTGAAAATTGTTCAAGATGCCCCTCACTTCTGTTCCTGTTTGTGGGTATTTTCTGAGGTCCTGCTCATGGCCCTTCATCTGTGAACACAGAACAGAAATAATTGCTAAGAAATTCTGCTTTATCCTCATTAGCTTCCACATATTCCTCCCCTTCACCCTTGAGTCTGACAATGCAATTTTTGCCCTTCCTCTTCTCACTAACATATCTGAAAAATGTCTTATCCCCCCATTTTATTACATCAGCTATTTTTTCTTCTTTTTGTGTCTTGTGAGGCCCTGTTACTCACAAGAGACCGATTACTAATTATCACTAATTTCCTGTATAGTCCAGATCCAAAAGTCAGTACAGGTGCAATCAGAATCTCTGTTTATTAGATAACTGATGGACAAATACAGGCAGGGGAGAGAGAGTTCTATTGAGCACTAGGCATCTCCAGAATATCTCCCTCTCCCGAGTATAATAGTCATGTTACATATATACATTTTTTGCTTCCGTGTATTACTTCCGTATATGCATACAGTCTCCAAATCCATCCCTCTGTGAGGCCCCCTCTCCTCCCTCCTTCTGTTTCCTGTCATTGACCTTTCTGTCCCCTCTGTTCCTGTTTCAACATTCCTCCAGGCCTTTGTCTTGCTTATACTCACCAACTGTCAAAAACCGTCTACTGTCTTCAGGACTAACGGCTCAGCTTATACTTTTTTGCATGGACCCTTCAGTTCGGACATATGCATTGCTAAGGCCTGTGATATCCTTATGCTGGCCTGGGTTTTTTCTTCATTTGTCCACAAATATAGTAGTTTGGTTGACATATTTTTATTAGAGCAGAATAAAGGCCCTTGAGTGATTATGAACCAGGAACATATCCCTAAACCTTATAATCCCTACAATTATCCCATTTTTTTTTTTTTTTATTATGGAGGAGATAAGACCAAGTCAGAGAATTCAGAAGTGGGGACCGCAGCATAGGAATAGTTCACATGTGTATGGCATGTTTGAACAGGCAGAAGTGAGGTGGACACTTTGGTACACTGTTTCTTACAACAGGAGATGACAATAGAAACAATACAACAAAAGGACAAGGCAAAAATTAAAAAGATGCCAGCAGAAATTAAAAGGCCTTATAGGCCAGCACCTAGCGAGTGAAACCAGGAGGTAAGGGATGAAAGCCAATTACCTACATTCAGTCCTCTCTTAAAGTCATCAATATGTAAATCTGACAGGTGGCGTATTTTATCCATAGCATTAAGCACAAACACTGAATGATTCGCTATGACTGTACAACAAATAGTGGCATTAATAAAAGAACAAAGACCTCCTTCAGAAGCAAGGAGCAAATCTAGCGCTTGTCTATTTTGGAGAGTCATTTGGGTATTCTGTTCTAAGGACTCTGATAGTTTACTAATAGAATCAATAACAGCTTTCATTTGAACATACAGTAAGCATTGCAGACGGCGTATAACCATACCAAGTTCAGCAGTTATGGCAGGGGTCTGGAAAGGTACCAAGGAAGTCCAGCATCTAACCTACGTTTAATAGCAATGGAGAACACAAGGGTATCAAAAGGTTCAGCAGACTGTCCCGATAAGAGTTCAGTTCAAGGCAGGGTTGAAGTGAGAACTTCTTTGGAGATGTGGGTTGTATTGTGAACACGCAGAAGTAAAACTAATTGTCCATCAGGATGAAGGAAACAGATGGTGTCCCAAAGAGCAGGTTTGGCAGCAATCATCTTGGTACAGGAAGGAAGTAGAGCCACCCGATCAGCAATTTCTTGGAACGTGATCCGAAGCCAAGGCTCTGGTTGAACCTCTCTAATGTAATTAGCCAAATCAAATAGACAATGTGGGAATCACTTATTCAAAAGTAGCCTTAAAGAGGTAAGCCTAAAGCATGGCTTAGAAAAAGAGCAGAAATACAGCCTGATACACTAGCTTCCAGGCATAAAAAGGATTAAGTACAACAGCAGTGAAACCCTGATATTCCTGGATACATGATAGCATTTAAAACATAATGCAGAAGACACTTGCCACTCTCCAGAGAGAGCAGAAGGAGAGAACACACAATACTGTTTATACCATTATACCATTCTTCATAAATTGCAAACAAGCTGGAACCAGTTCAAAAGGTCACACAAAAGTCAGCATTATGTAGTTGCAGTAGGGGTCGCTGTTGTCCACAGGTGTGCTGCATCAGATCTGAAATAACTTCTTATCAGAATGTCCTTCACTCGCTCCACCAATTCAGTTGCCTGAAATTCTACAAGTACAAACAAAAGAATGCTATTTCCCTCCCCCCTTCTTCTTCTTGGATTGCGTTCTGAGATTGCTGCTCGCACACAGCAGCTAATCCTGCTTCTAAAACAATTGTTAAAAGTCAAACAAATGGGAGGCAGAAAATATAAATTTAGATTCTTAAACAGTGTCCCAGTCCCACTAACTTAATTGGTGTTGTTTTGAATGGATATATGTGCTCATTCTAAACAGCAACTAAAGACAGAACTCCTGGAACTGAAATTTAAAAGACTTCCAAAAAAAGTACACTTTTGCTCTGGACACTAACACATAACTTTAAAAACAGGTGAATTTATCCTAAAATCCAATATCGTAGCAAATAAAAACTGGGAAGATGAGTGAACGCCCATGGTGGCACTGGCCTGTTCATCAATCATCAGTGCAGAGCTTAACAACACACACACACAATAATTACCTTGAATCTTATAGTTCGGGGAAGCAGACATTTAAAACTGATATAAAATCCCTGTTTAACTTTTAATTTTTCTTAATAGCATAACAATCAGAACAAAATCCAAACATGATTAACTTCTTATTCACTCAGGATTTAAACCATTCTCAAGTTGCAATCTGGCAACCACTGGCCCAGAATACCACATTATCCTGCAGGGCTCTTAACCTCTACTTTGAAGGTCAAAGGAAAAACGGAAACAGTTTTCCTTTGTTGTATCAGTAGCAAAGAATTCTAAGCAGTTCAATTTCAGAGATCATAAAATCTAAATTAAGAAAGCATTGATTGCGTGAGTGTTATACTAAACCAGGCACTTCCAGAAGGGAAACGGCTGCACTGGTAATTCTGCTTCAAAAGCAAAGTAACTTTTGAATCACTCTCTGCAGTTATCATAGCTGTTATTGTTCCTCTATTACCAATTTTGTTTCCAGAATATATATTACCACAAAACAATAATCATATATCAAAGCATGGAAGATCTTCCCATTCATTCATTCATTCATAACAATTTATAACAAAAAATACATCACACATAGAATGGAATCAGGTCCCTAAGTTTTCTAAACAGTTTTTTCTTTCTCTCAGCGTCATTTCCGTACCTAGAAAGCTAGCAAGCTAATTACAGAGGAAAAAATACTTCACCAAAAGAGTTCTGAACTTCATCTCCTGTCACGCTTCGACTGAATAAATCCTTTATTTAAACAAACAAGAAAGACTGCTCAATCGAGAGTTGCCTCTAGGTAATGCGTCCATTCCCAGAAGAAATCCCTTAGCAGCCCTTCTCCCCCTCTCTAGCTGAAACAGGCAACCATCTTATCCTGCTGCAGACAATTAGCTATCTTTCATCAGGCGACATATAGGAGCAATTATTCATTAAACACAGCTAGGCACTGGCCAGGTGACCGGCAATGTTCAAAGAACAAACCTCAAAGTTCAGAACTCCATAATTACAATTGATGTGTATCTTGTTTACATTGTTATGTAACTAGACTGGTTCTTTTCAATTGATCTAATTGTCACCCTCTCTGGTCTGTGAGCATCCCAGATAAGGAGATTTCTTCCATTGTTTTCTTTTAGAACAATCTTTTATTCTCCTTCACTGTCCCTCAGCCTATAATCAGTAAACCTGGTGTTTTCACTGTGTGGGGGTGAAAATAGACAAAACTTTCTCTATTTCCTTTCCTAATAAGGGATTATCTCTCATCATCCGTTCGACCGGAGTCACTGGGGAAACTTGATTTACCATTATGTCCTGATCGCCATCTTTCTTTCTCCTAAACAGAGACATGATTCCTACGTGCAACCTTTTATTTAAGGATCTCAATATCCACCCTCTTTATTTACAGAGGAAGGAAGTGCACGAAATGTCCAGGACACCTTTCAAACAAGAATTCACTTCGTTCAAGCCCAGCCAATCTCCTCACGGAGGTATGGAACCGTGAGCAAGAACACACACACGCTTCGTGTGAGACGACATGTACTGTCTCAATCACTTATCTTTCAGTCCCAGTTTATAACAGCAAATTATTCTTACACTTTATTCATATAACAAAAACAAAAATTAAACAACACTTACCAAGCTTGGTTAAAAATACTTATACTCATGACGCCGTCGTCACAGCCGCCGTCATCCTAGGGAATCCGTCACTCACTTCTTCTCCTCCGGTCTCTACTACGCACTGGGAACATACCTCCCTCTTCTTTCTTGAGGGGAATCCAAATCTTTAAATTTGTATCTTGGTCATAAAGCCCACCCGTACCCAATCCCGGGTTTCGGCACAAATTGTGAGGCCCTGTTACTCACAAGAGACCGATTACTAATTATCACTAATTTCCTGTATAGTCCAGATCCAAAAGTCAGTACAGGTGCAATCAGAATCTCTGTTTATTAGATAACTGATGGACAAATACAGGCAGGGGAGAGAGAGTTCTATTGAGCACTAGGCATCTCCAGAATATCTCCCTCTCCCGAGTATAATAGTCATGTTACATATATACATTTTTTGCTTCCGTGTATTACTTCTGTATATGCATACAGTCTCCAAATCCATCCCTCTGTGAGGCCCCCTCTCCTCCCTCCTTCTGTTTCCTGTCATAGACCTTTCTGTCCCCTCTGTTCCTGTTTCAACATTCCTCCAGGCCTTTGTCTTGCTTATACTCACCAACTGTCAAAAACCGTCTACTGTCTTCAGGACTAACGGCTCAGCTTATACTTTTTTGCATGGTGTCCTGTGTATGTGCTCTCTGCACAAAGCCTCTGCATGTCTATGTCTGGACCCTTCAGTTCGGACATATGCATTGCTAAGGCCTGTGATATCCTTATGCTGGCCTGGGTTTTTTCTTCCTTTGTCCACAAATATAGTAGTTTGGTTGACATATTTTTATTAGAGCAGAATAAAGGCCATTGAGTGATTATGAACCAGGAACATATCCCTAAACCTTATAATCCCTACAGTCTTTGCTTTCCTATTTGCTAGCTTCTCTAAGTTTTTCCAAATATAAATGCCAGTCTTCCTCTTTCTGTGATCTCTTGTATTTCCTGAATGCCTCCCTCTTTTTCTTCACCTTTTCAGCTACTTCTTTGAGAACCATAGCGGTCTCCTTTTCCTTTTACCTTTATTTACCATTCTAACAAAAAGGTTGGTTGCCCTTGAAATATCCCCTTTCAGTTTTGCTCACTGTTTTCCTACATCCCCCAGCTGTTCCCCTCCCACTAATGACTCCTTGAGGTATTCTCCCATCTTGGCAAAGTTAGTTTTCCTAAAGTCTAAGACCCTCGCTTTTGAATACTGAACCACACTATCTGGTGATCACTGAATGCAAAATGATCTTCCACTATAACATTAGAAACACTTTCCCCATTGGTAAGCACCAAATCTAGTATGGCCCCTTCACGTGTGGGTTCTGTTAGCAGTTGCCTGAATAGGTCTCCCTATAGAGAGTCCAGAATCTCCTAGATGACACCACAGCAGGGATGTGCCAATTAACATCCAGCATATTTAAATCACCTATCAGTAGCACTTCTCCTTTCATGGCAATGCTGCGTATGCCTTCTATTAAATCTCTAACTACTTCTTCTCCCGGGGCATTTTCTCCAAATGCATTAATTTTGTGGATACCATGACAGTCGTGAACCTCACTTCTAAGTCAAGGTATCTGGAGTATGAACTTAGGGGTATGTTTACTAAACTGCGGTAATGTTACATAACGTGTGTTATGTAACGTTAATGATCGTTAAGTACCGTCAACATGCGTTATGAGACGTGAACGATTGTTAACATCTCATAACGCGTGTTACCGTTACTTAACGATCGTAGACGTTCCGCGGCGCGGTAAAACACCTCAGAAGGTGGAGAGAGGGCGGAGAGAAGGGGTCAATGGGCGGAGTGTGGGCGGGGAGAGGCTCCATTCACACTAACGCACTGATCTGAAGAGCTGAATCGTAACGCGATTGAAAACCTGCCGTTAGATGCACATTTGCAGGGGAGAGAAACCATTTCAGTGTCAGCAATGTACAGCATAGGCAGGGAAACCTACAAAAAGTATTATGTGCGATACATGTGCACAGAACAAAAGGGCACATAAACATTGAAAATGACCTCAACAAACTGGAAAAAGACATAACCAAGCTGTCCAATAGTGATAATATTGGGAAACAGCATAAAACACTACAGAGAAAGCTCCCAAAAAAAGATATTAAGCGTGGAAGGGTCTATGCTCTGTCCCCCAACAAGGTGAATGATCTCACAGTGAAATAGCGCTGATCAGGGCTTTCCCTTGTTATTGGACAGGTGTCCTATGGCGTGCACATGTCCCGCAACAGCAGGGTGGGCATGTCGGAACAGGCAACTGGACAGATGCCGGAAAAGGAGATACAGAGGGCCACAGGTGGCACATGCTGTGGTGCAGCTGGGCCACAGTGCGGACTAGGGTGATGCCTAGGTAGCCCATATGAATGCTGAAACCGCAGAGCAGCCAGACAGCAACTGCTGAAGGCCCAACATGGGCACGACTGTGTTTCCCACAGTGTCACAGGGGATAGTACCCAGCGGCTACCCCCAAGGGCACGGAACATTGGCAGGCGGTGCTGGGGGGAAGCGTGGACACCTATGCAGGCACCCCTACCCCAGAACCCGCACCATAAGCAGCCACCTAATCGCACACTGGATGGCCTGAGACTGCGCTCCACCAGCACCACCAGCAGAAGGGCATGTCAGCATGGTGGCAGAGGGATTCTGGTGGTGGAGGGGGCAGTGGCAGCTGCCCAGAGCAGACCGTAGCCTAGCCCTGTGTAGGTGGGTGCCATGCACTGCAACAGACAGGTCCTGTCTGACGAACAGTCATGGTATCACCAGGGAATGTACTGACTCTGTGACAACACGGTGGTGCAGTGCACAAAACAGTGTAAGCAGAAAGTCACAGGTTCAAGTCCCAGCTGTGGTGCCTGCCAATCCAGTCCCCATATTTTACTCACTACTAAAACGTGCTAATACAGACAGAACCATTATTGCAGATGACGTAAACATGCCCAAAACACCTACATTTTACCGTACAGAGCACAGACACCATAAACATGCGCATTACCTAGAGCAGAGTCTCCCAAATGCAGTCCTGGAGGGCCAAACACCATCCAGGTTCCATGCTGCCTCTAATAAAGATGCCTGCGCTGCATTTCTATGCGCCACCCTCATGGTATGCAGATGTATCTCATGCATATTCATGAGGGACAGCATGAAAACCCGAATAGTGTTTGGCCCACCAGGACTGGAGTTGGGAACCTCTGCCCTAAAGCAGCAGCCAACAGGGGCAGACACATCCGCACCCATAGGCTCCATTATCCAATGCCTCCTAGAGTGGCAGGATGTTGGGCCCTGCGTGCATCTCCCAATACTAGCACTTGCATACCTTGGCAATGCCACCCTAAACCTGGGAATACGGTAAACATCTATCAAACGGTTGCTATGATTACTGGCAGATAGCAATTCCAAAGTTAAGCACAATTTGCTGATTGAGCTGCATCATAGCAACCTTTCTGATGTCTGTGGAGTGTGCTACAGGTCTTGTGTCTGACAGTGTTTACCACCCTGGGGAGTGACCCCAACAGTATTGCGTACCATAGTCATGCCTGCACTGTGCCCAGGACTGGTGCGGTGGCCAGGGCTGCCAAACACCTCTATAGTTGCACAATACTGGCATAGGTGTAGGGAGTGTGTGTCTGTCTATCCAGTGTGTGGTGGCTGCAAACACCCTCCACAGCCCACACTGCTAGCACTGTTGCCAGTATTGGCCTGCCAATGTGCATAATGAGGAGCAAGGTACCGTGGGAATAGCCAGGATAGGATGGCCTGGCCTGGATCCATCTGTACATAGCATAGGGCAATGGCTCGGTCATTGTAGTGGCCGGCCACCACCTGCACGGACAGGGTGGCCACAGCATGTCCTGCTGGGAGGTCACTCTCACCCTGACTGAGCAGTGACCACGGCATGGCTAAGTTCCCCCATAGAGCTGTACAGTATTTTCTTCATGTGATGTTTATGGGTTCTTTTTTGGGGCCCAATCACTGACTTATCTGTTTGGTGTGTATGCTGACATCCCAGTTCTGGGTACACGCATCTTCTCCAGGAACATGCACTATGGACTAGCTAGCAGACTGTCTGCAGCTAGTATGTGTCTTGCTGGAACACCTTGCAGGGTGCAGTGGCTGGAGGCTTGCTGCTGGGGAATATCAGATAGTGGTGGGGGGCAGCTGTGCATTTCAAGGCCTACTGTCTGTCTGCTATTGCTTTATGGATGTGTACTGCTCTGCATTGCCTGCCCTGTAGGGTGTCTGTTCCCCAGCAGGACTGGGGTGATGGTCCCCTGTACTGCCACCATTGCAAGGGGGTAGAATGTGGATCTGTTGATGGAAGATCCTGTCCCCCACCCTGTGCCACAGAGGGTGGGTTGGGTGGTGGTGCGTAATCCGCCTGTGGGTCCAAACACCCCCCTTCACTTAAATCATGTGACCATGGCACCAACACAGGGTGTGCACTTTTCTGGGTGCATCATAGTCCACAAGAGCTAGATGTGAAATACAGATGGACACAGGCATATCCTAGGGGCGTTTTCAAGGACTACCTATCACACATTGGCACTGATGGGGACCTGCAGCATAGCCTATCTCAGCAAAGCCAGGTGCTGCGAATATGGTGCTGGGCACCCCACCTCACCCTCAGGGTGAGCACAGGACCCACACACTGTGACGGTCTGTAGCTACTCTGTGCCACTAACACACACCGTCGGCACCCCCTACCAGGCTGAGGTGCTGTGGGGTGCATACCCCATCTTGTGACCATCTGTAGACTGCTGATTTGCATGTGCTGTGTATCCTGGGTACGGATGGGTTGACCCTATCCTGGTAACCACAGCAGAATGTTTGTGTGGTGCCATGCAGTCTTCCTGTAGCCAGCTAGGGGCTTGTTAGCAGCTGTAGCCCACTGGTTACTTCACTGCCTGTGGAGTCAGAGGTCATGGGTTCAAAACCCACAGTGGGGTTCATTGATAGGGCTGTCTGAGGCATTGTCTATTTTTAATGTACATTAGTGCTGCCAGCAGAAACACCCTCAGGGTACTGTCACCTTAGGGTGCCTCATAAGGCACCTTATAAGGTGCCTTATACGGTGCCCTATAAAGCACCTTATAAGGTGTCCTATAGGGGACATTATAGTGTACCTTGGCAGACAGCACACTTTATAATGTGCCCTATGGAGTGCCTTCTAGGGTGCCTTATGCGGCACCTTAGGTTACGCCACTGTGAGGGTGTGTTTGCTGGCAGCACTAATTAAAGTAAAACTAAACTTCCTCACAACCCAATACTTAAACATAATGCCTCAGCCAGCCTTCTTCATTAGGCACACTGGGGATTTGAACCCATGACCCCTGTACCATCAGTCACCATAGTAACCATTGTGCTACAGCTCTGTTTCTGTGTTGACATGTCTGCGTGCCTTCTTAAGATTAACGCGCGGTACTGTGCAACGGCTCCCTATCATGTAACGCTCGTTAATTTATGGCACCTTGTAATGCGCGTTATCAGTAACGATGTACCGCCCATGTCCTTATTTGGGTATTTCTGCCTCTACCGCGGATCCTAACGTGAATGGCATTACCGCAGTTTAGTAAACATACCCCTTAGTCTCTCAAATTTAGTGCTAATGCCTGGCGCAATACTTGCATAATGCCAAAGAGAGCGTCCTTCTGGAGTTTGTAAGATGTTACAGATGTGGGTAGTTTATCAAGATGTGCCAGGAAATTCTTTTTTATCAAACCTGTTGCTCCCAGTACAGCGGGAAAGATTTCTATAGCTTTCTGCCACATTTTCTTCATCTCTGACTGCATTTCTTGGTACTTCAGGATCTTCTGCCTCTTCAAAGGATTCACAGAATAATCACTTGGTACTGATACTTCTATTATCAATGCCGTTCTGGTATTCTTCTCCTTTACCACTATGTCAGGTTTCCTAGCGCCCAGTTTCTTATCCCGCGGAATGGGAATGTCCCAGGTGATAATAACCTCGTTATTCTCTTAGGATCATTATCCCAGTGCATTTCAGGGATATTGATCTTGTAGTGTTTTCAGAGTTTCCAGTGGAGGAGGCATGCTACTTAATTGTGCCTTTCTGTATAGAAATTTTCCACCATCAGAACTTCACAGCCTGCTATAAGGTGAGTCACTGTTTCCAGTTCTTTCTTACAGAATCATCATATGTCTGTGTTGCCAGATGTTTCAATGCCTGCTGTAAACCATCTCGTCCGTAATCCACTGTCCTGGGCTGCAACTATCAATCTTTCATACTTCAGTTTCAGTTCATCTTTCCTTAACCATTCATGTGTCCATTCTTGATCAGTTCTTGGAGTAACACTCTGTATTTTCCACTGTATGTATGCATTTGTCACTTGTTTTTCCTCGCCTGCTGATCTAATTCTTTGAAGATCTTTTTTCTCTTGTTTTGCAAACTCTGTTACTTCCTTTCCCATGCATGCCTATGGATTCTCACTCATTCCTTCTAATTGTTGGAATGCTTGTCCAAGTTTGATGATGGAGACAGATTCTGGCTGTTTACTTTCATTTTCAACACTTTTTGCGCATTTACATAGTAACATAGATATGATGGCAGATAAAGACCAATATGGTTCATCTAATCTGCCCAGCAAGGTGGCAAGAGTAGGTGCACCTGCCGCTCCATGCAGGTCACCCCTCCCCATGCCTTTGTTTAGGGGTGTACCCACCGCTCCGTGTAGGTCACCCCTATTTGTTGAGATAAGAGATAGTTATGTTTATTTTGATTTTATCCTGTTGCTATAAAGGAATCCACTGTGTCTGTCCCATGCCATTTTGAATTCTGTCACTGTATTTTCCCCCACCATTTCCATTGGGAGGGCATTCCAACATCTACCACCCTTTCAGTGAAAAAGTATTTCCTGACTTTGGGTTTCAGTTTACCCCCTTGCAGCTTCATGTTATGCCCTCTGGTTTTACAGTTTCCCCATCTTTGAAAGAGGATTGTTTGTTCATTAATACTCTAGGTATTTAAAGGTCTGAATCATATCTCCCTTGTCCCTCCTCTCCTCCAGAGTGTACATATTTAGGTCTTAAAGTTTCTTCTCATAAGTGTTCTTACGCAGGCTCCAGATCATTTTGGTTGCCTTCCTCTGAACTGTATTTGGATCCAATAAGGGTGTCAGGTAGGCATGGAGGCCAATGATAATAGCTCTGTAGATGTAATCAATCTCTTTAAGTCCTAGCCCTCCTTCAGCTCTAGGAATGTACAGTCTTGGCATATACTGATTCTTGTGAATTACTTCATGAGCATGGAGGAATTTTCTTTTTTGCACATCGAGTTTTTCATATCTTTAAGAGGCCAGTCAACAATCCCAAAACTGTATGAGAGTACAGAAATTGCCAGCTGATTGATGGCTTGTATCTTATTCCGTGATGTTAACACACTTTTCAATAATAGCTTTAATCTCCTATAATATTCTTTACTGATCTTCTCTCTCAATAGTTTCTGCTCGAGTGTCATTCCTTCCTCTATTCCAAGATACTTATATACACCTTCCTGTTCAAGGTCCTTGATGTCACAGCCCTCAAGAAGGGAGATGTTATCAGTTTTGCTCAATTTTCCTCTGAAAAAGGTTGCCTTAGCACACTTGTCAAGGCCAAAAGTCATCCTGATGTCATCAGAAAAGCTTTCACCACACGTGCTCTGCTACTTGTTTGTTACTGGAACTGTAGAACTTCAGATCATCTATAAATAGTAGATGAGAAGTTGCTCTGGGTTGTCACTTTCTGTTAGGAATGATGTACTGAACATCTTCATATCTCAAAAAGAGTGTGGATTTCCACCTTGTCATAGTGAACTTAATGTACTCCAATGCATATGGATTTCCCTTTCCCTCTTTCTAATTTAACCCACAGTGCCTCTTCTCTTCCTTTCATATTATTTTTTACATATAGTGCCACCCCTTCTCCCCTTCTTCCTACCCTGTCTTTTCTGAATAAAGTATAGCCCGATATAATTACATCCCAGTCATTGCTGTCCGTGAACCATGTCTCTGTAACTGCCACTAAGTCAGCCTCTTCAATTAAAGCCTCAATATCAGGGATCTTATTTTCTATGCTACGGGCATTTATACACACCACTTTACAGATGTTGCCTCTTTTACCCATTTCTACAGAGGTAGTTAATGTTTCACTTACTTGGGGCTTTCATTTACCTGGGGGCTTTCTTCACCCATCCCCAGTGAATCTAGTTCAAAGCCCTCTTCAGTAGGTTAGCCAGTCTGCTGCTGAAGACACTTTGACCCTTCTTGGACAGATGGATGCCATCTCTGCTCTGCAGTCCTTGGAACATCATCCCATGGTGCAGGAAACCAAAACACTGTCGATGACACCATCCACACAGCCATGCACTCATCTCCAGGACGTAAGCGCCTCTGCCTCGGACTTTACCCTCAGCAAGGAGAATTGAAGAGAACACCACCTGTGCACCTATCTGCGCACCCTCCCAGAGCCATGTAGTCCCTTTGATATGCTCAGAAGGATACCTAGCAGTATCATTTGTGCCGACATAGATGAGCAACCTCAGATAATATTCAGTAGGCTTGATGAGTCTCAACAAACTCTCCATAACATCATGGATTTTGGCACCTGGCAGTGCCTCAGTACATCCCAGAAGAGAGTCACCAACCACCACTACTCTTGGCTTCCTTGTGGTCACTGATTCTGCAACTGTGGGATGCTCAAGCTTTGGTTCTTCCCTTTCCTGGGATGCTTTCACCTCCTCCACTTCCAGGGCTGAATACTGGTTCTTCAAGGGCTGAAGGAGTTGGAGTGTTGATTCTGCAGGTTCTGGTGACTCGTGTCCAACGTTCTTCATTCTGTAGCCTCCCATCTTCACCTCTGTCAGAGAGCTTGGATGTTTCAAGAAGCATCTCATCAATGAACTTCTCACTGTCTTGAATGCTTCTCAGACTCATGACCTCTTCTCTGAGCTCCTCCACTTATTTCCTGAGAGCTTCAGCATGCAGGCATCCTGCAGATGGAACCAGTTCTTCAATTAGCATTCTTCTCCTACCCTTTCTAACCTTTTCCCCATGATCTGTGCTGCCATGAGGTCTCTCTCTTCCTTTGCTAGAAGGAAATGGCATCTCTACCAGCAGACTTGGAACCTCTTCACTTTGGCCATGGCCTGCCTCAATTCTTCTGTCAGCATGAGATGGGGTCTCCAACAGCAAGTTACAGCTAGTTCTGAAGGGGAATTGAAGAACCTGTGTGCTGCCTTTGTCAGAACACATAGGTTTGTTTGTGCAAGCACAAACAAATCTTTGCATAAGGACAAACGGACAGACAGATGAACCCTACCCAATAGACATTAGCACTGGGCTGAAACACATCTAAAAATGAAAAGACCAAACTGATTGCAATGCACATTATTCAATTTCTCTAATTAGCACAGAAATTAAAATCTGGCACAGGTTCTTTAGACTTAAGAGGGTTCTTCCATATCTATTCCACTCAGATGAGGCTGGGTTCATTAAGGGATGAATATGAATAAAGCAGCTTTTCAATATTTACCATCTAGCAATAAAAAAGAAACTCTTGGTCTTATATTGGCATTAGATATAAGCAAGGCCTTTGCTAGGCCTATTTGACTGCATCAAGGCTATTGACTAATGGGGAATTACTGCCATAATTTTAGATGGTATCAATGGTATCTTTTGTCCCAGCAATTATTGATTTAGTCATAGAAGCACTGGCTCACAAGAATCCCTGCAAGTTGTTGTTGTTGTTGTTAAGTGCTGTCAAGTCAGTGTTGACTCATGGTGACCCTCTGGATAGTTGTCCCAAACTGTGTTTGATCTTCAGTCAGGCGGCTCATTGTTGACAGACTGGCACCCATAGCTGTTGTTATTGTATCGACCCATCTCATTGCTGGCCTTCCTCTTTTGCATTGACCTTCCACCTTGCCAAGCATGATGTCCTTCTCTAATGATCTCTCTCTTCGCATGATGTGTCCAAAGTATGAAAGTCGAAGTCTTGTCATCTGAGCTTCTAAAGAAAGCTTAGGTTTGATTGATCTCTTCTAGTACTGACTGGTTTGTTCTTCGGGCAGTCCATGGTATATGCTGTATTCGTCACCAGCACTATAATTCAAAGGCATCAATTTTCTTCCTGTCTACCTTTTTCAACTGTCCAACTTTCACATCCATATGATGTCACTGAAAATGCCATGGCTTGAACAAGTCAAATCTTTGTATGGAGAGAAACATCTCTGCTCTTGAGAATCTTGTCTAGGTCCTTCATAGCATTCTGCCAAGAGCAAAGCGTTGTCTGATTTCTTGACTGCTTGTTGCTTCTTTATTGATAGTTGATCCAAGTAGGTTAAAATTGTCAACTATTTCAATTTCTTCTCCATCAACGATGAACTTATTCATTTTGCCAGTTGTCAAGATCTTTGTCTTTTTAACATTAAGGTGCAGACCCATTTTAAGACTCTATTCCTTTTGATCTTGAGAAGCAAATGTTTCAGATTGTCTTCACTTTCAGCCAGTAATGTGGTATCATCAGCATAGTGAAGGTTGTTGATGAGTCTTCCACCAATCTTCACACCTCTGTTGTCTTCATACAGTCCTGCTTCTCTGATGATTTGTTCTGCATATAAATTAAATAGGTAGGGGGAAAGTATGCAGCCTTGTCGTACACCTTTGCTGATTTTAAACCATTCTGCTTCTCCTAGTTCCGTTCGAACTGTTGCTTCTTGATCAGTGTAAAGGTTGTACAAGAGAACGATCAGGTGTTCTGGTATACCCATGCTTCTTAATGTGGCCCAGAGTTTCCCTGCAAGTATCAGTATTTATTTATGGAAAATCAGAAAACAAGATTTCACAATACAAGGACAACATCCTGATATATCCTATGGCTACTGAGATAGCATTCATGATGCTTATTAAAATCCAGGAGAAAGATGGAACGTTATCTGGATATGTTGTTAATGTTATTAAATATGAGATTACTGCTAGGGTTATCGATGCCATTTTGGAAGTTGACCATATGCTGAGTAGGAGCAAATGGGCCTTGCTCCTGCTTCCACTGGCAATCCATGAACCCAGTATGCCCGGGATTAACAATCAGGGGATGCGGGACCCAGTCTGTTTGGGAGGGGACTTTTGGTGGAGGTTAGTACATTGGTATTGTGTTGGGTGGCTTTAGGGGAGAGGCACCTGAAGTCTGCTGGGGGGTAAAATGGGTGATTGGATGTTTGCTGCGAGGAGGAAGGTGGGGATTCAATGTCTGCCTTGGGGGGTTGATTATTGGGGAGCGAGGGAGGGGTTCCTGGGGTTGGGTATGAGATAGGAGTTCCCCAATCTGTGATGCTGCACCAGTACGCTGTCTGTACTGGTGCAGCAATTTTAAGAGACTGCCCCATGTCTAAGTGGTGAGGGCCACAGCTGTTTTTCCAGAATGCAGCTTCTTAAAATCGCTGTTCCTGTCACATGTCATGAGGCATTCAGGTGCTGCCCACAGCTGTTTTACAAGAGCTTTTTCCTTTAGCAAAATGTCTTGTAAAATACTGTGATAATTCTCCAAATCCTGAGATGGATGTGGGAATTCCCCTCTCCATGTCCTTTCTAAAATGTGCCTTCACTTGTATAGTCGGCAGTGTTTAATATTCATGTAATGTGTTGACCATTGCCACCGCTATACATTTAGTTTAAGCCTGCTATTCAGCAGACCCAAACATATATATAGCTTATCAGGATACAGGCTGAATATCACCACTATCCAGATAATTTATGGCACTACCCTTCTCAGTATGTGAGGAGTCGAATTCACACATCCATGTTAGGACATGGAGAATTCTCATACTTTACAAGAGGCTCTGCCAAACATTGAGCTTCTTGTAAAATAGGCTCAGGACTGCATGTGATGCCTATATCCAGCAAGAACAGTGATTTAAAAAGCTGTATGTTGAAAAAACAAACATGTAATTACCCCCACTTGTTCATGGGAGCAGCTTTTTTAAATCTCTGCTCCCAATCTGAATGGACACCCATTGCAGCACTAGCAATTCTACCCCTTTCCCCCCATCACTCCCCTCAACCTTGATCTCCCCTTGATCACCTTAACAGATCCTATCCCTTCCCCAACACCTCGACACAATGGATCCCCAAAGCTCCCAGGACATCCAGTTCTCTCCATACAACCCCGCCCCCCCAGCAGAAAGACCCCTCAGCTGATCTCCCCTTAAAAAGGAAGCCCCCAAAGGTTTCCCCAGAAGATTCCCCATCCCCATTTCCAGCCTTACCAGGGTCCCAGGTGTCTAGTGGGTGCAAGAGTAATGCTTATTCACTACTGGTCCTTTAACTCTGAGTTTCAAAAGGCACCCATGACCCTTAGGGGTCATCTCACAGTACTACCTCAGTGCCACAAGATTACATCTAGGAGCCATGAGTACCATTAGAAGCCCAGAGCCAAAGGAGAAGGAGTGAGTAAGCATTGCTCCCACCACTAGACACCAGGGGCCCCAATAAGGCTGGAGATGAGGATTGGGGGGATCTGCTTTTGGAGGTCGCAGGTGGTTTCTTGTTACCAGAAGGTTGGGTAGGGACCCTCATGCTGAGGGATTGAGTTGGGTGGAATCAGATGCCTTAGGGGGATGGGGTCAGGGAATGCATCAGATGAGTTGGGAGTGATCAGGAAGGAGATCAATTTCAGGGGTGATTGGAGAAGATCAGATCTTGCTCTTTGCAGCTATCCCTTCAAACAGGCACATATTCGTGCCTCGGGGCAGCTGTAAATGCCAGCATCTACACTTTTTCTATGGTAACAGGATTCCCTTTGTAAGATGAGGAATCCACATCTATATTTTAGGCCTGCCTTATCCACGCTCTTTCCCCATCCTCTCCATGCCTCCTGCAGATCTAAACGTACTAGGCATCCCCATGAGTAAATAGCCCCTGTTCTAAAATGCCACTGACATGTATATGCCAATCTACATGTGTAACTGCTGCTATTTACATGTGGAGATATTTCTAAAATAACCTCCTGAGGACAGGAGGACTTGCACTTCCCTGCACTGATAAGCATCTCCTGCCCCCTCCCCCAATGTATCAACTAAAATACTGTTGAAATTGATTATGTCCCAACCTCACCATCTTAATTCAGATTTCCGCATACTATCTAAAATGTGCCTTCATGTGGAGAGTGGTTCCTGGGAGCAGGTGCCCTCTTACATGCATATTCATGGATTTCCAAACGTATGTACTGAAGTTTGCACGAGAAAAATAATCACACAAACAGCAGGGGCAGATTTGTTTTCATCCTTTTCACAACTCCATTTTCAAAAGAAAAAATGTCCCTTTAAAAACTGGAGTAGTCTGAGGGTTAAAAATATATGCAGTCTTTACAGACATATGCACTGTTTTACAAGGCCACATTAAAATTAGTTTTGCATGATTTTGGTTACATAGGCCTCTATATCTTTTTTTACTAATTTTATCCTCTTCTTCAAGTTCTATTAGTCCAGTTCAGTCTCTTATTTGGGTGTACTATCTGAGAAGCATCTCTTTATTTATCTTATCTGTACATACTTATTTAAAACAACCACTGTCTATCTTTCCCATAATTCTTATTTAGGGGTACCATGCTCCTCTAGCAATATATCTTGGATGAATACCATTCCCCTTAATGTCTGTAACTATCAATTGTTTTTTCAGAAAACCTACTTCAAAGAAGAGAGAATAAATATAGATTAATATTTCAGAAATGATGAATAGGAGAAGGTTCCAAACTGCACACCTGCTGATCGATAATGCGCAAGCAGTTTGTAAGTTTCGCAGCTAACCTTTGAAACATTTGCTTTGTAGGGACTCATTATGGTTATGTTATGTGTCGCCATGTGGTTATCATTTTACACAAGTGCATAGCTGAGTGCAAAAATCATCTCCACGCCTAGCAAAATCCTTTTTGCCCCCAGAAAGACAGATCATGTTGCTGATGACTGGAACCATTTTGCTGCATTTCCATAGCAACAGTATGATTATTAACGTCACACAAAGACAAATTCTGAAGATCATCACACTCTGCAATCTTTTTAGTGGTTCTTTTTCTCCAGCCCATTGTTTGTTCAAAGTACGTGCTTCGCTGTAGAACACAACATAGAAAGAAAATAACGATATCAGAAATCAGCCATGCATGTAGTTGAAATGTATCACCAAATATACATGTTACAATGGCATGAGAAATTATATTTGCTTGCTCTTTAATACATTTCCCTTAATTCTATAAATGAATTAGTTATAGGAGTGCAATGAATTGCTAGGCATAAAGAGGAACTGTAAAACAGGGCCTCTATAAATGTGATTAGTGTGTCTGCTTCTGCGCATTTTATACAGGCAACGCAGGCATTCATGTGGTTTTATAAAATAAGCCCTAAAGCAGCCCTAGCAGTGCATGAATTCAAATGCACAAATGTACATGCTCAGTACATGCATGCACATACACTGCAACTCCCCCTCCCCTCTGTCCCCAGGAATGCTTACACATGACATGCATACAAGTACACGCATTATTGTCCTTTTACATGCATGTGATGTCTATATCCAGTTAGTAGACTGCGCTATTTTAGAAAAGTCCCATTTCTATGTAAAAGAGGTTTTACGTGTGAAAAAAACTTTCTAAAAACACGTCCATTGCATGTTATCTCAACATCTCATTAGAAAATACTGCCGTGATTTTTCCTAAAATGAGAGCAATTAATTTACAAAGTGATACAGTGAATATCTCATCAGTAGGGTTATCCATATAGCTGATGCTGCTATGCAGACACGTTTTTGAAAACTGACCTGCCAGTTTCAGCTAAGGCTGAATGACCTAATTCTAGCAGTCTAGATTTTCAGCTGCAAAGTCACCTCAATCTACATGTCCAAATTTATACTATCCAGATGATGTATTCATAGTTGACCAAAATTGCCCTCAAATTGTTTTCTGATATACACATTCAGCTATATGTAATATAACTTGATCAATACTCAAAAGCCCTTATGTGGCCAGTGCCCTCTTCTTATTTATTTATTTAAAATAATCTATAGCTCACACAATAACCAAGGCAAGTAACAAAAATTATACACAGTCGATCATGACAAACCAAAAATTCATACAAAGTATATTAAATACAAATAAAATAAATATTATAATCTACACAAAAAGTTTTTAAAAACCCTGCCATTAGAGACACCATTTGGATCATATTGTACCAAAAACATAATTACTGATATAGTTCATCCACCCATCAAACTCAACCAAAGAACGCTTGCTGGAGTAAGTAAGATTTCAACTTTCACAGAAAGACCACCAGGTCTGCTTCAGCACATAACTCATTAGAAAGAGAATTCCAAATCAATGGAGCACTCATAAAGAAAATTCTCTTACGTAAAGACTGAAGATGAATCTGTTTAAAAGAGTTAACCACTAATAACTGTGAATCCTGAGATTGCAACATTTGAGAAGGGTAATAAGGTTTAAGTAAAGTTGACAGACTAATAGGAGCCAGATTATGTAAACATTTAAAAGTAATCATGAATACTTTATATAGAACTTGAAATCTAATGGGAAGCCAATGCAAAACAAATAATTGTTGTAATATATCATCAGAATGTTTACATCCGGTTAGAAGACAAGCGGCAGCATTTTGAACTGATTGTAAAGGAGACATGGAAGCTTTGGAAAGGCCTAGAAAAGGACTATTACAATAGTCCAAAAGTGAAAGGACTATAGTCTGCAACACAGAACTAAAGTTGCTACTAGATAAGTAGAGTTTTAATCTTCGGAGAAGATGTAATTTATAATAAGCAACCTTAACTAATCTTTGAATATAATCGTGCAGATTCAATTGAGTATCTAACCACACCCCAAGTCCTCTCACAGTATAGCTAAGTGCAAAAGAAAAGGAATCCCTCGCAAGATGGGAATTTAAGAGATTCAGAAGCTCTGAAGACAGATACAAAACTTCTGTCTTCTTGTTCAGTTTCAGCCTATTCTGAAACATCTACGACTCAACTGAATTAAGGCAAAGTTCCACATATTTCAAAGAGTCGTTTAATGACTCTTTGGCAGCCTGACCTCCTAGTGGTAGTTCTGCGAGAGACCATTATTTTGATGTCCGCAAACCAGCAGGACAGGCGCTCCCTTGGATCATTCCTGAACCCCCTACTACCAACCAAGAACACCCTTGGTAGATACCATGAGGGGTTGCTGGGTAGGATCCTGAGGAGGGGGTTGAAAAGGGAGGTGGAATGGCCCCAAAGTGGTATTTGAAGAAAGGATGGGGGAGAGGGTCATGGGAGTATATTTGAAAAGGGATGGGGGTGGCGGTATTTATTACTAAACATTTTGTGTCCGATATTCAGATGCTCCTCAGTTAACTTCATTGGCAAATGTTAAGCCAGTCTTTACTGTGCCTAACTTTTGCCATCAAAGGATAAGCGGGCAACGGCTGAATATCACCATTGCCAGACTATTCCCGAGTGCCACTCCCAGAACTTTCCAATACTAGGCAGCTAGCACCGGGGCATGCAGTGTGGCAGCTTGCATATTCAGCGGCACTAACATTAGTGCCGCTGAATATCCTGGTTAATGTGATTAACACAATTAGGAGGTCTGCCAATGGCATTAATTGCACTGAATATCAAGCCTTTATTCTTTTAAGTTGCTCCCGTAGAGTATTGGGTCACGCATTAGCTGTCAATGCTCCTGGAGAGGAAAGTTAACACCACCTCTTGAGCTATTAATTTTCCATGAACAGTGCATCTTGAGAAGTTTAACACAAGCTGTGTAATCCATTTTGCATAATAATGAGATGCTTTGCATGCATTTGCATGTGACACCTCATTATTTTTTTACATACATGGGTCACATTTCCTCATGTTATGTTGAAATAAAAACCATTAGGCACACTTACTGTGCATTATATGGTTTTTAACATTCGTTAATTGCTCTTCAGTACATGCTTATGACCCAAATCTGTCCTGGACATCCCAATCCTCTGTGTGCACAGTTGGAACCGGACGCACAGAGTCAGATGGGATTCTGATTCCGTGGAGCACATCTAGCCCTGTGAGATCAGAATCGCGCCAAGCCTGTATATGCAGGCTGGGACCCCGATTCCAGTCGGCCTGTATGTACAAGTCTTATCCAGCTATCTCAGTCAAGGCTCCTGAATGGGGCCGCGATCCCTGGCCGCCAGACAAGAATCTTCATTCCCCGCAGCCCGACCCTCGATCTGGCCTCCCAAGGCCTGGGTTGGGCTTTAGGGAATCTCCACTGCCCCCTCCCGCCTTTGTTGTACCCTGGGCCCACCATCCACAGCCGACTAGAGGAACTTATTCCACCTCAGAGGTGGAATAAGTTCCCTGCACAGGCAGCCGGCCCCAGACTATAGGGCCGACAATAGAATCGGTCCTGTATGTCTGGGGCCACAGACCGCTTCCTGCCTGCCCTAACTCTACCCTCACAACGCTCCTTTCCCACCCCTGTCTAACCTCCCCATACAATGTGCAGGGAAGTTAGTCGGGGTCGGCAGAGGGGCTGAATAGCTATTCGCGCCTCGGAATGACTCCGTTAGTAAATAGACTTCTTAAACTTGAAAATACAATACAATTTACATGTGTTATTGTCCACTGCAGCCACTGGGATTACTTCCCCTAAAGGCAGCAAAAAAAGAATGTGCAGATTGAGATAGGGAATTTTAAGACAGCAGTGTATGTGCACAAATTGCAAGTTACAGTATGCACATAAATGACTTTGAAGATTGTCTTCAAGATATTCATTGCTCCACAACTTCCTCCAATTTGGCCTCTGTTCCATCTTTGAAATGTAAATTCTTTTTATTCGTTGGTCTGTGAATTCCCCTCAGTTTGCATTCCTAAAACAGCATGAGGGCATTAACCCCCTAGTTTACAGCAGACATCATAAGCACTTTATATTTCAGTAACTTATTTTCACTGATTTATTTAAAATCTGACATATTATTTATGAGCTACTGTGATGGATCACATCGGCTTGCTAGGTAAAAAAGCTTAATCTATGTTTACAATATTAAAGCGAAAGGTCATATCTTGATTATGTTCTGCATTCTGCTACAGCAACATAAAACGAGGCCTTTGGATTTTAGAACTGGCAACAAGTTATTTAATAAGTGACTACAGATCTTTTATAATAGCATAATTAGCATTTGATGGGCAAAAAAAAAATCGGCCAGATTGACAGTGGAAGCTATCCTAGAATACATGGATACCATAAATAAATTTTGATACTTTTCAAGTTAGACTGCTGGCAGGCAGGCTGGGAAAACACTGCCTTCCATTCTCTGATGTCATGTATTTAATCTTCTGGACTGCTGCTTTTGAACTGTTGCATATATTTATCAGTCAACTCACTGGTGGGTGCAAGGGAAACTCACAGTTTCCAGGAATGTGACATCAAAACAAAATATCTTTCTTTTGCTGTTGAATTATTATAAAAAGTACAACTGCCTGAAGACTGTCTTAAAAGCTTATGTATGGTCTCTGGGATACTTTAGTTTAATGAATTACAATGTGGTAGTTGTACCGCTCTACCTCAGTGACATCACAAAACCATATAATACAATAAATTTAAAACAAAAATCTACATTAGCTAACACAATTTTTAGCCCACATGAACAGTTCTTATTATATTGTCCTACATAAAAAATGACTTTAAATAATTGGGGGAAGGGCTTTGGAATGACAGTGTCTTCCTGCTCCTGGTGACTTCCAGCTCAGGTGGAACCAACTTTTATTGGACTAGGATAATAAAGAGTCCCTCTACAAAAGTGTGGTATGGATTTGCATTTACCACGCATTAGGAGCTAAACCCAATGTGCAGTAAGTGCAAAATCCAGGTGGTAACTGTTGCGAACATGCCCAGCATGTCCTGCCCTTACTGCACAGAAAAGTCCTTTACTGTACATTGTTCATTCACAGTTAACGCCTCTTGAGGTGGCGTTAAGTGTGCCCTTACTAACTGCAAAATTGACAGCACATAGCATTTACCGTGTGCTAATCGTAATGTGCTGTCCACGCCCCCTATCTGCTCATAATCCATCCAGGGCCTGTCTCTTTGCATGTTAAGTACTTAATGTGGAATTTTTTTAATTCACTGGTTACTTTTCCTGCACAGTAACAATTACTACAGGACCATGCAGATGGTCACCACATGGTAAAATGTGAATGAACTGCTTAGCACATGTTAATAAAAAGGTCTCTAGGGGGGCGGAGCCTGATGTCCAGCGGGTTAGACGCTTTGCGCTGAAGCTCCCGAGGGGCCTACTCAGAATCCTGACTTAATACCTACATTAACTTGATATTTTGCTCCGAACTTACCGGGGTGCCTCGGGGGAGATGGCGGCCCATAAACCAGCGCGCTTAGACTTCGGATCTCCATCTTCTTCACACGGAAAACGTTCCAAGACAGAGCTGCCTTCCCCACAAAAGATGGTGCCATTTCGGGATAACCCCGAAATGCAACAGGAGATCTTGGAGGAAATACGTGGTGTGAAGGAACTGGTGCAGTCTAACGGAGAAGCGCTCCGAGCCATGAGAGAAGATTTTGGTGTGCTTCAGGATCGTTTTGAAGGTCTTTCATTGCGGCAGGACAATATGGCGGGGGTCCTCGACTCGCACGTGGTGCGCTTGGTGAAACTGGATGAGGCTGAGCGTCAGATACAAACTCTACAAAAAGAGTTAGAGGATAGCAATAATCGAGCCCGTCGCAACAATGTCAGGCTCATTGGTGTACCGGAGGGCGCGGAAGCAGGAGATATGAGAGAATTCCTGGTCAAAACTCTTCCCTCCTTGCTGAAGATTACTTTTCACAGAGATCTGGAAATTGACCGAGCACACCGTGTTCCTACCAGCCTGGCGCTCAATCGGATGACCCCCCGGCCCATCATTTTTCGTCTACTGAGATATCAGCAAGTTGAGCAAATTCTAAATGCTGCCTGGACGAATCGTCATTTGGAGTTTGAAAATCATAAAGTCTCCTTCTTCCCTGACCTGGCTAAGCCCACAGCTGACCGTCGGAAAAGACTCCTTGCTTTTCGACCTCGACTTCAACAGTTACAGGCTCGCTTCGGCATCTTATATCCAGCGAAGCTTAGAGTGACTCTCCATAACCAAACTCGTACCTTCGAAGATCCTGATCTGCTAGCAACATTTCTAGCTTCTAAAGAAGCAGACCAGATGCGCTAACCCAACAGCTTGGATGGAACCCGCTGGAACTGTCCGCCATTTTGAATGGCCCGATGCGGTGATTGCTGCCTGAAACGGAGACTGCCTGGACTTTCTTTCTCTTTATATATACCTTATTGGTCTCCTTTCTTTCCACGATGAGATCCTTGGTTAGTTTCGGAGCCTTCGGAGCCTGTATAGCACTGTAGGATTTATGTATCAATTCAGGCCTTCTCTGGGGTTTCTCCCCGCAGACATCAGGCCGCCAGTGATTTCTGGGGTTTTGCTTCTTCTCTAGGCACTCCGGTGCTTATTTTGTTATAAGGGGCGCTTCATGGTTTCCTTAGTTTAATTCCTATCATGTTGTTTCTGCAGTCATTTACTGGTACTATGAGCGACATTGTGTACCTCTGTGCGCTATTATGTTTCTTTTTCAGATTGTTTAACTATTTGGCATTGCTTTATGTACGTTATCACTACTGATTGTAAAAGGCATCAATAGTCCATTCCAAGGAGGGACAATCCCTAGCTCTCTTAATCATGATTATTCTGAGTTAGTGTTTTCTCAGGAGGCCCATTTACTGGGCATAGCTATTTTCTATCTCCTTTATTACGAAATACTGGAAATTGGCTCCCATCTGAACCTCCATGATTGGTGGAATTATGTCCATTTTACTGTAATTATGAGCAACTACCTCGTCTGTCAATCTCTTCCACTCAAGCCCTTCACTGCTTGTATAAAAGGAAGGTGTTCCATGATTATGTACTAACTGCTAACTGCTTTCATTTGGCTGTTTACTTTGTATACATTTCTGCCACAGGATCAGCCTGTATCATCAATACCATTTCTGCTTGTTTGCTGTACAATAACTGTTGTGTGTAAGCGCTTATGTGATGACTCTTATTAGTTTAGAGAAGAAGCATAGGGGTGGGGGGTACTTGGGGTTGTTTTCTTATTGTATGTGTGTATTTGTATCTTTTGGTGTGTTGTTACTTTTGTTTGTTGTAAAATGAAAATAAACGTCTTAAAAAAAAATAAAAAGGTCTCTAAGAACTTTAATTTGCAACTACCCTGGGAGTTTTTTTCTGTGTTGAATTTCTCTCCCATCTCAGCCCAGCCACTGCAACAATAATGTTTGACAACAGCCATAAGTTAATGTAGACACTAGGAGGGGCATTTTACATAGGGCATACTTGGCATCCTGAGGACATCCAAAGGGAGACACTGGGAAAGTAATGTGATTATGCAACCAGGCCTGGGGACGCTGAGGCCGGTTTTAAATTTATTTATTTATTTAGCAATGCTTAAATTGGAAGGGTGGATGTCGAACAAGGCAGCCATGCATCCAGACCCATGAGTAATACAGCAATGAGTCCAAGGATAAATGGCCACCAGGACGTCCTGGCAGCAGCGATGATACACCAGCATGCACAGCTACGTAGCATCAGAGCACGAGGGTGAGTAGAGAAGGCAGCAGCATAGCCAGGAGGCTCACAAACTTTACAAGGGTGGAGAACAAAATCCCAAGTGAGGTATACACACAGGCGGCAGAGAAATGCAAGCGCCTGGTGTACAATCCACATGACGCTCCACCAGTATGTGCAGGAGAGTCATGCCGGGCAGAAGTCAATATTAGCAGGTTAGCATTTCATGAGCCAGGGAGGCAGGGTTGGTAGGGACACAAGGGGAGAAAGAGTGAAGGCAGATCCGGCCCAAGGGTTTCTGCCGCCCTAGGCAGAAGCCCTGGCCATGCAGCCCCCCTATGCCATGCTGTCCCCCCTTCACACCGTGCTGCCTCCCCGCACGCTCCCTGCTGTCACTGATTCCAGCGGCGGGATTGGGGAGGGGCATGGCTCAACTCAGTGGCAGGCCATGTGCTTCAACCCACCATCACCTGTCTCTCTCCCTAAGGCTGCTTACCCAGTGCTAACACCATTAGTATGCAGTACAGTGTGTTGTGTGCATTAACAAAGACACACACACAGGGACACAGCTAATGGATACTTGCACACCCTCCTTCACTCTTACACATGCATGATGCCCACTTCCACTCCACATGCACTTGCACTGATGACATTACCTTGTGCAGACATTGGGATTATAGGGTCCAGGGGGCCAGTGGGTGTCTTGAGGCTGGGGTGCCAGGGGTGGATTGACAGGGTACAAGTCTGGGACCCAGAGGTTCACTGGGCAGACAGCAACAACAGGAAGGCTCCTCTCTCTCTCTCTCTCTCTCTCTCTCTTCTCATGTTCTCCTTCTCTCTTTCCTTCACTCTCCTCCTAGCACAATCACATTCGCAGTCAGCATGAACAGCTAAGTCCCTTACCTGTGCGTGCATTATAACGGTTCCACGGTGGCATGTCTGGCTGCTGCGCATGACACGTCCCTTATGCTATGCAAAATATATTTTGGGAGTCTGTGTCCTAGCTCCACCCTAGTCACACCCTGGAATGCCCACAGACATGCCCATTTTTGGGCACCATTACTTTTACATGCTGGTCACAGGGACATCTGCATTTGCCTGCTTCTGTGATTCCATCTTCCCAACCTTCAACATGTCAAACTCGCTTTTTTTGGATATTCAACCCATTTCTATCACTTACCAAATAACCTCTTAGGTGTCACAGCTGATTCTAAACTGAGATTCCTTCCCCTTCAAGACTATGAGGATTGTCTCTGAAGTAGTCCCAACTTTGGCCAGGATCTAGGAGCACAAACTAGGCCTAGATATTGAAGCCAGATCTTCAAATGACTGTATACAGCACTTGCTACTGAATTTATTTATTTAAAATAATATATATTCTGCAATACTAGACATATTACAATACAAACATACATAAAATATATAAATAACAATCAAATCAATGGACAAAAAATTAACATAAAAACAAAACTCATATCAACCTGCTATGCCAGATAGCCACATAAGGTATGTTGCCTTCCACTCAACCAATTTATAACCCAGTCAGTTACTTTAGGGTCCATCCCTAGGATGCTCAATTACTTTATAATTATAGTCACCTGTGGGGAATGGTGTCAAAGGCTTTACCAAAATCTAAATATGCCACATCTACGGCTCTCCCTTGGTCCAACTCCCTGTTCACCTAGTCAAAGAACTCAATCAGAGTTGTCTGACAAGACCTGCCTCCGGTAAACCCATTCTGCCTCAGATCCTGCAATCCATTGGACTCCAGAAACCTCAGTATCCTCTGTTTTAGCAGTGTTTCCAATGATTTACTCAACACATAGGTTAGACTAACCAGCCTGTAGTTCTCAACCTCATCCCTACACGCAGGGCTGGCCTGTCCATTGTGCAAGTATGTTGTTTGCACAGGGCCCCGCATTACAGGGGAGCCCCGCGCAAACAACATTCTGCATCTGCCGGTAAATTTTTAAAAAAAAAAACTTGCTGCTGCTGCCGCTGCCGCCGTGGCCCTACCAAAAAATCTCCCCAAAGACTCCCTAATGAAACCCTGAAATGTTTTTTTGTTGGGCCGCAGTGAGGGAGGTTTAGATAAACTTCAAAACCACACCAGACTACTGCAGACCATTTTAATCACCGAACAGTTCTTTAGTGAATCTTTTAAGGAAAGTGAAAACTTATCTTAAAACGTGAAGAGAAGAAACTCAAATTCTGTAGAATGTCCAAAGTGAAGATCGCAGTTCAAAATCACAACGTGCACGTTTCGGGGCGAAGCAGCCCCTGTATCAAGTGCTCTCACATAAGTCGGAAAGGTTTGGTTCTTCTCTCGTACAGATCCAAAATGGTATTCTCACTCCATTTAAAAACCCCCGGTTCACACCGGGCAACCAATCAAAAAAGGAATCAATCCTATTGGTTGGCTGAAATGTCATTCTTCAAGGGAACCAAAGATAGGTAAGGGATTCCCCACAACGATCCCCTAACCCAATGGATGAACGCAGGAAATCGTGTAGTATCATATCGCCCATCGCTGAATTCAACAGGTACCAAAGAACAGCTCAGGAGGAAGGGAATTCCCACCACACCAGGGAACCCCTCAACCCCTGGGCTTGATTAAAGAACACTCAACCACTCGATTTCGCGATTTAAACCGCCGGGGGTTACACTGGCCAGATCATAAATCCACCGTTGTTCACAGCATTGGAGTCGAAGTGTCCTGTCACCCCCTCTAGGGTCTCCCGGAATGTAGTCAATCACAGTCCACTGCAAACCGTCAAAGGTATGTCCCTGCTCAACACAGTGAGATACTATAGGAGCTGACAAAACCTGCTACTGTAGGCGAGATGCATGTTCACCAATTCTGTTTTTTATAGATCTTGTAGTACGACCCACATAAATGAAGAGACAACTACATTGAATCAGGTAGACCACAAAAGACGAGGAACAGGTAGTGGACCAACGTCTTGTGTAAGTGCGGCCAGTATGTGGATGAACCCACGTAAGACCAGACATAGTATTAAAACAAAATTTGCAATGTTGACAAGGCGAATGGCCATCTAATGTAATAGAGCCAGGTGGTTTATCTGTTACAGAGGTGGAGCTCACCAAATGTCCCGAAGACAAGTGGCCTTACTGAAAGCTGGCATGAATGGACGAGCTAAACTAGGATGGACCGAGAGAATCGACCAGTGTTTACGGAGGATCCCCACTATTGCGTTACTATGTACCATGTAGGGAAAAACCCCCACTATCCTCGTGTCTGAATCACTCGAAATACTGGGAGGTTGCATAAGCCAATCACGGTGTGTGTAACGCGCACGCTTATAAGCCCGTTCTATTATCAAATGGGGGTAGCCCCTTTGAAGCAATCGTTGTTTCAGCTCCCGGGCATGATGTTGAAAATCCTCTATCGAAGAGCAAATCCTGCGCAAGCGCAAGAATTGTCCGTAAGGTAAACCCCTTGGCAGCAGCAGAATCGAGCGTCCCGTGGGGCACCCCCTGCCTGTCAGAGTCTTCCATGCGGCCTCAGCTCCTTAAGTGCTGGCTTTCAGAGTCGCGAAGTGAGAGAGCTTCTCCCTCGCGGCTCTGTTAAGTCGCTGGCACTGCTGGGAAACAGGATTTCCTGTTTCCCATCAGCCCCGCAGGCTTAAACAGAGCTGCGAGAAAGGGAAACTCTCTCTTCGCGGCTCTGAAAAACCCACGCTGAGGGAGCTGAGGCCACATGGAGGACTCTGCTGGGCAGGGGGAGCCCCACAGAACGCTCGATTCTGCCACTGACATGGCAGCAGCGGCGGCAGCAGCAACAAGTTTTGTTTTTTTTAATCTACCTGGGTTATGGGGGGGCTAAGACTGGAAGTGGGCTGATGGGAGGGCTAGGACTGGTAATGGGCTATGGGGGGGCTAGGATTGGAAATGGGCTGATGGGGGGCTAGGACTGGTAATGGGCTGATGGGGGGAGGTAGGACTGTAAATGGGTCATGGGGGGCGCTAGGACTGGAAATGGGCTGATAGGGGGGGCTAGGACTGGTAATGGGCTATTGGGGGGGCTAGGACTGGAAATGGGCTGCTGGGCGGGCTAGGACTGGTAATGGGCTGGGGGGGCTAGGATTGGAAATGGGCTGATGGGGGTACTAGGACTGTTAATGGGCTAGGACTGGAAATGGGCTATGGGGGGCTAGGACTGGAAATGGGTTGATGGGGGGGCTAGGACTGGTAATGGGCTATGGGGGGCAAGGACTGGAAATGGGCTGAAGGGGGGGCAAGGACTAGTAATGGGCTATGGGGGGCTAGGACTGGAAATGGGCTGATGGGGGGCTAGGACTGGTAATGGGATATGGGGGGGCTAGGACTGGAAATGGGCTGATGGGGGGCTAGGACTGGTAATGGGCTGGGGGCTAGCACTGGAAATGGGCTGATGGGGGGCTAGGACTGGTAATGGGCTAGGACTAGTAATGGGCTATGGGGGGGCTAGGACTGGAAATGGGCTGATGGGGGCTAGGATTGGTAATGGGCTATGGGGGGGCTAGGACTGAAAATGGGGTGATGGGGGTTAGGACTGGTAATGGGCTATGGGGGTGGGGCTAGGACTGGTAATGGGCTGGGGGGTTGCTAGGACTGGAAATGGGCTGAGTGGAAGGGGGGCTTGAACTGCAAATAGCTGATGGGGAGGTGGCTTGGAATGGAAATGGGCTGTGAGGGGAGGGAGCTAGCACTGGAAATGGGCTGGGGGGAGCTAGGACAGGAATGGGCTGATGGAGGTTACTAAGATTGGAAATGTGCTGTGGTGGGGGCTTGGATTGAAATTGACTCATGGAGGGGCTAGAACTGGAAGTAGGCTCATGGGGGGCTTGGATTGGAAATGGGCTGAGTGGAGGGGAGCTAGGATTTGACATGGGCTGATGGTGGGGCTAGGAAAGGACTAGAAATGGGCTGATGGGGGGCTGGGATTAGAAATGAGTTGATGGAGGGACTCAGATGGGACTGAAAATGGATGGGGGAGCTAGGACTGGAAATGGGCTGATGTGGCTAGGATAGGATTGGAAATGGGCTGATGGGGCTAGGACTGGAAATGGGCTGATGGGGGACTAGAAGGGAGCAGATGCTGGGTGGGGCTGGAACTAGAAGGGAGCTGATGTTGGGGGAGGATTAGAATGGCATGGAGCTGGAAATGGAGATTGAAATGGACAGGGGAAAAATATTTTGTGTGGGAGGGAAGACAAATCTACTGTTGGCCGGGTATTGGGAAAGTAAGTGGGGATTGAGGATGGAGGGGTAAAATTTGAGTGGATGAAATAGGAATGAGGAAAGTTCAAAAGGAGAAAGATTAGTATGTTAAAGCAGAAGTAGAGAGAGAATGGAAAAAAAACTTGAAGATAGAAGAAAGGACAAATGGACAGCAGACGATGGAAAGTTAGCAGAAGACATGAAGAAACCAGAAGAAAGTGGCTGGAGCAATTGCAACTGAAAAAAAATGCACAAAAGGTAGAAAATATCTTTTTATTTTGAATTTATTAACTGGAATATAGTTTTATTTCTACAGTGTTGTTGTACATTCCAAGTCTGGCTTTTGGGGTTCCCAGTTTAATTATTGTCTTCCTGTTTCTAAATTGTGATTCCTTGTTTGGTGATGGTCTATGTTCTGCATGTGTAACTGAGCTGAGGTGTTCTGTTTATATAATTCCTATTAGACATTGCCACTTGTTCTCTTTCCCCAGTAGGTCATGTATTGTTCTCTGAAATGTATTGGTTTAATATTTGCAGTGTTGCCTTTTGATAGTTAGGGTATGGTGCTTTGTAAGTCCTGGTAGTGCTGTTACAATACGGCAGGTTTGCTATGGGTTCTAAATGGGCAGTGTTTGTAGTAGTTCCTAATGTGCCTGGCGGTTGGCACTGGATTATAGTAATGTAGAAATCTTTTAGTCTTTCTTTATCCATACACTCATTAAGAGGCATGTTTACTAAAAGTTAGCATATGGTAACATTATGCAAATGTTTATGCAAATGAGGCCCCTTATGCAAATGATGCCCCACACCCAGTCTTCGCACATGGCCCCGCACCCCCCTTGGGCCACCCCTGCCTACACATTTGTGTAAAGGGACCACATGTGCCTTTCTCCAATCCTCTGGGATGACTCCCGACTCTAAAGAAGCATTAAAAAGGTCAGGTAGTGGAGCCACTAGAATGTCCCCAAGTTCCTTCAATAATCTTGGATGTATCCCATCTGCTCCCATCGCTTTGTCTATTTTCAGTTTAGCTAGTTCCTCATGAACACAACTGAAAATCATTCATGATCCCCTGTACTTCTATTCCTATTTGTGGGTGTTTTGTCTGAGGTGCTGCTCCTGCCCTTTCACCTGTGAACACAGAATAGAAATATTTGTTAAGCAATTCCGCTTTATCCTCATCAGCTTCTACATATGTTTCCCCTTCACCCTTGAGACTGATAATACCACTTTTGCACTTCCTCCTCTCACTAGCATATCTGAAAAATGTCACCCCTCCCCCATTTTATTGCATTGGGTATTTCTTCTTCTTTTTAAATCTTTGCTTTCCTAATTACTTTCCTAGTTTCTCTAAGTTTTTCCAAATATTGATGCCTGCCTTCCTCTCTCTGTGATCTCTTGTATTTTATGAAGGCCACCCTCTTTTTTTCACCTTTTTAGCTAATTTTTTTGAGAACCATAGTGGCCTCCTTTTCCTTTTACATTTATTTACCTATCTAAGAAAAATGTTTGTTGCCCTTAAAATATCCCCTTTCAATTTTGCCCATTGCTTTTCTACATCACCCAGCTGTTCCCATCCTGCTAACGACTCCTTGAGGTATTATCCCACCTTGGCAAAATTAGTTTTCCTAAAGTTTAAGACACTCCTTTTTGAATGTATTTTATCAGCCCTAGTCCTAATACTGAACCACACCATTTGATCACTGGATGTGAGATGATCTTCCACTATCACATCAGAAACACTTTCCCCATTGGTAAGCACCAAATCCAGTATGGCTCCTACACATGTGGGTCCTGTTACCAGTTGTTGGGATAGTTCTTCCTGTAGAGAATTTAGGCTCTGCTTACGCCTACACAGTAACATAGCAACATACAGTAGTATATGACGGCAGATAAAGACCAGTATGGTCCATCTAGTCTGCCCAACAAGGCAGCAAGAATAAGTGCACCTGCTTTCATGCAGGTCACCCCTCCCCATGCCTTTGTTTAGGGGGATACCCACCGCTCCGTGTAGGTCACCCCTATTTATTCAGATATAAGAGATAGTTATGTTTATTTTGATTTTACCCTGTTGCTATAAAGAGATCCACTGTGTCTGTCCCATGCCATTTTGAATTCTGTCACTGTATTTGCCCCACCACTTCCATCAGGAGGGCATTCCAAGCATCCACCACCCTTTCAGTGAAAAAGTATTTCCTGACATTGCCTTTCAGTTTACCCCCTTGCAGCTTCATGTTATGCCCTCTAGTTTTACAGCTTCCCGTCTTTGAAAGAGGTTTGCGTCTTCATTAATACATTAAAGATCTGAATCATATCTCCCCTGGCCCTCCTCTTCGCCAGAGTGTACATATTTAGGTCTTCAAGGCTCTTCTTATATTCTCTGATGCAGGCTCCAAATCATTTTGGTCGCCTTCCTCTGAACTGCTTCCAACCTATTTATATCCTTTGTGAGATGTGGTCTCTAAAACTGAACAAAATAGTCCAAGTGAGGCCTCACCAGCGACTTGTACAGTGATATTAGTACCTCTTCCTTTCTGTTGGTAATTCCTCTCTGTATAAAACCTAGCATCTGTCTGGCTTTTGCCACCGCCTTGTCACACTGTTTCACTACCTTGAGATCCTCAGAAAACAATCACAACGAGGTCCTCCCCCTGGTCCATGCACACCAACATCTCGCCTCCTATCGCATACAATTCCCTTGAATTTCTGCTTTCCAAGTGCATATTAATTAGGGACATCCTAAAAACCTGATTGGTTCACGGCCCTCTAGAACTGGAGTCGGAGACCCCTAAGCTAAGGGCTTCCATTGAAAAAGAAAAACAGAGGAAGAGGAGGAGACCTAGATGAGAGGACCAGAAGAAAGGTATACACAGAACAAGAAACAGCAGTTGAGGGGAAGATGGAGCTTAGAGATCTGGAACTTCAGGAGAGTGAGATAAACAAATCAACTGAAGAGGAAGAAGAAAGAGAGGAGAATCACCCAGAGGAACCAAGATAGAACTCCTAGCCCAAGTGGAAAAAAGATGAATATGCTGGGTTCCAGGCAAGGGAAAGATTACCCAAGTTGAATTTAACACCAAAGGTTAAAAGTATGATAATTAAGATGAACAAGGCCATATCCTGTATAAAGGGACTATTTATTGACATCACCAAAATAAATCAAATGCAATATTGTGCAGCTAAAATTATTACTGCAAGAATACTACCAAATAAAATGCAGAGCCAGAAGAAAAAGAGAATAATGGGTCCTCCTTGGAAAAAGCACATCAATGGAAAAATAAAATCATTGCATGTGGAGATATCTCTGATAGACAGGTATCTAAAAGGATTAAGACATCAAAGATATTGAGGAGGATCCAAGACATCAAGCTGAAACACGCTGTATTAACAGAAGACCTGAAATTTATATGTTCCAACAATAAATTAAAAGTAGCAGCAGAAGTGCAAAAAATTTGACTATATGAAGAAAACAAAAGAAAGATATCAAAATAAACTATTTAGAGTAAATCCAAAACAGTTCTACAGGGAAATGGGAAAGAGCATTAATATGGTAAAAACACCACCAATCAAAGCTGAAACAGAAACCTTTTGGAGACAACTATACAAGGACCCCATAAAACACAATTAAGAAGCCAAATGGTTATGCTGCAATCAGGAACATTTAGAAAAATCAAATATCAAACCTATGGAATGGCCTGCAGTAACAACAAAAGAGCTGCAAAGCAGGTTAAAATGAGCCCCAAACTGGAAGAGTCCTGACCCAGATAGACTGACCAACTTATGACTCAAACAGTTAATTATCACTCCACCAAGACCTGGCAAACTGCAAAAACCAATTGATCAAGCAGCTGAACTTAACACCGCAATGGCTTATAACAGGAAGAACATTTCTCCTTCCAAAGGGGACCCAAGTAACATTCCCAAAAATTATAGACCAATAACTTGTTTACCTAAAATCTACAGTATAAGCTGTTAACTGCAACAGATGCAGACAGAATATATGATCATATCGAGTCCAATAATATCACAGCAATAGAGCAAAAGGGCAATAAGAGGGGTGCATAGGGAACCAAGAACCAGTTGATGTTGAATAAAGCCATCACAGCCATTGTTATTAGGAGTTTTAGTTTCTGATATAAATGCTGCATTAGGAAAGGGTCATCTGGCAGTTCTTCTGCAGTTTCAGTTGAGTTCAGCTTTTGATCTAGTAGATGATGATATGCTAATGTGCTTATTTATATTCTCTTATATACCATGCTATTCTGCATCAGTGCAGTTTACATTGAACAAACTGAAATTACATTGAACAGGGCATTATAACTTGGAGATAACTATTTTACAGGGAACATGGGCTATGGAGGGTTAAGTGGCTTGCCCAAGACCACAAGGAGCACCTGTGGGACTAGAAACCCCAGTCCTTTCGGCCCAAGGTTGCTGTCCTCTAGTGGGATTTGAACCCCCAACCTTCCAGCCTGAAGTACCTTGCCCCAACCACTAGGCCACTCCTCCACTATCAGAGAATATAGAGATAAATGGTGTAGTGTATGGTTGATTTCAAGGTTTCTTGAAGTAGAGAAAATATTGGTGCAGCTAGGTCAAGATTGTTCTTCTGAATGGACTGCTTGCTGTGGGGTCCCGCAGGGCTCATCTTTGTCACCCATTTTTTAAAATTTGATTATGACTACACTAGGATTTGCTTTTGAGCAATTGAATTTAAAACTTTATACTTATGCAGATGATATCTCACTGCTGTTGGCATTTTCTCCTTCTTCTAAAGGTTTTTATACAACTATTAAGGCTGTTGTAAACTTGGAAACTTGGGCAAAATGTTTACACGTCAGTATTTCAAAAACAAAAGTTACATGTTTAAAGGTTACTGGATTCTTTAATGTATACTTTGATACAATTAGAGCTGAAGTTAGATCCGGTCTTAAAAGTTCTTGGGGTTTTGATAGATGCAAACCTAACATTTGAGACCTATGTAAGTTCAATTGTCTCTAAAACGTTTTATAAACTACGCCAATTGCTTAGATTAAGGGTTATTTTTATATAGAACATTTTCAAATATTGCTGCAAAACACTGTCTTGTCATATTTGGATTATGGAAATTTATTATTTCTGAATTGTTCTCAACTTTCGTACAGTCTGCCAGGCACTTATTACCCCCATTCTGGATTTTTGCAACCCTATCTACAATGGGCTGTCAAAACATGCTCTCAAACCTCTTCAAATGGCACAGAATACAGCAGCCAGAATAATTAACGGTTCCACAAATCATGACCACATTACCCCCATCCTTAAAGATCTCCACTGGCTCCCGATAACCCTTCGCATAAAGTATAAGTTAATCATAAACATCTTCAAAATGAAGCACAACAGTTCTGCAACCAGCCTCCATGCCCTCTTATCCCGTGATACCAGCAACAGACCTAGAAGATTATCCACCTCAAACACCCTCAATACCCCAAGAAACTTCGCTAAATCACGCAAATGTACATCACAACGAGCAATTTCTTTGGCTGCCCCTTTGATTTGGAACTCTCTCCCTCCTGATTTACGTGCAATTGATGTTTTAAGTGATTTTCGTAAGCAATTAAAAACTTTACTTTTCATTGAGCACTATGGATCAACAAATGACTAAGATATCATCTATTGTATATACTTTATAAATAATCCACTATATTGTTAACCCTTGTTATTTTTCCTACATTACCATATGTTGTCATGTCTATACTGTTTATGTTTCCCTTGTTTATACCTTGTATTTCTTGTGACCGCTTTGATTGAAGGAAAAGGCGGTATAAAAAACTTGTTAAATAAATAAACTTCAGATTAGATGATTATAGCTGTGTCAATCTACGGCTGCCCATCTTATTTTTGTCATTTTTCGGTATACTAAAATAAGCCCTCTGCTATATAAATTACATTGGTTAAAGGTCACTAACCAGAATTGTTTTAAGATTTTTATGTATTTATACAAATTCTAGAATATCTTTCATTGTTATTACTTCTGCTAATGTCTTGTAAATCTAAGTGCTTACAATCTACTAACAACTTACTGTATCCATCTTGTAGGGGTGTTTATTTAAAATTATGTTTTAGGCACACCATTCCATATTTGGTGGTACAGTATTGGTCTGAATTGCCCATATATTTGAAATGTTTCCCTTTTTTTCCTCAATTTCGTAAAAGATTGAAAACATGGCTGTTTAATCAAAATTAATTTCTTATATGGATTTTTTCACTTGCTCTAAGCTGCACAGAACCACTATTTAGTATGGGGGTCATTCTGAACCATGAATAGTGGGACATCCAACGGGACATCCATCCCCGTGATTCATGCCGGCTTCAGCCCCCGATTAACTTCCCCGCCGGTTGTGCAGGGAGGTTAGTTGGGGACGGAGAAGGGGCGGCACAGGGGCAGAGAGTGGGCAGGCAGTGTAGAGTTGCCAGCCCTGGATATATAGGGCCCATTCTAATGTCGGCCTTGTATGTCCAGGGCTGGCGAAATGGCCGGGGAAGTTATTCCACCTCTGAGGTAGAATAACTCCCCTAGACATTTTTTTTGTACATTCGGGACATTTTGTACATTAGCGCAGAAGGGGCTGGGGGGCCTGGGAACATTCCTCGCAGCCTGACCCTGGCCTTTGGAGGCTGGATTGGGGGCGGGCTGCGGGGAATTTGCAGTTTTGGTCAGAAGCCGACATCGCGGCTTTTAAATGGAGCCACAGTGTCATGGCAACATGACGCCATGGCGCCGCGGCTCCATTTAAAAGGCTGACTGAGCTATCCGGGCAGTGCCTATACATGCAGGCCGGTACTTAATCGCAGTCCAAGCCTGTATGTACAGGCCTGATCACAATTTTGATCCCGCAGGATCAGAATCGCGACCCCCTTTCTACGTCTGGGTCAGCCCGGACGTTCAAACGGGCTGGACGTGCGGGATGGAATCGGACTGTATGGGATCATTGCAGTATATAAAATTATGTTATATTAGATTGGATTAGATGGCCAGAGCTAAGAATAGCAGAAATCTCAGTATAGCATGGATTGATTATAAGGAAGCTTTTAACAGTATCCCACATTCTTGGATAATAAATTGCCTTGAAAAGTATAAGATAAATCCTGGCTTGATCGAGTATATAAAGTTCACCTTGTCCAACAGCAACAAAGCACAAATCCACGTGCCACTAACAAACCCAGTCCAAAAACGTGGAAAGCAAAGGAAGAATGATTTTTATTAATTAGCTTAAGCCACTGGTCCGACACAGGCCGTATTTTGTTCTGCCTTCATCAGGGGCTATGGCTAGCTTAACTATAACATATAAAAACAAAGATAAAAATTAAACAACATAAATATAAAATTAAAAACTGTAAAATATTAAAAATTTAAAAAAACTGAACAATAAATAAACAAACCTCCGAATGAATTATGGTACCAAAAATATAAATAATAAAAACATGCCCATGAAGGGCATGCTAATAAGATGTTCCAAAGTTTAAAACATATAAAATACAGTACAGTAAATAGGAGGCCGCGGGGCGAAATCCCTCGTTGGCCTCTGTAACCTGGCCGTTCCGGGCGTGCGCAGCCGAGGCGGAAGGCGGTGCGGGGTCGCGCGCGCAGGACGCAGGGGCGGCACGGCGAAATTTGAATGTATTGGCCCCGCGGCTTGAGGGAGAGCCGCGAGAACCAATAAGGTGCTCGCTTCAGAGCAAGCGGGGTTGTGTGGGGGGGGGAGGGTTGATGCAGCAGGGAACGGCGGGCGGTGGAGAGAGGACGCGGCGGTTGTGGGCTCGTGCCGAGAAGGATAAACGGAGGGTTTTTAAACCTCAATTTAAAAGGAAAAGTACTTCAAAAAATATTAAAAATATAAAAAGGGTACCAGGGGCTAGTAGTGTGGTAGGTGTGGTGTCCATCGTTAGGGCAGCGTTCACAGCGTGCACGTGCCGGACGGAGATCCATGGAGCAGTCGCGGAGAGCAGAAGCTCAGGCTGTTACTGGGGAGACAGGAGACATGCCGCGTTGAGCAACGGGGGCAAGTATTGGGGAGCGAGGGAGTTTTCAGGCAGGGCGGGCGGGGAGCAGGAACAGTGATAGCAGGCGGGGTGTGGGAGCACATGGAGGAGCAAGGGGGGTTCATAGGAGCTTTAGGGGGGAGTTGGATATGGGGGGGAGAGGGCTAGGGGGAGATCTCGTGGTAGAACAGCTGAGGGACCTGGAAGTGGGGGCTGTGAAATGGAGCAGGGTGGGGGATCACTCTTAAGCAGTTCGCCGGGTAGTGGGGGAGGCAGACAACCGGGTGGCATTGGCAGAGGTAGGCGGGGGGGCCGGAAAAAGGGGAGGTAGGGCTGCAGGGGCACCGACTCGGAGGGGGGAGAGTGGGACAGGGCAGGGGGAGCGAGGGGGGGCCGGTTATGAGGCAATACCAGGCAGGGTGCCTCCAGTGCAAGCGGGAGCTGGTGTTCCCCTGGGTCAATTTCAGGGGCATATTCCTTGGGCGGGGTGGGGATCATCTGAAGGAGTACTCAGCGGGGCGGAGGCTTAGGAGCACTGGCAGGACGGGGGACAAGGATCATCCCGAGGGGACTGGGTGGGTGCATGGCGTCCAGCGTGGCAGTCTTGTTTCCCCCCTTCTTGTTTGTCTTATGTCCCGCCGCAGGTAACGCCGGCTGCAGGGAGAGTGGCTTCGAGTGGACTGACGGATGTTTGGAGTGTGGATACCAGAGTGGTGGTCCCATCTCAGGCTACCGTGGCTGATCCTGAGCCTTTGCAAGAACAGCGGCAGTGTCCCATGGCATCAGGAACCCAAGAGCCTGCGGGTGCCTTAGGTGAGTCACTGGAGAAGGTTTCCGAGCAGGGAAGGTCGGGAAAGAAAGCGTGTAGGAAGAGGAAATATTCTTGGAGGCGGAGGCGGAGTTTGAGTTCCTCCTCCTCCTCGTCAGAGGACGCTACGTCCTCGAGTGTGGGGTCTGAGGGGGATGTGCGGTCTCCGGCGTTGAGTGGTGGGTTGGTGGCGATGGCGATTGCCCCGGCAGTCTCTATGGCTTCCTATGCGGAATTGTGGGAGGGGGTGCCCAAAAAGCTTTGCTGAAAAATATGAAAGAGGTGTTATTTTTATTTATTACATTCTCTTATATACCGTGCTATTCTGCATCAGTGTGGTTTACATTGAACAAACTGAAATTACATTGAACAGGGCATTATAACTTGGAGATAGCTATTTTACAGGGAACATGGGCTATGGAGGGTTAAGTGGCTTGCCCAAGACCACAAGGAGCACCTGTGGGACTAGAAACCCCAGTCCTTCTGGCCCAAGGTTGCTGTCCTCTAGTGGGATTTGAACCCCTGATCTTACGGCCTGAAGTACCTTGCCCCAACCACTAGGCCACTCCTCCACTCCATATATATATATATTGATATATTCCGGTTGCTGGAGGGAAGGTGGAGGTCAGGCGAGAGCAAAAAGAAGAGGAAGGAGGACGAAAAGGCAGGTCAGGTCAAGAAGGTATCCAGGAATGTAGGGAATTGGACAAGGGCCTTTTTACGTTTGGCCAGTGTTTGGCCAGTGTTTGGGGTCACAAACATCCTTCTCACTATGGGATGTTGTTGGCGAATGCGGATTCCATATTGGAAGCTGCGCAGACGCACGATGGATGGACGTGGCTGAACTATGATGAAAAGTTCAGAGATAAGATGGAGGAGAGTAGAGCCTTGTCTTGGGACACGCAGGATATCAACCTGTGGCTGACCCAGATGTCGGCAAGAGGGGGTAGTGGGGGATTTGGGGGGTCGAGGGGCAGGGCGGCTAATAACACCGGTGGGGGACGGTCCTTTCGTCTTGGGGGTAGTGGGCAGCAACCAAAAAATGCGGGGGCCGGTGACGTGTGTTGGCGATATAACAAATCCGCCTGCCCGTTCCCCGACTGCAAATTACGACATGCCTGTTCAGTGTGTTGGTGATTCGATCATTAGGCATGTAGATAGCTGGGTGGCTGGTGGACATGAGGATCGCCTGGTAACATGCCTGCCTGCTGCGAAGGTAGCGGACCTCACCCGCCACCTAGATAAGGCAACAAAAATCCGAACTAGCTCCATACATCTTGAAACTGGTAAATCAATCCCTACTTCAAAGTTACATGCCAGATGATCTGAAATACTCGGCGATTCGCCCTTTACTAAAAAATAAAACCCTTAACAGTTCAGACCCATCCTCATACCGCCCCATTGCCAGCATACCTTTTTAGCCAAAATCATTGAAAAGGTAGCCCAGATACAACTCCAAGATCATATTGATACCAACTTCCCTTTGGATGAGTACCAGTATGGTTTCCGCTCTTATCACGGAGTAGAAACCTTACTCATATCCCTTCTTGATTCACTTATCCGAGGTATTGATAACACAAAGCAGACCTTCTTACTCATATTCCTTGACATTTCCTCAGCTTTTGACAGTGTTGACCATAATACCCTCTTATCTAGGCTATCACAACTAGGTTTGAAAGATACCACTTTGAACTGGTTTAAGTCCTACATTTCTAATCGCTTCCAATATGTCCATTTAGACCATTCCCCCTCACTACCATTCCCACAAGAACGTGGTATCCCACAAGGATCCTCACTCTCTGCATTACTTTTTAACCTCTATATACAACCTATTTGTGCAATCTTTCAACGTCACAATCTAAGATATTTTATCTATGCGGACGACATCATGCTGTTCGCTCCTTTAGACATAACTAACCTTAATTTCCTCAATATCGCCTCCTGCCTCTCTGAAGCTGAAAAATGGCTCCACTCTATCCATATGGATATTAATTACAAAAAGACTGAAGCACTCTTCGTAACAAGAAATACCACCTTCACCCCCCCAACTTCCATCAACATTCTGAACATTACTCTACCAGTCAAATCTGAAATTAAATACCTTGGAGTGACACTAGACAAAACCCTAAGCATGACTAATCACATCAAACAGACTGCCAAAACTATATTTTTCAAACTGAGAACCATACAGCAACTCCGACCCCTCATTGACATCAACGATTTCAGAACAGTTGTCCAGGCTCTCATTATGCCACACTTAGACTTCTGCAATGGCATCCTCCAAGGAACATCCAAAAAGAATTTACACATCCTTCAAAGAGCTCAGAATGTCACTGCTCGAATCATTGTTAAAGCTAAAATATTCGATCACATTTCTCCTATCCTATACGCTCTTCACTGGCTACCCATTTATAGTAGGATTCAATATAAAACACTTGTCACAACTTTTAAACTCATTAATGACCTAGCCCCATCACAGTTGGCAACTCTACTTCAAACCCCACAAGAAAACAGAACTAGAAGAAAAACTAACCTCAACATGCTACTAATTCCCATTGCCGTGACAAAATCAAAACAAATAACCTCCAACACTGCCTTTTCATTTTATGCTCCCAGCCAATGGAATAAACTGCCCCTAAACCTAAGAGAGATTAAGGATCTCACATCTTTCAGGAAGGAACTAAAAACCTACCTCTTTACTCAACACTATAGCAACCTACAACCTGAAATCAAATTTACTACACAAGAACATACAACTAACCAAACACAAGTTTACCCCACCTAAATCCAGACTTCATTTGAATATCCCCTCAAGTCAGCATCCTCCCAATATTGTACTTATGACTGCAAATAACTCTTGCTAACCATGTAAATAACTTGCCATTTTTGGTTCCTTGTAACATAGTTATGTTCCTTTTATTAATAGCTTACACACTGTTTTCCATGTATCATAGTTCTTATGTAATACTTAATGTTTAATGTAATGCAATATTGCACTGTTCTGCTGTATTGTTGTTTTAAGTTCCTTGTAAACCGCCCTTGATCTCTGGAAGGGGCGGTATAGAAAAGCACACAAATAAATAAAAAATAAAATAAATAAATAAAATAAGGTCTTAGATAGTGCTGGGGAGGAGTCTGCTGTCTTGGTACATGTCGGTACCAATGACATAGGAAAATGTGGTAGGGAGGTTCTGGAAGCTAAATTTAGGCTTTTAGGTAGGAAGTTGAAATCCAGAACTTCCAGGGTAGCATTCTCCGAAATGCTTCCCGTTCCACGCGCAGGACCCAAAAGGCAGGCAGAGCTCCGGAGTCTCAATGCATGGATGAGACAATGGTGCAGAGATGAGGGGTTTGGATTTCTTAGGAACTGGGGAACATTCTGGGGAAAAGAGGGGCTCTTCTGAAGGGATGGGCTTCACCTTAACCGGGATGGAACCAGGCTGCTGGCATTAACCTTTAAAAAGGAGATAGAGCAGCTTTTAAACTAGATAATAGGGGAAAGCCGACAGTCGCCCAAGAGCACATGGTTCAGAAGAATGTATCCTTGAAGAATACTACAAAAAGCAGAGAGGTTCCAAAAAAGAGTAAAGTAGCCCAAATGCCCTCGAGTATGGAGCAGACAGAGCTTAAAGATCCCAAATTACCCATGTCTACCGATAGCCAAATTAATATGAATAAAATACAGTCTCTAAGATGCTTGTATGCAAATGCTAGAAGTCTAAAAAACAAGATGGGAGAGTTAGAATATATAGCACTAAACGAGAGGTTAGATATGATTGGAATATCAGAGACATGGTGGAAGGAGGACAACCAGTGGGACACTGTGATAACTGGGTACAAACTATATCGTAATGATAGAGCTGATCAAATTGGTGGAGGGGTTGCGCTCTATGTTAGAGAGGGCATTGAGTCAGAAAGGATTAAAGTTTTGCAAGAAACAAAATTTGCTGTAGAATCTCTATGGATTGAAATTCCATGTAAAAAGGGGAAGGCGATGGCAGTGGGGGTGTACTATCGTCCGCCTGGCCAGAATGAACAAATGGATGATGAAATGCTCAAAGAAATCAAGGAAGCTAGCAAATGTTACAGTGCAGTAATAATAATGGGTGATTTCAATTACCCCGGCATCGACTGGGTCAGTGTCACAGCAGGACATGCTAGGGAGATAAAGTTCCTAGATGAAATAAATGACTGCTTCTTGGAGCAGCTGGTTCATGAACCGACCAGAGGGGAAGCCATATTAGACCTAGTCCTTAGTGGAACACCAGATCTAGTGCAAGAGATAAGGGTGTTGGGGCCACTTGGCAATAGTGATCATAGCATGATCGCCTTTGATTTAATTAGTGGAGGAGGGATAGTAAGGAAATCCACAGTACTACCCTTTAACTTTCGAAAGGGAGACTATGATAAAATGAGGAAAACAGTTAAGAAAAAACTAAAAGGAGCAGTTGCAAAGGTTAAAGACGTACATCAAGCTCGGATGTTGTTGAAAAATACTATCTTGGAAGCCCAGACCAGCTGTATTCCACGCTTTAAGAAAAGTGGAAGGAAGTCCAAAAAACTGCCAGCATGGTTTAAAGGTGAGGTCAGAGAGGCTGTTGTTGCCAAAAAAGCATCTTTCAGGAAATGGAAAAAAGAGCCAAATGACAAAACCTGGAAACAGCACAAGCACTGGCCAGTCAAATGCAAGGCATTGATAAGGCAGGCAAAGAGAGAATTTGAGAAGACGTTTGCTGCGGAAGCAAAAACACGAAACAAAGACCTTTTCAAGTACATTCGTAGCAAAAAACCTGTGAGAGAGTCAGTTGGTCCATTAGATGATAAAGGGGTTAAAGGAGCACTAAGAGGCGACAAGGCGATAGCGGAGAGACTGAATGAATTCTTTGCTTCAGTCTTTACTGAGGAAGATGTAGGGATGTTACCCATGACTGAAGTGGTATTTAAAGGTGCGGAAGAATTGAAGGAAATATCGATACATCGGGAAGATGTCTTACAACTATTAGATAAACTGAAGAGTAGAAAATCACCTGGGCCGGATGGTATACATCCAAGGGTGTTGAAAGAACTGAAATATGAGATTGCAGACCTGCTATTAGTAATCTGTGAACTATCATTAAAATCATCTCTAATACCTGAAGATTGGAGGATCGCAAATGTAACACCAATTTTTAAAAAGGGTTCCAGGGGTGAACCGGGAAACTACAGACCGGTGAGCCTGACGTCAGTACCGGGAAAAATGGTAGAAACCATCATAAAGAATAAAATTACTCAGCATGTAGATAGTCACGATCTAATGGGAGACAGCCAACATGGCTTTAGACAAGGAAGATCTTGTCTTACTAATCTGTTATGTTTTTTTTGAAGGAGTGAATAAACAGGTGGACAAAGGTGAGTCGGTTGATATTGTGTATCTGGACTTTCAGAAAGCCTTTGACAAGGTCCCTCATCAGAGATTTTTGGCAAAACTAAAGAGTCATGGGATAGGAGGCAGTGTACTATTGTGGATCAGGAACTGGTTAAAAGAAAGAAAGCAGAGGGAAGGGCTAAATGGCCAATTTTCCCAATGGAGAAAGGTGAATAGTGATGTACCCCAGGGATCTGTGCTGGGTCCGCTGCTTTTTGACATATTCATAAATGACCTGGAAAGTGGAATAATGAGTGAGGTTATCAAATTTGCAGATGACACAAAACTATTTAAAGTTGTTAAAACCCAAGAGGATTGTGAAAAATTGCAAGAGGATCTTGATAAATTGGAAGACTGGGCATCAAAATGGCAGATGAAATTTAATGTGGACAAGTGCAAGGTTATGCACCTAGGGAAGAACAACCCAAACTATGGTTACACGATGCAAGGTTCCACATTAGGAACCACCACCCAGGAAAAAGATTTAGGCGTCATTGTGGGTACCATGTTAAAACCCTCGGCCCAGTGTGCAGCAGCAGCCAAGAGAGCAAATAGAATGCTAGGTATGATAAGGAAAGAAATGGAAAATAAAACAAAAGATATTATAATACCTCTATATTGTTCCATGGTGAGACCGCACCTTGAATATTGTGTGCAATTCTGGTCGCCGTATCTTAAAAAGGATATAGCGATTTTAGAAAAGGTTCAGAGAAGAGCCACCAAAATGGTAAAGGGGATGGAAGGATACTCCTATGAGGAAAGGCTAAAAAGGTTAGGGCTCTTTAACCTGGAAAAGAGACGGCTGAGGGGAGATATGATAGAAGTGTATAAATTAATGAACGGAGTGGAATGGGTAAACGTAGATCGATTGTTTACGTTATCAGAATATAGAAAGACTAGGGGACATGCAATGAAGCTACAGGGTAAACTATTTAAGACTAATAAAAGAAAATATTTTTTCACTCAACGTGTAATCAAACTCTGGAATTTGTTACCGGAGGATGTAGTAAAGGCTGTTAGTGTAGCTGGGTTTAAAAAAGGTTTGGACAAGTTCCTGGAGGAAAGGTCCATAAACCATTATTAAGAAGTGACCGAAGATACCAATTCTTGACCCAGTACAAGCATTGTGGAACTTGTGTCTCTTGGGGAAACTGCTAGGTACATATGACCTAGATTGGCCACTGTTGGAAACAGAATACTGGGCTTGATGGACCTTGGTCTGACCCAGTATGGCATATCTTATGTTCTTATGTTCTTATGTAATGGGCCACATGCGGCAGTCAAATGTGTCAAAAGACCCCCGGACCTGTTGGGGGACAGGTGTCAAAGTAGTTCACATCACCCGACTGTTGCGCCCATAAAGCTGGAAGTGTTGCTACCGTGGCTGCAACAGTATCCTAGGCGCAAGGACTGGAAGGTGCTGGGGACGGTTTTCGAGGGGGATTCCGCATACCGATAGTTGGGGGTGTTGTGGGGGTTAGGGCAAGGAATTCACGGTCGGTGCGACGTTTCTCTAGTGTGGTACGGGAAAAATTACGGGCGGAAATTGAGTTGGGCAGGATTGCCAGCCCATTTGCGGAGGATCCTTTGGAGAATTTTGTGATCTCCCCATTGGGAATCATTCCTAAAAAAGACCCGGGCAAATTTAGATTAATTCACAATCTCTCCTTTCCTGAAGGGTTATCTGTGAATGATAAAATCCCAAGGGAGTCCTGTACGGTTCACTATGCGTCATTTGATTCGACAGTGGCTCTGGTAAGAAAATGTGGTACGTGGAGTTTATTGGCAAAAGTCGATATCGAGTCGGCGTTTCGATTGTTACCAGTGCACCCTTCAGCTTTTCATTTACTGGGTTTTGCGTTTGAGGGGCAATTTTATTATGATAAATGTATGCCTATGGGCTGCTCGGTGTCTTGTGCGTACTTCGAAATGTTCAGTTCGTTCATGCATTGGGTGCTGGTTGCAAGGGTCGGTTGTACGAATGTAGTGCACTATTTGGATGAATTTCTCTTTGTGGGGGAGTCAGGGTCCTGGAAGTGTCAGGATTTGTTGGACGGTTTTATGGAGTTATCCAGGGACTGGGGGGTGCCGTTAGCTGTTAGTAAAATGGAGGGCCCTGCCACTACACTTACCTTTTTGGGGGTGGAGTTGGACACAGTGCATATGGTGGCTCGATTGCCAGAGAGCAAGATCATGAACTTACGTGTTTTGGTTGCCAATGCGTTAGCATCCCGGAAAATGACGTTGAAGGAAATGCAAGTTTTGCTGGGATCTTTGAATTTTGCGTGTAGGGTTACCCTATGGGGCGTGTTTTTTTCCGTCGCTTGGCGATCGCCATGGCGGGCGTGAGCAAACCTCATCATCGGATTCGCATATCACAAGCCATGCGGGCCGACCTACAGCTGTGGGATACCTTTTTGAGGGATTTCAATGGCACTGTGGTGCTGCGGGAGCAGGAAGTTTCCAGTCTGGATTTGGAGTTATTCACGGATGCGGCGGGGGGAGTCGGGTTGGGGATTTATTTCGGTGGAGCTTGGTGTGCGGGGGAGTGGCCACAGGAATGGAGAGATACAGGTCTGACTAGTAATATAGCATTTTTGGAGTTGTTTCCCTTGCTGGTTGTCTTGGAATTATGGCTGGATAGGTTGCAGCATCGAAAAGTAATATGGTGGTGCGATAACGTGGCTGTGGTGAGTGTGATTAATAATTACTCCCCGCGCTGCGTACGAGTGACAGCATTGATGCGGGAGGTGGTCCTGGCGTGTTTGCGGGGGAATGTTTTTATTAGGGCAAAGCATATTCCAGGTTGCACTAACAGGATTGCGGATGCTCTCTCTCGTTTCAAGTGGGACCTGTTCCGAGAATTGGCACTGGAGGCAGACATTGTGGGAAGGAAGGTACCAGAGCGCTTGTGGCAGCTTGGCCTCCAGAGATGTTGAAACTGCTGCGGAGTTCGGTGGCCCCGGCGACGTGGTCAGCTTATCAGCGTGGGTGTGACAGCGTGATGGCATTTCTGCAGGCGACGGGTTGGCAGCCTGGGGGGGTCGCGGACAAGCACTTGGTGCAATATGTTGTGTCCGCCAAGGAAGCTGGGGTGGCCCGGGCGACGGTACGCTCTCAGCTGGCAGGATTCACCTTTTTTGCAAAGGCTTTAGGTTGGGAGCCTGCGGGAGGCGCGTTCCTGACAAGAAGGTTGATGCACGGCTGGGAACGTTCCTGCCCGACTCCCAGGGACGGTAGACGCCCGATACATCACGAGTTGCTCGTCCGGTTGGTAGAGGTGCTGCCGGGAGTGACTGATTTCGCCTATGAGGCAACTCTTTTTCGAGCAGTTTTTATTACTGCCTTTTTGGAGCTTTTCGAGTAGGTGAGCTTGTAGCAGACTCCGCCAGTGCAAGGTCTAGTAGGGGTCTCCTATTTACGCAGGTGCAGTTGAAAACTGGGCGCCTCTGTATTTGGTTGGCGCGATCTAAGACGGATCAGAAGGGGAAAGGCTGTTGGATAACCTTGTGGCCGGTGCGGGGGTCGCCGACCTGTCCGGTAGCGGCCATACAGACCTACCTACGGTGCCGTCCTCCAGTGCTGGGGCGGTTTTTCCAGCATGTGAATTCGTTGCCATTGTCCCGCTTCCAGTTTACGGCGGTGTTGCGCCTGGCTCTAGCACATGTGGGGGAGGACCCGTGGCTTTTTGCCCCGCATTCCTTCCAGATTGGTGCGGCTATGAGTGCAGCTGCGACGGGGTTGGGGATGAAGGAGATTCAGGGTATCGGCAGATGGAGGTCGAAAGCCGTTCAGGGGTATGTGCGGATATAAAAAAAAAAAAAATCAATAACCAAGACGTAACAACTTTTCTTCTTAGAAAAAAGAAAAACAGTACCATCTTTAAAAAAGTTTTAATCATTTTTCAGTTGTGTCCTTTAGGGTGAATGCCGGTTTATCCTTCTGATTAAAGGTATATGTATTCTTTTTATAGTGTAAAATGACGGCGGTCCATTTACAAACATAATCGATTGGAAAGAACTACAAGGAGTATCATATCATTATACATTATATATTATATTTGAACTACACAGGTAGAACATTTTTAATGTTTAATTTGGCGTTTTTGCCCCTTGTGCATCCTGTTAGGCATCGTTTTAGTATTTCATATACCATTTACAGTAATGTCGTTTCCGTATGTCCGAATGAAATATTGTTCCACTATAAGATAATTTCCTGTGTTTATAAAGGTTTACTGAGATATGTATATTTACCTATATGGGTAGAATTGATATAGATTTTATAATAGTCCCTCCACGAGATTTTTTTAACACTTTAAAGTACTGCAATCATTTGCATTCATGCAATGATGAGTCATCGTTCCACTGATTCCTTCTTTGCTGCATTAGATTTGGTCATTTTAGTATTAATATCAACAATTGTTCCCCCTTTTTAAATATATTTTTTATATATCAACAGTATAAATGATTTTGTCATCCCCTTTTTTCAATGTTAAGGAATGAATTGAATATCCGATAGAACATAGAGGTAGGTTTTCAATTAATTTTGTTTTTCTAATTAATTTGGATTTTTTAGTTATATGACAAGTTATTGGATATGTAATAACTTATTGTTTTTCCAATAATGTACACATTTGTTTGTTTCCGACTAATAGTATTACTGTACTATATTTTATATGTTTTATATCTTTGGAACATCTTATTAGCATGCCCTTCATGGGCATGTTTTTATTATTTATATTTTTGGTACCATAGTTCATTTGGAGGATTGTTTATTTATTGTTCAGTTTTTTTTGCATTTTTAATATTTTACAGTTTTCAATTTTATATTTATGTTGTTTAATTTTTATCTTTGTTTCTATATGTTATAGTTAAGCCAGCCATAGCCCCTGATGAAGGCAGAATGAAACACGGCCAGTGTCAGACCAGTGGCTTAAGCTAATCAATAAAAATAATTCCTCCTTTGCTTTCCACGTTTTTGGACTGGGTTTATAAAGTTCACCTTGACAATGTGGCAAACCACACTCTTTCTGAAGTATGAAGATGGTCAGTACATTACTTCTAACATCAAGATCTAGCAAGGAATATTTCAGGGAGATTCCCTGTCACCACTTCTGTTTTGTATTGTGCTTCATCCAATGAATACTCTCAACTCTGAGATACAGATTTAGCCTGAATAAAGAAGGTAACAGCCCATTTTCTATTTCATTGACCAACAATTAGCAGAGCAACTCAGTGTAATGAAAAGCTTTTCTGATGACATCAAGATGAATTTTGTCCCTGACAAATATGCTAAAGCAACATTTTTTAGAGGAAAATTGAGAAAAATGGAAAATATCTCTCTGGATGAAGGCTATGACATCAAGGAACTAAAACAGGAAGGTATCTATAAATATCTCAATATAGAGGAAGGAACAACACTCAAGCAGAAGTTACTGAGAGAAAAGATCAGTAAAGAATACTGTAGAAGATTAAAAGCATTATTGAAAAGTGCTTTAACATCACGGAATAAGATACAAGCTATCAATCAGCTGGCAATTCCTGTACTCTCATACATCTTTGGGATTGTAGACAACCCTCTAAAAGATCTTGAAAAACTTGATGTGTGGACAAGAAAACTCCTCCATGCCCATTAGGTAATTTACAAGAATCGGTGTATGCCAAGCCTGTACATCCCTAGAGCTGAAAGAGAGCTAGGCCTCATAGAGATTGATTACTCATACAGAGTTGTCATAAATCTGTATGTGTAATAAATCTCTATCATAGGCCTCCAGGCCTATCTAACAGCATTGTCTGATCAAAATAGTCAAAAAGTGCTGAACTTCGTGCTATCATAGGCCTCTAAATATGCAAAAAGTGATGAGCAACGTACTATCATAGGCCTCCAGGCCTACCTAACAGCATCATCAGATCCAAATATGAAAAAAGTGCTGAAATATGAAAATAAACATCCAGAATCTGTCTCCATAATCAAACTTGGTCAAGCATTACAATGACTGGAAGGAATAAGTAAGAATCCACAAGCATACACAGGAAAAGAAGCAACAGAATTTGCAAATCAAGAAAAACCCTCTTCAAAGAATTAGATCAGCAAACAAGAAAAAACAAGGGGCAAATGCACAAATACAGAGGGAAATACAAAGTGTTACTTTGTCGATCAAGAATAGACACATGTATAGTTAAGGAGTGGTGAACTGAAACCGAAGGATGAGAGATTATAGCTGCAGCCCAGGACAATGAATTATGGGTGAGATAGTTTACAACAAGCATTGAAAAAAACTGGAAAAACAGACATGTTTATTTTGAGAGAAAGCTGGAAACAATGACTCAACTCATCGCACACAACACAACATACACTCAAGTCGAAGTTTCCCCCTCACTGCATGAATAACACGCTCACTTTACCCGATTGTTTGCTGTGATACCACCTTGATTAATAAGATAAGGCGGTTTAGAAATACTGTTAAATAAATAAATAAATAAATAGCTGGTTGTGAAGTTCTGATAGCAGAAACCTTTTATACAGAAAGGCACAACCAAATAGCATGCCTACAGTAATATATTAGAAACTCTGTGAACAGTACATCACTGTCCCTGAAAAGCACTGGGATCATGATTCTAAGAGAATTACAGAGAATGAAGAGATTATAATCACCTGGAACATTCCCATTCCGATGGATAAGAAACTGGATGCGAGGAAACCCGACATAGTGGTAAAGGAGAAAACACCAGAATGGCATTGATAATAGAGGCTTCTGTTCTAAGTGATTATTCTGCGAATCGAGCAAAGCAGGAGAAGATCCTGAAGTACCAAGAAATGCAGTCGGAGACAAAGAAAATGTGGCAGAAATATACTGAAATATTTCCCATAATGTTGGGTGCCACAGGTTTGATTACGAAGAATTTCCAAACACATCTTGATAAATTACCCATACATCTTACATCTTTACTGCACCGAGCATTAGCAGTAAATTTGAGAGACTGAGATCATACTCCACATATCCCAGCTTAGAAGTGAGGTTCATGAATGTCATGGTATGCTCAAAACAAACTCATTTGGAGAAATTGCCCCAGTACATCCCCAGTGTCTGATGCAGTTCCTACGCCGATGGAGACCAATGCTTTCAATGCCAAAGTCAATGGACCAGACTTCTCAGCACAAAATATTCATTCATACTGTTTTTCTGACCACTGAGCCCTCTCTTTGACATTTGTGAACTTCAATTACAAGAGGGATGATGGTCAGGCTGCATCGGGTGCATTTTCTAAACTTACCTGGAAGTATCTTCTGGGACATATCATTAAAAAGATAGCCATAGCAAAGTCAAATAACTTGATTTGGATGTGGATGAAAAGCAAAAAAATAATATGAAAATGACTGGTCTACCTAAGGTGCTACCATGAACCGAGTACCACAAAACAGCAACAAATTTGAAGAAACAAGTGGAAAATACAAAGTAAAGGAAAAATTCACCAAAAATTGTAGTGTCTTGACATGAGCAGTGATGATACAATCTCTCACCTCCATGGATAGACAAAGATTGAGGTGGTCCCATGGTCCCATCAAGATAGGGGTTCATATAGAAGGGCATCATCCTTTGTGGAAAGCAGCAAAGATACTGGCATAATAATCTGCAAACAGTATTTGGACAGCAACATGCTGCAAGAATGTGGTGATATTTTTATTTATAATACTGGAATTGGTTCTAAACCCAATGAACTCTCTCGTAATGGTTATGAAGATGGAGGATTGTGAGTCATTGAATAGTGCTGAAAGTTTAATTATTGTCTCCAGCCCTTGAGTTGGAGAACCATTATGCAGCCCTGGAAGTGGAGGAGGTGAAAGCATCCCTGGAAAGGGAAGAACCAGAGCTCAAGTACCCCAAAGTTCCAGAATCAGTGATCACAAGGAAGCGAAGGGTAGTGGTGGTTGGTGACTCTCTTCTGAGGGGTACTGAGGCGTCTATCTGCCGACCAGACTTGATGTCCAGAGAGGTATACTGTATGCATGGTGCGAAAATCCAAGATGTTACGGAGAGTTTGCCGAGACTCGTCAAGCCCCCTGACTATTACTCAATGATGCTAATCCATGTCGGAACAAATGATACTGCTAGTTATCCCTCTGAGCGTATCAAAAGTGACTTCATGGCTCTGGGACAGAGGGTGAAGCAGTCAGGTGCACAGGTGGTGTTCTCTTCAATCCTCCCTGTTGAGGGTAAAGGCCAAAGCAGAGAGGCTCGCATCCTGGAGACGAATGCATGGCTGCGTGGATGGTGTCATCGAGAGCATTTTGGTTTTCTAGATCATGGGATGCTGTTCCAAGGGTTGCAGAGCAGAGATGGCATCCATCTGTCCAAGAAAGGTCAACACGTCTTCAGTAGTAGACTGGCTAATCGACTGAAGAGGGCTTTAAACTAGACTCATTGGGGATGGGTGAAGAAAGCCCCCAGGTAAGTGAAAGCCCCCAGGTAAGTGATACATTAAAAGCCTTTATGGAAATGGGTAACAGTGGTAACATATGGAAAGCAGTGTGTATAAATGCCCGTAGCATGGGAAATAAGATCCCTGATGTTGAAGCTTTGGTGGGAGTGGCTGACTTGGATTTAGTGGCAGTTACAGAAGCATGGTTCACAAAAAACCATGACTGGGATGTAACTATACCTGGCTATACTTTATTCAGAAGGACAGGGTAGGAAGAAGGGGAGGAGGAGTGGCACTATATGTAAAAAATACTATTAAAGCTTTGGAATTACAGAGCTTAAAAGGGAGAGAGGAGGCATTGTGGGTTAAACTAGAAAGAGGGAAAGAGAAATCTATCTGCTTTATACAGACCTCCCTCACAAGAGGAAGAGGTGGACAGAGAGTTAATTGAAGACATACGCAGCATTGCTAGGAAAGGGGAAGTGCTACTGATAGGGGATTTCAATATGCCAGATGTTGATTGGCACATTCCTGCTGCAGTATCATCCAGAAGTAAAGAGATCCTGGATTCTCTACATGGAGAACTAGTCAAGCAATTGGTAACAGACCCTACACGTTAAAGGGCCATACTGGACTTGGTGCTTACCAACAGTGAAAGTGTTTCTGATGTTATAGTGGGAGATCATTTTGCATCCAGTGATCACGAGATGGTGTGGTTCAGTATTAGAACTAGAGCTGTTAGAATCTATTCAAAAGTGAGGGTCTTAGACTTTAGGAAGACTAACTTTGCCAAGATGGGCCAATACCTCAGGGAGTCACTAGTGGGATGGGAACAGCTGGGGGATGTAGAAAAACAGTGGACAAAACTGAAAGGGGATATTTTAAGGGCAACTAACCTTTTATTAAAATGGTAAATAAAGGTAAAAGGAAAAGGAGACCGCTATGGCTTTCGAAAGAAGTAGCTGAAAAGGTGAAGCAAAAGAGGGAAGCCTTCATGAAATAAAAGAAATCACAGAGAGAAGAAGACAGGCATCTATATTTGGAAAAACTTGGAGAAGCTAGCAAAGCAGTCAGGAAAGCAAAGATTCAAAAAGAGAAGGAAATAGCCAATGCAATAAAATGGGGTGATAAGACATTTTTCAGATATGTTAGAGAGAAGAGGAAGGGCAAAAGTGGTATTGTCAGACTCAAGGGTGAAGGGGAGGAATATGTAGAAGCTGATGAGGATAAAGCGGAATTGTTTAACAAATATTTCTGTTCTGTGTTCACAGATGAAGAACCGGGAGCAAGACCTCTGAAAACACCCACAAACAGGAACAGAAGCGAGGGACATCTTGAACAATTTCAGAAGACTGTGTTCGTGAGAAATTAGCTGAACTTAAAGTAGACAAAGTGATGGGACTGGTTGGGATACACCCTAGAATACTGAGGGAACTTGGGGACGTTCTAACAGCTCCACTGACTGACCTTTTCAATGTGGTATATTTAGATTTCAGTAAAGCCTTTGACACTGTTCCTCACAGGTGACTTATAAATAAACTGAGCACCCTAGGGATGGACCCTAAAGTTACTGCTTGGGTTAGAAATTGGTTGAGTGGAAGGCGACAAAGAGTACAGGTAAATGGAGCTCACTCTGAGGAGAAGGATGTTATCAGTGGTGTGCCCCAGGGATCTGTCCTTGGTCCGATTCTTTTTAACATCTTAGTGATATAGCGGAAGGACTGTTGGGTAATGTTTGCCTTTTGCTGATGACACCAAAATCTGCAATAGAGTAGACACCCAGGAAGGTGTAGATAGCATGAGGAGGGATCTAGCTAAGCTTGAAGAATGGTCTAGAATTTAGCAGCTGGGATTTAATGTTAAAAAATGTAAGGTCATGCATTTGGGCTGCAGCAATCCAAGGGAGCAATATAGCATAGGGGGGTGAAGTACTTTTGTCCACTAAAAAAGAGCGGGACCTAGGCGTCGTTGTGTCTGATGATCTTAAAGTATCTAAACAGGTAGAAAAGACGACGGCAAAAGCTAGAAGGATGCTTGGGTGCATACGGAGAGGAATGGCTAGCAGAAAAAAGGAGGTGATAGTGCCTTTGTATAAATCTTTGGTGCGACCTCATTTGGAGTATAGTGTGCAATTCTGGAGACCGCACCTTCAAAAGGATGTGAACAGGATGGAGTCGGTGCAGAGGGTGGCTACTAAAATCTTAGTGGTCTTCATTAAGATCCCTAAGTCTGTCCTCATATGCTTTATAATGAAGGGATTAAGTTTTAAGAGATGATCTGACAGCCAGGTGGCCACTCATGATAGTTGAATAAAACGTAAAGCAGTTTTACTATAGGTGTACAATAATCGTGATGAACGAGCTGAAAGCCTTTAGATTTCATCGGAAATAATGAGAGAACGTATGATATCAATTACAGAAAATGTGTAATTTTCATAAAATAAGAGTACAAAAAATAAATGATGCATAATTAATGATAAATACCTTTGTCAGATTAAAAAATTCACAAAACTGCAAATGGTATCACGATCCAAACCGGACGTAAGCAACTGGGGTCAAAAATGACCCCATTGGTACTCTGTGCTGCAATTCATCACTAGTGTCACCTAGCGGATGAAAATTATTCCTCTCATGGCGTAATATAAAGAGAATATTGACATGTGAAAAGTCATAAAAAGATTGCATTCTTGAACAACTAGTTTCCGAGATACGTGTTGTGAAACTTGTAATGGGGTCACTTTTCACCCCATCAGTACTCCCAGGGTTAAAGTTGTTAAAACCCATGATGATTGTAGAAAATTGCAAGAGGATCTTGTTAAATTGGAAGACTGGGCATCCAAATGGCAGATGAAATTTAATGTGGACAAATGCAAAGTTGTGCACCTAGGAAAGAACAACCCAAACTATGGCTACACTATGGCTACATTAGGAACCACCACTCAGGAAAAAGATTTAGGAGTCATCGTGGATAGCATGTTAAAACCCTCCACCCAGTGTGTAGCAGCAGCCGAGAGCAAATAGAATGCTAGGTATCATAAGGAAAGGAATGGAAAATAAAACAAAGGATATTATAATGCCTCTGTATCGTTCCTTGGTATGACTGCACCTTGAATATTGTATGCAATTCTGGTCATCGTATCTTATAACTGACATAGCGTTATTGGAAAAGGTACAGAGAAGAGCCACCAAAATGGTAAAGGGGATGGAAGGATACCCCTATGAAGAGAGGCTAAAAAGGTTAGGGCTCTTCAACCTGGAAAAGAGACGGCTGAGGGGAGATATGATAGAAGGCTATAAATTAATGAATGGAGTGGAATGGGTAAACGTAGATCTATTGTTTACGTCATCAAAATATAGAAAGACTAGGGGACATGCAATGAAGCTACAGGGTAGCCTATTTAAGACTAATAAGAGAAAATATTTTTTCACCCAACGTGTAATCAAACTGTGGAATTTGTTACCAGAGAATGTAGTAAAAGCTTTTAGTGTAGCTGAGTTTAAAAAAGGTTTGGACAATTTCCTGGAGGAAAGGTCCATAAACCATCATTAAAAGGGACCCAGGAAATCACTGCTTGACCCAATACAAGCACTGAGGAACCTGTGTCTTTTGGGGAGACTGCTAGGTACTTATGACCTAGATTGGCCACTTTTGGAAACAGGATACTGGGCTTGATGGACCTTTTCTGACCCAGTATGGCATATCTTATGACATTGGCTAGATTCATGAACAGAAACAACAAATTATTTATTTAAAGAAGCTAGAAATTCCCATATTCCCAGAGTGGAGGAGTGGCCTAGTGTTTGGGGCAAGGTACTTCAGGCTGGAAGGTTGGGGGTTCAAATCCCACTAGAGGACAGCAACCTTTGGCTGGAAGGACTGGGGTTTCTAGTTCCACAGGTGCTCCTTGTGGTCTTGGGCAAGCCACTTAACTCTCCATAGCCCATGTTCCCTTTGAATAGTTATCTCCAAGTTATAATGCCCTGTTCAATGTAAACTGCATTGATGTAGGATAGCATGGTATATAAGAGAATGTATAAATAATAATAAAAAATATTGAGACAGAAGCTGCAACAGTGAGGGTGTATATATAACAGCTGAATAATTTGAGCTGTAGTGGAGGGCCACACTCAGCACCACACATCATTTGGTCAACTCCTAATTTTGTGGTTGGAATCAAGCTTCCTTGTTTAATGAACTAAATCAGAGCTTTGTTTTTGTTTTATTTGTAATGTTACAGCTTTTATTGTTCATTACTTGGAACAGTCATCTATTTGAGGCAGCATATAAAATTTTATAAATAAATAAAAATACTGGACCAATCAAGAATTCTGACTATCAACTATCACACTTTAAAAATTTTTATTTATTTAACATTTCTTATGTACCGCCTTTCATGATATCAAGGTGGTTTGCATTGAACAAACTGAAATTACATAGAACAGGGCATTATAACTTGGAAATAACTATTTCACAGGGAACATGGGCAATGGAGGGTTAAGTGGTTTGCCCAAAATCATAAGGAGCATCTCTGGGACTAGAAACCCCAGTCCCAAGGTTACTGTCTTCTAGTGGGATTTGAACCCCTGACTTTCTGGCTTGAGGTAACTTGCCCCAACCACTAGGCCACTCCTCACTTGGCATGCAAGTATATGCATTGTGGCTACCCAATTGCTCATTGACCTACATATGTGTGACTTCCTGCTTTTGTTCAATATTAGAGATTTTGTCACTCAGTTCAGCATTTTTTCCTTCCTGATCCTTTATCATGAGTGCAAAAAAGTTGATAAATTATTTTTTCAAATTTCTTTATTGAAATGTTATGGTACTCCCACCTCAATTAAGGTGTTAACCCTGTATAATACTTCCTCACTTGAACAGAGCCCCACGTCTGCCAGAAAAGCTGGAAGAATTCTACTTTCATTACACTGCATTTTCTCTCTCTAGCTTTGTTTTTTTTCCACAGATTGCCCACCCAAGCTTGTTTTTCAGCAGATATCTTTTTCTTTAAAATATTATCAACACCTTCTACATCACCCTTGCCAAAGTCAGCTCCTCATCACTAGAAACAGAAACATAGATACATGATGGTAGATAAAGACCATATAGCCTATTCAGTCTGCCCTTCCTTACAAACCACTAAGTCCCTTTTTTCCTTTAGAGACCTTTATGTTTGTCCCATGCTTTCTTGAATTCAGATACAGTTTTTGTCTCTATTACCTCCACTGGGATACTGATGCATCTACCACTCTTTCCGTAAAGAAATATTTCCGCAACTTACTCCTGAGTCTACTTCCTTTCGTCTTCATCCTATGGCCCCTCATTGCAGAGCTTTCTTTCAATTGAAAGAGACCCTCCTGTGTATTTATGCTACAGAGGTATTTAAATATCTCTATCATATCTCCCCTCTCCTGTCTTTCTTCCAAAGTATACATATTGAGATCTTTAAATCTGTCCCCATAAGCCTTATGACAAAGTCCACTGACCATTTTACTAGTAGCCACCCTCTGCATCAACTCCATCCTGTTTATATCCTTTTGAAGGTGTGGTCTCCAGAATTGCACACAACACTCTAACTTAGGTCTCAACAAAGACTTAACTATCCTTTTTCCTGCTATTGTCAGAGGGAATAACATCTGAGTCTGAGCATATATGACGCAATGTGCCTCTAGCAGAAAATGACCAGACTCAAAAAGGAAAGGGATGTATAATTCCCACCAGTATTTTGACATGTTGGTGGTGGTGGCAAGAGCAATGCCTGCTTCTTTGGATGGCTGACCTTTTGGGGTTTATTTTGCTTTTATAGTTTTGTTTTGTTTTGTTTTGTTTTTGCTGTTGCAGTCACCAGTTTAACGTTGCTAAGGCACTGATGCATCATAGCTCCAATTCTCACTAGTCTTCTGCAGCTGCTTTGGGTATGCCTTACCTGCTGGCAGGGCCGGATTTACCTATACGCCAGATACGCCGTGGCATAGGGCCCACAGCTGGCAAGGGCCCACAAAAACGGAACAAATTGTTAGCTTTTTTAAATTAAATTTAAAAAAAAACGCTGGCTGCTGCCGCGGCAGCATGGACTGTCCCGCGGGGCCCCCTCTGCTGCCGCGGCAGCATGGACTGTCCCGCGGGGCACCCTCTGCCCGGCTGAATCCCTCCCTCCGCGATGGCTGAGCCCCGGCTTTGAGAGGCGCGAAGGGAGAATTTCCATCTGCCCCTGCGGGCTTAACAGAGACGCGAGGGAGACACTCTCCCTTCGCGCCTCTCAAAGCCGGCACGGAGGGGCTCAGCCGTCGCGTCAGAAGGGAGCAGGAGTGGCAGACCTTAGCACTCATGTGGCTGTCCTAAGATTTGGCAATGGCAAGGAAGGGAGGAATCACTATGCTATGCCACCCTCTTCCCCCAGATGAGAAGATGGGTGCCTTTGGGGGCACAGCAGTGGCAGCAGCAGCATGGTGGTCCAGAAAGGGAGAGGCATCACAGCAACATGGTGGGCCAGGGGGAGATGTCAGAAACCCTTGGGCAGGTCCTACCCTTAAGTTATTAATGCCTCTCTGGAAACAACTTTTTTTTTGTACACAAGATGAGTATAGCCAATGTGGGCCAGCCTGCTATATGCGAGTGATCAAGCCACTGGTTGGGGACTTGTATAGGCAACTGCGCTTCTAGTAGTCTAATATTTCAGTGGCAGTTTTGACTGAACAGAAACGAGTTCTCAGAACTTGGGAATTGTAGAGTCCTCTTCCCCCTCCCCCCTGTCACTGCCCTGTTGTCAGAAAACGGAAACAATCTCTGCTCTTGCTGCAGCCACAGATGCTTTTTATAATTTATCATAAGGTGCTGCCAGCATGATCCACAACACACAGACAGCTTGACGCAGAAAAGTGCACTGCCATTAATGCAGGCATCTTCACAGTGCTTAAGCAGAATTTTCTGCATTAATACGGGTGCAAATGCAGGAATGAATCTAATGTGAGCATAAACAATGTGCCAATGCCTGTGATAAGGTGCACTGCTGATTTAAATCTCAGTTAAATGGATGATTATGAAGCAATTAGCTTTACAGCGCTGATACAGAGAAGTGTGCAGAAGGTTAACCTCCAACATGAGATTTTAAGGTGAGGTCTGAGGAGACATTAAGGGTAAGCTGAGGTCAGTGCTGGTGAGAAACGTCTGCCTGTTTCTTAGGCATACAGAACCTGCAACTTTGAAAAGACTGCTGAAATACAAAACAAACAAAAACCCTGGCTTTGAGAGGCGCGAGGGGAATTCCCATCTGCCCCTGCGGGCTTAACAGAGATGCGAGGGAGACACTCTCCCTTCGCGCCTCTCAAAGCCGGCACGGAGGGGCTCAGCCGGGCAGAGGAGGCCCCGCGGGACAGTCCATGCTGCCGCGGCGGCAGCGGCAGCAGCCAGCGTTTTATTTTTTTATTACATTTTACTTGAGCCGATGGGGGTGGCTGGGACTGGAAATGGGCTGGGGAGTTAAGACTGGAGGTGGGCTGACACGAAGAAACCAGAAGAAAGTGGCTGGAGCAATTGCAGCTGGAAAAAAATGCACAAAAGGTAGAAAAATATCTCTTTATTTTGAATTTATTAATTGGGATATGTCAGCTCTGGTAAATGTGCATCATTAACGTCTGCGCTTTGTTTAGTACAAGAGCAAATTAATGTATAGTTTTATTTCTACAGTGTTGTACATTCCAAGCTTGGCTTTTGGGATTCCCAGTTTAATTATGACGTCAGGGCCATCAGCACGCAGCTGATCCGGCGTGCTCGTTTTTATCTTTTCTGGGGGCCCACAATGTTTGTTGGCGTAGGGCCTCACTCAAGGTAAATCCGGCCCTGCCTGCTGGGCTGTGGTATGTCTTCTACTGCCTTCTGCTTCTGAAGGAATCCAATTGCATCATTCCCAGACTTGGCTTTGGTAGTTCCTCGGGAACACTTTTCAGGCAACATTATTAGATAATTGGGGAAAAACAAAAGGTTAATCAGTAAATATATATTCCATGCAGGGTTTTTGTTTCTGCCAGGAAAGCATCCACATGCATCATTAGAGCCTGCCTCCAACCCTGCCTGACTCCACTACAGGATATACAATCAACAGCCACCTAAAAATGAGCTCCTTGATCCCCACTGCCACCAAACCTCCTAGACACATCAAAGTACTGGTAAGAATTTATCTTGGACCATGGATAGTGACATGAATTCCATCCAAGCCATCCCTGCAATGCATGGGGTCCAGAGAAAGAAGAGGCCCATTTATAGTCACTCACATATTTCCTAAGGTGGATTTCCCTCTGTTCTGGGGCCCCTTTCCAATATTCCGCTTGGGGCCCTCAATTTGGATTTCTGCCACTGATTATGGATGTGCCCAAATCAAAGCTCTCATTTTTCTTTTTGGCATGTTTTTAGAGAGAAAAGCTCCTTACTGTCTTGCTTCTGCTTTATAAAAAAAAATTCCTGAGGTCTTGGCATTCTATTTCATGCTTGGATTCCTGCTGGTGATAGCATTGGACGGCTGCAAGTGATGTCAGAAGCAGAGGGCCCTTAAAATCAGCCCCTCCACCACAGGACATTCAGGTCTTAGCATTCTATTTCTTGCTTGGAGTCCTGCTCGTGATCAAGTTGGATGACTGCAAGTGATATCGGCTGATTAGAGTGCTTCAAATCAGCCCCTCCACGTCGGGATGCAGCCGCAGGCACATGCTTGCAGCTGTGTGCCTGAAGGGTCATGCCCAAAGGGGAAGATCACTCCCTTTAGAGACCCTTTGGAGCACTATTTGGAGCCCAGAGCGGCTGTGTCTGGCTTTTATCTTGCTATTTTTTTTAATTTATTTTAGTATTTAGCTCATGCCTTTTCAGGGGGAGATCAAGGCGAGTTACATTCAGCTACAGCATGCATTTCCATGTCCCCAAAGGGCTCACAATCTATGGTTTAAAGGAAGAAGAAAGGACTTGTGCAACCAGAAAAGAAAGCTGTTACTGTGGTTGGCCCAATATATCAACATGTCCAGTTGATCTCTTACTCTTCATCGGTGAGTACAGACTCGGTCATTGAGGGCTTCGATTTTTCGGGTGTTGCTGTCCCATTTTGTCATTCTAACCTGACTGAAGAGGCATCTGGTTTAGCTGCTCAGGAATTAGGGGGCCCAGCCAAAGACCATTGGGAAATCCCAGAAACGAGGGAAGACTGACTATGATTTGGACTCTGGATTTCTATTACCTTCTGTTTCTATGTCTAAAGTGGTTAACTTTGATTCCTTACAAGTTGCTGTGTCTCCTAGACCACCTGTTAAAGAGGTTACCTTGAAAGACATATGGGAGGTGGTTACTCAATTAGAAAACTTGTTTGGCTCATCACTTAGGGAATTCTCTAAGTTTACTAGCAATACAGTTGCCAAGTTGGCTGAGCAGGATGTGAAACTTAAGAACATGGTCTCTTAAGTTTACTAGGATTGACTTGCAGCTCTCCACCCTTCATTCTTCTGTTACTATGCTTATGAAGGACAATTCTGTGATGCATTGTAGGCTAGAAATGCTCAAGAATGCTACTCATGCTAGGAATTTTTATTTTTTAATTTTCCTATTACTCGTTATCTCACTCCCACGATTCTGTTTCAAAAATACTTAAAAGAGGTTTTGGGGTTAATTGATGTTGATGCAGTTCCAATTGCTAATATATATTCTATTCCCAAAGGAAAAACATGAGGGGAGGGGCAGCAGAGGCAGGGACGGCTCTATTATGAGGCAAAGTGAGGCGGCTGCCTCAGGCGGCAAGGTTTTGAGGGCAGCAAAAATGCCCCCAAAACAGCTGCCTCACTTCTTCAAACATTAAAAACAAAAAATAAGCACACGAGTTGCTGCACCTGCTGAGCCCACTACTCGGCAGTGGCAGACTGGCTCTGTCTTTTCCATGGCTCCTGCCTCTTAGAGCCATGGCTGTGCTACTGCTAGGGATAGTCAGTCTAAACAAAATTCAAACCGGTGCAGAGCCTTTTCCGCCGCCTCAGTGAAGGAACCTGTGCAACTGTGAACCGCCCCCAAAGGAAGTTACAACTTCTTCCTTTGTGGTGGGACGCAGTTGCATGGGTTCCTTCACTGAGGCGGCGGAAAAGGCTCCGCACCGGTTTGAATTTTGTTTAGACCGACTATCGCTAGCAGTAGCACAGCCGTGGCTCTAAGAGGCAGGAGCCGTGGCTGCCATGGAAAAGAGAGATCCAGTAGACTCAGAAGCGGCAGCAACTTGATAGAGACTAAGAAAAGGGTCTTCCATGCTAGGATCTTCAGTTGGGTGCTTTCCATGGTTCGAGGAGGCCCTGTGAGTTGCTGGAGGAACACGTTAAGGTCCCATCCTGGGGCTGGCTGCTTGACTGGGAGATGGAGGTGCATGAGGCCTCTGTGAACCTTGTGATGAGGGGTGTACTGAGACTGATTTCCCGTCCAGCCTCTTGTGGTAGGCAACGATTGCACTAAGGTGCCTTGATGGAGGTCAGTTTCAGTCTAGTGTCTGACAGGCTGAGAAGGTACTGAAGAAGGGAGGGGATAGGACAGGTGAACAGGATGAGCATAGAGAGCACAGAGAGAGGTGCTGCACCCACAGCCACATCTAGAAAGGCCACCAGGGAAGCAGACAGCACCGCACCAACAGCCTCTCCAGCAATGACCATCAAGCCAGGAGCAGCAAGCACCACAGTGCAGGAAAACAATTACAAATGCAGCACAGCCCCTCCCATGAGCTGCAGCAATCAGGATCCATACACAGAAGCCAGCCCGGCTTAAATCTGAGTGGATGGAGAGGCAGAAAAGTAAATGGAAGGAAGCTGAAAGGAAAATGTCAAGGAGGAAACGAAGGAGACAGGAGGAGAGAGAAAAATGAAAAATGGAACGAGACCCCGGAAAGAATTAAAACAAAGGAAAACAGAAACCAGAGATTGCAACCAGCATAATTTTATTTTTAATTTTGCAACTGGAATGTGTCAATTTTTGATACTTACATTTGCTCTCTTTGGGGGTTATTCTGAGGCATGAATAGCGGGGATGGACATCCCAACGGGATATTCATCCCCGTTATTTGTACTGGCTCCTGCCCCTGTATAACTTTCCCACCGATTGTGTATGGAAGTTATACAGGTGCAGGGAAGGTGCAACACGGGGGTGGAGAGTGGGCGGGCTGTGGGAGGTCAATGGCCCTGGATGTACAGGGCCAATTCTGATGTCGGCTATGTACGTCCAGGGCCAGTGAAATGTCTGGGGAACTTCCCTTGGGTGGAATAACTTTCCTGGATGTGTTCTTTTGGCAGCTCCGGGGAGCAGAATGGGCTGGGGGGGGGGCAAAGGTTAATTTCCCGCAGCCCAATCCTAGCATTAGGAGGCCGGATCGGGGGTCAGGCTGTGGGGAATTAACTTTTTAGCAGGCAGCCAGCATTGCGGCATTTAAATCAAGCCATGGCATCATGGCAATATGACGCCGTGGCTCTATTTAAATGCCCTGACTGAGTTAATCGGGCTTTGCTGCACATACAGTGCTGTTCGTGATTCTGATCCTGCGGGGCTAGAAGTGCCCCGCAGGATCAGAATCGCAATCTCTTTTGTATGTCCAGGTCAGCCTGGACGTACAAAGAAGATCTGCATCTGGATCAGAATCGTGGGGGTGGAGGAAAGCAGAAACCTCAGATTGGAACCAGCATGATGAAGAATAAAATGGTCAGACAACAAAGGTTGAAGAGAATTTTATTTTCAATTTAATTAACAGTCTTGGTGCTATCTTTATATTTTATAAAGTACAGGGAAATGCATCTTTCTATTTCTCTGGTATTGCATTGTATGCAGAATCTGACTTTTTGGGGTTGCAGTGTAATTTTATCTACATATGGTTTATTTTAAGTTAAGGTCACTTATTCAGTACGTGATGAGGGTCTGTGTTCTGCGTTTGTGGCCAAGATCAGGTGTTCTGTTAACATGGAGTTTGTACGTAGGGATCTGTACTGTAATAATCTGAATTGTTTCAGCTTTTCAAATAGGTGTTTGGATGTTAGTATTTACAGTTATGCTTTTTTTTGGGTAGGCTCCTTATGTGAGTTTTGGAAGCTGAGCTGGTATGGTATGGTAGGTTTGCTTTACAGATCCTCAGTGACCTTATTGTAGGGTTTTGCATTAGTTCACAATATTCCTGGTACTGGAGAATGGGTTTTTTTTTGTTGTTAGTGAGATGATTGGAATCAGATTTTTTTTTAAAGATACTGAGTTCTGTAGGTAAATGTCCTAGATCTGCTCTGTACCCACTGTTGAGGGGAGGTGTTCTGTGAATTTAAAACATATGTTCAAAAAGAAAAAGCAAGAACCATAATGCACTTTATAACAACAAAATAAACATGAGTTATAATTTGGTGTTATAAACAGTACTATGGTTCTCACTCTTTTAGTTCTTGGTGTGTAAGCATCTTTCATTTCCTCCACATTATCTAATTGGCTTTTTGGTTTGGTTCAGTTCTTGACTGGAATTTTGAGAAAGCCTCTCCCCCACAGCTCGGGGGGGGGGAGCCACCTTATCCCTTGCCTCAGGCAGCAGATTGCCTTGAGCTGCCCCTGAGCAGAGGAGATAGAACAGCTCTCCACTGTAGATAGTCTTGATTTATCTATTTTCCTTGAGAGTTTGAAGGATAATATCCAGACTCATGCTACTTTATCAGTATCTTTCTGTACTGAAGCTGATCATACTAGTACTCGTATATTGAGGTTATATTTTCAAAATAAATCTTTCGTCTTTTGTTGTCAAGTACTCAATGTGTTTCCGGATGTTGCTTGAGGTATTTAATTGAGGCACATGACTTTCTGGCGCTGAAACCTAAAGTTTTGGTGCTAGTGTCTACCTTCTACCTCAAATTTCTCTTTAAATGCGTGATAGCTTCACAGTCGGAAAACTCCCACCAGGGGAAAGATTCTTGAATCTCAATAATGAGCAAGGCTGCGGGCAGGGTCCCGCCGGCCAGCATTAACTGGGCGCGCGGCCCGGTGCGGGGACCCTGCGCGCGGCCGCTTCCTGGGGCCGGGTGGTGGGGGGGGGAGGTTATGGTTTAAAACCATTGGCTCCCGGCGAATGCGATCGCACGGGAGCCAATGGGGGAGCGGCTGTGGGGGGAGCGCGGCAGGTGCAGTGGCTGATGCAGGTCTCCGTGTGCTCAGTCGCCGCTGGAGACCTGCAGAGTGCCGGCTTTTTCTGAGTGCTGCCTTTTCGGGGCCTGCTGTTTCTGTGGCGGCTGATCGTCTCGTGCGGTTTGTCAGCGGCGCTGTTGCTGGCAGGCAGGTGCTCTTCGTTGTTCAGTGAGCTGCGGGTGTGCGGGCCCGCGGGGGGTTTTGGTGGTGGGGGTGGGGCTAGGCGCTGGAGTGGGGTGCGGGCCTAGTGCCTCTCACGTGGTGGTGCTCCTAGGAGGGTGGGTGTTAGCCCTTCTGGCGGAGGCTGGTGCTAAACGGCATAGCACATACGGGGGATATATAAAGCAGGGGAATTGAAGTTATGTGTTTAAGTATGCCACCATGTGGGGGGCGAGGGGGCAGGGAGAGGGGGCTGAGCAGGTCTTCATGTCGTCGGCCTGTGCCTTCTAGGGCTGGGGGGGTGTGGGGGGGTTGAAGGGGTGGTGGGGAATACAGCTGGGGAAAGGGGGTTGCATGGGGGGGTGCCTGTTGGGAGGGGGGTCTCGAGGGGTCGGGGGTTGGCGCAAGGGCATGGGAGCTCTCGGGGGGAGCGGAGGGCATCTGTTGGGGGGGCTCAGAGGGGAAAAGCGAGGGGAAAGGTGAGCACGCAACGGGGGGCGGCGGGCTAGCGCTGTTATGCCAGGGAGTGGGGAGGCTCTGGGGGCGGGTGCCGGGGGGAGTATAGTGGAGAAGGGGGACGGTGGCACTGGGGGGGTCGATGCTGTTGGCCGAACGGTGCAGGGGCAGTGCGGTGCGTTGCCGGTAGGCGGGGCCCCTGGTTTTCCTGGGGCGCCTCCTCCAGCAGTGTGGCCATCTGTTCTGGGGAGCTATATGCCTGTGCGGGGTCCTTCACCTTGGGACCATTGGGTGAGTGGGGGGCAGGGCACTTTGTCAGCTGATTGGCGAGCGCCTTGGTCCCCTATGTGGCCTGCGGCGGGTTCCCCCCCTGTTTTTTGTTTTTTGTCTCCGCAGGTGCAGGGGATGGCGCAGCTCCGCGCTGCAAGCCCAGATCTGGTTCCGGCGGTGGATGGCAGTGCGGCAGCGCTCAGCAGTTCCGTGGAGGTGTTGGAGGCTGGAGTCCAGGACGCCGCAACCCGAGGAAGGTGTCGCCGGAGGGACCAAGCTGCGACTTTGCCGTCGGGGGTGGATGGACAGGCCGCAGGTGAGTTGTCAGAGGACCAGGGTGGGGATGGGTCGCGGCTGTTGGCCCTAGACAGTGCGGAGCGCATGTCGCGGAGGAAGCGGCGTCGATCTTGTCGTAGGCGTCGTAGTTCTGATTCCTCTTCCTCTTCCTCCTCAGCGGATTCGTCTTCGTCTTCCTTAGGTCGCGAGGAGGAGGTTGGAGAGGCGGGGTTTCGGTCGGGTGGGGGGGCCCCGTCGGTGGTAGCTTTTCCGGAGTTGTGGGAAGGGGTTCCGAAGAAGTTGCGGAGGAAGATTCGGAAGCGCCGGTACATAGATATCTTTAGGTTGTTGGAGGGCAGAAAGAGGTCCGGCGAGAGCCGGAAGAAGCGGAAGGAGGACGAGACAAGGAAGATCTTGTCTTACTAATCTGCTATGTTTTTTTGAAGGAGTGAATAAACAGGTGGACAAAGGTGAGTCGGTTGATATTGTGTATCTGGACTTTCAGAAAGCCTTTGACAAGGTCCCTCATCAGAGACTTTTGGCAAAACTAAAGAGTCATGGGATAGGAGGCAGTGTACTATTGTGGATCAGGAACTGGTTAAAAGATAGAAAGCAGAGGGTAGGGTTAAATGGCCAATTTTCCCAATGGAGAAAGGTGAATAGTGGTGTACCCCAGGGATCTGTGCTGGGTCCGCTGCTTTTTGACATATTCATAAATGACCTGGAAAGTGGAATAACGAGTGAGGTTATCAAATTTGCAGATGACACAAAACTATTTAAAGTTGTTAAAACCGAAGAGGATTGTGAAAAATTGCAAGAGGATCTTGATAAATTGGAAGACTGGGCATCAAAATGGCAGATGAAATTTAATGTGGACAAGTGCAAGGTTATGCACCTAGGGAAGAACAACCCAAACTATGGTTACACGATGCAAGGTTCCACATTAGGAACCACCACCCAGGAAAAAGATTTAGGCGTCATTGTGGATACCATGTTAAAACCCTCGGCCCAGTGTGCAGCGGCGGCCAAGAGAGCAAATAGAATGCTAGGTATGATAAGGAAAGGAATGGAAAATAAAACAAAAGATATTATAATGCCTCTATATCGTTCCATGGTGAGACCGCACCTTGAATATTGTGTGCAATTCTGGTCGCCGTATCTTAAAAAGGATATAGCGATTTTAGAAAAGGTTCAGAGAAGAGCCACCAAAATGGTAAAGGGGATGGAAGGATACTCCTATGAAGAAAGGCTAAAAAGGTTAGGGCTCTTTAAACTGGCAAAGAGACGGCTGAGGGGAGATATGATAGAAGTCTATAAATTAATGAATGGAATGGAACGGGTAAACGTAGATCGATTGTTTACGTTATCAGAATATAGAAAGATTAGGGGACATGCAATGAAGCTACAGGGTAAACTATTTAAGACCAATAAAAGAAAATATTTTTTCACTCAACGTGTAATCAAACTCTGGAATTTGTTACCGGAGGATGTAGTAAAGGCTGTTAGTGTAGCTGGGTTTAAAAAAGGTTTGGACAAGTTCCTGGAGGAAAGGTCCATAAACCATTATTAAGAAGTGACCGAAGATATCAATGCTTGACCCAGTACAAGCACTGTGGAACTTGTGTCTCTTGGGGAAACTGCTAGGTACATATGACCTAGTTTGGCCACTGTTGGAAACAGAATACTGGGCTTGATGGACCTAGGTCTGACCCAGTATGGCATATCTTATGTTCTTATGTTCTTATGAGAAGGCGGGTCGGCTTCGGAAGGTGGCGCGCAACGTGGTTAACTGGACACGGGCGTTTTTGCGCCTGGCCAGTGTCTGGGGGCATTCTTCGCCAGAGCATTATGGGATGTTGCTGGCGTATGCCGATTCTATTTTGGAAGCCTCGCAGACGCACGAGGGTTGGGCATGGCTAAATTATGACGAGAAGTTTCGGGATAGGATGGAGGAGAATAGACTCTTGTCATGGGGCACGCAGGACATCAACCTATGGTTGACTCAAATGTCTGCTCGGTCAGGCGTGGCCTCCGGGGGGAGAGGGGGCGCAGCAGGACCTTCGGGTGGGGGCCGTTCCTTTCGATCGGCGGGGGGAGGAGTGCAGCAGAAAGTCGGGTCAGGGGGTGACAGCGACGTGTGCTGGCGCTTCAATAGGACCACCTGCCCCTTTCCTGATTGTAAATTCAAGCACCTCTGTTCCGTCTGCGGCGGGGGTCACTCCGCCGTTAAGTGTGGTAGACGTGGGCCCAACGGTGCCGCCGGGCCAGGGCCAAAGGCCCAGTGAGTGGGCTGATTTGGCCCCGACTCCGGTTCGGGCGGAATCCTTACGGTTTTGGCTGCAGCAATACCCGCGGCGGCGTGATCGGGAGCTGTTGGGATCCGGTTTCCAGTTTGGTTTCGTTATCCCAGTTTGGGGGGTAGTGCAGGCTAGGCGGTCAAGGAATTCCCCTTCGGTTCGGAGGTTTGTAGACGTGGTGTGGAGCAAACTGGCGGCTGAGTTGCGCTTGGGCCGGATCGCGGGGCCTTTTTTGGAGCCGCCTTTTCCGGGTATGGTGGTTTCTCCTCTGGGGATTGTGCCGAAGAAGGCGCAGGGAAAGTTTCGGCTCATTCATAATCTGTCCTGTCCGATGGGTGCGTCGGTGAATGATCATATCCCGCGGGAGCTCTGCACTGTGTGGTATGCGTCTTTTGACAGGGCGTCTGAGATGGTACGGACGGCTGGGCAGTCCGCTTGGATGGCGAAGGTGGATATTGAGTCCACCTTCCGCTTGCTGCCGGTGCATCCTTCTTCTTTTCCGTTGTTGGGTTTTCATTTTCTGGGGAGCTATTATTTTGATAAGTGTTTGCCGATGGGCTGCTCTGTTTCTTGTTCTTTATTTGAGAAGTTTAGTACGTTTTTGCAGTGGGCCTTGAGTCAGAAGACTGGGTTGCGGAATGTGGTCCACTACTTGGACGATTTCCTGTTCATAGGTTCGGCCCATTCCGATGAGTGTCAGACGCTGTTAGCGGGGTTCCAGGAGTTATCACAGGAGTTGGGTGTACCATTGGCGGTGGAGAAGACGGAAGGGCCTACGACCAGGCTCACATTCCTAGGCGTGGAGCTCGACTCGGTGGAGCTTATCGCGTGCTTGCCCCCGGAAAAGGTGGCTAGTTTACGCGCGTTGGTCGCTAACGTCATTGCGTCCGCTAAGATCACCTTGCGTGAGATGCAAGCCTTGTTGGGCTCTCTGAACTTTGCGTGTCGGGTGATCCCCATGGGCAGAGTTTTTTCCCGGCGACTTGCTGCTTCGACGGCCGGGGTGCTGAAGCCGCACCACTGGATCCGAGTTTCTGTACAGAGGCGGGCGGATCTTCGCGTTTGGAGCTGATTTTTGGGAGAGTTTAATGGGACTTCCGTTTTGCTGGGCGCAGAGGTGTCCAGTATGCAGTTGGAGCTGTTTACGGACGCGGCAGGGGGCATCGGATTCGGGGTTTACTTCAGGGGGGCTTGGTGCGCGCAGCGGTGGCCCCAGCATTGGCACGAGTCAGGTTTGACCTCCAACATCACCTTCCTGGAATTGTTTCCGTTTTTGGTGGTGCTGAAGTTGTGGCCGGAGCGGTTGCGGGACCGGCGGGTGGTGTGGTGGTGTGACAATGAGGCCGTGGTCAGCGTCGTTAATCGTTTCTCGCCGAAATGCCTGCGGGTGACTCGCTTGATGCGCGAAGTGGTGTTAGCCTGCTTATACTTGAATGTATCTGTTCGTGCCAGGCACCTCCCTGGTTGCAAGAATCATATAGCTGATGCGCTTTCTCGTTTGCAGTGGGATCGTTTTCGCGCTCTGGCCCCGGAGGTGGACCCGGAGGGAGCCATGGTCCCCGATTCCTTGTGGAGCATTGGCCTGGAGAGATGCTGAGCTTGCTGCGGAGTTCGGTAATGCCCTGGACGTGGTCGGCGTACTGGCGCGGCTGCGACGAGGTGGCAGAATTTCTAAGGGAGAGGGGTTGGTTGGCGGGTAGGGTGCTGGATGACCTCATCGGTAGTTATATAGCGGATGCTAAGGGTCGCGGGCTGTCCCACACTGTGGTGCGTTCGCAGCTGGCGGGTTTTAACTTTTTTGCCGGCGCCGTGGGTTGGGGTGGTGCTGCTGGGGGAGTTTTAGCGCGTCGCCTGCTGCGTGGGTGGGAGCGGCTTCGGCCGTCACCTGCGGATCATCGTAAGCCCATTATGCATGGGTTGCTGGTGCGCCTCCTAGGGGTATTGCCCCGGGTGGCCTCGTCAGCTTTTGAGGTGGTGCTATTCCGGGCCATTTTTTGTCTCGCTTTTTTTGGGGCTTTCCGCATGGGGGAGCTTGTGGCCAATTCGGGTAGGCCGGGGGCTGGGGGGGGGTTTGCACAGGTGCCACGTGTATTTGGAGGACGGCCAGATGCGGATCCTGTTGGAAAAGTCCAAGACGGATCAGCGAGGTCGGGGTTTGTGGATTGTATTGCGGGAGGTTGCGGGTCTCGTTACTTGCCCTGTGCAGGCGGTGCGGAGGTACTTGCGGGTGCGCCCGGAGCGGGTCGGGGTTCTCTTTCCGCATGAGAATGATCGAGTGTTGACTCGTTTCCAGGTTGTGGCGGTGCTGAGGTTGGCTCTGGGTGCCTTGGGTGAGGATCCCGGCTGCTTTGCCTCTCACTCGTTTCATATAGGTGCGGCCACCAGTGCGGCGGGGACCGGAATGTCAGACGATGACGTTCGGTGCATAGGTCGTTGGCGGTCTCGGGCTTTCCAGGGTTACATACGGTTATAAGGGCTCGTCTTGGTTGGGGGTGGGGGTATACTGATTGTTTATTTGTTTTTCAGATGGGGGCATCGAGCCTGGCGTTGCCTGGGTGGTGGGGCATTCCTTTGTCCACTGGGCCTGTCAGCGCGCTGCCATTCGACCTGGGGGCCTGAATTTGCGAATGGATCCTGCCGTGGTGTCGGTCTCATGGCTGGGACAGAGAGGACTTCGATGACTGCAGCTGCTTCCTTTGCTCCGTCACCACATGAGGACGTCGCGGTAACCGGCGGTGCTGCTGCTGCATTTGGGGGGCAATGACCTTGTCTCTTGGTCCTATCGCCAGCTGATTAGAGCGGTACAGGACGACCTAGCATTGGTTTTGCAAATGCTCCCTGGGACAATCTTGTTGTGGTCGGACATTATCCCTCGGCCGGCATGCTGGGTCCAGCGGCGTTGGTCGAGGGGGCTGACTAAGATCAACCGGCAGATCGGTCGGTGGGTCTGTGAGAATGGTGGATATCAGATCATGCACACATGGGTGGAGGTCTGGTGCGCTGGTCTTTATAGGAGTGATGGCGTCCATTTGTCCCCGGTTGGCATGGACCTGCTCCTTAATGACTGGCAGGAAGCCTTGGAGTATGTTGTTTTGCAGGATGGACGCTGGTCGCAGCTTTAGGCTTGGGGGGGCGGCGCATCGACAGATTTGTCACGTGTGCCGGTGGTGGGATCCCGGAGGTTCCGGGGTCCGGTGCCTCAAGGTACACTTGGGCGGGGGTTGGGGTGCCCCTGACCCGGATATACCCTGGCCGGCTTTTGCTATGGGCATGGCGAAGTCGGGAGAAGGGTGGGAAAACTTGCCGGGGGGCAAGTGTCGGGCCGTAGCGGTGGTAGGCACTTTGCTAAGGCATGGCTGGTGTGGCACTACTCCGCTAGGGGGCCTAGTTATGTTTTCTGTGGTTGGAATATTGTTAATAGTTATTACTTAATAAAGCTGCGACCAGTTATTATTCCCATAATGGTGGTGTGGTGTTTTCTTTGAAGTGGGGGTTTGGTGGGGGAGGGTGGGGGTGGGTGATGATTGTGGCAGGGCTCGGAGCACCAGGTACGCTTGCCTCGGTTATGAGCAAGGCCGCGGGCAGGCTCCCGCCGGCCGGCATTAACTGGGCGCGCGGCCCGGTGCGGGGACCATGCGCACGGCCGCTTCCTGGGGCCGGGTGGTGGGGGGGGGAGGTTATGGTTTAAAACCATTGGCTCCCGGCGAATGCGATCGCATGGGAGCCAATGGGGGAGCGGCTGTGGGGAAAGCGCGGTGGGTGCAGTGGCTGATGCAGGTCTCCGCGTGCTCAGTCGCCGCTGGAGACCTGCAGAGTGCCGGCTTCCCTCCCGCCCGCCCTTGGGTGGACAGTTTGGGGTGTTGCAGCTTGGGGGGGGAGATTGGGGCGGGATCCCGGAGGTTCCGGGGTCCGGTGCCTCAAGGTACACTTGGGCGGGGGTTGGGGTGCCCCTGACCCGGATATACCCTGGCCGGCTTTTGCTATGGGCATGGCGAAGTCGGGAGAAGGGTGGGAAAACTTGCCGGTGGGCAAGTGTCGGGCCGTAGCGGTGGTAGGCACTTTGCTAAGGCATGGCTGGTGTGGCACTACTCCACTAGGGGGCCTAGTTATGTTTTCTGTGGTTGGAATATTGTTAATAGTTATTACTTAATAAAGCTGCGACCAGTTATTATTCCCATAATGGTGGTGTGGTGTTTTCTTTGAAGTGGGGGTTTGGTGGGGGAGGGTGGGGGATGATTGTGGCAGGGCTCGGAGCACCGGGTACGCTTGCCTCGGTTAATGTTCCTGTAGGGTGGCTTGTATCCAGAGCATGAGACTTTGCTTTTGCAGGGATCCTGTACTGATAACTGAATTTCTGTAATTATGTATGTATTTATTAGTATTATTTGGCAACAAGTATCTCTTGATGTGGGCTAGGATTGTCTCTTTCTTCTTTTTCTTTTTCTTTTTGAGGTACAGTATGTACCTTTTCCTTATTCTTGCATCTTTGTCTAAATTGGAATGTTAAATAATCTAAAAATTTTAAAAAGAATCCTTGACATCTGCCTGCGATCTGAAGGCATAACTGTCAAAACACCACTGGTAGGCCTATACACCCAAACTCCCCAAGCCAGTCCTGAACCACTCCACCTTCCAGATCAATCCAACCCACATACCTGAAGGTACCATCTTGCAATAAATACTTTGCTGTCTATTCACAACGTAGTCATTTCTTTGATTATTTCTCTTTTTTTATTGAAAAGTTTTCAACTGGGAAACTGGCAATTATCTGGACTCAAAAGCCCAAAGTGTCTGGTGTAGAAGTTCAAGGAAAGACAAGATTACTGAATGAGCACCTGAGTGGCCACCCGTGGAAAGATCTTTATCTGTTAAGTCAGGACTGTTGACTGGAAGATGCTTCATGAAAAGTCATTGAGTCATGGCTGAATTTAAGATTTTCTTATCCATAGGCAAGACCAGACAGCAGATCCCAGAATGTGAAGAGGAAGGGTGTCAGTGATTCCAAAATAATTGGAGAGCCAGAAAAGGAGCAAAGGAAAGCCATAATGCCACATTGATGTCCCTTTGAAGCAGAATATGCATATGGCCCTAAATCCCCTTTATCCCCTTTATGTCGCCTCATTGCATGCAAAACTTTGATCCTTTTAAAGGGACTCGCTAGTCCACATACATTCCATGAAATTATTCTCACCCCATTTTTATTTGCTGTAACAGATTATCCATATATGATTTCTTCCCATATTTGTTAGGAGAGCCCTCCCAGCCTAGGACCCCCCTCTGCAAACTACTACTAATTTCTTACCCAGCCAAACTCCAAGCGGACTCTGCACACCCACAGCCCTTACATGTTCCATTCCCCACTGTACTTTAAGTTGACTCTGTTCATAGAAACCCCTTACACATCCCTGGAACCCCCTTTCCCTCCCCCTACCCCTCCACCCCTCTAATCCTACCCCGATCTCCCCCTCCCATGTTTCTCCCACACCTTCCCCATGGCCTTTTAGTGCTAAGCCCTCCCCGATCCTTCCATTTGTTCCCACTTGCCTTTCCCTTCTTAATTAACCAACCATCCTCCCCATTACAACCCGTCCTCCCCTCCCCCTCTTTTCCAAGAGCCAAGTCATTGATTGAGCTCAAACCACTTCCACCTACTTCAACAGACAAAAGTTATTAAACAAGAAAATTTAGTGAACAAGAAAAAGATGTAACCATAACACATTGAACTAATGTTCTTGTGGTCCTCTACAAGTTCCATTGTCTTCCTCCGTCCAATCATCAACATCAACTTCTCTCATGCGGTCGTCTTCCAACTTCATACCTGTGATTTCCAATAAAGCTTCACTCTCCCACATTCATGTGTTTTCCTTCAGAGCATCCAAGTGGTTCTGCAGCCATTTGTGTGCTTCTTCTGGTGTGTCCAATGTCACTGCCATCCTGTTATAGAAAATCCACAGCCTTGCTGGATATTGTACCACAAATTTCGGATGCGCTTCTACCAGTTTCTGGCATACTACAACATATGCCTTTCATTTCATGCTCAATTGCATCAAATAGTCTTGGAAAACCTGTATAATAGTGAATAGTGGTGTACCCCAGGGATCTGTGCTGGGTCCGCTGCTTTATGATATCTTTGATCCACAATGATGCCTAAATCTTTTTCCTGGGTGGTGGTTCCTAATGTGGAACCTTGCATTGTGCAACCATAGTTTGGGTTGTTCTTCCCTAGGTGCATAACTTTGCACTTGTCCACATTAAATTTCATCTGCCATTTTGATGCCCAGTCTTCCAATTTATCAAGATCCTCTTGCAATTTTCCACAATCCTCTTGGGTTTTAACAACTTTAAATAGTTTTGTGTCATCTACAAATTTGATAACCTCACTCGTTATTCCACTTAAAACATGACTAGCTAGATGTGTCCCAAAAACTAGGTTAAGAACCCCCTGCCCTATAGTAAATGGGACAGGCTTCTCTTCAGCATGGGTTTCTGATGTGTCACCCTAGATAGTTGCCTTTGTTGCCTATATCTAAAATTCGGGCCTGCAAATAGGGCCACACTACACTAGCTCACAACTAGCAAAGCTGTGAGTTGGGCAAGTCTCAACAACTTACTGTCAGCCCACTGAATATGGATAAGAGCAGAGATGGCATACACTACACACAGCAGCAATGGAGGTAGCCTAGCTGAGAGGACCTCACTCACGTTGTTCCCAACTGCAACCATTTCTCCACATATCCAACACAAGAGGTCGCTTGCTTCATTGCCACATGCTGAGCCTGAAAGCTGAGCAAAACCAAAAGAAAATACCTCCCCCTCTACCTCTACCTCTACCTCTACCTCTACACTGCTCTTCTGCTTCCAAAAAGCTGCCAGAAAGAAGATAGGGGGAGTAGTATTGGTTAGGCTTTTATCTGTATACATCTATGTTGTAGCTTCTACTTCTATATGACAATTTCTAACTTAAGAATTTGTTGCTTCTGTTCATGTAACTAGCTAGTGTCCATGTCTTCAGAAAAATGGCCTTCTCTCTGTACTTTACATTTAAATAAAAAAGGGAATAAACAGAGTCTACACTGTTTTCAGAGGTATCTATTTCAATAGCTGCCGCCTCAAAGGCAATGAGAAAAGGATGAGAGATAATGTGGATTACAATAACATCACACATTCCATGTGCGGAAACATTTGTTCTACTCATATCCATTCTATGCCATAAAATCAGTAGTATTACTCTATCCCACCATCATTTATTTTATGTGATCTCGTGAATTTATGAAGTTAATGCAATGGAAACATTTCAAGACTTATAAGCTTGCATTAAGATGTTTGTACAAAATTCAGTGTCACTGCAATTACAAATGTAAGCACAAAATGCTGCATGTAGCAGAAATTAAATTTCATTATCCTATTAAATGTGTTAGACTCAGGTCTGGGTATGTTAGGAACATGCATTTCTGCAACTTCGGGCAGCATCCTTAAGGTTACTTACAGTAACTCACTGGCATTTATTCACATGTGGAAGCCTATAGAAAAATAGTGCTACTTAAAAAGGTCACATTCCAGGTCACTTTGATAGCCTAGGAGTTGACTCATTGAGCTTCTTTTTTTTTCAGTTAACCTCTAGACTCAGATTGGCTAAGCTTCTTAGTGTCACCAAGGTGACACTTTCAGAGTTCAAGGGCAAGCATTCTGCATTGCATACTGACAAAAAGCTGTCAATTGGCTAAGAGCAATCTTATGGGGAGAGAAGAGAATTCTAGGAATCAGGCTATAAGGCAGCACCTATATAAAGAGCATTTTCTGCAATTTGTTTCTATTGAAGTCCTCTACTGAAATCTGACTCCATTTAACCTCCTCATCCCCACCCCACATACACAGACATTGCCCCCCCCCCCCACACACACACACACATCTACACATTGAAGTTTCTGAAAAAGGAAAAATAAGGAGAAAAAGAAAAAACTATTGTGAGCTGTGGTCATGTATAACTTTTACAGGTTTATGGTTGTGTGGCGACCTTGTTTGACTTCTGGATGAAAGTCAGATCTTTATCATCCCTAGATGTTTTTTCATTCATGCAGAATGAAATAGCATTAGACAGACAGAGAGAGAATTATTTTTCAAAAAGAAAAACTTTTCTTTTGTATTGTTCATTTTCAAGTATTTTAAAAGCAGTATTTTATTCTATTCATTATAAATTCTAGAGGATATCTTATGTGAGTGTAACATCATACAGTATTATGAAAAAGATTACAGTTACGCCTTCTAGTTGTTTGTTATTGATTTTAATCAAACATAAAAGGCTCTCCAGCGCCACATAAAATAGCTGAGACCAGAAATGTTATTTTGGGTTTAGACTGTTAAAGTTTTTCAGTTGCTATGGAAATTATCTGCCACGGTTTACTTACTGCTCCCAAGCTGTCATCGCACACTGTTTAAATTATAATGCTGGTCCAGGCTTCTACGGAAAAAAAAGTCACCAATATTTCTCCTAACTTCTCTTGATTTATTTTCTAGTGTCAGACAAGGCATAACATTTATTATGATTCACCTTAGCATGATGACATTTCATTTTTCTTGCAGGAGAAGATGTTCCTGAAAACAGAAGATCAACATCCCCTTAGCCTTCTGGATATCACATAATAAATGAGGAGTCTGCTTTCTATCAGTGTCTCAATAGGACAGAGTGTTTATGGTACAGGAGCAAGCACCACTGAATATTTACAAAATTGGTTGCGGAGGTGTTGGATCATAAATCTTGATTTTGAAACCTACCTCAAACAGAAGTGAGAGACCCATAAAACTCTGCATAAAGCTGGCCAAAAAAATCACAAAGGAAAAAACTGCAAAGATTTAAACAAATATTGAAACACTTTAAGTGTCTTCCTCATAAAGGACACCAGAAGCATTTTTGTTCTGTCAAAACTAACTGGAATTCTACGGATTGCAAAAGCCTAAAACACACTTATGATTTCCTGCTTATTAAATATTGAATACCTCCGGATTTTAGGCCTTCTCAGTGACCTATTATATCCCATGAATAATATTTTCAGAACAGCATCGAAAATAGGGCTTATTTGATTCAGTTCAGCATAATACATGTATTTCAAAAGACATATATCCAATACCTTGATTGTTTTTTCATCCCTTTTTGCAGTGTATCTTGCGTGAGTCTGCCAGAGGTTTGTTTTTATTGGAGGGGAGAGGGGGCGAATATCGAGACAAATTTGTTAAATCGCTGTACTGTTCCCTGCTATTCCTGGTACTTTTACTGCTAGTGGATATTTCTTTCCTATCTACTTCTCTACCTGACAAGAGTCACTTATAATTTTATGATGGTTAGATAAAGGACTCCTGCTTGCTCTTAATCTTCCCAGACATATTTTATATAAAAGCATCATCTTGTGTAAGTTGGCTTATAATTATATATACTTCCTAACACAAAATCAGTAAAACAATTTGGTTTCCCAAGCTGACTTTATCTTGCTATACTTCTGAAATCTGATTATTTTGGGTACATTTTGTAGCAATTTGTAAATCCACTGACTTATTTTGAAATTGCAGTATGTTAACCTTGTGTTGCCAAGAAAATATATTGTAGTTTACTAGCGAACACTGACAGTGTTTTCATAATGAATTCAGTAGTAAAGCCTGATAAAGGCAGCCCATTTAAGGATAGATACAGGGGTTGCATTTGCTCAATTGTTGGTGCTGTCTGTAGATGTATTTCATTATTCAAAAAACATTTTTTGTTCATGCTGCAAATGTGAAAATAATTGTTAAGGACTGATTCAGACTCGTATATATGATTTTAAAAAGTGAATGCCAGATAGCAGTGTTTCATATTACATGGGCATGGATCCTAACAAGTGCATGATATTAACAAGCGCAGTAACACAAAAACAGTACTTGCTGATTGCTAAATATTGTCAGGACACTACGGCATGTGCATCGTCTACAAAATAGCTAAAGTAAGTATGCTCAGTGGTCTTTACCTCTTTGCTTAGTCTCTTAATTGAAGTAATAAATGAAAACCTGATACATGCTGCTGTCAATGCTGAGAAGAGAATCAGAAAATCTGCTTAATCCCAGAAGACTAAGGCGTAAGTTTACTAAATGGGGTAGTGACTTCCGTGCGATATCGGAGCCGCAGCTCCATTGAAATCAATCAACCTTGACCCACGGTTCCGATATTGCACAAAAGCCACTACCACCATTTAGTAAATATACCCCTAAAAGGTGAACAAAGAACAAAAAAAACCCCTCCCACTGCCATTTTGAGAAATGGCGGCACCTGACCCCATACACCACCTGGTGAGAAGGCCCAGTCTACCAAATAAGGAAGAAAATTCCTTATTTGTCAGACTGAGCATCCCCCTGCAGTGCATCCTGGGATGTACATCATAGGGTCAGCAGACTAACTAACCCCACACTGTGTATCCCAGGATACACAACAGGCCCTCTCCCTGGGTGGTGCAAACCTCGGATGCATTGTGCGAGGTCAGGTTCCACCATTTAAAAAAATGGCAGCGAGAGGTAGGAACATGTATGCATCGCTCCTGCCTCCTAGTTCTACAAAAGGTGCTGCAGGGGGGTGGGTCAAGGTTGATAGAGGCCCATAGGCTACCAATGATTTTAGTGAGATAGGGGGTATTGGATCAGGGCCCATGGGCAACTAATGATTCTTCTGAGAGGGGAGAAGAGGAGGGATCAGGGCCACCAATGATCTTTATGAGCTGGGAGGGTAGGGGAGGGGTGATGGGGCCTATGGGACCACTAATGGTTTTGCTTCTGGTTGGGAGGTTAGTGTTTGGGAGGGGAATAGTCCCCCCACCCCACCCCACCCCACCCCGATGCTGTGCTGATGACATCGGGGGCCTTCTCTGATGAATGGATCATCTGAGGTAAAGTGTCAAACTTCACCTCAGATAACCCTTTCTCGGGTAGCATAACAAAAGCTTGCACAACATACAGAGGCTGCTAACATAGACCCCCATGCACATGTGTTTGACTTGCTCTCCCGGTTTAGTGTCAACGTTTTGAACGCTGTTAATTTGCATGCTGTTTGCTTACAGCATTGCTGCACAAAAAGTCAGCATTAAAGTTCCATTATGAAACCCGCTAAGCTCTGGGATCTAGTGCAGGGTTTCCGCATTTGTTGGTTTTATCATTTTTTTTCTAATCTGACTGTGAACCAACTCATCATTGGTCCTCTATGCTGTGCTGCAGTTATCAGTCCCTCATATTTAGAGTTAAATTTACTCCTTAACCATTCCTGTGTCATGTCTGGATCTGCTTGTGGTTTTGAAGTAGTTCTCCATACTTCCCCCTGTATTTCTGCTTTAGCAAATTGGTCTAATTCTTTAAAGAGCTTTTTCTCTTGTTTTTCAAATTCTATTGTTTCTTTTTCTCTTTGTGTTGGTGATCTTTCAATCATTTCTTCTGTTCATTGGAATGCTTATTCAAGTATAAAGATGGAGACAGATTCCTGCCATTTGCTTTCATACTTTATCACTTGAGTATTTGGGTCTCCAGATGCTGTGAAGTATGTCTGAAGGCCTATGATTTCAATATGCCATACTGGGTCAGACCAAGGATTCATCAAGTCCAGTATCCTGTTTCCAACTGTGGCCAATCCAGGTCACAAATACCTGTCAGGTTTCCAAAGAGTAGACAGATTCCATGCTACTTATCCAAGGGATAAGCAGGAGATTTCCCCAGTCCATTTTAATAGTGGTTTATGGACTTTTCCTCCTGGAACTTGTCTGAACCTCTTTTAAACCCAGCTACACTAACAGCTTTTACTATATCCTCCGGCAATGAATTCCAGATTTTGATTGCACACAAGTGAAAAAATATTTATTGCTACACTGTGGCTTCATTGCATGTCCCCTAGTCTTTCTACTTCTTGAAGGAGTAAACAATCGATCTATGTTTACCCGTTCCACTCCACTCATTATTTTATAGACCTCTATCATATCTCCCTTGAGATTTCTCTTTTCCAAGCTAAAGAGCCCTAAACTCTTAAGACTTTCCTCATAGGGGTAGGTCTATATGTGTGATCTATTTCTGTAGGCTCCATACTACTTTCAGTCCTTGTGATATACAACTGTAGCTTACACTGGTTCTTATAGATTGACTGGTGGGCATGGAGGTGTTTTCTTGTTCTTATATCAATTTTTCAAGATCTTTGTGAGGTCAATCTACAACTCCAAATATATATGATACAGGTATACATTAGTGTGTATTCAGCTCGTTAATGTACTTTAAAAAATTAAGCACATGTTTAGTGATGTGCAGTAAGAGTTTTCATTTACCACACATTTTGTGCAAAACTTAACTCACAGTAAGTACAAAGCCTACACAGTAAATGCAGGTGTATACACAGCATCTGCCTTGTTTTTACTGCACAGGACAGAAACTTACCACATGAGACTGCATTACCTGCCTTGTCAGGTGGTGTGCTCCCAACGCCAAAATGGTTTGAACAAATGCCATGGCTGCTGTCACTATTACCGCAAACCCCACACCTCTCCAATTGCATTCCCCCCAACAAATAACTCTTCCCAGAAATGATTCCCCCTAAACACATAATTAAGCCCCAGTTACAAACCCCCTACACACTCAAGTACTCTTCTTCAACTGCTCATAACCTCCCTTTCAACATCCTCCCGGACAGCAATAAATATATCAAGGCCAGAGACCCCCTCCACACCAGATTCCCCTTTCCTGATCAAGCTCCCCCTGAAATATCATAACCCCTGAAAAGGACCCCCCCCCCCAAAGATAAGATCTCCTACTGTCCATCCTCTACTCAACCCATCCCCAGAACTTACCTGGAAATTGGTGTCTAGTGGGTCCAGGGCAGGAGCAGTTCCCCTTTGCTCCTGCCCCAGCTGCTGTTGCCACAATTTCAAAATGCTGGCTTTAGCCTGTAGCATTAGTCTCATTGTAATACTACTAGGAGTTTTCTCTTAGCCACAGTTCCACTAGACACAAGGGATTTATATAGGATTAGACATATTCTCAATATAAAATCTACACTTCTAGTTCTGTAACACACACTCCATATCTCCTTGCTAATGATGCAAGGATATTTCACCTTGCAACTCACCATTCAAAAAAACATTCAAATTGTAGTATCACCTGAGGAACCATAACACTTTTCTTCCACTGCTTGGGAATGGAGAAATAGGGGTGGAGGAGTAGCTCAGTGGTTAGAGCAGTGATCTGCAACCAAAGAGACCAGCATTTAAATCCCACCGGCACTCCTTGTGGCCTTGGCCAAGTCACTTAACCCTCCATTACTTCAGGTACACACTTCAATTTTTAAGTCCTACAGGGGACAAGGAAATACCTATTGCAACTAACTGTAACTTGTCTTGCACTACTATTGGAAAGGCATGAGCAAAATACTAAATGAAGTTGGGGTTAAATAACTTGCACAAAGGGAGTTTGGAAGATGATCTGTATTGGATGGAGAGGGAGCTAGGAGTCCTTTTCTGCACAGCAGGGGATTGCGAGAGAAATGTATAAAGATCCCACTCTATATCTGTATCCTTATGCAAAGGATCCCCCCCCCCCCATGAGCCACAATAAGTGTAGAATTATCTCTCTGAATGTAAGGAGATTGTTTATCCAAATAAAGAGGAACAGAGTTCTGAATACCTTAAGCAACAGCGAGCATTTATTGCTTTGTTGTAGGAGACATATATCTCTGGGACAACAATTCCAGGAAAAGGAGGGAGCATTTTGTTTCATAAGTCATTGCCTCTGGAGCCAGGCTGCTCATATGTGGATCCTGAGGGCCGGTTCCTGGTGCCGGAGGGAAAACTGTATGGCAGAGAGCTTACATTAGCGAAAATCTATGAGCCAAATAAAGGCTCCATCAACTTCTTTGGGAAGCTTTTTGCTCTGTTAGCAAAATATGAACATTTTCTATAGATATTGGGTGGGGATTGTAACACTTGTTTAGATACAGCAGTGGACAAGTCTAAGTTGACAGTCGTGGATCCTCCCCCTGTAGAAGTTCAGAGGTCGGTTAAATTATTTGGTTTTAAGGATGTGTGGCGGAAACTGAGCACTGATTATACTTTCTATTCTCTTATAGTCATATCAACTATCTTTAAGCAGCACTTCCATATGCATAAGAGTGGCTGAGTATGCCATTTTCCCAGTCAGTTGCCCAATCACTGTCCTATTATTTTGGCTCTATGCGGAAGCAAGGGGGCCAGTGGGGGCACTGGCATCTTCACCTCTCTCTTTGCAAAGTTGCAGAATTCAGCAGTCTAGCGCATACTGCCCTCATTTCAATGTTCCTCATTCCTGCAATGGGAAACATGAAGACAATATTGTGGATTAAGATAATTGCTTATGCTAGCTGTAAGAAAAAGCATCAGGAGCAAGAACAGAATTACCTCAAGGCCAAGCTATGGCAACTTGAGGTGAAGCATTAACACAATTGTAGTGTGTGTGTTTATAAAGAGTTGGCTGCAGTGAGAGACCAGTTGGCTGTTCTCCAGTTTGACTGTACACAGAAGATGATTCGATTTGGGCAGCAAAAAATTTATAAGCATGGTAATAAGTCTGGAGCTCTGTGTGCTCAGCTTCTTAAGCAATGACAGACGGGTACTATAGATGGGGAGATCACAGATACTGCCAGGGTAACAAGATATGTCCCCATTGACATGGCTTCTACATTTAGAGAATTCTATAACCTTTCACACAGAGTGGAGCAGTAGCCTAGTGGTTTGAGCACTGGCTTGGTAACTAAGCGACCAGGTTTTGATTCCCACTAGCACTCCTTGTGACCTTGGGCAAGTCACTTAACACTTCATTGCCTTGGAAGAAAGGCCTAGCAATCTACTTCTAGTCACACTGCCAAGAAAACCAAGGAACTGTTGGGTTGCCAGGAATCAGCACTGACTCAAAGGCACATGTTGCATTTATACAGATACCATTGACACCATAGAGGAAGAAGTAATAGAATATTCTCAGGGCTGTCATTTGCCCCTGGTTCCAATAAACCTTAGAAGATGCTGGTGGAGATTTTAAAAGCAACATTTGCATTTTCATTGAACAAGAGTCCAGACTCTCAAGAAGGCTGTTGTGGTCCCTCTTTACAAAAGTGTTAACAGAGTAGAGGTGGGAAACTACAGGCTAGTAAGCCTTACCTTGATGCTGAGAAAAAGTAATGGAAATACTACTGAAGGAAAGGATGATAAAACCATCTACAGTTGCGGTCAGTATTATTGGCACCCTTGCAGTTCAACCCCTTAATGTCCAATATCTCCTAAAAAAAAAAGTGGCCAGTGAAATTGCTTTGGACTATGTATGCACACACATTTGACACATAAAAGAATCAAATAAAACAAGACCAACTAAAATAGGAAATAGTATTCAAAATAGAAAAAAGTCAGACCAAGCTAATCCCAAAAATCTATCAAACTTTACAAAATTTCTAATTTTTTGTTGGAGTGTTCGTCATGGAAAGAGAGAACCATTTTCTCGAGACAAACCTTCCTTTTTATTCTCTTTAAAAAGAGCTCAATGCTCTAAGAAATATGCAAAAATGCTACAACAGTGCACCACATATAAACAATTAGAAGCACATTCTATTGTGTGCATCCAGGCCCCTGTGTGCCCGATCGGAATCAGGACGCACAGAGGTAAACCTGATTTCGATCCTGTGGGGGCTAGATGTGCCATACGGGATCAGAATTGGGTCTAGGGTCTGTATGTGTAGACTGGGACTTTATTTATTTATTTATTTTATTTAAAAGTATTTCTATACTGCCTTCTCCTTCAATCAAGGCGGTCTCCACAGCAAACAATCAAAAGAGTGTTTCTAGTGTTTTCATGCAGTGATACAGATAATGTGTTTGTGGTGGTGTATATTCGATTCTTGGTGAGTTATTTACATCATGCGCTATTATACAATCTTATGTACAAGGGTCAGGGGAGGGGGGTAGGTCTTTTGTTCTTGCTTGGTGAGAGTATCAAGGGACATGTCCATAGTGTTCAATGAATAGTGTTGTCTTAAGCTGCTTCCAAAAGTCTTTGAGGTCTGTTGTTAGTCTTAATTCGTCTGGGAGGGTGTTCCAAATTGCTGGTGCAGCTAGGGAAAATGCTCGTTCCGCGGTTTCCTTGCGGACCTTGGTGAGGTCTTTTGGGGTGTTGACTCAATTGGAAGTGCCTCTCCTCCTTGGTCGTGTGCTTCTGTCGGGTTGTATGAGTGTTTGTAGGCTGAGGGCTGATGACTCTTGTTTGATCTTGAAGATGTTTACGACTGTCTTATATTTGATGCGTGAGCTGATTGGGAGCCAGTGTAGATCTTTCAGTATAGGTGTGATGTGTTCTTGTCTTGTTGAGCCAGATATTATTCGAGCCGCTGTGTTTTGTGCCAATTGCAGCGGTCTGAGTGTTTGTTTTGATAGGCCAAGGTAGATTGGGACTTGATTCCAATCAGCCTGCACGTACAGACCCATGCCCGGCTAACTCATTCAGGCTCCTGAATGGAGCCATGGTGCCATGGTGTCCCCTTGCCATGGCACAGAGGCTCCATTCAGGAGCCATGATCCCCGGCCACCAACCACAATTTCCTTTCCCTGCAGCACATCCCCTCAATCTGGCCTTCCATGGCAGCCCAACCCCTCAATCTGGCCTGCATGGAACCCCCTGCACCCCCTCACCTCACTGGCGCTGCCTGGGCCTGATGTCCAGGGGGACTTATTTCACCTCAGAGGTGGAATAAGTTCCCCGTCCAGTCTGCCGATCCCGGACGTACAGGGCCGACTTCAGAATCGGCCCTGTATGTCCGGGGGTGCGGACCGCCCACTGCCTGCCCTAACTACACCTCCTCAACGCCCCCTCCCACCCCTATCTAAGCCTCCCCATACAAACTCCTTGTTTGTATGGGGAGGCTTTGGCAGGGGAATGAAGGGGTCGAATAGCAAGGATGGACCCCTTATTGAATAGACTTATCTTAGTGATGTAAACTTCATAATCAATAAGCAATGATAGGATTCCATAATCAAATGTTGATATCCCAGTCCAGTAATGTCAAAAGACATATATATTTATCAGCCTTAAGAAGGTAATGGGATTCCCCTGTCCAAAATGCATTTTCAAGAAGCACTGCAAACAAATAATCCCCTCAGTCAAAATCGCAACATAGTTCTGTATTTCGAGCTTCAGATAACTTTCTAAGTGTTTCCTCAAGCGGTGCTTACTTCAAAAGGGTTCCTTAAACAAATGCCATTTTGTTCCTGATTTCCAAGAAGCATTGCAAACAAATAAAGAATCCCCTCGGTCAAGATCGCGACACAGTTCTGTGTTTCAGGCTTCAGACAATTTTGTAAGCTCTTCCTCAAGCGGTACTTATTTCAAAAGGGTTTCTTAAAAAAATGTCATTTTGTTCCTAATAACTTAGATCTTGATTAAGGGGATTCTTTATTTGTTTGCAATGCTTCTTGGAGATATATTTTCGACAGAGGAATCTCAATAACTTCTTGAGGTTGATCAATATGTACATCTTTTGACATTACTGGACTGGGATATCAACATTCAATTACAGAATCCTATGGTTGCTTATTGACTATGAAGTTTATGTCACTAAGATAAGTCTATACAATAATTGTTTATATGTAGTGCGCTGTTGTAGCGTTTTTGCATATTTCTCAGAATACTGAGCTCTTTTGAAAGAGAATAAAAAGGAAGGGTTGTCTTGTGAAAATGGTTACACCTTTTCATGACGAACACTCCAAGAAAAAATAGAAATTTTGTAGTTTGATAGATTTTTGGGATTAGCTTGGTCTGACTTTTTTCTATTTTGAGTATTTTTATAGTTTTGAGTAGGAGTTTTTTGTGAGAAAGACATGATTATTGGCACCCTTATAAACAATTGGATGCAGTTTGAAAAGAAGAACCACATTCCCATTGCAGTAAAATTAGACACACCTGTCATCAATTGTCAGTACTCAAATGACTTGAATCAACCAATGAATGATGGTTCTAATGTTTAAAATGGCCACATTCACTCCCTGTTCCCTTTTTACAATGGTGAAGACAAGAGAGCTGTCTGAGATCATCAGAAAAGTCATTATCGGCAAACATCAAACTTCAAAGGGGTACAAGGCCATATTCAAAGACTTTGGGATTCCTGTGTCTACAGTTTGCAATGTTATTAAGAAGTCTTCTGTTCATGGAACTGTCAAGAATCTCCCAGAACATGGTCAGAAGAGGAAAATTAATCCAAGATGTCTTTGAAGGTTAGTTGGAACTGTTGGAAAAACACTATGTACAACATCCAAAGAGCTTAAAGCTGACCTGGAGCAATCTGGAGTGATTTCAACCCGCACTGTACACCACACACTAAACAAATAAGGACTTCATGGGCGCAGGCCAAGGAAGACCACAATGCTCAAAGACAGACATAAAAAGGCAAAAAGAACCTTTGCACAAACCCACCTTGGGAAAATAAACACTTCTGGGAAAATGTCCTGTGGAGAGATGAAACCAAATTTCAGCTCTTTGGTAATGCAGATCAGCAATACATTTACAGGCAAAGAAATGAAGCTTATAGGGGAAAAATACACTTTCTACAATTAAATATGGTGAAGGTTCCATAACATTGTGGGGCAGTTTTGCAGCCTCGGAACTGTAGGCCTGGAATGCATTAAAGGAATCTTGAAGTCAGAGGACTATCAAAGTATTTTGGAGCAAAATGTGCTACCTGGTGTCAGAAAGCTGAGTCTGGGATGAAGGTCATGGGTGCTCCAGCAGCAAAATAACATCCAAAAGTACAAAATAATGGTTAAAGAAGAACAAATGGACTGTTTTAAATGGGCCAGTAATGAGTCTTGATCTCAATCCAATCAAGAACCTTTCGAAAGAGCTGAAATCTGCCATTGGTAAAAGGAATCCTGGAAACATTCATGAGCTGGAACAAATTGCAGTTGAAGAGTGAGAGAAACTACTAGCAGACAGATGTATGAAATGTATAGATGGCTCTAAGAAATGTTTGGAGGCTGTCATCACTGCCAAGGGTTGTGCAACCAAATATTAGTGAGGGGTGCCATTAATCCTGTCCAGCATGTAACAAATCCCCAACGGTAATCAATGAAATACAATCCACAAGGAAGATACCGCAAACACCCCTCGTCACCCTTGAGTCTTTTTGTCGGACATAAACCGCAGGAGGAAGTATAATTTTGTATGGAAGCTTTGGATACGCTTATTTTATGGAGGGCACATAGACTCATGTGTTGCATTTATAAAAGAAGTATAAACTATATACTAGGCAGCCTCTTATAAAATTGCCCTCCCTATGGTTCATTTGGAGCAAGCCACTTTTGATAAGGAAGTGACAGCATATCACTGCTTCAACAGAAAAAGTTCAGTGCCGAAGTTCAAAACCAGACTTTCCTCAGTCAAAGCTGAGATTTTAATTTATACTTCAAAGCACTTCATTTGCAGTTGATATGATGCCAAGAAGTATCCGCCTCAGTGCGTTCCAAGTCACAGCCGTGCAGCAGACTAAGAAATTAATACGTCAAGGAAAAGCAAACGGTCACTTCATTGAACAGTGCATTAATGATGAACAGGAAGCTCTGCTGTGTTAACAAAGAAAAATGAGCTCAGACTCAGAACACTTTGTACTGCAAAATAATGCACCTTGATAGAAATGTGGAGTCTTCCTGCTTTTATATTATTCCAATTTTCTGGGGCTAAAATCAGCACAAAATGTGGGACCTGATTATCTCTATTGTTCTGCTGTGGGTGGTCTGAGCAGTCACTTGTCTGCTGGTGTTGCGATAAGAGAGGCCTCATTCCTATTTGCTATGAGTGACTAACAAACTGAGGAAAGCAATGATCTCATTCAAGGGCACCTCAACCTACTGCCAAAACTGGAGGATATCTAAAGCCTACACCATTTATTTTATTTTATTTATTTATTTATTTATTTAACTGTATTTATATCCCGCTTTTCACCGGGTCAAAGCGGTGTTACATATAAGGGGGGGATAATTAAGTATAAGGGTGGGGCCATCACCAGGTAGGCAACATTGATGATTCTGACATAAGACAGACTTTAGACATGGACAGTATAGTGCAGTTTTCGATCAGAGGTTCATGATGGGTGGGTTCGGGGGTTGGTGCATTTTCTGGTGGGAGTTGTTTCAAAATATTCTTGGAATAGGATGGTTTTTAGCTGTTTTCTGAATGTCAGGAGATCGCCATTGTTTCTGAGGTGGCTCGGTAGAGAATTCCATAGTGACGGAGCGTAAAGTTCAAAGGCTCGATTACATGTCCTTTGAGAGCATTTGGTTCTTTTATGAGGGACGGTGAGGGAGTTGTTGGAGGCCTGTCTGGTTGTTTTGCCGTGGGCTGGACGAGTCAGCAGGGTGCGGAGCTGGGTGTTCTGTGTTTGGTTGATGGCTTTGTGGGTGAGTAGGGTGGATTTGTATTTAGTTCTTGCTTCGAAGGGAAGTATGTGTAGGTCTCTTAAGATTGGGGTGATGTGGTCGCTTTTCTTGGCTCTCTGAATGATTCTTGCTGTGGTGTGTAAGGCAGTTCGGAAGGGGTTGGTCTGTGTGGCTGGTAGTCCATGGTAGATTATGTTGCAGTAATCCAGTTGTGGGAGTGTCATAGCTTGCATTACCGTCCTGAAGTCTTGGGGTTCGAGGAGGGGTCTGAGACGTTGCACTGTTTTCGCTTTGTGGAATATATTTCTGGTGGTTTTGGTAATTTGTTGCTTGAGGGTTAGGGCTTGGTCAATGATAATGCCTAGATATCTTATTTGAGGCTGAATTTGTATGCATGTAGTTCCTATGTTGAGGTGTGTAGGTGGTGTGAAGTCTGGATCTCTTGTCACTATGAGGGCTTCAGTTTTCTTTATGTTTATGGATAGGTTGTTTTCTTGTAACCAGTTGGACACTTCGGAGAAGCATGCTGATAGATGTATATTTGTTGGGCTTGCGGTTGTAATTGGGGCATAGAGCATGATATCATCAGCATATATATGGAAGTTGATGTTGTGGTTACATATGACTGAACAGAGTGGTTGTAGGTAGATGTACACCATCTATTTACCAACCTGCTCATTCAGCTCTAATACAAGCGAGGGGCTTTCTGTCTCCTCCAACCAACATCTCAAGAAATCCTTCAAAGGATCAAATGAGGTAATAAGACAAGAGTGCCAACCAATACAAGCGCTATGAACCTTATCATTAAAATTGCACTCCAGGCTTTCAAAAACTAGAGTGACTTGGCCTGGAAAGCCTGAAAGTTGTACAGTGATTAATAATTTGCGGTTAGCAAGTGTGTAGGCGCCTGCATGATATTCAAGATCCAGCCTTGGGATGATGATGTTAGGCAAAAAATACTAAATTCTTCAGAAATGCGACACAGCGAGGAGGTACTGTTTAAAATGATTCACAACTGCAGAATAGACTCTCTCTCTTCACTGCGCTGAAGAAGCCAGAAAATCCTGATGTCAAAAGTGCTTCACTGTTTTAGAGAAGGAGGTGGTCATAATTAACTGACGGCCATATTTTCTTCATGTCAGAGGCACAAGACAGTGTGCTCTCACAAAATCTGGCCCTGAAACAATGTAGTCATTTCCTCTCTAAGGATTTGTAACTGACAGCAGACTCTGGCCCACAGCCCTTGTGAGCTCACAGAACCTGATTATTTCTTCACTACCTTCTAGACCTCATAAAATGTTGGAGTCGTCTTCCAGCAGAGTTGTTAAAAGTTAAAATATACTAACGCCATCGTTAACATGACAGTCTTTCAGGTTTTGGTTGCTAGCAAATCCCAATTCCTGAGCAGCAGTATGTCTACTTATTAATCTTTTAAAAGGCATTTACCAAAGCACTGTGCAAAGTCAGTTTCCAGAGCACTGAAGAAGGCAGTGAGTAGTGAGACTTTTATAAACCAGCATTTCAAATATAAAAGACAGGACTGGAGACATTAAAATCAGAAATCATTTAAAAAGCGCCGTGTATGTGCTGTATAACCAACAAAACGTGCAAAAGATTTAGTCTACAGTTGTGGTCAATATTTTTGGCACCCTTGCATTTTAGGTATGTTTTGTACAATATCTTGAGAAATAATTGGAATTATTCCAACTGTATGTCATCACAATATTTTAATAGTATGATCAAAGGTATACAATAAAAAAAAGATGTCTGTGCAACTTAGACATAGCAATTTCTGTGAAAAAACAAAACAAAATATGACCTAGAGAGGATTAATGACACCCTTCACTAATTTTTGGTTGCAGAACCCTTGGCGGTGATGACAGCTTCCAAACATTTCTTGTAACCATCTATACATTTCATACATCTGTCTGCTGGTAGTTTCTCCCACTCTTCAACTGCAATTTGTTCCGACTCATGAATGTTTCCAGGATTCCTTTTACCAATAGCAGATTTCAGCTCTTTCTAAAGGTTCTTGATTTGATCAAGAGCAGGACTTAATGCTGGCCCATTTAAAACACTCCATTTAACCATTACTTTGTACATTTAGATGTATACTTTGGGTTATTCTCCTGCTGGAGGACCCCGACCTAGCTTTCTGACGCCAGGTAGCACATTTTGCTCCAAAATACCTTGATAGTGCTCTGACTCCCTGATTCCTATAATACATTTCAGGCCTCGAGTTCCTGAGGCAGCAAAACTGCCCCACAACATTATGGAACCTCCACCATATTTAACTGTAGGAAGGGTGGTTTTTTTCCCTATAAGCGTCATTTCTTCGCCTGTAAATGTATTACTGATCTGCATTGCCAAAGAGCTCAAGTTTGGTTTCATCTTTTTCCCTGAAGGATTGTGGTTTCTCAAGGTGGGTTTGGGCAAAGGTCCTAAGTGCCTTTTTATGTCTGTCTGAGCAATGGGGTCCACCTTGGGCTTCGCCTATGAAGCCCTTATTTGTTTAAAATGCGGTGTAAGGTGCAGATTGAAACCACCACTCCAGATTGCTGCAGGTCAGCTTTAAGCTCTTTAGATGTTATACATGATGTTTTTCCAACAATTCCGAGTAGCCTTTAAAGACTTCCTGGATTAATTTTCCTCTTCCCACCACATCCTGGGAGGTTCTTGACAGTTCCTTGAACAGAAAACTTCTTAATAACATTGCAAACTGTAGACACAAGGATCCAAAGATCTTTGGATATGGCCTTGTACCCCTCTGACATTTAATGTTTGGTGATAATAGCTTTTCTGATGGTCTCAGGCAGCTCTTTTGACTTCACTATTGTAAAAATGGAATAGGGAGTGAATTTGGCCATTTTAAACATTAGAACCATTATTCATTGGTTGATTCAAGACATGTGAGTACTGGCAATTAATCACAGGTGCATCTAATTTTACTGCAATAGGAATGTGGTTCTTCTGTTAAAACTGCTTTGAATTGTTTATAAGGGTGCCAATAACGTCATGGCAATGTCCCAGTTTTTATACTATTTGTTACTATTTCCTTTTTTAGTTGATCTTTTTTTTATTTGATTATTTTATGTCTCAAATATATGTGCATATATTCTCCAAAGCCATTTCACTGGCTACTTTTTTTAGGAGATATTTGACATTAAGGGGTTGAACTGCAAGAGTGCCAATAATGATGACCACAACTGTATATCAACTGAGTATGCTCCTTTCAAGTCAACGCCATTGCCAATAAGCAGCTCCTGCACAATTCTTCAGAATTTCCAAAAACAATCACGTTAGCAAGCATCACAAACTCTCTCACACTGACTGGATAAAGCTGTTCCATAACCAATCATGCCATGTTTTATTTCAGGCCATTTGTGGCATTGTGTCAAATATGATGGCTCCCAGGGTTTCTGGAGAAATGTGAGTGGTGTAGCCTAAAGAATTTTAAAAATAATGGCTGAACAGAAAAGAATTTCATTGAATCAGGTTGAGTACTGCTTGCACCAGCGATGTGCAGTTTAGAAATTTTGCACAGTAAATCAAGAATACAGATTTATTTTAATACATACTGCAGGAATGTTTTTTCAACTTTCACCTCAAGCAAGGACCAAATGAATGGTACATGATATTTATATGGGTGTGTGTATAGATTGCAATGCAATGTGTCCCTCTGAGTCAATGCTAACTCCTAGTGACCCAGCAGCTCCTGGGTTTTCTTGGCAATGTGACTAAAAGTAGATTGCCAGCCCTTCCTTTTAAGGCAATGGAGGGTTAAGTGACTTGCTCAAGGCATGCTAGTGGGACTTGGACCCTGGTCTCTTGGTTACCAAGGTAGTGCTCTAACCACTAGGCTACTCTTCCATGCTGTGTTTATGATATAGCTATAGATACACACACCTCACATATGGTCAGATATGACAGAAATATATTTACACCAAAAAGAACACAGAAATTAGAAAAAATCACTCATTGCTATGAATATATCGCATACAAGAATGAAGAGCAAGATATGATGGTGTCTTGTAGGGCGTGGGCAATGTTAAACTGCAGTGTGATGGTTTGTAAGATATGTTTTCTATAAATGTAATGATACTTTAGTTATGATTTTAAACCCTTTTGCAGAATGCATCAGGTCACTGAATGTATGAAAGTCACACACAAAAATAAATAAATAATGGTTAGTGACAAAGAACTTATCAACCACTCAAAAAACTGATAGATATTGGTGACACCACAACTAATATTAGAAAAATCCAAAATCACCATTAAATTAATAACTGAAGCAATTACTATAATGTCTTCTCACATGCCATTCCAATTTTAAAGGAAGCTAAAACGACCATAGTGTTTGTCCTTTATTGTCATTTATAAGACATTTATCACCCAACAGGATTTCAACCAGGCTATAAGGACATAGGAGTGGAGGAGTAGCCTAGTGGTTAGAGCAACTGCCTACTACCCAAAAGTTCAAGGGGTCAATTCCCACTGGCACTCCTTGTGACTTTGGGCAAGTCACTTTACCCTCCATTGCCTCAGAAGAAAAGGCTGGCAATCTACTTCCAATAATAGATTGTCAAGAAAATCCAGAGGTAGCTGGTTCACTACAAGTCAACACTGACTTGATGGCACAAAAACAAAAAATAAGGACATATCATCAGCTGGTCATAAAAAACCCTCAATTTACAAATTTTCTATTTTCTTTTGATAATTTCTTTCAATAATTTTTTGTGACTTTTCAATTTAATTGACAATACAAAAATTTAACTTATCTTGATTTTCAGCTCCACCCGACGAGGCCGCATTTCACTGATTAGCTCCATCAAGAGTGTTTTTTCAAGATCCAATGGCTGAATTAAAATTTAAAATATAAAAAGACTATAGTGACAAAGGACTCCATTAAAATGGGCAATATCATTATGACTCATGAAAATGAAGTTTGATGAAACAATCAAGACACCGCATATCTCTTGCCTGAATCAGTCCCTTCTTATAGATTATTTCCAGCAACAGCATAAACTCTGCACCAAACAAAATTTGAGTTAGAAAGTACATATTTTCAATGGAGGCTGAAAATATGGGGTATTTTTACTAAAACGTGCTAATGGTTAACATGCACTAGGCAGGTAGTGCGGGGACGCAATAATTGCTACTCTGCACTAAAACAGCCAGCATGATCGAAATCCTATACTAACTGCTTCACGTCTGCTGGGGCAGGAAATGGGTGGGTTAGAGAAGGAGAAAGGGCATTGATAGCACATTGCGATTAGTGTAGGGCTGATTAACACATGCTAATTGTCAATGTTGCAGTGAGCAAGGGTGCACTTAACACCACCTCAATGAGTGGAAATAAGCGCACCTACATTGATTGGAAATGCTGTTGCCGTGTGTTAGAGAACTATTCAGTGCAATACCTGCTGGGAACATGTTGGACATGACCTTAGCAGCATGGGACGTCTCATTCACCACTTGTTAGTTTTTGCTCCAAACTCATGCTAAGTGCAAACCCTTAGCAGACTTTAGTGAACATACTCCTATACATAGATACCCATAATCCAATCTTTATTTGAGCATCCATTTTCAGGAAACATTGTATATGAATGTCCTGCTCAGAATGCAAAAATATATTATATATATTCGGGGCCGGTGCCACCTCCCCCCCCCCTCTGCTGCACCCCCGCCCCCTCTGTTGCCACCCCTCTCTGAAAACGCAACACAGTGCTGCCCTGCAGTCTCCAGTGCTGCATCGCAGTGTCTCCCTTCCACTATCTGCTGCTTCCCCCCACCCCCCCAACACAGGCTTCTGCTTTATAGAAAACTGCAAATCTATGTTACAGGGGGCTTGAAGCGGCAGATAGTGGAAGAGAGAAACCGCGATGCAGAGCCAGAGAAGGTAGGTGAGTGCTAGGTCACGGTTTGTGAGCCAATGCCACTGCTGCCGGCCACGGAGAGTGGGCGCTCCTGCAGGGACAGCGCTCTAAGCAGCCGCATAGACCGTTCTTATGTGGGTAGAGCTTGAAAACACTGCTCTGGGGCTGCAATTCAGTAGTGCAGCAACCCAGCTCCTCTTGACTGATGTTCCAGTCAACTGCTTTCAGAGCCATGGATAACATCACAACTGCAGAGGCATTCACTGTCAAGCAAAATAACCAGAAACATCTGCGTTGTGATTTTATTTAATGTCCTTAAAAATACTATCTCATTTGATTGTTTCACAGTAACTTTCTGTCAAAGAAGACCATAGATCCATCATGCCCAGCCTTCTGATTGCCTAACAGCTCTCAAATGTCTGGTAATTCAAGGAGATCTGGTCTAGAGAAATCAAAATATCTAGTACAGTACTTATTCATGAGTGAAAGGGTTTATTCCTGTTGATCAGTGATGAAAATAGGGGTTTCTGTAATTAACCTATGACTCTGGGCTAGATTTACTAAAGTGAGTCATCGTGTTAGTGTGTGCTAATGTAGTTAACACATATTAGTACATGGGTCCAACAGCATAAGATGAGGCTTGCAAAAAATAGTGTACGTTAATGTGTGTCAGCATGTGGTAACCCACATTAAGGCACACTTATTACAGGAGCACACACAGTTTAGCAAGCCTCCCTTGAATAAATTTTACCACCATGCCAATAAGCCAAGGCAGTAAGCTTTCACAAGAAATTTTACTTCCGAGACAGACAAAATAAGATAACTACATACATACATACATACATATGAACTGTTTCTATGATATTTTTTTGTGTGAATTTAATTTAATATAATTTAATTCCATTGCTTATATTCTGCTTTTACAATCAAAAGACGTACAAAGTGGAGTACAAACAAAATAACAATACAAAAACAGGTCAAATCAATTACACTTAAAAAATTTCCTCCGTAAACATGGGCGGCATTTTCAAAGGCATTTACACATTTTTTTTCCCGCCTATCTATCAGGCACAGGGGCTAAGCGGGTAGCATTGAAAATCGGTGCTACCCTGCTAGCGCCTGTGGCTTCTGGGTTGTGCAGCAAGAACCGGATTTTCAATGCCAGGGCCACATATGACCGCGGCATTGAAAATCCAGGTTAGACGGACAGCGGACTGGCTAAGTGCTGACGTGGCATATAGCACCGCCCAAATGAAAATCGGGCCCCATGTCTTTAAAGCAGCTGGTGAATATCATTGAAATCTTGTACACACATTTTTGGTCAGAACTTGTGTACATGATTCAAATGATATGCACTCAGTCCAGGAAGTAGAAAGAATCACATACAGAAACGTTTCTCTCCAGATGCACACAGGCCAGGATTTCATAGAAACATAGAAACATGATGACAGAAAAAGACCACATGGCCTATCTAGTCTGTCCTTCCATAACAACAACTACAACAGTCCACTTTTTACCTTTAAAGATCCTCTGTGTTGGTCCCATGCTTTTTTGAATTCAGTTACTGTCCTCATTTCGACAGGTACTAGAACGCTACTACTTTTGCCCTGCCTTGATCCGGACCCTCTTACCTGCACTGCTCTAAGGTAAATCCTCCATAGCAATCACCACTACTTTTCTCTCAAGCAATTCTCCAGTGTTGGGCCTGCTGGCACTCCCAGACTGACAGGTCCTTGTGATGTCCTGCCCCTGGCACAGGTTGCTATCATGATACCTCTCTGATAATATATGGAATACCTTCTTGACGAAATTATAAATCATTCTGCTACACAAGCGGCACCGCATTTATGTTCCTTGTGTCCTGGGTGATCTTTTACTTCTATTTTACGCCTTTTACACATACTTTTTACATATTTTTTTATTTTACCATTTTATTTATCTTATTAAGTTTCTAACTTCATTTTTAATCATTTTTATTATTCCTCATTTACCATTTTTCAAGACTGCCAATATGATGGCATTCAGGATGTTTACCTGAACACCATGGTAACTTACTCTTCATGCCAAAAATTGCTTTTAAACACCAGTCTGGCACATTGGTCTTTCTGATTCTCTAAAAACGCTCGGTTCCCCACACCGACTTAGGTGCAACCTTGACAGAGTCTCTATAGTGGGAATTACTCCAGGTATCTTTCTTATACACACTCTTATTTTTGCATTCTGAGCAAGACATTCATAGATTTAAATATTGTCTGTACATTTTATTGTCCTTAATTAAGCTTCGATTGATGGTTTGCCTCCAAATTATATTGTTTTTGGGTTGTTCACTTGGCATCATTTTTGACACTCACGATGCTTCTTCTTACATGACAGAAGTCTATTAGCTTGCTGTCCCATTTTGATTTACTACTACTACTACTACTGAGCATTCATATAACGCTACAAGAAGTACGCAGCGCTGCACAGACGTTCCCTGTTCATCAGAGCTTACAATCTTGTCAAGACAGACAACACAGTAGCTGTAGACATGGGATACATATAGGGGAAATGGTAAGGGAACACAAAGAAGACAAGGTGAGTCAAGATCCAAAAGCAGCAGCGAAAAAGTGAGTTTTCAGCCTGGATTTGAAGAGGGCCAGAGAAGGCACCTGATGTACAGATAGTTGGTTCCAGGCATAAGAAGCAGCAAGGTGAAAGGAGCGAAGTTTGGAGTTAGCAATAGAAGAGATGGGCACAGATAGAAGTGATTTGCCAGAAGAGTGGCGTTTACATCTTTGGGAACACATTTAATATAAATATTTACAAAGTTCATACCAGGTTGTTACAGTATTGTATGACCACTTCTCAACAAAGATTTTTAGATTGTTTTAGTGTATTTTATAGCTATAGATGTTTATAACATATAAATGCTTTGAAATCTTTCATCTTTCAGTTGGAAGAAGATTGCTATGGGTACTTTAGCATTCATGGAGCTCTCGGCATCATAAGCACATTATTTGGTAGTCATACCTACACTCTACAGTTTCTGAGCACTGTTGACATGTAAGTCAGGACATTTACCTCCCTTCTTATCTCTTGGAAATTACAATGCCGCTGAGATACATCAATCAACCCTGTGCACTAATATAAGGTTTAAAGATTTGTTTGATTTCAGATAAATGTTTTTATATGTCTCTCATCTTATATATTATGCTTTTAATTTGTTTTTGTTTTGGATATATATCCTTCTAACAATCTTAAGGTTTATTTATTTATGTATCTGTTCTTTTAACTTTTTTAGCTCTCCTTGTCCTCTCCACACAGAATATCTCATTAGTTTCCCTATGGATTTAAATTAACTTTATTGATTTTATTTAGATATGCTCTCCGACATCTTATTTTACTTTAATGATTTTTAATGTGCTATTCATGTATGACATATTTATTGACAATATAATTTCATAATGGTATGATTTTTCATTTTGTATATGTTTTACTTTTAGCTTTAACCCCTGGCGAAGGTTCTGCTGAAACACGGCTGTGTCAGGTTAAGTATTTTTGTGCGCTTCTAATAAAACTTGGTTTGACACTTTGCTCTGGACTTGTTTGCTTGTCATCTGTGAGTGTGAGTGCTTTTTTGGTTGGACAGGTTGCTATGGTGACAGAAACAGCGGAGAGAAGGGAAACACCCCCACCACCACCTTTGCCTACAGGCACCAGCAAACTAAATCCCACTCTGGATGCACAAAGAGAGAGAGGTTCTGAATAATCAGATAAACGTCAAACTTCTCTTAAATCATAACCTCTGTCCAAGTACTTTAGAGCTGCAGGACCAGACAGTCCAAGACACCATCTTGTATAAACCAGGTGGAATTCAGAAGATTCAAGATAAGCGAGGCATTAATCTAAGTCTCTATCGGTTGATGGGACATAACCAGTTAAAGGCAATATGCTGGATTAAAGCCAGAACAATTTAGAATTTAAAACTTCTACCTGTCTATTTATTGGATCTAATGCCTCCTTTATATACCCCTATTCCTAGGTCTCTTCTTTGTCCTATTACTTGTTCTCAATTATAATTTACACATTTTGCAATCAGAAGTATGTGCACTGTTCTGAGTTCTCGCCCTCAGCTCTACAAGATCTATTCAAGATGTTTCATGTAAGACTGTGCATCCTTCCTGTTGTTCTAATTATTTCCAACACAACCACACCCTAGTTTACTCTGATTTTTTTTCCTTTCCATTTATAAACCAGCTGCCAAACCCTGAAAGTGCTGCAATGAAAATCATCTGATATGAGAAAGCGACTGGGAAAAGATATCATCAATGCATATTAATCATTTCCACTTTGGGCATTGCAAAACTTGCTCAGAATCTATCTTTATTTATTTTATTTATTTAGACAGTTTTGTATACCGCCTTATCCTTCAATCAAAGCGGTCACAACACAATTGGGGGATACATTTAACACGCGGGGACATGAGACACATACACTAATACTTACAGGGAACATGGGCAATGGAGAGTTAAGTGGCTTGCCCAAGACCACAAGGAGCATCCGTGGGACTAGAAACCCCAGTCCTTCCGGCCCAAGGTTGCTGTCCTCTAGTCTAGTGGGATTTGAACCCCCGACCTTCCGGCCTGAAGTACCTTGCCCCAACCACTAGGCTACTCCTCCCTCTTATTTCTGAGGCTCCAACAGAGTGACTTCTTCTTTAGTCAGTGAGGCTCATTCGTAGTCACTGTTTATAACTAGTGTCTCCATGCTCATTCCTCCCTATTTGGGGCAGGAGGAAGGTATAAGTAAACTAGGCATGTGCCTTTCCTTTCTTCCTGAATACAATAAAGAACCAGTGGAGTCCTCCCTGGGGGCAGCAGCTCCAACTCTTGCTTGTCTAGTCAAAAACTAAAATTTAAAAAAGCACATGGGAATGCTCTGAGATCTCATGGCATCCCCATTGTCTTTTTTTCTATTTATTATTTTAACAGGAGGTTGGAGCTCCTGGCCCCAGGCAGGACTCCACTGGTTCTCTGTTGTATACAGGGAGAGAGGAAAGGAAAGAGGATGGGGCCATGGGGACTCCTTTCCAAATTAATTTTCACAGTGAGAAAAAGAAGGGGGTAGGAGCAGCAGGTCAATTTTTAAAATTTGTTTCATGACCTTTTAAAATGTTTCTGAGAGCACTTAGCTGGTTAGAATCTTATTTTCAGCAGTGAGAGGGTAATTCTATAATCTATTGCACAGGTAAAGTGCACTGTCGCAAACATTTCTTGGGCCTAGTCTATAAAATAAAGCATGCACGGGACTTACTTTATAAAATAGGAGTATATAGATGTCCCTGAGTTTAATCCCAGCAGTTACACCTGATCTAGAGCAGGCCTAACTGACCGCACTCAGATCGGCGATGGTACATATGTAAATCTTTGCCCAGCCTATGCCCTGTGCACACCCCAACTGAAAGCACACATGCTGGGACTTAAGCATGCACTTACAGAATAGTAGCCACCTAAAGCATGTGCGGAAGTGTCCATTCGCATGAGTACCATCTTGCACACACTATATAGAATCAGTTCCTAAATGGCTATGTTCAGTCAGCGGAAACCTACCCATAACTAAATCTAGTCAGTCAAATTCTTACCAGCTATGATTCCCTGAATGGTCAGCAGAAAAACTAACTGACAAGAATAAGCTAAATACTTGCATATAAATAAATGGCTAAAATTAGCCAGTTATCTTACCCATTCAAGGAGTTGGTGAATATTGGTCCCTTTCATTTTCTCCCCACTCCCTGCATGTTGTCCTCCAGCCAGTAAGAGGTGTCAATGAGCAATGTTTCTTTCCTGCTTCTAAATCCTTCTCTGTTAGCTTTTCTCTGCTGTCAGAATCATATGGGGCCCTGTAGTCTCAAACACTTTCCCTTTGAAAAATGCCCCGAATGTCCCCATAATGTGTTCTTTCCGTTTCACATATGGCAAAAAAGTACTTTTTTACCAATTTTCTGTGCAAAAACAGAGTCTAAGGCTCATCATTTTTTTTATTTCACTGTTAATAATCAACCCTCTCCCCCCCCCCAACTCATTCTACATCACAACATCACAAATAACTGAAACCTTTTTGTTCTTACTCATTCTCACTGGTCACATGAAGGATTTAAAATGTCAACAAAACTTGGGTTCTCACAAAGCCTGCCAATTTGAGAGACTGAGATCACGCTCCACATACCCTGGCTTAGGAGTGAGGTTTATGACTTGCACAAAACTAACTCAACTGGAGAAATCGCCCTGATGCTCCTAGTTACATAGAAACATAGAAACATGATGACAGAAAAAGACCACATGGCCTATCTAGTCTGTCCTTCCATAACAACAACTGCAACAGTCCACTTTCTACCTTTAGAGATCCTCTGAGTTTGTCCTATGCTTTTTTGAATTCAGTTACTGTCCTCATCTCTACCACCTCCACTGGGAGACTATTCCATGGATCCACTACTCTTTCCGTAAAGAAATATTTCCGCATATCACTCCTGAATCTATCTCCCATCACCCTCATCCCATGTCCCCTCGTAGCAGAACTTGCTTTCAATTGAAAGAGGCTCTCCCCCTGAACATTTATGCCACGGAGGTATTTAAACATCTCAATCATATCACCTCTATCCCGCCTTTCCTCTAAGGTGTACATATTAAGATCCTTAAGTCTGTCCTCATATGCTTTATAATGAAGACCACTAATCATTTTAGTAGCCACCCTCTGCATCGACTCCATCCTGTTCACATCCTTTTGAAGGTGCGGTCTCCAGAATTGCACACCATACTCCAAATGAGGTCGCACCAAAGACTTATACAGAGGTATTATCACCTCCTTTTTTCTGCTAGCCATTCCTCTCCGTATGCACCCAAGCATCCTTCTAGCTTTTACCGTCGCCTTTTCTACATGTTTAGCTACTTTAAGATCATCAGACACAACCACGCCTAGGTCCCGCTCTTCTTTAGTGGACAAAAGTACTTCACCTCCTATACTGTATTGCTCCCTTGGATTGCTGCAGCCCAAATGCATGACCTTACATTTTTTAACATTAAATCCCAGCTGCCAAATTCTAGACCATTCTTCAAGCTTAGCTAGATCCCTCCTCATGTTATCTACACCTTCCTGGGTGTCTACTCTATTACAGATTTTGGTATCATCCGCAAAGAGGCAAACCTTACCCGACAGCCCTTCTGCTATATCACTAACAAAGATGTTAAAAAGAATCGGACCAAGGACAGATCCCTGGGGCACACCACTGGTAACATCCTTCTCCTCAGAGTGAGCTCCATTTACTGAAATCTAAATACACCACATCTAGAGCTCTCCCTCGGTCCAACTCCCTGGTCACCCAGTCAAAGAAATCGATCAGATTTGTCTGACAAGACCTGCCTCTGGTGAATCCATGCTGCCTCGGATCCTGTAATCCGCCGGACTCCAGAAACCTCACTATTTTCTCTTTCAGCAGCGTTTCCAATAATTTACTCACCACTGAAGTTAAACTAACCGGCCTGTAGTTTTCAACCACATCCTTACTTCCGCTTTTGTGTAAAGGCACCACATGAGCCTCTCTCCAGTCCTTTGGCACCACTCCCGACTCCAACGAGGCATTGAAAAGGTCAGTCAGTGGAGTTACTAGAACGTCCCCAAGTTCCCTCAGTATTCTAGGGTGTATCCCATCCGGTCCCATCGCTTTGTCTACTTTAAGTTGAGTTAGTTTCTCACGAACACAGTCTTCTGAAAATTGTTCAAGATGTCCCTCGCTTCTGTTCTTATTTGTGGGTGTTTTCTGAGGTCCTGCTCCTGGTTCTTCATCTGTGAACACAGAACAAAAATATTTGTTAAGCAATTCCGCTTTATCCTTATCAGCTTCTACATATTCCCCCCCTGCACCCTTGAGTCTGACAATACCACTTTTGCCCTTCCTCTTCTCACTAATATATCTGAAAAATGTATTATCCACCCATTTTATTGCATTGGCTATTTCCTCCTCCTTTTGAATCTTTGCCTTCTTGACTACTTTGCTAGCTTCTCTAAGTTTTTCCAAATACAGATGCCTGTCTTCCTCTCTCTGTGATCTCTTGTATTTCATGAAGGCCTCCCTCTTTTTCTTCACTTTTTCAGCTACTTCCTTCGAAAACCATAGTGGTCTCCTGTTCCTTTTGCCTTTATTTACCATTTTAACAAAAAGGTTGGTTGCCTTTAAAATACCCCCTTTCAGTTTTGCCCACTGTTTTTCTACATCCCCCAGCTGTTCCCATCCCACTAACGACTCCCTGAGGTATTGGCCCATCTTCGCAAAGTTAGTCTTCCTAAAGTCTAAGATCTTCACCTTGGAATGGATTCTAACAGCCCTAGTCCTAATACTGAACCACACCATCTGGTGGTCACTGGATGCAAAATGATCTCCCACTACAACATCAGAAACACTCTCACCATTGGTAAGCACCAAGTCCAGTATGGCCCCTTCACGTGTGGGGTCTGTTACCAATTGCCTGAATAGTTCTCCCTGTAGAGAATCCAGGATCTCCTTACTTCTAGATGATACTGCAGCAGGAATGTGCCAATCAACATCTGGCATATTGAAATCTCCTAGCAGTAGCACTTCCCCTTTCCTAGCAATGCTGCGTATGTCTTCAATTAACTCTCTGTCCACCTCTTCCTCTTGTGAGGGAGGTCTGTATATCACACCAATGCAAATAGATTTCTCTTTCCCTCTTTCTAGTTTAACCCACAATGCCTCCTCTCTCCCTTTTAAGCTCTGTTATTCCAAAGCTTTAATAGTAGTTTTTACATATAGTGCCACTCCTCCTCCCCTTCTTCCTACCCTGTCCTTTCTGAATAAAGTATAGCCAGGTATAGTTACATCCCAGTCATGGTTTTCTGTGAACCATGTTTCTGTAACTGCCACTAAATCCAAGTCAGCCACTCCCACCAAAGCTTCAACTTCAGGGATCTTATTTCCCATGCTACGGGCATTAATACACACTGCTTTCCATGTGTTACCCCTTTTATCCATTTCCATAAAGGTATTTAATGTATCACCTACCTGGGGGCTTTCACTTACCTGGGGGCTTTCTTCACCCATCCCCAACGAATCTAGTTTAAAGCCCTCTTCAGTAGATTAGCCAGTCTACTACCAAAGATGTGTTGACCTTTCTTGGACAGATGGATGCCATCTCTGCTCTGCAACCCTTGGAACAGCATCCCATGGTCTAGGAAACCAAAACGCTCTCGAAGACACCATCCACGCAGCCATGCATTCATCTCCAGGATGCGAGCCTCTCTGCCTTGGCCTTTACCCTCAACAGGGAGGATTGAAGAGAACACCACCTGTTCCATTTCTAATTGGCATAAAAATTCATCTTCAGCGATTCCACCGTCTGCCTTTCTGAGATGTGTCCTGTCCTCAGACTCATGACTCTTTATGATTCTGGTTGAGTCCTAAACTAGTTCCAGACATAATCAAAGTGAATCTTCTCTGATAATTTCCTCTTGAGTTGATTAAAAAAGAAATCTAGGGTTGTAGCCATTATTTCTAAGTGTGACAATGCAAGAAATGAAATTTATTAGAATATTAGGAGAAAAGAAAATGTAAGAATTAGACCAAGAAGAAAATGGATGGATGGAGCTCAGAAATTAGCAAAATTGATATTGTGAGGAATTTAGCTAGCAAAGTAGCTTTAAGGATGCCTACCCATTTCAGGAGCCCTCACCACTAGGCACGACCTTGGCTGTATTAAAGCAGGTGTGTCTGGGGTGGCAAGAGGTATGGTAAGGGAACAGTAAGGAAAACAGCTACTTCATCTCCAAGACCCAAACTTTATGCCAGGTTATCACAAGGTGAGAGGCAAAGCCCTCCAGGACACTGCGGAATCATGGGATGACAGAAAGTTTCTCTGCATAGGGGCTAGAACCGATTTTAGTTTCCATGAAGACAGCTGACCAACAGCCTGATCAAATGTATGCATTTGTAAATTAACCCAGAAAGCAAATTGCAGAAAGGAAGCCAATTATCAAATTCTAAGAAACATGGATATACAAGAAAATACATATTCAGAAGTCACAAAATGCTTGTACATACCTGAAGGTTACGTCATTCATAATAATATTCCACCAGACGTTTTCAAGTGGTTGAGGTGTGCAGGGGCATGGTGTTTTATTTTTTTAATGTTCCTAGGTATTTACCTTAAAACTTATGTTTATGGATTGACATTTTAAGTTTCCATGTAGTATGTTATGTTACGTTTCTGATGTATTCATTGTATGTTATTATATTATTGTTGTGCAGTGCTTCGGGCTTATATGGAAATGTGGGGCCTGATATTCATAAATAGCTGAGCTCCTTTTCTCAGTCAAATATAGGAGCCTAAGGGTCCCTTTTACTAAAGGGTGCTATGGTGTTGCACCTAACACACCCATAGCCTTCAAAACCATAGCACGTTAAGTGCAACATCACCACATTAACTGTTAAGGGCTCAGAAAGCATATTTCCGGCAGTTAATATGATTCATACATCCTAAAGTGTGCTAAAATTATCACACGTGCACTTACCGCCACCTATGGAGGTGGCAGTAAGTACATTCACATAAGTGCTCACCTTACAGTTTGTGCGGGGCACACTGCCTTCAAGGCATTCACCCCGTCCAATCTGCACCCCTAATCAACCCACTTGCAATCAAGCCATGCTAACTATAAGAACATAAGAAATTCCATACTGGGTCAGACCAAGGTCCATCAAGCCCAGTATCCTGTTTCCAACAGTGGCCAATCCAGGTCACAAATACCCGGCAGGTCCCCAAAAAGGTACATAGATTCCACAATGCTTGTCCCAGGGTAAACAGTGGATTTCTTGGGTCCTCTTTAATAATGGTTTATGGACCTTTCCTCCAGCAACTTCTCAAAATCTTTTTTTTAAACCCAGCTACACTAACAGCTTTTACTACATCCTCCAGTAATGAATTCCAGAGTTTAATTAAATGTTAAGTGAAGAAATATTTTCTCTTATTACTTTTAAATGGGTTATCGTATTGTAGTTTCATTGTGTGTCCCCTAGTCTTTCTACTTTTGATGGAGTAAAAAACCTATCTACGTTTACCAGTTCTACTCTATTCATTAATTTATAGACCTCTTTCATATCTCCCCTCAGCTCTCTTTTCCAAGTTGAAGAGCCCTATCCTTTTAAGCCTTTTCTCAAAGGGGTATCCTTCCATCCCCTTTACCATTTTGGTGGCTCTTGTCTGTACCTTTTCTAATTCTGCTATATCCTTTTAAAGATATGGTGACCAGAATTGCACACAATATTCAAGGTGCGGTCACACCATGGAACAATACAGAAGCATTATAATATTCTTGGCTTTATTCTCCATTCCTTTCCTTATGATACCTAGCATTCTATGTGCTTTCTTGGCTGTGGCAGTACAATGGACATAGGGTTTCAACATGGTATCCACGATGACGCCTAACTCCTTTTCCTCAGTGGTGGTTCCTAATGTGGAACCTTGCATTGAGTAACCACAGTTTGAGTTGTTCTTTCCTAGGTACATAACTTTGTACTTGTCCACATTAAATTTCACCTACCATTTGGATGTCCAGTCTTAACAATTATAAAGATCCTCTTGCAATTTTTCACAATCCTCTTGTGTTTTAATAACTTTGAATAATTTTGTGTCATCTCCAAATTTGATCACCTCACTCGTTATTCTCATTTCCAGTTAATTTATAAATTGTTAATTTATAAATTTGTTAAAAAGCAGTGGGCCCAACACATATCCCTGACATATTCCACTATTCACCTTTCTGCATTGAGAAAACTGGGCATTTACCCCTACTCTCTGCTTTCTATCTTTTTATCAGTTCCTGTTCCACCATAGTTCACTGCCCCCTATCCCATGACTTTTTAATTTGGCCAAGAGTCTCTCATGAGAGACACTGTCAAAGGCTTTCTAAAAATCCAGATACAATATATTGACCGGCTCACCTTTATTGATCTGTTTATTCACGCCTTCAAAAAAATATAACACATTAGTAAGACAAGACCTTCCTTGTCTAAATCCATGCTGGCTTTGTCCCGTTAAACTATGACTATCTACATATTTAGTAATTTTTTTCTTTCTAATGGTTTGTACCATTTTGCCTGGTACTGATGTCAGGCTCACCAGTCTGTAGTTTCCTGGATCACCCTTGGAACCCTTTTTAAAAGGTGGTATTACATTGGTCATTCTCTGATCTTCAGCTACTACAGATTATTTTAATGATAGTTCACAGATTACTAATAGTAGGTCTGCAATCTCATATTTCAGTTCTTTCAAAACCCTTGGATGTATACCATCCAGTCCAGGTGATTTGCTACTCTTCAGTTTATCCAGTAGTTGTAATATATCTTCCTGATTTATTGATATTTCATTCAAATCTTCCGATACATCACTTTTAAATACCATTTCAAGCAGGGATAACCTCCCTACCTCTTCTTCAGTAAAAACCAAAGCAAAGGATTCATTTAATCTGTCCACTATGGCCTTGTCCTCCCTTAGCGCCCCTCTATCATCTAATGGTTCAACCTACTCTCTTACAGGTTTTTTGCTAAGAATGTACTTGAACAAGTTTTTATTATGTGTTTTTGCTTCCACAGAAAGCTTTTTTTCAAAGTTTCTCTTCATCTGCCTTAACAATGCCTTGCATCTAACTTGCTAGTGCTTGTGTTGTTTCCTGTTTTTGTCATTTGGCTCCTTTTTCCATTTGTAGAAGGATGCTTTTTTGGCTACAATAGTCTCTCTTGTCTCACATTTAAACTATGCTAGCAGTTTTTTGGCCTTCCACTTTTCTTAAAGCATGGAATACATCTGGTCTGGTCTGCACTTTCAAGATAGCATTTACATATATATATATATATATGGATTATGCACTTGTTAAGAAAAGAAAGAAACAAAGGAAGGGTGGAAAAACCAACCACCACATATCAAAAACACAATAATAATTCATATTCTTTCATTAGTCCACAAAATTGAAGGAGGCCTAGACACAAAACAAAGGAAAATAAGACACATAACTGATGCATACAAACTATCTACTGTGCGATACTTCTTCCCCCTATCCCAAAGGAGAGTTCGGAGATACTATACGCTGCTGCGGAAGGTCCCCACTTTTCCCCACAGTGAACTATGTCAAATGAGCAGGTTCAAAGAAAATATAATTAACCCCCATATATTTAATTAAATATTTACAAGGATAGCATAAGAAGAATAAACCCCCAAGTTGGAGAACTTTAGGGTGAAGAAGAAATCATTGTTGGTGGCACTTCTGAGTGGACTTAGAAACATCTGGGAACATCCTAACTGGTTCTCCCATAAAAGGTTGATTCCTGGCATGAAAATATAACTTTAACAACCAATCCCAATCAGGCTCAAGAGCCAAAGTCGAAAGCAGTTTTGCTCATGGAACAGACTCAGAATCTGACGCTTCCAAAAAACAGTTAGATCCAATGAGTCCATCGGGGGGGGGGGGGGGGGGGACTGAACAGGTGAAGAAGCACTATGGCGTCTGCACTTAGTTGTAGGTAGATAAAACATCATTGCCAAAGGAGGTAGAGACTCAGAAGGAATCTTAAAAACAGAAGTCACATATGAATTAAACAACTCTTTTGGCTGCACCACAGGAATGCGAGGAAAATTAAATAAGTGCAAGTTCTTTTTTCGAACAACATTTTCTAAAGCCTCTAATTCCCTGTGAAAGTTAGTTAAGTCCTTGGTAGTAGAGGCGCAAAAACTTTCAGTAACCTCCACTTTCTGCTCCAACTGAGTTACTCTAGAAGCCAACAGAGCAACTTCTTGCTTTTGTGCTCCTCAGCCTGTACAGTACCAGAAATAACAGATTGCAAAGTCTTAAACTGTAGAGTTAGAGAGGCTTCCAGCTTTTGCAGCCCCTCTCAGAGAGCATCCAACATTACCACAGCCGGGCGAACCAACAGGAGTTTACCTTCCACTTCCCCGATTGCTGGAGTCTGCACAGATAAAGAAGACCCATCCGGGCCCCCAGTGGTTGAAGGGCTCAGGACTGCAGCAACCAAGTTCCCCGACTCTCCCGGTAGCTCCACAGCTGGAGAGCCTGCCACTGATGACACCTCTTCAGTCATTAACGGACCAGCCATTGAAACCCCAATACCAGGGAGTCCTCCGGTAGGTGTACCACCATCAGGAACGGCAATGGAAGAGTCCGCACTTCCGGGCTCAGCATGACCTGCAGCTCAGGGGCATGCGAAGAGCCTCCTTCTGCCCCCGCCAGCCCCAGCGAGCTAGATGGCGCTGAAATAGCTGCACCAGCGGGCCTCACAAAAGCATCGAGAAGTCCCTTAGCTGCCTCGGCACTCCTTGATAACTCCCAAACCTTTGCCTTCCGTTTCCGTGGCATAGTAAACTTGAAGAAAAAGAACCAAAAACCCAAAGATAAAGTGCACAAGAAGAGCCGACTAACATGTGTCCACCATCTTGGCCTCCTTGATAGCTCACTTAATGCAAATCTTTACCCTTTGCAGCTGCAGGACCTGCACTAACAGCGCAAGAAACAGCACGGGGTCAGCGCATGCTATAACTCTGCACTATCTGCTTACCACCTTTTAATAAAAGGGCCCCTAAGTTTTCAGCTGAAAATTCATCTTAATTTAGGAGCTTAAAAGTTATTTATATCAGTGTAGGCCTAACATTCATTGCCCTGGGTTTATAAGCCTAGTGTTGAAAATAAGTGCTAAGCACCTGACTTTTTCCCCACCTTAAATCAGCCCCAGTTACCATTCACATTTTTTGCTCCTAAATTTAGGAGTTTAGTAAAATTTTGAGAATAAATTTAGCCACTCAGCCCTAGCAAATTTTCAAAGAGGTGAATTTCAGAGCATAACTCTCAAAGTTAAGAGCATAAATCCTTTCAATATTGGGCCCGTAATGTTTCAATTGTGCTACATTAAAGCAATAAAACCTTCACCTGAAAGCAGAAGGATTTGTTCTGATAAAAAGGGGATGCTTTCAAAATAGGAGAAAGGGACGTATTGTGCTTTCTTTTAGTTTCCTTCTTACCTGTCAACTTCTGAGAGGGCTGGATGTCCACACAGGCACGACTGCGGGCTTTCCTGAGCAATGCCACCAACTTGGACTTAAAGTGGTCCTGCTCTTCAAGCCCTGCGCCTAACCTAAAGGAATTGGCTTCACGGCACCTTACAAGTTGGCCAGTGGGCTTCAAATATAACTGTTCTACTAACAAAAATATTTAAAAAATAATAATCAGTGAGGGTTGCCATGAGTCAACACCGACTCAACGGCACTTAACAACAACAACAACAGTAAATGTAATCAGACAGGGGATGTGGTGAGGACGAGAACTGTATCTGAATTTGCGAAAGCATGATACAAGTACAGAGGATCTCTAAGGAAGAGGAAGGGATTGTAGAACTTAATGTGAATGGGCAGAATGGATAGGATGTATGAGCTTTATCTGACCTTGTTTTCTCTGTTTCTATATTTGAACTTAATTTCAGTCCTGATATGGAATAGATGTTCCGTTGTGTCCAACCTAGTCAGTCCTATCCAGCTGCTTCAAGTACATCGCGGTGCTATGGCGATGCTTGTTTTTCAGTTCATGACATGTGAAATGTGACTCATTTATAAAAGCCTGGGCAGTGATCAGAGGGAAGAAGCGTTTCAGAAGCTAGGGTGTTGCCTGCTAGAGTCAAAGGGGAAGGTTTGTGTCTGATTCTTCCCTTATTTTTCTGCAAGCTCAAATTAGCATTGACTGTTCAAAAACTTCCTTAGGCAAGCTCAAGCAGGAGTATATATGAAGGCTGCTGGAAATGAATAAAAGGATTGGGGGGGGGGGTATGTCTGTGAGCAGAGGGAAGGGGGGATCCTCTTCCAGATCACCTCATTTTTCTTCTGAATATCTCCTGAATATTTGCTTTTGTGACTTTTATTTGGGTAGGGAGGCCGTCATTATGTGGGCTGACTTGACCTCTTCAAGTTTCTTCATCTGATGGGACAGGTCATACAATTATTAACTAGGTAAAATGGATTAAAGGAAAAGTTCAGGAATTCATTACCAGAGGATGCAGTAAAAGCTGTTAGTGTAGCTGGATTTGAAAGAGGTTTGAACAAGTTCCTGGAGGAAAAGTCCATAAACCATTATTGAAGTGGACTGGGGAATCCATTGCTTACCCACTGGACAAGCACCATGGAATCTGTGTACCTTTTGGGAACCTGACAGGTACTCGTTACCTGGATTGGCCTCTGTTGGAAACAGGATACTGGGCTTAATAGACCATTGGTCTGAACCAGTATGGCATATCTTATGTTCTTATGAGTGGATATGAACTTGTGACACCCAGAATAGATTTATATAGACAATGAGTATAAATCTTAGACAACATATCTGCCCACTTCATGTTGTCATGTTACCTAAGGATGTCAATGCCAAAGCACAGCATTGTGTAAAACCAAAACCTTCCAGAAAGATTGAAAGGTTGATGCTGACAGTAGTGCAATTTCAAGCACAGAAGAATGTCACACTGGGCCTTGACTTTTGGAAACCATTTACTAAGTTGCATTGTTAACACACAGATAGTGCCTGCTACCTGGCCATGTTAACAGTGTCTTCACTATTACATTGTTGTGGTACTCCAGTTTTTTTCCTCCTCCTTTATGTAGTCCATTGCTTTATGTTTTTTGTCTTTGTCTACTTTATGTTTTCTGCATTAATTATGTGGATATTTGTAAACCCCCATAATGCTATTGCTACTGGCGGTATATCAAATCTGGTAAATAAATAAACAAATAACGCATGCAAAATGCACATAGCACAGAGGTTTCCTGCACTATCTGTGGAAAGTGTGCTATCTGCATGAGTGGGTGAGATTAAGGCACAGAGTGGGCATGTCTGCAATAAGCAATTACCATGGGCCTCACTAGCACATGGTAACCATCAGATTTTCAGAAAACGTGGGTGGGTGGCAACGACCACAGCAGCAGTCTGGATGCAGCACATCAGTGGGTGGTGTTAGCTGCATCCAGACTGCTGCTGTGGTTGTTGCATTTTCGGTGCGATATCTGCTGGGGAAATGCTGGGCCTGCCCCCCAATACACTTTTTTTGCCACTAACACCACGCTAGTTGCACAACAAAAGGCCCATTAGCTGCAAAAGCCTGCGGTGATTTAGTAAATATACCCCTAAGAGATGCAATCAGATACTTAGCTATAGCCTAATTCTAGCTAATGCCACCTGATTGAGCTTACAAAAGTTACTTTCCAAGCAAGTTCTTCCATTCAGTTTTGCGAAATTAGAGAGATCAGAGTATGGGTCATTCATTAGCCAGGAACTAATCAGTTGCTAGGAATCCTTCTTTGCATAAATGCTGCAGGACTCTTCCAAAGATGTTTAGTGACAGAAAGCAAAAGTAAAAAAACCACAAAAGATGGAGCACCTTGGGGAAAGCTTTTCTAGACTCTCACCACTCTGCAGCACCCGCATCCAGCTGTCTTCAGATTACAACCTTTACTTTCAGAATGAGGGGTCACACTATAATGTTTTAGAGCACATTCTGTATGCATTTCCCTGACAGCTTGAGCAAAGAAAAAAAAGAGAGAGAGAGAGAGAGAGAAATACAGTAGTATAGGGCTACTTATTACAGTCAGAATCCAAACAGGTCCAAAAATATTTGATCACTTTATGTTCCCTACTGCATTTTTATGTTTATAGTGCTTTGTTTTATTTTGGTTTTGTCCTATAGGGAATCCTTGTGATTAATATTTTAGACACTCTCTCTTCTACCAACATTAAGAAACCCTTTGTAAGTTTGCAATGTGCAACAAAGATAAATTCATGAGAACTCCCATTTAGGGGCTAGAACCAAAATCCTAACTAAACTGTGGCTGGGGGTGTTGTGCACTCTGCATACATTACACAGACAAATCCATTCTAGGACTTCTCTCTCAAACCTCAATCTCCTTCCTAAATATTAAATAAAAATAAATTAAAAACAAATCCCAGCAAGAGGACTGCTTTAATTTAGTGATAAGATGTAAGAAAAAAAAGGGGGGGGGGGGGGTGAAAATGATAAGATCTGGTGGTTTAACTGAGAGAAGCAACTAAATAGATTTGGGGGCGTCCTGCTGTGGTATTCTTTAATTCCTTCAGCGACTAATTCACAATTTCACCAAGGTTAAATGAGGTAGAGTGGGAGGAAAGGCATTCGGAATAATTCATTGAAAAGGTGTCCTGCATTTAATCTGTAGAGTAACAATTTATAAGATGAGGGTTCTTCAGCCTAGAGAGGGCTCTGTCTTGGTCGGCAACTTGTCCTACTATGAATATACTAAATGAAATATATTTTTTAAAAAAGTGTGATGATATTTGATGATACTGTAATTTTGTTCAATTTAAATTCAACAATACCTTTTTTTAATTAAGAAAATCAATTAAGATAAATATTTTGATTTTCAGAGAGAGAGAGAGGGTATTTGGTTATTCACTAATCTCTCTCTATAGCAGAACGATATCAATTAGATGATCCATAAGCATGAGTGTCTTATTGCTTTGATGGAAGAGCCTCCTGTTAAAATAGAACTCCGGGTGATCATTACATATAAAAATGCAAGGGACTGATAGATTTTAAAAAATGTCGTAACTCAATAATTTTAATAAGGCCATTTTAATAAGGCAGTGATTATAAGAGCATGGGTCAAACCACGCCCATTTTTCACTTTGTAAAGAGCAATATTTGACGAGTGAATAAAATCCTATTTTGTTGATGCTGTCTCCAAAACGCCCAGGAAGGAATTTCGGATGATAAATATCAAAATAAAAAGAGAGTAGACACGAGGCCTTAATTCCCAAATGAGAGTGACTGCTCCTAGCCAGTCTTAGGGTGCAGGATTCGCTCCCCTGGGGTTCCTCTGAATCTTCCCAAGGGTGCTGCTGAGAGCACATCATTACTACGATTATCCTAGTCCAGTCCTCCCGGGCTCTTGTTTTCTGTCCGGCAGGGGGAGGAGCATCGGCTAATCGGATTGCGAATGTGTAATCCCAGCTCGATCTGCAGCAGGCTTTCTCCCTGCACTCTAACTAATGTCTGTTCTATTACCTGCATTAGACAGATGTCCGAAAGTTCGCTCTCTCCCCCTCAGAGAGACTTTCACTGCGCTGCAATCCGCACGACCCCCTCCCCTCCCCCTCCGTGCCTCGGACCCCTGCAGGAAGAGATCGCATTTTGCAAAGCATTTTGTTTTCCAGAACTTGTTCTGCAAAGTCGATGTGACTAATACTCTAGCACTTACAGTCTCTAACCTGGAGGCTTCTGGCTGGGTCCTTTCCCCAGGCGACTGCTGAGCTTTGCTTCTCTCAGACCTCCTCTGCTGAAGAGGATTCACGGTGGCTCTGCCAGCTCTCTGAAAAGGGGAGGATGAAGGGGAAGCCTCTTTCTATCCTAGGGGAAAACTACTGCTTTCCTTTGCTGTATGAGGATGGATTGCACGTATCCCTTCTTAAATTCCCCTTTACCCCGTTCCTGTCCCCTTTTCTCTTGTTTACACGGGGGGGGGGGGGGTCTCTCTTTGGGGCAATGCGTGCCTGCAATTTTTGGCTTCGCCTTTTGTTTCTAACTCTCTCTAGCCCGCAGAAATGCAACCCACATGCAGGTCTGTCTCCAGTCCCTCTCACACTATTGTATGCAGCAGTTCACTGGAAGTGCAAACTGAAAACAGATGTGACAGAGCCCAACTGGGAGGCGCCCCAAGTGTTCAGGCAGGGGGGCTCCCACCGCCACCGGCTGCTTAGAAAGTGCGCTATTCCTGATCTACACCAAATGGGCATTTTTCTGGGATGTTACCATTTCCATCTCGCCGGACAGCATGAACAAATCAGTGGGGAAGGTATCTATAAATCAGTCATCATGTCAGGGCGAATCAAAATAATGCTTCTATTATTTCAATCAATAAAGCATTTTTCTATACAACATCTGATATACACAGTGCAGTGTGTGTGCGCGGAGTTTGCAGATCAGCTCACCCTATACGACAACAAACCATTAATATGTCCGTCGATATAATTAAAAATGTAATAGCTCCACCGTGGAAACGGGGGGCGGGGACCAATCGTCTTTGTGACCCGAGTTTCCGGCCCACTCTCCTATAGGGTCAGAAGTTTGTAAAGCTTGGGATCAGGGCTCGTCAAAAAGAACAGAGCGAGTGATAAAGACCTACTGACTTAGACGTACCTGTGTCAAACACACCCACGCACGGACAGAGATACACGGATATTTTCTATTACTGCCTGTACTTGGCAGTGCAAGATTAGTCCAGAGATCGGGTAGTTCAATTAATAGATGCTATAGTTTTTGTTTTGCTTTTTTAAATACAAAATATTTGTTCTCTTCGCATATTTTATTTATTTAACACTTTGTGATATACCGTTTTTCTACCAGTCAAAACGGTTTACATGGAACTGAGTGAATACAATGAACGTTTTAAGTACAAGACGAACTGGAAATGTAACTAATAGAGGTAAATAAAATGAACTAAATATAAAGTTGGAGGAGGTGGAATTTATAAATAATGCCGTGAAACCAAGGTTTGAATTCACCCAGCAGGTGTATTCTGTTGCAATTCACAAATCCAAAAACGTCCCTTCAAAAATGTTTGTTATGTGGAGGTATTTAATCAGCACTCTGCTCATTTTAACATTACTGTAAATTAAATTGTGGTATTGCTTAAACACGAATAATGATGTTTTCCCAATGACAATAGGATATCTCCAGTTATACGTTTCCTCCCTCTAAATTTCAATTTCTAATATCAATTGGGGGAGGAGGGGAGGGGGAGGGAGGAAGAAAAGGATTCAGAGTTCAAAACTTTCCAAATATTGCTTCCCCTTTTCCCCTCTCTGCTGACTGAATATTGGTCGGGTTTTAGATATATCGGCACTGACGGATTTCCGTCTCTCTCCTCGATTGCTTCCCATCTTTTCTGCCTCGTCCAAATCACTTGTTCCATTTTATTTTATTTTTCTTCAAGAAGTTGAACACTGTTCCAACACTTACAGACGAAAGGAAACCCGTCCGTCTCCTTTCAGATCAGGATTTGCCCGTGCAAAATGTTAATATTTTATGGGGAGAGCAGAGGCAACCGATGGATTTTCGGATATTTCGGTGCACAATTTTAGACCGTAGTCCCCGTCGTCAGATGAACCAAACAATTCATTTCCCAAACAACCATTTAGAAAACATTTTTTTTTCTGTTGTGGCTTTGAAACTGTCCCGTACAGCTCCATCTGTCTAGCATAAATGAATAATCCTTCTTGATACCACTCCTAATCCACTCCTTTCCAGTGGATTCACAGCAGAGATTAATAACCTTTACAGACGGAACCACAACCAGCCACAGATCCGGCGTATTTATTGCATACATTAAACAGATGTCCCTCTTATGATTTCATTTAAAGAAAAGACTGCATGCAGATTTTTCATAAATAAAATTCCGTGCACAGCGAAATATCTGGAGCGCGAGGTTGGGATGATCTCAGCCTGCCAAAGACGGAAATCCTGCTTGCTTCTTACTATTAAAATATATTTTTTTTCCTTTCTTGAAGCGGGCAGGGCTGTCTGTTTGTTACCGTTTTCTGTGTCGCACTCATCTTTCATTCATTGCTGGTTTGCCTGGCTTTTCTTTTGGAGTGGAGGGAGGCGAAGGGGGACGTGGAAATGAAGCGCATTTTCAGAAAAGGGAACACAAATTAATTCTTGTTTTCATTTAATCCTTGAATGCGTTTGAGGGGGTGCGTGTGCGCATGCTTTCAGCCCTATAATTACAGGTTTATTTCAGATTTTGTTTTGTTTATGGTGCCACGATTTTAATCAGAAAGCATGCTCGGTCTTTCCTGTTCAGCAACGAACAGCCCCTTTTGCAAATGTTTGTTCATGTGTTGTTTTGCTGAGGGATTTTGCCCTTTATACATTTGCCTTCTTTTTCTCTTTGAGATGACCCGTGTCCTTTTCACTGCCAAGAATAAAACTGGCAAGCAGTTCCTTACACGTATTCATATAGATAGATAAAGATATTCTCTAATTAAACTAAAAAGCTAAAAAGACAGTAAATCCGTACAAGAGAATCCACTACAACGGAAAATGAACAATTTGTACGGTGATAAGTTTTGTTATTGTTTTAATAGAATGACTTTGCTATTGTATTTCCTTACAGTGTTTCGGTATATGTCAATGTAGATAGAGACGTATGAAACAGAAAAGAACTTAGTATTTTGCTGATCTGAGTTATATAGGTGGAGAAATGCAATCTTTGATTTCCCTTTGATTTGTTAGAACAAAATCTTTCTGCAGAAGGATCCGTATTTAGAGTTTCCCGAGACCTTCCTCAACCCAGTGATTCTTCTCAGGCGGTTCAGTCAGGAGCATCATTTACTTTACTGATAATTATTACACTTTTCGCAGGTTAACCAAGGAGCGAGGGACACTTTCAATGCAGAAATGTCTTTGCAATTTTTTTTTCTTCAGCGATTAAAAGCGTTCCCTTGCAATGGAGAACGGTGATTACTTTCTCCATAATTTAGGAAGAAAGTGTCACCCATGTTCACAAAGAATTTCCCGTGCCCCCTACGTATTACTAGATTCTGTTGTGCGGCTTGGGTGCCATTTAAAATAAATTTTCTCCTACACCGAACCCTTTCAAAGTAATATTTGCCAGCCATTTTATTTAATCCCCTCTCCTCACCACAAATACATTTTAGGTGCATAAATAATGACATCTTCCCTAACGTTTACTAGATCAGCTTTAGATTTGTCTTGTGCGTGTAGTTCCAGTATTTTAATAAAGGAGCAGCAGCTTCTAATTCAAATCTTTCTTTACATTTCATAAATTTCAAACTTCCCTAAGCGGTAGATCATCGTCTCTCCTTTTGGCTGCCCCGTTGTAAATAATGGCTTAGAGATTAGCTAATTAGGCGCATTTATCATTGATAGACGCGAATAAATCAAAAGGCTTGTTTCAAATTTCAGACTCACCAGTACGGATGTGCATAGCAACTATCTGGAGCAGATAGGCACTGTTTAAATTACTAGGCTATAGGGTAAACCAAATCCACGTCAGTTTTTAAAAAATGAATATGTTGTTTATATAGAGTGGTTGTACAATTAAGTGGGTTTATTCAGTATTTGTAAACAACGAATTGGGTAAATAACATTGCAGACTGAAATTTACACAATAAAATCGTGCAGAACAATGTCCTAACAAATCGGCTATGCGTCCTCTAAAAGAGAGATGTTCGCAGTTCGCACGCCCAGACACAGAGAGAAGAATGATAACGAGATAAGAACTGCTGGGTGTCCGTCCCTGTTCTTCTGAGTTCATAGTAGAACATTTTATTTCCAAAGTCTACACTCTGCTAGCCTTCGGTACAGCGCTTTCAAAAACTCAGTCAGGAAAGAACCAAAATACATTCGAAATTATATGCATTTAAAAAAAAAGACCACACTTTTGTAATGTTTTTATAATCTGATGCATTCAAGTAGAAAACAAGCATAAACAATCTGGAATAATTCCGACTGAAACATATGTCCTTAACTAACATTTTTTTACAGCTGCCAAAAATATAAAACAAAACAGAAAACAGCAACAGTAACAGAAAAAAAAAGTAAACCATTAAAAAAACGTCATCAAATAGATCGTGCCTTCAGTCTTTGGAAAGTAGGATCGTGGACGTGCAATCCAGCATCTGAGAAAGCTTCAGATCACGGTGCTGCAAATCTGTAAGTTCACCTGCAGCAAGAGTGTGCTTTTTTGCAGGTCTCACTTAGAAAAGCTGTTCCCAGCATCCCAGAAATGACTCGCTCAGTGATTCTCCCCCCCCCCCCCCTCCCGAACTCCTAACCACCACTAGCTCGGCAGAATACCTTCTTGCAGCTCGCTGCAAAGCACTGGCCTTCTACACAAAGTTGCCGGCCACGTCTCCTCCAGCCTTCAAGCTGCCCTCAAAGTGCCCGGGGGCTGCAGACGAGGAGACTCGCGGCCCTCAGACATGAAAAGTCTCCTAGTGTACTCTCTCCTTGACTGGGGGAATGGTGCCAAGTGCCGGTGGCCACTTTTGCACAAAGCTTTGTTTTTAGAGGAGGTTGAGCTGGCAAGCGTTGTAACACTAATTGCGCAAGATTAACGTGTAGATTGTTCCTCCTCGGTTCCTAAGGTTTTTTTAAACACGAAATCGATTCCTTGCAATAGCACATCTCCCAAAATTTTGGCTGTGGTCAAATGAAATTCTCATTTTCCGTAAAATGTCAGTATCCAAGCTCTCCAAGCTATCCAAGAAAGAAAGGCAAGCTTTTAAACAATATTATCTATGTTAATAGTATACATTTTGTGTTACCCATATTTTTAAGCACCACCTTTTATTCTCTAAAAACACATTTGAGGTTTCTCGAGAATGCTTAAGCACCAAGGATGGTGCAGATACGCAGCTTAGTGGCTGCTCAGGGAACTGCAGCTCCCCAGAGCAAAAGATCCATGCCTTGGTCTCATGCTGTCCCTTAGCGGATGTCTGTAAAATTACAATAATGACTGAAAACTCCCTTTCTCCAGGACAAAGCTGAGTTGCTCCACTGTCTCACATTGGCTTTACTAATTCTGAAGGCTGCAATGCTATCTTCTTAGATAATATTCATCATATTTTAAATGTAATGTATTTACCTTTTCTACTACTACTATTACTACTACTGCTACTTGACAGTTGTATAGTGCTGCAAGGCATTTGTAAGAGACAGTTCCTGCTCATAAGAGCTTACAGTCTAGTCAAGACAGACAATACACCTGGGGATTAGGGTATATCTAGGGGAATGGTAAGGGAACACATAGGAGATGAACAGGAGACTGGTTTTTGATCCTGATCCCCCTAGTCTCAAACAAGTGAGCTTTTAGCCTCGATTTGAACAGGGTCACAGACGGAGCCTAACATATCAACTCAGGTAGTTTGTTCCAGGCATAAGAAGCAGCAAGGTAGAAAGATCAAAGTCTGGAGTTGGCAGGGGAAGAGAAGGGCACAGCTAGAAGGGATCTGCCAGAAGAGTGGAGTTCCCAAGGGTGTCTATTCTATTGCAGATTTTGGTATCATCCGCAGAGGCAAACCTTACCCGACAGCCCTTCCACAGTATCACTAACAAAGATGTTAAAAAGAATCGGACCAAGAATAGATCCCTGTGGCACACCTCAGAGTGAGCTCCATTTACTTGTACACTTTGTCGCCTTGCACTCAACCATCACACAGGTAAGAGATTGGGAGCCTGCCATTATAAAGCTGTATCACAAGTGTCTTGAAAGCGAATAGTGAAGTGATAGAATAGCAAGCCTGCCACTTTTCTGGGAATGAAGAGTCTATGTTGGAATATATAGTATCAATGATCATGACAGATAACCAGGAACTGCAGAATGGAGGGCTTTGAAGTTCAGTGGCATTCCTTATAGTAACTGGCAAAGCATTCTAGATAGATGGTGCAAAAACTGCAATGACATGAATACGGAAGGGGGCGCTGGTGAGCTCAGCCAAGATGGCCACATAGTGGAGGAGCTCTGTGGAAGATCCTTTTCTGGAATCCTGTATATCTCCTAAGAGTTGGTGATTTGCCTCTGCTGTTATCTGTAGAGTTTCTTCGAGAGTCATTGACACCGGTGAGTAAGCCACAGAAGCTGAATTTTACTACCTCCAGTACAACAGGAGTGAAACATCAGAAGCATGATCCCCCCCCCCCCCCCATCCTGATAAAGATGGCAGTGGAGAAAGGAGAGATTTACCTTCAAGCTCTGATGCAAGAGATCCACCAGGTTAAGGACATTTTCACAGAAAATCGAGGCACCTTAGTAGAAGTATGGCACAAAATGACTGAATTTTGGGAAAGGTTTACCTCCGTGGGCTCCTGCCTGGATGGGGCGGAGGCCTGGATGGTGCAGCAGGCAGAAGAAATCCATGGTCTACAGAATCAGGTAAAAGCAATCCCAGTGCTGGAACGAGCCTTGGAGGATGGTAATAATCATAACCGTCATAACAATATTTGAATCCTGGGTATTCCCAGAGGTATGGAGGACCCGGATCCTGTGGCCTATTTGGAAAACTTGCTCCCAACTTTGTTGGCTATAACATTTGAGTGGCTCTTTGAACTTGAACAAGCCCACAAAGTTCCTTCGAGCCAGATACGGGAGACTCGATTTCCCAGGCCTTTTGTTGCGTATTCTTCGATATCCGCATGTGATGAGTATTCTTATGGGAAGAGCAGAGTTTTTCTATCTCCTGGCTCAAGATTTTGTTTTCTGTTATTGACCGGAGATATTTGTTGTATGTGAGTCATGACTACACTTCAAATTATTTTACTCAATGTTAAAGGACTCAATAATTCAATTAAGAGGAAAAAACTTCTCACTTATGTTCTGAGGGGTCACCTGATCTTATTTTTTTTGCAGGAGACTCATTTTAATCATAAGGAATCGTTGATGTTGGCCACTCAGCCCAACTTCAATGATATATTTAATTAATTATTCATTCAATTATCTATTTATTTAATTATTTGCAGTTTTTATATACCACTAGGGCCAAATGCATCAAAGTGACTTACAATAAAAGCAGGGACCCAGAAACATAGGACAGCACATAAGCATTCTGCAAAACTAGGAAAGAGACAAGAGGATTGAGCTATAGCATAGAACAACAATATTTTCCAGAGACAAATATGCCATGGGCTATGTAAAGGACAAAAAATGTGCTTCTATATTTTAAACATTTCTCCCAGTGGAAAAAGACTAAAACATGTGCTGGAATTCAGAGTGGATGGGAGGCTGACTTGAGTGGTATCTTGGAAGAGGAGTCTTGGAAGAGGTACTGGGGTACAACAGTGAAAATTTCTTTGTCTGCTTCTTTGACACAAGCCATGTACTTTGTATCTCATCAAGCATTCTAGACTCTCGTATAGGTAACTAAGTTAAGGGAGGCAGTGTCTAATAAATGTTGGTCTTGTGTATAGCAACAGGGGACTCTGAACCTTTGTTTTTGGAGGGATATGTGGGGTAGATTTTGGACGCTTTTTAATGTATCTGAGGATCCTACAGAGGAGGCTTATTTACTTTTTTTGCTTTCTTTGGCTGTCAAACTGATTGTTCAAAATTGGAAGGATAATTCCAAGCTAAATGTTACTGCCTGGTGGAGCCTAGTTTGTTTAACTCATCATTATGAGCTGGAGATATTGCATAAGAGCTTTCATATTTCACTGCATGCTAAAATGTGGGATATCCTTTCCCAGTCTTTAAGGACCGGTGTATGACCTTACTTATCTGTATGTTGTTTATATGTTATCTGTAATGTTGTTTATTGTTCTCTTTTTCAAACTCAATAAAAAGATGTGAAACTGAAAAGACATGAATACTGTACGCATTATAGAATTCAACAGTTCTTTCACTGAGGGAGCATGAATTGAGGTCTGTAAAGATAAATGAAAGGGCCATACTACCTGCTGCAAATGCATGGAAAACTGTATGATAAGAATACCATACGTCTGTCTTCTTTCTCAATGAACAAGAAGATCTAGAAATATTAATGATTATGCCTTCATGATCTTCATGACCTTCTATAAGAAACAAGAAAATAGTTTTTTTAATCCCTTGCAAATGAATCAAAAAATAAAGACAGATGTGATTTCAAGTTCTCTGAACCAACAACTCAGGAAAACATTGTTATGTCAGAAAAAGGGACGACTGCTCTAAAGTTTAAGCCAAGGGGTAGAGGTGCTACATTTCCTTTTTGAATCACTGTATGAGTCTGCAAACATATGAGCTTACTTGGCAATAGTGATCATAAGATGATCAAATTTGACTTAATAACTAGAAGGAGGACAGTAAGGAAATTTACTGCACTAGCATTTAACTTTCAAAAGGAATACTGATAAATTGAGGAAAATGGTTTAAAAAAAATAAAAGGAGCAACAGCAAGGGTTAAAAGTTTACATCAGTCATAGGTGGTGTTCAAAAATTTCATCTTGGAAGCCCAGACCAGATATATTCCATCTATTAAAAAAAGCAGAAGTGAGGCCAAATGACAGCCAGTATGATTAAAAGATGAGGAGAAATAGACTATCACAGCCAAAAGAACATTTTTCAAAATACGGAAAAAGTATCTAAATGAAGAAAAAAAGAAACAGTATAATAACTGGCAAGTTCAATGTAAAGCACTGATGAGGAAGGCAAAAAGGGAATTTGAAAATAAACGATGTAGAAGCAAAAACTTATAAGAAAATCTTTTTCTGGTACATTTGAAGCAAGCAGCCTATGAGCCATTAGAAAATCATGGAGTAAAAGGAGCACTTATGGAAGAAAAGGCCATAAAGGAGAGAATAAATGAATTCTTTGCTTCAATGTTTACTAATGAAAATGCACAATATCCACACCGGCAGCTGCACATACTGCCCAATTTTGCCACCGACAGTCGCGCATCCACTGGGGCACCCGCAGAGCAGCATCGGGAGACAAAACAGGCCGCACAGCTGAGACCACGTAGCGGTGAGTTCTGCCTAGTCTTCAGCATCATCGCTCAGTGCCGCCATAGCCCACCGATAAGGACAGTGTTACAGAATTGCCCATGCCTAAGAGCCACACCACAGACCTGGCCCTCAGAGTGCACTGAAGGGACATCAGAAGAACATCAAAACTGCACAGTAAGAATATTACAAATCATTAGGATTCTTCAGTACACACACTCTACTACAACATTTTAGCTACCACAGTACTGATTGACCAAGCTGCAACTCTGGGCTCCACGAAGCTGACTGCATACCATAAGAACTGTTTCAATTGACTCAGAACACGATATCGCATGTTCTGAAATTAACTTTACTTACATCATAATCCAATACTTAAGATATAGCAAGCTGTACTACTCCGTTATATAAACAGAACTACTTATAGAAGGCAAACATGCTCTCAATAAGTACCCTCTGCATATTGCTATATACAGTATTCTCATAATACCGATTCACTCAGAATTATCACCCACTCACTATGGAATTATCCCAATAAAGAACAGAATTAAATAAATTGTTCTGTGGTACCCCTCATGCAAACCATGGATCAAAAGACCCTGCGAGCTTATAAACATCAAACCCCTCACACCCCTAACATTTCATTATACAGACCATCACCATAACCAACAATTGAAATGTGATTAATGAACACATGTTCGGTCCACAATAAGATCCCTACATCAAGGACCACAACATAGATATAATGTGCGTAACCGAATCATGGTTCACCGATTCTGAAAATGTGCTAATAAATCAACTCATTTCTCCAACATCCTTCCTCTATAACTGCCCAAGAATAAATAGGAGGGACAGTGGAGTTTTTATATTCATTAAAGACCACTTAAAATTTAATACCATTACATCCAGTACCACAGACAACCTTGATATACTCACAATCGCAAACAAACATTTGACAATATGCCTATCTTATAGATCACCAACCACAAAAGCTGATGTATTATCAGTCCCCCTTGAAGCAACATTCATTCACACAGCCAATTGTATGTCTTGAGCAGCCTGAGGATAGATCCCAAGGTGGTGAACTTGATCAGAAATTGGTTGACTAGCAGACAACAAAAGGTGGTGGTAAATGGAACTCACTCAGAAGAAAGAAAGGTGCACAGTGGCATGCCTCAGGGATCGATCCTGGGACCGATACTGTTTAATATATTTGTGAGTGACATTGCAGAAGGACTGAATGGAAAAGTCTGCCTTTTTGCAGATGACACAAAAATTTGCAATAGAGTGGACTCCCCTGAGGGAGTGGGGAACATGAGGAAAGATCTACAAATGCTGAAAGAATGGTCTAATGCTTGGCAGTTAAGATGTAATACAATGAAGTGCAGAGTCATGTACTTGGGATGCAGAAATCCAAAGGAAATGTATGCAATAGGGGGAAAGAGGTTGGTGTGCATGGACCAGGAGACGGCCTCGGAGTGCTAATGTCTGAGGATCTGAAGGTGGCAAAACAATGTAACAAAGTGGTAGCCAAAGCCAGAAGGATGCTGGACTGCATATAGAGAGGAATAACCAGCAGAAAGGAAGAGGTACTAATGCCCCTGTACAAGTCATTGGTGAGGCCTCACTTGAAGTATTATGTTCAGTTTTGGAGACCATATCTCACAAAGGACATAAAAAGACTTGAAACGGTTCTGAGGAAGGCAACCAAAATAATTCGGAGCCTGTGCCAGAAGATATAAGAGAAGAGACTACCCTAGAAAAGAGGAGAGATAGGGGAGATATGATACAGACTTTTAAATATTTAAAGGGTATCAATGAACAAACAAACCGTTTTCAAAGAAGGGGAAACTGTAAGACTAGAGGGAATACGATGAAGCTGCAAGGCGGTAAATTTAAAAGCAACATCGGGAAATACTTTTTCACTGAAAGGGTGGTGGTTGCTTGGAATGCCCTCCTGATGGAGATGGTGGGGGCAGATACAGTGACAGAATTCAAAATGGCAAGGGACAGACACAGTGGATCCCTTTATAGCAGGAGGATGAAATCAAAGCAAACTTAAATATCTTTTAATAGAGGGAGGCTGACCTTCATGGAGCAGCAGTACAACCCTAAACACAGGCATGGGGGGGGGGGGGTGATCTGCACAGAGCTGCAGTTACAACTACTATAGCCACCTTACTGAGCAGACTACATAGACAATACTGGTCTTTGTCTGTCATCATATACTATGTTACTAGGTGATTTAAACTTATCATTCACATCTGCTGAACAAGCTAACTCCTTCCTCAAAGCTATGGAAGCCCGGCAACACAAATAAATTATCAAAGACCCAACCAATGAGAAGTGAGGAACACTGGACTTCATCTTTGCCCCTAGCAAAATTCTAAGCCAAGACGTTCAATCCTCCCCCCCCCCACCCCCCCCCCAGTTTTCCTAGTTCCATGATCTGACCACAGCATGATAACCTCCACACTACCACAAAGCACCAACTCAGACAAAAGAGATCCTCCACATAATAAGACCTGCAGATTTAGGTACTTCAACAAAAAATCCTTCCTGATAGGAGTTATTCCAGGTCTGGATCTAGACACAACTGACTTTGAAACACTCATTAATAACTGGAACATCATAATAGCCTGTGTCACCCTAGCACCACAAAATAGAAATACCACATGACAACACTGTGCTGCATGGTATTCTATGGACATAAAGGAGTTAGAGCATAAACTGAGCTAGATTTGGAAGGGCCATGTGGCCTTTTTCTGCCGTCATATTTCTATTTTTCTATGTAGCTAGAATGTAAATGGAGACGCACAAAGGATCTGCTTCATCAAAGTGATTGCTCAGCTAAACAAAAAGAATACTATGCTTTGGTTGACAAATGCTAAAAAGAGTACCACATAGATCTCTTGAGTTCCCTCAACCATCCCAGAGAATAAAATAGCAAAGTCAGTAACAACGGATCCTAACCAAAGGAAAAACAACAATAAATTATGTCCTCTAAAAATGGCTAATTCTAATAACAACAAAATAAGCACAACTCAAACAGCAGAACCTTTGTATTTTACGCACCTACGCTCTGGAATGCCCTTCCAACCACCATCCGAGCTATTACCGACCTCACCCAATTCCGGAAGGTACTAAAGCACCATCTTTTCCTCCTACATTACTCCCAGTCCAGTGAAACATCACAACCCAGCCTACCCTCCACCCACCACAATGACATCACCAGCACACTCATGTCATGCTGACACAACCGCATCCAGAAGTACTACTGCACAAACCTGTAAATAGTGATCTAAAGTGTATATAGTTCAGAGCGTGTCACGACTCCACAACCGTACCTGTGGCTTACCTGTGGCACAATAGCTCCTTTGTATATAGTTACCCCCGTTGAAACCCAAGTTATAATACCGGTTCTCTGTAATGTACATTGAATATTCCGCTGCATTGTACAAATTGATGTTACCTGTAAACTGCGCTGATTTTAAAGAGCCCGGTATAGAAATAATTTAAATAAATAAACAAATAAATAATGTTAGTGAAAATAACAACTGGAATACATTCAAAACAATTTCTGTAGAACAGTTTGGAAACATAATTTCTAACCTTAAGACAACAAACCCCCTAGAGCCATGCCCAATATCGTGGATCAAGCTGGCCAGAAACAAACTAATACCAGTTTTACTCAAGATCATCCAATTATCCCTCACCCACGGTTACATGCCTGCCAGACATAAGAGCACTTCAGTCCGACCAATATTAAAGAGCCCCTCACTAGACCCTAAAATACCAAGGGGGGGGGGGATATTCAGCAGTAGCTAGCGCTTGTAAAGCACCTCTGAATACAAACTCCAGATATTCAATGCCAGGGCCATATCCGGCCATTGGCATTGAATATTCAGGTCACCACATAGCCCAAAAAGCAACTGGGCAGCAGCAATATTGAGCCACTGCCTGGTTAGCTCCCACAGGTAAAATTAGGCCAGTCTTTGCCATGCCTTTACCATGCCTAACTTTACCTGCGGATCACTTACTGGGCAGCGGCCCAATATCACTTACCATTCACAAAATAATTTAGAAGTCTGTACAACACCAAACTGCAAGACCACATTAATTCTTTTGCACCACTTGATTCTCAACAACATGGATTCAGATCTAATCACAGTGTAGAAACTACTTACAACACTTCAGACAGAATAATAAAAGGCATTGAAAAATTAGGACAAGGTTGCATCCTAATATTCTTTGACATTTCAGCAGCCTTTGACTCAATAAGCCACCACACACTCATATTATTATTATTATTCATTTATTAAGCGCTACAAGGCATACACAGCACTGTACAAATGCAGAGAAAGAAAGTCCCTGCTCAAAGAGCTCACAATCTAAAAGACAAAAAGACATGACAATACAAGAAGCATGAGGCCAAAGGGAAGAGGAGACACAAGGAAAACAAAGATCATGGTCCAAAAGCGATCTCAAAGAGGTACATTTTTAGCAAGGATTTGAAAAGGGAGAGAGAAGAGACTTGACGTAGAGATAGGGGACGCTTATTCCAGGCATAAGGAGCGGCAATGTGAACGGATCGAAGTCTGGAGTTAGCATTAGAAGAGAAGGGCATAGAGACCAGACTACGAGTCATTGGCTTAAAGAGCACAACACTAAAATGGTTTCAATCAATGTTCCCTCTAATTTTCTGTAGGTTGTGAACATAAGAACATAAGATATGCCATACTGGGTCAGACCAAGGTCCATCAAGCCCAGTATTCTGTTTCCAACAGTGGCCAATCTAGGTCATACGTACTGTCACAGACCTACCTTGGCAGCGTAATGGACTGAGGTAGGTTGGACATAAAAACATTTGAGGTTGGGTTTGGCTAATGTCTTACAGGGCCCAGGGACTTGCAGCCCTGGTAGCTTCCTTTGTTACCAAAATCCCAAAAAATACAAAGGTCCGAGTGGAGGGAAACAAAAGGCATTTATTTCCCTTTCTTGCAAAAAGGTTCAGATGCTTGGACAACAACATCAAACACAAGTTCCTTACTTCAGGTTAAAGAAAAAGTAAAACACAACGTTAAAGCAAAGCTGTTATCTTCACAATAAATGGTGTATCAAAACAAACAGTCTCTATTCCCCAAGATAGAGCTTATGTGCTAAGCAGGGACTCTAGGCTTCCTGTCTTACAATAACTACAGTCCATCTCGGTATCTGAAGCAAATTCCACCTGCATCGGTTCCCCTTCTGAAGCCTCTGAAACCAAGTCAGTACTTGCTGGCAAATGGTAATCAGGCTTTTTATATATCCTCTGTACAACCTCCCAATGCTCAGGGTTGAATGTAGGGCGTCGGTCCTGCGCCCTCATATACTGGGAACTGTCTTCCTTTTGCAAGTGTTTTACCTTAGCTTCCTGCAAAGCTTTATCATTAACAAGTCTCTTATTCGGTACGTGTTTCTTGCACCTCATCTCATAGGCAGTTTCACAAGGACAGTATTCATCTGCTCCCTGTCCTCCCCATACACCAGCAGTCTGCAACCTGCTTTCAGTTAAACATGGGTTACCTTTTCTCCTTGGCTTGTCTACTCCCGGTGAGGTTTGAGGCCTGCTCCGGCTGGGATCCTGCCTGGCCTGAGCAATAGGCCTTAAGTTCTCCAACCGTCCTTCTGTTGGCTTTAGACCGCAGTCACAGCCACGCCTTTGCCTCTCTGTACGAAAAGCACCCACTCTGAATGCAGCTATCCCACCTTCTCCAGGGTTGCTTCTTTCCTCAAGCCACTGCGGCTGCTGCTGCCCCCTGCGAAAACCTTGTCCAGGGGTTACTGCTTCTTCTGGATATCCTGCCCATTCATTCGGATGTCCTGCCCATCCTGCTGGTTCTGCTGGTTCTCCAGGCAGTCCTCCTTCCCCTGGCCATCCTGCCTGTTCCGCTCTCCAGTCTTCCAGACTCTCTTTAAGAGGTACTTCTCTCTTCCTTGATTGGAAGCTGGCTGGCATTACCTCATGACCTAGGAGGTGTGGTTCCTCAGTTCCTCGGAGGTCCCTCTTGCTCCCCCTATCAGGTTCCTCATAATATCGCAGCCTGTGCTCGACTTTTCCTGCGTTTAAAACATTTTCTTCTCTTCTCAGAGGGTCTGCAGCATCACAGTACCTAGCAGTTTCCCCAAGGGACACAGGTTCCACAATGCTTGTATTGGTTCAAGCATTGATATCCTGGGTCCCTTCTTAATAATGGTTTATGGACCTTTCCTCCAGGAACTTGTCCAAACCTTTTTTAAACCCAGCTACACTAACAGCCTTTACTACATCCTCCGGTAACAAATTCCAGAGTTTGATTACACGTTGAGTGAAAAAATATTTTCTTTTATTAGTCTTAAATAGTTTACCCTATAGCTTCATTGCATGTCCCCTAGTCTTTCTATATTCTGATAAGGTAAACAATCGATCTACGTTTACCCGTTCCACTCCGTTCATTAATTTATAGACTTCTATCATATCTCCCCTCAGCCGTCTCTTTTCCAGGTTAAAGAGCCCCAACCTTTTTAGCCTTTCTTCATAGGAGTAGCCTTCCATCCCCTTTACCATTTTGGTGGCTCTTCTCTGAACCTTTTCTAAAATCGCTATATCCTTTTTAAGATACGGCGACCAGAATTGCACACAATATTCAAGGTGCGGTCTCACCATGGAACGATATAGAGGCATTATAATATCTTTTGTTTTATTTTCCATTCCTTTCCTTATCATACCTAGCATACTATTTGCTCTCTTGGCTGCTGCTGCACACTGGGCCGAGGGTTTTAACATGGTATCCACAATGACGCCTAAATCTTTTTCCTGGGTGGTGGTTCCTAATGTGGAACCTTGCATAGTGTAACCATAGTTTGGGTTGTTCTTCCCTAGGTGCATAACCTTGCACTTGTCCACATTAAATTTCATCTGCCATTTTGATGCCCAGTCTTCCAATTTATCAAGATCCTCTTGCAATTTTCCACAATCCTCTTGGGTTTTAACAACTTTAAATAGTTTTGTGTCATCTGCAAATTTGATAACCTCACTCGTTATTCCACTTTCCAGGTCATTTATGAATATGTCAAAAAGCAGCAGACCCAGCACAGATCCCTGGGGTACACCACTATTCACCTTTCTCCATTGGGAAAATTGGCCATTTAGCCCTACTCTCTGCTTTCTATCTTTTAACCAGTTCCTGATCCACAATAGTACACTGCCTCCTATCCCATGACTCTTTAGATTTGCCAAAAGTCTCTGATGAGGGACCTTATCAAAGGCTTTCTGAAAGTCCAGATACACAATATCAACCGACTCACCTTTGTCCACCTGATTATTCACTCCTTCAAAAAAACATAACAGATTAGTAAGACAAGATCTTCCTTGTCTAAAGCCATGTTGGCTGTCTCCCATTAGGTCATGACTATCTACATGCTGAGTAATTTTATTCTTTATGATGGTTTCTACCATTTTTCCCGGTACTGATGTCAGGCTCACCGGTCTGTAGTTTCCCGGATCACCCCTGGAACCCTTTTTAAAAATTGGTGTTACATTGGCGATCCTCCAATCTTCAGGTATTAGAGATGATTTTAATGATAGTTCACAGATTACTAATAGCAGGTCTGCAATCTCATATTTCAGTTCTTTCAACACCCTTGGATGTATACCATCTGGCCCAGGTGATTTGCTACTCTTCAGTTTATCTAATAGTTGTAATACATCTTCACGATGTATCGATATTTCCTTCAATTCTTCTGCACCTTTAAATACCACTTCAGTCATGGGTAACATCCCTACATCTTCCTCAGTAAAGACTGAAGCAAAGAATTCATTCAATCTCTCCGCTATCGCCTTGTCGCCTTTTAGTGCTCCTTTAACCCCTTTATCATCTAATGGACCAACTGACTCTCTCACAGGTTTTTTGCTACGAATGTACTTGAAAAGGTCTTTACTTCGCGTTTTTGTGTGCTGTGTGCGCATAAAATATCAGCTGTGCAGCTTTAGAAGGAAGGTTAAACTTTTGTGCGCCACATAACAACACTCGGCATTATATACTTTAAAATTTGACTACATGTCAGAATACACTATGTACACCACAATGATTGCACTAGAAAATATTGTAGAACTTGTGAAAACCATAAATACACAACAACTTTTCAATTTTAAGAACATCTGTGTTGTTGTCTATCAGAATCAGAACCGTAATTTTTGTGCGCTCTGTTGTAAAGTATGTGCGCTCACTCGGCGAGGTGTGTGCGTGTGCACACGCGCACAGCTTAGAGGGAACAGTGGTTTCAATCATATCTATATGATCACCAGCAGCAAATCAAAATAGGTCCATGTAAATCTAATCCTTATAATCAACACTAAGGAGTACCACAGGGATCTGCTTTATCTTTACTATTATTTAACATATGCTAACAGCCATTGCATGCAATGTGCCATTTAGTCAGTGCTGACTCCTGGCGACCCAGCAGCCCTGGGTTTACATGGCAGTGTGACAAGAAGTAGATTGCCAGGCCTTTCTTCTGAGGCAATGCAGGTTGAAGTGATTTACCCAAGGCCACAAGGAGTGCTTGTGGGAATCAAACCCTGGTCTCTTGGGCAACTCCTCCTCTCCTAACTGCCATTATGCACAATACTACAAAATTACATTGTTCTCTACCATATCTATGCAGACAATATCATGATATATGCAGCATTCACCACAACCAACCCAGTCTTCACAACAATAACAAGATGCATCAAGGCAGTTACACAATGGTTATCTGTTAATGGTTACCTTTCCATAAATTACAAAAAATGGAGGTTCTCCAAGTGACAAGAGAAACATCTTTCATTCCACCACTGACAATAAGAATATCAGACATTGAACTGGAAGTCAAATATGAAGACTGATACATGGGGATAACTCTAGACCAAAGACTAAGGGAGTCATTTTAAAAGTCTTAGGGGTATGTTTACTAAAGGGCGTTAAGGGAGCCAGTGTGCCGTTAACGCCCATTATCGGCACCCTTGTACCCTTTATACTGTGAAAAAGCTGCTTTAACTAGCATTAAAGGCTACTGCAGCGTAAAGGGTGCAGTAGGTGGAGATTGGGGATTAATGGGGCAGAGAGAAGGCGTTAACAACAGGCGTTCCCTTAATGCCTCTTGCGCTAACATGTTTTAAAGCCCTTTAACGCTCAAAACCCTAATGCAAAGTACAACCTCAAGGAAAGGGTATATTTTGAGGAGAGAGAGCTTATTTTAATCGCTGCAATGTGATACACAGACAGGGGAGCCCAAGAAAGTGATAGTAGTGCTCCATTAGCAGCAACAGCATAGTGCCCAAGCATGAAAGGGCACTATGTTGATGGTGCAAATGGGTCAAAGGAAATAGCAGATGGGTCATGCAGTGGGGGTTACTGGTGCACAGGGTGGACCAGGCAGCTGCCCAGGTGGCACATAAGAATATAAGATATAAAACATGCCATACTGTATCAGACAAAGGTCCATCATGCCCAGTATCCTGTGTCTTGAAGGACTAGAAAGGGGGGCTGTTACCTCTGGAGCGAAATCTGAAATTGTGAGTATATACTTCTGGGAATTTTTCTGAAAGGAATTTTTTTCTTTTAAAGCTAAATAATCTGTGAACCCACTATTTTTTGTTAAATCAGTCAGGGCCTAGTAGCAACAGTTTAAGATTCAATTTAAAACACAGAAGAGAACTTTCTGGTTACCTTTCATACCCAGTAGAGAGCTGTAGTTTAAATTTCATAGTCACTCAGGGCCTAGCATCAGCAAAGTACTTTTAGTTTCAATTTAAAACACAGAAGAGAGCTTTCTGGTTAAATTTAGAATCCAGCAGAGAGCTTGTAGTTTAAATTTCATAGTCACTCAGGGCCTAGCATCAGCAAAGTACTTTTAGTTCCAATTTAAAACACAGAAGAGAGCTTTCTGGTTAACTTTAGAATCCAGCAGAGAGCTTGTAGTTTAAATTTCATAGTCACTCAGGGCCTAGCATCAGCAAAGTACTTTTAGTTTCAAATTAAAACACAGAAGAGAGTTTTCTGGTTAACTTTAGAATCCAGCAGAGAGCTTGTAGTTTAAATTTCATAGTCACTCAGGGCCTAGCATCAGCAAAGTACTTTTAGTTTCAAATTAAAACACAGAAGAGAGCTTTCTGGTTAACTTTAGAATCCAGCAGAGAGCTTGTAGTTTAAATTTCATAATAGGTTAGGGCCTAGCATCAGCAAAGTACTTTTAGTTTCAAATTAAAACACAGAAGAGAGCTTTCTGGTTAACTTTAGAATCCAGCAGAGAGCTTGTAGTTTAAATTTCATAGTCACTCAGGGCCTAGCATCAGCTAAGTACTTTTAGTTTCAAATTAAAACACAGAAGAGAGCTTTCTGGTTAACTTTAGAATCCAGCAGAGAGCTTGTAGTTTAAATTTCATAATAGGTTAGGGCCTAGCATCAGCAAAGTACTTTTAGTTTCAAATTAAAACACAGAAGAGAGCTTTCTGGTTAACTTTAGAATCCAGCAGAGAGCTTGTAGTTTAAATTTCATAGTCACTCAGGGCCTAGCATCAGCTAAGTACTTTTAGTTTCAAATTAAAACACAGAAGAGAGCTTTCTGGTTAAATTTAGAATCCAGCAGAGAGCTTGTAGTTTAAATTTCATAATAGGTTAGAGCCTAGCAGCAGCAAAGAGCTATAATTTAAATCAAATCAGAATATAGCTTACCTCAGCAGCACAGGACAGGGTACTGTGTAGCAGCCCTCTTTTAATAAGTGTTATATCCCTCCCTCCCTCCCTACACCCACCCTCCCCTGGGATAATCACAGCTTTATAGGTACTTGCACAACTTAAAAGACAGGAGGTGCTCTCAGGTGAAGCTCATTACCCAAATCAGTCATACACTAAGGACCTGAGATTAATTAAGCTTCAGGTGAACAAGGTATATTAAACTTATTAGGTACAGTTTTAGTGGTATAAATATCCATAGCACCCTTTAGTACGTAAAGAACTTAAAGATCTAAACACAAACTTAAAACTAAGATGCAGACAGCAGTCCAGCAGCGGGATGTGGGCTTTCCAGTCTTTTGCATTGAGTGTCACATGTATGATTTTCTCCCAGCTGGTGAGAGGTCTTACGTGTGCACTAGGTGCAAGGAGCTCTTTGCTCTCAGGGAACAAGTCCGTTCTCTAGAGGCTAAAGTAGCAGACTTGGAAAGCATAAGACAGACAGAGAGGTATATAGACGAGACCTACAGGGATATAGTCCTGAAGTCCCACCTCCAGTCTGGCAGCATCCCTGTTGCCATGGAGGAGAGAGGTCACGTGACAGGAGAGCATCACCCTGGTGTGGCAGGAAGTGATCCTGTAACTAGGACCTGTCCTCCAGGTGATGTAAACCCCTCTCGCACCGAGGAGGTTTCTCCAGGGCCAAGTGCCCATGAGGGAAGGGTTAGGACAGCAGTTATAGTTGGTGATTCGATCATTAGGCATGTAGATAGCTGGGTGGCTGGTGGACGTCAGGATCGCCTGGTAACATGCCTGCCTGGTGCAAAGATAGCGGACCTCACGCGCCACCTAGATAAGGTCTTAGATAGTGCTGGGGAGGAGTCTGCTGTCTTGGTACATGTCGGTACCAATGACATAGGAAATGTGGTAGGGAGGTTCTGGAAGCTAAATTTAGGCTTTTAGGTAGGAAGTTGAAATCCAGAACTTCCAGGGTAGCATTCTCCGAAATGCTTCCAGTTCCACGCGCAGGACCCAAAAGGCAGGCAGAGCTCCGGAGTCTCAATGCGTGGATGAGACAATGGTGCAGAGATGAGAGTTTGGATTTGTTAGGAACTGGGGAACATTCTGGGGAAAGGAGGGGCTCTTCCGAAGGGATGGGCTTCACCTTAACCGGGATGGAACCAGGCTGCTGGCATTAACCTTTAAAAAGGAGATAGAGCAGCTTTTAAACTAGATAATAGGGGAAAGCCGACAGTCGCCCAAGAGCGCATGGTTCGGAAGAATGTATCCTTGAAGGATACTACAAAAAGCAGAGAGGTTCCAAAAAAGAGTAAAGTAGCCCAAATGCCCTCGAGTATGGAGCAGACAGAGCTTAAAGATCCCAAATTACCCATGTCTACCAATAGCCAAATTAATATGAATAAAATACAGTCTCCAAAATGCTTGTATGCAAATGCTAGAAGTCTAAAAAACAAATGGGAGAGTTAGAATATATAGCACTAAACGAGAGGTTAGATATGATTGGAATATCAGAGACATGGTGGAAGGAGGACAACCAGTGGGACACTGTGATACCTGGGTACAAACTATATCGTAATGATAGAGCTGATCAAATTGGTGGAGGGGTTGCGCTCTATGTTAGAGAGGGCATTGAGTCAGAAAGGATTAAAGTTTTGCAAGAAACAAAATTTGCTGTAGAATCTCTATGGATTGAAATTCCATGTAAAAAGGGGAAGGCGATGGCAGTGGGGGTGTACTATCGTCTGCCTGGCCAGAATGAACAAATGGATGATGAAATGCTCAAAGAAATCAAGGAAGCTAGCAAAAGTTACAGTGCAGTAATAATAATGGGTGATTTCAATTACCCCGGCATCGACTGGGTCAGTGTCACAGCAGGACATGCTAGGGAGATAAAGTTCCTAGATGAAATAAATGACTGCTTCTTGGAGCAGCTGGTTCATGAACCAACCAGAGGGGAAGCCATATTAGACCTAGTCCTTAGTGGAACACCAGATCTAGTGCAAGAGATAAGGGTGTTGGGGCCACTCGGCAATAGTGATCATAGCATGATCGCCTTTGATTTAATTAGTGGAGGAGGGATAGTAAGGAAATCCACAGTACTACCCTTTAACTTTCGAAAGGGAGACTATGATAAAATGAGGAAAACAGTAAAGAAAAAACTAAAAGGAGCAGTTGCAAAGGTTAAAGACGTACATCAAGCTTGGATGTTGTTGAAAAATACTATCTTGGAAGCCCAGACCAGCTGTATTCCACGCTTTAAGAAAAGTGGAAGGAAGACCAAAAAACTGCCAGCATGGTTTAAAGGTGAGGTCAGAGAGGCTGTTGTTGCCAAAAAAGCATCTTTCAGGAAATGGAAAAAAGAGCCAAATGACGAAACCTGGAAACAGCACAAGCACTGGCAAGTCAAATGCAAGGCATTGATAAGGCAGGCAAAGAGAGAATTTGAGAAGAAGCTTGCTGCGGAAGGAAAAACACGAAATAAAGACCTTTTCAAGTACATTCGTAGCAAAAAACCTGTGAGAGAGTCAGTTGGTCCCTTAGATGATAAAGGGGTTAAAGGAGCACTAAGAGGCGACAAGGCGATAGCGGAGAGACTGAATGAATTCTTTGCTTCAGTCTTTTCTGAGGAAGATGTAGGGATGTTACCCATGACTGAAGTGGTATTTAAAGGTGCGGAAGAATTGAAGGAAATATCGATACGTCGGGAAGATGTCTTACAACTATTAGATAAACTGAAGAGTAGCAAATCACCTGGGCCGGATGGTATACATCCAAGGGTGTTGAAAGAACTGAAATATGAGATTGCAGACCTGCTATTAGTAATCTGTGAACTATCATTAAAATCATCTCTAATACCTGAAGATTGGAGGATCGCCAATGTAACACCAATTTTTAAAAAGGGTTCCAGGGGTGATCCGGGAAACTATAGACCTGTGAGCCTGACGTCAGTACCGGGAAAAATGGTAGAAACCATCATAAAGAATAAAATTACTCAGCATGTAGATAGTCACCACCTAATGGGAGACAGCCAACATGGCTTTAGACAAGGAAAATCTTGTCTTACTAATCTGTTATGTTTTTTTGAAGGAGTGAATAAACAGGTGGACAAAGGTGAGTCGGTTGATATTGTGTATCTGGACTTTCAGAAAGCCTTTGACAAGGTCCCTCATCAGAGACTTTTGGCAAAACTAAAGAGTCATGGGATAGGAGGCAGTGTACTATTGTGGATCAGGAACTGGTTAAAAGATAGAAAGCAGAGGGTAGGGCTAAATGGCCAATTTTCCCAATGGAGAAAGGTGAATAGTGGTGTACCCCAGGGATCTGTGCTGGGTCTGCTGCTTTTTGACATATTCATAAAAGACCTGGAAAGTGGAATAACGAGTGAGGTTATCAAATTTGCAGATGACACAAAACTATTTAAAGTTGTTAAAACCCAAGAGGATTGTGGAAAATTGCAAGAGGATCTTGATAAATTGGAAGACTGGGCATCAAAATGGCAGATGAAATTTAATGTGGACAAGTGCAAGGTTATGCACCTAGGGAAGAACAACCCAAACTATGGTTACACGATGCAAGGTTCCACATTAGGAACCACCACCCAGGAAAAAGATTTAGGCGTCATTGTGGATACCATGTTAAAACCCTCGGCCCAGTGTGCAGCAGCGGCCAAGAGAGCAAATAGTATGCTAGGTATGATAAGGAAAGGAATGGAAAATAAAACAAAAGATATTATAATGCCTCTATATCGTTCCATGGTGAGACCGCACCTTGAATATTGTGTGCAATTCTGGTCGCCGTATCTTAAAAAGGATATAGCGATTTTAGAAAAGGTTCAGAGAAGAGCCACCAAAATGGTAAAGGGGATGGAAGGATACTCCTATGAGGAAAGGCTAAAAAGGTTAGGGCTCTTTAACCTGGAAAAGAGACGGCTGAGGGGAGATATGATAGAAGTCTATAAATTAATGAATGGAGTGGAACGGGTAAACGTAGATCGATTGTTTACCTTATCAGAATATAGAAAGACTAGGGGACATGCAATGAAGCTACAGGGTAAACTATTTAAGACTAATAAAAGAAAATATTTTTTCACTCAACTTGTAATCAAACTCTGGAATTTGTTACCGGAGGATGTAGTAAAGGCTGTTAGTGTAGCTGGGTTTAAAAAAGGTTTGGACAAGTTCCTGGAGGAAAGGTCCATAAACCATTATTAAGAAGTGACCGAAGATATCAATGCTTGACCCAGTACAAGCATTGTGGAACTTGTGTCTCTTGGGGAAACTGCTAGGTACATATGACCTAGATTGGCCACTGTTGGAAACAGAATACTGGGCTTGATGGACCTTGGTCTGACCCAGTATGGCATATCTTATGATCTTATGAACAATGGCCAATCTAGGTAACAAGTACCTAGCAGTTTCCCCAAAAGACACACAGGTTCCACAAAGCTTGTATTGGGGCAAGCAGTGGGTATACCGGGTCCTCTTTAATAATGGTTTATGGACCTTTCCCCAGGAACCTGCCAAAACCTTTTTTAAACCCAGCTACACTAGCAGCTTTTATTATATCCTCCAGTAATGAATTCCAGTGTTTGATTAATTCATTGATTGAAAAAATATTTTCTCTTATTAGTCTTAAATGGGTTACACTTTAGCCTCATTGCATGTCCCCTAGTCTTTCTACATTTTGATGGCATAAACAATCAATCTATGTTTACCCATTCCATTCCAGTCATTAATTTATAGACCTCTATCATATCTCCCCTCAGCCATCTCTTCCCTAGGTTGAAGAACCCCAACCTTTTTAGCCTCTCCTCATGGGGGAATCCTACCATCCGTATTACCACTTGTGATGTCCGTCATGATCCCACAGTGACAGTGGCAGCACACAGACATGCTGCTGCTGCTGCAGAAAGGAAATGTGTCACATGGAGCATTCCAAGGGTCCTGGCACCCAAGGCAGAGATCTCGGCTGGCCCCCCTGCTGCCGCTGAACCCAGCTGTGGGAGAATAGGTCGATAGTGCCAGCAGCTGTTGCACCCTAGGTACCCACCAACCCACATGTTGGATGGGTTGGGACTGTGCACCACAACACTAACAGCACATGGGCATGTCAGCATGGTGTGGGGGTATTGGCAGAGGGGGGAGCGGCACCCTCCTGCAGTAAACCAAAGTCATGTCCTGGTCCTGTGTGCCATGCGCATTGCAACATGTGCCAAGATCTGTCTGATGGGGAGCATGTTAGCCCCGGGGACTGCTATGCTCTTATGAAAGCACTGTGGCTCATCACACACAGTTGTTTTGTATGTGAGTGGAGGGTCCAGGTTGTGGATCATGCACTGCATGTCCCTGTGGCTTAACTTTAGCCTACAGTGCAGGTACAACATCAGCATGTGCAACTCCCAATGAATCAACCAGCAAGAGTACAAGCAGACATCAGTAACACAGACAGCCTCCACTATCCACAGCTGGATGGAGAGTCAGGCTGATAACACCAGTGCTATCAGTGGGCACTACTAGCTCCTGCACACGTTAACAATGCTTGAGCTGATATTGAGACCAAAGTGGCAGGCCTCACATTACCTAAGCTGTTCCCAGCATTAGTCTGCAAATGTGCAGGATGAGGAGCATAGTATTGTGGGTATGGCCTGAAACAGGGTGGATTGGCCAGGATGTGTTTGCATAGGAGGTAGGGTCAATGGACTGGGTGGCCACAGCATGTCATGCTAGTAGGGCACTCTCACGTGCCGTGTTTGCATGACACCTGTGCAGCTGTTATCTGCACATTTGTCTGAGTTGTTGTATGGTGGCTGTGTGGCTGGGACAGGTGTGAGTCCAACATTTCTGGTATCAGGCCTTCCAGGTGGCACTGACACACATTTAAACACACACAGTAAAAATACGCTGGGATGACACCTACGGCACATCAGTGCTGCCCGCCGATACCACCCTCTCCTCAGCTGCCATCCTTCCTTCAGCCCATCCATCCGGCTCTGTTGGCTGTGTGCATTCATGTCTTCTTGTGCAAGCTGCTACACCATGGCCTACACTGGTACTCTTTTCTGCATTTCTGCTTTTTGCTGATGCTTCTTCTGAGCCTGATCTGCATGTCACCATTCCTACCCTTTCAGAGGTTATTGAATGTGAAAAACTGCCTCATAAAGTCTCATTGGAAATTTGGGATCTTGAGCAACATCTAAATAGTCTCAATAAAAGTTACAGCAATATCCAAATGGATCAGAACCATTACTGTAAACACATTTCTCAGTTGTACAAGCAATGTTCCTGTACTCAGCAGGGGTAAAGCAGTTCAGCATAAAACGCTGATGTACTAAAGTGTTCATTCTTTCACAAATGGTACTTCACACAAAAAAAGAAGCATGAACACACCCCAAAATGTGCAAAAATGACAATATTCGCAAAAGGGCCGCTTGCAAAAAATTTGCAAATTTTGGTCCTCATAGTAGATTTTCATGAGTAAAGACAAATTTTAGATAGTACGTGGAAACTGGAAACAAGACGTCAAGGTCAGTACATACTTTATACAATTCCAGCAGAATTTCAGAAAAGGTTCTGCGAAACATAGAGTCTATTCAAAACTGTATATAAGACTATACAGGAGTATATGTGTATTTGCTGGAGGAGCTATTTTATAAATCTACAGGTGGGAAAAATCAATGGAGGCAACTCAATAACTTGCACATGTAAGTTGGTATTTTGCAAACCTATACATTTAAATGTAGCCAATTAACTTCAGGGGCCATTAACTTTAATTCATATTAATTTGGAGGGAAATCCCACCATAGACAATTTGATTCATACTCATGCATTTCTTTATGAAAAGCGAATACACATGTAGATTTTTGATCCGCCAAGGCCATGCCCCAACCATTCCATCCATATGTCCCCTTGTAATTTCTAAGTATTATGGATATCCATATGTAAATTTAGCTCTTTCTAAAATCTCAATTTTCATGTAAATGCCTAATTTTCCAAGTGGAAATTATGAATAAGGTTTCTAAAATTAGCCACATAGTCCTCCTATTTATTTACTTGTTGTTGTTTACATTGACTTTCCTTAGTTGTCCTAGATTATGTTTGGTCTTCAGTCAGGCATCTCATTGTTATTTATTTATTTATTTATTTATTTATTTACATCTCTTATATACCGCACTATTTGCGATCAGCGCGGTTTACATAGAACAAACAATATCCGACAATAAACAAGAGTCAGGTCATTACAATGAACAGGAGCAGTAACTTGGATAACAGGGGAAACTATCTACATATGTGGAACATTGAACAAGGTAGCTGTATATATGAGAGATGGAGTTATTGTGTGTTGCTCATACATGGTGGCTGGGGTTCGGGGGAGGCTGTGAGGTATTTAATGAAGAGGAAGTGTTTTAAGACCTTCCTAAACTGGCTCAAGTTGGGGATAGTTCTGATGTGTGGTGGTAAGGAGTTCCAGAGGCTTGGGGCACTCAGACTGAAGGCTCTGTTTGAAGTTGATAAGGCGCATCTTGTCATCACTTTTGGTATTACTAGCATGTTGGCTGTAGAGGTTCTTCTTGTCCTGTTGGGTGTGGGTGTTTGTATGAGGTCACTTATTGAAGAGGCGGATAACCCGTTGATAGCTTTGAATGTCATCACTAAGGTCTTGAAGCTAATTCTGGCTTGGATGGGGAGCCAGTGAAGCTGCATCAGGAGGGGTGTGATGTGCTCTCTCCTTGGTGCTCCAAAGAGGATTCGCGCAGCGCAGTTCATGGCAAGTTGTAAGGGATGTAAGGTTGTCTGGGGGAGTCCTTGTAGGATGGCGTTTGCATAGTCAAAATGAGGGATGATGAGGGCTTGGTAGATGGTACGGAAGTCGCTCATCTCGAGTAGAGGGCGTATGTGTCTGAGGGATCTGATTTTGAAGTAGATTGCTCTTACTATTTTTGCTATGTGCTGCTTCATGTTGAGGTTCTGATCCAATGTGACTCCGAGATACCGTATGGCTGATTTTACTTGTAGTTTGGCGTTGTCTACTTCCAGTTGGTTAGGTGGAGTGAATTCTGGATTTCTAGAGATGAACAGGACCTCAGTTTTCTTATGTTGGATACGCAGATTTTGGGAGAGGAGCCATTCTGATATTGCATTGAAGCAGTTGGTTAGTGGGGTGAGGTCCGGGCGGTCCAGTGATATTGGCAGGTACAGTAGGACATCGTCTGCGTAAATCATGCAACTCACATTGAAGGACCTAATAATATTACAGATGGGTTGGATATAAATGTTAAACATAAGTGACGATAGGGAGGATCCTTGAGGGACTCCTTGACTTTGTAGGAATGGCTCGGATGTGGTCCCGTTTGATCGTACATGTTGCCATCTTCCAGATAGGTAAGACCTACACCACTCAAGCGCTGTTTCGGTAATGCCTTTCTCTCTTAGTCGAATCAGGAGAATCTCGTGGCGGACTGAGTCAAAGGCTGCCGCAATATCTAGAAAGATAAGTGCGAAACCTGTACGTGAGTTGTCGATGCCTGAGATTATGGTGTTGAAAAGAGTAGTGAGTAGTGTTTCCACTCCGTGTGACTCTCTGAACCCGTGTTGTGATGGATCTAGAGGTGCGTTAGTGTCCACATGATCTTGTAGTTGCCTGTAGACTATTTTTTCAACGATTTTGGCGAGCATAGGGATACTGGATATGGGTCTGTAAGACTCGACCTTTTGAGGGTCTAATTTGGTGTCTTTAAGCAGCGGTCTAACGGAGGTCTGTTTGAGCGTAGATGGGAATGACCCGGTGCTGAATGATAATCCTATCATTTTAGCTAAGATTGGGGCAAGGTCGGAGCGTAGATCTTTTATCCAGAATGCTGGACATGGATCTGAGTATGAAGTGGAGGTATTTAGGGTAGCAATGGTGTCTTCGATAGTTCTCTTAGACGGAGTAGTAAAAGAGGTTAGATATGCTGTGCGTGCTTTGTCATCAGGAGGGTCTGGTATCATCATCTCGTCAGTCTTGCATAATTTTGATTGCATAAATACGGCGTAATCCTGTGGGTGTATAGATCCAGTGCGTTCCGGGGTCGGTTCTTTGGCGAGATATTTGACCAGGTTGAAGAGGTCATGTGGTTTGTTTAATGAACGTTTCAGAGTGTCAGTGTGATGTTGTTTCATCTTGTCTGTGACTGGCACCTGTAGCTGTTCTTATTGTATTGATCCATCTCACTGCTGGCCTTCCTCTTTTGCATTGATCTTCTACCTTGCCAAGCATGATGTCTTTCTCTAATGATCTCTCTCTTCACATGATGTGTCCAAAGTATGAAAGTCAAAGTCTTGTCATCTGAGCTTCTAAAGAAAGCTTAGGTTTAATCTCCTCTCGTACTGACTGGTTTGTTCTTTGGGCAGTCCATGGTATACACAGTATTCATTGCAGCACCATAATTCAAAGGCAGAATTTTCTTCCAGTCTATCTTTTTCACTGTCCAACTTTTGCATCCATATGATGTTATTGAAAATGCCATGGCTTGAACAAATCAAATCTTTGTATGGAGAGAGACATCTCTGCTCTTGAGAATCTTATCTTGGTCCTTCATAGCCATTCTGCAAAGAGCAATGCGTCATCAGATTTCCTGACTGCTTGTTGCATCTTTATTGATAGTTGATCCAAGTAGGTTAAAGTTGTCCACTATTTCAATTTCTTCTCTATCAACAATGAACTTTTTGATTTTGCCAGTTGTCATAATCTTTTTCTTCTTCACACTAAGGTGCAGGCCCATTTTAAGACTATGTTCATTGATCTTGAGAATGTAAATGTTTCAGATCGTCTCATTTTCAGCCATTAATATGGTATCATGTGTCTTCCACCAATCTGCACACCTCTGTTGTCTTCATACAATCCTGCTTTTCTGATGATTTGTTCTGCATATAAATTAAACAGATAGGGGGAGAGTATGCAGCCTTGTCATATACCTTTGCTGATTTTAAAACATTCTGATTCTCCTTGTTCGTTCAAACTGTTGCTTCTCGATCAAAGTAAAGGTTGTGCAACAGAATGATCAAGTGTTTTGGTATACCCATGCTTTTAATGTGGCCCAGAGTTTCTCATGGTTTACAAAGTCAAAAGCCTTGCTGTAGTTAATAAAGCACAAATAGATATCTTTTTGGTATTCTTTAGTCTTTTCAAGGATCCATCTCACATCCAGGATGATGTCTCTCATTCCTCGCTCTTTCCTGAACCCTGCTTGCACTTCAGATAGTTCTCATTCCAGGTATGGTTGTAGTCTCTGTTGAATAATCTTCAGTAGAATCTTGCTGGTATGTGGGATCAGAATGATTGTGCGATAATTTCCACAGTCAGTTGGGAATTCTTTAGTATTGTTATAAACACAGATCTTTTCCAGTCAGTTGGCCATGATGTTGTCTTCCAAATTTCCTGGCAGAGCCTTGTAAGTATGGCAACAGCTGCATCAGATTGCTGTAGTACGTCTATGGGAATGCCATCAATGCCTGGTGCTTTCTTCTTTGATAAGGCTTTCAATGCTGCTTCGACTTCTTTCATTACCAATGGTTCCTGATCATAAGGTACAGATTGAAACAGCTGTTGGTCTACTTGATCTTTATCATATAAAAACTCTGTATTTTCTTTCCACCTTTTTCTTGATCTTCTCAGCATCATTCAACATACTGTAGATCCTTGAGCATCTTGTAACAGTCCAATTCAAGGCTAGAATTTTTTCTTTAACTCTCGTAGCTTTAGGAAAGCCAATCTTCTTCTTCCTCTATTAGTTTCTGCTTCTTTCTCCTTGCATGCATCATTGTCTTGTCTTGCTGCACGTTGGATAGCTCTGTTGAGTTCTGCGATTGCCTCTTTTTCTCCTCTGGCTTTAGCTTCTCTGCACTTCTGGGCAATTTTCAGAGTTTCTTCGGTCATCCATTTTGGCCATTTTTGCTTTTTCACCTTTTGTAAAGACGTCTCGCTTTCTTCCAACACAACCTTCTTGATGTCATCCCATAACTCTTCTGGAGATCTGTCATTTGTTTTTAAAGCATAAAATTGATTTTTCAGGCAGTCTTTAAATTCCAGTAGTATATTCTCAAGGTCATATTTTGCTACATTCATGAGTGGCTTGCTCTTTTTCAACTTTAGCTTTAGTTTGCATACTAGTAGTTGGTGATCTGTACCATAGTCAGCTCCTGGTTTTGTCTTTGTTGATGTTATAGAGATTTTCCATCGTTGACTTCCACATATGTAGTCAATTTGATTTTTGTACAATCCATTGGGTAAAGTCCATGTGTATAGTTGCCACTTGTGTTGCTGGAAGAAGGTATTTGAGATGAATACGATCGTTGGTCTTGCAGAATTCTATCAGTCTTTCTCCAGCTTCATTTCTGTTGCCAAGTCCATATTTTCCAACCATTTTGTCTTCTTCTTTGTTGCCAACATTTGCGTTCCAGTCACCCATTACTATCAGGTTATCCTATTTGCATGTTCTGTCAATTTCAACTTGTACTTGTTCATAGAAATCATCAATTTCATCCTCCTCTGCAGCTGTTGTTGGGGCATATACTTGAATTATAGTTGTGTTGCTAGGCATTCCTCATAGACGAATAGAAATTAAGTGTTCACTAACTGCATTGTATTTCATTACAGTTCTTGCAAGTTTCTTCTTAATTATAAATGCAACATTTCTTCTTTGTCTTTCATTTCCAGCATAGTAGACCATGTGATCAACTGATGCAAAGTGCCCAATGCCAGTCCATTTCAGTTCGCTGACACCCAACAGATCAAGTTGTACCCGTTCCATTTCATTCTTGACCACCTCCAACTTCCCTTGGTTGCTGCTTTGTATGTTCCATGTCATCTTTGCAGCTTCTAACTCTCATTGCATGTGTAGCTACATCAGCAGTCAGACGTCCCGAGTGCTTTGATCCAACCACATCATAAATGCTGGCTTTACTCTGAAAAGTCTTCAGCTCCTCCCCAGTAGCCAGTTCAGTACCTTCCGACCTGGTGGTCTCATCTTCCAGCACTATAGTGCAATTTGTTTTGTTGTGTCTATCCATTGGGTTTTCGTGGCAAGATACAGATATAGATTGCCGGGCCTTTCTTCCGCATAGTTTTAGTATTGTTGCCGTTGTCACAGAAATTTGATCCTCCGCCACCAACACTGTCCCATTCTGCTGCTTCCCAGATGGGTGGTTTGTCCTGGTCTGGCATCTCAGTTGAGACCTGTCCATCTTGGGAAACCTTGCCAGTAGTTAAACTACCAAGAGCCCTCAGCATCACCGATACACACAAGCCCTCACAGCACGACAAGTTGCAAACCAAGTGAGGGATTCATTTACTACACCCAAAAATACATCTAAATTCATTATTAATGAGCTGTTTTGATACAAAATCATGCAAAATAGGTCATTAGTAATGAAGGTTTTGAAAAACAGGGTGCAAAATGTTTTATATGCCAGTTTTTGCAAGAAATATATCGATACTTCAAGGAAGGTATAGGGTTGGGTTTTTTTTAGACTTTTCTATGCAATATTTTTTGCAAATGTTTATTACGAAGCTCATTTGTTTTCTTGAATTAGTGCCTTTAGGCTAGATAGAATCTGACGCTTAATTATCCTTGTGTTTTTTAATATTTATTAATCCTCTGGGAGCAGAGCCGTTCCAAGGGTTTTGGTTGTCCCAGGCAGGATCCCAGCCATGCCGCCCCCTCTCGTGTGCCTAGCCACACTACTGCTGGTCCCCATTGCCACAGCTGATCAGTCTTCTGGGGGGCCAGCGGTGGTGGTGGCAGTTTAAAAGCAGCGGCTTTGTGCCGCTGCTTTGGTGCCCGTCGCAGGCCATGTGTTTCTGCATACGTGGCCTGCCACTTCTGATCCCTCTCTGACAGGAAGTTACATCAGAGGGGATTCAGAAGCAGCAGGCCAAGTGTACCAATGCAAATGGTCTGCCACAGGCACCAAAGGGACGGCACAAAGTTGCCCACCATGGTCTGTCACCCTGCCTGAAAGTTCCTCAGGATTGTATTGTAGACTTGCATTATTTTTTGTATGTTTAGTTTAGTTTTTTGTATGTTTAGTTTTTTCTTCAATTAGTTTTCCTTAAGATACTTCTGTACAAGTATATGCTTGAATGTATAATTGAAAATTGTATTTAAAAAGCTTATTTGCCTTCATAGCAAGCATCTTACAAATGGGCTACTAACCCACAGAGAATCCCAAAGGTTAGTATGCTGGCCCCTAACTGTTAAGATATCAGTAGTATGTTAAGTTGTCATTAAAGAATACTTAACTACACCCCAGAAGCATAAAGAAAACATTTGGAGCAAACAGTGGAAGCATGAAATCATTTTCATTGTATTGTATTTAAGCAATATTTATTTGGCCAAATCCTTTTCTGTTTTATTCCTACCGCTACCAGCTGATAATCATCAAGCCATGTATACTGTACTTTAACTTTAGAGGAAAGGGGGAAAAAGAGTCTATAGCCAGACACTGAGAAACGTAACTTCTCCGTCAAATGCTGCCATTTTTTCTACTCTGTAATTTTAGATGGTAAAAACGTCATTCTGCTTGGAGTAAACAAACATTTTACTTTGATGAATGTGACTGGAGTCCAGAAGCTCTGGGAAAACAGGGAGAGACATGACAGTTTAAAATTTTTATTATCTGCAAACATGTGAGGATGAATCAGAGTGTCAATGTGAGGTTACAACAAATGTGAAGCAAATAAAAAACCCTCTCAGGAGAATGTGGAAGAAAAACTCCAGTAATCAGATGCTTGAAACGTTTTTATTTTCTATTTATCAATTTCAAGTTTAATACAAGCAAACAAAGACTTATAAGAAAATAGACTAAGGGGTTATTTGAGAAGCCCTATTTGCATTTTACACATGTATCTGCCAGCATATACATAAGGAGAGAAAGAGAGAAAACGAGGGCAGATGAAGACCATATGGTCTATCCAGTCTGCCCATCCACAAGAGCTTTTAAGCCCTTCAATCGCTTCCTCTCCCTCAGAGATCCTCTGTATTTGTCCCATGCTGAATTCCGATACCCTTTACATCTTCACCATCTCCTCTGGGAAGCTGTTCCACATATCCACCACTAGTCTTTCCGTAAAGAGATATTTCCTCAGATTACTCCGGAGTCTACCTTATGACCCCTCATTGCAGAGCTGCCTTTCAACTGGAAGAGGGCCACTTCATGTGGATTTATTCCATGGAGGTATTTAAATGCCTCTATCATATCACCCCTCTCTCACCTTTCCTCCAAAGTATTCATATTGAGATCTTTAAGCCTATCCCCATATGCCTTATGTCAAAGACCACTGAACATTTTAGTAGCCACACACTGGACCAACCGCATCCTATTCATACACTTTTGAAGGTGTGATCTCTAGAACTGTACACAGTACTCTAAATGAGATCTCACTAAAATCTTACACAAAGGCACTATTACCTCCACCTTCCTGCTGGCCATTCCTTTCCTTATGCACCCAAGCATCCTTCTGGCTTTTGCTGTTACTTTTTCTGCTTATTTGTCTACTTTAAGATCCTCAGAAACAATCTCCCTCATGTTTTCCACGTCTTCCAGGATGTTTACCCTGTTGCAGGTTTTGGCATCATCCGCAAAGATGCAAACCTTTCCCAACAGACCTTCTGGAATATTGCTAACATAGTAACATAGTAAATGACGGCAGATAAAGACCAGTATGGTCCATCTAGTCTGCCCAGTAAGATGGCAAGAGTAGTGCACCTGCTGCTCTATGCAGGCCACCCCTCTCCATGTCTTTCTTTTAGGGGTGAACCAACCGCTCTATGTAGAACACCCCTGTATGTTGAGAAATTAGATAGTTAAGTTTATTTTGATTTTATCCTGTTGCTGTAAAGGGATCCACTGTGTCTGTCTCATGCCATTTTGAATTCCGTCACTGTGTTTGCCCCCCACATTCCATCGGGAGGGCATTCCAAGCACCCACCACCTTTTCAGTGAAAAAGTATTTCCTGACATTGCCTTTCAATTTACCCCCTTACAGCTTCATGTTATGCCCTCTAGTTTTACAGCTTCCCCATCTTTAGAAGAGGTTTGTTTGTTCATTATTTCTCTTTAAGTATTTAAAGGTCTGAATCATATCTCCCCTGTCCCTCCTCTCCTCCAGAGTGTACATATTTAGCTCTTCAAGTCTCTTCTCATAAGGCTTCTGATGCAGGCTCCAAATCATTTTGGTCGCCTTCCTCTGAACAGTTTCCAGTCTTTTTATGTCCTTTGCAAGATACGGCCTCCAAAACTGAACACAGTATTCCAAGTGAGGCCTCACCAGTGACTTATACAGTGGCATTAGTACCTCTTCCTTTCTGCTGGTAATCCTCCTTGTATGCAACCCAACATCCTCCTGGCATTTGCCACTGCCTTGTCACACTGTTTTGTCACCTTGAGATCCTCGGAAATAATCACAACAAGATCCTTCTCCTGGTCCGTGCACACCAACCTCTCGCCCCCTATCGTGTACATTTCCACTGGATTTCTGCATGACACTGCATTTCTTCGCATTAAATCTTAACTGCCAAGCATTAGACCATTTTTCCAACTTTTGTAGATCTTTCCTCATGTTATCCACTCCCTAAGGCGAGTCCACTCTGTTGCAAATTTTCGTGCCATCTGCAAAAAGACAGACTTTTTCATGCAGTCCTTCAGCAATATCACTCACAAATACATTGAACAGTGTCAGGCCCAGGACTGAACCCTGCGGCACCCTCTAATCACCCTCCTTTCATCCGAGTGAGCTCCATTTACCATCACCTTCTGTCGCCTGTCAGTCAACCAATTTCTGATCCAGTTCACCAGCTTGGGACCCGTCCCTAAACTACTGAGTTTATTGATAAGCCTCCTATGAGGAACAGTATCAAAGGCTTTGCTGAAATCCAGGCAGATGATATCCATCGCGTGCCCCTGATCTAGTTCTCTAGTCACCCAGTCAAAGAACTCAATCAGATTTGTTTGGCAAGATCGTCCTTTGATAAAACCATGTTGCCTTGGATCATGCAACCTGTTGGTTTTGACAAAGTCCACTATTTGCTCTTTCAGAAGTGCCTCCATTACTTTTCCCACCACCGAGGTAAGGCTCACGGGCCTGTAGTTTGTCACTTCTTCCCTGTCACCACTTTTGTGGAGAGGTACCACATCCGCCCTTCTCCAGTCCTGAGGAACCTCTCATGTTTCCCAGGATCTGTTGAAAACATCCTTTAATGCCCCTGCAAGAACCTCTCTGAGCTCTTTCAGTATCCTGGGATGTATCCCATCCGGTCCCATGGCTTTGTCCACTTTCAGTTTTTCAAGTTGTTCTAACACATCTTCTTCTGTGAATGGTGTGGTATCTACTTCATTCCCATTTTTATATTTGGGAGTCACAGATGGTCCTTCTCCAGGATTTTCTTTAGTAAAAACAGAGCAGAAGTATTTGTTTAGCAATTTCACTTTTTCAATGTCACTTTCCACTAATCCGTTCCCAGCACCTCTGAGTCCTGCAATTCCATCTCTGATTTTCCTCCTCTCCCGAATATAGCTGAAGAAAGTTTTGTCGCCACACTTCACATCTTTAGCCAACTTTTCCTCTGCCTTTGATTTTGCTTTCCTTATTTCTCTTTTTGTCTCTTTTAGTTTGATCCTGTATTCCTTTCTGTGTTCCTCTGTTTGCAAGCTTTTGAATTTTGTGAAAGCTGTGTTTTTTGCCTTTATTTGAGCAGCCACTTCTTTGGAGAACCAAATAGGTTTCCTTCTCCTCTTGTTTTTATTTACTTTTCTCACATATTTATCTGTTGCCCCTTTTATTGCCCCTTTAGTTTAGCCTATTGCAAGTCCAACAAAAATGTTAAAAAGAACAGGACCAAGAACCACTCTTTGAGGCAACGTCACTGGTAATGCCACTATCTTCAGTATGAATGCTATTTACTATGGGGTGCATGTCGAGCTGTGAATAGCAGAGCTAGACATGCGGACTGGACATCCAACTCATGTTTAGCTCCTTATCCCTATTCCGCTGTCAGCGCTCCTCGCACATACACAGCATTTGATTGGCCATTGCTGTATGTGGGCAGGAGAGGGCGGAGCCGGGGCATGGCCAGCTGCTGGAATGTACATTCCATGGCACCAAGCAGCATGTCTGGCTTATTCCACTCCAATGGTGGAATAAGTCCTGCTGCACACCCCCGCACCCCATTCCTATGGCCTCGCTATGCCCCTGCAGGCATGATCCTGGCCATAGGGGTCGCCGGTGCAGCCCGGACAGTGGTCTACAGGGGCCGATGTGTGGCATGGTATTCTGAGCCGTCATGTAGACGACTCATTGCCATGGTGCGCACATGCCACTGCTCCCTTGCCCCAGCAGTAGCATTCTGGCTACCCACACATCAATCTCCTCAGCATATGGGGAACACTCAGACATGTAACTCCCTGATTCTGCCACGGCACCAGAATTGGGTTTATCTCGGGCCGATCCACGTTTTGACCTGGAAAGTAGCCAAGTGTGCAGCGACCGGACTTGGCCTCCGCGTGTTTAAATGGCATACCCATGGAAAACATTATTTTAGAAAGGCTGCAATTTACCAGTGGATATGGCGGCTGCATTGATTTATAAGTATTTATTTAATGAGCATTTTGGGGAAACTGCATGGGTGATGCTTGGATATACATGTGTATAGCATATTTTGCAAAGTACACCAACATGCAGGATGGGAAATTAAAATATCCCAACTTATACCTGCTAGAAATTGCATGCAAACAGCGGCCTCATTTGTCTTTTGGGACAGCTTGTGGTATTGGTGACTGGAGGAGCATTGCTTGCAATTGCTTGGCCTGATTGTCTATGAATGTGTGTCTTTGGGTACCTTTATTTTCTGCACTCTGTCCTGTTCTTCCAGTTAACCTCTATTGCCTCCCCTTAAAAAATCCCTGTATATCCCATTCCCCCAAGCCCCTCTTTCCCCTCTCCGCCCCCCCCCCCCCAGTCTTACTCATCCCATACTTCAAGTGTTCATCTTCCTGACTCAGGGTGTGTCTGTCTTGGTGTTGCCCAGCTGCATGTTCATATGTAAGTGTGTGTATCTGAGTTTTCCTATTAGATTGCACACCTGGCCTGAGCCAGTTTTGCAGAAGCTGAGGAGCCTCCATTACGCTAAGAGCACATTTTTCTAATTTCTCTGCTGGCTTAAACCTTATTTCTCTGCTGGCTTAACAATTGTAACTGTTGTTTTTTTTTGGGGGATCACTATTATAGCTGTTAACTGTAGTTTTAGACTAAGCTTGGGGGCATCTGGACTGCTTTCCTTGTATAGACTTACATCAGATAGCAGTGTGTGTGGCAGATAGAGAGTTAACTGGGCTTCTACCCCTGCTGAACTGTTTGGGGAAACCCTATTCCCAGGGAGGTGCTGATTTGGAGCATTGCACACCTGGCCTGAGCTAGTTTTGCAGAAGCTGAGGAGCCTCCATTATGCTAAGAGCACATTTTTCTAATTTCTCTGCTGGCTTAAACCTATCAATTGTAACTGCTGGTTTTTGGGGGGATTACTATTATAGCTGTTAACTATGGTTTTAGACTAAGCTTGGGGGCATCTGGACTGCTTTCCTTGTATAGACTTACATCAGATAGCAGTGTGTGCCCACGGTTCAGGAACAGCCTACTGGCCAGAGACGCTTAGGTGCCCGCCCACCCTACTCCTCGCCCCACCCACCCCAGGGGCTACTTTGCCTTTATAGTAGTCACATAAGTGCCATCTATCCTTTCTTACTTGGGTTAAAAGTCCACATATTCTTCATCCTTTCTTCTTCTTCCTCTTCTGGGACTGCTTAACCAACATGTCGTGTATTCAGTGCAATAACTGCGGTACTTTCATTTCAAGACGAATTATTTGGAGCCTAAGAGCTTGTCTTATGTGCCTCAGGTCAGCTGTCATGCATGACGAACTGACTCTACTAAGGAAAAACCTAGCTGCCATGCATAAAGAAGTGACTCTACTGAGGGAGGAAATAGCTGCAATGAAACGCACCTCTTCTAGGATACAAACTGAACAAAGTCCACCACCACTCCCACAAAGAATCAAACATCCCAGGAACAAATGGATCACAGCGGGTTCTGGAAGACTGCGACCTGTAACACTGAGACATCCTATACATCAAGAGATATCCCTGCATAATGCCTTCTCTGCCTTGGCTAATGAGGATGCTCAATCCAATGAAACTGAAGGGCCTTTAAATGAGTCAGACAATGCCCAATCTCCTGCTAAAGCACCAAATATGAAGAAAACCTCACCAAACAGAAAACTACTACTACTTGGAGATTCCATCATCAGAGGCACCAACTTGGGAACACAGTTCAAAGGAGAGAAGATAGTCATGTGCCTACCAGGCTTGACAGCCAGCAGGAATACAAACCAAATTGTTGAAGTACTTAGCACAAAAAGTGAACACTCCAAACTTGATGTTGTTATCCACTTGGGCACAAATAACCTGGATAGAAACAGTGCCTCTACAGTCCAAAAGGACTTCCAATCTCTGGGAGAGAAACTCAAGCCCATTGTGAACACTGTTGCATTCTCAGGGATTCTGCCTGTTCTTGGTAAGGGGACAAAAAGGCTGCATCGCATTAACAGCTTTAATACATAGCTCCAGACCTGGTGCAAACAAGAAGGATTCAAATTTATTGGCAACTGGGGAAACAGGTGGACCAACAAGAGACTATACGGTGCTGATGGACTACATCTCTCTGTCGCAGGGAAAAGAATCTTAAACGAAAAATTCAGGCTCTACGTGGATATGCATTTAAACTAGGAAAAGGGGGTGACGGATGTGGAAGGTCAAGACCGGCACGCCACTCCCTGCAAAAGCAGAATAATATCAGAAACAGACACACTTTTAAACCACACATCACAAACAAGTGGGAAGATGTGTGTATTTTGCATTGATTTTGTTCTGCCCACAAGCCAGGTAAATGCTGGAAAGCAATGAGCACAAATGCTCGAAGCTTAGCCAACAAAGTTCTGGACCTGGAAGCCCTAATGGTGGAAATGGATTTGGACATTGTGGCCATTACAGAAACATGGTTCAATGAATCGCATAAGAACATAAGAACATAAGATATGCCATACTGGGTCAGACCAAGGTCCATCAAGCCCAGTATTCTGTTTCCATATGTACCTAGCAGTTTCCCCAAGAGACACAAGTTCCACAATGCTTGTACTGGGTCAAGCATTGATATCTTCGGTCACTTCTTAATAATGGTTTATGGACCTTTCCTCCAGGAACTTGTCCAAACCTTTTTTAAACCCAGCTACACTAACAGCCTTTACTACATCCTCCGGTAACAAATTCCAGAGTTTGATTACACGTTGAGTGAAAAAATATTTTCTTTTATTAGTCTTAAATAGTTTACCCTGTAGCTTCATTGCATGTCCCCTAGTCTTTCTATATTCTGATAACGTAAACAATCGATCTACGTTTACCCGTTCCACTCCGTTCATTAATTTATAGACTTCTATCATATCCCCCCTCAGCCGTCTCTTTTCCAGGTTAAAGAGCCCTAACCTTTTTAGCCTTTCTTCATAGGAGTATCCTTCCATCCCCTTTACCATTTTGGGATGGAAGGATACTCCTATGAAGAAAGGCTAAAAACTGGCTATAATCTATTCAGAAGAGACAGAGAAAATGGAAAAGGAGGAGGAGTGGCCTTGAATGTCAAAGCAATATTAAAGCGACTGAAATGCAGGGAGCATGGGGAAAAGAAGAAGCGCTCTGGATTGCGTTGGAAAGAGGAGATGGCACTGTCATCCATACTGCTGTAGTCTACAGACCTCCAACTCAAATTGAAGAGATAGATAATGATTTGATTAAAGATATTGCCAAGATAGCCACAAAGGGGGAAGTAATCATTTTGGTTGACTTTAACCTACCTGATGTGGATTGGATTACTCCTTCTGCACATCTGGAAAGAAGCAAAAAAATTGTAGATGCTCTTCAGGATGCATTCCTTAGACAAATGGTCATGGAACCAACCAGGGAAAGCTCAACGCTGGATTTAGTGCTCACCAACGGTGATAGCGTGTCAAATGTCTGCGTGAGTACCCCTGTGAGCAACAGCGATCATTACACAGTGTGGTTTGAGATAAAAGCCAGGGTACAGGTCAAACATAGCAAGCTCAAAGTCCTAAACTTCAAAAACACTGACTTCAATAAAATGGCCAAGTACCTAAAGGAGGAGATGACAGGGTGGAAGGAGATAAAGGAAGTGGAATTGCAATGGGATAAACTAAAGGTGGCAATAAAAGGGGCAACGGACAAATATGTTAAAAAAGTAAACAAAAACAAGAGGAGAAGGAAACCTATTTGATTTTCCAAAGTGGCTGCTCAAATAAAGGCAAAAAACACAGCTTTCACAAAATTCAAAAGCTTGCAAACAGAAGAACACAGAAATGAATACAGGATTAAACTGAAAGAGTCAAAAAGAGAAATAAGGATAGCAAAATCAAAGGCAGAGGAAAAGATGGCTAAAGATGTTAAGGGTGGCGACAAAACTTTCTTCAGGAATATTCGGGAAAGGAAGAAGATCAGAGTTGGAATTGCAGGACTCAGAAGTGCTGGGAAAAGACTCGTGGAAATTGACATAGAAAAAGCGAAATTACTAAACAAATACTTCTGCTCTGTTTTTACTAAAGAAAATCCTGGAGATGGACCAGCTGGGACTCCTAAATATAAAAATGGGAATGAAGTAGATACCACACCATTCACAGAAGATGAGATGTTGGAACAACTTGCTAAACTGAAAGTGGGCAAAGCCATGGGACTGGATGGGATACATCCCAGGATACTGAAAGAGCTCAGAAAAGTTCTATCAGGGCCATTAAAGGATGTATTCAACAGATCCTTGGAAATAGGAGAGGTTCCTCAGGACTGGAAAATGGCTGATGTCGTACCTCTACACAAAAGTGGTGACAGGGAAGAAGTGTCAAACTATAGACCCGTGAGCCTTACCTCGGTGGCGGGAAAAGTAATGGAGGCGCTCTTGAAAGAGCGAATAGTGAACTTTCTCAAAATCAACAGGTTGCAAGATCCGAGGCAACATGGTTTTACTGAAGGACGGTCTTTCCAAACTAATCTGATTGAGTTCTTTGACTGGGTGACCAAGGAACTAGATCAGGGGCATGCGATGGATGTCATCTACCTGGATTTCAGCAAAGCCTTTGATACTGTTCCTCATAGGAGGCTTGTCAATAAACTCAGTAGCCTGGGGATGGTAAACTGGATTAGAAATTGGCTGACTGACAGACGACAGAGGGTGATGGTACATGGAGCTCACTCGGATGAGGGGAAAGTGATTAGCGGGGTGCCCCAGGGTTCGGTCCTGGGCCCGGCATTGTTCAATGTATTTGTGAGTGATATTGCTGAAGGACTGAATGGAAAAGTCTGTCTTTTTGCAGATGACTCAAAAATTTGCAACAGAGTGGACTCCCCCGAGGGAGTGGATAACATGAGGAAAGATCTACAAAAGCTGGAAGAATGGTCTAATTCTTGGCAATTACGATTTAATGTGAAAAAGTGCAGTGTCATGTACTTAGGTAGCAGAAATCCAAGGGAAATGTACGCAATAGGGGGCGAGAGGTTGGTGTGCATGGTTCAGGAAAAAGACCTTGGTGTGATTATCTCTGATGATCTCAAGGTGGCAAAACAGTGCGACAAGGCGGTGGCAAAAGCCAGGAGGATGTTGGGCTGCATACAAAGAGGGATTACCAGCAGAAAGGAAGAGGTACTTATGCCACTGTACAGGTCGCTGGTGAGGCCTCATCTGGAATACTGTGTTCAGTTTTGGAGACCATATCTTGCAAATGATGTAAAAAGACTGGAAAGTGTTCGGAGGAAGGCGACCAAAGTGATTTGGAGCCTGCGTAAGAAACCTTATGAGAAGAGACTTGAAGACCTAAATATGTACACTTTGGAGGAGAGGAGGGATAGGGGAGATATGATTCAGACCTTTAAATACTTAAAGAGGAACGATGAACAAACAAACCTCTTCCAAAGACGGGGAAGCTGCAAAACTAGAGGGCATAACATGAAGCTGCAAGGTGGAAAATTGAAAGGCAATGTCAGGAAATATTTTTTCACTGAAAGCGTGGTGGGTGCTTGGAATGCTCTCCCAATGGAAGTGGTGGAGGCAAACACGGTGACAGAATTCAAAACAGCATGGGAGAAGCACTGCGGATCCCTTTACAGCAACAGGATAAAAACAAAATAAACCGAACCATCTAACTTCTCAACAAATAGGGGTGTCCTACATGGAGTGGTGGATCCACCCCTAAACAAAGACATGGGGAGGGGTGAGCTGCACAGAGCGTCAGGTGCACCTACTCTTGCCATATTGCTGGGCAGACTGGATGGACCATCTGCCATCATTTACTATGTTACTATGTTAGAACCTTTTTTTCTGTATGAGTTCCTGCAGCCAATTTCTGTGTGTGTGTGTGTGTGTGTGTGTGTGTGTGTGTGTGTGTGTGTGTGTGTGTGTGTATGTATGTGTGTTTATCTGTGTTTGTGGGTGAGCGTGTGTTTGTTTGTTTATTTGTTTGTGGATGAGTGTGTGTGTTTGTTGACTGCTGAAGTGTTGATGGAGGAAGTCATTGGTTGTTGGTGGAGGAAGTCACTGGGTGTTGTGGCAGGAGGCAAGAGTTATGAATGCCTTGAACAGATGATTTGCGCAGACCATGCAGTATGAGGCTCATAGGAAACACCCGAAGGCCACCAGGAGGTATCTATATCAGAGGTTATATAGGTCTTGGACTCATTTCCTAGATCTCACAGATGAACAGTGCCTCACCAGGTTCCAGTTTGACAAGGCTGCCATCCACAATTTGCCAGGAGCTAGAGCCTCTCCTCTGCTCTACCACACAGAGGGGGGAGCCTTTGCCTATGCACCTTGAGGTCAGCATAGCCCTCACCTCCTTCATCTCTGGAAGTTTCTAGTCAGTACTGGCCATCACTGCAGGCCTCATCAGCCTGCCTTTTCAGTTTCTGAAGGCCTTTCTCAACCACACCTCTGACTATGTAGCCTTCCCTCAGATCGCGCAGCAGAGACAGCTAACTATGACTCAGTTCTATGAAGTGGCCCAATTTCCATCCTAATGGGGGTCATAGATTGCATACATTTGACCATCAAGCCTCCACAAAGGAGGGAAGCCACATACAACAACAGAAAAGCCTTCCACTTCTTCAAAATGCAGGTGGTCTGCAATGCTTAGGGTGAAATAACTGATACTTTCCAAAGATTCCCAGGCTCATGCTTTGATTCATACCATCCATCCTAACATACTCTGGCATCTCTGAAAAATATGTGAGCAGCCAGATCACTGGCGAATGTCTGCTAGATAAGTCTTGAACCACCCTGCACTGTCGCCTAGACATACACATGCTAGATAGTCCCAGAGGTTTCTGGAGACACCACATTTCATGGAGAATGCTTGCAGTGCCTGTTCACCATAGCTAACAGCCTGGTTATTATCTTATACCTGTTGTCTCTTTCCTTCCCCACAAAGGATATAGAGCTTAACCTCTAAGGAGGTGATTCCCAGTAGCACCCCAGTGATTCAGAGAAGTGGTACAATAGGGACCATTACCACAGAAGGGCTAACATAGAGAGAACTTCTAGCCTGCTGAAGAGCTGCTATGGGGGAGAGCTCCTGTACATGCTTGTCAAGGACTGTCAAATATTCATGGCATTCTGCATGCTCCATAATTGGGCAGTAAGACACAAAGTGCCTCTTTCAAAAGAAATTAAGTGCCAGAACCAGACATTGAGATTGATGCAGAACCACCAACCCAGGAGGAGACAGACTATCTCATCAGATTTGTATCAGTGTTAAAAATGAAATAATCGACAGGCATTTTCGGTGAAGGTAAGTGTATTTATTGCTACTATCAGTGATTGCATAGGTAAAGTTGCCCTACCCTTAACCCACCTCCCCACCCCCTACTCCCTTGGCCATCATCTTCACCATTCCTATCCTCCTTGGATCACCCCTAAAGCCCTTTTTAAAAATTGGCATTATGTTGGTCACCTTCCAATGTTCTGGTACCATAGTTGATTTTAATGATAGGTTTAAAATTAATTGTAGCTGTGCAGTTTCATCTTTGTGTTTTTTCAGCACTCATGGGCATATACCATCTGGTCCAAATGATTTGCTGCTCTTTAGTTTGTGAATTTGTTCTACTACATTTTCCAGGTTCACTGAGGTTTGATTCAGCTCTTCTGACTCATCACCATTAAATATCTTTTCTGGCATGGATAGCTTCCTCACATTTTTCTTAGTGAATATCGAAGCAAAGAATTCATTTAGGGGTATTTTATTTATTTATTTAGCAAGCATTTGTTTACCGCTCCTTCCAGCGATCAGAAGAGGGGAAGATTACATGGATAAAGCTGTCGAATCAAGACAGAATAATTTTGGTTTGTACATAAAGATTCGAGAGGTTAGCACGTCACGCAGAAAATTATCTACTTCTAAGCTAAGGGGGTAATAATTTACATTTATACATTACAGGTTTTCTAGTATGTTTACTAAAGTTCTGTTCTGTGTTCACAGATGAAGAACCAGGAACAGGACCTCAGAAAACAGCCACAAACAGGAACAGAAGCAAGGGGCATCTTGAACAATTTTCAGAAGACTGTGTTCATGAGAAACTGGCTAAACTTAAAGTAGACAAAGCGATGGGACCGGATGGGATACACCCTAGAATACTGAGGGAACTTGGGAACGTTCTAGCAGCTCCACTGACTGACCTTTTCAATGCCTCGTTGGAGTCGGGAGCGGTGCCAAAGAACTGGAGAGAGGCTCATGTGGTCCCTTTACACAAAAGCAGAAGTAAGAAGGTGGTCGAAAACTACAGGCCGGTTAGTTTAACTTTGATGGTGAGTAAATTATTGGAAATGCTGCTGAAAGAGAAAATAATGAGGTTTCTGGAGTCCAGTGGATTACAGGATCTGAGGGAGCAAGGATTCACCAGAGGCAGGTCTTGTCAGACAAATCTGATTGATTTCTTTGGCTGGGTGACAAGGGAGTTGGACTGAGGGAGAGCCCTAGATGTGGTATATTTAGATTTCCGTAAAGCCTTTGACATCGTTTCTCACAGGCGACTTATAAACAAACTGAGCACCCTAGGGATGGACCCTAAAGTTACTGCTTCGGCTAGAAATTGGTTGAGTGGGAGGCAACAAAGAGTACAGGTAAATGGAGCTCACTCTGAGGAGAAGGATGTTACCAGTGGTGTGCCCCAGGGATCTGTTCTTGGTCCGATTCTTTTTAACATCTTTGTTAGTGATATAGTGGAAGGGCTGTCGGATAAGGTTTGCCTTTTGCGGATGATACAAAATCTGCAATAGAGTAGACACCCAGGAAGGTGTAGATAACATGAGGAGGGATCTAGCTAAGCTTGAAGAATAGTCTAGAATTTGGCAGCTGAGATTTAATGTTAAAAAATGTAAGGTCATGCATTTGGGCTGCAGCAATCCAAGGGAGCAATATAGTACAGGTGGTGAAGTACATTTGTCCATTAAAGAAGAGTGGGACCTAGACATGATTGTGTCTGATGATCTTAACGTAACTAAACAGGTAGAAAAGGAGACAGCAAAAGCTAGAAGGATGCTTGGGTGCATACGGTGCATACGGAGAGGAATGGCCAGCAGAAAAAAGGAGGTGATAATGCCTCTGTATAAGTCTTTGGTGTGACCTCATTTGGAGTATTGTGTGCAATTCTGGAGACCGCATGTTCAAAAGGGTATAAACAGGCTGGAGTCAGTACAGAGGATGGCTACTAAAATGGTTTGTGGTCTTCATTATAAAGCATATGAGGATAGACTTAAGGATCTTAATATATACACCTTAGAGGAAAGGTGGGATAGAGGTGATATGATTGAGAAGTTTAAATACCTCCATGGCATAAATGCACAGGAGGAGAGCCTCTTTCAATTGAAAGCAAACTCTGCTACGAGGGGACATGGGATGAGGGTGAAAGGGGATAGATTCAGGAGTGATTTGCGGAAATATTTCTTTACGGAAAGAGTGATGGATTTGTGGAATAGTCTCCCAGTGGAGGTGGTAGAGATGAGGACAGTATCTGAATTAAAAGAAGCATGGGACAAACACAGAGGATCTCTAAAGGAAAAAAGGGGACTGTTGTAGTGGTTGATATAGAAGGACAGACTAGATAGGCCATATGGTCGTTTTCTGCCATTATGTTTTTATTTTTCTATGTTTCTAAGAGTTGTCTATCAAGAATTTTGTGCCTGAAGTGGGTGCAGTTCATCAAGACCATCAACAGATATGGTTTACTGTTATGGAATACTAAATTGCATCTTACATATGAAGAAAGTGGAAGCACAATGGAGGAACCTTTTACTATGGTATGCTCTTTAATTCTGATAGTTGAAAGGTTATCTTAGGGAGAAGTAATGTAAATGGTTTAAGATAAATGGATGACAACTACATTTTATATTTCAATTAAAACACCTTTTAGATGCCTTTGAGAGGCCTAAGGAGTTCTTTAAAATTCCATTTTACATAGGATGTGTCACACATTAGAGTCTGGCATGTGCTACATGGAGAGGAAGGTGTCCCTGAAGCGCAGCACTTGCCTTAAAGTTGCAGCTGCTAGGCTTGAAATGAGAGTTCGCATTGCTGCACACTACCAGCTTATTTATTCCTCACAGCTGGCTTTACAAAGTCTTCAAGATGACTGGGTGCATCCCAGCTCTGCGCCTCCCAAAAAAAAAACCCCTCCCCCTGCAGTATCTGGTGGTAAAGCTGCAAGTGAGACGGTCTGGATTTTACCCACAGTTCTTTATGTGGAATGAGCCGGATATTCCTTTCTGGGAGTCCCATTGGGCCCCAAGGTTCTCTTAAGTTTGTCTCCCTTAAAAGGGATTTCTCACCAATATGCTTTTCATCAGTAACAATACACAGCACTAAGGGCACTCATCAGCAATTAAGAACATAAGATATGCCATACTGGGTCAGACCAAGGTCCATCAAGCCCAGTATCTTGTTTCCAACAGTGGCCAGTCTAAGTCACAAGTACCTAGCAGTTTTCCCAAAAGACACAAATTCCACAATGCTTGTATTGGGGTAAGCAGTGGATATCCCGAGTCCCCTTTAATAATGATTTATGGACCTTTCCTCCAGGAAGTTGTCCAAACCTTTTTTAAACCCAGTTGCACTAACAGCTTTTACTACATCCTCCGGTAACAAATTCCAGAGTTTGATTACACATTGAGTGAAAAAATATTTTCTCCAGGAACAAGCAGGAAGTCAGTCCTCACATATGGGAATCCCCAGCTACAGGCTACTGAGGATCTGTAGAAAAGTGCCACAGTGAGCCATGAGCAGACACTGGTAACCGAAGACAGTCCGAGGACCCCAGGTCCCCGGAAGACCACACTCCCGGTAGCCGTAGAAGGGTCGGAGGGCCGGAGTTCCCTAAACCCCGATCAGATTACAGAGTACGGCTTGGCCGAAGGTACTGTCCCAACGGGACTCCATCTCCAGGCAGTAATGTGTCGCGGAGGTTTTTGCCGAGGACCAGGTTGAAGCTTGGCAGATATCCACCAGGGGCACAGAGTGCAGATGTGTCACTGATGCTGCCCTTGCACGGACACCGTGAGCCATTACTCGGTGGTCCAGTGACAGGGAAAGGCCAACCAGAGGGAAAGGGTCCACTTGGTGACCGCAAACCCCAAACGGGCAGGGTCGTATGAGACGAAGAGCCGCTCGGACCTGCGGTGGGCCTGCATGCACTGCAGGTAGAAGGAAAGAGCCCTCCTACAGTCGAGGGTGTGGAGGATTGCCAATGCCCGGTCGGCATTGGGCTTCGGAAAGAGGGTCAGCAGCACTATCTCCTGATTGAGGTGGAAATCCGAGACAACCTTCTGGAGAAACCTAGGGTGCATTCGAAGAACCACCCGGTTCTCATAGAATCTTGTGTAGGGAGCATCAGCCATCAGAGCCTGAAGCTCACTGACCCTCCAGGCCGAGATGAGAGCTACCAGAAAAACCACCTTCCAAGAAAGGTGCCGAAGCGAGCAGGATGTCATCAGCTGGAAGGATGGCTGAGTTAGCTGCATGAGGACAACACTGAGATCCCACTCGGCCAGAGGCGGCTGGATGGGGGGCCTGGAAAGAAGCAGCCCATGCATGAAGCGGGAAGCCAGTGGCTGGCCCAAGAGGGGTCCGCCCTTGACTGGGTGGTGGTTGGCCGAGATCGCGCTCAGGTGGATCCTGATCGAGTTGGACTTCAGGCCTGACTGCAAGAGATGGAGCAAGTACTGCAGGACAAGTGAGTGGGGCAAGAGAATGGGTCAGCCCCTATCTCCGAGCACCACACTGAGAACCAACCTACTTAAAGGCGTAAGCCCTCCTAGTCGAGTTCTTGCGTGAGGCCAGCAATATGTCCTCAATCTTCATCGGGAGATGAAGAGGGACTAGCGTGACCCGCTCAGGTGCCAAGCCATGAGGGACAGGGACCTCAAGTTCAGGTGAAGTAGGAGACCCTCCTACTGTGTCAACAAGCCTGGCATGCTGCTGAGGGGAACCGGAGGCTCCAATGAGAGGTGGAACAGCAGCAGGAACCAGGGCTGCCGAGACCACCATGGGGCCACGAAAATCACCGAGGTCCCGTCCTGCTGTATCTTGAGAAGGGCTCACACTATGAACAGGGTCAGAGGAAATGCATACAGGGGGCCATGCGTCCATGACAGCAGGAAGAACTCAGAGGCTTCCCTGCTTGGATGGGGAACTGGACTGCAGAACCGCGGGAGCTGCGAATTCATTGGACTAGCGAAGAGGTCCAGGACCGGTTTCCCCCAGTGCCAGAATAGCCACTGCGCCATCTGTGGGCAGGGGCTCCATTTGTGTGCTTGAGGATCCAGCTCAACCTGTCTGCCAGAACATTGTCCTGATCTGGGAGATAGGCGGCCTGTAGGGCTATGCCTTGGCGAATCACAAAGAAGCATAGCCAGTTGCCCTGCCGGAGGAAGGGCAGCAAGGTGCCAAGGGAGAGCATTTTGAATTTCTCCCCCACCAGCTATTTGTTGAGATGTCTTAAATTGAGGATGGGTTGGAAACCGCCCATCCGCTTTGGCACAAGGAAGTAGTGGGAGTAGAACCCACGACCTCTGAGGCATGGCGGGACCACTTCCACTGCCTGTCCTTCGAGGAGGTTGGCAAGCTCCTGTGCCAAGAAGATCTGGTGCACAGGGAGTCGAGGGGGTTCCACGGGGCAAAAGAGTGGAGGAAGCCGGGCCAAATTAATTAAATCAAATGCGATCATGCTATGATCATTATTGCCAAGTGGCCCCAACACCCTTATCTCTTGACCAGAACTTGTGTTCCACTAAGGACTACGTCCAAAATGGCTTCCCCTCTGGTCAGTTCATGAACCGGCTGCTCCAAGAAGCAGTCATTTATTTCATTTAGAAACTTTATTTCCCTTGTATGTCATGCCGTGACACTGACCCAGTCAATACCGGGGTAATTGAAATCACCCATTATTATTACTGTTCTGTAACTTTTGTTTGCTTCCCTGATTTATTTGAGCATTTCATCATCCATTTGTTCATTCTGGTCAGGCGGTCGATAGTACACCCCCACTGCCATTGCCTTCTCCTTTTTACATGGAATTTCATTCCATAGAGATTCGAAACGTCCACCTTCTTCCTCGAGAAACAATTGATCTAAGTTTACCCGTTCCACTCCATTCATTAATTTATAGACCTCTATCATATCTACTCTCATCTGTCTCTTTTCCAGGTTGTCTCTTTTCCAGGTTGAAGAGCCCTAACTTTTTAGCCTCTCTTCATAGGGGTAACCTTCCATCCCCTTTATCATTTTGGTGGTTCTTCTCTGTACCTTTTCTAATAATGCAAAATCATTTTTAAAATACGGCGACCAGAATTGCACACAATATTCAAGGTGTGGTCGCACCATGGAACGATACAGAGGCATTAAAGTATCCTTTGTTTTATTCTCCATTCCTTTCCTTATGATACCTAGCATTCTATTTGCTCTCTTGGCCGCTACTGCACACCACGATGATGCCTAAATCTTTTTCCTGGGTGGTGGTTCCTAATGTGGAACCTTGCATTGTGTAACCATACTTTGGGTTGTTCTTTCTTAGGTGCATAACCTAGCACTTGTCCACATTAAATTTCATCTGCCATTTGGATGCCCAGTCTTCCAATGTATCAAGGTCCTCTTGCAATTTTTCATAACTTCATGGGTTTTAACAACTTTGAATAATTTTGTGTTATCTGCAGATTTGATTACCTCACTCGTTATTCCCATCTCTAGGTCATTTACAAATATGTTAAAAAACAGCAGACCCAGCACAGATTCCTGGAGTACTCCACTATTCACCTTTTTCTATTGGGAAAAGTGTCCATTTAGCCCTACCCTCTGCTTTCTATCTTTGAACCAGTTCCTGATCCACAATAGTACACCGCCTCCTATCCCATGATTTTTTAATTTTGCCAAAAGTCTCTCATGAGGGACCTTGTCAAAAAGGCTTTCTGAAAATCCAGATACACTATATCAACCAATTCACCTTTGTCTACTGTCGCGAGCACTGCCCTGGCGGCAAGTAGAGGTCAGGGCAGGTCGGACACAACTATATAGGGATGAGATTGGCCAGTAATCCAGAGGCCTAATTGGCTTTTGGTCCTATTAGTTTCCTGGATCCTAATCTTCAATGAAATCAAATGCACAAAGTGGTGGGAAAATAAAGGCTTTTATTTCCCTTTCTCGCAAGGGTTCAAATGATTGGGCAACAACAACAATGCAAAATGTCCTTACTTCAGGTAAGAAAAAGTAAAACAGAAGTTTAAAGCAAAAACTGTTACTTTCACAGTAGCGAAGATTCACACAAACAAGAATGTTCTATGCAGCAATACATGTAGCTTACAAGCCTGGCAAGGATTCTAGGCTTCCCGTAGTACAGTACGTACAGTCCATTTCTGTATCTAAAACCTCATCTACCAGTTCCACTTGCATTGGCTCATAGCCTGAAGCCTCTGACTCTGAGTCCCTGGTTTCAGGAAAGTTATAGTCAGGCTTCTTATATAGCTCCTCTAGCACTGCCCAATGTTCTGGGTGAAGTGAAGGGCGTCGGTTCTGTGCTGTTTTGTATTGAGAAGATTCCTCTCTACTTAGAGGTTTTATAGCAGCTTTATAAAAACACTTCTTATTCAAGACTCTCTTATCGGGTAAACTTTTTCTATACCTTGTATCATAAGAAGGTTTACCTTGTGAACTTGGCTTCTCTGTTTCAAGTGAAGGTTGAGGCCTGCACCAGTTTCTCTTCTGGCTTGCCCTTACAGCACGACTTAGGTCTTCAGGCTCTCTCCCATTTGGTTTTAGACAACCATTGCAGCAATGCTTTTGCCTCTCTGGGCAAACAGCTCTTACTCCTCTTTGAGCTGAGACCTTCCCAGGTTCTTCATTAGCTCCCAGGTAATCACCATTCACTAGCAGTGGAATAATCAGGTTTCCATTCTAACCTCTTTTCCTCTGTGCTGCCTTCTTTCCTGCTGCATGCTTTCCTGTTGCATTCACTCCTGCTGCCTTCACACCCGCTGCGTCTTTTCCAGCTGCCTTTCCCGCTGCTTCCACGCCCGCCTCCACGCCTCCACGCCTGCCTCCTTTCCAGTCTTCCACACCCTCCTTAAGAAGACCTCCTGCGCTCGAGGATTGGAAGCTGGCTGGCATTACCTCATGACCAGTGGGGCGTGGTTCCTCAGTTACTCTGAAGTCCCTCTTGCTCCCTCTAGCTGGCTCCTCCAGATATTGCAGCTTGTATGTATCTTTTTCTCTGTTTAAAGCATTTTCTTTTCTCTCAACTGGGTCTGCTGGGTGACACATCCCCCTTCTTAAAATATTACGGGCTGGGGAAGCCTCTTCTATGCAGCACGTAATACGCGATACCGCAATCTTCTGCATCTGACTGGCACTATGCTTCACTCGACTGTTATCCGCTTGTATCACTGCAGGGTGGAATATGTTTTCAGCAGAAGCTAGCAAAACTACCCGTTCATGCCAGGGCCGAAGAATGTTGACGTGATAGACTTGTTTATGTCCTTTTGTATCTTGGACCAAGTAGGAAGTAGATCCAATGGGCTTAATTACCGTGTGAGGCCCCTTCCACTGGGCTTCAAACTTAGGTGTAGCGCCCGATACTAAGATCATCACTTTCTCTCCGACCTTCAGTTGTCTGGATTTTGCATGCCGATCATAGTATTGTTTTTGTTTTTGTTGACTTTCTTTCAGTTTCTCACCTGCGAACCGGGAGGTTCGTTCCAGGCGAGTTCTTAGGTTCTTCAAAAATAGGGGTACGCCTATTTCCTCATCAACGGGTTCAGTCCACTGTTCTCTCAAGACATCTAATATGCCTCTAGGTGCTCGTCCGTACATAAGCTCATAGGGCGAGGTACCTAATGAACTTTGTTTTCTTTCTCTACAAGCATATAAGATGAATGGCAACATGGTGTCCCACTCCGTCATTTGGCCATCCAAAGCTCGTCGAAGCATTTGTTTTATGCTCTGATTTAACCGTTCCACCAAGCCATTGCATTGGGGGTGGTAGGCGGCAGTCTTTATGTGGTGGATGCCAAAAGCGTCCCAAACCTGAGCAAGGTACTTTGATAAAAAGTTACTACCTCTGTCCGTTAAGACTTCCTGTGGGAATCCCACCTCGCAGAACAATTTGATTAGTTCCATAGCAATAGACTTTGCTGAAATATTTCTTAGTGGTACTGCCCATGGGAAACGTGTAGCCTGGTCAATAATCACGAGGATGTATTGGAATCCTCTTGGAGTTTTGATAAGGGGTCCTACTATATCTATGGCAAGTCTTCTTACTGGGTCCGAGATTATGGGCATCGGAACTAGTGGTATTTCTTGTGGCCGGTTAGGAGTTACTCTTTGACAAGATGCACAGGATTCACAGAAGCGAGTCGTTTCTCGGAAGACTCCCGGCCAATAAAATCTGGCTAAAATTTGATCCAGGGTGCCTTGTGCTCCCTTATGACCCCCTACTGGATGGTCATGAGCCAGACGTAAAACCAGCGACTTAAAAGTGTTTGGGACCACTAACTGCTTCCGAACAGTTCCAGTTCGAAGGTCCTTACTCTCCCGATACAATATGTCTTCTTCCATAATAAATCTGGGGAAGGAATTCTTTTCTTCTCGAGCATGCTCAAGTGCACAAGCTAACGCAGGGTCTGCCCTTTGTTCCATCTTGAAGGAAGGGAACTTTTCCATCAACTCTGCAGGTACCCACGGCATCCCATTCCCAGCTTCCAGGTCGGCTCTACCTTGAGAGCGGCACCTTCTTTCTCTTCGTCTCTCAGCCTTGGATTTTCTTACCTTCCCATTAAGTCTTCGTGTGAGGGAAGGTCTCCTAAGGAGGTGTCTCTAGAACACGAGGGCTTTTCAGCATCCTGGGTATGCGACCGTGTGGAAACTAGAGCTTCCTTAGGATCTATAGCATCCTTGATATTTTTCTGCTGAGGACTGAGATTTTCAGTAGGGTTATGGCGAATGCAAGTGGCACTTAGCGCTGCTTGTGGAGATAAGCCCTCTTTCAGACTTCTCCTGAATTGTGGCCAATCACGGCCTAATACCAGCTTTTGGGGTAATCTAGGCACCACTGCTACTAGCATTTCTTTCACAATGCCTAGTCCCTTAACCCGCAATTTATATACAGGATAGCGGGTAGCTGCTCCGTGTATACATTTTATTTTTACGGTACCTTCTGGCTGATCTGGAACTGACGAGCCCTGATCCTTGATCACAAACCATAATCTCTTTGAAATCATAGTTTGATCAGCTCCAGAATCCAGGAGTGCTTTTACATTTATTCCTTGAATCTTTACATTCAATACAAAGCCTTCACGTATTGTTTTTGGATTCTCACCCACAAGAGCAGTACGTGAATAACACTCTTGTTTCACATGACCTATTTTACCACAAGAAAAACATCTCTTAGTATTTTCTTTTACTAAAGGCTTATAACTTTTTAAACCAGTATACATGGGTCGTGAGACACTTTCCAATTTCTGCGCCTCCATACGTACTACCAATTTGGGAGTCTCCACCCTGGGTTGGGTGACTCTCTCCGCTTCCAAATATCGCTCGGTGAGAGCTATTGCGTCAGTAGTGGTACAGCAATTCTGCAGAATTAGAAAATTCTGTACTCTACCCGGTATGGCCGACATATACTGTTCCAGTATTATCGCATCCATTAAAGTATCTACATTTTTCTTTTCAGGCTGTAGCCACTTGTTTGCTAGACTACGTATCCTATGGCCTAGGGCTTTGGGCGTTTCATCAGCCCTGAGGGAAGTAGCTCTAAACATCTTATTATATGATATAGGGGTAAGGCCTAAACGATCTCTAATAGCTGTGACTACCTCCTCATAGGTATTAGCTAGAGCTGGGGGCATCACCCTGTATGCAGCGAGCGCTTCCCCCGTGAGGGACGCTGCAAGGCGAATGGCCCATTGCTCAGGTGGCCATTTAGCAGAGCATGCAATTCTACTGAATGAATCTAGAAAATCATCCACATCATCATTAGGACTTAGCTTCCCTACAATGAGATCATTGCATGTCCATTGTCCACTTCCTGGGTTGGTTGGTCCGGTTGCCGGCAGCTTCTCCGCGTTGGCCTTTGCCATCGCCTCTCGCTGATGAGCCAACCAGTTCTCCATGGTCTGTAGGACCGGTAGCTGTTGCGCTTGCATGGCTTGGAGAGCTTGCGCTTGGTTTTTCTTCGCGAACTCCGCCTGTTTGTCAAACTGGAGCGCCATCCAGGCACAAAGCTCCCTCAGTTCCATACTGCACCTGTATAAAGAGACAAGAAGAAAAAGAAAACCAAGTGTGGCTCTCCTAACAAAAGCTCTTCTTCTTTCCTTTTTTTTTTTTTTTTCCAAACTTCCCCCGGATATCCAACACTACTCAGGCCTATCTACGTTTTACCTGACATTAGTGTTGAATCAGCTCTGGAATATAAGTGCTGTCCCGCTCTGCAGTTCTCCGCTTCTGGGGTAGCAACAGGATTTTCACCTTTCAGGATTTTTGCCCTCCGTTCCGGATTCCGATTATTCCATTCCAGGTTTTCTCCTTCCGATCCGGTTGACAGCAGATCCGTTCCGGGTTTTGTTTTTTCCACTCCGGTTTTTCAGACAGTTCAGTCCGGGTTTTATTTTTAAACTCAGGAGTTTTATTTTTCTTTTCTTTTGCGCTTGTAGGCTCCAATCCAATATCCTGCCAACTACGCCATTTTATGTCGCGAGCACTGCCCTGGCGGCAAATAGAGGTCAGGGCAGGTCGGACACAACTATATAGGGATGAGATTGGCCAGTAATCCAGAAATAAAGAAACAACGATAAGAAGACCAAGACCAGTTACACCATTATTAAGCTAAGTAATTTTTTTGCTTTGAGTGTTTTTTGATTATTGAAACAGTTGGTGCTGGTTATTGGATCTTCATTTTTCATAAGCCGTTGATGTACTAAACCCTGCACACGTCCAGGAGATCGAATATATTTCTTGGTGCTGTAGTGCTATAAGGGTGTTGTCTGAGGCTTACGTAGTGACAAATAGGAATAACACTGAGTAATAATACAAAGGTGAATTGTTGAATGAGGTTTCATTTAGGCTTATCCCATTAAGCCATGACTGTCTACATGTTCAGTAATATTGTTCTTGATAATGGTTTCTACCATTTTTCCAGGTACTAACGTCCTCCCTGGAACCCTTTTTAAAATTAGTGTTGCATTGGCCATCCTTCATCCTTCGGGTATTTTTGATAATTTTAATGATAGTTCACAGATTAATAATAATGGGTCTGTAATCTCATATTTTAGCTCTTTCAATACTCTTATATGTATACCATCCTGTCCAGGTGATTTGCTACTCTTCAGTTTATCAAATAGTTGTAATACATCTTGTCGGTGTATCAATATTTCTTTAAATTCTTCTGCGGCATCACCTTTAAATACCATTTCAGTCAAGGGCAACATCCCTACATCTTCCTCAGTAAAGGCCAAAGCAAAGAATTTGTTCAGTCTATCCGCTATGACCTTTTCCCCTCTTAGTGCCCCTTTTACCCATCTATGATCTAATGGTCCACCTGACTCTCTTACAGGTTTTTTGCTATGAATGTAATTGAAAAAGTCTTTATTACATGTTTTTGTTTCCACGGCAAGCCTCTTCTCAAATTCTCTCTTTGCCTGCCATATCAATGCCTTGCATCTAACTTGCCAGTGCTTATGTTGTTTCCAGTTTTCGTCATTTGACTCCTTTTTCCATTTCCTGAAAGATGCTTTTTTGGTAACAACAGCCTCTCTGACCTCACCTTTAAATCATGCTACAGGTTTTTGGACTTCCTTCCACTTTTATTAAAGCGTGGAATATAGCTGATCTGGGCTTCCAAGATAGTATTTTTAAACAACACCCATGCTTGATGTAAATCTTTAACCTTTGCAATTGCTCCTTTTGTTTTTTTCTTAACTATTTTCTTCATTTTATCATAGTCTCCCTTTTGAAAGTCAAAGGTAGAATTATGGATTTCCTTACCGTCCTTCTTCCATTTATTAAATCAAATGCAATCATACTATGATCATTATTGCCAATTGGCTCCAATACTCTTATCTCTTGTGTTCCACCCATATCTTGTGTTCAACTAAGGACTAGGTCCAAAATGGCTTCCCCTCTGGTTGGTTCATGAACCAGCAGCTCCAAGAAGCAGTCATTTATTTCATCTAGAATGTCCTGCCTTGACACTGACCCAATCGATACCAGGGTAATTGAAATCACCCATTATTATCACTGTGCTGTAATGTTTGTTAGTTTCCCTGATTTCTTTGAGCATTTCATCATGCATTTGTTCATTCTGGCCAGGTGGTTGATAGTACACTCCCATTGGCATCGCCTCCCCTTCCCCTTCCCCTTTTTACATGGAATTTCAATCCATAGAAATTCTACAGTGAATTTTGTTTCCTGCAAAACTTTAATCCTTTGTGACTCAATGCACTCTCTAACATAGAGGGCAACCACTCCACCAATTTGGTCTGCTATATCATTACGATATAGTTTGTACGCAGGTATCACAGTATCACACTGGCTGTCCTCCTTCCACCATGTCTCTGAGATACCAATCATATCTAACCTCTCATTTAGTGTTAAATATTCTAACTCTCCCATCTTATTTTTTAGACTTCTGGCATTTGTATACAAGCATTTTAGAGGCTGTATTTTATTCATATTAAGCTGGCTATCGATAGGCAGAGGTAATTTGGAATCTTTAAGCTTTGTCTTCTCTGTACTCAAGGGCATTTGGGCTACTTTTGTCTTTATTGGAACCTCTCTGCTGATATGCCCTAACTTCAGTCTTTTGCTAGTATCCTTCAAGGATACATTGTTCTGAATCATGTGCTCTTGGGCGACTGTCGGCTTTCCCCTATTATCTAGTTTAAAAGCTGCTCTATCTCCTTTTTAAAGGTTAATGCCAGCAGCCTGGTTATATCCCTGTTAAGTGGAGCCCATCCCTTTGAAAAAGCCCATCCTTTCCCCAGAATGTCGATGAAGATCATGAGTATTCCATTTTTGCTGTTATCTATGAGGTTGAGTACATCGTCAAATAGGTATAGCAGGAGAGTTTTGACTCCGTGGTTGGGGCGGAAGCCGTGTTGGTTGAGGTCAAGTTGTGCGTGGTTGTCTATGTGGTTCTGTAGCTGATGGTGTATCGCTTTCTCAATGATCTTAGCCAGTAGGGGGATGCTTGAGATAGGCTGTTGGTTTATTCTTGTCGAGTGTTGATTTCTTTAGGATTGGTCTTATTGTGGCGAATTTTAGCTGATCTGGCATGATTCCTTTGGTTAATGATCTGTTTACCATGTTGTGTATGGTGTTGATGAAGCTTGACTTTGTCACTTTAATCCATGTGGCTGGGCATGGGTCTGTTGGGGCCGTGCTTGTGTTGAGTGCGGTGATGATGTGTGAGAGCTGCTCTGTGGATGGGTTGCTGAATTTGTCCCATGTTTCTCTTGAAGGGGTGGTTGTCTTTGTGCTTGTGTCTGTCTTCCGTTGTGGAGCTGAATGGAATTTTTTCTGGATATGGTCTGCGAATGCTTGTGGGTCTATATGCACTTCGTTCTCGGTTTTCTGTTCTTTGGTGAGGGTTTTCACAATTTTGAAGAGCTCTCTTGGTTTGTTTTTTGATTTGAGTATAATGTTGGTGTGGTATTCTTTCTTTGTTTGGTTTATGAGGTTGTTGTATTCTTTTTGCTTTGCTAAGTATTGTGCCTGAGTGTTGGGTGACTTGGCGTGTCTCCATCGCCATTCTAACTTCCTGAGTTCTCTCTTCTCGGTCCGTATGATTTTTGAATACCAGGCTGTGTGGTGTGCTTTAGTACAGCGATCTTTCCTGGGTCTGTATTCGGTGGCTTTGGCAGCAGTATTGATGACACAGTTCCATTTTTTGATTTGTTCGTCTAGATCTTCTTCTTCCATGTTCAGATGGGGTAGAGTGTCCTGTAGAAATTGGTCTTTGTCGAAGCGTTTAAATCTTCTTTGGGTTGGAGAGTTGTCTGAGTTCTTGACGTGATTTTGTCCTTGCGGTATAAACTTTATTTTGATTATGTGATGGTCTGACCACGGTACAGGTGTGACATCGGGTGTTGATATGTTACCGCTGTCCAGTAGGGAGTTGTATTTATGGTATTTAAGAGTGGTGGTCCCTTCTTCAATGGGCATTCCCATATCATCCATCACTGATATCTACACCTGGAGGATCTGCCTTCCATATGTCTCCTTTTGCCTGTGAGTTATATTGCCTTGTTTCTTGCTAATATCCTGTTTTAGATTTTCTCATTTTGGGGGTCTGGAGTTTGTATGGTTGTAATTATGGATTTCTTATTATTTGAATATGTTGTGTATTTTACATTTTTTGTTATTTTTTGAGACATAATATATAACACAATGAGGCAGTACATCACTCACCATAGCTCCTTTAGAAATACAATACAATTCATCAGGGCCGGCCCGTCCATTATGTGAGAATGTTGTTCGCACAGGGCTCCACATGAACTTTATTCCACTCTGTTTGCAGGGCTAGCTTCAGAGAGATCTGGGGAGGCCAGAAGCCCCAGCTCATCTCTGCACAGTGCTGGTGTGAAGAACAACATGTTCCTTCACTCCCGCTGTGTTCTGACAAAGGGTGCTGAGTGCCAGGAAATAGGAAATGCCCTTCAACCTTTCGTGGCACTCAGCGTGCTTCACGAGAGCACAGTGAGAGTGGAGGAACACATTGCTCTTCACTCCAGCACTGTGTAGAGGTGAGCCAGCCTCCTTGGCTCCCTCTGAAGCTGCTCAGACAGGTGCTGAGCTCTTCAGGGGGGCTAGGATAGGATTGGAAATAGGATGATGGGGGGGGGGCGGGCCTGGACTGGAAATGGGCTGATGAGGGGACTAGGATAGGACAGGAACTAGCTGATGGGGGGGGGGGGCTGGGATTGGAAATGGGCTGATGGGGGATTGGATTGCAAATGGGCTGATGGGGGGCTTGGACAGGAAATGGGCTGATGGGGGGCTGGGATAGGACTGGAAATGGCTGATGGGGGTAGCTTGGACTGGAAATGGGCTGATGGGGGTAGCTTGGACTGGAAATGGGATGATGGGGGGCTGGAATAGACCTGGAAATGGCTGTTGAGGGGCTTGGATTGGAAATGGGTTGATGGGGGGGGCTAGGACTGGAAATAGACTGATGCGGGGGATGGAAGAATGGGACTAGAAGGGAGCGGATAATGGGTGGGGCTGGAACTAGAAAGGAGCTGATGTTCGGGGAGGTCTAGAAGGGGATGGGGCTGGGGGAATGAGGATGGAGAGGGGAAAAGATATGGGGTCCACAAAGAGAACAGCGCTAGCCACTCAACCGAGCAGTAACAAAACAGGAAGCGGCAGGTTCGACACCCAACACCTTTATTAGTACTATATCAGGCGGCTTAAGTTTCAAATGTTTGGTTAAGCAATTTAATTTTTCTTTTGATCTTTTATTTTTTATAGTACTTTTAATTGTATTCCATTATATATTTTTATAATTTTAATTATTTATATATTTATATATATATTTTTTTATATATATAATTTTATTTATCATGGAGTGGTTGTTGATTAATGCACTGGAATTGATTTAATATATATATGTATTATCCTTATGATTTTGACTTAGATATTCATGATGTGTTCTTTTTTTTGGGTTTTATTATGTTTTTAGTTTTCTTTGAAACTTAAGCCGCCTGATATAGTCCAATTTAGTCTTCTTTTTATGTATATTGTATTTCTCTTATGTTATATTTCTTTGTTTTAACCCTTCTTTTGAATATTTATTGTTTTAACTTTGATTGTATTTCCTAATGTAATTTTATAATTTATATGTTTTTTAGTGTGCCCTGATAACCCCTGATGAAGTGATATACGAAACACGGTCCTGTGTTGGGTTTAGGCCACTTAATTTGTACTAATAAAGGTGTTGGGTGTCGAACCTGCCGCTTCCAGTTTTGTTTCTGAGGGGAAAAGATATTTCTACGATTGGCTGAGTATTGAGAAAGTGGGGATTGAGGATGGAAGGTGTGAAATTTGAGTGGATTCAAAAAGAATAAAGAAAGAAATGGAGGAAAGACCAAAAGGGGAAAGATCAGTATCTTAAAGCACTTGTAGAAAGAGAATGGAAAAAATCTAGAAGAGAGAAGAAAGGACAAATGGACAACAGACAATGGAGAGTTAGCAGAAGACACGAAGAAAACTGAAAAAAGTGACTGGAGCAATTGCAACTGAAAAATAAAATGCCCAAACAACAAAAGGCAGCAAAATACTTACTTATTCTGAATTTATTAACTGAAATATGTCAGCTCTGGGAAATGTGCATCGCTAACATCTTTGCGTTTTTGTTTAGTACAAGACAAAATTAATTTATAATTTTATTTCTCCAGTGTTGTTGTACATTCCAAGCTGGGCTTTTAGGGTTCTCAGTTTAATTGTTATCTTCCTGTTTCTAAACTGTGACCACTTATTCTTTGTTTGGTGATGGTCTATGTTCTGCATAGGTATTTTATTTATTATTATTTATTTATTTATAGTCTCTTATATACCGCACTATTCAGCATCAGCGCGGTTTACAATAAACAAGGAGTTACACAATTCAACGGTACTTTGTGTTTACAGAAAAAACAGGAAATACAACTCGGATAACAGGGTAATTAATTAATATAACAGACATGATCTCATCCTGGCTTCAGTATTGTGTATGGGAGGTCTGTGGGGTGTCTGTATTGAATTTGTATGTTTGGAAGGTCTGTGGGTAGGTTGTGTTATCTGGATTGTTTAAGGGATAAGACAAGAGGAAGAGGTAGTGTTTCAAAGCTTTTGTTCATGTAGTTTCTATTTGACAGTGGTACATGTTCTCTTTCCCCAGTCGGAGATGTATTGCTATTCTCTGAGATGTATTGGTTTAAAATTTGCAGTGTTGCCTTTTAATAGGTAGGGTTTGGTGTTTTGTGAGTCCTGGTAGGGCTGTTATGATATGGTGAGTTTGCTATGGGTTCTAAACTGGCAGTGTTTATAGTACTTCCTAATATGCCTGGCGATTGGCACTGGAGTATAGTAATGTAGAAATCTGGTAGTCTTTCTTTATCCAGACACTCATTCAGAGGCAAGTTTACTAAAAGTTAGCGCACGTTAACATTATGCAAATATTTATGCAAATGAGGCCCCACAATGAGTCTCTGGACATGGCCCCACAGCCCCCTTTGGTCGCCTCTGCAATCCATAATGTCATAGACAAAGATAGATTTCCCTCTTTCCTAGCACTTCCCCTTGTTCCTCCACCAGCTGAAAAAATGGTCTCATCTTTAAAAGTTTTATGATAAATATCAAAAAGCATATTTACCCCTACCCCCCACCCCAAAACTTATCCCAAGTATAACAAGTACCCTAGTGTAGGTATTCAACCCCTAAACTCTAAAAGGGCTCCTTTCACAGCCAAGTACCCAACTAAGGGGAGGAGTATACCCTATCAAATGCTATCATATACTCTCATACTGTGGAACTCTGTCTCCTTTGAGCAGTCAATTTCTTCACATTGCATATCTGCCACATCCTCAAAAGCTACTGAGATAAAGGAGGAGAGGGACACGTTGCTGTCAAAAGGAGGTTAGATTCCATTTGTTCATATTTAGAATAACATGATTCAGCAAAAAGATCCCCAGATCTCAAGGGATTTCCAGGGCCAACATTCCTTTAATTTTTGTAACTAATCACCCTCCAATAAGGTTAGATTTTGGGACATTGACATAAAATATGACCCAACAACTTCATCTGGCTGCAATCCTGCCAATACCCAGGAGAAACACCCAGGAAGCACTTAGGTAATCTTGAGGGGTTATGTACCGCTCATATATCGCCTTATAGTTGTTTTCCTAAACATGTAGGGATACCCAACACAAGGTCTTTCTCTATTTTCTCCAATTCCTTGGCTGTGTAACACCTACCCAAATCCTGCTCCCACATTACCCTATGAAGTGGGGCCATCTCTTGCTTGTAGCGATAAAGGGCAGAGATCAAGCCTTTAGTGGAATGCTTCTTCTCATAGAGCTCCTCCAATGGATTAATATCATGAAAAGCCCACTTCCAGTGGACCAATTTTCTGTACACATAGAGGTGCTGGTTTCGAGGCTCAAACTCTTCCTGCAGAACTTCAAAGGAACTTCATGAAGATAGCCCAGATACCCCAACCTGTTTCATTCCAAATTCAAAAACACCTTCAACCTATTCCTGGATCAATACCCTTCTGGTTGGCTATAGGGGTAAGGGTGTATCTTCTACCCTATTAGGACTGAAGCATTGGTTCCAGCACTGCAGAGTATGACAGATAAAGGAACTAGCCTTCATTCTGCTGCTCCTTACTACCTTTCCTCTCCTGTCTCTCCATACACCCCTTCTTGGGAACTCCATTCTGGAAGATCCCTTCTATCTGTGCCCTTCTCTTCTATTGCCAACTCCAGACTTTGATCCTTTCACCTTGCTGCTCCTTATGGAACAAACTACCTGAGTCTGTGCATCAGTCTTCATCTCTGGCCCTTTTCCAATCCAGGCTGAAAACTCACCTCTTCGAGGCTGCTTTTGGTTCCTGATCCTCTTAGTCTCCTATGTGTTTCCTTATCATTCCCCTAGATATATCCTTGCCCTCAACTATTGTGATATCTGTCTTGACTAGATTGTAAGCTCTGATGAGCAGGGACCGTCTTTAACATGTGTCTGTAGAGCTCTGTGAACGCCTTGTAGCACTGTATTAATGATAGGTAGTATCAATAGTCCTCATCCCCATTGGAGCAGCTTCACTGATGTCCATGGAAGGCTACCCAGTCAAGATCTCCCCACAAAAACTATTCTAACTGCAACCAGAGCTTGCCTTTAGAGGGTCCCATCCACTTCACTGCCACTTTAGCCTGAGTCTCTTCATAGTACCATCACAAGTTAGGTACCCCAAAGCCTTCAGACTGCTTAAAACCAAACTTGACCCCCCTTATTATCAGGGGCTTTTTATTGCCCAAAAAAAGGGCATAATCCTTTTGTGGGCCCTCTCTAAGACCTTCTTAGAAAACTGCACCAGGAGCACCTGAAAAAGATACAGCAATTTACGCATGACACGCATCTCAAGCATTGCTATGTGGGCAAACCAGAGATAGTAAGCTTTGACCATACCTCCAAATCCCCATTAATCTCCAGGAGCAGCACCAGATAGTTAGCCCCATGCAAATCCTCAAACTTGACAGTTATATTAATGCACAAATATTTCAAGCTCTGAGCCACCCACCCAAAGGGGAAGTTCTCCTCACCAGATGGCACAATCCTGTTCAAAATTTCTTTCCCCATAGTTGATCTTAAACCCTGAGAATTTAGCATAGGCCTGGAGAACCCCGAGGAGATTGGAAAGCGTGATCAGAGAAGATGAGCAGGACATTGCAAACAAAACCACCTTGTATCCACTTGCACCCACTCAGATGCCCTGTTGAGACATCCATCCCCGCTATTCGTGTGACAGAATAACTCCCACTGTCTTCTGACCCATCCCCATCCAGGAACTCTTGGCAAAGGGAGCATAGCATCTGCTCAACATCTTCCCTGCAGCCTCAGGAACTCTGCAAAACCATACATTATTATGGTGGTTGCGGTTCTCAATATCAACTAGTTTCTTGAGCAGCTCCTGCTGTTGCCTATATCCAACCTAGTTTCCAGAATCGCATAATTTTAGCCTCCTCCACACATGCACCAAGATACCTTGTGTCACTTTGAATGTCCTCAGTTTTGGAGATCACATCCTTGCACATCACATGGAACTTGCCAGATAAATCTGCAAAGCAACAGTACAATTCTTTCCTTAGATGTGCCATGATATCTCCTCCACCCACTTCTTCACTTGCTATATCACTGCCCAATTCAGCTGATGTCATCTTGGTCTGAGAGGCTGAACACTGCAAACCCTTTCCATCCAGCCATGCCAAAGAGTGTGGTTTCTCCTTAAGGTTGGAAGTTTTAGGCTTGCCTGTCATTGTCCAGTCCAGTAAGTACACCAGAACAACTAATGGGCAGCAGTGCTTGTTGTGGGAAAGGCTAGTTTAAGTTGATAATTTCTGGGTGGAGTTCTGAGCTTGCAGGTTAGGCTGCCATTAGGATGACTAACCGCTTCCTCCTGTGTATTTCACTTCTGTTCAAGTGTTTTGCTTGGATAAATGATTCTGTAAATGCTATACATAAATAATAAAAAAAAATTTAAAAAATGTCCCATCTTGTATGCAGGGAAAAGTATGCAAATAATACCATCCTGCATGTACTTTTGTACACTAAGAGGGGCATTCCGATCCATGAATAGTGACTGTCCACATGCGGGCCAGACAAGCAACCAGCGAACAGCCCACAAGGCATATTCCGCTGTCTTGTTCCCCAGCACATATACAGCATTTGTGTGGGGAGCACTGTACATGGGCAGGAGGGGGCAGTGTTGGGGCGCAGCCAGGGAGTGGCCAGCTGCTGGAACGTACAGAACCTATTCAGGAAAGAGCTCTGTATGTCCCCCGGCACCCTCAAGGACATCCAGCGTATTGCACCCCAACAGTGGAATACATCCAGGGGGCCTCTCCGTTTGCATGCTGCAAACCCCTGCATCCTTAGAGGAAAGGCGGGATAGAGGTGATATGATTGAGATGTTTAAATACCTCCATGGCATAAATGTTCAGGGAGAGAGCCTCTTTCAATTGAAAGCAAGTTCTGCTACGAGGGGACATGGGATGAGGGTGAAGGGAGATAGATCCAGGAGTGATATGCGGAAATATTTCTTTACGGAAAGAGTAGTGGATCCATGGAATAGTCTCCCAGTGGAGGTGGTAGAGATGAGGACAGTAACTGAATTCAAAAAAGCATGGGACCAACACAGAGGATCTCTAAAGGTAAAAAGGGGACTGTTGTAGTTGTTGATATGGAAGGACAGACTAGATAGGCTATGTGGTCTTTTTTTGTCATCATGTTTCTATGTTTCTATCCCATGGCATTGGCCTAGCCCAGCACCTGCAGCCACAATCCGGGCAATAGGGACCACTGGTGCCATCCAGACAGTGGACTGCAGGGGCCGATATTGGGCATGGCATTCCGAGCAGCCATGTAGAGGGCTTGTTGCCAGGTGCAAGGACGCCACTGTTCCCTCACCCCAGCAGTGGCGTTCTGGCATGGGGATGAGCAGGATCCCATACGTCAATATCCTTGGCATACGGGGAGCGCCGGAGATGAATCTCCCCGATTCCGCTATTGCAGGTACATCCGGGCCCCATGGCGGTGGAATCGGGTCTATCTTGAGCCTGTTTACATTTTGGTCAGGCACTGCGTCCAGGCATGCAGGGGACTGAATCGGTCTCTAAAGGGGGAGGTAAGCCCAGGGCTAGGGTTTGTAAAGTTTTTTTTTAATAGAGTTCAGTTATTTGTGGTTGGTTTCATAAATTCATGCATATAAATTTTGATTAAAGCACTTTAATATGTTTTGAGGTACATAAATCCACTTTGGAGCTAATTTTATAAGGAACCATCTACTATTAGACGCCAACACCACACCTAAAAGTTGCTATTTTATTCATTTAAGTGCATAAGTGGCCACTCATTTTTATTTATTTATTTAACTGGTTTTATATACTGCTACCATAAAATACTAGCTTGCATAAAAATACACACTTTGTCATTGTGCATACTTTCACTGTGAGCATGTACATGGGCAGAGTTTGGCTAGAGCAGTGCTTTTCAAACTTTTATCCCATGTTGTTGTTGTTAAGTGCCGTCGAGTCGAAGTCGACTCATGGCGACCCTCTGGATATCTATCCTAAATTGTGTTCGGTCTTGAGTCAGGCGGATCATTGTTGACAGACTGGTACCCGTAGCTGCTGTTATTGTCTCGATCCATCTCATTGCTGGCCTTCCTCTTTTGCGTTGACCTTCTATCTTGCCAAGCATGATGTCTTTCTCTAATGATCTCTCTCTTCGCATGATGTGTCCAAAGTATGAAAGGCAAAGTCTTGTCATCTGAGCTTCTAAAGAAAGCTTAGGTTTGATCTCCTCTAGTACCGACTGGTTTGTTCTTCGGGCAGTCTATGCTATACACAGTATTCGCCGCCAGCACCATAATTCAAAGGCATCAATTTTCTTCCTGTCTATCTTTTTCACTGTCCAGCTTTCACATCCATATGATGTTATTGAAAATACCATGGCTTGAACAAGTCGAATCTTTGTATGGAGAGAGACATCTCTGCTCTTAAGAATCTTATCTAGGTCTTTCATAGCCATTCTGCCAAGAGCAATGCATCGTCTGATTTCTTGACTGCTTGTTGCTTCTTTATTGATAGTTGATCCAAGTAGGTTAAAGTTGATCACGATTTCAATTTCTTCTCCTTCAATGATGAACCTGTTGATTATGCAGTTATCATGATCTTTGTCTTCTTTACATTAAGGTGCAGGCCCATTTTGAGACTATGTTCTTTGATTGTGAGAAGCAAATGTTTCAGATCATCTTCACTTTCAGCCAGTAATGTGGTATCATCAGCATAGCGAAGGTTGTTGATGAGTCTTCCACCAATCTTCACTCTTCTGTTGTCTTCATACAATCCTGCTTCTCTGATGATTTGTTCTGCATATAAATTAAACAGGTAGGGGGAAAGTATACAGCCTTGTCTTACACCTTTGCTTATTTTAAACCATTCTGTTTCTCCTTGTTCCGTTCGAACTGTTGCTTCTTGATCAATGTACAGATTGTGCAAGTGTACGATCAGGTGTTCTGGTATACCCATGCTTCTTAATGTGGCCCAGAGTTTCTCATGGTTTACACAGTCAAAAGCCTTGCTATAGTCGATAAAGCACAAATAGATATCCTTTTTGTATTCTTTAGTCTTTTCAAGGATCCATCTCACATCCGCAATGATGTCTCTCGTTCCTCACCCTTTCCTGAACCCTGCTTGCACTTCAGGTAGTTCTTGTTCCAGGTATGGTTGTAGTCTCTTTTGAATAATCTTCAGTAGAATCTTGCTGGCATGTGGGATCAGAGCGATTGTGCGATAATTTCCACAGTCAGTTGGATCACCTTTCTTTAGTATTGGTATAAACACAGATCTTTTCCAGTCAGTTGGCCATGATGTTGTCTTCCATATTTCTTGGCAGAGCCTTGTAAGTACGGTAACAGCTGCATCAGATTGCTGTAATACCTCTATGGGAATGCTATCAATGCCTGGTGCTTTGTTCTTTGATAAGGCTTTCAATACTGCTTCAACTTCTTCTTTCATCACCAATGGTTCCCGATCATAAGGTACAGGTTGAAACGGCTGTTGGTCCAACTGATCTTTATCATATAAAGACTCTGTATATAACTTCCACCTTTTCTTGATCTTCTCAGCATCATTCAACATAGAACCTTGAGCATCTTGTAACATTCCAATTCGAGGCTGGAACTTTCTCTTTAACTCTCGTAGCTTTAGGAAAGCCGATCTTGTTCTTCCTCTAATAGTTTCTGCTTCTATTTCCTTGCAAGTGTCATTGTAGTACTTTTCCTTGTCCTGTCTTGCTGCACGTTGGAAATCTCTGTTGAGTTCTGCGATTGTCTTTCTTTCTCCTCTGGCTTTAGCTTCTCTGCGTTTCTGGGCAATTTTCAGAGTTTCTTCCGTCATCCATTTTGGCCGTTTTTGCTTTTTCACCTTTTGTAGAGACTTCTTGCTTTCTTCCAACACAACCTTCTTGATGTCATTCCATAACTCTTCTGGAGCTCTGTCATTTGTATCTAAAGCAGCAAATTGATTTTGCAGGCAGTCTTTAAATTCCAGTGGTATATTCTCAAGGTCATATTTTGCTGCATTCATGAGTGGTTTGCTCTTTTTCAACTTTAGCTTGAGTTTGCATACTAGTAGTTGATGATCTGTGCCACAGTCAGCTCCAGGTTTTGTCTTTGTTGATGTTATAGAACTTTTCCATCGTTGACTTCCACAGATGTAGTCAATTAGATTTTTATACAATCCATTGGGTGAAGTCCCTGTGTACAGTCGCCACTTATTTTATTTATTTTTTTATTTATTTCTAGCTTTTCTATACCACGCTATTTGACATCAGTGCGGTTTACAGTTAACAATTTTACACAAGGCGGGGAAGTGCCTTGTGCTTACATCGAACAGGACATAGTAACTTTGATTCATAACATTGAACTATTTACATCTGAACAATGTCAGCTTACTAGTGTCGCTCATACATTCTTGCTTGTGTTGATGGAAGAAGGTGTTTGAGATGAATAGGTCATTGGTCTTGCAGAATTCTATCAGTCTTTCTCCAGCTTCATTTCTGTTGCCAAGTCCATATTTTCCAACTACTTTGCCTTCTTCTTTGTTGCCAATTTTTGCGTTCCAGTCACCCATGACCAATGTTCCCTCTAATTTTCTGTAGGCTGTGTGCGCAGAAAATATCAGCTGTGCATCTTTTGAAGGAAGGTTAAATTTTTGTGCGCCACATAACGACACTCGGAGTTATATACTTTAAAATTTGACTACATGTCAGAATACAGTATGTACATCACATTGATTGCACTAGAAAATATTGTAGAACTTGTGAAAACCGTAAATACACAACAACTTTTAAATTTTAAGACGTCTGTGTTGTTTTCTATCAGAATCAGAACCGGTAATTTTTGTGCGCTCTGTTGTAAAGTATGTGCGCTCACTCGGCGAGGTGTGTGCGCGCGCACACGCACACAGCTTAGAGGGAACAGTGCCCATGACTATCAGGATATCCTGTTTGCATGTTCTGTCAATTTCAGCTTGTACTTGTTCATAGAACTCTTCAATTTCATTCTCTTCTGCAGCTGTTGTTGGGGCATATACTTGAATTATAGTTGTGTTGATAGGCATTCCTCGTAGACGAATAGAGATTAAGCGTTCGCTGACTGCATTGTATTTCATTACAGTTCTTGCAAGTTTCTTCTTTATTATAAATGCAACACCATTTCTTCTTTGTCTTTCATTTCCAGCATAGTATACCATGTGATCATCTGATGCAAAGTGCCCGATGCCAGTCCATTTCAGTTTGCTGACACCCAACAGATCAAGCTGTACACGTTCCATTTCATTCTTGACCACCTCCAACTTCCCTTGGTTCATGCTTTGTACGTTCCATGTTCCAATGCGTAAGACATCTTTACAGCTTCTGACTCTCATTTCATGCGCAGCTACATCAGAAGTCAGACGTCCCAAGGGCTTTGATCCAACCACATCATAAATGCTGGCTTTACTCTGAAAAGTCTTCAGCTCTTCCCCAGTAGCTAGTTGAGTGCCTTCCGACCTGGGGGGTCTCATCTTCCAGCACAATAGCACAATTTGTTTTGGGGTAACTATCCATTGGGTTTTCATGGCAAGATACAGAAGTAGATTGCCGGGCCTTTCTTCCGCGCAGTTTAAGTTTGGTGTTGTTGCCGTTGTCACAGAAATGTGATCCTCCGCCGTCAACACTATCCCATTCTGCTGCTGTCCAGATGGGTGGTTTGTCTTGGTATGGCACCTCAGCTGAGACCTGTCCATCTTGGGAGACCCTGCCAGTAGTTAAACTACCGATAGTTTAGCTCTCAACATCACTGATGCACACAAGCCCTCACGGCACGACAAGCTGCAAACCAATAATCCCATTTTAACAACTTGAAAATTCACAGGACCCTATATGAGGATGATAATGATGATAAAATCAAAATAGTATATCTCCAGCTTTCTTTCTCTCCCTCCACTCATGTAAAGCAAAAAGCAGTGGCAACAGCCGCAGCAGTCAGCACAGGGTCCTTTGTGTTAGTGTGCTTACAAATCCCAGAACTCAGCATGCGTTTCTAATCTAACAGGAAGTTTACCCAGGAGGGGACAAGGGCCTAAGAATGTTATATACTGACTGATGACTGCCACTACTTGGCATAGGCCACAGTAAAAGTCCAGAGAGAAGGGGAAATGGCTATGTTTCTGTGACCCCATCTACTGATGATGTGACCCTATTTGGGGTCCCAACTCCAAGTTTGGAAGCCATTGGGCTAGAGTATAGGTGGAATATGTAAGCAAGGACATTGACTGTAAATTACTATAATCTACATGTGTACTTGCAAAAAGTAAGCATGGCAATTCACACCAGCTCTATGCATTGGTTACAAAAATTAACATGCAGTAAATACAAAACTTCTGTGGTAACAGCTGAGACAACATACTTACACATTTTAACTGCATTGCTGATAAAATGGACACACTTAACACCACGTATTAAGGTGGAATTAAATGATCTGCTTTATCTGCTGCAGTAACAGTTAACACATAGTAAAATGCCATGCATTAACTGCTACATACAGTCAATGCCCATTCCATGGCCTATTCCATCCTATGCACTTAAACGTAACATGGGAATTAGCACATGCTAAGCATGGAGCCACCATGTAAGAATATAGGATATGCCATAATGGGACAGACCAAGGTCCATCAAGCCCAATATCCTGTTTCCAACAGTGGCCAATCCAGGTCTCAGGTAACAGGCAGGTTCCCAAAAAGGCATCCAGGTTCCACAGTGCTTGTATTGGGGCAAGCAGTGGATTTCCCGGGTCTTCCTTAATAATGGTTTAAGGATCTTTCCTCCATGAACTTGTCCAAACCTTTTTTAAATCCAACTACACTGACAGCTTTTACTATATCCTCTGGTAACAAATTCCAGAGTTTGATTATGCATTGAGTGAAAAAATATGTTCACTTATTAGTCTTAAACGAGTTACACTGTAGCTTCATTGCATGTCCCTTAGTTTTTCTACTCTTTGCAGGTGTAAACAATCGATCTACATTTACCCATTCCTCTCCATTCATTAATTTATAGACCTCTATCATATCTCCCCTCAGCCATCTATTTTTATTTATTTATTTATTTTATTTAGCTGTATTTATATCCCACTTTTCACCGGGTCAAAGCGGTCATTTTTCATGTTGAAGAACCCTAACCTTTTAAGCCTTTCCTCATGGGAGTATCCTTCATCCCCTTTACCATTTTTGTGTCTCTTCTCTGTACCTTTTCTAACTCCACTATATCATTTTTAAGATATGGTGACCAGAATTGCACACAATATTCAAGATGCAGTCACATCATGGAATGATACAGAGGCATCATAATAACCTTTGTTTAATTCTCCATTCCTTTCCATATAAATTCCTAGCATTCTATTTGCCTTCTTGGCCGCTGCTGCACTGGGTGGAGGGTTTCAACATGTTATCCACGATGACGCCTAAATCTTTTTCCTGGGTGGTGATTCCTAACGTGGAACTTTGCATCGTGTAACTATAGTTTGGGTTGTTCTTTCCTAGGTGCATAACTTTGCACTTTCCACATAAAATTTAATCTGCCAAACTGAACGTCCAGTCTTCCAATTTATCGTGGTCCTCTTGCAATTTTTCACAATCCTCTTGGGTTTTAACAACTTGAATAATTTTGTGTCATCTGCAAATTTGATTACCTCACTCGTTATCCACATTTCCAGGTAATTTACAAATATGTTAAAAAGCAGTAGACCCAGCACAGATCCCTGGGGTACTCTACTATTCACCTTTCTCCATTGGGAAAATTGTCCATTTAGCCCTACCCTCTGCTTTCCCATCTTTTAACCAATTCCTGATCCACAATAGTACACTGCCTCCTATACCATGACTTTTTAATTTTGCCAAGAGTCTCTCATCAGGGACCTTGTCAAAGGCTTTCTGAAAATCCACATACACCACATCGACTGACTTACCTTTGTCTACCTGTTTATTAACACCTTCAAAATAGTATAACAGATTAGTAAGACAAGTCCTTCCTTGGATAAAGCCATGTTGACTTTCTCCCATTAAAGCATAACCACATCTTCAGTAATTTTGTTCTTTATAACGGTTTCTACCATTTTTCCCTGGTACTGATGTCAGGCTCACCGGTCTGTAGTTTCCCAGATCACTCCTGGAACCCTTTTTAAAAATTGATGTTACATTGGCCATTCGCCAATCTTCAGGTATTACAGATGATTTTAATGATAGTTCACTGATTATTAATACTAGATCTGCAAGCTCATATTTTAGTTCTTTCAATACCCTAAGATGTCTACTGTCCAGTCCAGGTGATTTGCTACTCTTTAGTTTATCAAATAGTTGTAATACATCTTCCCATTTTATTGATATTTCTTTCAATTCTTCCGTTGCATTACCTTTAAATACTATTTCAATCATGGGTAACTTCCCTACATCTTCTTCAACTTTATCTCTCTTGCATGTCCTGCCATGACACTGACTCAGTCGATACCGGAGTAATTGAAATCACCCACTATTATTACTGTTGTAACTTTTGTTAGTTTCCCTGCTGTCTTTGAGCATTTCATCATCCATTCAGGCCAGGTGGTTGATAATACACCCCCACTGCCCTCACCTTCCCCTCTCTACATGAAATTTTGATCCATAGAGATTCTACAGTGTATTTTGTTTCCTGCAAAACTTTAATCCTGTGTTACTCAATGTCCTCATTAACATATAATACAACCCCTCCACCAATTTGATCTACTCTATTATTGTGATATAATTTGTACCCAGGTATCACAGTGTCCCACTGGTTGTCCTCCTTCCACCAGGTGTCTGAGATACCAATCATATCTATTTTAATCTTTATCTTCATTGGCATTTTTGATATACTGCTTAATACATAGGCAATAAAACAGTTTACAATAAACAAATAGGCTGCCAGAAACAAGAAAGGAATACCAAAGTATTATAGGACAGGAGAGAAACAGGCAGTAAGAAGAACAGGAGAGGAGTAGCAGTGACACAAGAGGGAGAGGGGAGTGGGGATTATGTTATGGGTGGTGGAAGGTCAAATGCAAGGGAGAACAGATGAGATTTTAGTAAGGCTTTGAATTTGTGGAAAGAGAGTTCAAGACAGAGGGTAGAAGGGAGAGAGTTCCAAAGTGAGGGGCATAGGAAAAAGAAAGCTGAGTTGGGGTGAATTGTAGAGGAGCCTGGAAGCGGAGGGAAGGTATAACCTATTAACATGGAACGAATGGGGGGTGCGGCGTGAGCTATGGAGATGGATGAGATCGGCAAGATACTGGGGGGAATCGGTGTGAATGATTTTGTGAACTATCTTATAGTGGATGCGAAACTGAATGGGTAGCCAGTGAAAAGAGATGAGTGTTATGTTATGTTTATTATGTTTATTAAGCTTGATATACCGCTATTACAATTAGAACATAGCGGTTTACAATAGAAACACAAATTTTTATACAAAGAGACCAATAGGTCGAAAAAAAAAAAGAGAAGGAGAAAAGAAATTACAATATAAGACAGGAAAGCACCCAAGACATTTAAATAGACATGACTACGGGGGAGAGAGGGGAAGGAAAACAGGGGGAGGGGGGCATTTGTCACACAAGAGGAGAGGGGAGGTCAAAGGCGGCAGAGAAGAGGTGCGTTTTTAAGTCCTTTTTAAACGTGGAGTAGTGCTGTTCTAGCCTGAGAGAAAGGGGTAGAGAATTCCAGTAGGCTGGACCAATAAAGAAAAAAGCTGAGGAGCGTGTAGATTGTAGGTGGGCGTGTGATGGGAAGGGGAGGTGAAGGCGGTTTATGTGGATTGAGCGAAGGGAGCGGGTGGGGGTGTGAAAGTGGAGTAAGTCTGCTAAATATTGAGGGGTGTGGTTGTACAAAACTTGGTGAACCAGTGTAAGGATTTTATAACAAATATGGAATTGTAGAGGTAGCCAGTGCAAGTGAGAGAGTAGGGGAGTAACATGATCGCGAGGGGAGGAGTGGAAAATAAGACGTGCAGCAGTATTCTGGATACGTTGAAGACGATGAAGTTGTGAGAGAGGAAGCCCGGCAAAGAGAGAATTACAGAAGTCGAGGCGTGATATTACCAGAGAAATAAGAAGAGTAGTAAGGGCTTCAGGGGTGAGAAATGGACGAATAGAGCGTATTTGTCGAAGGAAGAAGAAGGAGGTTTTTGTAAGATGCGAGATGTGATTACGGAAGGAAAGATCAGAGTCAAAGATTACACCAAGATAGCGAAAGTCAGTGACAAGAGGAACTGGTGAGGTCGAAAAAGAGGGAGCAAGCGAGGGGGGAGGACTGCCATGAGTGAACCAGATTGCTAAGGTTTTTGTCAGATTGAGATGAAGGCAATTTTCAGTGAGCCAGTTTGCAACAGCCGAAAGGCAGGAGTTGAGCGGAGTGAGATCGGGATGGAGGGGAGAGGTATGAAGCAGGATGAGTAGGTCATCAGCGTAGTAGTATGCGGAAATCCCAAACTGCTGAACCAAGAATGCTAAGGGTGTTAGAAATATATTGAAGAGAAGGGGTGCTAAAACTGATCCCTGGGGGACACCACAAGACAGAGGGAAGGAGTCAGAGGGAAGCGAGGAGTTAGAGGATGAAACAACTGTACAGGAACGAGAGGAGAGGAAGGAGTGAAACCAGTGATAGACTGTGTGACGAAGACCAGCATCACGAAGCCGTGAAAGAAGAAGAGAGTGATCGACTAAGTCAAATGCAGCTGAAAGATCTAAGGATACCGCCACCGAGAAGTCACCACGGTCGTGTGCCACATGAAGCTCGTTTAGAAATCCGGTAAGAACGGTCTCGACACTGTGACCCTGTCGGAAGCCGGACTGACGGGGGTGAAGAAAGTGAGTGGAATTGAGATGCTGAGATAGTTGTGTAAAGACTGTTTTCTCAAGTATTTTAGACAGAAATGGGAGGTTAGAGACCGGACGGTAGTGAGCAGGGAGCTGGGGATCAAGAGAGGGCTTTTTCAGAATAGGGCGGACAAGGGCATGCTTCCAGGACCGAGGGAAGACACCGGTGGAGAGACTGTTATTGATCATGGTGAGAATATAAGGAATGAGAGCTAGGGAGGGAGTGAGAAGCCGGGAGGAAGGAATAGGGTCCAGGGAGCAGAAAGTTTTGTTGGAGGAAGATATCAATTTCAGAAGTTCCGGAGTGGAGATAAAGTGAAAAGACGTCCAGACGTGCGTAAGTAGGGATACTGGAGGGGGAGAGATAGGGGGAGGAGATGCAATAGGTCGGGGGCAGTACGGAAGAGACTTTCTTAAGTCCAGAACTTTATTATTGAAAAAAGTGGCTAGTTGAGTGGAGGAGGGGCAAGACGAGGATGATGCAGAGGGGGAGTTAGATTGTAAGGAGGTGAGGGACCTAAGAACTCTGTACAGATGTCGGGTTTGATTAGGCGCAGTACAAATTGAGGTGGAGAAGTAAGACTGTTTGGCCTTGTGGACCTGTGACTGGTAGTGAGCGAAATTTATCCTGAAAATGGACAGAGCGGATGGGGACGGTGATTTCCGCCAGAGGCGCTCTGAGTGCCGGAGTTGTGTCCGGAGAAGGCGGAGACCAGCATGGAACCAAGGTTGGGAGGGGTGGTGTGATGTAACATGTGGTTGTAGGGGAGCCAGGTGGTCGAGGGCAGCAGAAAGACAAGAGGACCAGGTTGAGGCTTGTGAGTTCGGGGAAAGGGAAGAAAAGTCTGATGGCAAAAGGGTGGGAGTGGAGGGAAAGGCCTGAAGGGTAAGAGGAGTAATGCGACGGGAAAATCTCTGGGTAGTGGAAGAAGGTGACAGGGTAGATGAAGGGGGTGGAGTAGATGAGGATGGAGCAGAAGGGGATGGAGAACAATTAAAGGTAAGACAGAAATGATCAGTCCAGGGAAGGGGAATGACCGGAAAGACCTGTAGGTGGAAAGGGAAGGAGACTGGAGAGAGAATTAGATCCAAAGTATGGCCTGCAGAATGAGTGGGAGAGAGGACATGCTGATGAAAAGACAGATCCTGTAGAAATGAGGTAAAAGAGACATCCCTGGAGGAGGAAAGAGAGTCCATATGAAGGTTGAAGTCTCCCGCCACAAGTAGACGAGGGAAGGCCAAGGATAAGTCAGAGATCAACAGGAGAAGGGAGTCCCAAAGATCTGGGTATAATATGGTCATAGTGGGAAGTGCAGGTGATTAGACGGGCAGCAGTATTCTAGATGAGTTGAAGACGGGCAAGTTGATATTGTGGAAGACTGGCCAGAGTGCTATTACAGTAGTCAAGTCATGTTATTAGAAGAGAAAGGACCAGAGTAGTGAGAGCAGGAATAGGCAGAAAGGGACTAATGTCTCGGATATGGTGCAGGGCAAAGAAAGGCCAGAGGATGAGAAGGGAAAGGTGCTCATAGAAGGACATGGATGAATCAAGGGTGACACCAAGAACACAGAGCTAGTGCTATATATTCTAACTCTCCCATTTTATTTTTTAGACTTCTAGCATTTGCATACAAGCATTTTAGAGGTTGCATTTTATTCATACTAATCTGGTTATAATTATCAGTAGACGGGTAATTTGGAATCGTTACGCTCTCTTTGCTCTGTACTTAAGGGCATTTGGGATACATTTGTCTTTACTGGAACCTCTCTGTCGATATGCCCTAACTTCAATCTTTTGCTAGAATCCCAGTTCATTGCACAGCCATGTGCTAACTGCATGCTAATACCCACATTAAGAGTTTACTGCACTTTAGTAAAAGAGCCTTTGCATGTTTTTTAAATTTATAACATTTTCTGAACCAAAAACACAAATTAAATGCACATCCTTAGGAGAGAGTCTGCATACAGTTTGTGTGGATGGGAATGTTTCCGAAATGGATTCCAAGGGAGGATAAAAGGGTAACTTTATTTGATCATGCAGTACTTGCTTCACAGATGGCTTAGTTGAGAGAAAGAGTTAGAAAAAAACTCTAGTTGACAAACCTGGGAAATCTTGGAATGTCATAATGCCTCATAAATTATATTTATGAGGAGTTAGTACTGGAATTTCTGGCCTGCCTTTCCATTTAAAATTTGAGATGGAGCTCTGATTTGCATTCTGCTTACTTCACAGAAGGCTTTTGCTCGTTCAGATGGCTAGAAGATGATGACAAATCTGGTATTCTATTTCTTTTGGGGCAATTTCTCCAAATGGGTTAGTTTTGCAAAGTTTTCCATAATAAAGAGAAATTATACTTACCTGCTAATTGTTGCTCCTTGAGGAGCTCCAGCTCAGTCCTACACCTCTGGGTAGTGCACCTCCTCCTGCAGCATGGAGACTGGGCATGTCAAATTCATGACATCACTGGATATATCCTGCTGGCCCCTCCCACCAGCTCCCAGTGACCTATTAACAAAGCAGACTCAAAGGAGCAACAAATAAGTAGCTATAGCATTAAATTAAACCTTTAACTTTCAAACTGCGCTAAACCCCCATTAAGCAAGAGGATAACTCCCTCTCTCCCCCCCTTTGAAGAAACAGTACAGAAGGAAAACAGCAATAGAACAGCGAGAAAACACAGCTTAAGAACAGAAAGAGTGTAACACTTCCCTTGATCCACTCTCAGCATAGCTGTAGAAGCTTTTCTCACACAAATAATCCTGCAAAAACTAAACAGACTCTCCGGGCAGGAATCAGGACTGAACTGGAGTTCCTCAAGGAACAACAATTAGCAGGTAAGTCTAATTTCTCTTTCCTTATCGTCTCTCCAGTTCAGTCCTACATCTCTGGGATGTAACAGAACAGCAATTATTGGGAGGGCCCTGTCCACCCGGACCGCAACACCGCAGCCCCAAAACAGGCATCCTGCATTGCCTGAACACCTAGGCGATAGTGTTTACTGAAAGTATGCAGGGAAGACCAAGTGGCCGCTCAACAAATTTTTACCGGCGGAACCAAGCTATGCTCTGCCCACAAAGTCGCTTGTGCTCTAGTAGAATGCGCCCGTAGCCCCACGGGCACCTGACGCCCCTGCAAAATATACACCGATGCTATTGTTTCACAGACTCATCTGGAAATCAAAGCTTTGGCTGCCACTTCCCCTTTACGCAGACCACCAAAGAGAACAAATAAACGTTATGATTTGCGGAAGGACTCCGAGACCTTCAAGTAATGCCGCAGTACCCTCTTTATGTCCAAGAGATGCAAACTACGATCCGACGCGTCCTCCCCCGAGACGCCTAATACTGGTAACAAGACGGATTGATTCATATGAAAAGGCAAAACTACCTTGGGCAGAAAAGACGGTACCGGATGCAACACCACCTTTTCCCTAGAAAAGGACAGAAAACGCTCATGACAGGTCAACACCTGCAACTCCAAAATTCGACATGCCGAACAAATGGCTACCAAGAACACCGTCTTTAACGTCACATCCTTTAATGAAGCCAGGCGCAAAGGATCAAAAGGTTCCTCAGTCAATGCTCCTAGCACCAAGTTGAGATCCCACAGAGGAGACACCATCCTGCGAGTGGGTCGTAAACGTGAAGCTGCCTTCAAAAAGCATAACACATTGGAATGGGAACCTAAGGAAACACCCTGCACCTTTCCTCGATAACAAGAAATAGCTGCAGCTGAACCCTCAAGGAACTGGCTGCCAATCCCTTATCGAAACTGTCCTGCAAGAAACTCAATACCATGGAAACCGACGCTGAGGTTGGCTGGACCTGACATTGTGTATGCCCCAGTCCTCAAAGATACACCAAACACGTACGTATGCCAAAGATGTCGACCTTTTTCTGGCCAATAATAAGGTAGCAATCGCTGCCCCAGAGTAACCCTTCTTCCTCAACCTAGCCCTTTCAATGGCCAAGCCGTAAGAGAGAACCTATCCACCTGAGGGACATCAATTCCTAGTCCGCTCTTAGGAAGACCCAAAGGCTCCAAAACTAAGGTACCGGAGGAACCGGTAAAGAGGTTTGCCTTGAGGTTTTGTAAGACCTCCAAACACGCACGAAGTCCCTGTCGAGCATCAGCCCAAGCCACGGGATACGATCTGTACAGCGCAGAGAATAAAATTGTTCCCAGATGCGGCAAGGCTCTGATTAACACCGGACTTCAATTGGAACTACCCCCCGGATGCTACGGGAGAATTGCGCCTCGCTCCGGCCTAGCTGCTAAGCATTTTATTGATGTTGGGGCCGGAGTGGTCGACCCAGACTACAGGGGCGTCATAAAGGTCCTCCTATTTAATTTTGCTGATGAGGACTTTGAGGTAAAAACCGGAGACCGTATTGCCCAAATAATTTGCGAGCGGGTTGGTTTCCCAGTTTTAGAAGAAATAGAGATGGTAACACCCACAAGCCGAGGGGTCAGGGGCTTTGGCTCCACTGGCCAAGCCGAGGTGAAAAGTTTTGTAGCAGTGACTAAGGAGCCATTGGATGAAGACCTAGGTCCAATCTTGTCGGACTGCAAAACCCATCCTGTGCCGCGTGTCAGCGAGGAACTTTCCATAACACAGCGGCAGCAACTATCCAACCTGTTGAAGGAGTTTAAGGATGTACTGACACCCCTTCCAGGGGAAATGAATTTAGTGGCGCACGAAATAATCACGACCCCCGGGAGAATTATTCGGCAAAGGCCTTATCGCCTACCAGAGGCAAAGAGACAAGAGGTCATATCGCAAGTCCAGGATATGATGCGTATGGGCGTAATCGAAGAATCCAGGAGTCCCTGGAATAGTCCAGTCCTTCTAGTGCCCAAACCTGACGGAACCATGCATTTCTGTATTGATTTCCGTCGGGTTAAGGAAATATCCACTTTTGACGCTTACCCTATGCCCCGAATCGAAGAACTGCTGGATAGGTTGGGGCAGGCCAAATTCCTAACGACATTGGACATGACAAAGGGCTATTGGCAAGTGCCCTTAACCAGAGAAGCACGCCCCAAAACAACCTTCAGTACTCCTATTGGGCTGTATCAGTTCAGGCGTATGCCCTTTGGTTTACATGGGGCTGCCGCCACTTGCCAGAGGTTGATGGATATCGTTTTACGCCCTCATCAAAATTACGCCACTGCTTACATGGATGACGTGGTTATCCATAGCGCCACCTGGGAGCAACATCTGCTCCAGGTAAGAGCGGTGCTAACAGCAATGCGGCAAGCCGGGTTAACTCTAAACCCCGAAAAGTGTATGTTTGCTGCCGCAGAAGTTAAATATTTAGGACACATTGTGGGCCGAGGCACAGTACGTCCCTTGTTGGATAAAGTGGAGAGCGCACGTAGTTTTCCCATTCCGCAAACTAAAAAACAACTGTGAAGCTTCTTGGGCCTTATAGGGTACTATAGGCGCTTTATACCCCACTTCGCAGAGGAAAGCGCGTTATTCACTGGAATGTTGAAGAAAAGCACTCCAACTACGCTCCACTGGACGTCAGAGGCAGACGAGGCCTTCCAGAACCTAAAAGAAAAATTATGCAGGGCGCCAATATTGCGAGGAGTCGACTTCCGTCAACAGTTCCTGCGTCAGACGGATGCGTCAGAAATCAGCTTGGGAGCCATCCTTTCGTAGGTCCAGGAGGGCGCTGAACATCTGATTCTCTTCCTCAGCAGGAAGTTAAACCAAGCGGAACAGAAATATTCAACTATCGAGCGCGAGTGTCTCGCCATAAAATGGGCTGTAGAGGCTTTAAAATTCTACCTAACAGGAAGAAAATTTATCCTTATTACAGATCACGCTCCGGTCAAATGGTTGAGCCATATGAGAAACGAGAATAGCCGCCTCACTAGATGGTACATGGCGCTACAGCCATATGATTACAAGGTGGACCACAGGGCTGGAAAGCTCCACTTCAATGCGGACGCGATGTCCAGAATTACGAGCTGTAGTGAGGGTGAACACTCAGCCCGTAATATTTTAAGACGGGGGATATGTCATAATGTGGAAGCTATGGAAGAAATAGCTTTAGAAAAAAACCCTGTTTTACATGGAACTGAGAAGATGCAGAGAGCGCAGTTCCAGCGCAGTACAGCCAGAGGGCGTATGAGCGATTCCTCAGAGCCAGAAGCAACGTGCTCTGACACTGATTGCATTAGTAGCAAGCAGTTTCACCTGAGGTCAAGCCCAAAATGTTCAAACCAAAAATCCCTTTATAAAGGAAACCAGATGGTAGAGGAAGGCAGCAATTGGAGAGAGAGCAGCAATTGGAGAGAGGGCACCGGTAAGAGCGAGAGCAGCCTAACCAGGAACATAGCCGGAAGCACAGCAAGTAACACTGCAAGAGGCTCAGCAAGAGGCTCAGGATGGAGCACAGCCTGGAGCAGCAGTTTGGATAGCTGTGGGAAAAGGAACCTGGAACAGGACAGCTTCCACGTGCAGCCAACTCAAGGAGACAGAATCCAAAGGAGTTTCACTCAAAGGGATAGAGTCCAGAGAGGCCAAACATATTGGGACGGAGTCCATAGCAAAGCAAACAGAAGAAGCAGTTTGCCTGACAAAAGCAACTCTCCTAGCCCAAGTAAGTTTATTGTATCAAACCAGCAAGGAACAACGAAGGGAAGTTCCTACCACAAAGATACCTTTGCTAAGAACCACAGAGGGTGGAAATCCATACTGGGTTTGCCTGATAGCCCTGAAAGCAGAGCACTGCATAGAACAGCTCATCTGCCTGAGAAAGCACGTTACAAGGAGAACTCTGGGTGTGGCAGCTTAGAGAAGCCAAGGTATGCAAAATCCTTAATTCTAAGAGAAAGTTTTACTGATGAAAACCCTGTTCAGAGAGATAAGTTTTATAGGGGGAGAAGAAGTAAAACTGACCTTTTAAGAGCCCTTCCCCATAGCTTAGTAAGAGAGTTTTATGGGAAGCAAAAGAATCCCTGTGAGGAGTTAACAGGGAGTGAAAATTGTCATTCATCTGAGGAGGGCAGTGACCCTGAGTCAATGGACTTTGAATATGAAAACAGTATTCCCATTCCTCAGGAGGAGCCGATGGAATGTAATCTTTGTTCAGCAACTAGCATGAATTCCCTGCAAGATTTGTAGAGAGAGAAGAACTCTGCTAATGGTGAAGCTTGTAACCATTTCTCTGCTGATTTATTAATTTGTTTTGATTTAAAAGAAGCCTTAGCCCAGACTTACACTTAACTGTGAAACCTACAACAGTTGATTGTTTGAAATGTTGGTGGAACCTTTTTGTTAAAGAGAAGGACTGTATTTACTTTCTTTGTGTCTTACTGGACCTTAGCGTTGACCGGGGAAATAAAGCCTTGTTACTCTACACTCAGGCTTGATTCGTTCTTCGTAAGGAGTTCTGCACTACAAGGACCAGAATCCTCTAGGCCCTTCAGGTCAATCACTCCTTAAAAATTAATTAAATGCGCCAGTTGCCCTTACTCCAACCAACCACTAGGGGCACCTGGTGACAATATATTTACTTTTTTTTTTTTTTTGCAGTGGCCCCTTTAAGGGACGTTCAAAAACACCCAAATAAACTTAAACTTAATCAAAACAAATAAAATTAGATAAAATTAGGAAAAATTAAATAATCAAAGTCTAAATCCGCAAAGACTGCGCTCCCAAAGCCTCTCAAAACGCCACTGACAAAAAAACGCGGGAAGAGAAACGACCCGCAATTCATGCTACTACTAAATGTGCTTTACACGCAGCCGCAGGCCCTAAAATTGCCCCGCAGTGTTAAACTCGCTAGCAGGAGACTCACCTCCATTCTGTCGACTTCACCAACTCACTTTCTGCCCCGGACCGTCAGCCGCGAGCAGCTCAACAGCTGCTTTGTCTTGTCTCTGCTGCAGCAGAGCCCGAGCCCCACTCTGAGCTGCAGCACATGTGAAACTTGCCGATGCCTGCTGGAGACAGATCAAAGCCCGCAGGAGCCTCAAAACAGCTCCCCTCCGTACAATCTTGGAGGGGAGAGTGGGCAGAAGGAAAAGTATGTCACAGGGGAAAGAGAAGAAGTCCTCCAGGTATTCTCCATTTTCCTTCTGAGCTCACTATTTTTTTTTCAACTTATAGGTACAAACCCCACCAAATTAAATTAACCCTAGGGAAAGGAAATAGCCAAAAACCCCTATCTAGCCTAGCTACAAAAGCTCCTTATCTGCTCCTCATTGAGCCCAGCACCTAGGCCAGTGGTTCTCAACCTTTTTTGTACCGTGACCCCTTTTACCATTGGTCAACTTGTGATGACCCCCAATGATAAAATCAAATGCGTCTCTCTTCCTTTACCATTAACGCATTATCGCTGTAATTATTTGTTGAATTATTAATATATTATAGGCCTTTGCATTATGTTTTTATTTATAAAATTTACTTATTTAAACCACAATAATTAATCCCAATAACAAGTAACAATATTTGATTTCAAAATTATTATGATTTTGTAGTCAAATCACTAATATGAAATAAAATTATTTTTTCTACCTTTGTGGTCTGACCAATTTATTCTCTGATCATGCTGGTCCCGATCTGAGGCTTCTGCTTTCCTGTCTTCTCTTAGCTCTCTTTCTGTGGTCTATGGTCCATCTGCCATTTCTTATCTCTTCTTTCGTTTTCTTCACTTCTTTCCATCAGCCTATTTCCAGTCTCAGTAACCCTCCCCAGTATCAGCCCCTTTTCAGTCCTCTCTCCCAGTACCTTTCAATGTCAACTTGCATTCCCATGACTGCCACTGGTGTCCAGTCCCTTCTACTACAAATACCATGGCAGCCCCTCTCAGATCCACTCCCTTCCAGTTCCATTCTCCCATCCCTTCATATCAGCCCATTTGTAGCCTTAGCCCCCAGTTTTCTTCCAGGGCCAGCAGCTCTATCCTCCCCTCCCCACAATCAGCCCATTCCCAGTCGAAGCTCCCCAATCAGCTCACTTCCAGTGCTAGTCCCCCCTCAACCCCATTACCAGTGCTAGCCTCCCCTAATCAGCCAATACCAGTCCTACTTCCTCCCATCAGCTCATTACCAGTCCTAGCCTCCACTAATTAGCCCATTTCCAGTCATAGCCCCCCAATCAGCTCATTTCCAATGCTAGCCTCCCATCAGCCCATTACCAGTCCTAGCCTTCCCTAATCAGCTCATTTCCAGTGCTAGTCCCCCCTCAACCCCATTACCAGTGCTAGGCTCCCATAATCAGCCCATTACCAGTCCTACCCCCCCCCCATCAGCCCATTACCAGTCCTAACCTCACCAATCAGCTCATTTCCAGTGCTATCCCCCCATCAGTCCATTAACAGTCCTACCCCCTATCAGCCCATTACCAGTCCCACCCCCCTTGATCAGTCCATTCCCAGTCCTAGCCTTCCCTAATCAACCCATTACCAGTCCTAGCCCCCCATCTGCCCATTACCAGTGCTAGCTCCCCCATCAGCCCACTATAATCCTAACCCGCACTGTCTCTCCCCTCTGTCCAGCATTTATCTCCTGTCTGTCCAGTATGTCCCCCTGTCTCCCCTTTATCCATTTCAGCCCCTTCCCTCCCTCCATGTCAGCCCACCTCTGTCCATGTCAGCCCCCCTTCCCTCCCTCCCTCCATGTCAGCCCCCTCTGTCCATGTCAGCCCCCCTTCCCTCCCTCCCTCCGTCAGCCCCCCTCTGTCCATGTCAGCCCCCCTCCCTCCATCCATACATCCATATCAGCCCCCCTCCATCCATGTCAGCCCCCTCCCTCCCTCCATGTCAGCTCCCCCTCTGTCCATGTCAGCCCCCCCCCCCCATGTCTGCCTCCTTCTTCTGCAGCTGCAGCTCCCTGTCTCTTAGGGAACCGCGGCTATGCCTGTGAAACTGGTGCAGAGCCTTCCTGTCTCTCGACAACGGGCTCCGTGCAGCATTGTCCCGCCTCCAAAGGAAGTGGTAAACAAGTTCCTTTGGAGGCGGGACAATGCTGCCTGGAGCCTGTTGAGAGACAGGAAGGCTCCGCAATGGTTTTACAGGCATAGCCGCAGTTCACTAAGAGACGGGGAGCCGCGGCTGCAGAAGAAGGGAGGCGGTGAGTTTGCCGCTGCCAAGAAGCAGACTCGGCAGCAGCAGCAGCAACTTGTGCGCTTTTTAAATTGTTTTTTTTAACTTAGAGGAGTGAGGCGACCCCCACTAAATCCTGTGGCGACCCCCATGGGGGTCGTGACCCACAGGTTGAGAACATCTGACCTAGGCTCACTACCTCCAGCTGCATGGAGACTGGGCACACTGGGGGCTGTTGGGAGAGGCCAGCAGGATATATCCAGTGATGTCACGAATCTGACATGCTCAGTCTCCATGCTGCAGGAGGAGGTGCACTACCCAGAGGTGTAGGACTGAACTGGAGAGACGATAAGGAATGTTGAATACAGATTGTGGACTTTTCATTTTTATTGCCTGAACCAAACTTGTCTGTCATTTATTTAGAAAATATGCAGCAAATTGCTCTGCTAATCTTAGGAAATAGCTGATGAAAGGGACTTCATCTACAGTACGAGAAATCTACGACCAAAGGACTGAGTCAAGCAAGAGCACAATATGGAATAAGCCTGAAGATAAGCTACTTGCACAGTTTTGAAATAGCAAAATTTTTGCCCAATGCTTTAATTTCCTGCAGTTCTGAGAAGGTTAAAACGCTACTGAAAATAATTATACATGAAAAACCTGGGCAAAAAGTATTCTGGGACGTTTCCCTGTTCAAATTTGTACATACCAAACAAAAGCCTGGCAGGGCTGTATGCATGAGCATTTGCTTATGCTGTTTATCTGTGAAATATTCTTCTCTTCAGCAAGTAGCGGGAAACCAAAGCCACAAGCAAAGATGTGCTGTTTCAAACCTATGAAAGCAACCAGACTTTCAGCTTTTGTCTGCTGGTTTCCATTACGTTTGCCTGATGCTTAAAGCTGGTCCTTGTCCTGTTGATTGTAGAGGGGCCAGTGGTGTTTTACGTAGTACACTGAAGTGAGTAGACCTGAAGTTTTCTAAAAGAATTATTAGGTTGGGTCAGAATTTGATCTAACAGGAGGTTCAGAATTTGCTCTGGACTGAGGTCAGAGTTAGCTGAGGAGGGAACTAGAGCTGCTGCAGCTTATGTTGAAACATCAGATTCAGATATGTTAAATTGATCAGATCAATCTTTTAGTACAGAATTGCCTACAGTTGTGCTGAAAGAGTGACTCAATACAGCTTTTGTGGGGGGAAAGGGGAGAGGGGCGCTTCAGTTTGTGGGATCTGAACTGCCAGTGATGTAAGTATGACATATGTAATCCATCATCAGTGTGATTGCTATTTCAGATCAGATTGATATGCACATCTTTAATAACTGGTAGCAACATTTCTTTGCTCTCTTTATTTGCTTTTCAATATGATCAGCTTTATGCACTTTAAACTTCATTTATGAAGCAATCAGCTCAATCAAAACAGAACCAATCATTCTGATCTTCTTTGGCATGCTTGCATGTCAGCTAAAAAGAACAGCTGACAGCCAGATGAAGCCGACAGAAGGACGGGTAATCAAAAAAGTCCACATCTTTGATTTTCTATGCTGCTAATATGAGGAAAACCATATAACCTTTTCCGCTACAGCTTGCAGTGCAGTTCCCGTGCACCTAATCACAGTGCTTATAATCAAGCCCTTTTTTTTCTAATTTTCTCTTCTCCTCAGAACGCACCTTCACTCCATGTCATACTCATGCTAAACTCCCATATTGCAGCAGTTAAAGCAAGTGCCATGTTGTGTTGGATTCTAAGAATAGGAGGTGCTCATCAATCAACAGTTTTATAGTGTACTAATCCTCACCACAGTTAGTTGATTTGATACTCTGAATTTTGGCCACTGCTATGGTCAATCATTGAGCACCTCTACTGAGCTTCATCATCTTCCTATTCTTATAGATTATTTCATCATGGCCACCTAGATAAAAAGAAAAAAGGGACGAAAGTCATCAAAACCATATCGCCTGAAAGAAGTACTTTACGTGATCAGAATTTTGCAGGCAATAGCTGAGATTCAGCTTCAAAACTCCTAGTGAACTAAAGAAGCCATTGCTATTTTGACTCTTTTCTTAAGAATAATATCCCAGATGGCTTTAGGGAATGAAAACATAAGGATATAATATGTCATTTTGCAAAGAGAAATTTTTTTAAAAGGTGGCCCTTGGTAACCTAATGTCATATATCTCATTTTGTGTTATTTTTAACCAGTTTCAGTTATTTTATTCATTATTTTTATGCAATTAGGCACTAAAACCCCTGACGTGCCACACGCTGCAATAATCTTAGGACCCCTTTTACTGAAGCCCGAAAAGGTTTTGCATTTAACGTGCAAAACCGACATATTAAGTGCAAAGCCTCTGCATTAGCTATTGGGGGGGGGGGGGGGGTGTAACCAGCAGGTTCCGGGTAGTTAATGCTCGGATACAAGCACTAATGTGCGTTCCAGTAAAGCAGGTTCATCTAAAGACTGATTTACCTCAAGCTGCGGTATTCATTTGAATAATAAGGTGATTTGCATCTCATTATTATTCAATGCACAGTGTGATGGTAAATTGTGTGTTGCAGTGAAATTATTAGCCTTTAATATGCGTTAAGAGCCAAATAATGTGCATTATTCCCATAAATCACTTTAGTAACCATCCGCTTAAGGTAGTTACTAGGGGGTTATTTTAGAAGCACTATTTGTACTTTGGACTTATGAAAACAGGTACACAGATGTCCAAATCACAGACACCCTCAAGCCATTTTAGAAGCCATCTCTATAAATGTCCCCAGCATGAGGATGTCCAATCCACAAAGGAACATGGCAAGGGCGTGACCGGGGACGTTCCAGGTAAGTTGGACATGTGCACCCAATTTCAGAAATGGTGAGCACTTCCCCACCCAGTAGTGGGACTGTCCATATCTATTCCTGCTCTAGGACACGAATAGACATCAGAAAAGCTCATGTTCTGCCAAAAGACACCTGGAGGGCAGAGTAAAGAAGGTACTGATACCCCTTATACTTTTCATGATGACAATGAGAAGTGCAGGGAAATGAGGACAGTTGTTTTCGGTTCAACATCCAAAATAGCTTGCAAGGACATGTAGTCAGCCTAGAATAGACATCCCCGCCCCCAGGGTTTGTAGCGGAGATATCTACATGGCTGCCGGCACAGCCATCCATTTATTTCTTTATTTCACCGCGCTCTTTTAGAATCAGTGCGGTTTACATGTATACTAACAGGTACTTTTTATTCCCTTGTCCCCGAAGGGCTCACAATCTAAGTGTACCTGAGGCAATGGAGGGTTAAGTGACCTGCCCAAGGCCACAAGGAGTGGCCATGGGACTAGAGACCCCAGTCCCTCCGGCCTGAGGTTGCTTGTCCCCATGTGGGAATTGAACCCCCATTTCAGGGATGTTCGTGTTTCTAACTGGGGTGAAACTTAAACATCTCCGGAGTTTTTTCAGACATTTTGCCCTGGATGTCTAAAATTACACTCAGGTGTCCTTTCTAAAATGGCACATTTTAGAAATGATATCCAGGTGCAATCAGGAACATCCATGTCAAAACGTGCCTGAAAAGGCCGGTTGTAAGTTTGGGCACAATTTTAGAAATGTGGATGTCCCCATGGCAGTATTCCAGACAAGGGGATGTGTCCCAGATGGCCATTCTGCAGGCAGCTGAGAGAGAGCTGCAACACGGGCGTCCTCAATTCCTTTTAAAGGTCGTTATGGCTGTAGACGGCATTTGGAATACCAGAGTACTCTCCTCTCTACACCCTTCAGGGGGGTATATCAGCAAAATTAGCATGTTTCTGATACTTAGGGGGATGTTTACTAAAAACCGCAAAAGTGCGCGCCGCACAATAGCCCACGGAAAAGCGGCACTTAAACGCTTCTAAACGCTCTTAAACGCCCCGCACACGTGCGATGAACCCCCGCGCATGTGCGCGACACACTAACGGGCCCCGCACAAGTACGGGCCCGCAGATGTCCGATAGAGGCGTGGAACGGCTAACGGAGGGCGGAGGAAGGCTCCCGAGGGGCGGAGAGACGGGGTCAATGGGCGGGGAAGGGGAGGGGAGAGGCTCCCCGCACATTATCGGGCCCCAATTTACAAGGAAAAAATAGCACGAATGAAACACTCGCGGTAGAGGGCAGTTAAAGGGAAGAGAAACCATTTACGTCAGCAATGTACAGGAAAACCAGGAAAACCTGCAAAACGTAAGCAGTGTGATACATGTGCACAGCACAAAAGTGAAAATAAAAATAGAAAATGACCACAACAAAAATATTAAAAATAGTAATTCAGCTGGGGAACAGTTATAGTAATGGGCAAATATAAAAACCACACCCAGGAAAGCTCCAGAAAAAAGAAATGAATTTTGGAAGGGTCTACGGAGCGGAGACTCCACCAAAACTAATTGCCATCTTTGGAGCTTTCCTGGGAGTGTTCCCTATGGTTGCCCATTAATAGCACTGTTGCCCAGCTTGGCTAAAAGTATAGCCCCTGTTTTTTGTGGTCATTTCCGGGGTTTATCTACACGTATGTGACCAGACAAGGTGAATGAGCCCACAGTAAACATGTGCAGAGCAGGGTTTGCGACCCCATCCTGCCAGGTTTACCATCTCCAGGGACTGCACTGCCTCTGTGGCCACAGTGTGGTGCAGCAGACAGAGCCAGTACCTCTAAGACCAGAGGGTCACAGGTTCAAATCCCAGTTGCAGCTACTGCCAACCCTGTCCACATATTTTTCCCACAACTACACCGTGATAGTAAGGACAAACCTTCATTGCTGAGAACATAGGCATGGTTAATACGCCTATATTTTACCACACCAAACACAGACACCATAAACAGGCACATTATCTAGAGCAGAGTCTCCCAAATGCAGTCCTGGAGGGCCAAACACCATTCAGGTTCCATGCTTCCCCTAAGAAAGATGCCTGTGCTGCATATGTCTGCACCACCCCCATGGTATTCAGATGTAGCTCATGCATATTCATAGGGGACAGCATGAAGACCCAAACAGTGTCTGGAACACCAGGACTGGAGTAGGGAAACTCTGCCGTAAAGCAGCAGACAACAGGGCCAGACACACCCACACCCACAGGCCCCATTGGCCAATGCCTCCTGGAGAGGCAGGACATTGGGCCCTGCGTGCATCTCCCAGATCTAGCACCTGCGTACCTTAGCTATGCCACCCTATACCTGGGTACACAGTACACAGCCCTCAAACATTTGATGTGGGTACCGGCAGATAGACAGTCCTACGTTCAGCACTGTTTGCTTCTTGAGTTCCATCAGAACAAACTGTCTGATGTCTGCGGTGCATGCTCCAGGTCTGGCCCCTGACAGTGTTTACCACCCTGGGGAGTGACCCCCAGCAGTACTGTGTACCATATCCATGGCTGTACCGTGCCCAGGACTGGTGTGGTGGGCAGGGCTACTAACCTCCTCTATAGTAGCACATTGCTGGCATAGGTGTGGGGGTGTGTGTCTGTCTATACAGTGTGTGGTGGCTACAAACACCTTCCACAGCCCACACTGCCAGCACTGTTGCCAGTATTGGCCTGCCAATGTGCAAAATGAGCAGCAAGGTACCATGGGTATAGCTCAGACAGGGTGACCTCTGTATGTGCTGCTGGGGGATCACTCCACCCTGAGTGTGCAGTGACCACAGCATGGCTAGGCACCCCCATAGTGCTATATAGTATTCCTCTCATGTGATATATATGGGTGTCCTTTTGGGGCCCAGTCACTGATGTAACTGCTTGTGTGTGCTGCCATCCCAGTTCTGGGTGCATGCATTTCCACCAGGACTAACTAGCAGACTGTATTCAGCTGGTCTGTGTCTTGAAGGGGTGCCATGCAGGGTGCAGTGGCTGATGGCTTGCTGCAGGAGAATATCTGACAGCGGTGGGGTGCAGCTTAGCATAGCCAGGCCTAATGTCTGTCTGATATTGTGTTCTGGGGGTGTATAGAGCTGCTGTGACTGCCCTGTGGGGTGTCTGTTCCCCAGTAGGGCTGGGGTTGATGGTCCACTCTACTACCATCATTGCAGGGGGGTAGAATGTGGATCTGTTGATGGGTGGCCCTGTTTGCTGGGGGGGGGGGTTGGTGGTGCATGGCCCACCTGGGGGTCCATGGGGGGGTTCCCCTGACTGAGACAGACAGATATATCCAGGATGTTTCTGCAGAAACAACCTATCTCACAGATTAACACTGCTTTGGAGCTCTGACATGGCCTCTCTCAGCCATGGAGGGTGTTGTGGACCTGGTCCTGGGCGCCTCATCGCACCCTCAGGGTGAGCACAGTACCCGCACAATGCGATGGGGTGTACCTACTCTGTGCCAGTGGAACACCCGCTCAGTACACCCTAACAGGCCGGGGTGCTGTGTGGGTGCACATGGACACTTCCTCCTGCCAGGCCGGGGAGCTGTTGAGGTGCATTCCCCATCTTGTGTGCATCTGTGGACAGCTGATTTGCATGTGCAGTGCATCATGGGTACGGGTGGCCTAACCCTATCCTGTCTACAACAGCAGACTGTCTGTGGGGTGACGTGCAGGCTCTCTGCAGCCAGCCAGGGGCTTGCTGTCAGCTATAGAGCTGTAGCCCAATGGTTATGTCACTGCCTATGATGCCAGAGGTCATGGGTTCAAACCCACAGTGGGGTTATCTGATAGGGTTTTCCACAGCATTGTTTTATTTCTTGTACATATGTTGCTGCCAGCAATAACACCCTCAGCGTACTGTACCCATGGGGTGCCTCTGCGGGTGCTTTATTGGGCGCCCTATTGGCCACCTTATGGTTGCCGTCCATATAAGGTGCACTATACCTTACCCTGTGCCGCAACATATATGGTGCCCTATAGGGGACATTCTAGGGTGCCTTGGTGGACAGTGAGCTGTAACATGTGCCGTATGGGCTGCCTTATGTTAACACGCTTTGCGTGTGCGTCTGCTAGTCGTGAGTACTAAAATAAACTTAACTTGCCCCCTACAGCACTCATCCCCATAATATATAATGCCTCTGCCAGCCTTGTTTACTGGGCACTGTACGGATTTGAACCCCTGTTCCCTGCACCATTGGTCAGTGTCCAAACCATTGTGCTGTGGCTCTGTTCCTGTGCATGAGCATCAGCGCGCCACTTCTGCCGCCCACTATTTGAATGCCTCCGCACACATCAGCACGCAGCCTGATGCCCATCAGCGCGCCGCCTCCTGCTGCCCACAATTAACAGTGTGCCGCCTTCTGCCGCCCAAAATGACAGTGCGCCGCCTTCTGCCGCCCAAAATTATTTTGTCTCCACAACCACTTTTAACCATTAAAGTTGATGCCTCAGCTGGCCTTTTTTGTGGAGCACAATGGGGAGTCAAACCTGTGGCCCCTGCACCATTGGTTTGTGTCTTCACCGTTGTACTACAGCTCTGTTCCTCTATGTGCCCAGCGGCGCCCCACTTAGCCTTCCCACGTGCTAATGTGGGCCCCGCACATTTGCACGGCGCGCACACGTACGGTCGGTTTTTTCCTTTTTTCAGCCTGATCCGCCCACTCCTTATATGGCACAGGCACACTACCGCGGCCTGCACGTTAGGAATGTTTAGAAAACATGCCCCTTAGTCATGTCCTGGAGCAGGTACAGATTTGGCATGGGCCTAGACATGCCGGCTGTTTCTGAAATCAGGTGCACACATCCAAGTTCGGTGGACTGGCCTGGACAAACCCCTTCCATGCTCCCCACAGTATTTAGACATGCACATGCTAGGGATGTGCCTACACCCATCTATTGAAACGGCTTCAGGGATGTCTCCGTGATTTGGACATCCACATCCATATTTTTGGACATCCAAATCGAGAATAAAGCTTCTAAAATGACCACTATAGTGTGCAAATGGCAAATGCACACATTTTATACCTAGTTCGAAGCAGGTGTAAATGTATGTGTATACTCTACATACCTGCTCACTTTTTTCAAATTAAATATGCACATATATTACAACTCTGCCTCTGCTCCACTCAAACTACACCATTGGGAATGATTTATATACACAACAGAGTGGAAGAGTAGCCTAGTGGTTAGAGCACTGACTTGGTAACCAAAAGAACAAGGTATGATGCAGTCCTTGTGACTTTGGTCAAGTCACTTAACTCTCCATTGCATTGAAAGAAAGGCCTGGTACTCTACTCCTGGTCACACTGCCAAGAAAACCCAGTAGCTGCTGGGTTGCCAGGCATCAGCCTTGACTCAAAAGTCATACTGCTGAATGATTTTATGAAAGGACTTTTCCTTATATAAAATGTCTTTATATATGAAAGAATTACTCTGCTCATGAGTAGGAGTTTCCAGGAGTAGAGACTAGGCCAAGCAGGGTAAGTATTGGCACTTAGGCTGATTTTTACAGACACACACACCATAACTATAATTTACCTGCTTTGTTTGGAGTAGGGAGCTCAGATTGGTGGCAGGGGCCCTTCCCCCCCCCCCCTCAGATTGACACTGATTAGCTTTCTCTTCTACTCCTCCCACTAACACTACCTCCTTCTTCCACACATACACACTCCCACACACTGCATCACTCTCTCATACCCCGCCCCCCTCCTCCCTGGCCTCCTGCCAGTCTCAACCTTCCCGCTTCTTCAGTTATAGCTGCATTAAAAATGACGCAATAAAATATTTTCAAACCTTTGTATTTCTTAATTTATTCTTCTTGTCTTCCTTTATGAGTTCGATATTCAGCATCAGCTTTAAACTTGGTTATTCAATGCCGGGGTCATACCCAGCCCTGGTATTCAATATCTGATTTGCCCAGTTAGTTTCCATGGACAACGTAAGGCCAGCATTTGCTGCCCCTCACTGACACTGTGTAGCCATTACCGGGCAGTGACTCAATATCGCCATAGCCTGATATGGCCGGGTGCCACCATCATAACGCCCCGATGCTAAGCAAATAACATCGGAGGATGGAGCAGTAGCACCCGCAGATATTCAGAGGCACTAACTGCTGAATATCCCAGATAAAGAGAGTAACAGCAGGTCTGCTAACCGTGTTACTCCCTTTTTATATTGGACTCTTTGTTTTTATTTAGGTTTATTTTCATTTCTCTAGTTTTTCCTAAATAAATAATTTTCTTTTTTCCATATTTCTTCTCACCCCTGATTTCTAAGTTTCCGTCTGTTACCATTTTATTCTCTTAGCCTTTCCTCTAAATTTTTCCACCCTATTGTCTTTCGTTTGCTTATGTTTTTCTTCATATTTCTATTTAACCAACCAGCAGGTTCAACACAATACAAAGCAGAAAATAAGAGTCCCCTACTACACAAATTCAGAGGGCCAACAGAGCAGTAAACTATGAACAAGTCTGCTCCTCTGATATCAACCCCCCACCCTCAGCTCTTTATGTAATCCTAGTAATGTTTCCAATTTAGATAATGGCTGCCAAAAGTTGCTTCCATGGTGCAAATTGCAGCTTTCTCTAACTGTGTTAGTGCCACTGAATATCCCAATAACTGGCAGGTCTGCAAACCGTGTAAATGCCTTTGAATATCGGGCCCTCTATTTCTTTCCACATCTTTTTCCCAAATCAAGCAACAGCTGGATTCTGCCACCACCTGTGGATATGTGTAATCTGGTGCCCCACAATTCTACCAGCAGTGGAGGTTGGAGGAAGGATTACATTTATGGAAAATACCAGGTACTTGTAAGCTCAATGTAGCAATCTAACAAAACTTTCCACATAGCTACAACACACCAATACCTTATGAGTCCTTTTTCAGATTCCTCTCCAGCCCCTTCCCTCTAAGCCCATCAGCACATCCTCATTCCACTCTGCCACCAGTTACGTTGGTGTAGTGCATGCATGCAGGAGAACCCTATACAAAAGCTCTGATAAAGAATAATAACATCTCCCTAAAGCACATCCTCAAATTCTGTGGGGATTCTCATAAGCCCCCCATTGACCAACTTCTTGAACAACACCTCCTGCAAATGCAAATAGCTACTTAAACTGCTACACGTTAGACCAAACTCCTGGGACTGATCCTCAAAAGATCAAGTTTCATCATCCTCAAATATTTTGCTGTCACATTCCAGCGCCACATCCAAAACCATGTAAGCTGACAGAAAAACATTATTAGCTAACAGAGCAATCAGGAAGACCTTTTTCTCCCTTACCCCCAAATATCGCTTAACCTCTCTCCACATCTGCAGGGTATGAGCCAGACTTGAATTCATCCCCAAAATACTATGCAGCTATATCAAAGCAGGGTCAGAAAACAGAAGCAACCCCAAGTCTATGGTATCCACCTTAAAGCATCATCCAGACCTTTCTGCAGTCTTAACACTCAGTAATAGAATTTAAGATTAGGCAACACCAAACTTTCAATCTCTTTAGGCCTATACAATATCTTCAGGCCAATCCTAAGAGTTTCTTATTCCAAATAAAACACACTATTTTTTTTTTAGTGCCATCAAGTCAGTGTTGACTCATGGTGACCCAGCTACCTCTGGGTTTTCTTGGCAATGTATCACCAGAAGTAGATTACCAGCCTTTTCTTCAGAGGCAATGGAGGGTAAAGTGACTTGCCCAAAGTCACAAGGAATGCCAGTGGGAATTGAACCCTTGATCTTCTGGGTACTAAGCAGTTTCTCTAACCACTAGGCTACTCTTCTACTCAAGCACACTATGCTAGAAATGAATTCTGAAAAAAAAACCCAGCACAGATCAATTAAAAGGCACATGCCAAAAGAAACCGAGCAATTCAAGCAGCATGTTCTATTTATTCAAGGTCATTGTACTCACCCAAGAGAGTCACAGTCCTACCCACTCACTCAAGTCCCTTTTACTTTTGCTAATGACAGGAATATAATTCACCTTATATAGGTTCTTCAATTGCCAAGTACCTGAACCACCAAGTAAATAAAACTGGCAGTAGCCAGTTGGCAACCAGACTCAAGGCCTGACTGGAAAGACCTCAGACATCACAGTAGCAATACAATATCCCTAGAACCCTCTGTACTCTTTAAGAACTCTAATCAGGAGGCCTGTAAATTTATGAGGCTTAGTCATATAAATGAGTTTGTCATTGATGCATAAGAAGATCTTGTGCTGGATCTCCGTGAAGACAAAACCTGTTATCTCCAGGGTTTCCCACACCCACTGGCAATTGCAAGATCAAATAGCAGGGGGGGGGGGGACAGAGGCACTCCTGTTTTGTACTGGGTCTATTACAAAAGGATCTGTGCACTGCCCCATTTATATATTTATTTAGTATTTCGTTCATGCCTTTCCAATAGTTGTTCAAGGCAAGTTACAATCAGGTACAGGAGGTATTTCCCTATCAACAGATGGCTTACGATCTAAGTTTGTCCCTGAGGCAATAGAGGGTTAAGTAACTTGCCCAAGGCCTGAGTCTCACTACACAAAAACCTCACATAATCCACAAATTGCCTAGGAAGCCCAACCCTCTCTAAGGCAACAAAAAATAAGTCCAATCAACCCATCAATAGCTTTGTCTGCATCTAGTGCCAAACCCAGAAGCTTCTCCCTCCTAGCCAGATGGATGAAATTAAACAACCACTGCATACTAGTCGTCAAAGACTTACCTTTAACAACGTCAGTTTGGCACATACTCGTACTTACCAATTTCAGCAGTATCAGTTCAAGCCTGAGCTCCAGTATCTTAGCCAGTATTTTAACATCAGAATTGATCAAGGATATTGCTCTTCTGAACTGCAATCTTAACTTTTTTTCAGAATTATCCCTATGGTAGCCTCCCACAGAAACACCTCCAAAAATCTTCCATCAGCAGTGGGACTTCTGAAAACGTCTTGCAAAAATCCACCAGACACCCATCCAGCCCTGGACATTTCCTAATTGCTTGTGCTATCTTATCCAAAGTGATCTTTTCACCCAAGCACTTGGCCTGTTCTGTCATGAGTATCAGGAGACTCACCCTATCAAAAAATTCCTAAAGCTGCTCCATCATAGGCCAAATCTCCTGAATAGACAAGGATGCTAAACACCTCCTTAATTTCAACAATATCATATCTCCACCCCATTTACACCTGTGCCACTATCACACTACTATCTTTCTGGTGCACTACTTTCTTGAAAAATGCGCTCAGCTTGTTCACTTGAAAACTATCTAACTCTGCTCTAGGCACCTACAGTCAAAAACAATTGCCAAATCTCAGATCTGTGTAATGAATCCAATTAAAAAAATCAGATCATATATTTAGGACAAACATAAACTAACATTTACAACACTAGGCACCTACAATGCCTGATACAGTGCCTTGTGAAAGTATTCATTCCTTCGGTTTTTGTCCTGTTTTGTTGCATTAGAACCTGGAATGAAAATGGAGGTTTATTTGGATGTTAGGTAATGGACCTAACAATATAGTTCAAATTGGTGACGTGGAATGTTAATAAAATTCCTTGTATATATAAAAAAAAAACAAGTAAAAACTGAAAAGTTGTGAGCGTATATGTATTCATCCCTTTTGCTATGAAACCCCTAAATAAGCTCTGGTCCAACCAATTAACTTCAGAAGTCACATAGTTAGTTGATTAGGGTCCACCTGTTTTCAATCAGTGTCACATGGTCTATCACATGATGCCTATATAAATATACCTTTTCTGAAAGGCGCCTGACTCTGCAACACCACTAAGCAAGCAACATGAAGACCAAGCAGCACTACAAACAGGTCAGAGACAAAGTGGAGAAGGTATAGATCAGGGTTGGCAGCTTCGCAATAGTAATCTTACCCGCTTCTGATCGCTGGAAGGAGCGGGATACAAATGCTCGCTAAATAAATAAATAAATAAATCCCAAATTCTGAATATCCCACGGAGCACCATTAAAGCCATTATAACAAAATGGAAAGCATATGGCACCACTACAAACCTGACAAGAGAAGGCCGCCCATCAAAACTCACAGACCGGGCAAGGAGGGCATTAATCAGAGATGCCACAAAGACACCAAGGATAATACTAAAGGAGCTGCAAAGATCCACAGCGGAGATGGGAGGATCTGTCCATAGGCCCACTTTAAGCCATACTCCCCACAGAGTGGGGCTTTATAGAAGAGTGGCCAGAAAAAAGCCATTGCTTAAAGAAAGAAATAAGAAAACATGTTTGGAGTTTGCACAACATCATGTGGTGGACCTCCCCCCCCCCCCCCCCCACAACACTTGGAAAAAGGTTCTTTGGTCAGATGAGACAAAAATTGAACTTTTTGGCCATTATGGGAAATGCTATGTGTGGCGCAAACCCAACATTTCCCACCACCCCAAGAATACCATTCCCACAGTGAAACATGGTGGTGGCAGCATCATACTCTGGGGATGGTTTTCATCAGCAGGGACAGGAAAACTGGTCAGGATTGAAGGAACAATGGATGGCAATAAATACAAGGCAATTTTTGAGGAAAACCTGTTTCAGTCTGCCAGAGATTTGAAACTGTGTCGAAGGTTCACCTTCCAGCTGGACAATGACCCTAAACATACTGCTAAAACAATGGTTCCCAAAGTGGTCTATATGGACCCCCAAGGGTCCATGTCAGCGAGAAAAAAAATTGGGGGTGCACAAGTTGTAAATGGGGGGTCCATGATGATGGGGGGTCCAGATCATCATCAACATTTAGGCATTCCGTAAATGTCTTATTACACCTAACACAGATTGTATGTACATAATACTTATAATAGACATAGAAATTACTTATATATATATATATATATATATATATATATATATAAATATAAATTATATTTCATAAAATTGTTTAAGTACCTGTCGTATAAAGACCATACCACCAATTGGTAAAATTTAATATACCTCCTTATGACAGGAGACAAAACTAGCAGAGGAAAGGAGGCTTCATATACAAAAGAAACATGCGAGAAGCATATCATTCCAAAGTTCTCCAGCGATATTGAGATAGCTGAAAATCGCCGAATTAAAAACAAGGAGGTTAAAAAGGGTCAACTCCTTTTTAAAAACATAAATATAAAAATTGATAGAATAAATAATGTATGGGTTCAACAATTCTTTTAAACCTTTTTCCAATTCAAAGGGACGGAGCAGTGAAGCGACTCCCGAGTACGTCAGTACCTATCTGCTTTGTGGTGTGCTACGTTCATGTGCAAGTTTTTACAAGTTTTCATACCAGCAGCAATGCATCGCATGCGTACGTGAAATGAATAACACTTGTCCAGACTTGTACCAAAGCTTTGCACAGACTTGTTTGATTCATCAATTATAAATAAGTGTGTTAGAGACAAACACTGTTCATTTGTTTTCTGAGTTTTGAGAAGAAAAGTGGTTTGAAAATACGTTCAAAAATATAAATAGGTACAAGTCAAAGTGAATCAATCATCTTCTTTAGGAGTGCCTAAGAAAAGTAAGTACAAAATTTTATACATATTTTTGTAGTCACTCCGATTGTGTAGAGCCGTAGACGCTGATCACGACTTTAGGTAAAGTTGAATTTTTCCTAAATTCCTAAAAAATATTTTAAAAATATTTTAAAAATATTTATGTGCTGTCTGGGCAGGAATCAATTTTTAATTGCTCTGTCTTATATTTAAATAGCTTTATTTTTGTCGACAGATAACTTCTTCCCAACATGGCCCAGGCTAAAAAGAAATGTAGGCAGTATAGCGTTCATTATTTGAAGTTCGGCTTCATTCCATCCCTGTCGGACAAACATCTGCTCATGTGCCTTTTGTGCAACAGAGTTTTAAGCAATGACGCTATGAAACCATCCAAGCTGGAGGATCATCTGAGAAGGCGTCACCCTGATAAAACAAGTAAAGATTTAACATACTTTAACACCCTTTCAGACCATATGTCCACTGTAATGGACGTCATGTTATTCATTGAATTCCATGTGTATATATATGGTGTCTGTGAAAAAATTCAGGTCTGAAAGGGTTAAAACACGGAAAGAAAAACTTCAGAAGAGAACTATGGTGGACAGTACTGTATGTTCGCTTCAACGTCAAAAAAGAGACGATGATGGTTTGCGGGCGTCTTACAATATCTCACTACTCATAGCAAAATCAGGAAAGTCTTATACTATCGTGGAACAGCTGATTTTGCCAGCCGTTGAAGAGGTTTTAAAAACTATTCTACACAAGCCTGTATATGATATACTCAAAAGAATTCCTTTGAGCAACAACACAGTTCAAAGACTTATTGATGAAATGAATCATGATGTTGAAAGCTTCTTGTGTAATTATCTGCAAATGAACCATTTCTCTATTCAACTGGATGAGTCAACGTTACCTGGTAATGAAGCACTATTATTGGCATATGTTTGTTTTGTTATGGACCTAGAAATCCATGTAGAACTGCTCTTTGTGAGAACTTTGACAACAGGCACTAAAGGCGAATCAATATTCAATGTTTTGAAAGATTATTTCATGGAAAAAGCGATCCCTTTATCAAATATAATATCGGCAGCAGCAGATGGAACATCAGCCATGTTTGGGCGCTATCGCGATTTTATAAGCCATTTAAAACAAAATGTACCCGGGGTGTTTGCAATTCACTGTGTCATTCATCGACAACATTTAGTAGCTAAAAATCTGAGTGCCAGATTGCATCAATCTCTTCAATTCGTCATAAACGCAGTAAACAAGATTCGTAGCAACGCGTTGAATTCTAGGTTATTTGCGCAGTTGTGTGAAGAAAATGACGAGGACTTTCATCGATTACTCCTTCACACTGAAGTACGCTGGCTCTCGAAAGGCTTATGTTTGACAAGATTTTTTTCACTTTTTGAGACCGTTTTAGAGTTTTTGGGTTTTAACAACTTTAAATAGTTTTGTGGCATCTGCAAACTTGATAACCTCACTCGTTATTCCCTTTTCTAGGTCATTTATGAATATGTCAAAGAGCAGTGGACCCAGCACAGATCCCTGCGGTACTCCACTATTCACCTTTTTCCAATAAGAAAATTGGCCATTTAGCCCTACCCTCTGCTTTCTATCTTTTAACCAGTTCCTGATCCACAATAGTACACTGCCTCCTATACCATGACTTTTTAGTTTTGCTAGAAGTCTCTCATGAGGGACCTTGTCAAAGGCTTTCTGAAAGTCCAGATACACTATATCAACTGACTCACCTTTATCTACCTGTTTATTCACACCTTCAAAAAACATAACAGATTAGTAAGACAAGATCTTCCTTGTCTAAAGCCATGTTGGATGTCTCCCATTAAACCATGACTATCTACATGTTGAGTAATTTTGTTCTTTAAGATGGTTTCTACCATTTTTCCTGGTACTGACATCAGGCTCACTGTTCTGTAGTTTCCTGGATCAGGAATAAATTTATCCTACATTTCCAGAACTGTATCAGCATGTGCAGCCTTCAACATTTCATCCAGTAATAGTCTACACACTCAGCTGCCACATTGAAAAGCTGCACCACCCATGGCTGGATGGCAGAGCATGCTAATAGCACTGGCACACTGAGCAGGCGTTGATAACACCCGAGTATTGCAAAGTGTGCTAATAGTGCCTGCACAACGGGCAAGCATTGACAATGGTGAAACATCATAGGAGACCTATGAGGCAGGTAAGAATGCCCGTACCTGCTTGTCTTCTATGATGGTGGAAGATGTGTGCATGCCCCCCCCCCCTCTGAGTAGGGCAGGATGGTTAGCAATGTACCGCAGGGGTCATGAATGTTTTTGAGATAGGTGTTTGAGCAGGTGTACCTATCTTGCAGTGTACAGCAGGTGACATGAGACTGCACATGTTGCACATGTGTTGCCTGAGGGGTTAGTGCCCCACTGCAGCACAGTGGACCTCTGCATGCAACTGTTGTTTGGCATTGGAGGTATAGTAGAGGGATGGGCATCTTGACCTCACATGTGGCTTGGCCTTTGGACAAGGGATCTGTTCTGCAGCTGAGTGTCTGTTATGCAGCTAGTGTTCTGAGTGTGCGGTGCCGTGCGTACAGCAATGTCCACTGCTGTAGGCAAGCCCTAGGTGTGGTGTAGCACTGTCTCAGACTGTGCCAGCCACATTCTTTCATGTCCTGGGTTTCGCCCATTGCAGGCAGGGACCTGAAATCTCTTTGATTCAAGACAGTTCTATGGAGAAGAGGATGGAGGTATGCCCTAATGGTTAGAGCACTGGCTTGGTAAAAGATGGACCAGGGTCTGACTCCCACTTGTTCTCTTTGTGGATGTGGGAAACTCACTTCATTATATTGCCAGAAATGGTCCGGGGTCTGCATTGACTGGAGGACACACATTCTTATACTTTTTTATGTGTTACGATAGCACATTGGGTTTGTAAACATGCACATTGCAATCATGCCCATCTGACAGCATGGCATTATTGGCTCTGCTGTAGCCCATTGCAAAGGGTCAGATATGTTCACTCTGTAGATGTATGACACATGAGTTCTACATGATTGGCATATTTCATCATCACTTTGACTGAACATCTTTGGCTCCATCACATGTATGCAGTACATGCAGGCACATCCAACTCCTGGGATGGCCATTTGCAGAGATCATCACACATCCCTACTTGCTCCATATGGCCTATATGAGAAACACTTGTCCATTTGTTATATGTACATGTGTCAAGAGGATTGTATGGTGGTTAGATAAGCTGACACAGCTGTCATACTCAAATAGCTGGGATTGGGACTTCTCCGTGGCACAGCTACACTTTTTTCACATACACTGCAAAAATGCAATGTGTGCCTTTGAGTCAGTCCTGACTCCTGGCAACCCAGAAGCTCCTGGGTTTTCTTGGCAGTGTCACTGGAAGTAGATTGCCAGGCCTCTGAGGCAGTGGAGGGTTAAGTGACTTGCCCAAGGCCACAAGGAGTGCTAGTGGGTATTGAACCCTGGTTGCTTGGTTACCAAGCCAGTGTTCTAACCACTAGGCTACTCCTCCACTCCTCACACACACTACAGCTGCATTTTTTGTGGTCACATCAAGTACATCGGGGCAACAAGGCCATACCACACTCTTATCTACCACCATCCATCCTTCAGCCCATCCATCAGCATGTGCCCATTATGTACAGTCATGTATTTTCCTGCCAGCTGCTACACTGTGGCCCACACAGGAACAGTTCAATCATTTGGATGTATCACTCACACCTCTCCTGTGAACAATCTGCATTGCACCACTCCTGCTTGGTCATCTTTTTGATGCCCACATCATGGCGATGCTGGCTCCGCCAGGGGACACTTCTTCCCAATTCTATGCCACACACAGACGTTACAGAATATTACATGGGCACCCCTCACTGATACAGTACAGCTGCCTCCCACATGCTCATCCCACTTACTGATTGACACATAGGATAATATGAATCTGACAGGTCCATCAGCTCTTACCTTTCTTTTCATCCATCACTTTAAATGTGACTTTCACAGGAGCTCCCTTATCCGGTGTTAAGGTGCATGTTTGACACCTTAACGCCCGATGTCCTATTAGTGCCTGATAGGTGGAGCCAAGCATCCTTACCGCCGGAACGTCTACTGCCTGCCCCAGCCTCTACTGCACGATCATACTCTTTCCGCTGCCATTTCCTCTTGCTAACCAGTGCGCCCTTAACACTCTTTAGCAAACATATCACATAGTTGTATATTTTGCCTTTATAAAATAGGCACAGCATAAGGCTAATTTTATAAGGGAGTCTGAGCATGTTTTCAGGTGTCTCTTCTTTTTTTTTGAGTGCCTTCAAGCCAGTGCTGGTTCCTGGCAACCCAGCTGTCTCTGGGTTTTCTTGGCAATGTATCACTGGAAGCAGATTGCCAGGCCTTTTCTTCCATGACAATGGAGAGTAAAGTGACTTGCCTAAGGTCACAAGGAGTGCTAATGGGAATCAAACCCTTGATCTTTTGGGTACTAGACAGTTGCTCAAACCACTAGATTACTCCTCCACTCAAAACATTCCTCCACTAGGCTATTCCTCCACACTAAATTATAGTATTTTATAATTTCCACTCATACTTGCATGCTCCATTGAAACTCTGCCACTGTGCATGCTTACTGGAAAAATACACATTATCGTGTCAAAGCATCTACTTTCATGCCAGTCAGAATTTTATAAGAAGCCATTTACGTGCTTATGTGCTGACATCCATGCAGAAAAGATCCTTCCATATGTGTGTGCATGTACCTCTACAGTCTAGACATTCTGTTATTAAATTGCCCCCATAAGCACAATACTCTCTTGGTGACTCAAAAGCCCCAATAAGCCACAAGACACAGGATGAAACTTTCTATTCATATTGTGGTGTAGTTCAGATAGTAAGTCAAAACTCTTATTCAATCACATTAGGTTAATAATTCAGACTTTATAAAGGAAAGATGTATTTCCTTATAAGAAATGTCCTTGATTTAAAGTAGGTTCTCGAAAGTCATTAATTACTTAAACTTACCACATTATTACATAAATTGGCTCCTCAGTGAAACATTTGTCTTCTCCAATCTTATTTACAACAGATAATCAATAAACTATTCATTTTTAAGGGACTATACTAGTCTTACTTAAATAATTAGGCACACATTTTCCATTTTAAGGATGGATTCATGCATTAAAAACCAGAACCATCAACATGCTTTATGTCTGTAATGAAATAATAAAATTTCAGATTTTAGGTTCATTACAGAAATTGGGAGAAAAGCCGCAATATAACAGCATTGCCTGACATTTAAATGGCAATGATCTAATATGGCATTGAAAAGCAAAAATAAAATATTTAACGTCAAAATGTCTGTGTTTTTTAAAGTCTTAACCTAATATTGGATTAATGGCCTTTATATTCAGTAAATGTTCCACAGCAATTATTTTCAGTCACGGCCAACACTCTAACTTCATCAGCCTCAGTCTTTTAGGCTTTTGCATTTCAGGCAGCTTCTATTAGTTTCTGATCTTTGTAGTGTCATTACTGTGAACACAAAGAAAAATGCTTAAAATAATAAAATGGGCATGCTCCTATTGCTGGTTAGAGGGTTTTTTTTTATTATTATTTAAAATCTACCTAATGGATTTTGATTCTCCATACCCATTTTTAGGCATTATTTTCCAGCGGAAAACAAAAGAATGCCTTAGGGTAGGTCATGTCATTCCATCTGTCTTTGACATAGTATCAGATTTTGATGAAATTTCACATGTGGCAGGTAGATCCTAAGGGAACTGGAAAATGATGGGCCAGATATTGAAAAACACTTATCCAGATGACAACATCTGCTATCTACATTTGTGAACATAAGAACATAAGATATGCCATACTGCGTCAGACCAAGGTCCATCAAACCAAGTATCTGGTTTCCAACAGTAGCCAATCTAGGCCACAAAAACCTAGAAGTTTCGCCAAAAGACACAGGTTCCACAATGCTTGTATTGGGGCAAGCAGTGGATTTCCTGGGTCCCCTTTAATAATGGTTTATAGACCTTTCCTCCAGGAACTTGTCCAAATCTTTTCTAACCTACACTAAGAGCTTTTACTGTTCGTATATAAATGGAAACCGCTCTGATGTGCATAGTAAAGGGCGGTATATCAAGTGCCTAAACCATAAATCATAAACCATACTACATCCTCCATAATGAATTTCAGAGTTTGATTATGTGCTGAGTGAAAAAAATATTTTCTCTTATTAGTCTTATATGGGTTACAGTGTAGTTTCATTGCATGTCCCCTAGTCTTTCTATATTTCGATGGCGTAAACAATCGATCTACGTTTACCCATTCCACTCCATTCAATACTTACATAAGAACATAAGATATGCCATACTGGGTCAGACCAAGGTCCATCAAGCCCAGTATCCTGTTTCCAACAGTAGCCATTAAATTTCATCTGCCATTTTGATGCCCAGTCTTCCAATTTATCAAGATCCTCTTGCAATTTTCCACAATCCTCATGGGTTTTAACAACTTTAAATAGTTTTGTGTCATCTGCAAATTTGATAATCTCACTTGTTATTCCCTTTTCCAGGTCATTTAAGAATATGTCAAAAATCAGCGGACCCAGCACATATCTCTGGGGTAAAAATTGACCATTTAGCCATACTCTCTGCTTTCTATCTTTTAACCAGTTCATGATCCACAATAGTACACTGCCTCTTATCCCATGACTTTTTAATTTTGCCAAAGGTCTCTCAAGAGGGACTTTCTCAAAGGCTTTCTGAAAATCTAGATACACTATACCAACCAACTCACCTTTGTATGCTTATTCACACCTTCAAAAAAACATAACAGATGAGTAAGACAAGACCTTCCTTGGCTAAAGCCATGTTGGCTGTCTCCCATTAAGCCTTGACTATCGAATGTTCAGTAATTTTGTTCTTTATGATGGTTTCTACCATTTTTCCTGCTGACGTCAGGCTCACTGGTCTGTAGTTTCCCAGATCGCCCCTGGAACCCTTTTTAAAAATTGTCATTACATGAGCCATCCTCCCATCTTCAGGTATTACAGATGATTTTAATGATAGATTACTAATAGAAGGTCTACAATCTCATATTTCAGTTCTTTCAACACCCTTGGATGTATACCAGATTACTAATAGAAGGTCTACAATCTCATATTTCAGTTCTTTCAACACCCTTGGATGTATACCATCCAGTCCAGGTGATTTGCTACTCTTCAGTTTATCAAATAGTTGCAATACATCTTCCCAGTTTATTGATATTTCTTTCAATTCTTCTGTGGCATCACCTTTAAATACCATTTCAGTCATGGGTAACATCCCTACATCTTCCTCAGTAAAGCCCGAAGGAAAGAATTCATTCAGTCTCTTCACTATGGCCTTGTTCCCTCTTAGTGCCTCTTTTACCCCTCTATCATCTAATGGTCCAACTGACTCTCTCACAGGTTTTTTCTGCTATGAATGTACCTGGAAAGGAGTGGAGGAGTAGCCTAGCAGTTAGAACACTGACTTGGTAACTAAGCAACCAGGGTTCAATTCCCACTAGCACTCCTTGTGGCCTTGGGCAAGTCACTTAACCCTCCATTGCCTCAGGAGAAAGGCCTGGCAATCTACTCCCAGTGACACTGCCAAGAAAACACAGGAGCTTCTGGGTCACCAGAAGTCAGGACTGACTTGAAGGCACACTTTGCATTGTACTTGGAAAAGTTGTTATTATGTGTTTTGTTGCCACAGCTAATCTGGGCTTCCAAAATAGTATTTTTAAACAACACCCAAGCTTGATGTAAGTCTTTAACCTTTGCAACTGCTCCTTTTAGATTTTTTTTTTTGGTGGGGGGGGGTTGCTGTTGGCTAATGTCTATCTGATTATTTTCAGCAGCACTATCTGGACAGTGTCAATGAAAATCATAATGACTGCCCTAGCTCTATCCTTATAATACCAGTTCAGAGTGTGGGCAGTCCAGAGGATTAGCCAGATTGTGGTGATACTCAGTCCATTATCGAAATACCCCGAACTAGAACCTTCTTTCATGTACTCAGGGACATTTTTACTAAAGGCCACTAAGGTTTTGCATTTAACGGACATTACAAATACACATTGAGTGCAAAGCCTCTGCGTTAGCTGTCAGGGAGTGACCAGCATGTTCCCAGCAGCTAATGTACCACTATATACCTTCAAACGTTACTGGTCTCTTCTTTTTTTCAAACGTGAACTTTAACTATAATAATAACAAGCAGAACTCACGTTCATTCAAACACAAGTAACAAGTCCATTATAATCATTCCAATTGCTACACCTAATAGTAATAAGGTCTCAGACTTTTACAGCACTGTAACTTCAGACTTACGTCTGTTCAAATAGTGCTATAGTTTGCATCAACAACCTTAAAACTTTTATTGATTCTAAACAAATATCATTGCCATGCTGTAAGGACTCTCAAAAGAGTATTATCAACTTAACTGAAGTTATCCTCGAGTCTAAACCAGCGAGCATGAATGGATCCAAAATCATGGAAAAGTCAACTAGTGGTTTTAAAAAATGTACTAAGTGTGGTGGTACCATTTCCATCACTGAGACCCATGATTGGTGTCTAAAATGTTTAGAACCTGATCATTCTCCAACTGAATGTCTCTCCTGCATGGGGATGACTAAAAGAGGAAGACAGAACCGGGCCGCAAAGCTCGGTACCCTCTTTTCTTCAGATGCCAGATCCATTGCATCGACATCGTCAAGGGCCTCTTCTTCCTCCCATGGATCTCAGGTAACTAAACACAAAAGCTGATCTTCAAAGGGTAGCTCTCCTGCTAAGCATCGAGAGGCCATTGGCATTGCCCTTGAGGGAACCACACTGACAAAACAGCCCCGACGGGAGGCTTTGGCTTCCAAAGCATCGATGGGGCTTCAGGATGTTCTCGAGGCCTCAACCTCGCAAGAACTACCTGTGCCATGCTCAGGGGTTCCGGCCATTCTTACCGGTAACGACACCCAGGCATCGGCAGCATCGATATACCAGAGATTTCTTGCTATCGAACGCAGTATCGCAGCTCTTCTCTCAGCTGCGGTACCGGTGGTCCCAAGGGCACCGGTGCCGACATCGACACCAATGCCGGTACCGACACCGATGATGCCGGTACAGATGGTACCGGCCCCGATGGTAACTCTTCCCATTCCACCTCCGGCTGGAGTGGATAAAGTGGTACCAGGTCACCTTGGTACCGACTTCGATCTGTACCAGGATCGTGCTTTGCAGGAGCATCGGGGTCAGGAATACTTTGATTACTCCGATTCCGAAGACTCTGACAATTCTGCTGGCACTAGAGGTTTTCTCTTAGAAGATCCCTCTTCTCCTCAACGCAGAATGTCACCTCCAGAGGACATGTCATTTCAGGATTTCATCTGTGATATGGCTAAAGGTCTTTCAATCACAGTAGCTCCTGAAGAGGAACCCAGAGCAAAGGAAATGGAAATCCTCCAATATCCTAAAGCTCCTAAGGAGGCAGCTACTCTGCCTATCCATGAAAGTCTGCATAACTTGATGCTCAGAATGTGGGAGACACCTCTGACTACTTCTCCTCACTCTAGGAGACTTGATACTATGTATCGAGTCCCAACATGTCCTGGATTTCAGAAAACTTAGCTGCCACACCATTCAATGGTAGTGGAGTCAGCCATGCGTAGGATGAAAAGTGCTAAAAGACATGCATCCAATCCTCCAGAACATGAATGCAGGACTCTGGATGCTTTTGGACGCAGAACTTTTCAAGCTTCCATGCTTTCAGCTAGGATCAGCTCATATATCCTATATATGGGAATGTTCCTCAAAGAAATCACAGGAGACTTGGAACTTATGAGCCCATTTCTCCCAGATGATAAGAGACAAGACTTTCTTACTCTGGTTAAGCATGCTCAGGATGTCTCCAAGTTTGTCAATCGTGCAGCCTTTGACTGCTTCGAATGCATCAGCAGAACTTCTGCTATTGCCATTGGCGCACGACGGATTGCCTGGCTACAGGCATCAGACTTGGAGACTTGGGTACAGGACAAGTTAGGTAACATTCCTTGCTTGGGAGAGAATCTCTTCAGGAAGAACTGGCAGGAGAAGGCTAACGAGTTAGATGCTGACAATTCTACCTTAGATAGATTGTCAAAGTCTACAGCCACTCCAGCCAAAAGAAAGCCTTATAAAAAACTCTCTTTTAGCAAAAAGAGGAAGTTTTATCCTTCCTATACCCATCAGACTCAAGCTCCAGGTCAGGTTGCCCAAAAGGGACAAACTAGACAACAAAAGAAACCAAAAGGCCCGAGAGCCCAACCAGCTCTCCAGGTTCAGCCCCCTCAAGGGCTTTGACTCCTTCCTAGAGAGCTTTGCCTTCCTGCCCCTGAGGGATCCTCAACCCCCCAATATTCCCGGCAGGTTATGCCACTTTGTCAACAGATGGCATCAGATAACAGCAGAAGATTGGACTTTGTCCATTGTAGGGGAGGGGTACAAACTTCATTTTCACAGCTTACCCCCTCCTACAATTTTAAATCAGTTCAATTCACAAACCTCTGCAGACAATCTGCTAGATCACAAGGCCTCCACACTTCTTGCCGAAGGGGCAATAGAGGAAGTACCCATTCTTCAACAGGGTGCAGGGTTCTACTCCCCCTATTTTCTTATTCCAAAGAAAACAGGAGGACACAGACCTATTCTAGACCTCAGAGAATTGAACAAATATCTGTTTCGAGAGAAATTCAAAATGATTTCTCTGGGAACTCTTCTGCCATACCTTCAAAGCCAAGACTGGCTTTGCTCTCTAGACTTAAAAGATGCATACACTCACATTCTTATCCATCCAGATCACAGGACATTTTTACGTTTCCTTTTCAAGGGAAGGCATTTCCAGTACAGGGTTCTTCCTTTTGGTCTGGCTTCAGCACCAAGGGTATTCACGAAATGCATGGCAGTAGTAGCTGCATTTCTACGAACCCTGGGGATTTTTGTCTTCCCTTACTTAGACGACTGGCTCATCCGAGCCTCCACAGTAACAGAGGCCAGCACTGCACTGTCTCGTACAATGCGAATCCTCCAATACTTGGGATTGGTAATAAACTTCCTGAAACCTCAACTAGTTCCTTCCCAATGCCTAGAATTCATAGGAGCCTGTCTGGATACCAGACAGGCAAGGGCTTTCCTTCCACAAGCCCGGTGTCTTCGCATAATGCAGTTAGCTTCCCAAGCAGCAGGCAAATCCTCCCTCACTGCTCGGGAGCTACTGCAGTTACTGGGACACATGGCATCCACAGTTCATGTAGTCCCATATACTCGCCTTCACATGCGAGCAGCTCAGTGGACCCTCTCCACACAGTGGACACAGGCCACGGTCATTTGTCAGACAAAATAACAATCTCTCAACGACTAATTTTGTCCCTCCAATGGTGGCAATCATTAGAAAATCTGACAGTAGGGTCTCCTTTCCATCAACCCCTCTTTCAGGCCACCCTAACAACAGATGCATCACAGGTGGGTTGGGGAGCACACCTGAATCATCTCTCTACCCAGGGCCCCTGGACTCCACAGGAGGTTGGTTTACACATAAACCTCCTGGAGTTAAGAGCAATTTATTTAGCTCTTCGAGTGTTCCACGCCCAGCTCAGCTACAAGTCAGTCCTAGTCCAGACGGACAATCAGGTATCCATGTTCTATGTGAACAAGCAGGGCGGGACTGGCTCTCTGTCATTATGCAACGAAGCTTTACGACTATGGGCCCTCACCAGAGAGCATCAAATTCACCTTCTAGTGGTATATCTTCCAGGCATTCAAAACCTTTGGGCAGACAAACTCAGTCGAGTACTGCTACCTCATGAGTGGTCACTCAACCTACACCAGGTGGCAAAGATAATTCATCTCTGGGGCACTCCAGACATAGACCTCTTTGCAAGTCCACTGAATGCCAAACTTCCCCGGTTCTGTTCCAGGATTCCGGCGCACAACTGTCAGGCAAGGGATGCTTTCCTCCTTCACTGGGGTCAGGACTTCCTTTATGCCTTCCCACCTATTCCCCTCATCCCCAAGACACTCTTCAAACTTCAGAGAGACAGGGGTCGCATGATTCTCATAGCACCACGATGGCCACACCAAACGTGGTATTCCCTGCTTCAGCATCTCTCTCAAGCGCCACCTCTGGAGTTAGGGCATGCTCCAGATCTCCTTTCCCAGGAGAACGGGATGCTATGGCACCCGAATCCCCAGTCCCTGCACCTCACGGCCTGGTTGTTGAAGGCTTAGACCTCTAGGATTTCAACCTGTCCCAGCAGGTAAAAGATATCCTTCAGGCTTCTAAGAAACTTTCCACAAGAAGATCGTATGCCTTCAAGTGGAAACGTTTTACTATATGGTGCTCTAAGAAGGGATTAAACCCCCTGGTCATACCCTTAGAATCGATACTAGAGTATCTCCTTCACTTATCGAATTCTGGCTTAAAGACCAATTCGGTAAGAGTCCATCTTAGTGCAATTGCAGCTTCTTATAAGCCTCTAAATGGATAACCAATTTCCTCTCATCTACTCCTATCAAGATTTATGAGAGGCCTTTTATTAACTAAACCTCCCATCAAGTCACCACCGGTAGCATGGGATCTAAATCTAGTTCTCAGGCAGCTCATGAAGCCGCCTTTTGAACCTTTAGCCACTACAGCCCTTAAGTTTTTGACTTGGAAGGTCATCTTCCTGATTGCAATCACCTCTGCCCATCACATTAGTGAACTGCAAGCTTTAGTGGCTGATCTTCCTTATACTAGATTTCATCATGATAAGGTTGTTCTTCGAACTCACCCACACTTTATGCCAAAGGTGGTTTCGCCTTTTCATTTAAACCAATCAATTTATCTTCCTGTATTTTTTCTGAGGCCTCACGCCTCTAATGCAGAAAGGAACCTTCATACTTTGGATTGTAAAAGGGCCTTAGCCTTTTACATTCAAAGAACACAGCAACATAGAAAGTCCTCGCAACTTTTTGTAGCTTTTGACCCTAGTCATTTGGGACTTCCAGTCTCCAAAAAACTTTATCTAAATGGATTGCCCAATGCATATCCTTTACTTATGAGAGTAAGGGTCTTCCTCTTCAGGACCATGTCACAGCTCACAATGTGAGAGCCATGGCAGCTTCTATGGCTAATCTCCACTCTGTGTCTATCGATGACATTTTTCGAGCAGCCACCTGGGCTTCGGTACACACCTTCACAGCCCACTACTACCTAGATAAAGCCTCCCGTCGTGATGCCTTCTTTGGCCAAGCTGTTCTTCAATATCTCTTTCAAACTTAAACCAACTCCTACCCACCAACCCTGGTGGGATGCCAGAGATCCATGGGAGGAAGGATTCTCACCTTCGATGGTGGCACCTTCCTGGGGATATCTCCCTGGCATCTTCAGCTAGGGAGTCCCCATATGTGAGGACTACATTCCTGCTTGTTCCTGGAGATAGCGTAGTTACTAACCTGTAACAGGTGATCTCCAGGAACAGCAGGAATTTAGCCCTCACAACCCACCCACCTCCCCTAGGAGATGTCTCTCTCTCTCTCTCTCTCTCTTTGTCTCTTTCCTCTCTCCCTCTATCCTTTCACTCAGCTACAAACTTAACTGAAGAGGGACAGTTGGAAAGGTGGGACGGCAGCGTGCATGTGCTGAGGGATGCTCCCAAAAGCGTTCCTATTGGACGCTGGGGAGTGTTCCCGCGCAGGCTCCATCGGTACCGACAATACCCATATGTGAGGACTAAATTCCTGCTGTTCCCGGAGATCACCTGTTACAGGTGAGTAACTACGCTTTCCTGTCTGCTTGGAAGCCGAATCACACATGTCAACATTCTAGGACCCTATTGTGGATCCTCAGCCCCCCTCACCCACCCCCCAACCCCCAGGGTCAGTCCTGCCCATAGTTCATAGTTAACTTTCAAGTGTATGGCTTGGATCAGCTTTTAATGGTTTATTGTTTATTCAATTGGGATCACAAGCCCTTGACACTGATGATTACTCTCTAGGTAATTCCTTTGTTATATAGCCACTGTATTATTCAGCCTTACACGTAAGTTCTCATCTGTTTCCTACTATAGAGGTTCCTACTCTATCATGGTGGACATGCTTCTGTATTTTCCGTGATAGAATATTTGGGAGATTTACTTCTCTTACGTGTTTGGCTATGTCTAGTATTCATCTTGATTTCTCACTTGAACAGCTTCTAGAAACATTATCCAGGATTCATTCTCTTGGAACCTGAGTGAATGATCTCCTTCATTTGGAGATGTCTGCTGAATGATGTACCCTGCTTAAAAAGATCGGGGGTTTGGGTACCTTTTGCATAAGCAATAGCACCTGCTGGGGATGGCCTGTCCATCTGTTTGTCTGTCTGTCCACACACGTTTCTTTGCATGGGTGCAAGCAACAGATGTATGTATAGTGCATCACCTCAGAAATTTGAAGACACAAAGAGCTGCAGGGAATGAAGATGAAACTACAAGTGGTAAGGAGCCCAACAGCATGGCATTAAGGGGGTAGCAACCTGGGCAAATGTTCTGGGCCCCCTGACAAGGGACCCCAAACTTGCCTAAGCTGAAGAAGTCATAGCCTGCAACTGGATTTTGGCACCCAGATTATGCCCTGAGCCAAAGAATGTCTAACAACAGCTCTGAAGGCAAAACCTCCACTACCCAAGGGAGGAGGAAAGCGCCAATTGCCAAAATAGGATGAGTTCAGCCAACCATGGCCCCAGCTGCAATGTGCAAGGATGCAGCATGCTGATAGGGAACTGACACCCCCCCCCCCCCCCCGGCAATGCCAGAAGTTCAAATGAAGGGCCATAAGCAACATAGTAACATTGTAATATAGTATATGATGGCAGATAAAGACCAGTATGGTCCATCTAGTCTGCTCAGCCAGGCAGCAAAAGTAGGTGCACTTGCCGCTCCATGCAGGTCACCTCTCCCCAGGACTTTGTTTAGGGGTGTACCCACCGCTCCATGTAGGTCACCCCTATTTGTTCAGATATAAGAGCTAGTTATGCTTATTTTGATTTTATGCTGTTTCTATAAAGGAATCCACTGTGTCTGTCCCATGCCATTTTGAATTCTGTCACTGTATTTGCCTCCACTACTTCCATCGGGAGGGCATTCCAAGCATCCACCACCTTTTCAGTGAAAAGTATTTCCTGACATTGCCTTTCAGTTTGCCCCCTTGCAGCTTCATGTTATGCTCTTTAGATTCTGAAAAGGCCCCCAAAGCAGTAAGAGCCCATTTTAAAAGATCTGAAAGAGATTACAAGTATCCATCCCCCTTCCTCCTTGGATTCCCTGCACTTACAGTAAGAGGCTGCTTAGGCAGAATTTGAGTCACTACCTACAGGAGTTCTGCTGCAGCCACATGGCAACTAGGTAAAGAGGAACTGTGTGGAGGTAAAAGACGGAAAGGGGAGTAAAGAAGGCAGTGGAAGAAAGCAGAGAAGAGAGTGCAAGAAGGGAGAGGGACAGAATGAAATGAGGGATCACAATGCAGGATGGAAGAGAGAGTGCAAGGATGGGTGTCAGGAGAGTGAGGGCAGTACAAGGGAATGGTAGGAAAGGGTGGAGAGTACAGAAGGGAGCATGGCACAGGTTAGGAAGGGAGGGGAATTCAAGAGGGTGGGAGGGACAGGAAATGAGTGCAGGACGAGGGGGGAAAGTGTAAGAGGGAAAGAAGCCTAGATTCCTTACCACCACACACACTCTTATACACCCAAGATACCCATCCCCAGACAACACACATGACAAATGCACACTCAAACACATTACCCCATTGAATCCAACCCACACATCCCCACAAATAAACAGCTAAACTCACTCCATGTAGATAAATATACATCATACCACTGATACACACGGACCTCACATACACTATTAGTCACTACCCATACCTACTGTCCTTATCAACCTACAAATCCCCTGCAACCCCACTGAGACATGTTTTGCCATGACCTTTGCACCCAAGTTCACAATGCGGACATGCCTAAGTATGCAAATGGAGGAAAGGGAAAACACACTACTGTGTGCACTTTTGAATTTTTTAAAACGTTTTCCATTTTAGTTCCACTCCATTTTGCTCAATAACCTAGAATAGAAAAGAATATAAGTTAGTGATAGTTCTTCTGAAAAATGAAAAGGCATGAATTGTGCCCTCTTACATATTAGAAAAGAAATGCAATTGACACCATCGTGATGAAGAAATTTCATTTTGTTGATATTGCTGGAAAGGATAACCCTTCAAATACCTAGCCTCTAAAAATAAAAAAGGGCATATTCAGCAGCAGTGGCTAGTGCTTGTACAATAGCTAACTCTCGCTGCTGAACTTTACACCTGGGGCCATATCCGGCCACCGTCATGACACTCAAACACATTACGCCATTGAATCCAACCCAAACATAAACAGCTAAACTCACTCCATGTAGATAAATATACATCATACCACTGATACACACGGGCCTCACATACACTATTAGTCACTACCCATACCCCATACCCACTGTCCTTATCAACCTACAAATCCCCTGCAACCCCACTGAGACATGGGTTTGCAGATAATGACGCAACTAACCGGGCACCAGTGATATTCGGTCACTGCCCGGTTAGCTAAAGAGGCGAAAGTTAGGCAAGTCTTTCAGGTGCCTTATTTCACTGCTTTGGGATAACCAGCAAGTGGATGAATATTGCCGCCCCCGCCCGGCGCACTTAGTGGCGGCACCCAGGGATATTCAGCGGCTCTAACTGCATTAATGCTGCATTTAGGTAGTTTGCACGTCTAAATACTGTCTAAATGGCTTTAAATATCCCCCTCAAAGATTTTATAAACTCTTTTGTTTGCTTATTACGTACTGCTTTAGCAAAACCATACCATGGAAATGGGAATAGAGTTTTAAAAACTGTGGAGGGTTTTTCGAAATGATTTAATCAGTTAGCAGACCTGTTAACTAGTTAAACTGCAATCAGCGAAATATTCAGTGGCACTAAACCATTTAGTGCTGCTGACTACCCTGTGTTAACTGGTTTGGATGCCCGAACGCTACGCGCCTAGCTTTGGAGCGTTCCGGGACAGCGCTATAGTTAACTGATGAGCAGCGATATTCAGCCGCTTGCTGGTTAACTTAGACCAGCTAAAGTTAGGCAGAAAAAAGGCTAGTCTAACTTTTGCTAATTCCCTATGGAGCTTGGTCAGCTGAGTGAGATAATGAAGAACTGGTTGTTTGAGCAAACATTTGGACGTATTAAAGGTTTGTTTTGCCTCCTGAGGAAGCAGTGGTGAAACGCCCGAGACGGCATCAAGAGCGCCATTGGGGACATCGGTTGACTAAGATAAGTGCTGATAATGATTTTGGATGGACATGATAAGTTTGTTTTATAAGCACTCAATTTATGAGGATCAGGCCACCTTGAGCATTTGCTCTGTGAGATTGAAGGTTTTTTATGAAAACGAATTGGAAGTGCAAAAATATGCCAATAACATTGATTTTGATAAATTTGGTTGTAAAAATTAAAAAAGAGGAGTTTTTTTAGGATCATTGATGTACTGAGTAAAATTCAAGGGCCAAAGCATTCATTGCCTATGATGTTCAGCTCGCAGGCACCTGAGATCCTTTTCTCCTCAGAATTTACCCTCAAGTTGAATTTCATGAGCACCTGATGATCTATAAGGAATGAAGTTTAATGTGAGAAATTTAACTATCCGGTCAGCAGCTGAATATCACTGCTGACTGGTTAGCTAAAATGTTAACCAGACAACTCAATTATTTAATGCTGTCTGGCCACCTCTATTGAATATGTCCTCCTGTAGCTATAAATAGAATTTCGCACGGAAGCCACTACCGCTGATTAGTAAACATACCCCTAAGAGTTCTGCAGTACTATTATCTATTTTCCACCTCATGAGATGTAGGGCTTGCCAAAAATCCCCATAGCTATTCCTCCCCACAGATGTTATCTACTCAACGTATTGATTCAGGGCCCGCTATGTGACTTTCAAAGTTTTTATATGACAATATAGGAAAACCCAATTTCTCTATCAGATTTTTTATTGCGGTCTTCCAATTATAACCAAAAATCCAGAAACTAGTTCTCCCCTATGAGGATCCGATAAGGTTGTATGAAAGTTGTGTCAGGGCCAGATGACATCATCAGAGCAGGTCTGTATTCTTTTGCAGCAGTGGAAGCTTGTGTTCTCTTTGTAGGCTCCTAAAGGGCCAAGGGTGGCAAACAGGGCCTCCCATCAATAGATCCACATTCTACCTCCCTGCAAAGGTGACAGTAGAGGGGAACATCAACCCCATTTCTGCTGTGGGAGAGACACCCCTCAGGGCAGTCAATGCAGCTCTCTACATATACATAGCACAATAGCAGACAGAAATTAGGCCTGTATATGCTTAGCTGCACCCCGCCACTATCTGATATTCTCCTGCAGCAGACCTTCAGCCACTGCACCCTGCAAGGCTCTCCATCAAGACACATACCAGCTGCAAACAGTCTGGTACTTGGTCCATAATGCATGTTCCTGTTGGAAATGCATGCACCCAGAACTGGGATGGCAGCACACACAACAAGCAGATAAGTCAGTGACTGGCCCCCAAAAGGAAACACATAAATATCACATGACAGAAATACTATGTAGCACTATGGGGATGCCTAGCCATGCTGTGGTCACTGCACAGTCAGGGTGAGATTGATCTCCCTGCAGTACATACAGCAGTCACCCTGTCTGTGTAGGTGGTGACCGGGCACTAATATGCCGCAGTCAGTGCCAGGGCCGGATTTACCTTGAGTGAGGGCCTATGCCAACAAAAATTGTGGGCCCCCAGCAGGGGCGGCCCAAGGGGGGTGTGGGCCTCATTTGCATAATGGGCCTCATTTGCATAAATATTTGCATAATGTTACCATATACTAACTTTTAGTAAACGTGCCTCTTAATGAGTGTATGGATAAAGAAAGACTAAAAGATTTCTACATTACTATAATCCAGTGCCAACTGCCAGACACATTAGGAACTACTACAAACACTGCCCATTTAGAACCCATAGCAAACCCGCCGTATCCTAACAGCACTACCAGGACTCACAAAGCACCATACTCTACCAATCAAAAGGCAACACTGCAAATATTAAACCAATACATTTCAGAGAACAACAATACATGACCTACTGGGGAAAGAGAACAAGTGGCAATGTCAAATAGGAATTATATAAACAGAACACCTCAGCTCAGTTACACATGCAGAACATAGACCGTCACCAAACAAGTAATCACATTTTAGAAACAGGAAGACAATAATTAAACTGGGAATCCCAAAAGCCAAACTTGGAATGTACAACACTGTAGAAATAAAACTATACATTAATTTGCTCTTGTACTAAACAAAGCGCAGACGTTAATGATGCACATTTACCAGAGCTGACATATTCCAATTAATAAATTCAAAATAAAGAGATATTTTTCTACCTTTTGTGCATTTTTTTCAGCTGCAATTGCTCCAGCCACTTTCTTCTGGTTTCTTCATGTCTTCTGCTAACTCTCCATCGTCTGCTGTCCATTTGTCCTTTCTTCTCTCTTCTAGTTTTTTTCCATTCTCTCTCTACATCTGCTTTAACATACTAATCTTTCTCCTTTTGCTCTTTCCTCATTCCTATTTCATCCACTCACATTTACCCCTCCATCCTCAATCCCCACTTACTCTCCCAATACCCGGCCAATTGTAGATTTTTTTATCCCTCCCACACAAAATATTTTTCCCTTCTCCATTTTACTCTTCCAGCCCCATCCCATTCTAATCCTCCCCCAACATCAGCTCCCTTCTAGTTCCAGCCTCACCCAGCATCCATTCCCTTCTAGTCCCTGCATCAGCCCATTTCCAGTCCTAGCCACCCATCAGCCCATTTCCAGTCCTAGCAACCCCCCAACCCAATACCAGTCCTAACCCCCATCACCCCATTTTCAGTTTAAGCCCCCCCTATAACCCATTACCAGTCCTAACCCCCCATCAGCCCACTTCCAGTCCTAACCCCATCAACCCATTTCCAGTCAGCCCCCCATAGCCCATTGCCAGTCCTAACCCCCCCCCCATCAGCCCATCAGCCCACAGCCCATTACCAGTCCTAACCCCATCAGCCCACCTCCAGTCTTAACCCCCCCCAGCCCATTTCCAGTCCTAACCCCCTCCCATAGCCCATTACCAGACAGCCCCCATCAGCCCACAGCCCATTACCAGTCTTAACCCCCCCCCAAAGCCCATTACCAGTTCTAAACCCCCCCAACAGCCCATTATCAGTCCTAACCCCATCAGCCCTCCTCCAGTATTAACCCCCCTGCCCTTTTCCAGTCATAGCCCCCCCATTGCCCTTTACAATACAGCCCCCATCAGCCCACAGCCCATTACCAGTCTAAACCCCCCAAAACCCATTACCAGTTCTAACCCCCCCCCAACAGCCCATTACCAGTCCTAACCCCATCAGCCCACCTCCAGTCTTAACCCCCCCCAGCCCATTTCCAGTCCTAGCCCCCCCCCCATAGCCCATTACCAGACAGCCCCCATCAGCCCACAGCCCATTACCAGTCTTAACCCCCCCAAAGCCCATTACCAGTTCTAACCCCCCCCAACAGCCCACAGCCCATTACCAGTCCTAACCTCATCAGCCCACCTCCAGCCTTAATCCCCCCAACCCATTTCCAGTCCCAGTCCCAGCCCATTTCCAGTCCCAGTCCCAGCCCATTTCCAGCCCCAGTCCCAGCCCCCCCAATTACCAGTCCTACCCCCCCCCCCTCCCCCGGCCTAAAGTAAAATTTAATTTAAAAAAAAAAACCTGCTGGCTGCCGCCGCGGGGCCCCCTCTGCTGCCGCGGCAGCATGGACTGACCCGCGGGGGCCCCCTCTGTAAGCTCGGTCCCTCCCTCCGTGCCTCCGTGTCTCCCTCCATGCAGGCTGTGAGAGACGCGAAGGCAGACTGTCTCCTTCGCGTCTCTGTTAAGCCCGCAGGGGCTGATGGGAAATTTCCCATCAGCCCCTGCGGGCTTAACAGAGACGGGAAGGCAGAAGGAGACAGTCTGCCTTCGCGTCTCTAACAGCCTGCACGGAGGGAGACACGGAGGCACGGAGGGAGGGACCGAGCTTACAGAGGGGGCCCCCGCGGGTCAGTCCATGCTGCCGCGGCAGCAGAGGGGGCCCCGCAGCGGCAGCCAGCAGGTTTTTTTTTATTTTATTAAAAAAAAAAAGCCTAACTAGTTCAATTTTTGTGGGCCCTTTGCAGTTGTGGGCCCTACGCCATGGCGTACATGGCGTATAGCTAAATCCGGCCCTGGTCAGTGCCCTATGCGCTGTGCAGATGCAGCCTGTCCAGGCCACCCTGTCTGGGCTATACCCATGGTACCTTGCTCCTCATTATGCACATTGGCAGGCCAATACTGGCAACAGTGCTGGCAGTGTGGGCTGTGGAAGGTGTTTGCAGCCACCACACACTGTAGAGACAGACACACACTCCGACACCTATGCCAGCATTGTGCTACTGTAGAGGAGTTCAGCAGCCCTGCCCACCACACCAGTCCTGGGCACAGTCCAGGCATGGATATGGTACGCAATACTGTTGGGCGTCACTCCCCAGGGTGGTAAACACTGTCAGAGACCTAACCTGTAGCACACACCGCTGACATCAGAAAGATTGTTATGATGGAGCTCAATGAGCAAACTGTGCTTAACGTAGGACTTGCTATCTGCCAGTAAATCTACTAATAACCCCGAAGTCCTTAACTAAATGCAACAACACAATGGTGAATAGGGCTTTCAGTCTTTACGTCCCCAAATACTGGAATGCACTACCACCAGACATCCGAGCTATTGTAGACCTATCTCAATTCAGGAAGGCAATCAAATTTCACCTCTTCCTTCAATACTACCCAGCCAACAACTGAGTCTAAGTAACCCTACCTAAGAAAACAATCGTTCCCTAGTGTTTGTATATTCCAGCCTCCTTCATGCAGATCAGGCGCATACCGTCTTAAAGTGATCACTGGATTGCATTTAGATCCTTGTAATTATTATTTCATGTATTCTCCTCAACCCTGTTGTTGCAATTTTTTTATCTCTTGTATATAGTACAACCCTGTTGCTGTAATTATTATCTCTGTATATAGTTCAACCCTGTTAGCCAAGTTGGTACCCCTGTTCCTTGTAAAACCAAACAAAATGTTGTCTTGGTTGTTTTGTTATATTGTAAACCGCGCTGATACCGAATAGTGCGGTATATAAGCAAATGTAATAAATAAATAAATAAATAAACTCATAGGAAATGTTTGATAGGTGTGTACCGTATACCCAGGTGTAGGGTGGCATTGCTAGGGTATGCATGTGGTAGCATTGGGAGATGCACGCAGGGCCCAATGTCCTGCCTCTCCAGGAGGCATTAGCCAATGGGGCCTGTGGGTGTGGGTGTGGGTGTGGGTGTGTCTGGCCCTGTTGGCTGCTGCTTTACAGGAGAGGTTCCCCACTCCAGTCCTGGTGTGCCAAACACTGTTCGGGTTTTCATTCTGTCTCTGAGTGATATGCATGAGCTACATCTGCATACCATGGGGGTGGTGCATAGCTATGCAGCACAGGCATCTTTATTCGCGGCAGCATGGAACCTGAATGGTGTGTGGCCCTCCAGGACTGCATTTGGGAGACTCTGCTCTAGGTAATGCGCCTGTTTATGGTGTCTGTGCTTGGTGGGGTAAAATATAGGCGTATTAACCATGCGTATGTTCTCAGCAATAAAGGTTTGTCATTACAATCACGGTACAGTTGTGGGAAAAATATGTGGACTGGATTGGATGTAGCTCCAGCTGGGCTTTGAACCTGTGACTCTCTGGTCCTACAGGTACTGGCTGTGTCCGCTGCACCACACTGTGGCCGCAGAGACAGTGCAGTCCCTGGAGATAGGACACCTGGCCGAAAGCGTCGGAAACCCTGCTCTGCACATTTTTACTGTGGGCTCATTCACCTTGTATGGAGACATAGGTGCACATAAACCCCGAATATGACCTCGGAATAAGGGGATAAAAACATACCCAAGCTTGCCAATAGTGATATTAATGGGCAACCATAGAAAACACTCCCAGGAACGCTCATAATTAGAATTAGGGAATGATTCTTGAAAGGGTCTACGCTCCGTGGACCCTTCCAAAACTCATTTCTTTTTTTGGAGCTTTCCTGGGAGTGTTTTGTATGGTTGCCCATTAATATCACTGTGGACCAGCTGGATTATAGTTTTTTAGGATTTTGTTGTGGTCTTTTTCTATTTCTATTTGCTATTTTATTCAGTGCACATGTATCACACTGCTCACGTTTTGCAGGTTTCCCCGGTTTTGCTGTACATTGCTGACGGAAATGGTTTTTCTTCCCTTTAATATGCCTTTAACGACAGGTTTTCATTCGCGTTGGGATTGAGCTCTGAAATTCAGCGCGTTAGTGTGAGGGGAGCCTCTCCCCGCCCACTCTCCGCCCATTGACCCCTTCTCTCTGCCCACTCTCCACCTTCTGCGCTGTTTTAACGCACCACGGAGGTTTATGATCGTTAACTGCGGTTAACGCGCATAACGTACACTTAACGATCGTTCGCACGTCTGAACGCACATTCTGACATGCGAACGATCGTTAAGTGTACGTTACGCGCGTTATTCACGATTACCGCAGTTTAGTAAACATACCCCTTAGTCGTCATTGTGGATACCATGTTAAAACCCTCAGCCCAGTGTGCAGCGGCGGCCAAGAGAGCAAATAGAATGCTAGGTATCATAAGGAAAGGAATGCAAAATAATACAAACGATACTATAATGCCTCTATATCGTTCCATGGTGAGACCGCACCTTGAATATTGTGTGCAATTCTGGTCGTCGTATCTTAAAAAGGATATAGCGATTTTAGAAAAGGTTCAGAGAAAAGCCACCAAAATGGTAAAGGGGATGGAAGGATACTCCTATGAAGAAAGGCTAAAAAGGTTAGGGCTCTTTAACCTGGAAAAGAGACGGCTGAGGGGAGATATGATAGAAGTCTATAAATTAATGAATGGAGTGGAATGGATAAACGTGGATCGATTGTTTACGTTATCAGAATATAGAAAGACTAGGGGACATGCAATGAAGCTACAGTCTATTTAAGACTAATAAAAGAAAATATTTTTTCACTCAACGTGTAATCAAACTCTGGAATTTGTTACCGGAGGATGTAGTAAAGGCTGTTAGTGTAGCTGGGTTTAAAAAAGGTTTGGACAAGTTCCTGGAGGAAAGGTACATAAACCATTATTAAGAAGGGACCCAGAATATCACTGCTTGGCCCAGTACAAGCATTGTGGAACCTGTGTCTTTTGGGGAAACTGCTAGGTACATATGACCTAGATTGGCCACTGTTGGAAACAGAATACTGGGCTTGATGGACCTTGGTCTGACCTAGTATGGCATATCTTATGTTCTTATGCAAAACCTTAGTGGGTTTTAGTAAAAGGGGCCCTAAGTGTTACTGAGAGTGATTTTCAGAGCATTATATGGTTATTGCTGCTAAATATTCTCTCTTACCGCCTTGATGTTATTTGTATAGTTATCCATAAAGCAGCAGTTTCCAGTGCTGCTATACGGATAGCTAACTGCATAGCTTAGGACAATGAAAAGCCAGCATAACTGGCTATCTGGTTAGCAGCACTGAAAATAGTCACTATACAGATGGTGCTGATGCTGACAGCAATGAGCGGATATTCAGCACTAGGCACTATCTGGAGACCAGTGCTAAGTATCCAGGTTTTTTAACCACAGCAGCCAACGTTTGCAAAACTACAGACCGCTACTGCTAAATATCGACTCCTTTCTTTTTCCACTCTAAAGGCAGCCAAGGCAAGCACAAAGCGGCTCAGTGATGCGCCTGCGGCAATTTTAAACTCAAGCATTCAAAATGATGATCTCAACATCCCAGGATGTGGTACAAAACTCATCATCTCCAGTCCTCCTTTCAGCAATAAAGTGCACTGTGAAATTTCGAAGGGCTTCTTTGACCTCTAATGGCAATAGTTGCTGGATAAGTAAGTGAGGGTGCTGTCTCAGTGTCCCAGGAGAAAGGGGTATGAAGCTCACTATCCCCAGCCCCATATGTGAGAAATGACTTCCTGTTTGTTCCCGGAGAAATTAGCAATATACCTGAATGAAACTTGACTTGAGGTACTGCTGTAAAGGTGTAAGCTAACTCTAAATAAATAAATCAATAAAAGAGATAAAGTGTGCAAGTCAAACATTTCTCTCCACTCATCTGTACAACAGGTTCAGATTCTGTGAGTACCTAAGCACCCATGCTCCCTGCGGAACCCAACATTTCAAAGAGAACCAGGTCTTAGCAACTTCTCTTTGAAAATTACCTTGCAAGTATGAGGTACAAAATACTGTGGACCTGTAAGTTCCCTGCAGGGTTTTAAAACTGCCTCCATAAGTCCATCTTTATGTGGAGTATATTTCGCTTGACTGAAGAGAAAACGTTCACTGAAGGCGGCATTGATGGTAATCAAATCCTGTTTTGCAAATCTGTTGATGTAGGAATTGGAATGTCTAGGTCAGGATGTTCACAGTTCCCCCAGTATTTTAAAAAAGACTCTGCCAAATCCAGATTTTTTTGTAAAATACATTTAAGGACATGTCGCAATGCACATCTATTTGCCTCCGTGTACAGCTGGAGCCTCGTTTTCACAAACTTACACATGCAAAAAAAAAAAAATAGTGGCATCGCTCAGGGACTGTACACATGTAAGCACCTCCTTCACAGCATACACATGAAAGTGGCGGCACTCACACGTGTATGCGCCACATTAGAGAAAAGCGGCACGTATACGAGGAGCCAATTAAACAGAGGAGCAAAATAGCACAAGTTGACACCAAAGGGGGAGGTAATGAATTGCTCACTTGTGCTAACCACTTGTTTGTGCCTTGGAGCAGGTGCAAAAGCCAGAGTGGAAATTGTTTTAATTATATGTGAGTTCTCATCGTAAAATGTGGCATGCATGCAAGCTTTCTCAGCTCACCCAAACCACTCCCCCCTCAAAATCTTTGGGTCCCGGCCATCTACACCTGAAAAGAGTGGGTTTATGAAATGGCCGTTTACATATGTGTGCAGTCTACATATTTTCTTTTTCAATTTTAATTTCTTGATATACCGCCCAGGCTGAAAGGCATTAGAGCGGTTTACAAACGCTACAAGCAGGTACTAGATTCGTCCCCGAAGGGCTCACAATCTACATGTGTAGACGCTACTATTTATACGTGTCCATCCATTTAAAATGACCTTCTAAATATCACATGCTGATAAAGTGTTTGGCGTCATAAATGGCTAATTGTCTATAGATCTTTCGATCTCAACGTTTCCTTTTATACTACCAAAAAGATATTCAACTCTATCCCATTCCTTTAAAAGGCCTTTGCACAGCTCTGAATTTCTCAAAAGGATGCTACCTTCTATTTGAACTTGTTTTTTTGCCTTCATTTATAAAGACATGCATAACATAATATATATATATCATAAATATCAAACATTTCAAATTATTGAGCATGAAATGATGCAATCAAAGCTATTAAATACAGGCCGCAGACCACAGAACCATTACCAACATCCATTAAATGAGGCTCATTGTCGAGTTTAAAAAAAAACAAAACAAAATTACAGGAAAGAAAAAAAGACTTTTGACTTATGAAATACCACCAGTTATGAAGTCATACTTCTTTTTCACATTGCACAATAACAATATTTTGCACTTTCTTTAAGGAATCCGCAACTTCTCTTTTCTCTTTGTAGGTGATAGGTTTCAGAAGCTAATGTCCCTTTCTTAACTGTCCCTTCATTCCACAAAATTGGCAGATGGAGAGGCTGATGCTAGCAACATTATTTATAGGAATAATAGTAATGAAGTATGCTTGGAAATAACAAGCCAAATATACTGTCAACATCCATATCAGTTTCACCCTCACCAGCAATGTTTATGACAGGAAAAGACATCTTTAAGCATGTACATTTCAACTCTTGATTGTCAAAGCATGGAAAATATTCATCTTTTAAAACTTGGCTTATAATAAATCTCAGTGCGAGTGTGTTGGCAGTTCACTATGGAACAAATGATTTTAAGATTTTTAGTAGTATTTCTGAGAAGAAAATATAAGGGCTCATGTGCATCCCCATGGAAAGAAGCCATAGCGAAAAAGTGCCACATTAATTAATTTTCTGTTTCATGACTTAAAGGGTAGTTGACCTGTTCTCAAGCTGTATGTTGCAAATGGCATTGCCAAAAAACTATAGAATCAAATTATATTGGCTTTACAATATTAAGGATCAGATGTACAAAGCACGCAGGGGATTATTTTACATAAGTACATAAGATATGCCATACTGGATCAGACCAAGGTTCATCAAGCCCATTTTAGATGCTGCATTCCTGATTTGGATGTCTGAAAATGGGCATTCAGATATAGAAATAACAGAGAATCCCCAGACCCATTTTAGGAAGCCAGGTATATAGCTGTCTCTGGCATGAGCACATCCATGTAGCATGAGGCGTGGTGGAGGCGGGGCCTGGGCAGTGCAATGGAGATGCACATCGCAGTACGATTTTAGAACAGCACAAGCATGACTGTCCCTGGCCTATAACTGCTCCTAGCCATGAAAAAGATACAAAAAAGTGCTCTTTCCATGGCAGCAACACTCGCAGGGGGAACAGCAAACACATGCCAAAAAACCTACATATAAATTTACAGTCCAATCATTTTACTGCCCCAACACTGCACATCTGCTGATCTGAAATGATCACTGGGACATGCACATCTCATAACATAGAGGCCCCTGTTCTGAAATACCTCGACTGGTACATCTAAGTACCTATTTCTGCAGTCATGCAAGGCAGTTTGGGGACGTCCAAAATGACTTGCAACCATCCACATTCCCGGCCTTGTTATCTACATAGGCCTGTCGCCAGAACAGGTTATGGGGATGGGCATCTTACAAGGCAGAGACAGAGTAATTTCAAAAGGCACTACATCTCAGATTGCTCCTCGACAACACTTCTAAAATCCCTTTTTCAATATGCAATTCAGTTGACGGAGACACAGATATTTTCTTTACTTACTATTTTGTATATGTAATGCATATTTATATTACATTTCAAATGAAGCACTATGATAAAGAATGACAAGTAAAATGCTGCTACTTCAAACGGTTTATATTAACTTGAAACAAGCTACATCCCAGATCACCTGCAGAAAATGTGAGTCGAAAATAACTCCAAAGCCCATTTAGCTTTCCTATAGTTGACGGGGCTGACACTGAAAAACATCCATGTGGTGACCAGCAGTGACTGATCGTGAAATGTGCCCTGTGCGACTTGCACATCGGGCGCGCAACCCCCTCGCACCTCCATCTAGCCACTTTATGGGGGTGGGAGAGAAGAGGCACGCACCCGATATGCAAGTTGCCTGCTTAGCGTGTCGCGAGAAGGCTTAAGGGGCGCATTTCAGCTGTCTGCCGTTGCCTGCTGCCGCTGAGAGAAGGAAAAGTGGCTGCGGCAGGCAACGGCAGACAGCCGAAATGCGTCCCTTAAGCCTTTGTGCTCATCAACAACCTTCGCTATGCTGATGATACCACATTACTGGCGGAAAGTGAAGATGATCTGAAACATTTGCTTCTCACAATCAACGAACATAGTCTCAAAATGGGCCTGCACCTTAATGTAAAGAAGACAAAGATCATGACAAGTGGCATAATCAACAGGTTCATCGTCGAAGGAGAAGAAATTAAAATTGTGAATAACTTTAACCTACTTGGATCAACTATCAATAAAGAAGCAACAAGCAGTCAAGAAATCAGACGACACATTGCTCTTGGCAGAATGGCTATGAAAGACCTAGATAAGATTCTCAAGAGCAGAGATGTCTCTCTCCATACAAAGATTTGACTTGTTCAAGCCATGGTATTTTCAATAACATCATATGGATGTGAAAGCTGGACAGTGAAAAAGATAGACAGGAAGAAAATTGATGCCTTTGAATTATGATGCTGGCGGCGAATACTGTGTATACCATGGACTGCCCGAAGAACAAACCAGTCTGTACTAGAGGAGATCAAACCTAAGCTTACTTTAGAAGCTCAGATGACAAGACTTCGACTTTCATACTTTGGACACATCATGTGGAGAGAGAGATCATTAGAGAAAGACATCATGCTTGGCAAGATAGAAGGTCAACGCAAATTATTTATTTAATTTAATTATTTACATTCTCTTATATACTTCACTATTCTGCATCAGGGTGGTTTATATTGAACAAACTGAAATTACATTGAACAGGGCATTATAACTTGGAGATAACTATTTTACAGGGAACATGGGCTATGGAGGGTTAAGTGGCTTGCCCAAGACCACAAGGAGCACCTGTGGGACTAGAAACCCCAGTCTTTGGTTGCTGTCCTCTAGTGGGATTTGAACCCCTGACCTTCTGGCCTGAAGTGCCTTGCCCCAACCACTAGGCCACTCCTCCACTCCAATTTGAAACAGGACAGGCTTAGGGGACAGGATGTGAGGGTACACAGACAACAGGAAAACTTCAGCTTCTCTCTTTATAACTTGTCCATTCACCGAGAGCTTAATGGGTACCTGGAATAGACATCTGGTGGAGGTGGTTGGAGCCAAGATCATATTAGATTTCAAGTATGCATGAAAGAGACACAAAGATACCTTTGTGGAGGATGGAGAAGATTGTAGTCAGAATAAGATCTATGATAGCATAGGAGACAAGCATAAATAGAGTAGCTAAAGCAAATGGTCCCTATCTGCCGTCATTTTCCACAATTCTATTCTGCAAGTCTACAACATTACACTAATGCTGAGATTGGAGCTCTGGAAGAAGGGAAGGAAAAGAAATGTCCAAACCCTGGAACTCCAGCATTGAGAAGACAAAAAGGAAAAGTATCCAGTCACAGCTCACCTTCATCACTGTATCATTATCCTCCCAGTATGTGACTACGGATGCAGTTTTGTGCCACTTGTGTGTTTTCAGGTGCTGGCTCTACAAAGCTTACAATTTGTTCAAGACAGACAAACAGGAAATTAGGGGAATTCTTAAGGGAACTGATTAAAAGGTGCATGGGTGTAGACAGAAGATTAAGTAGTTGGACTCCAAAAGCAACCTCAGAGATGATGTTTTAGCCTGGATTTGAATTGGACCAACAACTGAGTCTGACATACCAACTTGGATAGTCTATTCCAGGCATGTTGCACAGTAAGGTGACCATTTTTAGATGGTGGCTGGACATCCAGGCAGCAATGTCAGATAAGCAGGTTGAGAGTCAGACCTGGATTCCTGGAGTGATGTCTGGTGTAGAGATAAATCTGAGCGTCATCAGGATAGATATGGTACTGAAAACCATGGGAGATCAGTGCACCAAGGGAATGAGTATAGAGAGTGAAGAGAAGAAGTCTGAAGACAGAGCCTTGAGGTATAACAACTGAAAGTGGGATAACAATAGAGAAGGATCCACCAGAGCATGCATTGAAAGTGTAATGTAAGATATAAGAAGCAAACCAAGATAGAACAGAGCCCCAAAATCCAACTGAGAACAGAGTATTGAGGAGCTCGTGGTAATCAACAGTGTCAAAAGCAGCAGATAGTTCAAGAAGGATGAGGATTGAGTAAAAGCCCTTAGATCTGGCCAGAAACAGGTCACTGGATACCTTTCACAAGGACTGTTTCTGTAGAATGTAGAGGATGAGATCCAGATTGCAGTGAACCCAGAATAGCTTGAGAGGAAAGAAATTCAAGACAATAGCTGTTCTAGTAATTCAGAAACAAAAGGGAGAAGGGAGATGGGCCAATACTTGGAAGGGCAGGTAGGATCCAGTTAAATGCTTTTTGAGGAGCTTTTTGGAACTCCCTCCCCCATACCCTTTGCTCTGAGCCCTCCTTTAGCAATTTCAGAGCCACATTATAAACCTATCTTTTCCAGACAGCCTTCGGCCTTTCAAATACCCTGTCCTGACTATTCTGCTGTATCGTTCCTGTCCTCTACTACCTCATCTGTCATTGCTGGTCCCTCTTTCCTGCTCTCGCTCCTCCTCTCCCAACATGAGTGCTTTTGTTTCTCTTTCCTTTCCCCCCTGTCCTACCTGTCAATTGGTGTTCCATTTCCTTTTCCTGCCTTTTTGCAGTCCTTGTAATATTGTTAATCACTCTGATGCTGTTGCTAGAGCGGTCTATCAAGCAAACTAATAAAGAAAGATATAGTGTAACCACAGCATGAAGGCAGAAGGAACAATTGTAGTGAAAAGTGATAGGTTAAGGATATGACAGATGGAAGTGGTGATAGCGGAGGAAATAGAGTTTAATAGATTGGTGGGAAATGGATCAGAAGAGCAGGTAGCGAGTTTGGAGGAGGAGAGAAAATGTGCAAGTTCCTCCTCAGTGATTTCAGAAAAGGAAGAAAGAATGACAGAAGACGAAGGAAGAATTTGAGACAAGTGGGGAAGGGGAGACAGGGTTGACCCAGTAGAGAACTCAAGATTAATTATGTGAACCATCATAGAAGTAGTTGACCAAAGTCTGGGCAGAAAGTGAAGGAAAAGTTGGAGGTGGAGGCACTTTGAGGATAGAGTTGAGAATCGCAAGGAGACAGCGAGGATCAGAGGCAAGAGAGTTTGTCAGATGGATATAGTACTCTTGCTTGGTGAATGCTGTAACAGACTGGAAGAAGGTTACCAAGAATTTGAAATGTGTGAAGTCAGCATGGGTACATGATTTTAGCTAAAGGCACTCAGCAGAGTTGGCACAGGAACATAGGTAGCAGATTTTGGAGGCTAGCCATGTTGAAATGCAGTACACCGCACAGGATGTGGAATGGGAGAAGCGAGAACATCCAAACCAGAGATGAATGTAGTGTTATAGGAAAAGGCTGCCTCATCAACAGATTCAGATGAGGTACTCAATGAGAGAAGAGATGAAACAGCAGTGGAGAGAGCTGAAGGGTCAATAGCCTGAAGATACCTAAATGTGTTGAGGAAGATTGGACAATACTCCCATAATCTTTTTCTCACCCATTTTACAGGAAAGGTCTTTCCCATGTCTGCCACTGATTTGTTACAAGAGGGATAGCTTCTGACTTTGGAGGGATTTTGGGCCTGAAGTTAAATTTTACAAATTCCTCAAAGTGGTGCAGAACAGTGAACAAGGATTCCTGAGGATGTGTCAACGTTAAAAATATGTAATCAGAAAAAGCCAAATACTTTATTTCTGTTTTCCCTTGTTGAACTCCCTTTATGTGGAAAAGAGGCAGGAGCTCCACTACCATATGTGCGTCAGTACCCATTGCCTGCAGCTTCAGTGGCTGGAATACGGCCAGTAATTAAAAATCTGCTGTCTCAGGGTGTGTTGGTACCCACTTCTTCTCCTTGTAATACTCCTATTTTACCTGTGCTGAAGGCTGATGGTAAGTCCTACAGATTTGTGCAAGATTTGAGAGCAATTAATCGTATTGTTCTACCAATTTTTCCTCTTGTACCCAACCCTCATGATATTTGGACTCGCATACCATGTGACTCCACCCACTTCTCTGTCATAGACTTAAGCTCCACCTACTACTCCATACCGGTGGGGGAGGAGTTGAGAAATTTACTGGCATTTACGTACGAAGGGCGCCAGTATACCTGGACTACACTTTCTCAAGGGTACACCGAGAGTCCTGCTTACTTTTTGCAGGCCCTTAAAGCTGCTCTGCAGGACTTGGCATTGGACAAATCTGTACTAATACAGTATGTAGATGATTTGCTTATTTGCTCTCCTTGTTATGATACTTGTGTTACTGATACTGTGTTAACTCTTGCACATATTTCTCATTTGGGTTTGAAAGTTAACCAGTCAAAGTTACAATTTTCTTTACCACAAATGATATTTCTTGGGGTGTGTCTTTCCTCTACTGGACGCTCTATTACTACTCAAAGAATTGGTCCTATTATGTCAATGCCTTTCCCTGCTACTGTACCTCTCATACGACGCTTTTTAGGCCTTTTAGTGTTTTGTCGCCAGTGGATTCCTGACTTTGCTGAGCTTGCTGCTCCACTGTATGCCCTGCTTGGCCTTGAGGCTCCGGAGGGTATTATAGTTCCTACTGAAGCTCAGCATAATGCTTTCCACTCTTTACGACAAGCCTTACTGACTTCTCCCTGTCTTTCATTTCCAGATTATGACTTGCCTTTCTGTCTTTACATAGCTACATCTACAGTTGCTGCTGTGTGTGTTTTGGCACAACGCTTTCCTACTGGACTCAAGCCTTTAGGCTACTTTTCTCAAGTTTTTGATCCTGTCGTTTCTGGCATGCCGCCATGTTTCCAATCTTTTGCTGCTGTAGTGTTTGCAATACAGACTACTGACTTTCTTGTTCTCCAACATGAATTGCATGTGTACACTTCTCATTCAGTTGCTAGGTTATTACATTTGGCTAAAACTCAACCTTTGTCAAGCTCTCATTTGTTATTATTTGACCTGGCTATTTCCCAAGCACATGTTACCCTACATGAGGTTTCTCTGTTACAGCCAGCTCAAATTTTAGCTTCTTTAGAACCATTCCTACACCTGTCTGATCCTGATGGAACTCATGATTGTCTTTCTTCTGTAACAGCCTATTCAAAGGCTAGGCCTGATTTGTCTGTTATCCCTTTGTTAAACTCTGACTGGGTTCTATTTACTGATGGTTCTGCTTTCCGTGATGAACAAGGGAATCTACTTGTGGGATATGCTATTACTACTGTTGATTCTGTAGTAGAAGCAGGAGCGTTGCCATTTGCTAGTGCCCAGTTGGCAGAAGTGTTCGCTCTTATTCGGGCCTTGGAAATGTCCACATAAATATCCATAGGGGCAGTAGTTATGCAATCGGGGTTCTATGGGACTTTGGGAATATTTGGACTCAACGTGGATTTTTGACAGCGGCTCATAAGCCTATTAAACATGCCCGCTACATTGAACGTTTGCTTGCTGCAGTGCTTAAACCAGCTCAAGTAGCTGTGTTGAAATGCAAGGGACATGATCTTAATGGTACTATGGTGTCACAAGGCAATCAGTTTGTAGACCAAGCTGCTAAAGCTGCAGCAGCAGGACCTGCAGCTCCATCACATCTTTTATTAACTCTTCGTTCACCTGCAGCTTCTACTTCTGGCTCATTGTCCTTGGACTTGATGTGTTCTCATCAGGACTCAGCTGACTTCACCGAAAAACAAGAATGGCTCACTTGGGGAGTATCGCCTGATGGTACTGGACTATGGATAAAGGACAAATTGTTTGTCCTAAATCATTGTTATATCCTGTTGCCTTATTCTTACATCACAAGTTGCATTTAAGTGTGTTGGCTATGACAAAAGCTTTTGCTCAATTGTGGTATAATCCTGCATTTGCTTCTGCTGCTCATGTTGTGTGTGTTTCTTGTCTCCCGTGTTTACAAGCAGGAAAATCCGGATGCACTCTGCGCGCATCACCTTCTCCATCCCTGCCTAGGCCTCAAGGACCCTTCCTCTTTCTGAAAATGGACTTTACTGATCTGCCTTGTGCCAAGGGGGGAAGGAAACATCTTTTGGTTTTTACCTGTTTATATTCAGGATGGCCTGAAGCTTATCCAACCAATTCGTTGTCTGCTGCTACGGTTTTGAAGTGTTTGCTTACCCAGTTTATTCCTTTGTGGGGTGTGCCCCTAGTTTTGTCTTCGGATCAAGGTCCAGCATTCACGGCGGAAGTCTGGAAAGGTATAACTGCATTTTTTGGCCTTCATCAGCAACTTCATCCTCAGTATCATCCACAAAGCTCTAGCCAAGTGGAACGGATGAATCGGACATTGAAGGCGCTTCTCCGGTCTCTGACTCATGATTGGAGTCAGGATTGGGTGGAAGCTCTGCCGTTTGCTTTGTTTTCAGTTCGCAATTCTCCTCAGAGAACTCGACAAGGTCTTACCCCTTATGAAATTGTGACAGGTCGTCCAGCTACTACTCCAGCTCATGTCATAATTCCACCGGATCAATTACCGGATCCTCAATTGTTGCGCAGCGATCTATTATCTATAAAAGACTTACAAATAAATAAATAAATTATCCTATTGTAAATATTTGTACCAAATGCTGGTGTCTCCTTCCTTTTTGCAGCTCACAAAGCAAGGTGTGCAGGCATCTCGACCACTTCCAGAAGTGGAACCTGGAGACTGGGTGCTCTTCAAGGATCCAGCACCGAAGACTGCTCTGGCAGCGAGATTTCTGGGACCATTCCAAGTGTTGCTGGTGGGATATTCAGCGCTGAAAGTGAAAGGATGGAAAGCGTGGATACATCTGGACCAGTGCAAGAAGGCTACATCCCCTGGATAAGACCACTTCCGTGTATACCACCTAGATCGGAACCAGACAAATTAATTGACATTGAACTGAACTCATTCCCTCCAAGTCTATCTCCACTTGACCAAGAGAGTGATTGGGAAGTTGTTGGACAGTTACAACCCACTTCGGATTTGTCTATTGACAATTGGTTAATATGTATATTTTCAGTAGCATTGGCACTGTTTTTATTTTTCTGGATTTGGTGTCTGGCTGCCCTCTTAATAATGTAGGGAGTATAGAGGAGTTGAGGAGAAGGACATCGAGAAAGCCAACAGTGGGGCCTGAACAACAGGAAATGGTAGATAAATTGCTTTGAGAGTTTAGCCTTGCTCCTACTCCTTCAGTGGTCCAAGCTCATACAGTTCCTGACCATACAGTCCCTGAGTATGATCCACATGCTCCTTGGGCAAAACATGGTGTTTTCTATAATGTGTTTCACTCTCACGTTTATTCCTTAATTCAGCGTTTTAATATTTCCAGTTGTGCAGTGTGCCTGCCTCATCCAGCAGCTACACAGTTTGGATTTTTGCCTAGACCTTGACCTATTTCTCTGCAAGAGCTGAAAGAGTTGTCTGTGAATGAAACCTTATTCAATCTTACTGTAACATGGCCTGAGGGAGTAACCCCTGCTCCAAGAATTATTAGTCCTCAGCCAGTGACTAACCCTCCTATTTGTTTTCAGAGAAAAGGAGCATATCCTGTGGGAGAAACTCCTCTATCTAAATGTCAGACTGTCATGACTAATAATCATGTGCATTTAGTGGTGGATTCTCCTACAGTGAGTTCTGTACAAGCCCTGTCAAATTTAAGGGTAGTTAATGTTCTTCCTGATCTTAAGACTCGCCTTGACCAGTATGAATTGCAATATTAAGACCAGGATGGGTTCCCAACGTATGGGAAGTATAGATTGCAGAAAAGCAAAGATGGTTCAGCATCTGGGTATGTTGACAATTATGTGTATCCTTATTTAGGATACTATCACCCATGGCTAAGGGATATTTGGCCTGGAACTGAAGTTCTAGTTACAGAACCTAAAGATTATAAAATTTGGCCTGATGGACTACTTGCCTTGGTGGGTCACTATTTTGTGTGTGGAACATTAGCCTATGTCCGGTTGCCTGCTGATTACTCTTGACTTGCCATGGAAACTGGTCCCTTATGAAACTTTACTTGGAATGCCTTCTAGCCGTCATCGCCGAGCTGTAGATGATACTAGTGCAGATATACGTGCGGCAAGGAAATTATTAGATGATACCACTATGTTAACTCAACAAGAAGTAAGCACCTTCACGGGAACAGTTTGGCTAAGTACCTTTGGCACCATATGTCCTACAGCACATTATGGTGAACAATTACTGTGAATTTATGCTTTGATAGAAGTAACAGCTCAAGATTTGACTGATGCTCTCACAGTCATGCAAGGTACTGTAGACAAACTGACTGCTTACTCTGCTCAAAATAGAATGGCTTTAGATTATTTACTAGCCAAGGAAGGAGGCGTCTGTGGGCTAGTACACCAGCATTGCTGCACGCTCATTGATTCACAGAGTAAGGTGGTCTCTGGTATCCTAGAACAGGTGAGAAAAGAAACTCACTTCTCTAAAGATAATATAGAAGGAACTTCTGATTCCGTATGGCCCTGGTTTGAAAACATGTGGGGTGGCTTGTCAGGTCCAGTAAAGGCCTTACTGACAGGCCTTTTTGGTTTCTTAGTAGCCCTCTTACTCTTAGGAATATATCTTGCCTGTATTATGAAGTGTTTTACTTCATACATGGCCAAAACTACGAATACTATTGCAGTCCTTAAATTGCGAAGTGTTCCTAGTACTGGAGATTTACTCCGTGAAATGCCCTTTTATGAAGAATGTGGTTCTGGGCAGAACCAAAGGGAGGACTGTGGAAAAGGGCCAGCTAGGCCAGGCCTCAAAACCAAATTGGATACGATCAGGGAATTGGACGAATCAGCTGCTGATGCACTAACCTATGCCACTATGGTTCACCCAGTATACGGGAATTTGGACTTAATGGACTCAGGAACAGATAGTGATTCTGGATCTATACTAGACATAGGAATTAGAAGTGAGAGCAGTAGATCTATAAACGAAACTGGATTATAGAGATTTGCTATAAGTGAAATATATATGCTCATGTAGAAATTACAGGCCACGTCTCAGGGAAATTAAAAGCATTCTCTTTAAAAGTAATTTTGACCTGTTCTTCTGCTTTTGAGAGTTGCTTCATAGAATTAACAAATAGAGCTTATGTGTACATAAGCTAGTTCTCTAAATCGATAGAACAAATAGTACATCCTCTTTTATTCTGCAACATGATAGGCTAAAGAATTAGCTGGGTCAGGATGGACTGCTTTAGGGAACTAGGGCTTAGGTCAACGGCAAACAAAGCTTGAGTAAATAGTAGAAAATCAGCAAGTATTATGAGTAACTAATTAGCTTCTGTTGTATAGTAGAAATACAGCAACACCTATTGAGTCTAGAAAATGTAGTCATAAACCTGTAACTTCTCCTTATAACTTCTGTTTTTTCCTGACGTGGCACAGATGTTAGCAAATTCTATGTGCACTTTTGTAACCCAAATATCACCAGATGTTATTTAAAAATTAACTGTGTCAGCTGATAAATTCTCAATAAAAGCTAGAGCCCTGTAGAGCCATCTTTGAAGAAATGCTGATGGATACGCCTGTCCTTAGGCTCCATGTTTCTCTTTCATACAGAGCTCTGTAGTATTTAATTGATCAATTGTGTCTTGTTTTTTTCCTTCCTGTTAAGAGGTTACAGATAATTAAAAGAATCCAGGTTTAGTGAAGGATTGCAGACCCTAGGAGGGTGAGAGAGTTCTTCACTTTACATTTTGTGCTGACTGTAAATCCCCTAACAAGGGTTCCAAATACAGCAAGGGTTCCATGGCTGATGCGGGAAACTACAGACCGGTGAGCCTGACGACAGTATTGAGCAAAATGGTAGAAACCATTATAAAGAATAAAATTACTGAACATATAGATAGTGATGGTTTAATGGGAGAAAGCCAACATGGATTTAGCCAAGGAAAGTCTTCTCTTACTAATCTATTATATTTTTTGAAGGTGTGAATAAACAGGCAGACCAAGGCGAGTCAGATGATATAGGGGTATGTTTACTAAACTGCGCAATTGTGCGGGGCGCACTTGAGCATGCGCTAAGGTACCTTAGTGCACACTAATAGTGTGTTTTTGGGCCCCGCACACGTGCGCGCTGCACTAACGGGCCCGCACAAGTGCGCAGCGCGCTGAAGTGCGATAGAGGCGTGGAAAGGCATTCCGAGGGCGGAGGAAGGCTCCCGAGGGGCGGAGGGATGGGGTCAATGGCTGGAGAGTGGGAGGAGAGAGGCTCCCCGCACAGGAGCGGGGCTGAAATTCTAGCTAAAAAATACCGCGAGTGAAAACCTTGCGTTAGAGCCGATTTAAGGGGAAGAGAAACCATTTCTGTCAGCAATGTACAACAAAACCAGGGAAACCAACAAAACGTGAGCAGTGTGATACATGTGCACAGAACAAAATAGCAAATAAAAATTGAAAATGACCACAACAAAATTCTAACAAATTATAATCCACGCTCCGTAGACCCTTCCAAAAATCATTTCTTTTTTTTGGAGCTTTCCTGGGAGTGTTTTTTAATGTTGCCCATTGATATCACTATTGGCCAGCTTGGTTATGTTTGTTTCCCCTTTTTTTGAGGTCATTTTTAAGGTTTATTTGCACTTTTGTCTCCATACAAGGTGAATGAGCCCACAGTAAAATTGTGCAGAGCAGGGTTTCTGACTCGTTCGGCCAGGTTTCCTATCTCCAGGGACTGCACTGTCTCTGCGGCCACAGTGTGGTGCAGCGGACACAGCCAGTGCCTGCAGGATCAGAGGTTCAAATCCCAGCTGGGGCTCCTGCCAACCTAGTCCCCATATTTTACCCACCACTAAACAGAGATAGTAAAGACACTCCTTTATTGCAGAGAACATAAGCATGGTTCAAACACCTATATTTTACCTTACACCGCACACACACCATAACAATGGGCATTACCTACAGCCGAGTCCCCCAAATGCAGTCCTGGAGTGCCACAACTCAATCAGGTCATATGCTTTTCCAAGATGAGGACATGTCAGCATGTTGGCGGAAGGGTACAGTTGGTGGAGGGAGCAGTGGCTGCTAGCCACAGCAGACAGTGGCCTAGCCGTGTGCAGGCTGGCACCGTCCACTGCAACAGACAGGATCTGTCGGAGGTACAGTCATGGACTCCCCAGGGAATACAGCCTATCTGTGGCAACACGGTGGTGCAGTGCACACAGACAGTGTGTGCAAGAGCAGATGATCACAGGTTCAAAGCCCAGCTGGGGCTACTGCCAATCCAGTCCACATATTTTTCCCACAACTAAACCGTGATAGTAAGGACAAACCTTTATTGCTGAGAACATACGCATGGTTAATACGCCTATATTTTACCCCACCGAGCACAGACACCATAAACAGGCACATTACCTAGAGCAGAGTCTCCCAAATGCAGTCCTGGAGGGCCCCACACCATTCGGGTTCCATGCTGCCTCTAATGAAGATGCCTGTGCTGCATATCTATGCACCACCCCCATGGTATGCAGATGTAGCTCATGCATATTCATGAGGGACAGCATGAAAACCCCAACAGTGTTTGGCACACCAGGACTGGAGTTTTGAACCTCTGCCATAAAGCAGCAGCCAACAGGGGCAGACACACCCACACCCACACCCACAGGCCCCATTGGCCAATGCCTCCTGGAGAGGCAGGACATTGGGCCCTGCGTGCATCTCCCAATACTAGCACTTGCATACCTTAGCAATGCAACCCTACACCTGGGTATACGGTACACAGCTATCAAACGTTTGCTATGAGTACTGGCAGATAGAAATTCCTACGTTAAGCACAGTTTGTTGATTGAGCTCCATCATAACAATCATTCTGATGTCTGCAGTGTATGCTTCAGGTCTGGTCTCTGACAGTGTTTACCACCCTGGGGAGTGACCCCCAACAGTATTGCGTACCATATCCATGCCTGAACTGTGCCCAGGACTGGTGTGGAGGGCATGGCTGCTGAACTCCTCTATAGTAGCACAATGCTGGCATAGGTGTCGGAGTGTGTGTCTGTCTAGACCAGGGGTGGGCAAACCTGGTCCTGGAGGGCCGCAGACCAGTCAGGTTTTCGGGATACCTCTAATGAATATGCATGTGATATATATGCATTAGAGATATCCTGCCAACCTGACTGGTTTGTGGCCCTCCAGGGCTGGATCTGGAGACCCCTGCCTTACACCTCTGTCATTTAAGATTGTGAGTGGACAAGGTGCAGATGTCCAAGACATCAAAAAGGTTAGATAGAATTTGTCACAGTCCTCCTCACTTCTCACCACCACCAAAAAATTGTCTATTAGACAACTTTTTGGTGGTGGTGAGAATCGAGGAGGAATGTGACACATTCTATATACCCTTTCGATGTCTAGGACATCTGTACCTTGCCCACTCACGATCTTAAATGACAGAGGTGTAAGGCAGGGGTCTCCAAATCCAGCCCTGGAGGGCCACAAACCAGTCAGGTTGGCAGGATATCTCTAATGCATATATATCTCATGCATGTTTATTAGGGATATCCCGAAAACCTGACTGGTCTGTGGCCCTCCAGGACCGGAGGTGCCCACCCCTGGTCTAGACAGTGTGCGGTGGCTGCAAACACCTTCCACAGCCCACACTGCCAGCACTGTTGCCAGTATTGGCCTGCCAATGTGCATAATGAGGAGCAAGGTACCATGGGTATAGCCCGGACAGGGTGGCCTGGCCAGGGTGCATCTGCACAGGGCATAGGGCACTGACTGGGACATTTTAGTGCCCGGCCACCACCTACACAGACAGGGTGACCTCAGTATGTCCTGCTGGGAGATCACTCTCACCCTGACTGTGCAGTGACCACAGCATGGCTAGGCACCCCCATAGTGCTATATAGTATTTTTCTTGTGTGATATTTGTGGGTTTCCTTTTGGGGCCCAGTCACTGATTTATCTGCTTGTTGTGCATGCATTTCCACCAGGAACATGCACTATGGACTAGCTAGCAGACTGTTTGCAGCTGGTATGTGTCTTGATGGAGTGGCATGCAGGATGCAGTGGCTGAAGGCTTGCTGCAGGACAATATCAGATAGTGTTGGGGTGCAGCTTAGCATATCCAGGCCTAGTGTCTGTCTGCTATTGTGTTATGGATGTGTACAGAGCTGCATTGACTGCCCCGTAGGGTGTCTGTTCCCCAGCAGTATTGGGGTTGATGGTCCCCTATTGCAGAGAAGTAGAATGTGGATTTTTTGATGGGAGATCCTGTTTGCCACCCTCAGCCCTGGAGAGGAGGAGGGTGGTGGTACATGATCTTCATGGGGGGGGGGGGGGGAGAGATACACCTGACTGAGACAGACAGAGATATCCAAGGTCTTTCTGCAAAAACTACTTATCTCGCACATTAACAATGCTTTGGACCTCCAGCATGGCCTCTTTCAGTCATGGAAGGTGCTGTGGACCTGGTACTGGGCGCCTCACCACACCCTCAGGGTGAGCACAGTACCCGCACAATGTGACGGTGTGTAGCTACTCTGTGCCAGTAAAACACACGGTCTGTACCCCCTACCAGGCCGAGGTGCTGTGGGGGTGCACATGGTCAGTTCCCCCTACCAGGCCGAGGTGCTGTGCGGGTGCATACCCCATCTTGTGTTTATCTGTGGACAGCTGATTTGCATGTGCAGTGCATCATGGGTACGGGTGGGCTAACCCTATCCTGGTGACCACAGCAGACTGTCTGCGTGGTGATGTGCAGGCTCTCTACAGCCAGCCAGGGGCATGCTAGCAGCTATAGAGCTGTAGCCCAATGGTTACTTCACTGCCTGTGAAGCCAGAGGTAATGGGTTCAAACCCACAGTGGGGTTATTTGATAGGGCTGCCCAAAGCATTATCTCTTTTTAATGTACATTTTTGCTGCCAGCAAAAACACCCTCAGCGTTCTGTACCCATAAGGTGCCTCTGAGGGCACTTTATAGGACGCCCTATAGGGCACCTTATGGTTCCCGTCCATATAAGGTGCACTATACATTATCCTGTGACGCAACTTATAGGGTGCCCTTTAGGGGACATTTTAGGGTGCCGTGGCGGACAGTGCACTTTATAATGTGCCCTATGGAGTGCCTTATAGGGTGCCTTCTACGGCATTTTCAATTATGGCACGTGAGGGCGTTTTTGCTGGCAGCAATTAATAAAATAAAAATAAACTGCTGCAGGAAACAAAACATACATTGCAAAGCTGATGCCTCAGTGAGCCTTACGTATTAGGCACACTGGGGAGCAAACTCATGACCCCTGTATCAGCAGTCAGTGCCTTAACCATTGTGCTCCACTGCTGCTCTGCCTTGCATGTCAGCGCACCTACTTATGCTTTTCATTCCTTAAACTGCACAGTGCTGCCATCAAAAACAGTATTCTGACCTTGCTGTACCTCATACGGCACCCTATAAAGCGCCCTATAAGCAACATTCTAGGGTGCCTTGGCGACAGTGCACTTTAAAATGTGCCTTATGGGGCGCCTTATGTTAACACGCTTTGAGAGTGTGTTTGCTAGTAGTGATAATTAAAATAAAAATAAAATGCCTCCTAAAGCAATCTTCCCCATAATAGGTAATGCCTCAGCCAGCCTTGTTCATTGGGCACTGTGGGAGATTGAACCCCTGATCCCTGCATCATTGGTCAGTGTCTTAACCACTGTGCTGTGGTTCTGTTCCTATACTTACACATCAGCGTGCCGCCTTATGCCGCTCAATATTAAAATGCCTTCTAAAGCAATAGCACACTGCCTTATGCCACCCAATATTGAAATGCCTCCTAAAGTAATGCCTCAGCCAGCTGTCTTCATTGGGCACTGTGGGGGATTGAACCCCTGCTCTCTGCAGCATTGGTAAGTGTCTTAACCATTGTGCTGTGGCTCTGCTCTTTTGCTTGCACATCAGCGCGCCACTTATGCCTCCCGCGCAGCTTTCTCATGCGCTAATGTGCAGGGCGCACATGGGCGCCACGCACCTTAGCGCATATTTAAATCACGGTATTTCTTTTTCAGGAAGATACGCCCACTCCTTATATGGCACCCGCACACTAGCGCGGCCCGCACTTTACCGGGGTTTTAGTAAACATGCCCCATAGTGTATCTGGATTTTCAAAAATCCTTTGGTAAAGTCCCTCATGAGAGACTCTTGGCCAAATTAAAAAGTCATTGGATACAAAGCAGTGTACTACTGTAGATCAGGAAGTGGTTAAAAGATAAGAAGCAGAGAGTATTTAGGGCTAAATGGCCACTTTTTTCAATGGAGAAGGGTGAATAGTGAGTAACCCAGGGATCTGTGCTCGGCCCTCTGGTTTTTAACATATTCATAAATGACTTGGAAATAGGAATAACAAGTGATTCTTTTATGTATCAAATATATGTGCATATACTGTATAGTCCAAAGCCATTTCACTGGGGTTGAATTGCAAGAGTGCCAATAATGTTGATCACAACCGCATAAAGCTTGCAATGCTTTCATAAGGTAGCAGTGGTTCTCAAACTTTTTTCCATCGGGACACACCTGATGGTTGATGCTCCATATGTGACATACCCCCACATGACTCTCACGAACCTTTGGTCTGACACAGTATAGTAGTTAAATGTAAACATGTTCTGCATCCATAAAAACCCTCCTAAAGCTGCAGATGAGAACCAGGACATTTCACCATAGAAGTAACCATACAAAGAATATTCTGATACACACATTTGAGTAAGAGCAACATGCTTCTTCCTGCTACCAGGCACATTCTGAAAGAACACAAAACCTGAAAAAAATCACCACTCATATATGTAGCAAATGTGCCATACCATAGTAGCACTAATTCCTATGATTCAAACAGCTAGAACCCTACCAAAGAGTAGGAAGCACTACAAATATTACATTGCGCTGTAGAACACTAATACACCTACTTCTGATAAAACAGAACTATTACGGATCTCTACAGAAACTACACACTAATGCCACCTCACCTTGGTCACATGCAAAATACCAACAGACACTCACCAAATACAGAAGAAGGCACCACAAATTAGAAATAGAAACATGGAGACAAATATTGAAGTGGGAATACCAAGAAATCAAACTCAGTAGGTAAAGCAACATTAGAAAACTAAAAACAGAAATACATTTTGTCTTGTTATGAACAAAATAAAAAACTATTCAAAAGGCACATCTCCCAAAGCTAAGATATCACAGTTTATCAATTCAAAATAAAATACAACTGTGGTCAACATTATTGGCACCACTGCATTTTAAGTATGTTGAATACATTATCTTGAGAAATAATTGAAAATATTCCAACTGTATATATTATGATATTTTAATAGCATGTTCAAAGGTATACAACAAATAAAGATGTCTGTGCAGCTTAGATGTGGCAATTTCTGAGTAAATAACAAAATATGACCTGGACAGGATTAATGAGACCCTTCACTAATATTTGGTTGCACAACCAAACCCTCCAAACCTTTCTTGTAGCCATCTATAAGCTTTGCACATCTGTCTGCTGTTAGTTTCTCCCACTCATCAACTGGGATTTGAACTGGCTCATGAATGTTTCAAGGATTCCTTTTACCGATGACAGATTTCAGCTCTTTCCAAAAGTTCTCAATTGGTTTGAGATCAGGACTCATTGCTGGCCAGTTTAAAACAGTCCATTTGTTTCTTTTTAACCATTCTCTTGTACTTTTGAATGTATGTTTTGGGTCCTTGCCCTGCTGGAGGACCCATGACCTTCAACCTAGACCTAGCTTTCTAACACTAGGTAGCATATTTTGCTCCAAAATACCTTGGAAGTCCTCTGACTTCGTGATTCCTTTAATATGTTCCGGGCCTCCAGTTCCTGAGGCAGCAAAACAGCCTTACAACATTATGGAACCTGCATCATATTTAACTATAGGGAGGGTTTTTTTTCCTTATAAGCTTCATTTCTTCGCCTGTATATTGTATCACTGGTCTGCATTGCCAAAGAGCTCAAGTTTGATTTCATCTATTCATAGAACATTTTCTCAGAAGGACTGTGGTTTCTCAAGGTGGGTTTGGGCAAAAATCAGGGGTGCCTTTCTATGTCTGTATTTGAGCAGTGTGATCCTCCTTGGCCTTTGTCCATGAAGTCCTTCTTTGTTTAGTGTGAGGCATATGGTGCAGGTTGAAACCACCATTCCAGATTGCTCAAAGGTCAGCCTTAAGCTCTTTGGATATTGTATGTGGTGTTTTTCCAAAAGTACCTTTGAAGACTTCTTGGATTAATTTTCCTCTTCCCACCATGCCCTGGGAAGTTCTGGAGAGTTTCATGAGCAGAAAACTTCATAACATTGCAAACTATAGACAGAGGAATCCCAAGGTCTTTGGAGATGGCCTTGTACCCCTTTGAAGTTTGATGTTTGGTGATAATGGCTTTTCTGACTGTCTCAGGCAGCTCTCTAGTCTTCACCATTGTGAAAATGGAACAAGGAGTGAATGTGGCCATTGAAAACATTAGAGTCATCATTCATTGGTTGATTCAAGTCATGTGAGTACTGACAATTGCTCACAGGTATGTCAAATTTTATTGCAATGGGAATGTGGTTCTTCAGTTCAAACTCATTTGAATTGTTTAAAAGGATGCAATAATTATGTCCTGGCAATGTCCCAGTTTTTATACTATGTCCTTTTTAATTGATCTTGGTTTTTTTATTCTTTTATGTGTCAAATATGTGTGGCTATATAGTCCAAAGCCATTTCACTGGCCACATGTTTTTGGAGATATTGGATATTAAGGGGTCGAACTGCAAGGGTGCCAATAATGTTGACCACAACTGTACTTTTTTTCTACCTTTGCTGTTTTTGTATTTTGTTTTTCCAATCATGTTGGTCCCAGTTTCCATATTGATCATTCCCTTTTCTTTCTTTCCTACTTCTCTGTCCACTCATATTCACTCAAATTTCACCCTCTTTTCCACCATCTAGTCTTCAATCTCCTCCTTTTTGATTTTCATGTACATATCAACTTACCAGGAATGGAGTAGCCTACTGGTTAGAGATTCCCACTGGCACTCCTTATGACCATGGGAAAGTCACTTCCCTCCATTGCCTTGGAAGAAAGGGCCTGGCTATCTATTTCCAATCATACCTTGCCAAGAAAACCCAGGGGCTGCTATGTCGCTAGGAGTCAGCATTGACTTGATGGCATTTAAAAATAAAATCTGCTTTCTATCTCACCTAGCTTTGCCATTTCTACATCTCACTCCCAGCCTGGTTTTTATTCCCTTCTATCTTTTACCCACTTCCTATTGCCAGTTTTCTATCCTCTGTACTCACCATTCTCCTCTCTTTTGTGTCTCCTTGACTACCCCCCAAAAGTTCCACACCATGCCCAGCATCTACTCACTCTGCGCATCCACCCCTGTGGTATGGTATCTCCCCCCTCTCTTTTTCTCCCCCCCCCCACTCATTCGTATAATCCAGCATCTCCCACCTCTCTCTCTCTCTCCCCCATCCCACCCTTTGAGCTTGGCATATCCCCACTGTTTCTCTCTTCCCCCCACCAGCCCGGCATCTTCCCTCTCTCTCATTCTCTCTCCCTTTTCCCCGTCATCTCTATCTCCGCCCATCCCCTATCTTGTCGCCCAGCATCTCCCTATCCTCTCTGCAGCTATGATCCCGCATTTCCATGTCCCCTCTCCTCTCCTCCCAACGGTGCAGCATCTTCTCTTTTAACCATCCCCTCTCCATCAACAATGCAGAATCTCCCTTCTCCCCCTTCTCCCCCCAATAAACCAAATGCAGTGTCTCTCCTCTTCCCTTCCCCACCCCAGTAGTGCAGGTTCTCCCCTTGTCTTGTGGAGCCGGTGCAAGCAATAGCACGAGAAGAAATTGTGACTGCACCAGCCCTGGCACTCCTACCGCATTAGTGCCGTTAACACACATTATTTTGCCTAGTTATCAGTAACATGTGTTGCAGCATTAGAATGTGGTAAGATGGCAGTGTTCATTAGTAAGTTTAGCTAACTTTATCAGTATGCACATAATTTTACACAGACTGAGAGTGTCCTTCTCAGGATTAAGGTTGCTGTTTACACGCATACTGCATACAGTATATGTGTAACCTTGTAAATTAAACTTGGTAATTTGTGCATGCCAGAGAGTATGTGCTATTAAGAATGCATCCATGCAGTTATAAAATTATCCCCATAGTGAGTGTTAACATAGCTATTAATCCGCATCTCTCACTCATGAACAGGAATGTGCAAACAATTTAAAGTTAAGCTGAAACCATGTGGATTTCAGTCTTCTTCAAATTTGATGCAATTTTTGGATTCTCTCAATCGTCTGAGAAAATTCTTCCAATATTTAATATTGACAGATTTGAGGGATAGTAAAAATTTTAAATTTCTATCATGGATACATAATACCCGAGAGTCTGCTCTGAATTATTTGAAATGCCAATGCACAACTTTAAAATCTGCTTTGAGTTTCTTCAAAAAGACAACTAAACGCTGTCCAGGAAAGTTCTCCTCAGACCCTAGATATTTCTGATTTCCTTGAGTCCTCTCTAGATATTATTGATGCTCGTGCAACTTTAGTAGTTACTTTTTTATCTGAGATGGACAAGAATCTTATTTTGAAATCTTATTTTCCGAAAAAAAAAATTTATTTTGTGGCCAGAAAGTGTTGCTCTTCCCTGATGTGTCATGGATAACTCAGATGCGCCGTAAGGCGTTTTTGGAATTGAAAGATCGGACATTGGCAGTGGGAGCTTCGTTTTTTCTTAAGTTCCCCTGCAAATGTGTAGTAGGCTATTCGGGGAAGAGCTTTAGCTTTTTGGAGCCTGATCATTTATTGGTTTTTCTGACTTCTCATGAGTCCTTGGTTCCTGTGACGAATTAGTAATAAAGGGTAAAATTAATATGTTTAGTTCTTGCTCTGCTAAAGTTTAATGTGATTAGGTATGTTTCTTTATATAATTGGATTTCCACTCTCCCGTAATGTGGGCTTGTATGTTTGATGTGGTTGGGTGGTGGTTGGCCTTCGGGCTATCCCTTCCTTTGATTGTATTTCTTGTTATGTTTTCTTCATATTGCCTTTTTTTTTATTCTGTATGTAAAATATAGAAATTCAATAAAAAAATAAAAAAAAAAGACAACTAAACAATTCAAAAATATGTGAAATTTGTTTAGGTTCACCAAATTATTTGCCAAATCTATTTTTGAAGAAATTCACAGCACAACTTTTGTGGCAGTGAGCATCAAAACACATACGGTTATAAAAACCGCAACCATTTCACTATCTAATAAAACTATATATACACCCAGTGAATGCTATGCTGTGCATCAGACATCTGTCTTGTCACATAGTTCATCAGCCTGCAATAATACAAACTGTAAGTCAATCTTTTGTATCAAGTCTACAATAGATTGACTCTTGATTAGAACTTTTTTGCTCCATCACCAGTTCAATCACATCACATGATTTCTATGGCCAAATCAGATGCACTCTGACATGTCAACTGCTCAATTAGAACAATGTCCATCAGTACTGCAAGTCATTCTTGACCTCACTCCTACCCAATTACTGTCATTGGAATGGCAAGTGGCTGAAAGTACCATACTGTGTCTTCAGCAGCAGCAGCGGGTGTGTAACATGATGCAGATGTAGAGGAAGTGGGGAACACACTTCATTCTTTTCTCTGCTATCAGCACCCTGCAGTTTCCTCCTATAGACTGAAATGTCTGTACTTAAAGCATTTTGCTAAAGGCTTGATGAAATCAGGGTAAACCGTGTTGTACAAATTGACCCCTCCAACCTCTTCTTTAATCTCTCCACAGAATGATGAGATTAATAAAGTAAGATTTTCTCCTTTTAAGTCTATGCTTGCTGTTTCTTCCTAGGTTAATGCTATAATGATCTCCTTCACTCTTCCCTTCAGGGTCGTTACCATTATTTTGCATTGTAATGGTATACAACCATATGATTTTCTCTTATGTGTGAGCACCAGTTTCCAGGCATTGAAGGACTCTGTAATGATTACAACCCTATTGATTTGGAAATTTCCTTTCTGATTTCCTAGGATAAGGGACATGTGACTCTCTAGACGTTTATTAGCTGTTTTTTAGACAAAAAAATATCCTTTAGAGATGGTACAGTAACAAACAGCTGAGTTAGATATTTTAGGATCTTTATTTTATGGTAAGGTCTGTTCCTTCTGTAACCTGATGATAAAGCTTAAATAAATAAAAATAATATTTATTTATCATTTCTTATATACTGCCTTTCATGATATCAAGGTGGTTTACATTGAACAAACTGAAGTTACATAGAACAGGGCATTATAACTTAGAGATAACTATTTTACAGGGAACACGGGCAATGGAGTGTTAAGTGGCTTGCCCAAGACCACAAGGAGCTCCTGTGGGACTAGAAACCCCAGTCCTTCCAGCCCAAGGTTGCTGTTCTCTAGTGGGATTTGAACCCCTGACCTTGCAGCCTAAGGTAACTTGCCCCAACCACTAGGCCACTCCTCCCACAACCAACAGTAATACCTGCGGCATTGGAGTTGGAGGAGGCCATCGGAGAGATCCAAAATCATCATGGTTTCTCTCAAAGAGAAGGGCTGGAGCTAGCAGCAGTGTTTTTCTTTTCTTTTAAAAAAAGGGGATGGCTGCTTTGGACCGCAGGTAGGCCACTGGTGAGCCATGCTTCCATGGCGGTCGCCGGACCCTGTCCAGGGCTTTGTGGCTGCTGGGGGAGGTATGCTAGCTGGACTGGGTGTAGCTGTGGTCCACAGTTGTTCCCGATCCCAGTCTGGAGCTGCCGGGAGAGCCGTGTTCATTGCAGCTACTTTTCTGGGGGGACCGGGTGGTTCACTCAGCTGTGCACATTTGGCTCAAATCCCGCTCTCTTTCTGATTCTCTTCACTTCAAATTCATGCTTGCTTCCTTCAAATCAGCCATTGCACTCGCTGAACAAAACTGCTATGTCTATCTGACTAACTCTCTTGCCTCTGACCCCTGCCATCTCTTCTCAACTCTCTCCTCAAGGAGCCCTCCACCTTCGACCCCTCCTTCTCTTTCTGCCCAAACCCTAGCTATTTCCATGACAAAGTCCACAAGATTACACTCCAATTCCCAACAAAATCAGCTTCTTCCCCTCTTCCCCCTCCTCAGTACCAACTTTTCTCCTCAATCTCTATTACCCTTTCAACCTTTTCTAAGATCTCCGGAGAGGGAACCTCTCATCTTCTTTCCTCCTCTAAACTTACTACCTGTTATTCTGATTCCATTCACACCCATCTCCTTAACTCCATCTCCTCTGTCATCCCTTCCATCTTACATATTCTAAACCTATTTCTCAGCACTGCAACTTTCCCTGCAGCCTTCAAACATGCTGTGGTCACACCTCTCCTCAAGAAACCTTCGCTTCACCCTACTTACTATTGACCCATCTCCCTTCTTCCCTTCAGTTCCAAACTTCTTGAACATGCAGTTCTCTACTGTTGCCTTGAATTTCTCTCCTCTCAAGCTCTCCTAAATCCACTTCAGTCTGGCTTTCATCCCTTCCATCCTACTGAAACGGCTCTTGCCAAAGTCTCCAGACTACCATTCCGGTAGAGGGCAGTGCTGCCCTAAAGGACGATCAGGACCGACGATTGGATTCTTTGTTAAAACAGGCCTTTGATGTTAATGCGCTATCCTTGCAAGCCTCTATTTGTGGAGCTTGGTTGCATGAGCCTGTTTGCGTTGGTCACAGCATCTGTAGCAGCTGGGGGAGCAGCCACAAGAACAAGTAGCAGATGGGACTAGATTGGAATCTGGAGCGCCATACCTGGCTGATCTGCATTATGATCTTATTAGAGGTTTGGCTAATAGCATGGTGTCGCTTGTAGCGGCTCAGCGTTATCTTTGGCTTTGGAACTGGGTGGCGGACAGTTCTTCCAAGTCGCATCTCAGTAAGCTTCTTTTTACAGGGAAACTTTTATTTGGAGAAGACCTCGGCAAGTTAGTCAAGGACTTGGGGGAATCAAAAGGTGGTCACTTACCAGAGGATAAGCCAAAGCTCCGTCGAGCTGTGGGGCCCTCTCGCAGTCAGCCGTGGGATTTCAAGCATTTTCGTACTTCCCGATTGAGAGGTTTCCAGAGAGGAAGGTTTCCTTCGCGCGGGCAAGGTTTCAGGGGGTTTCGGGGAGCAGGCAGAGGTTTCTCAGCTCCCTCTTCCTCAGGATTCCGCAAGACCCAATGAAACGAGGGGGACCCTGGCCATGATACAGCCCATGGGAGGGCGTCTACAGGAGTTTCTTGCAGCCTGGGTCCAGATAACTTCCGACTGCTGGGTGTTGGACGTCATTCACAAAGGATACGCCCTTGAGTTTGCCCGAACTCATTTGTTCGGTCTCCCTGCATGTCTTGAAAGAAGGTAGCGGCAGTGGAGAGGACACTGGCTCGCCTGCTACAACTGGAAGCAGTACTTCTGGTTCCTCCAGACCAGTATGGTTGCGGTCGATACTCCATTTATTTCGTGGTTCCAAAAAAGGACAGATCCTTTCGTCCAATTCTAGACCTCAAGAGAGTAAACCAGTGTCTTCAGTGCCCCATTTTCGCATGGAAACTTTGTGTTCGGTAATCGTAGCAGTGCGAAAAGGAGAATTTTTGACGTTTCTCGAACTCACCGAAGCGTACCTGCATATTCTGATCAGGCCAGATCATCAATGCTTCCTAAGGTTTGCGGTTCCTCAGGGACATTTTCAGTTCCAGGCATCACCTTTCGGCCTAGCAACTGTGCCACAAACTTTCACCAAGGTGATGGTAGTGGTGGCAGCAGCTCTTCGCAAAAAGGGTGTCTTAGTCCACCCTTATCTGGACGATTGATTGATTCGAGCAAAGTCCAGGTTTGAAAGTGTACAAGCTACAGCCAGAGTTGTGCAGCTTCTGGAAAGCCTCAGTTGGGTTGTAAACATAGTCAAGAGCCGGTTGGTACCCTCTCAGGTTCTGAAATATCTGGGAGTCCGGTTCGACACTTAAGTGGGTTCGGTGTTTCTTCTGGAGCACTGGGCTCAAGGGCTGTGTCGCTTGGTGTACACGTTCTTGAAGTGAGCAGTGCCCACGGCCTGGCAGTATCTTCAACTCCTGGGAATGATGACAGCCACCCTTGAGGTAGTACCTTGGGCAAGGGGACACATGTGTCCACTGCAGAGGTCATTGCTTTGCCATTGATCCCACCAGGAGGACTCTCTGACCAAACGTCTACCTTTTGCGATGGGAGTCAGGGAGTCTTTGCGTTGGTGGCTTCTTCCACAGAACCTGGCAGCGAGAATGCCACTCGAGCAACCGCAGTGGGTTCTCCTCTTAATCGATGCCAGTCTGGTGGGTTGGGGAGCTCATTGCAGGGAGCTCTTTGTGCAAGGAACCTGGAGCAAACAGGAACTGCAGTGGTCAATCAACCAGCTAGAATTGAGAGCAGTAGCACTGGCGCTCCGTGCCTTTGAGTCATCTTTTGCGGGTCGAGCAGTATGAGTTCTGTCCGACAATGCCTCTGCGGTGGCATACCTCAACAAGCAAGGGGATACAGGCAGCACGGCTCTGGAAGAGGAGGCTGCAGTCTTACTCAGCTGGGTAAAACAGTGGCTTCAAGCGCTGTCAGTGGCTCACATTTTGGGGGTAGACAATATAACAGCGGATTATCTCAGTCGGGTTCAGTTAGATCCCGGAGAATGGGAACTACATCCAGAAGTATTTGCTCAGATAGTCAGCATATGGGGGACCCCCATGATGGATCTGATGGCTACCTTCCGGTCTACCAAGGCGAACCTCTTCTACAGCAGAAGGCGGGAGAGAATGTCCGAGGGTCTCGATGCCTTGTTGCAACGATGGCCTGCCAAAGGCCTACTAAATATCTTCCCACCTTGGGCACTCATAGGTCGGGTGATTCAATGCATAGAGTCCCATCATGAACAATTAATAAACACTCTAAATATCTCAATTTTCCAAGCTGGCAGATAAATTTTAAATATTTGATTTTAATAATCCCATAGGGAAACTTTTTTCATTTGACATACTGTGAATTATCATATAGAAATATTATACTCTACTACTTCTATTACAAAAAACTCCTGTAAAACTGTATTATTACTGATTATACTTATATCTCTTACACAGTATGACTTAAAATTGTGCTAATTAGTTCCCATTAGGTTTCCAATATACATAAATACATATTATCTCATTTAAACCTTAAAAACCTCTATAACTTATGCTGAAAAAGAATATATAAAACCACTCTGTTACATTATCTTTTTAAAACAGAATCACTAGTATGGGCTTCCTCTTCCGTACTGAATGGCTGAATAGCTGGTATTGATAACACTCTTGTCACATTCTCTTTTAAAACATTCTCTTTTAAAACAGGATTGCTAGTATGGTCATCCTTTTCCACACCGAATAACTAGTGTCAAACGGCACTGTTCACAGGAAGTAACATGGAGTTCTTGCTTGTCTCTGTTGCGAACTGTCCACACTAGCAAAATCCGTCAGAAATGCTTAATCCTCCAGCAAATCCTTCAGCGTATAATCAGTTCTAAAGTTTCCCTTGTTGTATCATATCAACATCACTTGGTTAACGCCGTTCAATGGCACTGCCCTCGCGTTTCTCTAATTGGTTCTTCAGGGGTCTGTCTTCAAAGAGCTCTGCCCTCAGCATATGCACTATAAGTTCTAATCACAATCTAAAAATGAAAAAATAATAAAATAAATGAAATTTATTCCACCATCCCACCTATCGTTATCTACCATTATGTGTTGTATACTGTTACATCTATCACTCCTAAATACACTTACTCGATGCTGCCCACGTCTCACTTCGATCTCTCTTGGCTGGAAATCAACCAACAATCCAGGAACGCCGCGCATGCGGAATCAGCCCATTATTGAGAATTTAAACCCCCAGAGCCCTCCAGGGATCCTCTAACAATTCCGCACTTCTTGTCTAACGTGTTACTATAGTAAAAAGTTATAACTAACTAAACCCTTCCCCGCTACTCATTATCTTTCCGAAAAGGGCACCACCAACTTAACTCGCACTACTCTTTCCCTTTACAATCTGACTTCAATTCACACTACACAGGACCGCCATTCTATTTGTAAATTGAGCCCTCCCGGGCTCTCAGTACCCAACTCAAAAATCCACCATTGCTCTCGCCATGTCAGCCATTGATCAAGAGATCTCCCCTGGTTCCCACGTTCAATTTTTTCAATGCAAAAGCATTTCAAATCTGCAAATTCATGATGAAATGTCAAGCAGTGTTGTACCATGGGTGCTTCCAATTTTTGATGTAACAAACGGCTGCGATGTTCTGCCATTCGCACTTTAAATGGTCTGCTCGTTCTACCTACATACAATAATTGACATGGGCACTGCACTATATAAACTACATTACTAGTAGTACAGTCCGAATGGTGGTGCAGGCGATATTGTTTACTGTTGTATGTAAATAATTCCAACTCACTCGTCACAGGACAGATTTTACACCGCCCACATCGTTGGTGACCAGTAACTACTTGATCAATTGACCTTGATGGCTCCCTTAACCGTAAACGTGAGGGACTCAAATATTCCTTGAGATTCTTTCCTCTTTGCCACACACATCGAATAGATTTGTTCTGAAGTGCTGGAATCAATCGCAAAACTTCACTGTGTTTCTTAATGGTTCGTTGTAAATAACCACTCAACGGGGAATATTTAGTTATGAGATGAATGTGCTCTGTTGAAAATCTGAATTCTTCTTTAGGTCCCGTGCTTAGCAGCCAATCCCGATCATTATTTAAAGCTCTCCGATATGCTCGCTGTACTACTACCGATGGATACCCTCTATCGAGAAAATTTTGTGTCAACTGCTGAGATTGTAATTTATAATCACGTCTATCAGAGCAGTTTCTTCGGTATCTCAAGTATTGGGAAAACGGGAGACCCGTTTTTAAACGGGGGGGATGTGCACTGTGAAAATGTAACAAAGTGTTACGATCAATTTCTTTTCGATATAATGTAGTTATCCATTCCCCTGCTCCCTTAACTACTCGAACATCCAAATAAGTGATCTCATATCTACTACTTTCATACGTGAATTGTATGTTGGTGTCACATTTATTCAACCAGTTGAAAAATAATTCAAATTGTTGTGATGTACCTTCCCATAGCACAAATACATCATCTATGAAGCGTTTCCACAACTTGATATGGCTCTGATAGGGATTCACTCGGAACCAACGTTCCTCATAACGTGCCATAAACAAGTTGGCTATCGACGGGGCGCATGTAGCGCCCATTGCCACCCCTACTAATTGGTGATAGATTTTGTCAAGAAGCCAAAAATAAGAATAAGATAATTTCGCATAAGGAATGGAAATATTTGAATAAATTGAGCCCACAGGGGGCAGTCTTCTATACAGTACCCAAAATTCATAAAAATTTGGACAGACCTCCAGGGCGTCCGATAGTTTCGACACGAGGGACAGTTCTAGAGCCATTATCAACATATATTGATTCTTATCTTCGCCCTCTATTGTCACGGACACCGTCTTTTCTACGGGACACTACTGATTTCCTACGAGTTTTGAAATCGTGTTCTGCTATGGCTTCTGAAGAGGCTATCTTGCTTGTGACCCTGGATGTCCGCTCTCTCTACACAAGTATTCCGCAATCGGCAGCTTTTGACACTGTCAAAGTGTCTTTACAGTCTCGAGAGGATCTTACACCTGCTCATTTAGCTTTCCTTTTGCAATTGACAGAGATTACGATTTTCCAAAATTCACAGTATGTCAAATGAAAAAAGTTTCCCTATGGGATTATTAAAATCAAATATTTAAAATTTATCTGCCAGCTTGGAAAATTGAGATATTTAGAGTGTTTATTAATTGTTTAGTGGCATTCACACTCTGTGATAAGTGCCTTAGAAAGTGTAGAGTCCCATCATGGACATATTCTTTTGATCGCTACGGACTGGCCCAGACATCCGTGGTACTGTTATAGCAAACGCTGTGAAAAGCTCTTATTCAATCACTCACCCACAGAAGGAAAACTCACAGACAGGCTGGAATGCAAACAGGATCTTTAATGTGCACACAGGATCAGACAGAGAGCCGGTACCCTCCAACAAAAAGTCTGAGCCCCGAGGGACATGGCTTGCGGGGGAAGGGTCAGGCTGATCACTTGTGTAAGAGCCTCATGGCTTGCGGGGGAAGGGTCAGGCTGATAAGAGCCTCATGGCTGCCTCACTCCCCCCTTTTTAAGTGAGACCTCAACCGCTAGAGGCGGTTGAGGGCTGTATTACTGGAGGCAAGCCGCAGAGGGGTACACTGGGTCAGGGCCATGACAGTGGTAACCGCCTTGCGCTCTACCAGGGTATCAAGGGTGGTGGTAATGAAGCGGTAAAAAATGGGGATACAACATGGCAGAATGGCACATAGCAGTAAAATAAAAAGAACCCCTACCACTGGGATTTTAGTCCCCCTGGTCAACTGAACCACTTCATAAACCACCCAGGACCCATGGACGGGTCAGCAATATGATTAACTAGATCACCCAGGTCTTGGATAGAGTGTTCAATGGAAACACCTGTGTCAGTGAGTTTAAAACACCACATACCCTATACCCTCTGTAGCAACTCCTGCACAAAAGTTTTTGTTCCGTGTGCAAAAGTTGCTGTTCTGTCTGAAAAAGGTTGCAGGGCCTGCAGAGGCCTCTTTCCTTTGGGACAAAGGAGGGCCGTGTGCAAAAAGTCTGCAGAGGCTTCTTTCCTTTGGGGCAAAGGCTCTTTCCCTGGGATCCACCCTTATCAGCATTTTAATGGCTTTTATTCTTGCTAGTGTTGAGTCATTCTGGCTGCACCCTGCCATTCCCTTTGCTTCATTAAACACTGGCACTGTAGTCTTCAGGGCATATGAGTACTTTGTATCACCAGTTTTTTTTGGCCCGTTTAACTTGTCCAGGCTTGCCCAGCTTGCTCAGGCCTGTTTAACCTGTTCAGGCCTGGCATGTCTTTTCTTGTGCTGGGTCCATTTTCTGTACACTTTCAGGCCTGACCTGTTTCTTAGCTGGGTCCATTCTCTGTGCACTTCTGTTCAGAGTATGGTTCCCCCTGGCTTTACTCTTGTTGTGCTGGGCTCTGGGTACTCATTTTCTTAGCCCACATGCTTTTTCCGTGCCATCATAATGTATTACAGCCTCAGGCAAGGATGCAGCCATACTAGACATACCTATCAGCCAATTTCCCTTCATTCTCAATTTTTCTTTTTCTTTTCTTGTTTATGGGGCAAAGGTAATCCCACTAAGGGCAATGGACAAGCAACCATTTGAGACAGATATTGAGACAGATAGGGGTCAGCAGAAAAGCAGCTTCTGGTACTGTTCCCTAGAGACAACATACATTGTAACATCATTTTCTTGCAGCTGGTCAATAATATTGAAAACACATAACATGAAAGTATGTCAAAAGCAGCAGTGCTTAATAATGTGATAAAGAAAGTTCTGAGAATAGTACAGCAAAAACTTGAGCTGGTGTGGGTATTGCAGTTGCTGAAGCCGAAATGGCTTGCAGACTTCAGCCACCTTCCAAGAAAACAACATTAAAAGGATAACAATACAATCATTCACAGAAGCCCCCAAACCCCCCCCCCAGTCAGTCCAATAGTTCTTTTTTCTGCCTCTCAGCAGTTCCCCAGGACCTCGCAGTGTGTTCCACCCCTCTCTGAAGTTTAAGTTCTGCTTCTCTTAAAAATTTAAACCTCCCATTCTCATAGGCAGACACCCTGGCCCGTTTTCAATGTGACACACTGATCCAGATAGGGACTCCTTCACACCTCTCAGCGGTGGGCAGCTCTGAGTTCTCGGGATGGTCTGCTCCATCTGGATCCCGGCCACCTCCCTCGTCTTGTGTTACGATTTGGACATTCATTCTTCCAATGTCCCTCCTCTTTGCAGTAGGCACATTTATTGGGGGCTAGGGGAAACTTCGGCCCCCCGTATCCGGGGCCTCGCCCTCGTTCTTCTGCGCTGAACAAAGTAGAAAGCAGTTGCCTAGTGTCCGACCAGGCAGGCTGGTGTGTTTGCATACTACTGGTCATAGGGTCTGTCAGTTCTTGGGGCTTTTCAGTATAGGAAGCATAATGGGTTTTCCAGTTCAACAGGTCCGTGGTGGAGAAAGGGACATAAATCAGGCTGGATGGTCCCAGTGTCACACGCCCAGCAGCATCAAGGTACGGGAGCCCCTGTACTTGTCGTAGTGGCAATTGGAGATCATGCGACCACAGGCGGCAGGCTACCAGGGTGGACGATTCAAGCTCAGCCTGTGTGCTCTCAGGGGAGGAGATGGTGGCACTAGAGGTGGTACCAGGAGTGGGAGGGGAGTCTGAAGATGAGGGGCTGGAATCCGCAGAATCTTCCCTAAATCTGGCATCACCCACCCTAAGAGGAGGTCTTCCTGACTCTTCAGGTAGGGGCGGACTCTGCAGTGGTGCAGATGGGACATGAGGTTGAAGCAGAGGGAGAGGGCGTGGAGGAATGTCTGGAGAGTCCCGCCCCTGGTAGATAGAGGCGGGTGTCCATCCCTTTTGGCGACCACTGGCCGCCACCATTATTCTACACTGATCCTCGTGACAGCGCTGGAACCATCTTGGTCTGAGCTGGCATATGGCCAGCCATGAATCAATATAAGGGAACTGGTCAGGGCGCTCTTTTGCAACAATTTGATGGAGCAAAGACACAGTGGACAGGTCAGTGGACCCCTGGGGAGGCCATAACTTAACTAAGGCTGGCCATTCCCTCTCACACAAAAAGGATAATCTGGAGGCGGAGAGAGGTACCCCGTAATCCTCTCCCAACCCAGATTTAAAATTGAGAAGCATGCACTGTAGGGGCATTTTTTCTTTTGACTTTCCCGACCCCATGCTCTAATTCTAGTTCAATAACTAAGTACAGTATACAATGTGGATCAGGTCTTCTAACCTAATCTCAATTAAGGTGAAAAAAAATGCAATTTACAGTAAGAAAAAATGCAATTTACAACACAGATCCTAACTAGTCTTAATCCAGGAAAAATAATACAATTTACAATACAGACCCTATCTAGTCCTAATTCAGGAGGGGAGAGAGAGAGAGAGACAAAAAAACACAAAATTTTTTTTTTTTTTTTACAATATAGGTCTTGGCAATTTTACAAAATATACACTCAGATTTGATTTAGATAAGAGTAAGCTAGCTGTTCTTAAATGTCCACCAGATGGAGCTCCAGGATCACTTTAACCATGAGGAATAGTAGTAAATACAGCTAATGTCCACTAGATGGAGCTCCAGAATCGCTTTAAGTATATTGGAGTGTAGCTTACACGTGGTCTTTTCAAGATGGCTGCCTCCACGTGCGTTCACACCGGCTCACTCTCCACTCAGATGAGGAAAAAGGAAAAATTATGGACCTCCAGGCTTCTCCTCCAATGGCTCCGTTCTTGCCGATTCTGGGCTCAAAGGGAAAAACAGGGATAAGCATCGGGGCAGCACAAATCAGCAGCGGGCAGCATGGGGGAGCAGAAATTAGCAGCGGGCAGCATGGGGGAGCAGAAATTAGCAGCGGGCATCATGGGGGAGCAGAAATTAGCGGCGGGAACACAGCGGCAGCATGGGGGAGCAGAAATGAGCAGCGGGCAGCATGGGGGGAGCAGAAATTAACAGCGGGCAGCATGGGGGAGCAGAAACCAGCGGCAGGCAGCATGGGGGAGCAGAAATTAACGGCGGTCAGCATGGGGGGAGCAGAAATTAGCGGCAGGCAGCATGGGGGGAGCAGAAATGAACAGCGGGCAGCATGGGGGAGCAGAAACTAGCAGCGGGCAGCATGGGGGAGCAGAAACCAGCGGCAGGCAGCATGGCGGAGCAGAAATTAACGGCGGGCAGCATGGGGGGAGCAGAAATTAGCGGCGGGCAGCATGGGGGAGCAGAAACCAGCGGCGGGCAGCATGGGGGAGCAGAAATTAACGGCGGGCAGCATGGGGGGAGCAGAAATTAACAGCGGGCAGCATGGGGGAGCAGAAACTAGCAGCGGGCAGCATGGGGGAGCAGAAACCAGCGGCGGGCAGCATGGGGGAGTAGAAATTAACAGCGGAGCACAACGGGAGCATGGGGAGAGCATAAATTAACACCGGAGCACAACGGGAGCATGGGGAGAACATAAATTAACATCGGAGCACAACGGGAGCATATTAGAGAACTCTCTCCTTGCAGTCACGCTTCAGAAAACTCCCCACAAGCAGAAAGGAAAGAAGAGAAGCAGCGATCTATTCTTTATCTCAGGTATATTTAGCTTATCAAGTGCTATATTTTGGTTACTTTTAGAAGTTTTTGGCAGCGCTTTTAAAAGATTATCCTAGGCAATTTTTCTTCAATATCTTTGGCAGTGCTGCACTTTAAATACCTTTTAAAGGGGCCCAAGGTAGCAAAATTAATTCATACTGCAGTTATCTTACTGGTATTCAGATACAGATACAGACAGGACGAGCAATGGTTTCAGGGCCACAAAGGCCCCTATTAGGACTGCTCGTGCGGGTGATCGGGCCGCTACAGGCTTACAGGATTTACAGATAGAGTACAGAACTAGCCCCAAACAGTAAGGTAGCAGTACTCACCAGAACTCTGATCAGACAGGTAGTTTGGATGCCAGTCTATCCAGCTGGTTTTCAATCGGGGATTCAGCCGCAGGGACCAACTGACCAGACAAGTCAAAGAGTCCTTCGGAGCACAAAGGGGCCCCGTGGCGCCAAGGATCGTTAATCACCTGGAGGGGTCGGTCCCTGACCGGTGGAGGCCCCGATCCTGCAAAAAGCAGTAGTCTTCCCACTGTGGGTGCGATGAGAGAGAGGCTTTTCTTTTAATGTTTCCCAGCCAGTGCACCAGAAAATGTTATAGCAAATGCTGTGAAAAGCTCTTATTCAATCACTCACCCACAGAAGGAAAACTCACAGACAGGCTGGAATGCAAACAGGATCTTTAATGTGCACACAGGATCAGACAGGAGCCGGTACCCTCCAACAAAAAGTCTGAGCCCCGAGGGACGTCCTTCAATGCCTTAAATACAGTATAATTTCAAACTCATTCTGTAATCCCATTTGCCACAGGTATTTCCTATCCACCAATCAGCAGCCCCTGGGGAAGGTACCTGGGTGACCTGTTCAAACCGGTGTGCTCTGGTCTGTTGGTTTCTGGGCTAGGGGATACTGTGCTCAGACCTGGAGTGGGGGAAGGGTGTCTACTGAAATCTCAATGCCTTCTCTTAGCAGGCTGATTACCTCATGGCTTGGGGGAAGGGTCAAGCTGATCACTTGTGTAAGAGCCTCATGGCTTGCGGGGGAAGGGTCAGGCTGATCACTTGTGTAAGAGCCTCATGGCTTGCGGGGGAAGGGTCAGGCTGATAAGAGCCTCATGGCTGCCTCAGTATACCGATTTGGTGCATCTTCTCAACGGTCGTCCTTGGAGGCTTCCAAGTCGGCACGATCTTTTTCGGCAGGGGCCTCTTCGAATGCCACAGGTGGATCGGTTCTCGCTTACAGCTTGGCCATTGAAAGGGCAAGGCTAAGGAGAAAAGGTTACTCCGGAGCAGTAATTGCTACCTTGCTCTCAGCCAGAAAACGGTCAACCTCTTTGGCATACGTTCGTGTGTGGGATATTTTTGAGGATTGGTGCGCGGCACGGAAAGTGCGTCTGGCCTCAACTTCATTTCCGGAAGTGTTGAGTTTTTTGCAGGATGGTTTTGACGAGGGTCTGGCAGCCAGTTCTTTAAGGGTACAACTAGCAGCTATTGCGTGCTATCGCGGGAAGGTGCAAGGCGTCACCTTAGGTTCTCATCCCAATGTTTTGCGTTTTTTGAAGGCGGTTTCTCGTCTTCGTCCTCCTAGGAGAGTAATGATTCCTTCTTGGGACCTCAACTTGGTTTTAACCGCATTGATCAAAGTGCCCTTTGAACGGTTGCGTCAGGCTTTGTTAAAGGATTTGACTTTGAAGGCTGTTTTCTTGGTGGCAATCTGTTCTTCGCGTTGGGTATCAGAGTTGCAGGCCTTGTAGTGTTGGGTGCCATTTTTATCCTTTTTTCGTGATAAGGTGGTGTTACGTACAGTCCCGTCATTCCTGCTGAAGGTGGTTTCAGCTTTCCATGTAAATCAGTCCATGTCCTTGCCACTTTTAAAAGTTTCAGGGGACAATGGCGCCGATCGCAATTTGCACTTGCTGGATATCAAGAGAGTTCTTCGTCATTATTTGAAGTCATCAGAAGCTTTTCGCAAGTTGGATCATTTGTTTGTCCTCTTTGGAGGGCCGCGTAAGGGCGAGGCAGCGGCCAAAGCTTCCATTTCTAGGTGGATCCATGAAGCAATTTCTTCAGCTTAACTTTTGCAAGGTCGTCAGGTACCTTTGGGTTTGCGAGCTCATTCTACTAGAGCTCAGGCAGCTTCGTGGGCAGAGTACACTTTTGTTCCCCCGGTTGAGATTTGCAAAGCAGCTGCATGGTCTTCTTTGCATACTTTCAGTAAGCATTATCGGTTGGATATCCAGGCGGCGGGAGATGCCTGTTTTGGATCAGCAGTTTTGCGGTCTGGTTGAGCAGGTCCCTCCCATTAATTCACTGCTCTGATACATCTCAGAGGTGCAGGACTGGACTGGAGGGCTGATAAGGAAAGAGAATTTAGACTTACCTGCTAATTGTTGTTCCTTGAGGAACTCCAGTCCAGTCCCGGATCCCACCCGGGTTACAGTCGTATAAGGCGCAGGGTGCGTGTTTATCGAGATAGTGATTGTGGGGGATGGCAGCAAGTCTTTTGCACCTCAAGCTATTTTCTTGCTAGCTGTTCAAACTATTATTACCTGTTTTTTCTTCTCTATTCTCTTCTCCCTCAGCAGCATAGGGAGGAAATTTCTTCTAATGGCGAAATGAACAATTGAGGGTTAATTATGTTTGTTCCCTATTGGGGGTTAACCATTCAGTTAATCAGTTTATTGTTATTATAGCTACTTATTTGTTGCTCCTCTCAGTTTGCTTTGTCAGTAGGTCACTGGGAGCTGGTGGGAGGTGCCAGCAGTATATGTATCAGTGGCTTCAGAATCTGACATGCCCAGTCTCCAAGCTGCGAGAGATGGTGCACTACCCAGAGGTGCAGGACTGGATTGGAGTTCCTCAAGGAACAACAATTAGCAGGTAAGTCTAAATTCTCTTTATTGGCTGGTTATAATCACTTCAGTGAATGCATTGTGCTAAATGCAATTGTAAACAAAACCCTTTTCCGAGAACTGTTGCAGTCCTATTCCTTGCAGTAGAGCCTGGATATGATCTCCATGGGTGTCTTGCCAACAGACGGAGATAAAAAAGTTCCATCAGACTGCTTGAGACAAAGTCCAGCCATGCTATATAGTACCATAGTATTTGATGGCATATAAAGACCAGTATGGTCCATCTAGTCTGTTCAGTGAGATGACTAGAGTGGTTGCATACACCGCTCTGTGCAGGTCACCCCCTTTTATTTATTTTATTTATTTACATTCTCTTATATACCACGCTATTCTGCATCAGTGCGGTTTACATTGAACAAACTGAACTTACATTGAACAGGGCATTATAACTTGGAGATAACTATTTTACAGGGAACATGGGCTATGGAGGGTTAAGTGGCTTGCCCAAGACCACAAGGAGCACCTGTGGGACTAGAAACCCCAGTCCTTCCGGCCCAAGGTTGCTGTCCTCTAGTGGGATTTGAACCTCCGACCTTCCGGCCTGAAGTACCTTGCCCCAACCACTAGGCCACTCCTCCACTCCTTTAATTTGTTGAAGTATAAGAGATATTTACTTTTATTTTGATTTCATCCTCTTGCTATATGGGGATCCACAATGTCTGTTCCATGCCATTTTGAGTTTGGTAACTGTTTTTGCCCCTACCAAGTCATGGTACTCACCACAAGATATATATTTATCATTTTTATAGCACTACTAGAGATATGCAGCTGCTTAACATTGGTGATAAGCATTCAGGTACAATATATCACTGCCTCAAAGAGCCAACAATCAAAATTAGCACCCCAGGGAATAGAATTTCCCAGCATCACAAAGAATGTCAGTGACAGAAGCAGAATTTGACCCCTGGCTTGCAGCCCATTGTTCTAACCACTAGGCCATTCCCAAAAGCCGAGACACAAAGCAATATCTGAACATTTCCAGCACTGCACATACCTGCAACACATTGTCACAAGTCATATCACTGAAGGTGGAGGCATTACCAGTAGGCCATACTTTCTGATATGCTATATGTATGTGAGTTTTTATATCTCTCAATGTGAAAAACATATGTTTTATATGATCATATTTTCCATAGGACTGATAATGAAATATGAGGTAAATATACAGCACTGCAGGATATAATCAGGCACAAAAATGGGTGACATCATTGCACAGTGTTGTGACAGAACAGCTCTCCCAGAACTCAGGACTATACAGTGGTCTCCTCAGTTCCCTTACACTGGCTAGACACAATCCCCATGGAGACATGATAGCTCTTTCACAAGTTCCCTGCTTTCTAATCCAAAGGTCACTAGTTTAAAACCAACCTCTGTTTGTGAGAAAAAACCCCAGTTGGGCTTTTAATTTGCCTAAAACCTCTAGTAACTTTTCAGCTATGTTTTTTTGTTTTTTTAATTTGGGAAGCAGCCACAGCTACCTCTTTAATTAACAAAATTGCCCTGAAATGAACATTTATAAAAATAAAACAAAACTCTTCTCTTGCTAGTGATCTTCATTCCTCTTTTCTGATTGACCCAAGGTTGATCTGCTCTGGAGCTCTATGAAAATGCTAACTGGATTTTTTGCTTTGTAAATTTATTGACTCCTGCTGTAGAGATTTACTCCAAAGTTTTTTCTTTTGCCTTGTTCTTGTGCCAGAAATTCTGTGAAACCATGTCTAGGTATCCTATCAAAAACATTTGCCAAGCCTATTACAGATCCTCATTGATCATCACTAATTGGTCAAGAAAGATCTGGATTAGGCCTGGAAAATGTCTCTGATAATGTACTTAGATATGGTTTCACAGAATTTCTGACACAAGAACATGGCAAAAGAAAAATCTTTTACTAGGAGTCTTTAGATTCACAAAGCAAAAAAACTAGTTAGCATTTTCCATGGAACTCCAGAACAAACTTTGGGCCATCAGGAAACAGGAAGGAAGATCACCAGCAAAGTAAGGATGAGGGTGAAAACTACAGGCCGGTTAGTCTCACATCTGTGGTGAGTAAATTAATGGGAATGCTGCTGAAACAGAGGATAGTGATGTGTCTAGAGTCCAATGGATTGCAGGATCTGAGACAGCATGGGTTTACTAGAGGAAGGTCTTGTCAGACAAATCTCATTAATTTCTTTGACTGGGCAACCAGAGAGTTGGACCAAGGGAGAGCTCTAGATATGGTGTACTTAGCCTTTGACACTGTTCAACACAGATGACTAATAAATAAATTGAGCATCCTAGGAATGGACCATAAAGTGATGGATTGGGTTAGAAATTGGTTAAGGAGGAAGCAACAAAGGGTACAGGTAGATGGAGCTCACTCTGAGGAGGAAAACGTAACCAGTGGTGTGCAGCAGGGATCTTTCCTTAGTCCGATTCTTTTTAACATTTTTGTTAGTGATATTGAAGAAGGGCTGTCAGGCAAGTTTTGCCTCTTTGTGGATGATACCAAAATCTGCAATAGAGAAGACACCCAGGAAGGAGTAGATAACATGAGGAAGGATCTATCTAAGCCTGAAGAATGGTCGAGAATTTGGCAGCTGAGAATTAGTGGGCATCGTCATAAGGTATATGGAGACAGAGGTTAAAGGAAAGGTGGGATAGAGGAGATATGATAGGTGGGGTAAGTGCATAAATGCACAGGAGGAGAGCCTCTTTCAATTGAAAGAAAGCTCTGCAACAATGGGGCATAGGATGAGGGTGAAAGGAGACAGATTCAGGAGTAATATGTGGAAATATTTCTTTATGGAAAGAGTGGTGGATGCATGGAACATTCTCCAAGTGGAGGTAGTAGAGACCAGGACAGTATCTGAATTTAAGAAAGCATGGGACCAACACAGAAGATCTATAAAAGAAAAAAGGGGACTACTGAAGTTGGTATGAAAGGGCAGACCGGATAGACCATATGTTCTTTTTCTGCTGTCATGTTTCTACTGTATGTACAGCAGGCTGGTTAGACCCAGCCCCAATGGAGATGTGCTGGCTCTTCCGCACATTACCTGCTTTCTAAACTAAAGTTAAAAATCAGCAACTGACTGTGAGAAAAAAAGACAGCAGGGTTTTGTATTTGCCAGAAACCTCTAGTAACCTTTCAGCTATATTTTTCATTTAGGGCAGCAGCTATAGCTACCTCTTTACTTAACAAAGTAAAAACAAAACAAAATAAAATGAAAATCTATTAAAATGAAACAAAATAAAACACAAAACCCTGCCAATGAAACAGGAAACAAAACAAAATAATTTTTTTTTTGCCTGTACGCCCCTAGTAATTCCCGTGGAAAGGCACAGTATAATCTATGACAGTAATCCACCCTGCTTGTTACAAATGTGTGAACTAGAGTTAATGGGCCCGATATTCATTTGGATGGGCTATGCACCACATCGGTGCATAGCCCTGCCCGCTGACCTCTAAACCCAGATATTCAATGCTGTGGCGACGGCATTGAATGTCCGGGTTTGATGCCGAGTAGAGTCACCCGCAGAGCCTAACTGGGTAGCAGCAATATTGGACCACTACCAGGTTAGCATCCACAGCTAGAACTAGGCTGCATTTCCACATGGTTTTACACAGCAATGTCTATAATCAAAGAGACTGCAGATCCCTGCCTGCAGTGGGTGAACAGCAGGACATGAAACAACGTGGCTGGCACATTCTGAGACAATGGTACACCACACCTAGGACCTGCCCACAGCTGCACACATGCAGTACATACTGCAAGGGACACACAGTACTGTAGCTGCAGAACATACACACTGCTGCAGGATACAACTTTTGTCCAAAGACCAAGGCACCTGTTGAGACCAAGATGCCTGTTCCTCCACTGTATCCCCAACAGCATACAACAGTCGCACACATGTACCTGCTGTGCTGCAGTTTGGCACTTACTCCACAGTCAGCACATGTGCATGGTGTGCAGTCCCCTGTGACCTGCTCCACTCTGCAAGATAGGTACACCTGCACATGCACCAAATGCAAACCACATTACTGACCCATGCAAACCATTGCAAACCACTCTGGCCTCCCCAGGGGGCCATGTACACGTCTTCCACCATCATAGACAACAAGCAGGTACTGGGCAATGCCCTGTGGTCACAGTCACCACTATGGCTGCCATCTCTTCTCTGTGTGCCGGTATAGGTTAGCCCCTCCATTACCCATGATGCAACTTTCAGCAACTGATCACCAAAAGGTGAATGCTGTGATCCATCACATCAGGCCAGACCTATGTAGGAACAGTGCACATAACAGCTGCAAACTGTGCTATGGACCTGTTTCTGGGGTCACCCTGAATGTGAAGGAAGCACACATAACCTGGTTCCCAGAGCCTGCACTGCAATAGCTGGACCCTCCAGGGTCCGGGAGAAGAGCAATATCACTGCCAGTGTGCTACAGCAGCTATTGTTTGCAGTGTATGCCACTAATCACTTGCTTGTCTGCATGATTGAAGCAAGCTGTGGTGTCCTGTCATATCTGGGCCTTGTGTCCTGCTCTATTTGGCCGGGAACTCTTTTATAGTATCTCATGATAGTCCCCAAGGTTGTGGCAGCTGTTTCCAAGGATCCAAACTGCAGTGACCTATATATAGGCAGGAGGGGGGTGCTGACACAAAACTAATGGGCCTGCGAAGACCATAGTTATCATCCCAAGAAGAGCTGCTAATCTGATCCCCATGGACTTCCAATCTATTACAGCAAGCACAGTCAGTCTGTATGTGTCAACCATTCACAGCCCAAGTGTTCCCAAGCTACATGTGCTCCCTGGCTTGGTAAAGATGGCATGGACAGCCATTAGCCAGTGCATTGATGAGGCTGTCAAAGAAAGGGACTATCCCCACATCACTGCAGTATGACACTATATATCTCTATGTGGATACACAGCTGTGACATGGTCAGATTGAGAGTGTCCTCTCAGCATGACTTGATGTGTGCACCCTAGTCATGAAGTCCTTCTTTGTTTATAGTGTAGGTTGAAACTACCACTCCAGATTGCTCTTTGGATACTTAATGTAGTACTTTTCCAACAGTTCAAACTAAACTTTGAAGACTTCTTGGATTAGTTTTCTTTTTCCCACCTCATTCTGGGATGTTCTTGACAGTTCCATGAGCAGAAAACTTTTTAATACAATTGCGAAGTATAGGCACAGGAATCCCAAGGTCTTTGGAGATGGCCTTGCACCCTTTGAATTTTGATGTTTGGTGATAATAGCTTTTATTAGGCTCTCTTAGTCTCAGGCAGCTCTCTTGTCTTCATCATTGTGAAAATGGAACAGGGAGTGAATGCGGCCATTTTAAACATTAGCGCCATCTTTCATTGGTTGATTCAAATCATGTGAATTATGATTGATCACAGGTGCATCTAATTTTACTGCAGTGGGAATATGGTTCTTCTGTTGAAACTAATTTGAATTGCTTATAAGGCTGCCAATAATCATGTCCTATTATTCTCCAAAAAAACAGTATAATTTATCCACATAAAACTATTAGCAAAAAGGATAAACCCAATGTCCAATCTCCCTCTTAATTAAATATAGAAAAAATATTTTTGTCGGAGCTTGTGCCATGAAAGAAACTTCCTTCTTGTAGCACCATACTCTTTTTATTCTATTTTAAAAGGGAATAAACTCTCGTCTCAAAGCCAAGGGACAATGAACATAATCCACAGGAAAAAAACATGTGTGCTGTATAGAATAAATGACAGTTAACTGTTCCAGTGGAATGCTGTTGGACCACTGTTGAAAAAGGTCACAGAAGGCCATCATTCATGATGGGCTCCGTCCAAGCGCAGCTCCGGCCTGTAGAAGCCTTCATGTAATACTGAAGCTTCACTATAGCGGTACAAGCGTAATTCATGTAGATAGATTCCCGTTCAGGCTTCCAAAGAGAACTTCTCCAAACAGCAACTCCTGGCTATCACATTCTCCAGAATCCAGCATCCATAACGCTATAATAATCATGTCCTGGCAATGTCCCAGTTTTTATACTATTCTTTACAATTTTCTTTTTTAATTGGTCTTGTTTTATTTGATTCTTTTAGGTGTCAAATATGTGTGCATATATAGTCCAAGCCATTTCACTGGCCACTTTTGTTTTAGGAGATATTGGACATTAAGGGGTTGAACTGCAAGAGTGCCAATAATGTTGATCACAATTGTATCTTCAGGGGAAAAGCTGGGAATGCCCTCTGCAGATAGTGCGAACTTTTGCAGCTAGCACCCCGCGTTAGCTGCAAAAGCTATCATACCTTAGTAAACATGCCCCTTAATTTCAATCCATTTTTTTTCCATTTCATATTGTTTCATTTTAGTGCATGCTAAAATTAAATAAAATAGCTCAAACTAAAACATATTAGTCTGCAATATGCATTTATTTATTTCCTGGACATGCTATACTGCCCTTAAGGCACAATGGCTAGCAGGGTGGTTTACAAAAATAAATTATGAGGGGAAAAACCCATAAAATACAAGAGACAGAGAAAAGTTAACAAATCACATTGTCCAAGAATAGATGAAACTAACAGTGTGGCAGACAAGGAGTGGGTTCCATAAAAAGAATCCAGTACCTGCTTGTTATGAAGTATAGTAGCTGAGGTAGGCTCAAACCCTGATTGGGACAGAAGATTAAAAGCAACTTAAAGTCCATGTTTTCAAAGCCTTTTTTAAATTTATGAAAAAGAGGACTTCTGACAAAGCTGTAAAGGTGGCAAGTCCCATAAAGAAGGGCCAAACTACCCACAAGTGCACTGATGTGAGTTTTACAAGTGAAACCTGGAAGGGGGAAGGTAGTGAAAGCAGAGAGGCTTGAGAGGATCAAAGTATACAAGATAGTAACATAGTATATGATGGCAAATAAAGACCAGTATGGTCCATCTAGTCTGCCCAGCAAGGTGACAAGAGTAGGTGCATCTGCTGCTCCATGCAGGTCACCCCTCCCCATGCCTTTATTTAGGAGTGTACCCACTGCTCTGTGTAGGTCATCCCTATTTGTTGAGATATAAGAGAGAGTTATGTTTATTTTAATTTTATCCTGTTGCTGTAAAGGGATCCACTGCATCTGTCCCATGCCATTCTGAATTCTGTCACTGTATTTGTCCCCACCATTTCCATTGGAAGGGCATTCCAATGTTCCACCACCCTTTCAGTGAAAAAGTATTTCCTGACATTGCCTTTCAGTTTACCCCCTTGCAGTTTCATGTTATGCACTCTTGGGGTCATTCTGTGGCATGAATAGTGGGGACGGACGTTCCATTTTGACGTCCATCCCCGCTATTCGTGTCTTTCCCGGTCCCACCTACCTTCACCACGTCTTGTACAGGGAAAGTAGACAGGGGCGGGAAAGGGGCGGATTGAGGTGGCATTAGTACATGCAGCGGGTAATTGTCATCCCCAGACATACAGGGCCGATTCTAATGTCAGCTCTGTACATCTGGGGTTGGCAACTTGCACGGGGAACTTATTCCACCTCGGAGGTGGATTAAGTTCCCCTAGTCATCAGGGATCGTGGGCCCGTGGCACGGATGGGGCAGGGGGGGCCAAGGACATTCCCCGCAGCCCAACCTTGGCCTTAGGAGATCATATCGGGGGTCAAGCTGCGGGGAATCGGCTTCAGGAGTTGACGGCCAGGGACTGAGTTTGCCCTGACTGAGTTAGCCAGGGAAGGCCTGTACATGCAGGTCGAACAGAATCAGAGTCCCAGCCTGCACGTACAAACCTGTTTGCGATTCTGATCCTGCGGGGCAAGCCATGCCCTGCGGGATCAGAATCGCAACTCCCTCTGTGCATCTGGTTCTGGCTCGACGCACAGAGAGCTCTGACATGCAGGATGGAATCTGGCCCTCTAGTTTTAAAGCTTCCCCATCTTTGGAAGAGGTTTGTTTGTTCATTAATACTCTTTAAGTATTTTAAAGTCTAAATCATATCTCCCATATCCCTCCTCTCCTCCAGAGTGTACATATTTAGGTCTTCAAGTCTCTTCTCATAAGTCTTCTGATGCAGGCTCCAAATCATTTTGGTCGCCTTTCTCTGAACCGCTTCCAGCCTTTTTATATCCTTTGCGAGATACGGTCTCCAAAACTGACCACAATATTCCAAGTGAGGCCTCACCAGCAACTTGTACAGTGACATTAGTACCTCTTCCTGTCTGCTGGTAATTCCTCTCTGTATGCAACCCAGCTTCCTTCTGGCTTTGGCCTCCGCCTTGTCACACAGTTTCTCCTGATCCATGCACACCAATCTCTCACCCTCTATCGCATACAATTCCCTTAGATTTCTGCTTCCCATGTGCATGACACTGCACTTCTTCACATTAAATCTTAACTGCCAAGCTTTAGACCATTCTTCCAGCTTTTGTAGATCTTTCCTCATGTTATTGTTATTGTTATTGTTATTGTTATTGTTATTGTTATTGTTATTGTTAAAATGGTAAATAAAGGCAAAAGGAACAGGAGACCGCTATGGTTTTCGAAGGAAGTAGCTGAAAAACTGAAGAAAAAGAGGGAGGCCTTCATGAAATACAAGAGATCACAGAGAAAGGAAGACAGGCATCTGTATTTGGAAAAACTTAGAGAAGCTAGCAAAGTAGTCAAGAAGGCAAAGATTCAAAAGGAGGAAGAAATAGCCAATGCAATAAAATGGGGAGATAAGACATTTTTCAGATATATTAGTGAGAAGAGGAAGGGCAAAAGTGGTATTGTCAGACTAAAGGGTACAGGGGGGGAATATGTAGAAGCTGATAAGGATAAAGCGGAATTGCTTAACAAATATTTTTGTTCTGTGTTCACAGATGAAGAACCAGGAGCAGGACCTCAGAAAACACCCACAAATAAGAACAGAAGCGAGGGACATCTTGAACAATTTTCAGAAGACTGTGTTCGTGAGAAACTAGCTCAACTTAAAGTAGACAAAGCGATGGGACCGGATGGGATACACCCTAGAATACTGAGGGAACTTGGGGACGTTCTAGCAACTCCACTGACTGACCTTTTCAATGCCTCGTTGGAGTCGGGAGTGGTGCCAAAGGACTGGAGAGAGGCTCATGTGGTGCCTTTACACAAAAGCGGAAGTAAGGATGTGGTTGAAAACTACAGGCCGGTTAGTTTAACTTCGGTGGTGAGTAAATTAATGGAAACGCTGTTGAAAGAGAAAATAGTGAGGTTTCTGGAGTCCAGCGGATTACAGGATCCGAGGCAGCATGGATTCACCAGAGGCAGGTCTTGTCAGACAAATCTGATTGATTTCTTTGACTGGGTGACCAGGGAGTTGGACCGAGGGAGAGCTCTAGATGTGGTGTATTTAGATTTCAGTAAAGCCTTTGACACTGTTCCTCACAGGCGATTTATAAACAAACTGAGCACCCTAGGGATGGACCCTAAAGTTACTGCTTGGGTTAGAAATTGGTTGGGTGGGAGGCGACAAAGAGTACAAGTAAATGGAGCTCACTCTGAGGAGAAGGATGTTACCAGTGGTGTGCCCCAGGGATCTGTCCTTGGTCCGATTCTTTTTAACATCTTTGTTAGTGATATAGCGGAAGGGCTGTCTGGTAAGGTTTGCCTCTTTGCGGATGATACCAAAATCTGCAATAAAGTAGACACCCAGGAAGGTGTAGATAACATGAGGAGGGATCTAGCTAAGCTTGAAGAATGGTCTAGAATTTGGCAGCTGGGATTTAATGTTAAAAAATGTAAGGTCATGCATTTGGGCTGCAGCAATCCAAGGGAGCAATACAGCATAGGAGGTGAAGTACTTTTGTCCACTAAAGAAGAGCGGGACCTAGGCGTAGTTGTGTCCGATGATCTTAAAGTAGCTAAACAGGTAGAAAAGGCGACGGCAAAAGCTAGAAGGATGCTTGGGTGCATACGGAGAGGAATGGCTAGCAGAAAAAAGGAGGTGATAATGCCTCTGTATAAGTCTTTGGTGCGACCTCATTTGGAGTATGGTGTGCAATTCTGGAGACCGCACCTTCAAAAGGATGTGAACAAGATGGAGTCGGTGCAGAGGGTTGCTACTAAGATGATTAGTAGTCTTCATTATGAAGCATATGAGGACAGACTTAAGGATCTTAATATGTACACCTTAGAGGAAAGGCGGGATAGAGGTGATATGATTGAGATGTTTAAATACCTCCGTGGCATAAATGTTCAGGGAGAGAGCCTCTTTCAATTGAAAGCAAGTTCTGCGACGAGGGGACATGGGATGAGGGTGAAGGGAGATAGATTCAGGAGTGATATGCGGAAATATTTCTTTACGGAAAGAGTAGTGGATCCGTGGAATAGTCTCCCAGTGGAGGTGGTAGAGATGAGGACAGTAACTGAATTCAAAAAAGCATGGGACCAACACAGAGGATCTCTAAAGGTAAAAAGTGGACTGTTGTAGTTGTTGTTATGGAAGGACAGACTAGATGGGCCTTGTGGTCTTTTTCTGTCATCATGTTTCTATGTTTCTATGTTATCCACTCCCTCAGGGGAATCCACTCTGTTGCAAATTTTCGTATCATCTGCAAAAAGACAGACTTTTCTATTTAGTCCTTCAGCAATATCACTCACAAATACATTACCTTCCTTTCATCCTAGTGAGTTCCGTTTACCATCTTCTGTTGTCTGTCAGTCAACCAGTACCTGATCCAGTTCACCATCATGGGACCCATCCCCAAGCTGTTGAGTTTATTAATAAGACTCCTATGAGGAACAGTTTCAAAAGCTTTGCTGAAATCTAGGTAGATTACATCCATTGCATGCCCTTGATCTAGTTCTCTGGTCACCCAGTCAAAGAACTCAATCAGATTTGTTTGGCAAGATCGTCCTTTGGTAAAACCATGTTGCCTCAGATCATGCAACCTGTTGGTTTCGAGAAAGTCCATTATTCACTCTTTCAGGATTGCCTCCATTACCTTTTCTGCCACCTAGGTAAGGCCTACTGGCCTGTAGTTTGTCATTTTTCCCTATTACTACTTTTGTGAAGAGGTACCACATCAGCCCTTCTCCAGTCCTGTGGAACTTCTCCTGTCTCCAAGGATCTATTAAAAACATCCTTTAATGGTCCTGCAAGAACCTCTCTGAGCTCTTTCAGTTTCCTGGGATGTATCCCATCCGGTCCCATGGCCTGTGCATTTTCAGTTTTGCAGGCTGTTCTAACACATTATCTTCTGTGAACGGTGTAGTGGCTACTCCCTTCCCATTTGTATATTTCTCAATAATAGGTGGTCCTTCTCAAGGATTTTCTTTAGTTAAAACAGAACAGAAGTATTTGTTTAGCATTTTCACTTTTTCAATGTCACTTTGCACAAATCCGTTCCCGGCACTTTTGAGTCCTGCAATTTTGCCTCTCATTTGCCTCTCCCAAATATACTTTAAAAAAGATGAGATGTAAGGGGTGATGATGCTGGAGAGAGAAGGAGGAGACTCTTGATAGATGGCCTGTTACGTATGTATAAGTATCTTGAACTTAATGTGAGCAGAAACAGCGAGTCAATGGTGTTGGATCAAGAGAGAGACCACTCAATCAGAGCGTCATGCATTACAGAGGAGCTTGAAGGCTATGGATTTTACCAATTGGAGTCACTTGATGGCATAGGTTAGCATGTACTATTTTGTTTAGTTTACTAAAACTTTTCACATGCTCTAAAGTGAAACAAAACATGAAAATGCATACACCTACTATAAATTGGAGAGTTGGCAAGCCAAAAAATGTGCGATACTGCAGCCTTTATTTTAAGATGCACAGAACTTTTAAATAAACAGCAATACCTTTAAATGTTCAAGAAAGATCAGTGGCATGTCAACGTTACTGGAAGAGTTGAGTATGCTTGGTAAAAATGTTACAAGGGTTTTATTTTTATGGAATATGAAAACACAAATGACTTAAAAGGAGTGTCATAAGTCAGACCCAGCCACAGGTCATGCTATGGTAAAGCAAGAATAAATCTATGATTGGAACAAGCTGGAACAACCGAAAAGACTGATTCAGATCATCACGGAAGAACAGGTCGCAGAAATAAAAACATAAAACGTTTTTTTAAAAAGAAACTTCGAGATACATCAAAATATGCTCTCACTTTCATCAAGTGATTGCATTAGTGTGATTAATAACTCCAGGAAATGCCTACTCCAATTCTGAAATGATGTGCAGCAGCAGTCCGTTGCAAGGAAACCTGCCTTGTATATTGCTATCATCCCTTTCAAGTTTTTATGACCCAAATGAGAAATGAAGCACTTACGGTATAAGGAAAAAGTAAAAAAAAAAAAAATCACATTGATACTTATAAATCTAGGGAACCAGGAACTTAATAAACCTTGAAAATGGCAGCTTCTAAGTGACATAACCGTAACTGTCCAGAAATCCAGCAACCTTTTATGGTCAATCTTTGAGGAGGATTATTCAAATTTTATACTAAACAATGATTAAATGGATCGCATAGGTCATCACATAGGTCCGCTGCAAACATTGTACTAAACAGCTACTTAGAACCTGCATGTAATAGATGTATATCGTAAGCAAATATTTTTTATATCAAACTTCCCAAATCAATATATCAGTTCTTTCTTTTGCACTTAATTATATTTATATAATGGAACTTTTCAATGACTTATACTATTAAATTATTATTTTAGAGCCCTATTCATGTTTGGGGCGCTGAAAACTGGTGCACAGATATCCAAATCACAGAGATGACTCTGGAGCATTTTAGAAGCTGGTTCTATAGACATCCCCAGCATGAGGACATCTAAGTCATGTATGGGCATGATGGAGGTGTGACCATGGAGCATTCTGGGCAAGTTGGACACAGTGGTGTACCAAGACTGGGGTGGTGGGGTTGGTCTATCCACTCTGGGTACTGGCCAGAAGGTGGCCACAGTCAAGTAAATTCTGGGTCCTCCTCGGCAAATGTACTTTACTTGTTTGCCAATTTGCCATGTTGCCTCCACTTCAGGACCAGTGCCTCCCAAGACCAGGACCTCCCAAAATCTTGCGATAATAGCCGCACTGCGAGACTTTACCTTTGGAGGTCAGAGCCACAAAGCCTGAAGCAGAGCAGCTCAGCAAACTGGCAAACAAGTAAAGTAAGTTTGCCTAGTGCATGTGTGAGGGCAGGGGGAGTCACACAGGGAGGCATCACAATGATCCGCTCCGGGTGTCAAATAGGCTAGGTACACCACTGGTTGGATGTGCTCTCCTGATTTCAGAAATGACGAGCACATACCCACTGACTAGCAGGACCATCCGTGTCTGTTCCTGCTCCAGGACATGAAGAGGCATCAGAAAAACTCTTGTTCTGCCATCCAAACCAGAAAAGGAGCACCTACTTGCAGCAGACCAAAGGAAAACACACAGAGCAAGAGGTATAGTGGTCACTGCGCTTTATTAATAATGGAATGCCCCAACGCGTTTTGGCAAACGCCTTCCTCAGGGGGCTGAGAATGTACAACGTGTCCTATAACAGTAGTAGTGCACAGGAAAAGAATGACATAGGATCACTATAAATGAGCTCACTGGCTACCAAAGCGCAGTGCCCACTATACCTCTTGCTCTGTGTGTTTCCTTTGTTCTGCCATCCAGACATCTGGAGTGCATAGACAGGAAGGCAATCTGATATCCCCTATACTTTCTGTGATGATAATGAAAACTGCAAGGAAAACAGGATCCTTGTTTTAGGTGCGGCACACTGAAGCACCTCTGAATGCAAAATAGCTTTCATAGACATTCATTCAGCATAGGATAGATGTCCCCACCCCAAGAGTTTGTAGTGGGGAGTCTATGTGACTGCCCATGCAGCCGTCCATTTTGGGCACTTCCAAGTTGCTAAAATCAGACCAAACCATAATCGTCCCTGGTGATTTTTTGAATGCTTCACTCTGAACACCCCAGATTTCACCTTTGTAAAATGTCACTTCACTTGTATTAAACAATGGACCATCATATCTTCATAAGAGAAGATAAATTGTGTTATTTTCATAATCCCCTTCTTGAGTCTAATTAATGGACCATAAAATAGTCCTTTTTAACATCTTTTTAAAAATTTGCATATGAAATCTTGTTTTTATCATAAAAAGCCACTTTCATTTAAATTCATTGTCACACATCATGTTTTATTTTAAATTTTTTATTTATCCACATTTTCAAAAAAATACATATCACCCAGATACATAATGGGAAATCAGACAAAGCAAATAGGAAAAAAAAAAGAAAACACAATCAGTACAAATCTTCATATGATAGTCCACCATAAGGGGGAAGGAAAATAGGAAAATTCTAAGAAATTTAATCTATCATAGGTTTCCCCACATACCAGAGAGGGCCAAGTAAGCAGAAGCAACTGGGACGCGCTCACTCTGTTGCCTCTACTGTTCCCAAACCACCATCTCTAATGCAAACAAATTTATTTAGCTGACCAGAGTCAAAGAACAAATACATTTTACTCTCAAAAGAAACAACACATTTACAAGGAAATTTTAAGGCAAACCCGGCTCCAAGGGCCACCACCCTCGACCACAAGGCCAGGAAGGCTTTCCTTCGGGCCTGGGTAGACCAAGAGAAGTAAGGAAATACATTTATTTTATTTAACCAGTTTTATATACCACCTTATCCTTCAATCAAAGTGGTTTACAGAGGATGTTTAGGTACCTTTTGAGTAGGTAAGAAGGGGATAAGGCAGGCATCAGTTAGATATGATTGGTCATGGGCCCTGGGAGGGTCCGTAGTGCTCGGTGAAGAGTAGTGTCTTGAGCATCTTTCAAAAATCCTTAATGTCGCTCATGGTTCTCATTACCTCAGGAAGAGAGTTCCATAGTGCAGGAGCGGCGAGTGATGGTTCTCTTCTGGATGTGGCCTGGTTGGTTCGTCCATACTCTGCAGGTGTGATGAGCTTGTTTATCATGCAGCTTCGCCTGGGCCTCATTCTGGAGTCCTTGCTTACCAGGTTTTGAAGGGCAGTAGATGAAATGTTGTGGAGTATTTTGAATATATTTAGGGTTGCTTTGTATCTTGAGTGTGTGTGTATAGGTAGCTAGTGTAACTGTTGAAGAATTGGCGTGATGTGCTCTTTTTTTGCTGTGTTTGTGATAATGCGGGCTGCCATGTTTTGCATCAGTTGGAGAGGGTGAAGGAATTGTTTAGGGAGGCCTTGATAGAGTGAATTACCATAGTCTAGTATTGGTGTAATTATTGCTTGACATACTGAACGGAAGTGATCCTAGTATAGGATGGGTTTGAGCCTTCTGATGATCTTCAAGCTATGGTGCGCTTTTGCAACAGTTTTGTTGATGTGGGGCTGAAGCATTAAGTTTTTATTACTGATATGGCTTTGTCATAGATATTGATTGTTTGGAGGGTGGGGGGGTGGACGGAAGGTGGAGCTTCTGGCGATGAACATCGCTTCCGTCTTGTTATAGTTCACCAAGACGGAGTTGTTGGTGAGCCATGTGATCATTTCTTCCAGACACTTGGTTATGGGAAACAGGTCAGGTGACTGTATGTGTACATGTACAATCGACCCCAAAAAGCTAGTTTGCAGAGTACGGAAATATAATTTTAACACAGAACACAAAAGTAGCCACCAGAGTAGTATGTTTGGATACTACCTCCAGGGAGGATTCCAGAAAAGAAGTTAAGTTGAGCTGGCTATGTTCAGGATCTCCCAAAGAGGAAACTTTCCCTGCACCCCCTGGGATTGAAATATAAAAAGCTTTAACCAGGGAGGAAGATTGTCCGATGGAAAATTCAACACTTCCTTCAAAAGCTTCCATACCTTGTCCACTGAAATAATTAGTTTAACTTTAAGTTCTCTGTAATGTTTGAGTTCTCTGTAATGTTTGAGTTTTAATATAAACCGCTTTGATTATATGAGAAGGCAGTATAAAAAAACTTGTTAAATAAATAAAATAAATAAATCAGTGGACACTTAGGGAAATTAAGGAAGCAGAGATTATTCTTCTTAGAAAGTCAGTCCTCGGGACCAGAATTTCCTTTTCCTTGGTTTGTGCCAATAATAGTTCTTTCTGGCTCACACTTTGCTGTTCCAACTTCTCAACTCTCACATCTGTTTTAAATGTTGAGACTGACCAGGAAACTTTGCTGTAACAGTTTGCACCTCCATCTTTAAAGCAGTCACTGAAGCAGTTAATGAAGACTCCAGGCCTTTCAGGGCTTCCCAAATCATAGGCAACAACACACAAGCAGGTTTTTGCCATCTCCAGAAGGACCCATCAATCACTCTCCACTGAACTCCACTAGCAAGGAGGTCTGCATTGGCTTTCCCGATGACCCTCGGTTCACATAGCGCTCACCGGCACACTGCGAAACCACTGCACTGCCTCCGCCAAAATCACTTCTGGGGCGCGGGAGAACTGCTCTCACTTTGGGCTCAATAAAACCCCTTCAGCACTCCAGTCCAGCACAAAAGAACCTGAACCGGCCACAGCTTTCACCGGTCTCAGTAGAGAGAAGCCCGGACACTCATCCAATATGACCTGCTCCCGGTCAGCCATGGATTTTTCCTCGCAGTGCTCCTGTTCCTTGCTGCCATCAGTGGAACAGAGGCATTTAGCACTGCTGACTCCTGCACCCTGCTGGGCCCAGACATGGCTCCATCAGGGGATGCAATAGATATGCAGTGCTCAGTTTAGGAGAAGGAACTCCTAAGCAAGATACACTAGATCTTTTTTTGAAATGATCCAAGCACAGAAGCAGGGCTTTTACCATAACTCTGAGTCTTACCTTTATTCTGGCTTGTGATGTGATGCTTTTTCCCTTGGTCTGTCTGAGACAGGGCAGGTTCTTGAAAAGGATGTTTAAATTTGATCTTCTCCCCCCCCCCCACCCCGTTTGGTGTTATCACGGTGGGGGGGGGGAGGAGAGGGAAGGGGAGAGGCCTTTTTGATAGTCTGCTTCGGGTCGGTGGGATAAAGATACATTGCTGTGTGAGAAGGTCCCAAGTGTATGGGAACTGTGTTCGTTGGGCAGTTGCAGTGGCTGAGAGGAGAGTCTGTCTCTGGCTATGTATCTGGGCCCAGCAGGGGCATCTCCTGATGGAGCCATGTCTCGGCCCAGCAGGGTGCAGGAGTCAGCAGTGCTAAATGCCTCTGTTCCACCATCACTAGCAAGGAACAGGAGCACTGGGAGGAAAATTCATTGGCACACTGGGAGCAGTGCTGTTTAAGACCAGCAAAGAAGTTGTTCAGATCAGCAAATCAACGCCTCTTTTTCTTTTTTTTTTAGTGGAGAGCGGGAGAGCCGTGGCCTATTTTGGCTTGGGATGAAGGAGACTGGGCATGCTCAGAGAAGTCACAAAGATTTCTCTGAGCTGGGGGGAGCTGTGCCACCCCCCCTGCTTGTCTGCGGAGAATGATGCATCTCTGAAGGATACTAACAAAACAGGGAGGTTAGGGCATCCCAATAGAGAAAATACTATAAAGGTAAAACTAATCCAGATGCCTATAAATAAAGAACAGACAAAGTTGAAAGATGCAAAGAAACGATATCTTGTTTGCTTCTGTTTCGGCTCATGAGCTCCCTGCTGACCATCTGACCCCTAATATAATGTTCCCTCCTCTCCTGATTGTACACATGACCAGCAGCCTCAGTTGTTATTTTTAGACACTTTTCTATGGACTGGGTGTGAGATGACCAGTATGGAACCACCATGGGCTTGCTCAGAAATGCCTTGATCTCTGCTGTTATCATGATACAGGTAAGACGAGGCTCAGAGACTCCAGAGCTCCAGTCAAGTAATTGGGTGAGTGTAGTTGCCTCAGAGCTGATGGATGGGGTTTTCCTGGGTCTCACACTGCTGTCTCCAATCTGAATCTTCTCATCTCTTTCACCTCTGTTCTTCAATATCTTCTCCACTGCATCTCCTCTCTCCTGTTCCTCTTCACTGCACAACATAGCTTGCAGAACAGACTCGCTGCAACCATACCAAGCTGACCTTCTCACTGTAGGCATGACTATCTTCCTTACCTCTTCACACTGTTCTTTCAAAAGTTGCAGCTGGAAAAGGAGATGCCTGGGACCTTGTGTCCCATTGCTATTTATTTTTATGTTGAACCAGTTCACCATGTAAACCCCAATACAGAAGTCTACAATCATTCTGAAGTTTTTCAGATTATTCTTGGAAATCCACATTCTCATGAACCTTAGAGCTGTTGTAACCATCTACTATGTGAGACAGGTCCTATTTCCAACAGAGCCAGATCCTTCGGCAAGACACTTGTTCTAATGATAGTTGCAATTGATAATTGAGGCACAAAAGGCATTAATATGCAATGCAAACACATAAAAACTATTATCAGAGCACATAAACACATTTCAGTAATTTGTGTATTTTTTCACTAGTGCTTTTTAAAATTATGACATCTCCAAAATTGACATACCCTAATAAGGCAGATCAAATTGGTGAAGGGGTGGCAATATATGTTAAAGATGACATTGAGTCAAACAGTACAAAAATTCTGCAGGAAACAAAATATATTATAGAAACTTTATGGATAGAAATACAATTTGAGAGGGGAAAAGAATACATTTGAGGGATGTATTCCATCTGCCAGGCCAGAATAAACAAATAGATGATGAAATGCTAACAGAAACTAGGTATGCTAACAAAACTGGAGGAGTAGCCTAGTGGTTAGAGCAACAGCCTAATATTCAGAAAATCATGGGTTCAATTCCTGTTGGTACTCCTTGTGACCTTGGGCAAGTCACTTTACCCTCCATTGCCTTGGAAAAAAAGGCCTGGCAATCTATCTCTGGTGGTACATTGCCAAGAAAACCCAAAGGCAGTTAGGATGCCAGAAGTCAACACTAACTTGAAGGCACTTAAAAACCCCCAAAAACTAGTAATAAAGGATGATTTCAGTTACCCAAGTATCAACAGGGTCAATGTCACATTAGCACATACTAGGGAGATAAAGTTTCTAGATTAAATAAATGAGTACTATGTAGAGCAGCTAGCTCAGGAACCAACACAAGGATGAACTATTTTAGACCTTATCCTTAGTGGAACAGAGGATCTGGTGTGAGAAGTAATGGTGTTGGAGCCATTTGGCAATAGTACTCATAACATGATCACATTTGATTTAATTACTTGAGAGGAGATAGTAAGGAAATCTGTGCTGGCATTTAACTTTTAAATGGGACATTATGATAAGATGAGGACATTGGTTAAGAAAAAAACTAAAAAGATAAGCTGTAAAGGTTAAGAGTTTACATTATTTAAAATATCTATCTTGGAAGTCCAGCTGAGATGTATTCCACACTTTAAAAAAGGTTGAAGGAAGGTCAAATGAATACCAGCATGGATTAAAGGTGAAGTGAGAGAGGCCATTATAGCCAATAGAATATCTTTCAAAAAATGGAAAAAGGATCCAAATGAAGAGAACAGGAAACAGCATAAGCCCCGGAAAGTTAGAAAAAAATATTGATAAGGTACGCAAAGAGAAAATTTGAAAAGAAGCTAACTGTGGAAGAAGAAACTTATTATAAAAATGTTTTCAGGTACATTCAAAATAGGAAGCCCGTGAGGGAGTCAATTGGTCCACTAGATATTAAAGAGATCAAATGGGCATGAAGGGAGTACAACTCCATAGCAGAGAAAATAAATGGATTCTTTGCTTTGGTCTTTACTGAAGAAGATAGGAACATAGAAACATGATGGCAGAAATAGACCATATGGCCTATCAGATCTGCCCTTCCATATCAACTACTATAGTCCCTTTTTTTCCTTTAGAGATCTTTTGTGTTCGCATCTCTACTACCTCCACTGGGAGACTATTCCATGCATCTACCACTCTTCGGAAAGAAAAATTTCCACATATTACTTCTGAGTCTATCCCCTTTCATCCTAATCCTATGTCCCCTCATTAAAGACCTTACTTTCAATTGAAAAAGACTCTCTACCTGTGCATTTATGTCATGGAGATAAAGTGTCTCTATCATATCTCCTCTATCCTGCCTTTCCTTTAATGTATACATATCGAGATCTTTAAGTCTGTGCCCATATGCCTTATGACTTAGCCCACTGACCATTTTGGACCCAAAGAGACACATTCCATTCTGCATGTCCCAGCCTCCGTTATTTATTTATTTATTTATTTATTTATGTATTTATTTAACAAAACTTATATACTGCCCCTTCCTGAGATCATTCGGTCGGACCTGGATGCACAGAGATAGACCCGATTCTGATCCCGTTGGGCACGTCTAACCCCCGTGGGATCATAATTGTGTCTAGGCCTGTACGTGTAGGCTGGGACCCGATTCACATCAGCCTGCATGTACAGACTCCTGCCCGGCTAAGTCAGTCAGGCTCCTGAATGGAGCCACGGTGCCATGGCATCTGGCTGCCATGGCACCACGGCTCCATTCAAGAGCTGCGATCCTAGGCCGCCCACCACTTTCACTTTCCCCACAGCCCAACCCCCAATATGGCCTCCCATGGCCAGGGTCAGGCTGCGGGGAATCTCCTGCACCCCTCACCTTTTTGTTCTCAGCCAGCCCTCCCATCTCCCAATGTCTAGGGGGACTTATTCCACCTCCGAGGTGAAGTAAGTCCCCCATCCAGTCTGCCAGCCCCGGATGTACAGGTTCAATGTCTGAATCAGCCCTGTATGTCTGGGGTCGCAAGATCGCCCACTGCCCGCCCTAACTCCGCCTCTGCACCACCCCCTCCCACCCCATCTAAGCCTCCCCATTGTTCATATGGGGAGACATAGAAGAGGACAGCAAAGGGAACGACTAGCAGGGATGGACGTTCCAATGGGACAGAATAGTCCCCATAATGTTCATTAGATATGTTTTGAGAAGTTTCCTAAATGCGGACAGGTCAATGGTAGATTGGAGAATTCCAGGTAGAGAGTTCCAGAGGGCTGGAGCATATAATTCAAATGCTCTATTGCAGGCACACCTAGTGCTTTTGATTTTCTCATGTAGTACATTCAGCATATTTGTTGTATTCTGTCTTCTTGTTCTGTTTGGGTTGGTGGCATTTAGTAAAGTTTGTAGGTTGTGTGAGGATTGTTTGTTGATGATTTTAAAGGTCAGGAGTAGAAGTTTGTAACATATGCAGCTGAGTAGTGGCAGCCCATGAAGCTGTCTTAGGATGGGGGTTATATGGTCATACTCTGAAGCTACTTGAATTGTGCATGCCGCGGTGTGTAAGGCGGTATTTAGGGGAAGTAGTGTGGCTTTTGGCAGACCTTGATAGATAGAATTACAGTAGTCAAAATGTCGTGATACGATTGCTTGGAAAGCTGAGTGGTAGTTGAATGGTTCAAATAGAGGGCGGAGGTGGTGAAGAGTTCTGATTTTATGGTATATTAACTTTGTTGTAGCATTATGTGTGGCTTCAAGGTAATTTGTTGATCTAGGGCAGGGGTCTCAAACATGTGAATGCAGCCGGTGAGACAATTTTGTGTGGCCCGCGACGCATGGCTGGCTGGCTTCTGCCGCTGCCGCCGTGGCAGTGGCAGAATCGAGTGTCCTGCGGCCTCCCCTCTGCCCAGCAGAGCCCTCCCTCCCTGCATCAGCCCCTTCGGCGCGGCTTTCAGAGCCGCAAAGGGAGAATTTCCCTTTCGTGACTCTGTTAAGACAGCCGGGGCTGATGGGAAACAGGAAATGCCCGTTTCCTATCAGCCCCGGCAGGCTTAACAGAGCCACGAGGGAGAAACTCTCTCTTCACGGCTTTGAAAGCCACACCAAAGGGATTGATGCAGGGAGGGAGGGCTCTGTCGGGCAGAGGGGGAGCTGCGGGGCATTCGATTCTGCCACTGCCACGGCAGCGGTGGCAGCAGCCGCAGCAGCCAGCCAGCTTTTTTTTTATTTTTAACTTTCTCTGGGCTGATGGGGGGGAAGGGGGTTAGGACTGGTAATGGGCAGTGGGCTGATGGGGGGGGTTAGGACTGGTAATGGGCTATGGGAGGGGAGCTAAGACTGAAAAATGGGGTGATGGCGGGGGTTAGGACTGGTAATGGCTTGGGGGGTTGCTAGGACTGGAAATGGGCTGAGTGGAAGGGGAGGCTTGAACTGCAAGTAGCTGATGGGGAGGGGGGCTTGGAATGGAAATGGGCTGTGAGGGGAGGGAGCTAGGACTGGAAATGCGCTGAGTAGGGGGTGAGCTAGGACAGAAAATGGGCTGATGGAGGGGCTAGGATAGGACTAGAAATGGGCTGTTGGGGGGAGCTAAGATTGGAAATGGGCTGTGGTGAGGGCTTGGACTGAAATGGACTCATGGAGAGGCTAGAACTGGAAGTAGGCTCATGGGGGGCTTGGATTGGAAATGGGCTGAGTGGAGTGGAGCTAGGATTTGACATGGGCTGATGGTGGGGCTAGGAAAGGACTAGAAATGGGCTCATGGGGGGCTGGGATTGGAAATGAGCTGATGGAGGGATCGGAAAGCCCGGTTTAACGTTGAAACTCACCCGTATTAAAAAAAAGTGCTACTGAGTGCAGATGGAATGCAGGAGAGGCTGGCATGCTGAAAGGTGAATGAGGAGCTCTTGCTGTTGTTCTGGCCTGAGATTTGGCTGCCTGAGGGTGATTTTCGGTACCTGGATGGCTGCGGCGATTACCACGAGGAGGTGGAACGCATGAGGGGTCCTGCGTTCCACATGGCCCGAGCGGGAAGCTGATCCATCCGGCGGAGACGTGAGACATCCGGTGGGTGACTCTGAAGAGAACACAAGGTAAATTCTCCCTCTGGGCACTATGAGTCAGCACTATGTTCTTATTATGTTTACTTTTTTATTGACTTTTTTCCATTGTAAAAAAAAGTTCAGACGATGCGGCCCGCGGGTTACTTTACAAGTCCTCATTTGGCCCTCAAAGCAATTTGAGTTTGAGACCCCTGATCTAGGGTAATGGTTTATTGGTGTTGAATGGGGCATAAATCATTCTGTCATCTGCATATATATAAAAGTTTATGTTATGTGAGTGGATGATTGGGCATAACGGCTGCAGGTAGATGTTGAAAAGTAGAGCTGATAATGATGAGCCTTGCGGGACACCTTGAGTTTGTGGGTAAGGGAATGGTGTGTTACTTCTCATTTTGACTTGCTGTTTTCGATCGCATAGATATGAATGGAAACAGTTCAGGACATTGTTTTGGATTCCGATGGACTGGAGTCTTTGCAGGATAATGCTGTGATTGATTGTATCAAAAGTGGCTGAAATATCGAGAAATATTAAAATAAATCTTTGGTGTGTCTTCTGTGTTCCTTTTATTAACGTGTATAACAGTGAAGTTAGGAGCATTTCTACTCCTGGTCTGAAGCCATACTGCTGTGGGTCCAGAGGCTGTCAAGGAATTGCTGGAGTTCTCGTTGAATGTTTCTTTCAATTACCTTAGTCAAAAATGGTAGGCTTGCTATAGGTCTATATGATGAGAGATCATTGGGATTGAGGTTTGTATTTTTTAGGGTGGGACAGATGGAGGAGGATTTGAGTTGGACATGTAACCTTGCAGGAGTGATAGCTGGTTGAGTTTCATAAGGAATGGGCTAAGTTCCTCTTTAGAAGCTTTGACCCAACTCACTGGGCATGGATCTAGTGGGGATGTGGTTGAGTTTAACATAGCGATGGTATATTCTATGTTCTCTTTGCTGATGGAGCTAAAGATGGACCATCTATTGTTGGTGTTGTTGGATAGTGGCATCTGTAGTGGTGGTGAAAATGCAGAGCTGTTTATTTTATAGTGGTTTGCTAGTGCCTGAGGGTTAGGGGTTTTTTCCAAGGTGGCCAAGTGGGGGGGATTTATTAGGTTCTGCTTTGGCCAGTTGAGTGATTTATTGACAACTTTTGTATTGAATGATCTTTAGCATTTGCCAGTCTCTGTGCAGTATTCCATTAATAAAAGCATGTAGGTGTTTTTATCATCTGTTAGCTTTGACTTTCTAAATTTATGTTCAGTCTTTCATAGTTGTCTCTTGAGGTCTCTGAGTTCTCTTGAGTATCATTGTGTTTTTTGTAGATTTTTGGGAGTTCATTGGTTTGGGGTTTCAGCTGCTGCTTTTCCAATGATCTGGTTCTAGTTTAGTACTAGGGCATCAGTGTCATTTGTGTCATTGTCTAGTAGAGGAAGAACTTCTGTGAAAACCTTTTTGTCAAATGGTTTGTAGTATCTGGTAGTTTGATTCTGATAGACATGGTTGATTGTGGCGGAGTGTGCTACTTGGTAATTTATTAGGGAGTGGTCAAACCAAGGGATTGATAGCAGAGTTGCTAGGAGGGAGACTGTGATATGGGTGGGTTTGGTGTTAATGAAGATAAGGTCCATCATGTTACCTTTTTCATTTTTTGGTGCTTATATGATTCTACTTGAAAATAATCACAACAACTATATAAGTTCTACGCTGTGCACTAATAAACGCACGCTTGGTAAGGAACAAAAAACACATCATATGATGTCATCTCCATCTAAGAACATACAAAATGTCATGCTGGATCAGACCAAAGGTCCATCAAGCCCAGTGTCCTATTCCAACAGTGTTAAATAAAGGCGTATTTATAGAGCGTATACTATTGTATTAATAAGCCAATTTTGCGCTCCAAAACTTAGTACCCCAACAGTTTCAAAACTTTTCTCAACTTAACTGTTCATCAAAAATATGGCTAGGTCTCAGACTTCCCGGCACTTTTTTGGCGTTCTGTCAGTAAACCAACAGGGCCGTGCCAACTAGCATCAACGACCTGCCAGAATGGTGAACAGTTGACAATATATTTATTTATTTATTTATTTAACAATTATTTCTATACCGCTCTTTCCCAAGTATCAAGTGCGGTTTACAATTAACAGTATGTTATATGGTATGGGTAGTATCATACCAAGTCATTTTACATAGAACAGGTGGAACTAGGTACAGGTAACAGTATAAAGTTTTAAACAGTAAATTATTAAAACATTAAACTATTAGAACATATGTACATAGTAGATATTTACAAATTATATCATATATTACTTGTGGTTGTAAACATTAATTTAATCTTCAAGGCACGTAGTTATATATTGTTTGTAGTATGGTAGTTAACCTGTGTCTCTTTGTGTAGTCTGGTTAGTTTCTGCTCCTTTGTTGTAGTGTAAAGAGAATAAATGGGTTTTCAGTTTTTTTCTAAATTCCTTTATGTCTGACAGTAGGCGAATGTTGTCAGGAAGGTTATTCCAGAGGATAGGTGCTGAATGTGAGAAGGCTCTCATGTTGGTTTGTTTTCTAGCTTTTGAGTAGTCTTTTGGTACTGCTATAGTGTTTGTGTTTCTACTCCTTTGTGGTCTTTTATCTATTTCTACTTTGATGAGTGTATTGAGTACAGATGGCGCTAAGTTATTTATTAGTTTAAATGTGGTTAGAAGAATCTTGTATTTTATTCTGCTGTGAATAGGTAGCCAATGGAGTTCAGCCAATGTCGGTGTGATATGTTCAATTGAGCTTATATTCATTATTATCCTTGCTGCTATGTTCTGAGTTAGTTGTATCTTTTTAATATTTTGCTTTGTGATGCCATTAAGGATTAAATTTGCAAAATCAAAGTGTGGGGTTATGATAGCTTGAATTATGGTTATGAAGTCTTGTAAGTGAATTAAAGGTCTTAGTTGTCTCAAAGTCTTAAGTTTGTAGTGTATGTTTTTTGTTAGATATTTTATGTGTGAATCCATGTTAAGCTTATTGTCAAGTATCACACCTAGGTATTTTATTTCTTTTTTATTTTGATCTCATGGTTATCAAGTGTGATGGTGCTTGGGGGTGTGTATGTTTGGTTTTTAGTAATATATAATACATCAGTTTTTGAGAAGTTAATGTGTAAGTTCTGATCGCTGAGCCATATTGTTAGTTCTTTAAAACATTCTGTTATTTGTTGTAGTGGAGGGTGTGGGATTTTAAATGGGAGGTAGAACATTATATCGTCGGCGTAAATATGATAATGGACGCCATGACGTTTAAAGATGTTGCTGATTGGTTGTAGGTAAATGTTAAACAAAAGTGCTGATAAGGCGGATCCCTGTGGGAGGCCTTGTGTTTGGTTGAATGTGTTAGATGTTTGGTTAAGAATTCTTACTGTTTGGGTTCTGTTTGATAGGTAGGATTTGAACGAGTTATAGACAGTGGATGTAATTCCTATTTGTTGAAGTCTGTTGAGCATTGTTATGTGATTTACGCTGTCAAATGCGGCAGAGATGTCGAGGAATACTAGGATGAAGGCTTGTTTTGTGTCATCAATTCCTCTTAATAGGGTGTCGTAAAGGACTGTTAGCAATGTTTTCGACCCCATGGAATGGTCGGAAGCCATATTGGTGTTCGTCAAGGAGGTTCAATGTATCAATAAATTCCTGTAGTTGGGTTTGAACTATTTTTTCAATAGGTTTGGCCATGAAAGGAATGCTCGATATGGGTCTGTATGATTTTGGGGATAATTTGTCTAGTGTTTTATTTTTAAGTATTGGTCTTATTTGAACATGTTTGAGGGATGGTGGTAAATATCCTTCATCTAGTGATATGTTAACCATAGGGAGGATGAAGGGAGAGAGTATTGATAGTGTCTTTTTTATCCAATCAACTGGGCATGGGTCAAGATATGATGTAGTTGCATTGATGTTAGATATGGTAGTTTTGAGTGTGGTCTTTGAAATCGGGCTGAAGTTGGACCAGTTATCAGGGGTTGTGTGCTTCATTTCAGTGTGTGTTGTTGGGGGGTTATTCGTTTGTATTTTTGTTTTATTGATATAGTATTGAGCTAAGGGGCATGTTTACTAAAGTCCGCAAAATAGCGCGCCGCAAAATAGCGCACAGCAACGCGGCACTGAAACGCGCATAAACGCGTTTAAACAGCCCGCACACGTGCGTGTCACCCCCGCACAGGTACGCGGCATACTAACGGGCCCCGTACAAGTGCGGGCCCGCAAATGTCCGATAGAGGCGTGGAACGGCTAACGGAGGGCGGAGGAAGGCCTCTGAGGGGCGGAGGGACAGGGTCAATGGGTGGAGAGTGGGAGGGGAGAGGCTCCCCGCACAGTATCGGGCCCGAATTTGAATGTAAAAATAGCGCGAGTGAAACACTCGCGGTAGAGGGTATTTAAAGGGAAGAGAAACCATTTACGTCCGCAATGTACAGCAGAACCGGGGAAACCTGCAAAAACGTGAGCAATGTGATACATGTGTACAGCACAAAAGTGCAATTTAAAATAGAAAATGAGCACCACAAAAATATGAGAAATATTATGTCAGCTGTGGAACAGTTATAGTAATGTTGAAAAAGAAAATACACACCCAGGAAAGCACAAAAGAAAATTACCTTTGTAAAGGTGTTCATAGCGGAGAGTGTACCAAAAAGCATGCCTTTACTTTGCAGCTTTCCTGGTAGTGTTTGCAATGGTTGGCCATTAATATCACTGTTGCCCAGCTTGTGTATATGTTTGTCCCCATTGTTCTGTGGCCATTCCTGTGTTTTATTTGCACGTTTGTCACCACACAGGGTGAAGGAGCCCACAGTACATATGCGCAAAGCAGGGTTTGTGACTCCATCCTGCTAGGTGTACTATCTCCAGGGAGTGCATAGTCTCTGTGGTCACAGTGTGGTGCAGCGGACAGATCCGGTACCTCAAGAACCAGAGGTTCAGAGGTTCAAATCCCAGATGGTACATTTGCCAGACTAGTCCCTATATTTTATCCACCACTAAACAAAGATAGCACAGACACCCATGTATTGCAGGGAACATAAGCATGTGGAAAAAACCCATATGTTACCCAACACCGCACACACACCACAACAATGGGCATCACCTACAGCCAAGTCCCCCAAATGCATTCCTGTAATGCCACAATGCAATCAGGTAATATTTCTTTTTCTGAGAGAAGGACATGCCACCATGTTTGCAGACGAGTACATGTGGTGCAGGAGGCAGTGGCTGCCATCCCCACAGAACAGTGGCCTAGCCATGTGCTTTCTGGCACCGTGCACTGCAACAGACAGGCCCTGCTGTATGCACAGTCATGAACCTCCCAGGGAAATCACCCAATCTGTGGCTAGACAGTGGTGCAATACACACAGACAGTGCATGCAAGAACAAAAGGTCACAGGTTCAAAGCCCAGCTGGGCCTACTGCTAATCCTGCACAGATATTTTACCCACCACTAAACACAGATAGTGAAGACACTCAGTGATTGCAGAGTACATAATCATGTTTCCAACACCAGTGATTTTACCTAACACCGCGCCAACCCCCCCCCCCCCCCCAACAATGGCCATTACGTACAGGCAAGTCCTCACAACTCAGGCCTGGAGTGGCACAATGCAATCAAGCTATATGTGTTTTTCCAGATAAGGACATGTCGTCATGTTGTGCGAGGTGTACAGGTGATGGAGGGGGCAATGGCAGCAAGCCACACCAGACAGTGCCCTAAGCGTGTGTAGGCTGGCCCTGCCCACCACAACAGACAGGCTCTATTGGATGTACAGCCATGGATTCCCCAGGGAATGCAGCCCAATGTGGCAAAACTGTGGTGCAGTGCACACAGTCAGTGTTTACATAAACAGAAGGTCACAGGTTCAAATCGTGTCTGTGGCCCCTGCCAAACGAGCCCCCAGAGTGGAACCCCTCTGAAACATGGCATGTAAGACTGAACCTTTGTTGCAGATAATCAAGATTGTGTGAGATAAATTGTTTGTTTTGTTTCCCGTCAACACCACACACCAAATAAACATGTGCATCCTCTACAGCAGATTCAACGAAATGCACTCCTGGAGGGTCACTGATCGTGCACTTGATGTGCATGTGCCAATATAAGGCCATGTGAGCATGGTGATGGCAGGGGAACTGGTGGCAGCTGTGCACATCACACCATGGCCTAGCCTGTATTAAGTGGGCGCTGTGCACTGCAAGTGACAGGGTCCGTCTGACAAACAGCCATGTATTCCCTTGGGAATGCACTGCCCCTGTGACAAGACGGTGGTGCAAAGCACACAGGCAGTGCCTACAGGAGCAGAAAGTCACAGGTTCAAATCCCGTGTGTCCGCTCAGCCAACACAGTCCCCACAATTGTCAGACCATGCAAATATTTTAAAAATAACAGATCCTGTAGTGCAGATAATGCAAACACGGGTAATACATCTATATTTCCATGAAAGTGTACATAAATGAGAAACATCTGCATTACATACAGCAGATTCCCCAAATGCAGTCCTGGAGGGCCACAAATCATATACATCTTATGATGTGTGAAATAAAGATGTGTCTCTCCATGTCCATATGCTGGTCCATGGTATGCAGATGTATCTCATGCATATTCATGAGGCACAGTTGCAAAACATGATCAGTGTGTGGGACAACAGGACTGGAGTTGGGGACCTCTGGCTGAGAGTATCAGCCAACAGGAGCATAAATGTGCAGAGACACAAGCTCCATTACCCAAACACTACTGGACAGTCATGATATTGGGCCTTGCGTACATCTCAAATAACTAGTACGTGCACACCTTAGCACTGTCACCATAAACCTGGAAAAACAGTAAACCTATATCAACATGTAGATGTGAAAAGTCACATATATCAATGCCAACGTCAAGCACAATATGGTTATTGAGCGTTAGAATACCAATATGTCAGATGTTTGGGGAGTGTGTCTCAGGTCTGGTGCATGACAATGTTCCCCACCCTGTGGTGTGACACCAACAGTATTCCATACCATTGCCATGCCTGCACTGGGTCCAGGACTGCTGAGATGTCCGAGACTGTAAAAGCTAGCTATAGTGGCACAGTGATGGCATAGGTGTGTGAATGTGTGGCTGTACATCCAGTGTGTGATTTGTTAAACATCTTACTCAGCGCACAATGTTTGCTCTGTGTCCAGTGTTAGCTTGCCAATGTGCATAATGAGGAGCAAGGTATTGTGGGCATACCTCAGACAGGCTGCCTTTGCCAGGATGCATGAGGACAGATCATTAGTCAATGTATTGGACATTGTAGTGTGCGTCCATCAGCAACATGGACAGGGTAGCCCCTGCATGTCTTGCTGGAAGTTCACATTCACCCTAACTGAGCAGTTACCATGGCATGGCTAGGTCAGCCATAGTGTCAACAACATCTCCTGCAAGTGATATATATGGGTATCCTTTTGGGGCCCAATCACTAGCTTAGCTGCTTGGTGAGTGTGCAGACAGCCCAGTTTTGGGTGCACACATATTCTCCAGTAATATGCACAATGGACGAGCTAGCAGACTGCTGCCACCTAGTATGTCCAAGGCTGCCACACCTTGAAGGGTGCAGTGTTTGTGTGTTTGCGGCTGGTGAATGTCCGCGGTGGTGGTCTGCTGAGCATTTCCAGGCCTGCTGTATGGTCTGGATGTGCACATAAATGCATGGACCCTCTTAGCTGGTGCTCCACCAACAGCTGGAGCCAGGTTGACATTTCCTTCCAGTACCACCATTGTAGTGATGGGGAATGTGGATGTGTTGCTGGGTGATCATGAGTTGTACTGCTCAGTGTTGGTGTTGTAACATAATCTGTCTATGTATTTCAACCCCCCCCCCTCCACTCTTCTAACCTAATTAATGTGGTGATGGGCACCACACAGAATATGTCCAATGTGTTATCAGAAAATTACAGAATGTATACACATCACACACAAATAAGAGATGGACACAACTGTAGTTAGCAATGGATCTAGAAGACCCACCCATCAGACACAGTCACTGATGTGGACACACAACATAGACCAGCTTAGCTAATCCTGTTGCCGTGGACATGGTGTTGTGTGTCCCCTCACACTCTCAGGGTGAGACCAGGGTCCGCACAATGTGATGCTCAGTATCAACTCTGTGTCAGTAATCTACATGCTCATTATAAATGATCAGGATGAGGTGTTTCAGTGCCCTCATAACACATCTGAATGTTATGTCTAGACTGCTGTTTTACATGTGCAGTGCAACATGGGTATGTGTGGTTTGAGCCTATCATTGTACAAATGTAAAAAAGGTCATGTGGTGGCCCTCAGTCCTACTGTATGCAGCCAGGGGTGTGTTAGTATCTAGGGCAGTGTTTCCCAACCCAGTCCTCGGGGAACGCCAGGCCAGTCAGGTTTTCAGGATATCCCTAATGAATTTGCATGAGATATATATGCATTAGAGATAGCTTGCCAACCTGGCCTACAATAGTTTGGTGGTGGTGAGAAGTCAGGAGGAATGGGACACGTTCTATCTACCCTTTCGATGTCTAGGACATCTGTACCTTGCCCACTCACAATCTTAAATGACAGAGGTGTAAGGCAGGGGTCTCTAAATCCAGCCCTGGAGGGCCACAAACCAGTCAGGTTGGCAGGCTAGCTCTAATGCATATATATCTCATGCAAATTCATTAGGGATATCCTGAAAACCTGACTGGCCTGGCGTTCCCCGAGGACTGGGTTGGGAAACACTGATCTAGAGCATAGGCTCAGAAACAATCACACCTGAAACCCTAGGCAGGTCGGGTGTTTAGTATAGGCCTAATGAAGATGCATGAGACATATATGCTTCCAACATATCATACGAATGTGAGTGCTGAGTGGCTCTCCAGGGCTGTATGTCAACCCCTTAGCCCTACACCTCTGTCAGCAATGATTGTAAGTGGTGAAGGTGCAGATGTCCAAGACATAAACACGTGTTGATACAATGAGTCACATGCCTCTTTGCCTCTCACCACCACCATTACTAACATATATTAGATGCTACCACGTCATGGTTATGTTGACAATTGAGGAAGTATGTGACACATTCCATGTATGCTTTTCCAGTCTAAGACATCTGCACCTTGCACACTCACACCCCGAAATGAAAGACGTGTAAGGCAGGGGTCCCCAACTGCAGACCTAGAGGGCCACAAGCCAGTCAGGCTGCCAGGATAGCCCAAATGCATATAGAACTAATGGATATTCATGAGGGCTATCCTGATCACTGCACATGTGTAGGGCGCCAAGGAGAACTGATTCATAATCACTCAGCTATGGAGATGTTGGGCACGTGTGACATCACAGCGGTTACAGTCTTAAGTCATAGGTCTGATCCCACAGTGGAGTAATGTAATATGGCTGTCAGAGGCATTTCACATTACCTAATGTCATTTGTCCCTGCCACCAACAACACCGTCAGTGCTGTAGCCTGAAGGTTATTCCAAATACTCAAAAAGGTGTGTGAAAATGAATGTTAGAAGGTGCTGTGGTGGACACTGCACCTCATATGCCCTCTCTGGAGTGCCTCCCAGGGTCCCTGATGTGACACCCTAGGTCATTGCATTGTCCCAGTGTGTTTGCTCTCATAAAAAACAAACCTTTCAAGGTCCCCACAAAGAACAGCTGATCTTAGGGAGTGATGTGCCATCAAATCATAATGATGAGGCTGCCTGTGTGAGGGAAAACACTAGCTCGCTTAAAAAAGGATGTATGGCAAATAATGTGTCACACCACATCCACTCTCTCTGTATGTCAGCACACCTACGTAAGAGAACTGAGCATGTTTGTCGCATGCAAACCTCCATCAGCTCCGTATGTGTGTCATGAAAAATAATGTGGATGTAGACTGTCCACATACCAAGGCCCCACATCATTGCTTGGCTCACATTGAGATGACCTACTGAACATGATCTATTGCAACACATATCCCCATATAACCACGGTGACTGGTAGGCCACTTAGATGTGCTCTGTGGACCCCTGTGGATAGGGAGGTTTTGTTTTCTCCATTAAACACACACAACCATATCACCAGGGTGACTCACAGCCCCCTGTGATGGGCTCTCTTGACCTGTGTGGATAGGGAGGCTGTATTAAATGGTGTAAGCACACACAAACATATCACCAGGCTGACTGATAGCCCACATTGATGTTTTCGCAGCACACATTGTTGTTTTATCTGTGTTATTGCCAGTCATTGCAATGTGAGAGCCATAGCACATCACATCATACAAAAGCCTAAGAACCATTGTATAGGTGTTGGTAGGTTCAAGTCCCAAATGTGTATACACAATAACATTCTAAAATGGGTCTCTGGTGTTTTAAATAAATGACACACAGCAGTTTATATGTATATGTGTTGCGCAAGTCTTTGCGTCAATTTTTCTTGGTGCATTTGCGTGGCGCAGTTGCACGTGCAATAACGGCAACATGCGCCAGCTGCGTAGCCCACATGCACGTACTGCGTTCGGGCCGCACATGGACGCAATACGTTTCTGACCTGCGCCACTGTTGCACGTAAATCGTCGCGCAAGTTGCACTGCGCATGCGCGTGAAGCGCGCTGCGTGCAATCAGGTGATAATCTCTGAAAATGGCGCCCAGAACAAGGAAGCCCTCCTTCACCCTCCGTGAGCTCAGGTACCTGTCCCGGCTCATCGCACCACGCCAGCATAAGCTCTTCACTGGGAAGACCGGCCACAGGGACAGCGCCAAGGTCCTTAGGGCATGGCAACGTCTACAAAGACGTTTCAATAGAGAAGCAGACTACCCAAGGGAGGTAAGTGTATAGGGCCAGGTCCTAAAAATCATATATGTAGCCTGTACTCATTGCAAATGTCCATGCTGTTGTGTTGAGGTACTGTGAGTCAATAATGTGCAGAAGATGAGAAGACATACCATAATGTATCTGTATCATTTCTGACTGTGTTGTCCTGCACCCAGGTGTTGATGGACATGGTCAGAGAGGTCACGATGCTTCCCTTGTGGCATGTCAGCTGCTGCTGTGGCTGTGCCTCAACATACTGTAATTAAGTAAGACCTTAGATCAGCAGATGAAATATATACAACAACATATGGATATGGTGTGAATTGTACCTTGAACAAAACACCGTGGGTCCAGCACAAGGAAATGTGAAACATAACATTAATGGTATGTCACCCACCCAGGTGATATGGGCCGTGTTGGCCATGATTTCCAATACACACGCCTATCTGCATGGGTTCTCAGAGCCCATCACAGTGGGCTTGCTGTCATCCCTGTGATATTGGTCAGTGTGCTGTCAGAGTTGCAAACATTCTCACAGTCTGCAGGGGTCCAGACAGATCATCCCAGTAGGCCAGAACCCACCCTGGGGAAATGCTTGTGTGTGCCCACCCAGTTTCACACATCCACCCTATCACCAGGAGGACAGAGAGCCCATCACAGTGGGCTTGCTGTCATCCCTGTGATATTGGTCAGTGTGCTGTCAGAGTTGCAAACATTCTCACAGTCTGCAGGGGTCCAGACAGATCATCCCAGTAGGCCAGAACCCACCCTGGGGAAATGCTTGTGTGTGCCCACCCAGTATCACACATCAACCCTATCACCAGGAGGACAGAGAGCCCATCACAGTGGGCTTGCTGTCATCCCTGTGATATTGGACAGTGTGCTGTCAGAGTTGCAAACATTCCCCCAGTCTGCAGGGGTCCAGACAGATCACCCTAGTAGGCTAGAACCCACCCTGGGGAAATGCTTGTGTGTGCCCACCCAGTATCACACATCCGCCCTATCACCAGGAGGACAGAGAGCCCATCACAGTGGGCTTGCTGTCATCCCTGTGATATTGGACAGTGTGCTGTCAGAGTTGCAAACAGTACCCCAGTCTGCAGGGGTCCAGACAGATCATCCCAGTAGGCCAGAACCCACCCTGGGGAAATGCTTGTGTGTGCCCACCCAGTATCACACATCCACCCTATCACCAGGAGGACAGAGAGCCCATCACAGTGGGCTTGCTGTCATCCCTGTGATATTGGTCAGTGTGCTGTCAGAGTTGCAAACATTCTCACAGTCTGCAGGGGTCCAGACAGATCATCCCAGTAGGCCAGAACCCACCCTGGGGAAATGCTTGTGTGTGCCCACCCAGTATCACACATCCACCCTATCACCAGGAGGACAGAGAGCCCATCACAGTGGGCTTGCTGTCATCCCTGTGATATTGGACAGTGTGCTGTCAGAGTTGCAAACATTCCCCCAGTCTGCAGGGGTCCAGACAGATCATCCCAGTAGGCCAGAACCCACCCTGGGGAAATGCTTGTGTGTGCCCACCCAGTATCACACATCCACCCTATCACCAGGAGGACAGAGAGCCCATCACAGTGGGCTTGCTGTCATCCCTGTGATATTGGTCAGTGTGCTGTCAGAGTTGCAAACATTCTCACAGTCTGCAGGGGTCCAGACAGATCATCCCAGTAGGCCAGAACCCACCCTGGGGAAATGCTTGTGTGTGCCCACCCAGTATCACACATCCACCCTATCACCAGGAGGACAGAGAGCCCATCACAGTGGGCTTGCTGTCATCCCTGTGATATTGGACAGTGTGCTGTCAGAGTTGCAAACATTCCCCCAGTCTGCAGGGGTCCAGACAGATCATCCCAGTAGGCCAGAACCCACCCTGGGGAAATGCTTGTGTGTGCCCACCCAGTATCACACATCCACCCTATCACCAGGAGGACAGAGAGCCCATCACAGTGGGCTTGCTGTCATCCCTGTGATATTGGACAGTGTGCTGTCAGAGTTGCAAACATTCTCACGGTCTGCAGGGGTCCAGACAGATCATCCCAGTAGGCCAGAACCCACCCTGGGGAAATGCTTGTGTGTGCTTGGGCAGGTTAAGACATACACCCTATCCCCTGGAGTCCAGGAGGGCCATCCCTGTGGCCCATCTGGCACCATGGGGATATGGTTGTGTGTTACCTAACACTTTGCGTTTTGCTCCCTATCCCCTGGAGTCCAGGAGGGCCATCCTTGTGGCCCATCTGGCACCATGGGTTGTGTGTTACCTAACAGTTTGCGTTTTGCTCCCTATCCCCTGGAGTCCAGGAGGGCCATCCTTGTGGCCCATCTGGCACCATGGGGATATGGTTGTGTGTTACCTAACAGTTTGCGTTTTGCTCCCTATCCCCTGGAGTCCAGGTGGGCCATCCCTGTGGCCCATCTGGCACCATGGGGATATGGTTGTGTGTTACCTAACACTTTGCGTTTTGCTCCCTATCCCCTGGAGTCCAGGAGGGCCATCCTTGTGGCCCATCTGGCACCATGGGGATATGGTTGTGTGTTACCTAACAGTTTGCGTTTTGCTCCCTATCCCCTGGAGTCCAGGTGGGCCATCCCTGTGGCCCATCTGGCACCATGGGGATATGGTTGTGTGTTACCTAACAGTTTGCGTTTTGCTCCCTATCCCCTGGAGTCCAGGTGGGCCATCCCTGTGGCCCATCTGGCACCATGGGGATATGGTTGTGTGTTACCTAACACTTTGCGTTTTGCTCCCTATCCCCTGGAGTCCAGGAGGGCCATCCTTGTGGCCCATCTGGCACCATGGGGATATGGTTGTGTGTTACCTAACAGTTTGCGTTTTGCTCCCTATCCCCTGGAGTCCAGGAGGGCCATCCCTGTGGCCCATCTGGCACCATGGGGATATGGTTGTGTGTGCCTAACAGGTAATATGCATTCTCCCTATCCCCAGGAGTCCTGTGAGCTGCACAATGGGTCCTGTTAGTCACCCTTTTGCTAAGGTGTATGCAGCTGATGATCTGTGGTAGGACACCCAACCCACAGGGGGCCAGATCAACAATTGCTATGGTGGGTATGTCAGTAAGATAATGTGGTTGTTCATGGCAGGTAGTTTGCACCTACACCATAGTCTGTGCGGTGAACATCTCAGCACACATGTGTGTGATGTCTCCGGATGATATGCTAGCTGCAGAGGTTAATGTGTGTAACAGCACCCCATCCCCATGAGCCAGTACATGTGTTAGCAAAACCCTGTAGCGGATCCATGTCCCCATACCGTCATAAAGATTCAGGTTTAACACCTTGCCACCTAATATAAATCCAAAACCATCAGACACATGCACATCACTGATGGTGTATCAATGATACATGCAACTGTTGTGGCTGGAGAACACATACATAAACCCTCAAATTAGCACTGTTGCGAAGAGCCGTTATGTTGGTTTGGCCCCTGTCGATATTGCTGTCAGAAAACACCTGCTGTCAGCCTAGCTGAGCCAGGTCAAATGAACATAACAACATAACATAGCCCATAGAGGGACAATACCTACCCCCCCACACACATTATGCTGTCAGCAACTGTGTCCAACGTAGGTTGGACATAGCAACCAGGATCCCCATAAGACACACCTCACACAATGGAGCTAGTGGTGCAATCATAGATATCGTGGGCCCTGTCAAAGGTGAAAGGTAATGTTATTGGCCCCTGCCAAGGTCACTAGGGCCTCCCACACAATGTTTCAGCTAACTACACACCGCCCATGATTGGTGGCATATCAGGTTGCCATTGGGGGTGAGTAACAGGATGTCTACAGAGCATCTGAACATATATGTGTGGAACACAGCACATGCTGTGTAACTGTGACTAGCATGGACACCATCATGTTCCAACAAACTGTGGCATGTTGTGTCAAGGTCATGCAAGGGGGCGACAGGGTAGTTCACGGATGTGCTGAGGGTGCCAAATACACCAGGTACAGGTGTCAGTGCACACATGTGCACAGACAAAGCAACAAATGCAGGTGGTACTGTGACCACAAAACTGTGCTATAGAAAAAAGGATGTAGGCCTGCCATGTGTGTCTAAATTGATGACAACACAGGATGCATGAAAACACTCCCCAGTGTAGAGTTTTGATCACATCAGAAGCAAACTGATGTGTATGTGTGTGGTGATGTTGCCTGTGCAAAATGTCTCCTCCAAGGTCAAGCAGTGGCACACATCGAACATGTCACTGTGGCTGTTCTGGCATGAAATCAGCTATTGTAGTGACACACGTGTGGCATTGTCTATCGTGATGTGTGTCTTATCACCTATATGCCACAATGTACACAAATGGACGTTTCACAAACACCCACACACGTGAACCATGACCAAAAAAGGTGCATGTCACGTTGTAGGACTCCCCCTGGTTGCCAATAGGCCATAATTAGATATGAATACGCAAGACACATTCCTAGTCTTCCCCTCACGCTCCATGTAAGCTTGCTCGAAGGCCCTTCCAGGCATGCCCCGTTTGGTCCGGCTGGTTTGCCCCACACCCAAAATATGTCACCCACTCCTATCTGGCACTCACACAGGATGCTATAGAAACATGTGGGGAACAGGAGGCCAGCCACAGTCCATCAGCACACGTGTAAAAACACACTAGCATTTACATATACGGTGCTGCCAGATGTTTGACCATGAGTTGTGTGTATCTGGAGACAGCATAGCTAAACCCCTGTCAGAGGTGTTCTGCCGGAACAGCAGCATCAGGATGTCCCAACCCACCCATCCCCCCTTGTGGGGGGGTGTCTCTCTCTGTCCGTGTCACGCTCCCACTATGTTTCTCATAGTTAGTCCCTGTGTAAGCTGTATACGTCACTGGAGAGAGACATGTTCGACAGGGGGTAGGGCAGCGCATTCACACCGTGGGATGCTGCCACACACCGTCACAAGGGATGCGGGTCAGCTGTGACACACATGCTCCCTTGCCACCAACATTATACACATGTCATGACATATGCCTGTTGCCCATGGGAATGCCTACTGACAGGTGATTAACTATGCTGTACATGACACACACACACACAGCAGTGCCAGGAGCAGTAAGACTCTGTGCACACTGATGGGGGGGGGCAAAGTAGCAGAAGGTGACCAGTCACTAATGCCCCACCTTTTCCTTGCATATCCACAGATTGAGGATCTCCGGAAGAAGGGCAGGGAGCTGCGCCTCCACCATGGTACCTACCTCCAGCGCCTCCAGGGTGAGACCTCACAATAGGGTGATGTACAATAATCAGGAAGTCACGTATCTGTAACCAATGTTCCATTATCCCAGATGCCTGTGTGGTGCCTGCCTATGTACAAGTTCTATATGTGTGACAGACAAACGTGCTGATGACTGTTATGTTCCACAGATGGTGATGTCACTGAGGATGAGGCCACCACCTCTGCAAATCTGTTCAGGCGGACACCAACACCACATGATGCAGAGGTGGTGGTCCTGGACACGACAGACGAGGAGGTGGAGGAGGAGGAGGAGGAGGAGGAGGTGGATGAGGTGCATGAGGAGGTGGTGGAGGCGCAAACACCTGGATCCCCGGCAGAAAGGACACCGGAGGGCCAGAATGGACATTGGGAAGGGTTGATTGGGGGGGAGCCAGCGTTGGGAGAGGGTGCAGGTGATGTGGAGGGGGGGTATGTTGTGGAGGGCTCAGGGGGGGAGGGTTTCCCAGAAGGGTTGTGGGAAAGTGACGTGGAGGACAGGGCATCACAGGCCACTGTGGCTTCCCCCCAGCCACAACAGTTGCCTCCACCATCCAGGGCCACACACAGGCCCTACGCAGATGCCACCACACAGACAACATTTACAATGTGTGTGTGTGGTGGCAGATGCGTGGAGCACCTGTCTGTGGCCGTGGATGGCATGGAGCAACGTATACACCAGCTGTCTCACTCACAGCAGTGGCTGGCCACAGTGATTGAGAGGGTGGTTGCCGAGGTGGTACATCTTCCATGTCGGCAACCACCCCCTCAATGGCGTCACTGGCGTCAGTAATTGCGCCAGTGATGTCACTACATGTGCCCTGTGATGCCCTGTCCTCCATCACTGGGCATGCTGGGGGAGGGTGGGGCTCACGTGTGGGTTGTTTTTGTTGTGTGTGTGTATTATGTGCGGGTGGGCGTTTGAGGGGAGGGGAGGATGGGGGGGGGAGGGTGATGGTATTTTCCCCCTTCCCACATTTGTACATAGTTTCCCAATGTTGTTTTTATAAATAGTAAATATCATTTGGAAAGGAACTTGTAATGCTCATGTGTCTCACCTAGGCTAAGTGTGAGGATGTCAGCATGGGATATGTGTGGGGGCACATATGTTCCTGTTGGGTAAACATGGGTCTGAAAATGACATTGTCAACACATTAAGGTGTTCTACAAGCCCATGTGTGTAGGTGTATTCAACTAGGGTTCTGCATTAACTGTTGCAACGTAGCAGCTTTCCCACTGATGTACATGGCACAGGGATGGTCCTATGTGAAACAAAGATCTGCACATATTTGAGTCTCCAACATAGGCATGACACCCATTTATGCCTCTGACACAGGCATCCCTATGGTGGGGTGGGAGGCACGTGATTATTGATGTGGTCAAGGGCAAGGGTCACACATATGCCACCAATGTGTAGTATATGATGGATTGCACACGGTGATGAGTATGTCAAGTAAACCAGCCATTGACAACATAGTCCCCCTGTGACCACATGGATGTCTGTGCACACTGTGCCGCTGCAGCCCCAAGGCTGTGGCGAAACAGGGTGCACATGACACATTACATATGTGTGTAGCATGACAATTGTAGCTGCCTCTGGCAAAGTATATGTCACAGGGAACCTGTGTGTGGGTCATATAGTGCACCCAGCACTATATGACCTGGGTGCGGCTCATATAGGGTTCCCACCCCCAAACACCGAGATACACATGGGACAACATGGACACTCATTGTACACACACACTGTATGTATGGTAAGACAGCTGTTTATTGTTGCAGCTTTACCCTCAGATTTAGGTTACCATATAAACATGTATAGTTACATGTTGTTGTGTTACAAAGAAAAGGTTTAGCTGACAGACACACAACATATGATTAGCATATGTCATCTTTTCACATTTGACACATAACAAACACTCTGAAATATGTTTAACTGGATACATACGTTCTCCAACTGAGCATAGCAACATAGAGAAATATAGGATAGTATCAGGATTATGCATATATTACTCTACCGTTATTGGCGACGTGGTCGCCCACGCTTGACACGTCGGCCCCCCACCCCCCTTCTCCCCCGGCCATGACCCCCATCTGGAACCAGTGCTGGTGGTGGTGCAGGTGCACATCGTCGCAGAACCTCAAGTATGCCCTCAAGGGCCTCACATATACGAGGGACGGCCATGTTTTGTACAACGTCACGTAATTGCCGCTGCTCAGCACACACCTCCCTTGTGTTCTGCTCCACTGCATGGCGTATACGGTCCAGACTGCGTCTACTGCCTGTGCATGGGATACAGGGTGCTCTATTAGATACGTCTCCACTACTCGAGCGCCATACACAAACATGTCATGCACATCCCACACGATTGGTGATGTGATACGGCAGACAACATCACACAGATGGATAGGGGCAATATACATCATGACCACAGTAGTAGATGTCAGACTAACCCAGAGGACACATCTCACGACGTAGATGTGGGATGCCATCACAACGATATACAGGCTGTGCAGACACACCCACATACTACTGTTGTGGCAACAGGATTGGCCAATGAGAGCTATCACATATCCATCGTGTTGGTGAGGTGCAGCATGCACTAGACACAAATATATCAGCTGGACACCAACAGTGATTAACACAGGACGGTTGACCTAATCCATCACAATTGGGGACACATGTGGAGGGATAAACACAATTACTGCCAAGGAACATTTGTTTGTAAATGAAGCTATGGGATGTTAGGTAAGCGCAGAGATAACACACCTTACCTGCACATGTGCCCCTCTGCTGCACATATGTGACAACCTGAGTGATACATATGCACCTTCACTGTTACACAGAGGAGGGTTACATAGCTGTATATATGCTCATTACTTTGGCAGACTATGGGTTAGCTGTCATCCTGCTGTTCACAAGACATTTGGGTGTCTGCAGAGAGGCAGGATGTTGGTTTGCCAATTTCAGTATCTATTTATGATGTCAGAACGTGCTGGCCCGTCATAAACATTCCTCTTATGTCTGCATCTGTGTGTATCAACCTGACCTTACACTATTCTACTGTGGGACACAATAACATCATTTAATGTACCCCGCAACCTTTTGTTCTCACACATCTCATACATGTGAGCGTAACATGTAACATGTGTGTAGGTAATGTTGGGACAGCCACCACACATACACCAACCATAGACTACTGGTGTCTGTGGTGTGGTTGTGACAGTCTTTTGTCACCCACCTTCAGCATTGCGATGTGATGATGCACCATAGGCCCTCAACTCCCCCATCATCATCTGCGGGAGAGGTGTATGTGCGTCTTCGGCTGGCATTGGTTGTTGGCTGCCTTCTATTTCTGCTTCCACCAGTGGTGTCCTGGTGTGCATGTGTGGCTCCAGGGACTCATCATCAGCAATTGTGCTGCCCCCTGAGACAGCAGCCTCTGCCTCCACCAGGCTCATTGGGGCTGTGATGTTGACCTCCACCTCCTCCACCACCGCCTCCTCCTCCTCCTCCTCCTCCTCCTCCTCCTCAGCACCCATTTCTCTGTAGTCACCTGCATTGGGAACAATCAAAGAGAGAGACACATATGTTTCAGGAATCCACATATGTATACGTGTGTGATACAGAAAATGGAGCAGCAGATAAACATGCACTAAATTACACCAGTAGTGTTTTCAGGGATCCAAGCCAGTTTACTGTGCACATGCTCAGACACTAATACATTTCAATATGGCTGAGCCCCGTACTCTGGCAAAAGAAAATACGTTTCTTGACATTTCCTCCATTCCAGGTATAGAAAAACATTTCATTGGTCCCGCTCACCTACCATACCTCCCGTACCCCTTCTATTGGTCCCGTTACTGATATGATTATCCAAATATTTCTTTGGAATGGGCTCAGCACCTGCTTTGTCCCCCTCCTAGTCACAAGTACAATGGGCAGTTATTCAGCTTGTTACTTTAATACTTCCAAGGCCATTGAGCCAATTTGTGTGTGTAGGGTAGCAGGGCGCAGCAGCCTTTTTTGTGTCAGCAGTTTCATTTAGATCCCTTACAGCTGCATTGTCTTATCAGTCGGCATTTAAACATATTTCTCCCATTATTGAAATTGTACTTGTCTAGGTTAATGCATTGCTTTTAATGATTTAAACGTCTACAGCAGCATATAGGGGGATGTGCAATTCCTATAGGCCTCTTCACAGACATCATTTACAGGGCAAGCTTGTTAGGCCTGTCAGCTTAGTTCAATTAGCATGGGGCATAGGCCATCGCCTACCACAAACACACAGACAGGATGGGTTGCCTCCATCCATGTGTGCGGCATGCCGGACACAGGACACACTCCCAGACGTGTTTGTCCGCACCATGTAGCTGAGTCTGGACCACATGTGTGTGCTGTGCCCATGCACAGATGGCAGGTTGCCCTTGTTCATGTTCATGGTCACATTGCACATGTTTGCCCATAGCATCCCGTTCCTCAGCTGTGCAACAAATGTCCGCACATGCGTGTTCCTGCCCCCACCATCAAACCTGGTTTTGCAAAACACTACATGTGTGTGTGCGATTCTGAGTATGGTTCATATTTGTATGTCAGCTTATCTTATCATTGCTCCATGTGACTCGCAGTGACCCATTGTGTAGCGGATGGCAACTAGACAGCACCTTTGGCCCACTAAGCTGCACATGCAGCACTTTATTGATGTAATGTCATAGGAACATGCCTTGGAAATGACCAGCACAGTAATAGAGTGTATGGCAATCACAGGTGTGTTTGTAGGCTAGCGACTCGTGTCTGTGTGTGTGTGTGCTTCACAATCCCAGATTATTTTGAGGATGGGTTGAGGAGCTACGTTAGGATGTTGACCACAGACATGTCAACATAAGAGGTGATGTACGGATATATCACACACATGTTCCACCAGGATAGGGACATGATGAGGATTGGGTGACACATATGGGAGTATATGTGCATATGACTGTTCTGTATGAAATGTTGCGATTATACGGGACACACAAAAGAGCAGTTAGTGTACATACCTGCATGTGGATGTGCGGTATCAAGGGCCTCAGGCAGTCCACGAAGGTAGATGTCTCCCAATCGTGTTGCGAGTTCTTGTTCGAGGGGCGTGAGTGTGGGTATGAAGGGGCCTCCGCCACCTGTGCCCATAGCATGTTGTTTTTCAGCAACCATGTGCTGACGGACACCTCTCTTGATGTCTGAAAACCTTTTTTTGAGGCTTTCAATATCACGTGCAGGGCCCCCTACCTCAGACATTGCAGCACGCGCATCCTCCCACACGGCCATTCTGTTTGCCACAGTTGTGCGTGTGCTCATTCTGCCAAATAATACATCATAGTTGTCTATGACATATGACAGTAGTATATGGTTTTCCCTGTCACTGAACTTTACTGCTCTCTTCCTCTGTGTTGCAGGCAGAGGGATCCTTTTTCTTTTGGCTGTTTGGCTGTAATGTGACTGCTGTGGCACAGCAGATGGCCCTGCCTGTTCCTGCCTAGCCTGTGCAGTCTGTGCCATGGGTGACTCAGCACCAACTGGCTGGCCCACATCCTCCACCACCTCACCCTGACCCTCTCTGTCACTGTCCCTCTCCATCTCCCTCTTGGGCACAGGCTCCTCTCACCACACGCACACTCACCTACACACAGCAGGACAGAGCACACAAAACAAATAACAGGGACACTACACTACAGGACACAATACAGTACACTCTAACACAGGTGACCTGTCACGTAAATAAGCAAGGGGACAGGGATAATACACTGACCGTATGTTGTTATCCTCTCCCTCTCTCCTGTGCCGTACCCCTAACACAGCCTCTCTCCCTCAGACTCTGTCTAGCTCTCTCTATCTCTCCTTCCTCTGACTTACTCCCACCACAGCCTCAATCCCTATTGCACTCTGTACCTGTCTGTCTCACTCCTTCCTGTGGACTACCTCTAACCTAGGCTCTGTCTCTGGATGTCTCTCTATCTCTCTGTCTGTAGGTGAAACTCCTCTAACAACCCTCAACTTGTGCCACGTGTTCAGGCCTATTTATACTTTTTTTTCCCCTTTTGTTTCGGCACATGCGCATTTGTGCAGGCGTGGCGCTCTTGCGTCGTGCTCGTGCGTCGCGCTCGTGCATCGCGCTCCTGCGGCGTGCGCGTGCCGGCTTACGCATGGGTGTCTGTACACGTGACCACCCACATGCGCTGAGAGACATTGTAGGACAACGCATGCGCATTACGGTGAGTGCCGCATGGGCGTCTGTGTCCGTTTTGCGCATGTGCGGGGCAATGCGCATGTAGGTGTCACCACGCACATGCCGACACCCATGCGTAGAGTCGCGCATGCGCGCGACACAAGATTGTCGTCTGCGAGCAATTGCGCATGCGCATTGCCCGTCAAGGCAATGAAACAACATATATAAGTGAAGGAGTACAGCTTGTCCACGTTGAGGGTTCTAGGCGGAGAAGAGTAGGAGTGTGTTTGCTGAGAGACAGGAAGGGAGTCTACACAGGTGTATGTGTAGATTGTTTTGGTGTTGTTTGTACTGGGGATTGTATTGTCTTGTGTGTGTATAGTCCTCTGTGGTGTGTAGTTTGTACATAGCTTAGATAGGTTTTTGTGTGTGACAGCTTTGTTTGGTTTAGTTTGCCGGGAGGAGTTTATGGCGCATATATATGTTTCTGCATGTGTCCTGTGTAGTGGGCAGATGCTGGGGTTGCCGGACAGGGGAGATGGTGTCGATGGGGCTGTGGAACAGGGCATGGGTATAGTCCCGCAGCAACTCAGACCTGCAGCTGTGGGGGTGGTCCGGCCAGGTGCTGTGCGTGCACGGCGCAGAAGGCGTGCCGAGGTGCAGGCTCGGCAGCCACGCCTCTACAGGCCCCGACCCCAGCTCCATGACATGCGAGAGGACCAGGTCATCTCCCTTTACCGACTGAGCACAAGGGCTATTAGGGGTCTCTATGAGGATCTAAGACCTGACCTCGAGCCCCTGACTGATCGGTCCCATGCAATACCAGGTTTAGTCAAGCTCCTTGCTGCCTTACATTTCTTTGCCTCCGGCTGTTTCCAGTCATCTGTGGCCGCAGTGGGTGGCATGAGCCGCCCCACCTTCTCACGATGTCTCCACCAAGTACTGCGTGCCATGGTCAGCCGGGTGGGGAATTACATAGCCATGCCCCACACTAGGCAACAATGGTGGACCCTGAACCAGGCCTTTGAGGCATTAGCCGGGATACCACACGTGATGGGAGCTATTGATTGCACACATGTTGCCCTGGTCCCGCCTAGAGACAGGGAGGTAGCGTACCGCAACCGCAAACACTACCATTCCCTGAATGTTCAGGTTGTATGTGATGCAGATCTGCATATTCTGAATGTGGTCCCTAGGTTTGCAGGGTCCACCCATGACTCCTATATCCTGCATCACTCGGCACTATTCACACAATTTGAGGAGGGGCGATATGCCGAATGTATATTGCTGGGTGAGTATGTCAGAATGTGTTATCTATGTATGTCTTTCTACATGTCTCTATGTGTAATCACAGATGCTGATGTATTATTTTGGAACACATGCACTTCACATATGATAGATGTTATCCACAGGACTGGTGTCAGTATACATGATGACAGGTGTCTGTACGTCTACTAAGACCACAGACATTAACCGCAGATCATAATGCTCTTAACAGTATATGATCTTAACATGCACATGTTGTACATGTGCATACACCACAGTGGATATGTCAATGTTGTTGATGCTTCCCTCAGAGTGCATGTTGTTAGCATATGCACACATGGGATGGGGGGTGGGGGGTTTTGTCCATCACATACTAATGTGATGATGGTTAATTGTTGCATAATGTTTCGAGGTCATTTAACATTTATTTTTTGGGCAATCCGTATAACTACACACGTGTCATGTGTGTTTTAGTTTCACACACGCACTCTGTGATGGAGTTGTCACCCAGGGGTCAATAGCTAACATGAGTAGGTGTATAATAATATCTCATGGATGATGTTGAGCTTTCCAGCAGGGAATGAGACGTGTGCATATCTCTGGCCATACATATTGGCTATGTCACAGCAGGCTTGTAACACTATATAGGGTTTACAGTATCTTTTGCCACTGTAGATGAGCGTAAGTTACTGTCAACTTGTCTGCCCATCCGCACTTAGCCTCACATTGTGGAGAGAGTACAGTTATAGCAGGGGGACTAAGTGGGTACATACAGGGAGGTATTGGAACCAGCTACACAGGACAGTAATGTGGCTATGCATGTGTTTTGTGGGCATACTAATGAGGGGTACAGTGTGCATGTTGGACGACTGTACCTTCAAAGGGATGTGTACAGGATGGGGAATGTGCAGAGGATGGCAATTACAGGGATTAGCAAACAGCACTACACAGCATATGTTGGCTGACTAACAAATCTTGATATGCTGACCTTCATCAACAGGATGTATATAGGTGATATGTTTTTCATTCTTACATACCTCCATGGCATACATGGTGTATATGTGTGGCTCTCGCAAATGGCTGTGTGTTTTTTCTCGGTTAGTGATGAGACATACCCTTTGATTATGTGAGCATTGTATTGCTGTTGTGGTCTCACAGTTGTGGTGTTGCAGATGTGGACAGTAACTGCATTACCATACGCATGTTGCACACACACACACACACACACACACACACACACACACACACACACACACACACACACACACACAAGCTAAGGGTGTCTCTGGAACCTTTTTAATATTTGCTAGGTGTTTACAGGCTGCATAGGCCATGTGTTAATTTTATGTCATCATATGTATATCTGTTAGAGCTGCACAGTTGCTGTGCTGTATATTAGTGTCATCATGTTTTGTGGGTTTGTATCTCATGTCTACACAGCTGTGAGGAATGTTTCACATGGACCCCTGCATTTACATGCAACATTTCTTTCTGCAGGTGATGCAGGATATGGTTGTCGCCCCTGGCTGCTGACTCCTTTTCGTCAGCCACGGACACGTGCAGAGCAGAGGTATAATGAGGCCCATGCCTCCAGCCGCTCAGTCATAGAGCGCACCTTTGGCGTTTTGAAGAGTCGCTTCAGGTGTCTGGATAGGACAGGTGGGGCCTTACAATATAAGCCACGCAGTGTTGCAGAGATTATCATAGCCTGTTGCATCCTGCACAACATTGCTCTCAGGCACGATATCCCTGCAGAGATTAATGCGGATCTTGAGGAAGATCCAATGTGCCCCCCTGTACGTGCCAGTGGTGACACACGGGAGGGCTCAGCGGTCAGGCGGAGGCTGATTGCAGAGCTGTTCTCATGTACGTATTAATTATCTTACCACACGAATGTGCTATACAATGTGTGTAATGGTTATTGGGTTATGTTTTATGTACATATTGCATGTGTATGCAACACTGCATTAACAGTTGACTCTCAATGCGAACATCACATAAGTGCCTGGGTGTGGCACAAATAATGTGGGGAGTGCACAACAACAGTTGGTTGCAGATGATGTGTGGGTTTGTTGGTATCTCTGTGGGATGTTTGGCGGGTGACATTCCCAGTTAGTGTCGGTCTGTGATAGCAGCAGCTGTTGTCAGACCACAAGGTGCTTTTTTACATTATATGGCTGCCGCATAGTGTCAGACATATGTTGCGATGTTCACGTTGGGCGTTTACTCCCTGTTTGTGGACATTTGTCCATTGTGTTGCATTTACATCAGACACATTTGTGATGCTTTTGTTGGTATTAAGCTCCTGTGCGATGCCTATGTTTGAGTGCTCCTCATGTGTGTGGCAACATGTCACACAAAGCACAATAGACATAGTTAGTGCTAGTATGTGAGGATTGTATCAACAATGTGTGTGGTTTGTGGATGTCAACTGTGACGTGTGTCAAAATGTGTAGGTGAGCAGGTAGCCATGACATGGATATGTCTAGGGGGGGGGGGGACCTGTGCACTGTCCAGCAAGGGAGTTTTACTACAACATTTGTACCTTGGTGAGTCTACCTTCACTGCAGTGATGGATATCTACACACATCGTGAGATGTATTAGGCAGAAACATCAAGGGGTGGTTTACAGTAGCCAGGTGGTGCACAGAATGGGGGTCTGTCTTGTGGTATAGCAGGTATTTCATGGATTAAATGGCGTATCTCACTGATGCTGTGACAACATCTGCCATCATGCGTCTGATACAGGCTGTGTATGTGTGTAGGTCACGAGAACACAGACCATAGGAACAAATTTATTGCAGACACAAGCAAGCGAGGATTACATTGGCTTACATACACAGACTTAGGTGCCAGCTATTTATCAGAGTTGCACATGTAGGGTATGCATGTTTTGACGTGCTGACTAACACACATTGGGATGGCATGCAGCCCTCAGGGGTTTGTCACATGCAGACATGGGGTGGTGTTTTTTACAACATGTAGCACATTTTGAATGCTATTTGTGCATATCATCAGCACATAGCTGCCAATATTACAGAAGATATGAAATGTACAAACCAGGATATGTTTTTGATACGTGGATACATGAGGTGGAGGTGCATATTTCCAGTGCGTTTTGCCAATTGCCAGTGGGTTAACATACAACTTTGGGAGACCATTCAACAGGTAGAGGGGTCCTTTCTGCCAAACTGGTGCTACAAGGGGTATATTGCAATCTGGGAATGAGACAAAAGCCTGGAGTACGCATCCACCTCTATTGCTCTGTGCGTACAAGGACAGAGAGGTAAGGGAGGGGACAGGGACACTACACACACCTGTAGATCGCCTGCAACACCTCCATGATGCCTTTGACATGTATGAGATATGTACATTGTGATAGGGAGCAGTCTGTAATTGTGGGCTGTTGTGGGGTGTGACAGCTGATGACATGACGGTGCAATGTGTGATTCACAGCTATAACATTTATTTATTTATTTATTTAGTTTACACTTATATACCGCTACTTCCATTTGTTTGCTTCTCTTATGTCTCCAAATGCAGAGGACATACTTTTTTCAGATGCTGTTGGGCTGGTGCATTGTCATGTGTCTGTACATCAGCAAATATGCATTTGGTTTTGGTAGGTGGATGTACATAGACATTGTGTGTGCCTGCAGTAATTGTGTTTACTGATCTGTCATATTGCACAGATGATTTGGTTTCCTATTTGTTAGGTTTAGCCTCGGTAACCCATCTCTTGATGTTGTCACTCATATTCCCTTGTGTTTTGGTTCTGCATGTCCACTGCCACACTCTCAATGTGACATGTACAGCAGACCTGCATGTGTGTGTAGGATGTTGTTTCCTGTAGTTTGCCTACACTTTCTCTGTCCCCAAGCAATGTACTATCAGACAACAACAGGGTATCTTTGCATGTTCACTGGGCCGTTATATGTACAGATATACACCTGTGCACATACAGGCCATGTGTTACAGATGGCAATTTTACATTTGCATACTGTTTGTGTGGCTGTTTCTCGGTTGCCTGTGTGATGACGCATTGCTCATACATCATACATTATCATGTGCTGTTATGGGTCTATGCCCCTGGGTGTCTGTTGTGACTATGCTACCTCTTACATAGTGGCGTTTACGTTGTCAACATTAGGGTGATGTGTTGTGTGCATTGAGAGGACATGTGTATTGTGTTGTGATTAAGCACTGGTGTGTTTTTATTTCTTTTTCCAGATATGCACATAATCTGGCCAGTCATCAACAGTGGCTTGACATGCTGATTCTCCACCTTTTGTTGACATTGTCTCCCTTCAGGTGTACCTGATCTTGTTGTGTAGTGACTCAAGCGATTGGTGCGATACACCTGATGCACACACACGGTATGTCTATGTGTTTTCTTTTGGGATCATTACATCTGTCTTTAATTGGTGATGATTTGATGTTGTTGTGATGGTCATGTAACATTTCCTCTATGCTCACATGGACAGCTGCATATGGTGTGTAGCTGCAACACACCTGTGTGACTGGAGCATGGACATTAACATATCCATGTGACACCCATGTCTGTGTTGTGGAATAATGATGTTGGCCACAAGGTTATGTTTAATGTTGCTATCAGGTCATGTTTGCCTTTGTATCCCTTTCTTCAGCATATCCAAAGCTGTGACGTTATGACACTTTTGTTTATTTTCCAGGGTGTCTGACGATAACATACTTCCCCTCTCCTGACACAGGCCAGACGACAGACCAGACACATGTCTTACACTGCAACCGTTGTCAGCACCACCCACCTGTTTGAGGACAGACCACCATGCAAGTCTTTGCTATGACATTTTGCCATTGGATGTTTTACCTCTGAGAGTGCAACACATGACTGGGATGGACATTATTGATCTTTGACTACTGATTTCCCCATGACAGAGGTGTCGATGGCACTGCTGATGCAATTGTTTGGCAGGAAGTGCTCCTCATTGTAGGGGACACACATGCACTTTGAAGGACTGTGGTATATTGAACACAGACACTTGACTATGCATGGCCAGAGCTGCAAAAACAAATTTAACATGAGTTGTTGGATTGCAGATACAATTCTGACGTTTTACAATGATCCCCCCTTGTGCAGCAGCAACTGACATGGACATTGTAGGTGGTACATTTTGCCACAGTTGTTTTTTCGCTGTGTTTTGACCATGGCTGTAACATGGCACCAACGATATTCGCATGTTTTTCTTACAACACAAGCATACAGGCCATGTATTTGTAATGTAGCCAACGATGGGATGCTCCTATTGTCTACGTCCACCTATTTTCCACCTGGACATGATCCCTATTTTTACTCCACAATGCTTTCACGCACATCAACATCTTGGAATGATGTGTTCAGTGACCCAAGGGTGCTTACATGCATGTGTGTCATCACTATATCATGTTGCAATGTGGCTTGTGCTTGTGCAACTGACTGACTATGTTTCTGAGACACAACATGTGGACATATGGCTTCTGTGTGGATCCCTGTAATATGTTTGTCCATTATTTCCTTATTCATATGCTGCTTCTTGTGTTGGTTTACTGTGCATAAATGACAGTCAGCATGTCTGTACACACCTTGCATTTCCCATCCTCACGGTCATGATTATGGCTTGTGGTAGCGACACTCACATTGCCACATTATGTTTGGAGTGTGGCTGTGTGCCTGACCATAGGACTTCGTAACTTGAGAATTCCATGTATCCTGGTATATGTGACAAAGCACTGTTTCCCCAATACAACAGTGCATGTTGACCTTCTTGATGGTGTTATATGTGCATTTTTCTTCTGGTTGTTGTGTTGGTATTATGTCTGTGTTCATGTGCATGTGGTACCTGTTAGCAGATGCTTATTGTGATTTACATGATTGTTTGTGTCCACAGTGGTGTAGCGTGTAATGCAATATCAGGCATTGGGATGTGAGCATCACCAATACTTTTATTGCATGTTTTTTGACATTCACAAACTTTGACCAAAATATCTTTTGGAGTTAGTCTGACCCCTGTTTGGACATATGGATATTTTCTGAGGGACAGATGAGGTGTGTTGGGTCCTCAGCATGCAGCATCTACTCTGTACATGCACTCATATGTGGGTGACACATTTGCGACATTCAGCAGCAAGGGGGGGCTGGGGGGGTCTGGTGTGAGGTGCAGAGCATGCACCTGATGCCCATTCTATCTGTTGTCGCTAATTTGGTGTCAAGCAAGTGACCTTTGTGTAGGAGGTGGCTTTGTGACATGCTAATGGTTTTGAGCGCTTTCCAAAGGGATGCCGTCAGCCCTCATATTATGATGGCACTGTATACACTATTTGTGATGTGCAAACCAAATAAAGTTATGTATTTAACCAACATTTGTCTCGTTTGCTGATTGCATTTCAGGTCTGTCACCATGATCAATGTGTGCCTTTGTATCTGTCATGGCTCCTTGTGAGGCCGGGAATCCATTTTCCTCCTGGCAATGTCACAGCATGTAGATGATGTTGTTGTTGTTGCTAGGTGATGGAGGGTTACATAACCTGTCGTAGGCCACATGGGGTGCTGGTGTGACTTGTTCACTGGTTGTTTGGGGTGCAAGCCATGTTTCACTTCACTATGTTAGTCCTCCGTTATTTGAGCATACATCCCCTTTATGTGTTCCTGTGCTGTTCATGTACATGGGGCACATGTGCTCACATCCTTGTACAGTGCCAGCTCTGTATGTGACAGCCACATGGCACATCACTGTGTATGAACGCTTGACATACACACCATCCCTTTGCGATATTTGTGCTAGAATGTGCTCATTGTCGTGTTTTTGGTATTGGCTACAGTCATGTGTTTGAACTCTGTTGTATGCATGTCTTTTCCACACATGTCATCTTTTTTTTTTTATTCCACTGGGCTAAGTGGACCATGAGGTACCACCAGGTTCCTCACCTCTACACACACCCTTCCCTTTCATCACTGTAGAAAACGGTGCATCCTGTGTGCTGCCTAGCCATGACATTTGTTTTGTTATAGCCGCCTCACACTTTAGGGTCTTTACATCCCATTGCATGTGGGCCTTCATTTTTGCTGTGATTCAGGTGGTTTGTGTGCTACACCTGATTGCATGTTGAGCTGTCTCGTGTTCTTATCCAGATTATTCACCTGATCCAGGGAGCATCCTCTGATACCCTTGTGCGTAATTATTTCCTTGTTTTGCATGCTGTAGTCAGTGCAGGACATTTCATTGTGTTTGTGCAGGTGTCGGTGTTGCAAAATACAGAGAGCAATTAGATCTGTACATGGGGGATCAGCATGTGCATTTGCTCCAGATTTGTTTTTTCTGTGGTTGTTTGACTTGACAGCCAGCAGGCGTTTTGTGTACTGGCATGCAGTTTTTGGTTAAGCAGCCTTTGCTGATGACCTCACATGGGCGGTGTTGCTTACCGGTTTAGCCATTGCCATTTGTGCTATTGGTCGTCGTTGTGCTTACTGTCTACTCTGTTGGGTTTGTATGCTTGTCCTGCATATGTGCTTTTCATTCGTGTGACAGTCATATGTGTGCACATCAGTGGCATGACCACATTGTACCATTACCTTAGTTGTGAGACACCCTTCCGTCCATCCTTTCTCTGCCAGCTATGTGCCATCCTACCCTGATGTGCATGCTGCTGAACCACGTCGTGGACTACCACAAATTCGTGCATTGCATCTCAACCTGCTTGCCTCTCGTGTGTGTGCTCTGCCTAGCACTTGTACTCCACCATCATCCTGATATTTCACATATTCCTCTGTTTCTGCCTCCCCTGCTACACACATCTTCCCATCCTCTGTCACACACTGTCAGTATAGCATGTTACATTACCATCAATCTGTGCATGGATTTAGCTGCCGACGATATGTTTTTCACATTTTAGGGGTGTCACATGGCCTGCAGCTACTTACTGCAGCCCATCAACTTATGTCAGTCCTTCATTTACTTTGGTATTGTCTGTGGTCTCTGCTCTGTGCAGTGTTTGTGTTATGTGTGTGTTTGGCACATACCTCTGTTTGCATTCAAATTGGGAGATGTAACTGTTATCAGCTAAGCCTTTTGATTTCACCTATACATCCTTAGCGCATCTTCTGGCACACCTTTGATTCAGACAGCTTATGGGGTGCCTACGATAGTGGCCTGGGAGTGGACAGCCTTTCAACAGGGCCTCTGGGGAACACTTACATTTCCCGTTTGCTGACAGCGTATGTTTGTGATGTTACGTGTGCTGCACCATGAAAGGTGCAATGATATCTGGCACAAGGGTGTAGTTGTCTTACTATGCCAGGAATGCTTGCTGTGCACTTGCTCACAGAGAGGGGACATACCTCAGCCACCCTTATTCACTGGAAAGAGCAAACCAGGACCCCTGCAACATCATTGGTGTATACACCAGTTTTCAGCATTCATGACATAGGGGTGTGTGTATTTTCAACAGACCATGGATGCCATGGAGCTGTGTTAGTCCGGGGATTTCAGTCTCCAGAGGTAATAGGGCAGTTTAATCAATGATATTGACTCTGCTTCCATGTTGATATGAGTCACCAGGTCCTGTCTACAGCCCCACTTTGGTATATAAATAAGGCCTGACCCAGGTCTGCCATTGCTGATTTCACAGCGACGGGCTGCAGGCAGGCCCAGACAAAGGATTGCAATATGAGATTAACTCTGACACCCTGTTGATATCAGTAACCAGGGGCTGTCTGCAGTCCCTCACGGCTAAATCACGTATGCCAGACCTGTGTCAGCACACCTACTTTTTTTTTCCATACGTTACAATGCACAGTGCTGCCAGCAGAAACAGTGCTGTGACCTTTCCCTGCCTCATAGGGCACCCTATATGCCGCACCCTCGGCCACTCTTTCAGCAACATTGTAGGGTGGCGTGGCAGACACTGCATTTAGAGATGTGTCCTCTGGGGTGACTTCAGGGGCACGTTATGTTACAGTGCTCTGAGAGTACATTTGCTAGAAAACGATTATTGCACACATATGCAATAACACCCTCCTGAGGCAATCTTACCCCTTACAGGTACTGCCTCTGCCAGACATGTTCATTTGCCATTGTGGGGGATTGCACCCCTGATCCCTGCACCATTGCACAGCGATTGTGTTTGTGTGCTTGCAAATCAGCACACCACCATATGCCTGTCCAACATTATTATGCCTCCACAACCATTGCCACACACCCTTATGACCAGCACCACAACCCCTTATGCCACCAAGTTTTCCTATGCCTCAGCCAGCTGTCTTCAGTGTACAAACCCCTGCTCCCTGCAGTATTGGTCATTGTTCATACCATCATGCTGTGGCTCAGTTCTTCTGCTTTCCCATCAATGCGCGACTTATGCCTCCCAGTATTCGTAGCCCTCCAAAACCATTCGTGCGACGCTTTACGCACAGCAGCGCAAGCACTTCTGTCGGCCATGATTTGTGTGGCTGCGAAAATAATGACACAGACAACTGCTTTCAGTGTGCATTGGGGGGGATTGAACCCCTGCTCCCTACATCATTGGTCAGCATTCTAACCATCATGCTGTGGCTCAGTTCTTCTGCTTTCCCATCAGTGCGCGACTTATTCCTCCCAGTATTCGGAGCCCTCCAAAACCATTCGTGCGACGCTTTACGCACAGCAGCGCAAGCACTTCTGTCGGCCATGATTTGTGTGGCTGCGAAAATAATGACACAGACAACTGCTTTCAGTGTGCATTGGAGGGGATTGAACCCCTGCTCCCTACATCATTGGTTAGCGTTCTAACCATCATGCTGTGGCTCAGTTCTTCTGCTTTCCCATCAGTGCGCGACTTATTCCTCCCAGTATTCGTAGCCCTCCAAAACCATTCGTGCGACGCTTTACGCACAGCAGCGCAAGCACTTCTGTCGGCCATGATTTGTGTGGCTGCGAAAATAATGACACAGACAACTGCTTTCAGTGTGCATTGGGGGGGATTGAACCCCTGCTCCCTACATCATTGGTCAGCGTTCTAACCATCATGCTGTGGCTCAGTTCTTCTGCTTTCCCATCAGTGCGCGACTTATTCCTCCCAGTATTCGGAGCCCTCCAAAACCATTCGTGCGACGCTTTACGCACAGCAGCGCAAGCACTTCTGTCGGCCATGATTTGTGTGGCTGCGAAAATAATGACACAGACAACTGCTTTCAGTGTGCACTGTGGGGGATTGAACCCCTGCTCCCTACTTCATTGGTCAGTGTCTTCACCTTTGTGCTGTGGCTCTGTTCTTGTCTTTGCACTTCGGCGCACCGCATTCTGCCTCCCAGATTTTGACTGCCTCCTAAAATATATTCCTCCCCATAATAGGTACTGCCTGAGACAGCCTTGTTCATTGTGCACAGTGGGGGTTTGAACCCATGGCCCTTGCACCATTGCTCAGTGTCTTCACCGTTGTACTACAGCTGTGTTCTTTTGTGTGGCCAGCAGCGCGCCACTTGGCCTTCTGACGCGCTAATGTGGACCCCGCACACTTGCGCCCCACGCATATGTGCGATCGCTTTATCCCGTTTCATTTTCCTTTTTCTGCCTGGCCCGCCCACTCCTTATATGGCACACTAACGGGGACCCGCACAGCAACGGTGTTTAGTAAACATCCCCCTTAGAGAGGATCATTTTTATTTTCCTAGTCTGGTTTTACAAGACTTAAGGACCCAGAGGTTTTGGCAACAGCTTCATTAGTTTTTGTATCTGTTTATATTATTTACAACTAATAGCAAGATATTAGGGAGAGATGCTTGGTGTAGGATTAGATGTGGGAACCTATAGCTTCATCTTCTCAGGATAGTGGAGTGCCAAAGAGGAAGGCAACAAAACACTGACTTTGATAGTGCATAATATCCTACAAGTAGTCAAGCTTTTATGGATTACACCAAAATGTCCGAATGGTCAATTACCAGAGTGAATATACTGTTCAAACCTTAATTGTGGACGCTCTACTTGTAATCGTGATATAATTTAAATTTCAATCATTGAACCTCTTGTTGCTCAATCTATAATTAATCTTCTCATAACAGGATAATAAAGACTAGATGAACTGTAACACAGAGATCTCAGACTTTTAAGGACGCCAACTTTCAGAATTCTATTTATTTTATTTATTTATTTATTTCAGTTTTTTATATACCGCACTATTTATAATCAGCGCGGTTTACAGATGAACACAAAGACCAGAACAACAGGCTGTTCGGTATTACATATAACAGGAGTATAAACTTGGATAACATGGGAGAACTATATACATAGAATAAATATTCAATTAGTTCTATAGCATGAAAAAAACTATTTACATAAAATAGCAGTAGTGCAAGGGTCAGGAGGAGATTGTGGTTAAGTTTGTGGTAAGGCTATTCTTTTGAACTTTATGTAGGGTAAAATTTGATAAATAGGTTAAATTTTAGGGCTCTTCTGAACTGGGTTAGATCGGTTAAAGCACGTATGTCAGGTGGTAGGGAGTTCCAGAGTTTTGGGGCGCAAAACATGAAGGCTCTATTCGCTGTTGATCGGCTGCAAGTTGTTATGGCCTTTGGCATTGTTAGAGTGTTTAGTGATGATTATCTTCTGGATCTTATTGGTGGTACAGTTTGTATGAGGTCAGTTAGTGAATTGGCTGACAAGCCATGGATGGCCTTGTACGTGAGAATCAGTGTTTTGAATATGAGCCTGGCTTGTATTGGGAGCCAGTGAAGCTGCTTGAGGATTGGTGTCACATGATCATTCCTGGACGCTCCTTGTAGAACCCTTGCAGCAGAATTCATAGAAAGTTGTAGAGAACTTAGGGTGGATTGTGGGAGACCTTGTAGAATTGAATTGGCGAAATCAAAATGCGGCAAGATGAGTGCTTGGAAGATGGTTCTGAAATCCTCTGGGTCCAGTAATGATCGTAAATGCCTAAGTGTGCGTATCTTGAAGTATACAGCTCTTACAATATTGTTTACGTGTGATTTCATATCTAGACGGTGGTCCAGCGTGACTCCGAGATATCTTATTGTTTCTTTGGTGGATTGATCAGCTCCCTTAACACTTATATGTGATGGTGGAATGAAGTTGGGGTCTCTTGTAACAAAGAGAACCTCAGTTTTCTTGTGCTGGATGCGGAGGTTTTGTGAGAGAAGCCACTCTGAGACTGCATCAAAGCACTTTATTATGGGCAGTAAATCCATTTGTATTGTGGAAAAAGGTAAATAAAGTAGGATATCATCTGCGTATATCATACATTTAACATTGAATGATCTGATGATATTGCAGATAGGCTGCATGTATATGTTAAACATGAGAGATGAAAGAGATGAACCTTGTGGGACACCTTGTTTCTGATGGAAGAGATTTGATTCTCCTGTTGCAGTTTTTACATATTGCATTCTGGTGTTCAGGTAAGATTTACACCATTCAAGTGCTGAACTATTGATGCCTTTTTCCTTCAGCCGTGTAATTAGTATCTCATGATTTACCGAATCAAACGCAGCTTGTCTATCATGTCTAATAACTGTTCGTCGTTTTTGCATCAATGATCTCTGTACTTCTGTCACTGATTTAATTTTCTCTCTTATACCAACATTGTTCTATTTTACTAAAGCTTTTCCAACGTGAAATAGTGCTTTATAAAACAGTGCTTAGCTTTTGAACGATTGCCCCAATGCCATGTCTTAGTGCCTCTTCTGCGTTTCACTATACCAAGTTTCCTCAGGGGGTTCTCTCCACCTTAAAGCACTCTGTTATGCATAAGCTCTGTTATCAGCGTGCTACAGATCTGCCTGTCTCTGAGCCCAACTGCTTCCCGGTTGTATCGCGCGAGGTATCTCCTTCATTATTATTAATGTTGGCTGCACCCTACCCTCCTTTTTCCCAAAACTGCTTTGTGAACTCTTTTCATGCGATATTAGTATTTCTTCTTCAAATCCAGTGTTGTAAGAAAATTTCAGCAAAAGAGCAAATGCATAACCAAAATAAAAATACTTAGCAGTAAATACTTAGCATCATACAAACAGGCAGTGATAGTCCAAAAAAAAATCTAATTCTGGTCATTTCACTAAAACCAACATAAACATTCTCCTGTGTCAGGCATATTGTGAACTAATATAAATCACTGCAAAAGTCACTGAAGATCTTAAAGGCCAAATCTACCATACTATACCAGCATACGCCTTCCAAAATTGATACAATAAGGGGCCTACCCAGAAAAAAACAGCACTAAAAAAACTGAAATGGGCGCCAAAACATCCATATGCCTATTTGAAAAGCTGTACAAGTCAAATTATTACAGTACAGATCCCTACATACAAACTCCATGTTAACAGAACACCTGGCCTCGGTCTCACACTCAGAACACAGGCCCCTCAACAAGAACAGAATAAGTGACCACAACCTAAAGTAAAAATAAATATATGTAGCCAAAAATTAAATTGAAACCCCAAGAAGCCAGACTCCACATGCGGTACCACATCAGATAAGAAATGCAATCCTTTTAAAGAAAATAAATAAATAATACTGTGTGAAATATAAAGATAGCGCAAAATCCAATTATTTTTTCTACCATTTTTGTCTGATGATTTTTGATCATGCTGGTCCAGATCTGAGGTTTCTGTTTTCCTCTGTCTTCTCTTAGCTCTCTTTCTATGGTCCATAGTCCATCTGCCATTTCTTATCTCTACTTTTGCTTTCTTCATTTTCTTCCATCAGCCTTTTTCCAGTTCCAGTAACCCTCCCCAATATCAGCCCCCTTTACAGCTTCCCATCACAGTACCATGCGGTGTCAACCCCCTTGCATTCCCAGCACCCCCACTAGTGTCTATTCCCTTTCAGTCCCCCTCCTTTCCCACCTTCCAGCCTCTTCTAGTCCAAATACCATCCCACGTATCAATGAACGTCCAGTCTCAGTGCCCCTTCCCATGTCAGTTCCCTTCCAGTCACCCTCTCCTCTGTCCATCCGCCTTCCAGCACCATCCCCAGTTGTCAGCTCCCTTCCAGCCCTCCCCTTCCCTCTAGCCACCTCCTTCCCCTCCTTTCTGCTCCCATCCAACTCTCCATTCAGCTCCCTTCCAGCCCCCACTTTCCCCCGTCAGCTCTCTTCCAACCCCTGCCCCCATTACCCAGCCACCTTCCCCAAGTGTCAGCTCCCTTCCAGCCCCCCTCCTCTGTGTCAACTCCCTTCTACTCTCACCCATGTCAGCTCCCTTCTGGCCCTTTTCCTTCCTTTCCCTCCTGTATCAGCTGCCCTCCCTCTCCTCCCCTCCCCTTACTGATTCGTCCTACAGAAAAGAAAGCAGCTGCGGGAATATTTCTCTATTCCCATGGCTCTCCTATCTCTTAAACTGATGGACTGCAGAGTTTCTAAAGACAATAATGAGCATTTCCTGTTTCTTTTGAGAAACAGAAAATGCTTGCTACTGCTGGAAATGCCACGGTCCAGTAGTTTAAAAGATAGCAGAGCCACAGGAACAAAGAAATGTTCCCGCAGCTGCTTTCTTTCCTGAAACAGTGGGTGGTGGGCAGCTAGTGATGGCTCCCCCAGCTGCCAGCACCTTCCTGCCACGCTTACCTGGCTTAACGGGTAGCCCACCATGTATAAGGAATATGAAACTGGTATCTGAATTCAAGAAAGAATGAGAGAATCATGGAGATTCTCTGAGGGAATGTAAAGCTTCATACTGTAGCTGGTGTAGGTGGGCAGACTTAATGATGTCTATCTGCCATCATTTTCTGTGTTCCAATGTTTCTATGTAATATAGGCAAGAAAATTAAATACCAGTTACTCTCCTCTTGGAGAAAGTAGATGAGGTATCAAAATGTTTAACTTCAAAATAGAAACCCAGCGATTACTTTGGCATATTTATTTTCTACTCTTATATGCAATAAAAATTTATAAGGGAATCATATGACAAGTTTGCTAGCCCTGAACTCCATCAATGGTACTAATAACATTTTGCTAATTCAAAACTTCTTACCATACACCAAAGAGTTTCAGAAAGCCTTCTTATAAAATTCTATTTTGCTGTTTTTCCAAATTCAATGCTTTTCTTTCTCTTTTAGATCCCAGCCTTTGTCAGAAGTGCCCAGAAGATCAATGGCCTAATGAAAACCAGTGTCTCCCGAGGCAGCCTCTGTTCCTCTCTTATGGAGAAGCCATGGGTGCTGCCTTGGCTGTAGCCGCCATTACCTTCTCCTTCCTCGCCCTCTTCATCCTGGTCATTTTCAGAAGATATTCGGAGACCCCAGTTGTCAAAGCCAACAACCGGAACCTCAGCTACCTTCTTCTTGTGGCCCTCACATTGTGTTTTCTTTCTGTCTTACTATTCATCGGCCATCCGGTCAGAGTGACTTGCCTGCTCCGACAAACTATCTTTGGGATAACATTTTCTATAACTGTTTCCTGCATGTTGGCAAAAACTGTAACAGTGATTGTGGCTTTCAAGTCAACAAGATCTAACTTGCTTGGAAAAAAGCTTGGTTCTAAATTTACCAGTTTCATTGTTCTCCTTTGCCCAGTTGTCCAAGTCTTGATCTGCATCATTTGGTTGGTAACTTCTCCTCCTTTCCCAGAGTCTAATATGAAATCTCAAAGTGATAAGATAGTAATTCAGTGTAACGAGGGGTCTCCCCTCTTGTTTTATGGTATGTTAGGATATTTGGGTGTATTGGCCACTGTGAGTTTCATAGTGGCTTTTCTGGCAAGAAAATTACCTGATAGTTTTAACGAAGGTAAATTTATCACATTCAGTATGTTTGTCTTTCTGAGTGTCTGGCTTTCCTTCATCCCAGCTTACCTAAGTGCAGAAGGGAAATATGTTGTGGTGGTGGAAATATTTGCCATCTTCGCTTCCAGTGCTGGACTACTGAGCTGTCTTTTCTTCCCAAAATGTTATATTATTTTATTCAGGCCTGATTTGAACACTAAGCAATATGTAAGAGGAAAGCAAGCATTTAATGAAGGAAGATCTTATGTACATTAATAATGTGTTCTGAAGTGTTATTATATTTAAAGTGATATGTTAGAAAGGACGTCCATGCCCAATCGAGGATATCGAGGGCTGAGTATGCAGAAAAATGCCCAGATCTCTGTGTCTCTGGCTGATTTCAGGAACATAGACATCCCCAATATGGACATGCACGCAGGCAGCCACATAGACATCCCCATTAGCTGAGCTTGAATCAGGGACATCCACCTCGGGCAAGCTAGCTTAAGGAGACATCCAGTGGCATAACAAACTGAAAGCCTGAACCCTCATTCCCTTTCAGTGTTCATTGACATATGGTAAAATACAGGAGGTCTTAGCGTAGATTCTTCTCCACACCATCCAGATGTTTCCCTGACAAAACGAGCACTTTTCAGATGCCTGTTCATACCTCGAGAAGGTCTAACCTTAGACGCAACTCAGGACACCCCGGGCTTTTCTGAAATCAGGCAGGGACATCCAGGTTCTTAGGGATGCCCCGACCATGCCTCCACTATGTCCCTTTTCAGACTTGGATGTCCTCACTCTGAAGATGTCCACAGACCTAGCTTCTAAAATGACTCTGGAAACGTCTCTGTGCTTTGCACGTCTCTATGTCCATTTTCAGATGTCAAAGGCATGAACAGGCCTTCTAAAATAACCCTCTTATTCTAGCAAAGATGATATTGAAAAGGAATGTTACTATAGAAAAAGCCTTCCCTAATGGCTATTTTAAAGCAAACTATTTTGTTTGATAAAATCAAAGGATCACTAGAGTAGGTTTGTATGTGTGTGCCATCGACTGTGACACAGACCCTAGAAATAGTAGATTGCAAGGCATTTCGTTCATGCCGAAAGTCTATAGCACCTGGTATCCTATCCATTCCCAACCTTGCTTAGCTTCTCAAAATAAGTAAATACCAGGGCACCAAAGTCATACACAGAACAGGTTTAGGAGAGTTTTATATCAGTAGTCTAGAACTATGCAATGTGTACATTGAATGGTTTTGGAGACCCAGCAGCCCCAGAGTTTTCTTGGTAGTGTAACCAGAAGTAGATTGCCATTTATTTTTTCCAAGGCAATGGAGGGTTACATGACTTATCCAACATCACAAGGAGTATCAATGAGAATCAAACCCTAGTTGCTTGGTTACAAGGCTAGTGCTCTAACCACTAGGCTATTCCTCCACTACTCCAGAACTACATTTTACTATAAATTATCAGCCTGACCAAGTTCAATCTTCGAAGGCACAAACAGGCCAGATTTTCAGGATACCCCGAATGAATAAACACAAAAAAGGGACATAAAAAAAGGTGGCAACCCGTACCAATGAAAGTCCATGACAAAAAGAAAACAGGGCTGGATTTGCATACAGTTGAGGAAATGGGCATGAATGTCTATTTCATGCATATTCATTAGGGATATCCTGAAAATCTGGCCTCATCTGTATAAAATATAATTTTAAAATTTCCTGGGCATTTTGTAGTTTTTCATAAGCAATACCGAGCAGCAGAAAGGGAGTGGTGTTATTTTTAGCAAAATAGGTAAAACTAAGGACATCTCTTGGATGACTTCAGATCTTGTGAAACAGCATGTGAACTAAAGAAGACACTCAAAACATATCTGAATACTAAATCATATCTGAATACCTAGGGACAGACACTAAGAGCCCGATTCTGACCTGGACGTGTCAGCTCTCTGTGTGCCCGGTCGGAACCGGATGCACAGAGGGAGCTGGGATTCTGATTCCGCGGGGCACATCTAGCCCCATGGGATCAGAATCGGGAACAGGCCTGTACATGCAGGCTGGACCCCGATTCAGTCTGGCCTGCACGTACAGGTCTTGCCCGGATAGCTCACTCAGGGCTGTTCAATGGAGCCGCAGCGCCATGGTGTCTGGATGCCATGGCACCGCGGCTCCACTGAAAAGCCGTGATCCTCAGCCGCCAGGTCCAAAGGTGCTTTCCCTGCAGCCCAACCTCCGATCTGGTCTCATAAGGCCAGGGTCGGGCTGTGGGGAATGTCTTATGCCCCCCTGCCCTTTTCACACCCCGGGCCCACCAACTAAGGGAAACCCTGTTCAAACTGCCGGCCCCGGACATACAGGGCCGACATTGGAATCATCCCTGTACATCCAGGCCAATGACCACCCACTGCATGCTCTAATGCCACCTCCGATCTACCCCTTTCCCACCCCTCGTCTACCTTTCCCATACAACACGTGGGGAAGGTAGACGGAATCAGGAAAGGTCCTGAATAGCGGTGATGGAATGACCCCCTAAGTAATTACTACACATCTTGTCAAATATGGTATTTTTAACACCTGGGATACTATGCCTGGGATACTAACTTGGGATACTATGCCTGGGATACTAACACTAGTTTGTTAAAGCGCCAATTGTATCCCGCCATGTTCCATGTAAATTTAAATGTAAATTTCACATTACTTGTAATCCGCTTTGACTTAAGGATACAGCTGTATATAAGAGGAGTTAAATAAATACATTTCCTATTTCAAATTGTTTCATTTGATTTCCAAAATAAAAAAATGAACAAATGTTGATTGCTTTTCATTTGCTTTTGGCACCCATTATATTCACATTGATCACGCAATGTCTAGCATCATTCCCTCCAAGCCACTGCCGTCACAGCTAAAATTATTCATTTTTAAATCCCTATCTTTTTCATAAAAAGGCCTCCTTGGGCATCACTTGGGCCCCCTGACTATTCCTAGACCTCTCTGTTGACCTGTCAGCCATCTTATCCTGCTTTATCATTGATATTTCTCAAAATACTGATAGCCTCGAGTCAGCACCCATCATTTTGAGAAACAGCAGGAACAATGAGGAGATCGCTCTTGACCTTAGATAATGACAGGTCAAGCAAGAGAGGCAGTCTGAGAAGGGTATGTCAGCCCTAGGGAAGTCTAGGGGGGATTCTTCTTGTGTAAGGATATCAGAGGCAGCAATGATTTGGAAGGAAGAGGACAGTCATTGTTTTGTTTTTCAAATTCTTTTTTTAACTTGCTTGTTTTATTCATTAGTTTTAAAGAAACAATACGAACAACAAATGAATCGAAGAATATTCAGTACATACCCCAACTACCTTGCATTATAACTAGGCTTTTCTTCCTTGCAGTAAGCCTAAGACATCTGGCATTACAAGGTGGCTTCCTAAGCAAGTACTAACCAGGGATGACTCTGCTTACCCTCCAAGATCAGATAAGATCAGGCACACTCAGTGTGGGACAGTTGTAGCTTTCATCTATTAATGCATCCATATTTCTACTCACCTCTCTTCAGTCTCTCATGTTATTCCTAGATAGATGGAGAAGTGGGCTAGTAGTTGGATCAACAGGTTAAGTGCCAAGGGAGCCAGGCTTGAAATCTACTACCACTAGCACTATTTGAGATCTTTACCCTCCATTGCCTCACTTTTATTCCCTTGTCCCCAAAGGGCTCATAATCTAAGGGGTATGTTTACTAAGCAGTCTTAACGTGCAGCCGGCGTTAGTGTGCAGGATGCCATATAAGGTAGTGGGTGTTCCGGTCTTAAGATAGCATTTAGGTTATCGTGTGATAAGGTACGTTTTTGTGTGATAGAGGGAGCTGTGGCACGTTAATGTGCGTTAGTCTTAATTAGGTTCGCTGACCTACAAACACAGCAACAGAGGTGTAGCACAATGGTTAATACATTGACTGATGAAACAGGGGTCATGAGTTTGATCCCCCAGTGGGCTTGATGAGTAAGGCTGTCTGAGGCATTATCCTTTACTTTAAATCAGTGCTGTCTGAGGCATTTTCTTTTTTTAATTTAAATTAGTGCTGCCAGCAAACACACCCTCACAGTGCCGTAACCTAAGATGGCGCATAAGGTGCCCTATAAGGCACTCCAGAGGGCACATTATAAAGTACACTGTCCACCAAGGCACCTTATAATGTTCCCTATAGGGGACCTTATAGGGCACCCAAGAGAACCCAAATAAATCCCAAGAAAAATACTATACAGCACTATGGGGGAACCTAGCCATGCCGTGGTCACTGCTCAGTCAGGGTGAGAGTGACCTCCCAGCAGGACATGCTGTGGCCACCCTGTCCGTGCTGGTGGTGGCCAGCACTACAATGTCCGAGCCATTGCCCTATGCCCTGTGCAGATGCATCCTCGCCAGGCCACCCTGTCCGGCCTATACCCCTGGTACCTTGCTCCTCATTATGCACATTGGCAGGCTGACACTGGCAACAGTGCAAGCAGTGTGGGCTGAGGAAGGTGTTGGCAGCCACCACACACAGGGTAGGCAGACACACACTCCTACACCTATGCCAGTATTGTGCAACTATAGAGGTTTTTGGCAGCCCTGGCCACCGCACCAGTCCTGGGCACAGTGCAGGCATGGCTATGGTACGCAAAGAGAGGTTGCTATGGTACAGCTCAATGAGCAGATTGTGCTTAACCTAAGGATTGCTATCTGCCAGTAATCATAGCAGCCTTTTGATATATGTGTACCGTATTCCCAGGTTTAGGGTGACAGTGCTATGGTATGCAAGTGCTAGTAATGGGAGATGGTGCTGCACACAGGGCCCAACATCCTGCCTCTCCATGAGGCTTTGGATAATGGCGCCTGTGGGTGCGGGTGTTTCTGCCCCTGTTGGCTGCTGCTCTAGGGCAGAGGTTCCCAACTCCAGTCCTGGTGGGCCAAGCACTGTTTGGGTTTTCATGCTGTCCCTAATGAATAAGCATGGACACATCTGCATATCATGGGGGCGGCGCATAGAAATGCAGCACAGGCATCTTTATTAGAGACAGCATGACGCCTGAATGGAGTTTGGCCCTCCAGGACTGCATTTGGGGAAACTCTGCTCGAGGTACTGCACATGTCTATGGTGTCTGTGCTCTGTAGGGTAAAATATAGGCATTTCTGGCATGTTTATGTTATCTGCAATAAAGGTTCCCTCTTTATTACCATGGTTTAGGTAAAATATGGGGACTGGGCTGGTGGGAAGCCACAGCTGGGACTTGAACCTATGACTGTCTGCTCCTGAACACACTGGCTGTGCATACTGCACCACACTGTTGCCACAGGGACAGCTCATTCCCTGGGGATACCATGACTGTTCGTCAGACAGGGTCTGTCTGTTGCAGTGCATGGCACCCACATAAACAGGGCTAGGCCATGGTCTGCTGTGGGCAGCTGCAACTGCCCCCTCCACCACCAGTACCCCTCTGTCACCATGCTGACATGCCCTTATGCTGGTGGTGCTGGTGGTGTGCAGTCTCAGGCCATCCAGTGTGCCGGTAGGCGGCTGCCTACGGTGTGGGTTCTGGGGTAGGGGTGCCTGCATAGAAGTCCATGCTTCCCCCCAGCATCGCCTGCCAATGTTCTGTGCCCTTGGGGGTACCTGCTGGGTACTATCCCCTGTGACACTGTGGGAAACAGACTCGTGCCCATGTTGGGCCCTCATCAGTTGCTGTCTGGCTGCTCTACTGTTTCAGAATTTCTATGGGCCACCTAGGCATCACCCTGGTCCGCACTTCCATAGTAGCATTCTCCGAAATGCTTCCTGTTCCACGCGTAGGACCCAAAAGGCAGGCAGAGCTCCGGAGTCTCAATGCGTGGATGAGACAATGGTGCAGAGATGAGGGTTTTGGATTTGTTAGGAACTGGGGAACATTCTGGGGAAAGGAGGGGCTCTTCCGAAGGGATGGGCTTCACCTTAACCGGGATGGAACCAGGCTGCTGGCATTAACCTTTAAAAAGGAGATAGAGCAGCTTTTAAACTAGATATTAAGGGAAAGCCGACAGTCGCCCAAGAGCGGATGGTTCGGAAGAATGTATCCTTGAAGGATACTACCAAAAGCAGAGAGGTTCCACAAAAGAGTAAAGTAGCCCAAATGCCCTCAAGTATGGAGCAGACAGAGCTTAAAGATCCCAATTTACCCATGTATGCAAATGCAATGTGTGCCTTCGAGTCAGTCCTGACTCCTGGCGACCCAGAAGCTCCTGGGTTTTCTTGGCAGTGTCACGGGAAGTGTATAACAATAGCCAAATTAACATGAATAAAATACATTCTCTAAAATGCTTGTATGCAAATGCTAGAAGTCTAAAGAATAAGATGGGAGAGTTAGAATATATAGCACTAAATGAAAGGTTAGATATGATTGGAATATCAGAGACATGGTGGAAGGAGGACAACCAGTGGGACACTGTGATACCTGGGTACAAACTATATCGCAATGATAGAGCTGATCAAATTGGTGGAGGGGTTGCGCTCTATGTTAGAGAGGCCATTGACTCAGAAAGGATTAAAGTTTTGCAGGAAACAAAATCTGCTGTAGAATCTATATGGATTGAAATTCCATATAAAAGGGGGAAGGCAATGGCAGTGGGGGTGTACTATTGAGCACCTGGCCAGAATGACCAAATGGATGATGAAATGCTCAAAGAAATCAAGGAAGCTAACAAAAGTTACAGCGCAGTAATAATAATGGGTGATTTCAATTACCCCGGTCTCGACTGGGTCAGTGTCACGTCAGGACATGCTAGGGAGATAAAGTTCCTAGATGAAATAAATGACTGCTTCTTGGAGCAGCTGGTTCATGAACCGACCAGAGGGGAAGCCATATTAGACCTAGTCCTTAGTGGAACACCAGATCTAGTGCAAGAGATAAGGGTGTTGGGGCCACTTGGCAATAGTGATCATAGCATGATCGCCTCTGATTTAATTAGTGGAGGAGGGATAGTAAGGAAATCCACAGTACTACCTTTTAACTTTTGAAAGGAAGACTATGATAAAATGAGGAAAACAGTTATGAAAAAACTAAAAGGAGCAGTTGCAAAGGTTAAAGACGTACATCAAGCTTGGGTGTTGTTGAAAAATACTATCTTGGAAGCCCAGACCAGCTGTATTCCACGCTTTAAGAAAAGTGGAAGGAAGTCCAAAACACTGCCAGCATGGTTTAAAGGTGAGGTCAGAGAGGCTGTTGTTGCCAAAAAAGCATCTTTCAGGAAATGGAAAAAAGAGCCAAACGACGAAACCTGGAAACAGCACAAGCACTGGCAAGTCAAATGCAAGGCATTGATAAGGCAGGCAGAGAGAATTTGAGAAGAAGCTTGCTGCGGAAGCAAAAACGCGAAATAAAGACCTTTTCAAGTACATTCATAGCAAAAAACCTGTGAGAGAGTCAGTTGGTCCATTAGATGATAAAGGGGTTAAAGGAGCACTAAGAGGCGACAAGGCAATAGCGGAGAGACTGAATGAATTCTTTGCTTCGGTCTTTACTGAGGAAGATGTAGGGATGTTACCCATGACTGAAGTGGTATTTAAAGGTGCGGAAGAATTGAAGTAAATATCGATACATCGGGAAGATGTCTTACAACTATGAGATAAACTGAAGAGTAGCAAATCACCTGGGCCGGATGGTATACATCCAAGGGTGTTGAAAGAACTGAAATATGAGATTGCAGACCTGCTATCAGTAATCTATGAACTATCATTAAAATCATCTCTAATACCTGAAGATTGGAGGATCGCCAATGTAACACCAATTTTTAAAAAGGGTTCCAGGGGTGATCCGGGAAACTACAGACCGGTGAGCATGACGTCAGTATCGGGAAAAATGGTAGAAACCATCATAAAGAATAAAATTACTCAGCATATAGATAGTCATGACCTAATGGGAGACAGCCAACATGGCTTTAGACAAGGAAGATCTTGTCTTACTAATCTGTTATGTTTTTTTGAAGGAGTGAATAAACAGGTGGACAAAGGTGAGTCGGTTGATATTGTGTATCTGGACTTTCAGAAAGCCTTTGACAAGGTCCCTCATCAGAGACTTTTGGCAAAACTAAAGAGTCATGGGATAGGAGGCAGTGTACTATTGTGGATCAGGAACTGGTTAAAAGATAGAAAGCAGAGGGTAGGGCTAAATGACCAATTTTCCCAATGGAGAAAGGTGAATTGTGGTGTACCCCAGGGATCTGTGCTGGGTCTGCTGCTTTTTGACATATTTATAAATGACCTGGAAAGTGGTATAACGAGTGAGGTTATCAAATTTGCAGATGACACAAAACTATTTAAAGTTGTTACAACCCAAGAGAATTGTGGAAAATTGCAAGAGGATCTTGATAAATTGGAAGACTGGGCATCAAAATGGCAGATTAAATATAATGTGGACAAGTGCAAGGTTATGCACCTAGGGAAGAACAACCCAAACTATGGTTACACGATGCAAGGTTCCACATTAGGAACCACCACCCAGGAAAAAGATTTAGGCGTCATTGTGGATACCATGTTAAAACCCTCGGCCCAGTGTGCCGCCGCGGCCAAGAGAGCAAATAGAATGCTAGGTATGATAAGGAAAGGAATGGAAAATAAAACAAAAGATATTATAATGCCTCTATATCGTTCCATGGTGAGACCGCACCTTGAATATTGTGTGCAGTTCTGGTCACCGTATCTTAAAAAGGATAGAGCGATTTTAGAAAAGGTTCAGAGAAGAGCCACCAAAATGGTAAAGGGGATGGAAGGATACTCCTATGAAGAAAGGCTGAAAAGGTTAGGGCTCTTTAACATGGAAAAGTGACGGCTGAGGGGAGATATGATAGAAGTCTATAAATTAATGAACGGAGTGGAACGGGTAAACTTAGATCGATTGTTTACCTTATCAGAATATAGAAAGACTAGGGGACATGCGATGAAGCTACAGGGTAAACTATTTAAGACTAATAAAAGAAAATATTTTTTCACTCAACGTGTAATCAAACTCTGGAATTTGTTACCGGAGGATGTAGTAAAGGCTGTTAGTGTAGCTGGGTTTAAAAAAGGTTTGGACAAGTTCCTGGAGGAAAGGTCCATAAGCCATTATTAAGAAGGGACCCAGGATATCAATGCTTGACCCAGTACAAGCATTGTGGGACCTGTGTCTCTTGGGGAAACTGCTAGGTACATATGACCTAGATTGGCCACTGTTGGAAACAGAATACTGGGCTTGATGGACCTTGGTCTGACCCAGTATGGCATATCTTATGTTCTTATGTTCTTATGGTAGCTGCATCTGTCTCAGTTTCACAGCTCTGCCCTACCTCCAGGAGGCCTTAGACCTGATTACACAGGTCTATTACAGATCCTGGTGGTATGGTAACTGCATCTGTCTCAGTTTCACAGCTCTGCCCTACCCCCAGGAGGTCTTAGACCTGATTACACAGGTCTATTATAGTTCCTGATGTTATGGAAGCTGCATCTGTCTTCGTTTCACAGCTCTGCCCTATCCCCAGGAGGCCCTAGACCTCATTACAGAGGTATAGTTACTCCCTGGTGATGTGGTACCTGCATGTATTGCAGTTTCACAGATCTACCCTATTCCCAGGAGGCCCTAGACCTGATCACAGAGCTCTGTCATAGCTCCTGGTGATATGGTACCTGCCTGTATGTCTGTTTCACAGATCTGCCCTATTCCCAGGAGGCCCAGACCTGAATACAGAGTTCAAAGACTCATTCTGTTGTTATGGCAGCTATTCCTGTTGAAGTGACCATGTCGACCCTATCCCCAGGAAGCCCAACACCTCCGTGCCGAGGTCCAATGTTACACATGGAGGTATGGTAGTTGGCCATTCTGCACTTGCAATCATCGGCCCCATCTCCAACAGGCCTTACACCTGGGTCCAGAGGTCTATTATACATCCTGTGTTAATGTTAGTTGCTCATGTTGTTGTTTTCATGCCCCCCCCCCCCCGCATCCCCAGGAGGCCAGAGACCTGCTCACATAAGTCTATTAGTGAGGTTGGTGTTATGGTGCATGCACCTGTTGCAGTCGCCCACACCTGCCCTATTCCCAGGAGGCCGTAGTCCTGACTACAGAGGTATGGTTCACATCCTGGTGTTATGGCTTTGGCTCCTGTTGATGTGGTCAGGTCCACCCAATCCCCGTGAGCCGTAAGGACACATTACACATGTCATCGACAGATATCATGGTGTCATGGTAGGTGTTTCTGCTGATGTGCGTAGGTCAGGCAAACACACAGGTGTGTGCCGTACCACACAGAGAGGTAGAAAACACCTCCCCTGGAGATCCACATGCCTACCTCACGCATGGCATGGTGCTGCCATGTCATGCAAGGAGATTGTAGGAAAAGGCGTGGGGTGTCTGAGGGTAGCACATAGGACATGTAGGTGGCACCTCACAAATGCCCAGACTCACAGCCACACATGCAGGTGGCACTGGCAACAGGTAGTAGCGGACACACTGACCATAGCAGCAGCAGCACCCTGCTTCTCGCAGAGATGTGTTATATGCTTTGGGCACCCACCAGAGATACCTGGTCCCTAATGTTCCCATCCATTGCATTCACCCCCAGGTGGAGGACCTACGGAAGAAGGGACGAGAGTTGTGGCTGCACTGCCCGGAATACCTTGACTGCCTCCAGCAGAGGGTGCTGCAGCAAAATGATGGTGAGTGTTGCAGCCTCTGCAGCACACTACAGCATGCCCCAGTGGCCCAGCAGCCTGTGGGAGCCCATACCATGTTTATGTGTTGTGGCAAACGTATGATGGTGTGCTAATGCTTACTTTCCCCCACAGAGGATGCTGCTGTTGGCGAAGGGCCATCGACATCAGGGCCCCCACAACAGGCTCCACAGCCCTGTCCCCAATGGTGGAGGTGGAGGAGGAGGAGGAGGGAGAGGACAGAGACAACATGGAGGGAGCGGAGGATAGGGTGGGGCGGGAGGGCGGGGAGGGTGAGGGGGTGTCGGATGCGGTAGGGAGGGAGGAAGAGGAGGAGGAGGAGAGCGGGGAGGGGGGCGAGGGTGAGGGTGTTTGGGAGGTATCATGGGGGAAGAGGGGGGTGAGGAGGGGTGGGTGGGTGGCCCTGTGGATGGGAGGGGCCACAGGACAGCACAGGGCACTGTGGGTTCCTGCCAGCTGTCGCATGTGTGTGACGATGGTGCCCATCTGGGTGTAGCTATGCCACCCATTGCCACATACAGGGCCTACACACATGCCACCACACAAACACCGGGCACATGGCGTGGGTGTGGTGGCAGGTGCATCCAGGACCTGTCTGTGGTAGTGCTTGGCATGCTGAAATGCCAGCGGGTCCAGGACTGCACCATCCTGTGGCTGGTAGGCACCATTCAGTGGATGGCTGCCGAGATGCACATGCAGCGTGCGGCTGGTATGGGTGGTGCATCTCGACAGCCATCCCCTGATGGGCGTCCCAGGAGTGTGTGAGGGGCACAGTGCAGCCTCACACACGTGCCCCTCACACATGTGGACAGTTGTATATAAGCCACTATGTACCTGTAGTGTAACTATAGTTTGTTGATACAACACAATGGTCATGTGTCTCCCTTACAGACAGACTGTTGAAGTGCACATGGGACATGTATATAGATGTCTGTGTGTATGTGTGGTGCCTCTGTGATGTAACCATCTGCTGGGTGTCCCAGCAGCTATGCCAGAGGCATGATGCCTGTGATGTGTAGGGTGCATATCAGATGCAGCATAATTGGAGGAGGATGAAGGGAAAGGTTAGCAGTAGGTATGTGGCTGGAAGGGTAGGACGGACTGCTGTCCCCAGGAGCATCCCATCCAAAACAAACCAAATCAGAATCTCCTGATAAACTCAAAGTAGTGCCAAGACTCTGTCAATAGATGTTCCCCAAGACTTAATACCTACATAAACTATTGTGATAAAAAAATTTTAATTTAATTTTTCATTCTTATTTTTATTTGTCGGAGCTTGGTCGGCCCATTGTGAAGAAGTCCTCTCCACACCACTGCGACTGCTCCCTTTAATCAAGTTTTTTCAACTATAAGTTTTTGTTATCCAAGTTTTGCCAAAAATAGAACTTAGCTTAATCGATGCTTTGCTGAACGCTTTTCCACAAAGGGCAGTGTTGCTTTTTGGCCTTTTGTGGAAAAGCGTTCAGCAAAGCATCGATTAAGCTAAGTTCTATTTTTGGCAAAACTTGTCCCCAGGAGCATGACAGGGGGATAGATGGTGAGGCCAAGACAGGTGGATGTTGGTCTGGCAGAGGAGCTGCGGCTCCCAAAATGTGCTGGGGTGGGGGGGGGGGTGCAACTGACTGCAGCTAGTTTCCGTTGCCTGGCCTGTTTGTGTTGCAAGCATCTGTGGCTGAAAGGCCACCTAGGCCCTGGTGTGGGCCAGAGAGAATAGTCACACATGTGGTGAGAATAATGTAGAGGATATGGGGGGTGAGAGATTGACATATCCCTACAACATCTGGGAAATCACCAACAACATCTACCTGGTCGACGGGTGAGGAAGGGTATACCCCCACGCAGTGGTAGAGGGGTGTACACATGGCACGGAGCATGGCACACAGGGCATGGTATAACATATGTGCGCTGATTGGTGTTACTGCAGACGCACCACCCTTAAGGGAACTGGGATGGCACATGTGACCAGATGACCACATGGGGGACAAGGTAACCAGGAGAGCACGGTGAGAGATACTGGAGACGTGCACAGAGGTGTCAACAGGTTGAGCTTTCTTTATTGGTACAGCTAGAGTGCCCTGTTCCCCACAATCAGAGCCTGCATCACCCCCCATGTCCATGGCGACTACGTCCCATACCACCCCTCTGTGCTGGTTCTGCTGGCGCCGCCTCTGGCACTGCGGCTGGCTGCTGGGGACGTCCAGCCATGGCCTCCTGGGCATTTGCTATATGCAGTAGCACCGCTGCCATCACCTCAGCTGTGGCACGCAATTGGCTGACCTCGTCCCTTAGGGCCAACAGAGCCTGAAGTGTGCCTGTGGGTGAAACACAAAGGGATGTGTGAGACATGTGTCACACCGCCCACCGTGACCCATGCACATTTCTGGTGTATCTCAACAGTACACTCCTCAGATCAGGTCTGCATGCGAAGATCAGCAACATGCTACCATGTGTACGTCTGTGTGTCCCATGATCCATCCTCACTGCAGGAAATGTTTATGATGATGGCTCGTGGGGATCCCAGATATGACACATGGTACTGTGCTGCAATTCATTGTATCGATGATTGATCTGTGTACTGGTCGCATGGGACTGGCCGGATAATGTGGGGTTCATGTCAAGCAGATATATATCTGGGGGGCTCTGTTTGCTCTATACCTGATGCACAGTCCTGCCTACCACCACTACATAAGCTAGGTACTACCACCCAGAATGACGGATCCGCAGAGTAAGCTGTCTAGGTGATCAGGGATAGGGCTTGGATGCTGTACGTCTCCTTGGGGTATATGGATGACAACAGATGACCCATGCCACAAGAGGGGGTTCTCACATGGCACAGAGTCCCACCAAACATACTGAACTACGTGCCATGGAGCCATAGTCTTGGGGAGCACATGGGATGTCAGTGTGAATGTTATCCCAACTCCCTGGAGAAATCCTGTCTATTCTGTTACCTACCCTCAGCATCTTGGCTTGAAAAGGCAGTATGAGCCCTCAGCTCTGCCAGGATGACATCCATGCTGATGGGTGGGTTGAGGGATGGTCCCAGTGCCTGCACTGTGTGCCGGCTCCCCTCCATGTCGGTGCCCTCCACAACCAGTGTACTGCTGCTGGAGGCCCTCGCTGTGGTGCGGACATCCGCTGGGCCGTCCTCTGCCTCGAGCAACACATCAGTCCCATGGGCCTCCTTACCAGTGCTGGTGGCGACCTCGGACTCTGCCCCCTCTGGTCCCTCCAAATCTCCTGGCTCACCCACATCCTCCTCCTCATACGCCCCCATGGCCTGAAGGTCACCTGGGGGGTGGAACAGGGTATACATCACAGATGGGTTTACCACGTACATATATGTGCAGCTGTGTTTTACACCCACACCAGCAGCAATGTGCTGTCCGCCTGTAGCTGCTGTCACTGCGCCTACAATGGGAACAACACATGTGCGTACAGTGTGATTTACCTGGTGGGGGGGGCGGAGCAGCCACCTGCGCTGGTACTGCTTTGCCACATTTGCTGGTGTTGTCTGGGGGATTGGGTGGCGAGTGCTGGGGCCATTGTGTGCAGCAGTAGGTATGCACTGTGCGTGTGATGGGGGCCCACACTACATGTGTCCTTGGTGCGTGTGGGAGCCCTCAATGTGACTGTGGCCTGTCATAGTGTGCGTGAGTGAATGTATGTAGTGGCCTGTGTGGTATGCAGGATCCGTACTGTGTGGTGGCCACTGACAGGGTAGTATGTGTCTGGTATCTGTGTGCTGTTGGCGTTTGCGTTTGTTTGCATCTACCTCGTAGTTTCAGTGTGATAGGCTGTTCTCTGTCACTGTTCAGGACTATGTCTCCACACAGGTAATAGCAAACAAGCATCATAGCTGTTATAGGTGGAGGGTGCGGTGCACCCCAGGTTACTGTGTGTTGAGCTAGTTGTATGTCCCTCCTGGATGTTTGCTTCTGTCATATTGTGATGCCTGCCTGGCTGCAGATGTATGATGCTGACATGTGACCTATGTGGCAAGTAGGGCTATCTGCTGCATGTGCTGGGTTAATGGGGTGGGAGGTGTCATGCCCTCCCTGTGTGTGCGGTCCCTAGTTGCTCACATGCACAGTGGTGGAGGGGTGGCAATCTGCCTGGTTTCTGGACTGCCCCCCCCCCCTCATTCTGTACCCTTGTGCAGTACTCGGCTACGTCCCGGACTGAGACTGTTGTGGAAACAGCCCCAGGTACCTGCCACAAACACCATGTACAGACATTGCCAGGTGTTGTTCGTTGTGTGTCCCCCAGTTGCCTGTGTTACGGCACACATGTCCTCTCGACATAGGCCCCCATCGTCCCGTCCATGGCCAGCAGGTGCTGGGCGATTAGCTGTACGTGGGCTGCATATCTCAGATCTACTGCCTATGGATGGGTGGTATCCAGCTCTTCAGGCAGTCCCTGCAGGTAGATGGGGCCCAGCCGTTCTGCGAGCTGCTGCTCCAGGGGGGTCAGGCTGGGGACAAAGGGACCACCCCCACCAGTGCCCATGGCATGTCTCCTTTCCACCACCATGTGGGCCCAAACACCTTGCTTTATATCGTTGAACCATTTTCTCAGGCTGTTCAGATCCCTGGGTGGTCCCCCGGCCTGCGCTATGGCCTCCTGTCCCTCCTCCCACACGTGTATGCATGTCCCCATTGTGGTGCTGGAGCTCAGCCGCCCATAGAACACCTCATAGCGCTTTAGCACACTGGCCAGCAGGATGTGGTTCTCCTGCTGGCTGAATCTAACTGCTCTCCTCCATTCCTTGGCTGGCACCGGGACTCGCCTCCGTTTGGCACTGGGTGGCCTCTTGGGCTGCCCCTGTGTGGGCTAGGCCACACCTGATGGCTTTGCAGCCACCACCTCAGGCCCACCCATCCCTGCCACCCCTGTGGACCACTGTTCAGGGGTTTCCCCTTCGTCCCCTCCTGCCATGGGCTGTCGCTCCATCTCCCTGCTCCCTGTGACCTCTTCCTCCCGGTCACACATTCCCACCTCTCCCAGTCCTTGCCTAATATTCCCTCCCCTGCTGCTCACCTACCCTCCTCTCCCTCTTGCCTGCTCCTCTCCTCACCTCCTCTCCCTCTCCCCTGCTCCTCTCCTCACCTCCTCACTCTCTCCCCTGCTTCTCTCCTCACCTCTTCTCCCTCCCCCCTGCTCCTCTCCTCTCCTCCTCTCCCTCATGTCTGCTCCTCACCACACCTCCTTTCCCCCGCTCCTCTCCTCTCCTCCTCTCCCTCACGCCTGCTCCTCACCACACCTCCTTTCCCCCGCTCCTCTCCTCTCCTCTCCTCCTCTCCCTCACGCCTGCTCCTCACCACACCTCCTCTCCCACACCCCTGCTCACCTCATCTCTCCTCACCTGCTATCACCCTGACCGATTGCTCTCCACGCCTGCTCTTCACCTCGCCTACACAAAACCCTCGGCATTTAACATGTGTGGTGGCCTTTTTATGCCTTTCTATAGGGGGCATGGGTTTACGCATGTTGTGCATGTGCTGCAGCACCTGTGTGCAATCTGCACATGTGCTGTGGGGCGTGTGTGCTATATGCGCATGCACGGTGACACACGCGCCACTCGTGCATGCACAGAGGCGCATGCACTGCACGCATTGCGCATGCGCCATGATAGGGGGTCACTGTATGAGGGGGCTTCATGCATGATGCCCGTGAATAGGCGGCCACACAGCAGATGGCACCCACAAATGTCACATGCACATGGCACCATGCCTGCATGCCACGTACATGTGCGCGGAGCCCCACGCAAGACATGCGCATGAGCACGGTCAGACATTATGTGCATGTGCACCGCGCGCAGACACCGCATTTGCAGCGCTGCGCATGCACAACATGCAGACGCACAATGGAAGAAAGGCACTTACTTGTTATGCATACGTGGTACACGCCGAGGGTTTTGTGTAGGTGAGGTGCAGAGCAGGCGAGGTGAGGTATTTGTCAGGTGTGCAGCAGGTGAGGGGTGTAGCAGGTGAGGTGAGGTGAGGTGAGGTGAGCAGCAGGCGAGAGGTGGTGTTGGGGTGGTGGGGAGCAGGTGAGGTGAGGAGCAGGTGGGGGGGTGGGGGAGGAGAGGTGGTGAGCAGGCATAGGGTACAGGAGGTAAGGTGAGGGACAGGTAGAGGGCGGTGTAGGTGGGGTGAGGGAGAGGCGAGAGCAACCCTCTGTCTGTGGTATATCTGTTTTGCTGATGGCTGCCTTTGTGGTGGCTGCAGGTACGTGGGGGGGTGCTCAGGACCCATGGTTGCCTGACGGGGGAGATGGTATCTACGGTGCTGCGGCACAGGGCATGGGTGCAGACCCGCTGCAACTCCGAACTGCAACTGTGGAGGCCATGCAAGCTAGGGCTGAGCCGGCTCGGCGCAGGAGGAGTGCCAAGTTGCACCCTCACCAGGCTTGCCTCTACAGGCCCTGGGCCCAGCTCCAGGACATGCGTGAGGACCAGGTCATCTCCTTATACCATCTGGACACAGGGGCTATTAGGGAGCTCTTTGAGGATCTCAGACCTGACCTCGAGCCCCTGACCGGTCAGTCACATGCCATACCGGGTTTGGTCAAGCTCCTGGCTGCCCTATATTTCTTTGCCTCTGGCTGTTTCCAGTCATCTGTGGCCGCAGTGGGTGGCATGAGCTGCCCCACTTTCTCACGCTGTCTCTACAAGGTATTGCGTGCCATGGTCAGCCGGGTGGGGAATTACATTGCAATTCCCAACACTAGGCAACAGTGGGGGACTCTGAACCAGGCCTTCGAAGAGGTTGCAGGGATACCACACGGGAGCTATTGATTGCACACATGTTGCCCTGGTCCCGCCCGGAGACAGGGAGGCAGTGTTCTGCAACCGCAAACACTACCATTCCCTGAATGTTCATGTTGTATGTGATGCAAATATGCATATTCTGAATGTGGTCCCTAGGTTTGCAGGGTCCACCCATGACTCCTTCATCCTGCATCACTCAGCACTATTCGGACAGTTTGAGGCTGGGCAATATGAGGACTGTATACTGCTGGGTGGGTATTTCTCTGCCCAGACGTGCTCATGGTGTTCCTCTGGGTACACATAGGCACACATGTCTGTGTTTGCAAGGTGTCCCTAGCTGTGTTTGTGTGTCGTTTGTGTATGTGTTCAGGGGGGGGCACTTCCCTTCACGTTCTTCTTTGGTACGGTGTTTTGTGTTGGTGGCACCTTCACCTCTGACATATCTGGCCATTTCACATTGTGTGCTTTGTGTACAGGACACATGTATGTTCCACATATATTCAGCAGTATATTGTTGTGTCAGACATCCTCTCGGGGCAATTCAGGGACCTTTTCCCATTTCACCTCATGTGTGTGGGCAGTCTTATGGCTATCACACGCTTGCAAATGTGTGCATCACTAACCTTGTCAAGGGTGCATTGCCATGTGTGTGGCTGATGTTTTTGCAGCTGTCACTACTACCTTTTGGCTATGAGTGTTTGGGCATGTGTCTTTTTGGATTCAAGCTGAGGTAGTTTGCACACCTTACCCCCACCCCGTGGTCCCTGTCTCACACCTCCAGATGCTACCACATACATGTTGTATGTCAGCATGTGCTGTCACATGTTCATGGGACACCTGTCTGTGCTGTCACATGTTCATGGGACACCTGTCTGTGGTTTGCATGTACATGCTTGTGTGCATGTGTGTGTGGCTCAGCCTCTGCTTTACCTTTCTACTATTTCTCTACAGGTGATGCAGGATATAGGTGTCGTCCATGGTTGCTGACCCCTGTGCATCTGCCGCGGACACGTGCAGAGAGGAGGTACAATGAGGCCCATGCCTCCAGCTGCTCAGTCATCGAGCGCACCTTTGGCATTTTTAAAAGTCGCTTCAGGTGTCTGGATAGGACCGGTGGGGCCTTACAATACAAACCCATGACTGTGGCAAAGATAATTCTGGCCTGTTGCATACTGCACAACATTGCTCTCAGGCACGATCTCCCAGTCCAAATTAATGAGGATCTGGAAGATGATCCTACATGCCATCCTGTACGTGGTCATGGTGACACATGTGAGGGCACAGCAGCCAGGCGCCAGCTGATTGCGGAGGTCTTCTCATGTAAGTACTCCATATGTTGGATATTACATTAGTATCTAGACATATGCACTATTACTACTGTTGAACATTTGTGTAGCCGTACCAGTCATACGCAACACTACACAGAAATATGGAGGACATTCCCTGCCCATCAGAGCATTCAGGATAGTCCAGGGAGAACACAGACGGGGTGTGTAGGGGATACTGTGGATGCACGGGGATCAGATGAGACTGGATTACCTGCCCTAGGTGGGTACATTACCTTACACAGGAAATCGGTCGAGGATTGGGGACAGTGGCTCACGATCACACACAGGTTGTTGGTTCCAGCTGTGGGTGCAGCATGGTAAATGGAGTGTGGTGTGTGGTCAGCAGTAGGAAAGAGGGACATAGGTGGCACCATTTGCCTAGACGTGTGGATGCCACGATGGGGGATATTGGCGCATTGGTCACATAACGTACACTGATTAGCACAGACTGTGTGTTACATGTTTGTGTACAGCACTGTGTATGACTGGCAACAATATGTACATGCTCAGTGGTATTAGTATTGGCAGGAGTTAATATTCTGGAGGGAAGGTACAGAGTACACACACAGGTACTGCATCATTAGCTCAGCGGGGTAACCTATACCTGGTTGCATAAAAGGATTGTGAGCCAGTGAGGTGATTTGACAGAAGCAGTATTATGGTCATGGCGAGTCCGGCAGATGATGAGCCATGTAGTGGCGTGTTGGTTGGTTTGAGGCAGACACAGCTGATTCAAGGGGATAACAGCAGGGTGTAGGTTACAGTTAGCAAATCAGGAGGTGACCGAGGGATGCATTCACGTTTTAGTTGTGTGTTCAGGGAGGATGGGGGGATATTGCTCATGTTATCTGGAATGACACTGCATGTCTTAGCTACATGATGCGTATGTGTGGGGGTGGAGAGGGAGGGGTCACAGACAACCCCTACATTGCATATCAATGTGAGGCAATGTGTTGCAACCTATACACAGACATCTAATATGGGGGCAGGGTTTACGGAGAGAGATTAGATGTTGGGTCATGGCCAGGTTCAGTTTCAGGCAGTGTGGAGATATCAAGCCAGCATTGTCAGACACGCAAACATAGCTCAGGGTCTGGATTGGCAGGGGCTGTTCAGGGATGTTGGGATATATTTGGCACTCATCAGCATATAGTTGGAACTGAGCAGCAGGGGATCAGATAGCCCCAACATGGCATTTGGTATGGAGCTCTGGAACAAGCAGACACAGGACATATCCCTGTGTTCCAGCATATGGGTGCAGGCACACAGGGGAGGTGGGACCATCAGAACACACACTGAAGGTGTGACGGGTGAGATATGAGGTGCAGGGGGTTAGTATGGAGGCAGTGTGGACATGCGAGGACAGTATTTCAGGGTGACGGGTGTTGTCAGCATTGTCTGGGGAAGCAGAGAGGTGATGAAATGGGGCGTATGGGGTACAGGCTCTTTAATTTTAGCATTAACACATCATTTTGGACTTTGGCAAGGGCAATTCTGTACAGTGTAATGGACAAAAGCCAGACTGAAACGGATTTGGGGTGCATGAGGGGTGATGATGTGATTGTGCTGTGTGTGTTACACAGCTCAAACATGACATATGAATGTATCTGGTGTGTTTATCCATTGACAGAATATGTTGTGTGACCTCCCTGGTGCTGTGGTTCACTGGCAGCTGTCTGTACCCCACTCAACATGCAGGAGAATGGGGTAGATGGACACACAGGTACATGGTGTGTGGGGACAATCACCCACAGATCATGTCTGGGGTCATCTGTCCAATGTACATATGTTGTGGCTCACCTCTTTGGTCTGCAACCCCATACCCCATATGTTACTGTTGTCACACACAGGCACATGTGTTTCTGCCCAGCTCATCTGCTCCAGCACTGTTTCTGGAACACATCCAAGAGAGCTGTGTGTGTCCACATGTCCTAGGTGTTCTGGTAGTGGGCCGCACGTACACCCTTCCGTGACATTGTTACATCAGCCAAATGCTGTGTAGCATTGCTTTGGTCAAGAGCTATCTCCACTGATCTCAAATTGTGCACAGACAGGCCGTATGCTACTGGTGACATGCTCACCTTAACATACTGTGTGTGTGTTTTTCTGGCGTGGGTGTGTAAGGGTACAGTGTGCATCCAGTTTGTATTATCATGTGGTGGGTGGTATTTTAACAACTGTGGAGGGTTGAGGACTCTGCTATCTATAACCTACTGCTGTTGACCATGTATACATTGTGCACATCTGTTTTATGTTGTGACCTGACCTATCTCTTGTGTGCTGTCAGAACACTATCCATCAGCATTCCAGTATCACAGATGATGCCCTAATTTGGACATGTGTCAACGGCAGCTGGAGATGGGGATATGGTGATTCTACACATTCCTCTGACATCTTCTGTATTCACTGTGATGTGGTGTTGCCTTTTCCTGCCTCAGACAGCCCCTAGCAGACACTTGCTGCAGGCAGACGGTAGGTTGTGTGGCAAAGTCAACCATTTTGAGCATGGGGGAGGTGAACAGCATAAGGAATTCACCTTAATCAAGGGGCCTCTGTTAGGTGTGTAGGGTCAAAAGGCCAGAGCCACAGTTCAAAGGCAGAAAAAAACCAGCTGGAACAAGTTCCAGGAAATGCTTGACAGTGTAAGAAGGATAGATTGCAAGCACGAGGACAAAAACCCTCACTCTAATAACTGCACTGATTATTCTGATGTCAGAAGGCAGGGGGATTACAAACACCTAGGACAGAAAGAGGTGGGGTTGGATCCCAGTGAGTATAAACCTTGGTTAAACTATGGAGAGAGTAGCAGTAGGAGCTGGAGCAGAAGTGGAAGGAGGAGTGATTGGAGAAGGAGCAGAGGAAGCAGCAGAGGACAGACTTCAGAGCAGCAAGGACGATGGAATGCTGGAGAAGCCAGAGCAGGTGCTAACTTCTGGAGACAGGCTGAGCTACCCATTGCTGAGAAAGGTGATTTCCCTGAATCACGTTTGCAACAAAAGTGGGAGCCAGGAAGGAGAGAAGCTTTCAGGCCACCAGAGAGGTTGTCAGCAGGGCACTCTGATCAACTGGGTGAGTCAGAACCTATGCAATTGGGTGAAGCAATGTCAGAGCTAGGGGTAGAAGAAGATATGAAGGGAGGAGTAGCTTAGTGGTTGGGGCAAGGTACTTTAGGTCGGAAGGTCAAAGGTTCAAATCCCTCTAGAGGACAGCAACCTTGGGCCGGAAGGACTAGGGTTTCTAGTCCCACAGATGCTCCTTGTGGTCTTGGGCAAGCCACTTAACCCTCCATTGCCCATGTTCCCTGTAAGTATTAGTGTATGTGTCTCATATCCCAGCGTGTTAAATGTATCCCCCAATTGTGTTGTGACCGCTTTGATTGAAGGATAAGGCGGTATACAAAACTGTCTAAATAAATAAATAAATATGTTGACGGATTGTTCTTTATGCCAAGCTTTAGACTTGAAGGGTTGAAAAGAGCCTGCCTTGAAAGAACTGTTCCTCTTGCGGAAGTAACCTCAGAGCTAAGCAGTGAGAGAGTAAATTCCTGTGTGTGTTTTGAAGGGAGGAATTTACTGCAGCATAAGCTAGTGAAGTAAGGCTGTAATTCATGCCTCTGTGTCAGCTGTGTTGAAACTCTACAACAGAGAGAAAGTTAATTGGCTGCTAGAAGTGTTTGTGCTTTGCTCCTGTGTTTATAAGAAAAAGCCTGCTATAAGAGTCTTGAGGACACTGTGAATGCTTATTTCATAACCTAAGTTTGGTTCTTCACCTGGGAGTGCAGCCTAGAGAGAATTATGGCTGAGTGAAGATAATTTTGCCATAGAAGAAGTAAAGTTTGTTTTTCTATTGCTCTGTTTGACAAAGGACAATTAAGAAAAGTGGCATCTTGTTATATGTGAAAAAGCTAAGCTTCTGCAGTGAAGAGGACTTTAAAAGCCAATGCTGAGTTTTATTTATTTATTTTAATTCTCTTATATACCGTGCTATTCTGCATCAGTGCGGTTTACATTGAACAAACTGAAATTACATTGAACAGGGCATTATAACTTGGAGATAACTATTTTACAGGGAACATGGGCTATGGAGGGTTAAGTGGCTTGCCCAAGACCACAAGGAGCACCTGTGGGACTAGAAACCCCAGTCCTTCCGGCCCAAGGTTGCTGTCCTCTAGTGGGATTTGAACCCCTGACCTTCCGGTCTGAAGTACCTTGCCCCAACCACTAGGCCACTCCTCCACTCCGTTCTGTTTGTTTTGCCACCAACTTGCTGAACCTTAAGCAAAAATCTGTTAGTTTTGCCACCAACTTGCTGAACCTTAAGCAAAAATCCTATAATTTAAAATTCTGTAAATGGTACCAGGAACCTGATCTGTTCTATTGTGTTCAAAATAAATTATTTTTCTGTCATAAGCCTTACCCTTGGTTTAACATGACTACAATCCTTCTACTTAAAGCATAAGTATAACAGCTGATAGAAGAAGGTTCTCAACCACCACGCCCTCAACAACTAGAAGACTAGTAGTTTTGGCATTTTGTTTGTGACAGTGGCGTAGTTGTTCGGATTGTGCCATTCAGGATTTACAAAAGGATATTGCAACATGGCTGTTGGAAGGTGTACACAGCACGGACGGCTGTTGGAAGGTGTACACAGTACGGACGACTGTTGGAAGGTGTACACAGCACGGACGGCTGTTGAAAAACTTCACGTGGAGTTCACGGCTGGAATTAGCAGACGGCAGAGCAGTCCGGATTGGATCTTCATAAAGACACCCTTTGAAAGCAGGAGTCAACACCTGAGTCAGGTAAAGCGTACCCAGGTGGGGTTGGCTCAGGATAAAAGTAAAATGGGAAAAGTATATGCTTTTGAGTCAAAGGGGACAAGGAGGCTGTTGAGTGGTACCGCCCTTGGTTTCTTCTGTTTTTCTTTCAGGAAATCCTTGAAGATGGAGTCTAAAGAATTACTTCAGTGGATGGCAGCGCAGTTCCAGTGCCAGCAAGAATTGGCACAGCAAGCCCAAGAGAGTGCAGCTGCAGCTATCAGGGAGCAGCAGAAACCTGTCTTGTACTTAGTGGCTGCCCTGGTTGCTTCACAAAGGCAGGAAAGTGGAGGAGAGCCGGTACCAGCAGGACCATCATCACTTCCAATGGACAGTCTGGTAGGCCCACCCACAAGTGGGGCCTTTAATTTTGGCAAACTTTCATCTGAGGGTGATATTGATGACTTTCTAGAATCATTTGAAAGGGTAGCACAAGCTATGAGATGGACAGCTAGCCAGTGGGCAGTGCGTTTCGCGACCTCTTTAACAGGGGAAGCACTGGCTGCATACAGGGCTATTCCAGCTGCCCAAGCCCTGGACTATGAGACTGTAAAAATGGCTATTAGGGATCGTTTGGGATTGACTAAAAGTGTCTATCATCGAATGTTCAGAGCCACAGCTCTTAAAGCTGGAGAGACTCCAAAGGCATTAAGCCAAAGGATATGGGGCCTGGCATTAAAGTGGCTAACCCCAGGAGAGAAAAATGGATATGATTCTAGATATGATTGTATTAGAGCAGTTTATGGCAGCAGTGCCAAGAGAAATTTAAGCATTTCTGATCCAACAAAACTGCCAAACCACAGAGGAGGCAACTCTGGTGACTGAACGCTACATAGAAGCTGAGATAGTGCGTCAGCCAAGAGGAGGCACTCCTAAGGTGAAGGCTGAAGCCAGTTTTGGTATATCAGAAATGAAACAAGGAAATAAAACAGGCTGTGTGAAAACTTATATACCTGCTCAGAAAGAAAAGTGGTCCCAAAAGAAATGTTTTCATTGTGGAGAATTAGGACACTTACAGAGAGCATGTAAGGCTCGTACTGGGTTGGTTGGCACAAGTGTGAAACCTCTGGGAGAGGGATTTCTTCTGAGTGTGAATATACAGGGGATCCCTACCAATGCTTTACTTGATTCTGGTGCTGACCAAAGTATGATATCTCAGAGACTTTGGCAGGCCATTGAGGCTCAAGCAAAGAATGGTCAGAGGAGACCTGAAGGTCATGTTCAGATCCGTTGCATCCACGGGGCTGCCTCTTGTTACCCCATGTATACACTGGTGATAAAGTGGAGTGGAGGAGTAGCCTAGTGGTTGGGGTAAGGTACTTCAGGCCGGACGGTCGGGGGTTCAAATCCCATTAGAGGACAGCAACCTTGGACCGGAAGGACTGGGGTTTCTAGTCCCACAGGTGCTCCTTGTGGTCTTGGGCAAGCCACTTAACCCTCCATAGCCCCATGTTCCCTGTAAAATAGTTATCTCCAAGTTATAATGCCCTGTTCAATGTAATTTCAGTTTGTTCAATGTAAACCGCACTGATGCAGAATAGCGCGGTATATAAGAGAATGTAAATAAATAAATAAAGGGATTGGAGGTAAAGAAGAGCATTCCTGTGGCTGTGGTACCAAAGCTTCCCCACGACCTAGTTCTAGGAAGGGATTGGCCTCAGTTTAGGGAAGGTTTAGGGAAAGGCCTTCAAGAGAAGATTGCCTTTGTCTCTACCCGATCCCAGACTTTAACTAATGACCAAAGGGACGGGTACCCAGGGTGTTCCCTAGAGGCCTTACCCTCACATGATGACTTGGTGGCTTCCCCGTCCTCTAAGGTTATGAAGGGGAAAGTTGAAAAATGCCGTGAGAAGCGACGGCAAGGCCAGGGGAGAGCTGGGATACTAGCAGGCCAAGGATTACCTTGGGTGCCTGCAGAGTTAGTGGAGAAGTTTCCAACCTTTCACAACGGGCAGACCCAGCACTCAAACGGGCATTTGAATATGCACAAGTGGTGCGAGATACCCTTCCAAGATTTCTGTTAGACGGAGAGATATTGTACAGAGAAAGTCATGATCCCCAGACAGGGACAGTCCGGAAACAGCTAGTGGTGCCTGTGGCTTTCAAGGGGTTAGTCTTAAGGCTCGCCCACGACCATCCGGTGGGTGGCTACAAAGGGGTACAAGGGACTCTAGATCAGATCCTTGCACGCTTCTACTGGCCTGGGGTTTTTTAAGGAAACCACGCGGTTTTGTGATGCTTGTCCCTCATGTCAGCGGGTCACAGCTACCTGGCCAGCAGTGGCACCCGTGATCCCGGTCCCTACAATATCTGACCCCATTTGACGGATTGCCATGGATATAGTTGGGCCCTTGTTTAAAACACCTAGGGGGGTTTCAATATATTTTAGTCATGGTTGATCAGGCCACTAGATTCCCATGGGCAGTTCCTTTGTGAAATATCACTGCAAAAACAGTAGCCTTAGAAGTGGTGAAACTGTTTTGTGAGGTGGATTTTCCTAGGGAGGTGTTAACAGATAGAGGGACTAACTTTATGTCCAAATATTTGGCCCAGGTTTGGGACGCTTTTGGGATACAGCATGTGAAAACAGCTGCCTATCACCCCCAGTCTAATGGTCTGGTAGAGAGGTTTAATCAAACACTAAAACAGATGCTAAGGCGGGGATTAGATGGGAATGTGACAGAATGGGATGTGTTGCTACCTTTCGTGCTGTATGCCTGTAGGGAGCGGACACAAGCTTCTTTAGGTGTGTTTCCCTACGAATTAATGTATGGCCGAGCACCTCGGGGAATCCTTGACATATTAAAGGAGCAGTGGATAGAGCCAGAGAGGGAGGTTATGGGAGTCCCTCACTTTCTACGGGATTTAAGGGGGCGATTAAATAGGACTTCCCGGGCTGCTGAAGAGAATTTACAAGCCAGTCAAAATCGCCAAAAAGAGCGGTATGACCAGAGGGCAAAACCTAGCCAGTTAGTCCAGGGGGAGAAAGTCCTAGTCATGGAAGCGGGTGCTACACCAAAATTTGAGGCCCAGTGGAAGGGATCATGGAAAGTGATTAGACAAGTAGGCCCAGTAACCTATGAGTTGGAGAGTGGTAGGCAACGCAGACAAGTCTATCATATAAATGTGCTTAGGCCCTGGCAGGAAAGGTCAGCAGTTGCCAATCTATCTAAAGTAGAGCATCGGGCGAGAGGGCCATATCAGAATGTGGATGCCTTATCCCGAATTACAGACTGCTTGGAGCAACCCCAATCTCCTCCAACAGCCAGCAATATCTTAAGCAGGGGGGTATGTGGCAAAGTCAACCATTTTGAGCATGGGGGAGGTGAACAGCATAAGGAATTCACCTTAATCAAGGGGCCTCTGTTAGGTGTGCAGGGTCAAAAGGCCAGAGCCACAGTTCAAAGGCAGAAAAAACCCAGCTGGAACAAGTTCCAGGAAATGCTTGACAATGTAAGAAGGACAGATTGCAAGCACGAGGACAAAAACCCTCACTCTAATAACTGCACTGATTATTCTGATGTCAGAAGGCAGGGGGATTACAAACACCTGGGACAGAAAGAGGTGGGGTTGGATCCCAGTGAGTATAAACCTTGGTTAAACTATGGAGAAAGTAGCAGTAGGAGCTGGAGCAGAAGTGGAAGGAGGAGTGATTGGAGAAGGAGCAGAGGAAGCAGCAGAGGATAGACTTCAGAGCAGCAAGGACGATGGAATGCTGGAGAAGCCAGAGCAGGTGCTAACTTCTGGAGACAGGCTGAGCTACCCATTGCTGAGAAAGGTGATTTCCCTGAATCACGTTTGCAACAAAGGTGGGAGCCAGGAAGGACAGAAGCTTTCAGGCCACCAGAGAGGTTGTCAGCAGGGCACTCTGATCAACTGGGTGAGTCAGAACCTATGCAATTGGGTGAGGCAATGTCAGAGCTAGGGGCAGAAGAAGATATGTTGATGTATTGTTCTTTATACCAAGCTCTAGACTGGAAGGGTTGAAAAGAGCCAGCCTTGAAAGAACTGTTCCTCTTGCGGAAGTAACCTCAGAGCTAAGCAGTGAGAGAGTAAATGCCTGTGTGTGTTTTGAAAGCCAATGCTGAGTTCTGTTTGTTTTGCCACCAACTTGCTGAACCTTAAGCAAAAATCCTATAATTCAAAATTCTGTAAATGGTATCAGGAACCTGATCTGTTCTATTGTGTTCAAAATAAATTCTTTTTCTGTCATAAGCCTTACCCCTGGTTTAACATGACTACAATCCTTCTACTTAAAGCAAAGTATAACAGCTGATAGAAGAAGGTTCTCAACCACCACGCCCTCAACAACTAGAAGACTAGTAGTTTTGGCGTTGTGCTTGTGACAGTTGCATCTTGGAAATTTTGGAAATGACATCAGCCATTCTATATTTATGTTTTGTTGTGGTTTTCAGGGTGTTTTCCTGTAGGGTCACCATGCACCAACGCTGATTGACATGGGGTGGAGCATTGAGACGCCTGTGTAACATGTGCATGGACATGACCATATCCATAGGACACCCTCGTGTATGGTTCAATAGCCACATTTCCCCAACATGCACTGTGTTATGTGTTGTGCTAATTTCATGTTTGCATGTCTGGCGTTGCATTCTATACATATTGCTGTCTGCCTACCTGCAATGTTCCCTGATGTTCTGTGCAACATACCATGACAGTGTTTCTGCTTCTTCTGATACAGGGCAGAGCACTCACACTGCACATTGACTACACTGCATCTGCAGGCACCATCACCCACGTGTCTGAAAACACAACAAGACCATGCAGCTATCCCTGGGAGAAGGTGGCATAGGATGGCTAACCTCTGCATGTGACCCACATGCCTATGATGGACATTGATGATGGACTGCTACATTGGGCATAAATGGCCTGTCCTACACAATGTTGCTACCGTGCTCTGGCTGGGTGTGGTGCTCATCGCAGGCCTTTTGTGTATTGTGGCAGATTGGAATGTACCACTAGCATATGCAGGCCCATGGATTCACAGTCTTCATGGGACATGTTGGTTTGCAGGGGCTATTTGCGGTATGGACACTGTCTACAAGCCCCTATGTGTGCAGCAGGGACTGACATACTTGCTGCATGTTGTACATCCATCTGACATTGTGTTACTGTATGTTGCCTATGTGTGCGACCTGCACCGCAGGATATCCTCATCTGTTTAGTTCACCAAGAGCATACAGCCATGCGTGTGGCACATTGTATAGGTCCTCTGGTATTTGTGGGGCTACCCTGCACTTGAACATGCCACAGTATTTACCACCACACCATTGTATGTGTGCCAACATCTTCGGTCAATATTCACCCTCACCACGTGTGCTACAGTGCAAGTGGGGCATCACTGTGTCATTGTTTACCGTACATGTTCCATGTGCATGTGACTGAATATGTTGGTACACCAGGGCATGTGGCAGTGTGGTTTCTGTGCCGGTTACTGGGCCATGTTTGACCTTCCTTTCAACCTCTATGTACAGATTAGTGTGTTTGGTTAGTGTACAGAGGTGCCACTCTACATTGATTTACAGACATAGCAATGCATGTCTGCACAGTCCTCTTTATCTCCTGACATTCTGGGACTCACATTGCACCAGTAATTTGGCAGTGTGGCAGTGTGGGTGTGCGTGTTTGTCCTTCATGGGTGCATTCCATGTGCCGTGTCATATGTATACGCATACTGTATTCACAACACCCATTGCAGCAGACCTTCTGCATAGTGCTATCTCTGTATGTGTGATAGTTTGCGTTTTCTTTACTATCTGGGATCATGTTCCTCTTGTACCTGTTACCATATCCGGGTTTGGCATTTGCACAGTGTTGTTTTGGACGTATGTGGCACTTTATTTGCTATATTATGCATTATGCAACATCTGTGACGTGTATATATGTATGTGTGTGTGCAGTTGCAGAGATTTTGATACGTATGTTTTTCCAGGTTTGTGCCACCTGTTTTTTGAAGGCAGATATGTTTTGGTTATACCTTCATGACTGGTGTGTATTGGGCTATCATCATGCCCTATCTACTGTCTACAAGCACACATATGTGAAAAAGGCATTTTGGGCATGCAGCAGCATGTGGGGGATGTGGGGATACTGCATAGTACACACCATGCACCTAATGCATATTATCTGTACTGCTCATCATCTGTAGGGGGCCAGTGACTTGTACGCAACATGTGGGTAGCTGGCCTACTCCATGTGGTTTTGCTTTGTTCACTGTAAAACAACTAGCTTCATATCATGACACACAGTATATGCGATATGTCCAGTAACTTTCCAAAATAAAATATATGTCTTTAACACACATTTGCCTCTGCTGCTGATTCAACACACTGACGCATGTATTTCTTGATTTACTGGTGATATACATGGCCCACCTGTGCTCACATCCTTGTACAGTGGCAGCAGTCTGCCACGTCAGGGTGTTAGGGGTTCCCATACACACATTCCCTTTATGGAACATATTTGCATGGTCCCTGTAGTGGTGGTTTGGGATAGTGGTTATGTTAGAGCACCATAGGTTACAGGTTTGATTCCCACATGCTTTTTCCTTGTGTTGTGCTAACCTGACCTTGAGCTGGCTGCAGCTTCATCAGCTCTCCTTTACACCCTTCCATCGCTTCTTTGTACACCACAGTGTGCCCTTTATGCAGCCTATGTGCCGCATATTAGCTATTACATATGGCTGTTCCTTTGTACTGTCCATGTGGCTGGTATGCTTGGGTGACTGTTATTGCTGTTGTTGAGCTGATCTGTTCCAGCTTCTGTTTGTAGGTTCAATTCTCACATGCTCCTTTTCAGTACTATTCCCCATTTTGCCCTGCTACATACAGCATCCCCTGCCGCCCTTTGGGTTCCTTTTCCTTGCTCTTTTGCATGCTGTTTCAGCTGCCTAACCCTTTATTGTGTGTGTGCATTTGTGTATATGTGGCTCTCGTTCCAATTTCAGATTGATATGCGCTGTACACAGCTCTTCTACATGTGCATTACATCATGGTTACTGTTGGGGTTGCCTTTTCCTGGCACACAGCAGGCTTTTGGTGTGGTGCCATGCAGTGTTGTTGTACGCAGCCTTTGCTGTTGGACTCATGTTGGTGGGGTAGGCATACCAGTTTTTGCATTAACATATGTGCTAGTGGTCATGGGTTCAATCCCACAGAGGGCCTCCTTTAGTCAGAATGTGCAGCACAACTCCCTTTTGTGGCTGTGACAGGCAGACATATATCGGAGAGCCCCCTTTAAATGCAGCATGCCAGCACAAGAAAGACCTCTGCTCCAGCTCATCACCTGCCTATTCGGCGATTGGATGTCGGGGGAGGAAGCGGGAGCTGCTTTCCCCTCCCGCTCCCCCCACCAAGGACCAAACGGGAGCTCCTCTCCCCCTTTAAATGCAGCATGCCGGCAGGCGTGCCCGCACCTGAGGGCCTCACCAGAGGGCCCTTTGGCATGGCCCTTAGGCGGGGTCCTATGATAAAATGGCATACACCCCACACCGCAGACTCCACGGAACCTCCCCTTATAACCACTACTGTGGGAGCACGCCCGAGCCTTGCGGGCCCACGCCTGAGGGCCAGAGCGGGATGGAGGAAATGGCTGCTCTAGGGTCGGTTCTGTCTGCCAGTATGCTTATTGTAATGTAAATGTAATGCTATGTATGTACTGTACCGTATTCCCTGTGTTATGTACTCCCATTTGCTACTAATTTGATGTAATGACAGAGTAGGGCATGTTTCCCTTACCTTTGTATAACCTTGTATTGTATTGTGACCGCTTTGATTGAAGGACCTTGTTAAATAAATAAATTTGTGTGACCTATGGTGCCCTATACAGTGCCTTGCCTGTGCTTTTACCCTGCCCCAGTATGCACAGCAGATTGTTGGTGCGGTGAGTTAATAAATTACGATTTGCTGCATTTTGAATATTGTCTCCAGTTACCCCCGTTGGTAATAAAGAACAAAGCATAAAAGAAGAAAAGATTTTTCCACTAAGATTACTTGTTTGTATGGAGTGATTTTTTAAAATCAGGATTGCAATTCACCCCGTGAAGACCAGTGACATATTTTTGTATTGATTTGGACATGTCCCTGACAAAATCCGAGAACCGGGTATCCTCTGGGGGGGAACCTCTCCTAGGCTCGGACCCCGGCGAGTCCGATGGGACACACCGGGTCCGGTGGGTGTCCGGGGACTCGTCATCTTCTGTTTCCCATGCCAATTCCTCTGAAGAGGAATCGATGGGCTCCGGCTGTGCAGGCTTCAATCTCGACCGCCCCGATGCCGGTTCTCCCGGAGGAAATTCAATGATGACAACAGCAGCTACCTTCCTCGACATCTCCTGCTCCGTGTGAGGTACTTTTGCAGGACTCCGTGACCTGGTCTGCGAAGGCCTAGGCCGATCGGAGGCATCCAACGACACCACCCTCGCAGGTTTCTTCTTCCTCTGGTGTTCCTGCGAGGGAGACCACCGTTCAGAAGACCCACGACAATGCTCGGAGTCAGACAGCTCCCGAGACATCGAGGCTTCTGACAAGGTCTGGACCCAGGTGGATTCGGACTCTGAGAAAATCCTTTCACGCTGCTGCTGCCTACTTCTAAGTGCCTTAGAGAACATTTTGCTGCATGGGCCACAGGTCTTCGGGTCATGGCTGGCCCCGAGGCAGCGGAGACAGCAGTCATGTGTGTCGGTGAGAGACATTCATTTTTTACACCGATCACACTTTTTAAACCTGCTTGCAGTCATCGGGGGAAAAAGGGCGCCTGTGAGGCCAAAAGACCGGGTTGCCAGTGAAAAAGAAAAAAAGCGTGAACGCTAGTCATGAAGGACAAAAACAAAAATAAGACCGGACTCGATACCGGTGTATCGAATCCGAGGTGGGAAGGGGAACCGATGTCAAACCGGGCCAAAGAAAAAAATCTTCTGGAGTTTTGACACACTTTTTCCGCGAGGGAAGCTGGGCTCCGCGGAAAAATGGAGCATGAGCAATATGGCACCCTTGGGCGGGAAGGGGATTGTGCATGCGCGATGCAATCCCAAAAGCTTTCTTTGAAAGCTGGGGAAATGCTCCGCATGAGGGCTCTGTCGGCGCCGACGTCACCCATATGTGAGGACTGACTTCCTGCTTGTTCCTGCAGAAATACTGCAGAATGCCCTCCTGATGGAAGTGTTGGGGGCAAATACAGTGACAGAATTCAAAATAGCATGGGACAGACAATGGATCCCTTTACAGCAACAGAATAAAATCAAAATAAACTTAACTGTCTAATTTCTCAACAAACAGGGGTGTCCTACACGGAGCGGTGGGTTCACCCCTAAACAAAGACATGGGGAGGGGTGACCTGCACGGAGCAGCAGGTGCACCTATTCTTGCCATCTTACTGGGCAGACTAGATGGACCATACTTGTCTTTATCTACTGTCATTTACTATTTAATTTAATTAATTTAATTTAATTAACAGTTTCTTATATACCGCACCTTCCAGTGATCAAGTGCGGTTTACATAGAACAACGTGGAACCGGCCAAATGGCTGTTTTTACAGAGAACATCTTAAAACTATAACAACTCATTACATTACATGAATCAACTATGTTACTATGTTTAAATCTGTCCCTATATGCTTTAGGACAAAGACCACTGACCATTTTAGTAGCCACTGCCTGCACCATCTCCTTCCGGTTTATATCTTTTAGAAGCTGTGGTCTCCAGAATTGCACACAGTCTCACCAGTGACTTATACAGAGGCATTATCACCTCCTTTTTCCTGCTAGACATTCCTCTCCCTATCCACCCAAGCATCCTTCTGGCTTCTGCTGTCACTTTTTCTACCTGATTAGCCACCTTATGATCATCAGAATGGTCACCCCCAGGTCCCACTCCTCCTTCTTGGACTGAAGTACTTCATACCCTACAATGTACTTGTTTTTTGCAGGCCAAATGAATGATCCTGCATTTTTTAGAACTGAACGTTAAACACCACTAGGAGCCTTCTCTGCCTACAACTCTGAGCAGTATGTCTCTCATGTAAGCCTTTTGTGAGCATCACATACAGGGAATGAAAGTGGCAACAGTTGGGAAGGTAGCTTCCCTGTCACCGGATGAAATAACAACTACTTGTGAAAAATCAATAGCTCCCATTATATTAGGTAGCCCAGCAAATGTTTAAAATCTCCTTTCAGTCTCCCCCTCCCCCCTCCATTACTTGTCATAAGGGAAAGAATTGTAAATCCTAACTTTGCTCTTCATGGCTCATATTACCTGGTGGAGACATCAGGAAATGGTGATACAATTCATTCCACCAACTACATCCACAGGTGCTTCGACTTCCATCATGTACCATATCAGGAGGAACACCATTTTAGAGAAATGCATGGGAAAAGTCCTGCTTCACTTTCATTGACTGGCTTGTGCATGGGGATGGTCCAAGAGAAAATGTTTCTGGCTCTTTAACGGTTGGAGTACAGCTACCATAGCTGCATTTAGGACCTCCTGTTGAGATAGTGCGTGGAGGGTAATCTTATAAGGCATGCTTTGCTTAATGCATGTTTCTAGGAACATCAATCATGCCTACTTTATGATGTTATGTATGTGCATACTTGACTTTATAAAATACGTACATAAGTGGACAAAAACCATGCAATAAATCTAGGTGTGAGCTCTAACACCAACCCTATGGTTGCTGTAAATTCCAGTGCCTAGATTTCTAAAAAATGCAGGTAAATTATAGTATTTAATAATTTACATGCACAAATTTGTGTACTACCCAAACTCCATCCATTCACATGCCCACAGTGAAAGTACAAGCCATTGGTCTTACACATGTGCTTATAGAATAGCAACTCGCCAAAGTAGAGGCTTATAGCCCCTTTAATGCACATAAGTCATTGAAAATGCATAATGTACATGCATTGATGACATGTCTTTATCTTTATCTTTATTTTCAGTCTTAATATACTGCTCAGACAGAGGTGCATCAGAGCGGTTTTACAAAATAAAAGGATTTGTACTGCTAGGAAAAGGAAGCAAAAAACACCATAAAATAATAGGAAAGAGAGGATAGAAGTAAAAGCGCCAAAAAGGCAGGTGCACTGCTCAGGGGAGAGGGAGGGGACACTGGATGTCAGCGGGGGGGGGGGGGGGGTGGGGGCAGGGGCAAGGAGGGATGTGGGAGATTGAAAGCGGAATAGAAGAGGTGGGTTTTGAGTCGTGCCTTAAAGGTAATGTAGGAGGGTTCGAGGCGGAGGGTGGAGGGGAGTGAGTTCCGAGGCCAGGGACCCAGGAAAAAGAAGGCTGAGGAGCGGATAGATTTGAGATGGGCCTGAGATGAGGAAGGGAGGGATAGACGATTGGAGTGTATTGACCGGAGAGAGTGGTGCGGTGTGTGGAGACAAATAAGGTCTGAGAGATAAAGGGGGGAACTGGAGTGAATGGATTTATGGATGAAAGTAAGCACTTTGTATTGAATTCTGAAGGGAACTGGGAGCCAATGGAGACGGATCAGGATGGGGGTAATGTGGTCAAAGCAGGAGGCATGGGTCAGGAGGCGGGCGGCACAGTAATGGACGAGTTGTAGCCTGCATAATTGTGATTGGGGGAGGTCGGCAAGAGAAATATTACAGTAGTCGAGGGGGGATATTACTAGGGACAGAAGAAGAGTGGTGAAAGAGGGGATGGAAAGAAAAGGGCGAACTGCGCAGAGTTGTCTCAGGGTGTAAAAGAATCGCTGAACTACTGAAGAAATATGATCTTTGAAGGACAGGGAAGAATCAAGGGTGACCCCTAGATAATGCAGAGAAGAGACGACTGGGATGGGAGTGGCAGAGAGAAGAGGGACAAGAGGGGGAATAAGGTTTCCGGAGGTGAACCAGATGGCCAAGGTTTTTGAGAGGTTGATATCTAGAAAGTCTGAGGAGAGCCAGGAGGCCACAGCAGACAAGCAGGAATTGAGAGGGCTGATGTCGGTTGAAGAGGCGTCTGTATGATAAAGAAGGATGATGTCATCTGCATAGTAGTAAGTGGATATACAGTGTTGCTGTACCAAAAGGGTGAGGGGGGCCGAGGAAACTATTGAATAGAAGGGGGGCTAGAACGGAGCCCTGGGGGACACCACAGAGGAGGGGGGTGGAAGGAGAGGAGGAAGAACCTGAGAAAACTGAGAATGACCTGTTGGAAAGAAAGGAGCGGAACTAGAGAAGGACTGAACCGGAGAGACCTGAGGAGCGAAGGCATGCAAGGGTGTGGTGATCTACGAGGTCAAAAGCTGCAGATAAATCTAAGGAGACAGGGATAAAATAGGATCCCTGATTGTGAGCAGTGTGTAATTTGTTAAGAAGGGAGAGAAGGATGGACTCTGTACTGTGGCTAGGACGGAAACCAGATTGACGGGGGTGGAGTGCTAGGGAGGATTCAAGGTGAGAAGAGAGTTTAGAGAGGAAGGGGAGGTTAGAAATAGGGCACCAGCTGGCCAGGGAGGAGGGGTCTAGAGAACCTTTCTTTGGGATGGGATGTATGGAGGCATGCTTCCAGGAGGAGGGAAATGTACCCGAGGAGAGACTTGAGTTGAAGATGGAAAGAATAAGAGGAGAGAGTTCTAGGGAGTGTTGTGTACCCATGCTATGTTTAGCATGCAATAAAACATGCATTTACTGCTTAGGCACTTTAGTAAACATGCTCCTAAATTGCATAGGAGTAAAGTATGTGGGTACTTTTAAACCCACATAACTTTGGACAGTTTAGTTGAACATTTGATAGGGGTGTGTAGGCCGCACATTTTTGTTTTGTTTAGTTTCCTATATTATTTGCAGAATTATTTATTTTGTTTTGCTTTGCTTTTTTAGATTTCATCACTTCCCATCTGTCATTTATAGTGTACACTATCACTTAATAGTTAATTCCAGGGGATTATCTTCCATTTTTGGACAAAAACGACATGAAATAATGTAAGAAATGTCATTTGACTGTTCCCATGTTGTTTCAAACAAATGCATAGCCCTAACATATGAATATACCACCTTTTCGTCAAAAGGATACTTCAAGGCAGTTTACAATAAAAATTTAGATCAGAAATAGGAAAGGAAGATACAAATCAGTTAAATCAAACTTCAAGAAAGAGGATGAGAAGGACAGAAAAGGTGAATAAAGAACACGGGGGAAAAGGAGAGGGGAAGAAAAAGGAAAATAGGCGAACTGGCTCCTCTTCTATTTTTGCAGTTGGAGTTAGACGTGAATAATTACGCATGTATTCTTTAAAAACTTAGTAAAGAGATCACGTGAAGTGGTGAACTGAACAAGAGCTGTGTAGTTTGGCTCTGGGGTCCCAATCCCTAAAATCTCATTTCCTTTTTGCCATATTTAGCTGGCTTATGCCCTAGTGGTCTACAGCAGTGAAATCTCTATATTTTGGCCACCATGGTGGCTTGGGCACTCAATGGTAGCGAAGGTACGGTGGCAGGAAAAGACTCACCTGCTTGAGACCAAAATGGCTGATGGTGCTCCGGCTAGCACAAGATCAGATGTGGTAAATATGGTACCACGGTGGTCCGGGCATTGGATGGCCGCTTTACCGGGCTCACTGAGCAACTTGTCCAGGTAGTGCAATCCAGAGTGGAGTTCAGCAGTCGCATATACCAGGTCGAGCAGAGAGTGTCAACTCTGGAAGATGGTGGGCAGCAGGCTGGACAGAAGTTTCAACAATTGGAAGAGTGCTTCCAAAATCAAGAAGCTAAGTCAGACAACCTAGAAAATCGGGGTCATCGCAAAAGCCTGCGGATTGGCGGGGTGGCTAAGTTGGTCGCAGAAGTGGAGCTCTGCGACTTCCTTGAGACCTGGCTGCCCCTTGGATTACATCTTAAGGATTTAGTGGAAATGTGGAAATTGTGCAGACGCACCGGCTTAGCTCCCGCCACGATGGAGATCCTTGGCCACAAGTGGTGCTAGCTCGGTTTCTCAGCTTTCAGCAAAAAGAGCAGATCTTACAAGCAGCCCAGAATCAACGGACCCTTGACCATGATGGAAAAAAAGCACTTATCTTTCAGGAGTACTTGGCGGCATCTCTCTTTGCAGGAGTCTGTGGCCTCCTGGTACATAAGGGGGTGCATTTTTCTTTATTGTACCCAGAGAAATTGTGCATTGTGCACCAGGGGTAACAGCAAATATTCACCCAGTCGGAGGCTGCTCTTTCCTTTTGTAAGTAACATTATGATCCCTGATGGTATGTATCCATATGGCTGACTTTGAGGTCATCTATGCTGGTCTTCTGTAGTATACAACCAGTACATGACTGGCGTTTCTCCCAATGAATATGGCGAGGCTTACCTGGCTGTTGGCTGTTGCAGACCCTCCACAGTTGTTGTTTTCTTTCCTGTTGTTCCTTCTGTTCATTCCTGGCTGGTTGGCCTATGGCTTGAAGCCTCAATAATGAATATAAACACAGAGGCCTGGATTAGGCTGGTGTGTGATTGCCTGTTCAAGACAGGTGACTGGTATCTCCTCATGAGAACTGGGCCATAGAGGTAGCGGTTTTCCCAGTCTCTATTTAATCTGGGACACATATTAAAAATTATGGCATTCACCTTCTGCCCTGTATGGGTTATTGCACTGTTTGTACCACTGTTATATAGTTCTTCTTGTTAGTGTTTCCATTATTAGCCAGTTGGCTGTTTATATTACTATGGTGTTGTAGGAAAGATGGATCTTGGAGGGAGCGTGTGGGTATCTTTTGGTGTATGATAAGTCCCATTTGTCTGGGCTTCTTATTTTTTTGTTGATCTCCTGCTCTTTCATTTATTTATTTATTTAGTATTTCTTATATACCGCCTTTATGCGTTTTCAAGGTGGTTTACATTGAACAGAACAGTTGACATTATAACTTTATACATCACAAAGCTGAATTGTGTAACATTCCATCAACAACTATTTACATTTGTAATATGGGGTACTCAGTTTAGGTAGCATACATAATGTGGGAGGGGTGATTGGCAGGGGTATACGAGTGTTAAGACTGTGTGTCCAATGTAATACCAAAGTATTCGGTGAACAGGTATGTTTTTAGTTTTTTTCTAGAAGTCAGAGGAGTCCTTAAATTATCTTAATTGGTGAGGGAGTGAGTTCCAGAGGGACGGGCCGAAGTTTTCAAACACTCTTTGGAGTGCTGTTTGTGAGGTATTGGTCTTGATAGATGTGGTTGACAGAGTATTTTGATGTTGTGTCAAACTTGATTGAGTATCTGGCATTGTCTGGATTAGCTGTTTTAACCACTCAGTGGACTGGTTGTGCATGGTCTTGAACGTCATCATTATTGATTTGTACTTTATTCGAGATTTGATGGGTAGCCAATGAAGGGATTTTAAGACTGGAATGATAAGTTCTTGTCCTTTGGATCCAGTGATTAGTCAGGCTGCAATATTTTGTGCTAGTTGCAGGGATTGGGTTATGCTTTTGGGTAGTTCTTGAAGTATTAGTTTGCAATAATCTAGAAATGGAGTGATTATTGCTTGACATATGACGTGGAAGTGGTTATAGTCTAGTAGAGGTCATAGGTTTTGTAAAGTCCTCATTTTGTAGTAAGCTGTGGATGTGGTCTTCTTAATGTGTGCTTGAAAGTTGAGCCTTTGGTCCAGGGTTACACCTAGATATTTCACTTCCTTCTTCACAGGGATTGAGCGATTATTATCTATTAGTAGATTATCTGGTGGGTATAGGCAGTGTTTCTTGTAATTGTGAGGATTTCTGATTTGTTATAGTTGATTATAAGGTTGTGCTGTTCCAGCCAGTTTGTTATTGATGTTTTTCATGAAGCTATGGTGAAGTAATCAGGTTTTCTGTTGTCAAATGGAGCATAAATCATCAGGTCATCCATGTAAAGGTGGTATTGTATATTCTGATCTCATCTAATTTTGCAGACTGGTTGTATATATATGTTGAATAAGAGGGCAGATAGTGCAGAGCATTGTGGAGTTCCTTGGTGCAGTGTGAAAAGTTTGGAGGTTCAGTTCTTGATTTTGACTTGGGACTGTCAGCCAGATAAGAGTGAAACCATGACAGTGGTGTGCCACTTATCTCTATCAGTCTGTCTGGTAGTATGGTATAGCTTATTGAGTCAAAGGCAGTTGTAACGTCTATGAAGATAAATATGTATCCTAGTTTGAGGTTTTCGATTCCTTTAAATATTGTGTTGGTTAGAGAGGTTAAATGTGTTTCTACCTCGTGATATTACTGGAATCCATGTTGTGAATCCAGAGGAGCGGCTGAGTCAAGTCTTGTAATTGTCTTTGAACGTTTTTTCCTATTATTTTTGCTAAGAGGGATATGCTTGAAATAGGACGGTATGAGGATGGTGATTTGGGTTCGGATGCATTGCTTTTTAAATAAGGTCTTATAGAGGAGGTTTTTAGCAAGGGAGGTATGAATCCTTGTGATAGGGAGAGATTTATTATTTTGCAGAGCATAGGAGTGAGTTCTTGTGTGGTCATCTTTATCCAGGAGGCTGGACAAGAGTCGAGTGGAGATGTGGTTGTGTTCAACCTCTTCAGGAGTTGACTGCAATGCTCTTCTGTGATTAGATGGAAAGAGGACCAATTGTTTGGATTGGCGGAGTCTGTCTTAGGTGCATGAGTTGGAGTTGTTGTGTAGTTTGTGCACATGAGTTTGTTCTGTAGATAAGATGAGAATTCCTCTGATGTTTTGCATCTCTGGGGCCATTTAAGGACTTCATGATGATATTTGTGTGGTATTCTTTCTTGTGGTTTAGTATTCCTAGAGATGTGTTTGATTCTAGTTCTCTGCCAGCATCTTTCTAGCTTAGCTTAACTTAACTTGAGTTTAGCTTGCCTTATGTCCGATGAGTACCATGGGGCCTTGTTTGATCTTAGACAGTGAAAAGGGCAGAAATGGGCCCGATTATAATCTCGGACTACGCCATCGTCTGGCTTGGTCTCGACTGGGGGGAGGGAGAGGTGGGATATAGCTGACACTTTCCATTACAGATGGCAGCGGATAAGGGCTTTCTGTTATTCCTTCATGTCCAATGGGCCGATTATGACTATCAAAATACTGGGCATAAAGATAACTCCGAAACTGTGAAGGTAGTTCTGTGGGGCCATATTCTTGCATTCTGTAAGGCAAGAAGAAGGGTGCAGGGTGAACAAATAGTGTAATTGGAGAGGGTGTTCTATGTGGGCTGGTGTAAGTTTGTGGCTCAACCATTAGCAGGGAATCAGGCAAAACTATTGGCGACTCAGAGGACGCTCAACACACTGCTCCACCAGAGGGCCAAGCTGTGCAATGTGGATAGGGCACGTTCTTACTTGAGGATGTGTGGATTGCTGTGGCTAACTCCAGAGCAACTGAGTTGCCTTAATACCCCGATCAGGGCGCAGGAAGTGCAATGATGTCTTTGACACCTTCGATTGTGCCATGCTCCTGGATTGGATGCTTACAGGAGGGTTTTTACTACTTGCTGCAGGATAAGGTCCAGAGAGGTCACTTCTCTTATGAACCTAACAAGGCTATTATAACAGTGCTTCCAAAGCCAGGGAAGGATCCTCTAGTGCCTGGCTCCTATCGCTCAATATCATTATTTAACGTATATGTTAAACTACTGGCTAAAATCATGGCCAAGTGGCTGTCCCTTTATGCCCCTTTTGGTCGGTGATTCCCAGGTGGGTTTTGTGCAGGGCAGAAATATTGCCCAGAATATGCAGAAAATATTGGCCATGCAGGATGTTAATGATGAGGCCAAGCTCTCATTGATGCTTATTAACTTTGATGGAGAAAAAAACCTTTGACAGGGTGCAATGGCAATATATGTACAAGGTCCTAGAAGCGTTGGTGTCAATGGCTTTTATGAAGAGATGATCCGATTATTATATGCTGACCCTCTTGGATCTGTTTTAGTGAACAACTCCCTTGATACAGGGCACTCGACAGGTTTGCCCCCTCTTTCCCCTCCGTCACTTGCGTGATTGGCTCTATGGCACTGTAGAGTATATCACCCAAGATATGGAGAAGTCCCTTGTGGCTCCATTATCTCTTCAATATGTGCTTCACAAGACACAGACCCAGGGTGCCAGATCCACACAGAAGAATGTGCTTCTTTCTTCTGTCTGCCAAAGGTGGCGCTTGCAGTGTGCAATCCTTCACTAGGATCCTTTGGTGACCCTCTATCTGCCCCTCAGCGGTAATGCTGCTTTCCTGCCAGTACTCATGGTGGGGGCATATGCTTGGTGGGCCTCGCTTGGGAGTGAGGGTCTGAAGCAATTGGTGACCAATGGGTGTTTTACGTTGACTTTTGTGGAGCTGAGTATCCGGTATGGACTTGGTGCAGGCGATATTTTCATGTACATACAGGTGAAAAGTTATCTTCATAACCTCAGGTCAGAGGATCTTCAGATTCTAGGATTTGCACTAATTTGGAGGAGATTCTACTGTACTATTGGGGGTAGAGGGGTGTACCCAGATAGCAGAAATTGGGTGAAACATAGGACAGCATGAGGAACCTCCCCAACTGGATGAGCTTGCAGCAGTATGGAGTAAGGAATTGACTTATGAGGTGACGGGATCAGACCTCCTTCAGGCATTGGCAGACATTCCTCACCTTAGTGTGAATATGGATCTTCAAGAGACACAATTTCAGATTCTGAGGTGGATCTACTTCACCCCTAATTGTGCACATCTAGCTAGTCCAGTGGACTCTGTGTGTTGCCCATGGTGTCCAGAATTGCAAGCTACCTTGCGGCATATGTTTTGGTCTTGCCCAGTGATCTCTAAATATTGGGGAAGGGTACAGACCTACTTGTGCTGAGTCTTGGGGAGCGGGGTAGTTTTGACTCCAATGATGACTGTCTTAAACATGTATGAGGGTTGGGATGAGTGGGATGTGGGGGAACTCCATTGAATTTGGCAATTTCTCTCTTAGCTAGGAAGAGTGTGCTGCATGCCTGGTTATTCCTGCTGGGCCCATCAGTATGGCACTGGCGTGACGTTCTGCAATGTCTTCTATTGTTTGAATGCGAAGGGGCGCATGGGAGAGGTAGACACTGGGAGTAGTTCTTGGGTGTATGGGGTCCCGATATCCAGACAGAGTCTTCCAGGGTTCAGAGCCACGTTTTAAATCAATGTGCTAGGTGATGCCTGTGGGTCTGTTCTAACTTGAATGACTCTGGGGACTTTCTCACAGCTGGGAGGGAGGGGGATATTTATTTATTTATTTAAACTGATTTCTATCCCACCTTTTCCTACAATCAAGGCGGTCTACACAGTAAACAATTAACAAAATACTGTATCTAGTGTGTACATGCATTGAGCAGTGAGTGCGTGTGTGTGTAGATGATCATTGATTCTCGGTGAGCTATTTACAACATGTGCTATTTACAATACTATGTACATTAGGACTTTACTTCAATACTATGATCATGTCGCAAGGGGAGGGTGGTAGAGCTGGGGTATTGTCTCTTGCACAGTTTAAGTGATGTCACCGTAGTGCTCTATGAAGAGGGTCGTCTTTAGCAGTTTCCTAAAGTCCTTAATGTCTGTTGTTGACCGTAGTTCATCAGGGAGGGCGTTCCAGATTGTTGGTGCCGCCTTTGATAAGGCTCGTTTTTCGTTGTCCTTGCATACCTTGGTGATGTCTCTTGGTGTGTTGACACGGTTGGATGTGTCTCTCCTCCTCGGTCTTGTGCTGCTGTCGGATTGTATGAGTGGGTGTAGGCTGAAAGCTGATAATTGTTGTTTGATTTTGAATATGTTTATGACTGTCTTGTATCTGATGCGGGAGCTGATTGGTAGCCAGTGGAAATCTTTTAGAGTGGGTGTGATGTGTTCTTGTCTTGTGGTGCCAGTTATTATGCATGCTGTTGTGTTTTGTGCCAATTGCAGTGGCCTGAGTGTCTGTTTTGTTAGGCCAAGATAGATTGGGTTGCAGAAGTCTAGGATTGGGGTTATTAGTGCCTGACAGACTGTGCGGAAGTGTTCTTGAGAGAGGAGGGGCTTGAGGCATCAGACTAGTCTCATCCTGTGGTATGCATTTTTGGTGGTTCTGTTGATGTGGGACTGAAGGTTCAGTTCTTTGTCCAGGGTCACTCCGAGGTATTTCACTTCTGGTTGTATGGGTATGGTTGTGTTGTCTATCTTGATGTTGCGAGGAGGGATGAAGTTGGAGTTTCATGTGATGATTAGTGCCTCGGTCTTGCTGTAGTTTATGGTCAGGTTGTTGTCTTGAAACCAGCTGTTCATGTGTATGAGACATTCTGTTATCTTGGTGTAGTCTGGGTTGTCAATGGTGATTTGTGTGTATATCATTATGTCATCTGCATAGATTGTGTATTTTATCCTGTGTTCTTTTATGATGCTGCATATTGGCTGGATGTAGAGGTTAAATAATAGTGCTGATAGGGTGGATCCTTGAGGTGCGCCTTGCATGACCTTTATTGGTCGGGATGTGTTGGGACCGATCTTAACCTGTATCTGTCTGTCTGTTAAGTAGGAGTGGAACCACCTCAGTGTGGCTCCGTGTAATCCCATGTTCTGTAGTCTTGCTAGTAGAGGTCCGTGGTCCACTGTGTCAAATGCTGATGAAATGTCAATGAAGATCATGAGTATTCCGTTCTTGTTGTTGTCTATGAGGTGTAGTATGTCATTAAATAGGTATAACAGGAGAGTTTTGACTCCGTGGTTGGGGCAGAAACCGTGTTGGTTGAGGTCCAGTTGTGCGTGGTTGTTGATGTGGTCTTGTAGCTGATGTTGTACCGCTTTCTCAATAATCTTAGCCAGTAGAGGGATGCTTGAGATAGGTCTATAGGCTGCTGGGTTGTTCTTGTCGAGTGGTGATTTCTTTATGATTGATCTTACTGTGGCGAGTTTTAGCTGGTCTGGCATGATTCCTTGGGTTAGTGAACTGTTCACCATGTTGTGTATGGTGTGGATGAAGTTTGATTTTGTCATCTCAATCCATGTAACTGGGCATGGGTCTGTTCTGGCCGTGCTTGTATTGAGTGCGGTGATGATGTGTGAGAGCTGCTATGTGGATGGGGTGCTGAATTTGTCCCAAGTTTTTCTTGAGGGGGTGGTTGGTTTGGTGCTTGTGTCTGTTGGGCATTTACGGGGTAGGGAAGGGGGAGGATAGGGAGTGAGGGGCGATCTGGTAGGAGACTGGTGGGGGTGGGGAGTATGGCCTAGAGGGTGTGTGTGTGTGTGTGTGTATGTATGGGTTTATCTTCCTTGGTATTTTACCTATTCGGGTTCTTTTGTTTCCCCTTCTTGTCTGGTCTGACCCAGTATGGCATATCTTATGTTCTTATGTTGATGGGAACTCCGTGATGCTCCGGGACGTCTCTGTTGGTTCCTTTCTTTTGTGGCTGTAATTAGCAGGGGATGTTGTTGTACTATTGTTATTGGTATGATATTGTATAGTGCTTTTTACTTGCTGGAATGTTGTGTTTGGGGAGGGGGGGATTGAGGGGCAAAAATGTGAAACGTCAACAGTGATTTGTGTTTACTAGCTTCCGGAACTATGTAAGAGAGCCGTGGTCCGGGAATGTGTTTCTCTGTTTCTTAATAGAAAACATTGTACTTTAAAAATTCAGTAATATACATCTGTAACTCATTTCCCCAAATCAACATGTCCCAATGAATGTTTACTTTAAAAAGGGGCTAAATACTGTTTTTAAACGCAGGTTTTGACAGCTTAATACCCTTTGAAGATTTTCCTCCAAATGTATTACTTTCTCAACACCTGTATAAATTGTAATGACAATAAAGTTTCTTAAACTGAATTATAAATAGACAGTGGCAGGTGATATGCAAGTCAGAAAGCAAATCCAATTTGTCAGAAATCCAAAAATAAAGATCTTCTTGATACCTTTGGGATCAGAAAGATGAAGACATCTGCTAGTTTACTTAACTATACAATTGCAATCATCTTATTAAACATAATTGAAGTATAATTATACCTGAATTTGTAATCTGTTGTAGGAAAAATTAATTATGAACATCCCTTTATATACCTCCTATTGCTTCATATATATTGCTTATAGAGCTGGCTGGCTGAGTGCCATCAAGTATGTTTAGTACAGACAAGGCAAATGAATCAGCCGAATGAAGGACAGGACGTTTTTTAAAGGGACAAGGAGAACATGCCTCTTTTCTCATTTAACTCTAAGATCCTTGAGATTCTTCATATTTTGGACTATTATTGTGGTAACTTTTCATTTCACCTCTGTTACTGAAGTTTTAGTCTTGTTGAATTCACCCGATTTCAAGACGTTTTAATGGTACATGCTCATCACTAGCATGCAGCTGATGGTAGTGTCAACCGAAAAGTAGGAGAGTTCTCAGGCAGGGAGTTGTGTCTTTTCCCCACAGAGTATAGAAGCAGATAGGCAGTAAAAGAATCTCCGAACTGCACTAGACCTCTCTTTTTGGGATAAACCTAACCAAGTCATTTGAGATCTTAAGCAGAATTTTTATCTAGATACTAATGTTACATGTATTTCAATGAGATTAACAATCATTTTGATGTTTATCCACCATATCCGCACTGGGAAGGAATCCGCCCTGTCAGGATGTTACCTGGAGAGACCAAAGACTGAAGACTTCTCCATGCATGGAAACATTATCATAGGTATTATTACATTAATCCACTCCAGGATCCATCAGCCTGATCTCAGCTTCCAAGAGAGACCCCAAGATGCCTCCTGCCAAGGGTAGGTTCACGCTGATTACTTATGTGAATGCATTCAGTGTATTAACCCACTCTTGAGCTTTCTGAAGAAAGTAGAACTGTATTATAGTAGCTACCTGCAATGGAAGTCCCTGTTGCTTTCCAATGTATGCATCTATGTGGCAAGCACTTTTTTTTTTTGCAGTAACAGACTTGTCTTCTTAAGAAAAGAAGATGCATGATCATCACAATGCATATGCCTTCTACAGGGAATAACTAAAGGGAAGGAAAATTAAAGTAATTGAATCTTCTATGTTTTTCAAAAAACGGTTTTAGTCTAGCAATAAATATACAAAAATCGCTGCTCCAAAAAGCACCATGACCTAAATATAGAAATGAGAAAATGCCAATGTGATTTAGTTGATGCAGCATATTTTTATTATGGTTTAATTAATGCGTCTGTCATAGATTAGGGGAACATTTTCAACTAGAACAAGATTTATATATTATGGTTTGCTATAAGAGGTCAAATTATGTTTACAAAGATTTTCAGGGAACATCATTCATAGAATCTGATGGCAGATAAGGGCTATATGATCGGTCTAGTCTTTCCATTTTAATTATGGTTATGTGTATTCCATTTGATTAACTGCCTTTCAAAAGCATTACAACAAAGTGGCATACAAATGTAAAAATAAAAATATGGGGGGGGGAGGGATATTCAACGGCAGCGGCAGCCACCGGCATTCAATCTCCGGGTTCACTGCAGAACCCAGAAGCTAACCAGGTAGGGGCAATAGTGAGCCGCTGCCCGGATAGTTTCCGCAGGTAAAGCCTCTGCCATGCCTTACTTTACCCGCGTGTTTCTAATATCGCCACTGCTCAGTTAGTGACGGGTGCCACCTCTGCGCCACCCTGGAACGCCCCAATGCTAATCATGGTACTGCCACAAACTTGCTAGGAATAGTGTAGTGGTAAAAGCAATGGCCTAATATCCAGAAGAGCAGGGTTTGATTCCCACTGGCAGATCTTGGGCAAGTCATTTTACCCTCCATTGTCCCAGAAAAATCCAAACTATCAATGTCCCTGTTTAATGTACATTAGCAAGTTGAAGTTACAATGTAAACCTCTTTGACTGAAATGATAAAGCGGTATAAAAAAATCTGTTCAACAAAATAAATAAATAAATATCCAGTTCAGCAGCACTTACATAGTCTACAGGTGTGTAAATGCCTTTGAATATCACTCCCATGAGAACCAGTATCAAAAACTAGAATTTAGAAGCATGTTTACTAAGCTAATGGTTAGTACTGGCTATTAGTAACTAGGTCCCATGTTATTCAATGCCCCTTTGTTAGACAGAAGAAGGGAAAAATGAATAAAACTTCAGAGAAAGAAGGACGGACAGACCTGCTCCAGAGAAGCAGTAATTTGACCAGGAGGTATAGACAAAAAGCACCTAGTCTGTGTTAAAAGCTTAAGTTTAGGTCTATTTAGGCTTGGTGAAACATCGTGTTTTAAAACCTGCCTTGAACTTCCTGAAGTTTCATTGCTCATGCCAAAATAAGCCTGTTCTAAAGCTAACGGAGGCCGATATGAGAATGTAGTGCGGCAAGTCACCACCGATGAGGCAGGCTGTGCACCAATGTGCACAAAAACACAAAAAAAACCCCACATGGAAATCAGGAAAATTTCTGAAAATACAAACATTAACTGAACTTTTATTGGGCCCATGTAAATCCTTAATCTCCAGGTGAATTCTTTCTGGCAGGGCGACAGATAGATAGAAAATTGTAATGGGGAGAATGCAGAGACTGCAGAGGAGGGTAAGGAAACAGCATATGGGTGAGATTCCTGGAAGAGGCCGCAACATGTCAACAACTCCTTACAGGTACATCTGTATGTGATCAAGAGCCAAAGCTGATTATTGTTGTACTGCACAGGCACTCTTTGGCTGTCCCAGTACTGCAAGCAGGTTCAAAACTGGTGGTCCAGCACTTCCCATTCATGCTAGGGAGAGGGAAGGAGACAGGAGGTAAAAGAGGAAGAGGAGGATAGGACGAGGCAGAAGTACAGTTGCTGGGGAAGAGGGAGGGGGAGGCAGAGCAGAGGATGCCAGGGAAAGATAAAGGAAAGGTTGTCAGTGACAAGGGGCAAGAATGGGAAAGGAAGCACTGTATGGATGAAGGATAGTGTAGAGACAGAAGAAACGAGGAAGGAAGTGGAAAGGATGGGAAAGAAAGGAAAGGAAAGGAGCAGTAAGAGAGAGGAAAGTGCTGTGATGGGGTAGGGAAGAACTGAAGTATGTGAGAAACGCCCTAGGGAGACATGAAAAAGATGTCAATGAAGAGGAAAGAGATGGGAGCTGCGAAGGATGAGAATGAAGGGCAAAGACAGATCTGGGGTTCTGGTGGCCGCAGGAGGACACAACATCAACATATTCAGAAGTTAGGGGTACTCGCCCCCTATTTTAGTTGTTGTACACCCTCAGATGCCTCACATCTTTATTTATTTATTTATTTATTTACATTTCTTCTATACCGCACTATTTGCGATCAGCGCGGTTTACATAGAACTAACAGTTTCCGACAAAAAACAAAAGTCAGGTCATTACAAAGAACAGGAGCATCAACTTGGCTAACCAGGGAAAACTATCTACATGTGTGGAACATTGAAATAAGTGATTGTATGCATGTGGGATGGAGTTATTGTGTGTTAGTCATACATGGTGGCTGTGGTTCGGAGGAGTCTATTAGGTACTTAGTAAAGAGGAGGTGTTTTAAGGCCTTCCTGAACTGGCTCAAGTTGGGGATAGCTCTGATGTGTGGTGGTAGGGAGTTCCAGAGGCTTGGGGCGCTCAAGCTGAAGGCTCTATTTGAAGTTGTTATGGAGCATCTTGTCATAGCCTTTGGTATTGCTAGCATGTTGGCTGCAGCGGTTCTTCTTGTCCTGTTGGGTGTGAGTGGTTGTATGAGGTCACTTATTGAGGAGGCGGATAGTCCGTTGATAGCCTTGAATGTCATCACTAAGGTCTTGAAGCTAATCCTGGCTTGGATGGGGAGCCAGTGCAGTTGAATCAGTAGGGGTGTGATATGCTCTCTCCTTGGTGCTCCGAAGAGGATTCGCGCTGCACTGTTCATTGCGAGTTGTAAGGGATGTAAGGTTGCCTGAGGGAGTCCTTGTAGGATGGCGTTTGCGTAATCAAAATGAGGGATAATGAGAGCTTGATAAATGGTGCGGAAGTCGCTCGGTTCGAGTAGGGGGCGTATGTGTCTAAGGGATCTGATCTTGAAGTAGATCGCTCTTACTGTTTTTGCAATGTGCTGCTTCATGTTGAGGTTTTGATCCAATGTGACTCCAAGATACTGTATGGCTGATTTTACTTGCAGCTTGGCGTTGTCTACTTCCAGGTGGTTAGGTGGTGTAAACTCAGGATTTCTAGAGATGAACAGGACCTCAGTTTTCTTATGTTGGATGCGCAGATTTTGTGAGAGGAGCCATTCGGATATAGCGTTGAAACACTTAGTTAGTGGGGTGAGATCCGGGCATTCCAGGGATATTGGCAGGTACATTAAGACATCATCTGCGTAAATCATACAACACACATTGAATGATCTAATGATGTTACAAATGGGTTGTATATAGATGTTAAACATGAGTGATGATAGTGAGGATCCTTGAGGGACTCCTTGGCTTTGTAGGAATGGTTCGGATGTGGTTCCATTTGCTCTTACATGTTGCCATCTTCCAGACAGGTAAGACCTGCACCACTCCAGAGCTGTTTCGGTGATGCCTTTCTCTCTTAGCCGAATCAGGAGAATCTCGTGGCAGACTGAGTCGAAGGCTGCGGCAATATCTAAAAAGATGAGTGCGAAGCCTGTATGAGGGTTGTCAATGCCTGAGATTATAGTGTTGAATAGAGTGGTGAGTAGTGTTTCTACTCCGTGTGATTCTCTGAATCCATGTTGCGATGGATCTAGAGGTACGTTGGTGTCCACATGATCTTGTAGCTGCCTGTAGACTATTTTTTCTACGATTTTAGCGAGCATCGGGATACTGGAGATAGGTCTGTAGGACTCGACCTTTTGAGGGTCTTTGAGTTGTATAGAAAGTTGTATTAATAATAATAGTAATAACAATAATAATAATAATAATAATAATAAAACCTTTAGAAATATTGACAGTGAAAATTAGTTCCCCCACCCTTAAAGACTCCATTTGTATTTGTTAAAAATCTATGTCCCTATATTTAAACTCTGCAGTTGGCATTTAAATAAACATATCAGCATCACTATCAGGATAGCAATGTGTGCCTTTCAGACAAGAGTGACTCCTGGAGACTCAGCAGCTCCTGGGCTATCTTGGCAGAGTGAATGAAAGTAGACTGCCTTTCTTCCGAGGCAATGGGGGTTAAATGACTTGCTCAAGGCTGCAAGGTGTGCCAGTGGGAACTGAACCCACATTGCATTGCATTTGCATCACTATAACAGCCAGCACTGAATATACAGAATGTCTAGTGCAACACAATACCAGGGGCAAGGTGAAATGTCAAGTTGAACTTTATTGTTCCACCCTACATAGCCGCATTTCAGCATGTGCCTTCATCAGGGGTATAAACAATGTAATAATGGTGTGATACCCCAAGTACTCAGTAGTGGGTCACAGAATAGTACAGTGCTTTCTACCACTCCAAACAACTCTCCCTAAGAGAACGCCAAGCATGCGATTCTCCTGCAGCTCCAGTAGTGGTTGAGTTGTACAGAGACAGCTGTTTGCTTCTTGTATTTGCAAACTGCCTATGTCTGTAATTTGAAAGAATTCCAAATATTAAACAGTGAATATAATAGAAAGGTTAAAATAAAAGGAAAAACAAATCATATTATGAAAAATAAATGTACAAATTAAAAATACAAGGGTGTGTCAGTTTTTGTAGTTTTGTATTTACAATAAGGTGTTTCACCAAATGTGCATTCAGTTTTAAGAACGTATTAGCATCAAAATAATTTCTGCTGTTGCTCTATCTCAAAAAATGGCCAAAATGCACATACAAATAAGAATGCAATTGTATTCCAAAAGCACACAATTACTTGGGGACAGAATAACCCAGTTTTGGAACATTTTGAAAATAAATCGGAAAGCAACCAATCGGATGTTCTAAATACTGTTGCCAATGTGCACTCCTTTAGGAAAAAAGAGGCTCAAAGGGATCTCTATTCAACAAAATGCAGAGGTATGCCAAGAAAAAAGCATACAGAGGAAGAAATATGAGTGAGAAAGAAGTAAATATTTTCTGAGGCAACAAGGATAGCGTCCATTTCTTAAGCAGTATGAGATAAAAGTGCACCAGGTATCTCTAGGTTTTTGATCATTTACATAGGTCAGAAATTTTACAGAACTGAGACCAGAGTTAGTTTGCTTTTTTAAACTCTGGATGCATTCCTAATTTCTTTCAGAAACTCACTTCCTTAAACCAGTAGCAAAAGTTCTTTCTCTCTTACCCATGCATAGGCTTAGCTACTACTGGGTCAGTTGTATGTATGGTATGTAGCGATGGTATAGTCATCAACTCAGAGATACCACGTTATCCATTTCCAGGAGGAAGATTTTAGGTCAGCTCTGGATGTTTGCAACTCCATCTTGATGCATTATTGCAGTGTTTCTCAAGCTTTTACTGGAGTACCAACTAGCCAGTCTGACATAGATTTGAATGTACTGCCCTGACTGCATTATGGCACTTGTATTTCTGACTTCAATGGATGGAGTAAGGAGCTGCTAAATTGCTGGAAGTGGGTAACTAAACAGCTCTGTCAATTGTACCGTATAAATGAACATGTGCTGGGTAGTTTTAGAACCAAGCATCATGGGTAGGCACGGACTTAGGTGCCTATGTGGACACTGCTCTATAAAGATAAGCAGGCATCTACCTGTCTTCATAAAATACTAGCAGACTCCACCCCTAGAGCTCCTATATTTTTTAAGTATGCATAGAAACTATTGTATTTTCTAATCTATGGGATCTGTTTACTAAACAGCAATAGCGGCGATCGTGTGAAATCAATGCCACGTATCTTAAAAAGGACATAGAGTTATTAGAAAAAGTACAGAGAAGAGCCACCAAATTGGTGAAGGGGATGGAAGGCTACTCCTATGAAGAGAGGCTAAAAAGGTTAGGGCTCTTTAACCTAGAAAAGAGACGGCTGAGGGGAGATATGATAGAGGTGCATAAATTAATGAATGGAGTGGAACGGATAAACGTGGATCAATTGTTTACGCTATCAGAATATAGAAGGACTAGGGGACATGTAATGAAGCTACAGGGTAAACTATTTAAGACAAATAGGAGAAAATATTTCTTCACTCAACGTGTAATCAAACTCTGGAATCTGTTACCGGAGGATGTAGTAAGGGCTGTTAGTATAGCTGGGTTTAAAAAAGGTTTGGACAAGTTCCTGGAGGAAAGGTCCATAAAACACTATTAAAAAGGGACCCAGGATATCAATGCTTGGCCTAGTACAAGCACTGCAGAACCTGTGTCTTTTGGGGAAACTGCTAGGTACGTATGACCTAGATTGGCCACTGTTGGAAACAGGATACTGGGCTTGATGGACCTCGGTCTGACCCAGTATGGCATTTCTTATGTTCTTATGAATTCAGTGGGGCCGCGGCAACAATTTTGCACAATCGCCGTTATTACTGTTTATTGAACTGACTCCTGTGTGTGGACTTGCATTCTCTGCCCAAACTCCATCCATGTGCACATTCACCAGCAAAGTAAACATAAACATCACGTGAACATGCGTACTTTTATGTTGGTCGGTATCTTATAGGTGGCCATTTATTCCCATACCCTATACTGTATACATGTGCACATAAAGAAATAAAATATCAGCAAAGTAGCTGCGTATACTGAAGCTTAAAGCACATATCCTCTCAGGGCTGTACCAAGGGCTGTGCGAGCAGTGCAGCCACACAGAGCGCACGCGCAGAAGGGGGCGCTGATATCATCACTGGGCTTCCAGGAAGCTCAAAAAGAGTGAGTTATCGAATGTGGCTGGGTAGAGAGGGGCACCAGATTCATAAGAATTTCTAGCTTGGTACGGTCCTAGGTCCCCTTATAAAATTACCCCCTAAAGGTCTAAGCAGATAGTGCTGGCATGGTCACTACTGAATATGCATTTGTATGTGTAGTATTATTTGTGTCTGCATAGCAGTATTTAATTTATAGTTTCTCCAAATGGGTTTGTTTCACACATAACTATACATCAAGAATGCCCTTAGTAAAAAGACTTCCAAAGTCAACAATTACTTATTAAAGATACTTAATTTGAATTACTTCAATAATGAAAGGCAAAAAAGACCTCAGGATGGCTCAAACGCTACATTTAGTGAAATTATCCACTATAGGAAATAGCTGACGCTCACATCACCGGTCAAAAAGCCTTCATTAATTTTTTAATTTTTAAATCCACATTTTTTTATATTATCAAATTGAACCACATTATTCTCCACAAAAGTACTTTTTAGGATTCTTAATACCTTTAACAAACATACTATAATATTAAAAAGCGAAAAGAGAAAAACAGCATCTTTTTTCACAACTATAGAACCATAGAAACGTACGCGGATTGGACCTTCTTCTCCTGTAAAACAACAGAAGTAAAACATTTCTAAACAGACAATTAATAGTATGCCATTGAAGGTCTATAGTTACTTATCTTATCTAATTCACAATCCAGTACGCGAGCGAAACGAAGACAACCTCACAGCCTCCAGGCTGTTAAATCGCGCGGCACCTTCCGATGCCCACAATCAAGGCAAGATATCTGCACTCCCGCTGTCAAGGCAAGGACTCAGCACCCACCCTACAAAAGCTTTTGTTTCACCAAATAATGGCTTCTTCAGGGGTTTTAAAGTAATGAATTAAATGCTGAATGTAGAAAATTCCTCCATTGCCGTCAAAAAGACGGCGTCTGACGTCTCCTGTTTTTAAATAGACTGACAACCAATAGAAAAACCTAAAAAGAATGACGCTATTCTTAACTTAACTACCAACCACATAACAAACACAGCCTATCACTAAAATCTAGGACGAGAAGAGCTTCTAAGTTACATTGACAGAGCATTACAGAAAAAGTGTCCACTCGATTTTTATCATTCAGTCCATGAGGTTCTAAAGTATTTAATTCATAAATCCACTTCTGCTCTTTCTGTAGTAATAGTCGACCTCTATCACCTCTTCTTATATTATATGGAACATGTTCTAACACAGTACAGAGTAATTCTTCGAAAGAATGACTGAAAGATAAACAATGTTGCACTAAAAGTGCATCAATTCTTGCTTTACTGATGCTGTACTTATGTTCCGCCAACTACGTTTTTAAAGAGCGCGTGGTTTTACCAATATAAAGTTTAGAACAAGGGCACCACAGTCCATAGATCACAAAAGGAGTATTACAAGTTGTTTTATATTTAAATTGACTCGTCAATTCAAATTAAGTATCTTTAATAAGTAATTGTTGACTTTGGAAGTCTTTTTACTAAGGGCATTCTTTTTTTTTAAACTTTTATTTTCATTTTGCAACAAACAAAAGAAACAACACACCAAAAAAGGCAAAACAAGTATACAATAAGGAAAAGTAAACCCATTACCCCCCACCCCGATGCTTCTTCTCTACCCGATTATATCAGCATGTGAGCGCTTCCAATTAACAGTGATTATACATCAAACGATCAAAAGAGTATCTACAATACAGCATGATCATGGGACAGAGATATATACAAAGTTAGACAATCAGATGAGAGCATTTAGCAAAATGTACATAGTCATTGAGTATCTTCCATTGAGACCAATGAGAAGGAGTCTGAACGGAGGAAGCGAACAGACGAGGTATTTGGTCATATTTACTGTAAAGACAGGCATGATTCCACCATTCATTGGGGCTCAAATGGGAGCTAATTTTCCAGTATTACTTAAGTAGGGAAATAGCAATGCCAAGCATAAAGTTCGAAAGGAGATAAGCCATTTTTGGGAGAGAGGGGATCCCCGCAACTGGGCGAAGTCCCACTATCCTCCAAGAAAGGGGCTCCTGAGAGTGCGAGATAGACTAAATACGACCCCAGACCCGACGCCAGTAATACTGTAGTGCGGGATATTCATGCATAACATAAGGCAATGAACCAATGGCCGCAGGACGTGTCCAGCAACCATTGCCCTGAGTAGTGTTCCATTTGTCTAATCTGTGAGAAGTGTAAAAACACCTGTGGGCTAGAAAGAAGAGGGTCTGAATGAGTGAGGCGGATCGGGAACCCGTGTCCCTCTACTCCAGATAAGGCTCTATTGCTCCGAGGTCAAAGTCACATGCAATTCTCTCTCCCATACTTTCTGCGCTATAGGGGTATCTCTAGTTACAGCATTACAGAAGGTTTAGTAAAATTGGATGCTACACCCGGTGAACTACCGAGAGATCGGAAAGTCTCCAATCAACCTTATGTAGAGAATGCCGATGGCGGGAGTACTCTAGTGCACCGAAGGCGATGCTGAAGTTGCACTGACCATAGTCGGGAGTCTAAAGATTGCATAAGAGTATTAAAGGCACCTAAAGTGTCTAAAAGCATTGGTGGATAGTGGGAGTCTGATGGGAGAGTCATACCAGGGAGAAAGGTAAGAGGAATCGGTTTGCAAAGGCCCGCTTCTATATCTAGCCACACAGGTCTACTCGGTACTGGATCTTCCAACCAACGAGCACCTTGTTTGAGAAGAAAAGATTGAGGGAACACTTGAGTAAAAGCGCCACCAAGTATTAATGGAGCATTGGCAGAGGCCAAGGCCAACTGCGCAATACTTGCATAGTAAGCAGGGTTGTCCACATTCGGGGCATAATGCAAATACACGTGAATTCACTATCTCCAACCTCAAGGTGTACACGGGCCCATCTACCCTCCTTGTCAGCGCTAATATCAGGTACAGTAGCGTGCTAAGACTTCTTAACCAGAGTGGCTATCCCGTACCATTTGAAAACGGTGGGAGAATAGGCAGCTACCATGTGAGGCTTAGCATTGAGTTTCAGTGTTTCAGCAGAGTTTAAATGCGTTTCCTGAAGAAACACTAAATCAACATGCGCATAGCTAAGATAGCTAAGGATTTGCTTTCCTTTGAGTGGACCATTAATGCCTTTGGCGGTAAATGATAAGAGTTTACATAAGGCCATTCAGAAAAGTTAAAAATTCTGAGCATGATAGCACACATAATTTCACTATGTCCCTCAAACTGACTGTATCTGGCTGTACACATGACATAGGAAAAATAAACTAATATAATACAATGAAGCGCCCCACATTAACAAAGAAAACCGCAGTACGGTAGAGGAGAAGCAAAACCCCAAAATTGCTGGCGACCATGTGTCTGCGGGGAGAAACCCCCGAGAAGGCCGAAATTGAAAAAACACATAACCTGTAGGACTGTGCGTGCTCCGAATCCGACCGAGGCACACATCATGAAGGGATAGGAGACCAAAAAACAAAAGTCATATAGAGAAAGAAAGAAAGTCCAGGCTATTTCTGTGCTTGGCTATGACCGCCGCATCGGGCCCTTCAAAATGGCGGATAGAGCCGGCAAATAAGAGTCCAAGATTTGGGATTAGCGCATCTGCTCTGCTTCTTTGGAGTCTAAAAATGTTGATAGTAGATCAGGATCTTCGAACGTCCTGGTTTGGTTGTGGAGAGTCACTCGGAGCTTCGCTGGATACAACAGGCCAAAACGAGCCTGTAGCTGTTGAAGTCGAGGGCGAAAAGCAAGGAGTTTCTTCCGACGGTCAACGGTAGGCTTTGCCAAATCAGGAAAGAAGGAGACCTTACGACCTTCAAATTCCAAATGATGATTCGCTCGGGCAGCATGTAAAATTTGTTCCACTTGTTGATATCGTAGCAAGCTAAAGACAATAGGCCGGGGGGTCGTGCGGTTGAGCGCCATGTGGGCAGGAACACGGTGTGCTCGATCGATTTCCAGTTCTCTGTGAAAAGTGATCTTCAGCAAGGAGGGAAGAGTTTTGAGCAAGAATTCTCTTATATCTCCTGCTTCCACCCCCTCCGGCATTCCGAGGAGCCTCACATTGTTGCGACGGGCTCGATTATTGCTATCTTCTAACTCCTTTTGAAGATTCTGTATCTGGCGCTCAGCCTCGTCCAGTTTGCCCAAGCGCACCTCGTGCGAGTCGAGGACCCCCGCCATGTTGTCCTGCCGTAATGAAAGACTTTCAAGTCGGTCCTGGAGCACTCCAAAGTCTTCTCGCATGGCTCGAAGCGCTTCTCCATTGGACTGCACCAATTCCTTCACGCCGCGTATTTCCTCCAAAATCTCCAGGTGCATCTCGGGGTTTTCACGAAATGGAACCATCTTCTGTGGGGAGGACACCTCTGTTTTGGAGCGTTTTCCGTGAGAAGAAGAAGGAGACCCGAAGTCCAAGCGTGCTGGTTTATGGGCCGCCATGCCCCCCGAGGTGCCCCGGTCAGCTCGGAGCGAAATAGTAAATTTGTATAGGTATTAAGTCAGGATTCTAAGTAGGCCTCTCGGGAGCTTCAACGCAAAGCGTCCTACCCGCTGGACATCAGGCTCCGCCCCCCACTACTAAGGGCATTCTTGATGTATAGTTAAATTGGCCCCTAGGTGGTTATTTGTGTTTTGTTACTTTCACACATACCAAGATAGTCATGAATCTGACTTCTAAGCCAAGGTATCTGGAGTTTGATCTCAGTTTCTCAAATTTACTGAGGTTTCCCTTTGAAAGTACCCACATACTTTATTACTAAAAGAACATTGACATGGAAGGAAACAATTTTGCCCATGTGGAGAGTAATTTTCTAACCAGTTGCTTTATTTATTTTATTTTATTTATTTAGCTGCATTTATATCCTGCTTTTCACTGGGTCAAAGCGGTTGGGGGATACATTTAACATGAGGGGACATGAGACACATACACCAATACTTACAGGGGACATGGGCTATGGAGGGTTAAGTGGCTTGCCCAAGACCACAAGGAGCACCACTAGAAACCCCAGTCCTTCTGGCCCAAGGTTGCTGTCCTCTAGTGGGATTTGAACCACCGATCTTCTGGCCTGTAGTACCTTGCACTAACCACTAGGCCACTCCTCCCTATGTGTAAAAGCCACATAGCGGCTTATTTTTAGACTATTTTATAATGACATATAGGCATGTATGTGTTCTTATAAAATAGTTGCATAAATCTGAGAGGAGGTGTAAATATTAGCACATACAGCATGTGCATGTGCTTTATAAAATATGTGACTCTGACCCCTCTTGGCTTAAACTGCTTCCCTGAACATGACTACACTAAAGTCATATATAAGTATCTGCCTAATTGCACAAGTGTACTTCTGCATGTCAGGTAATTCTATAAGGGCCTTTTACGAGTGCACTCTGGTTTAGATAAGCAAAACATTTTTTCTAATATTACCTCCAAACTGAGCAAATGTAAACTGAAAGTATGAGGGCAACTGCACACAAACTACTTTACCACGGGAGAAGGGGGGATATTTCAAGTCACACTCCAAATGTGATTCAAGCTGCAAAGTAATTTATGACTGTTATTGACATGTTTACAGATTCACTATAAGATATTATCGAGATGTATTGGCTATGATGTTTGCCATAGAGGAGATTAATCGTGAAAGTCAGCTCTTACAAAACTTCACATTAGGCTTCCAGGTGCATGACTCGTGTGCGTCAGAATCAAGGGCAATCCAGGGAGCCATGTCTTTGCTCTGGCAGAAGCAGGAATCAGAACCCAGCAGATACAGTGACTGCCACGCTTGGCCTCCTCTGGCTGGAATTGTAGGAGACGCTATGCCAACTTTATCTGTTCCTATAGCCAGGATCCTTGGACTATACACCTTCCCCCAGGTACGAAACCAAATACGAAATCTTGATGAATTTTATTCACATCAATAAAATGTGCCACATTGTAATTAATTGCAGATCTAAATCATATTTGAAAGCAAAAATGTGCAGTTATGTAAAGGCCTTTGTTTTAGATTGTTGTTCAGTACTGACAGTGTCACAATTTTTGGAAGCTGATCTAGTTCTGCTCAGTTTTCAATCATCAGCATTATCAGCAACTTTAATTATTTATTTCAATGTATGCTTTACCATAGCCCAAAGCAGTTATAAAAACATCCAACATAACATACAAACTATAAATAAAGACAATTTTAACAGAACAATTCAAATATCACAAAAAAATTCACAATTCACAAATATAGAAAAATCAAGAGCATGCATTCATTTATTCCCAAAACACTATCTTGAAGGGACAGAATATAATTTATCCTGATCATGTCAGGGTATATGAAATATGCCGCGCTCTAATATTATCTTTGAGATTGTAATGTTATATTCTTTCAGTTATTTTAAACATTTGTCTGTTGAATATTTCTATGGTAATTACATTAATTGTAAGCAACAAGGTCTCAGACTTACATGGGGGCTTTAATTCAGACTTTAACGTGTCTGATATTCATGCACCCTTTTGCATCAATGACCTTTTTTCCTGTTGCTTAATATTTTAACTTCTTAACTTCATAATTCAACTGAATCAAACTGTTTCCTTGAATCAGAATATAAAGCAGTGCTTAACTTTAGTGTATTGTCCTCAAAGCCATGCTTCAGCGCCTTATCTGCGTTTCACTGTTATTGAGTTTCTTCAGAGGGTTTCTTTTGAAAGCACTGGTAACAGAATGGATAGAAATCTTACTTGTTAATCACAATCTCTCAAACTTCATTCATTTCTTAACAATTATTATCAGTCTGAATTTGTGCTCTATGACATAAACCTTCAAACATCATTATATTTCTTTACCTCCATTATATATGTTGTTGATTCTTTGTTTCAATCGTTCTATGAGCCTGTCGGCTTCCCAAACTAACGCCGCGCATGAGGACTAACTGTTATGTGTGCCTTTTATGTGGTGTTGATCACATCACTCTATTCATCTGTGTTTAGTTGCTCTTTTATTTGTTATGTCTTTTTGACTATTTAATTGATTTAACTATGATTTATGTAGTTTGTGCCAATATGTCTCCCTTTATGTACATACATTCCAATCTATTTGGGCATTTAAGCCATCCGGAATAACTGATTGCAGATTATAAATCCATCTTTGCTCACGAATCAATAAGGTTTGATCCTTTGATTTTCCATTGTATCCTGCATCGATTTGGTCTATGCAAAAACAATGTAGCTCTTCAAACTTGTGGTTATGTTCTAAACAGTGATCCACTATTGGTGCTTCTTTTCTCTAACAGTTCAATCTACTTCGATGTTCATTCATTCTCACTCTGAAAGGACAAATTGTTTTGCCTACATATATTAAATGACACGGGCAATGAATACAGTAAACTACATAGCTAGAACCACAAGATGTTTTATTTTTGAGCTGATATGTTGCATCATGATATTGGAATTTTGTCACTTCCAGGGTGATATCACAAATTTTGCAGTCACCACATTTTTTGTGTCCGTTACTGTTCTCTGTTTGTTGGTTTAATAGAGGTCGCAAAATCGCTGGGCTTAGTTTTTCTTTTAAATTTTTGTGGCGCTGCCACACACAACAAATGTTTTTCTCTTCTAATCCTGGAATACTGTTTATGACATTGATATTTTTTTTCATAATTTGTTTAATATGGGAACTATATGGGGAATATTTTGTGACTAAATTGATGTTATGATCATATATCGTACTTTTCTTCTGCAGATGTAACAGAAGGTCGCGATTGTTGAACAACGCTCTTTTGTATGCTCGATTTATAACTTGTTTAGGATAGCCTCTTTTTTGAAAGTTACTCTTTAGAATTTTTGATTGGTTTTTAAATTCTCGATCTTCAGAGCAGTTCCTTCTGTATCTAACAAACTGCAAAAAAGGTAAACTGTCTCTTAGCTGTATAGGATGGGCACCACTGTAGTGTAAAAAAGTATATTCCGGATGGCTTAAATGCCCAAATAGATTGGAATGTATGTACATAAAGGGAGACATATTGACACAAACGACACCAATCATAGTTAAATCAATTAAATAGTCAAAAAGACATAACAAATAAAAGAGCAAATAAACACAGATGAATAGAGTGATGTGATCAACACCACATAAAAGGCACACATAACAGTTAGTCCGCATGCGCGGCGTTGGTTTGGGAAGCCGACAGGCTCATAGAACGATTGAAACAAAGAATCAACAACATTAACCGGGTAGTCGTACCCGGCGCTCCCAACCTGCTTATCGTACCCCCTTTAATCCAGCTCCCCCTTTTCCACCCCACCCCCCCCACCCCTTACCATTCACAAATGCAACAGACAACCATTATTGGGTAACAAACTGGTCGCAGCTTTATTTGCAAAGTTAACATCTATAACATGCTAAACCAGCATAATCAACAACAACGAACACTCCCCCAACCTCTTCAGACGGAGCGATGTGTCACCAGCCATGCTATTAGCAAAGTGACCTCGCCTCCGCACCAGCCGCATTCACCTCCACCGGCCAAATTCTTAAAGCCCCTGTCCGACTTCGCCATATCACTAGCAAAAGTCTACCCGGGGTTGTCCGGGCCGTGGGCACCACGCCCACGCCCCAATTGGCCTAAGACTCCGGACCCTGGACACCTCCGGGATCCCGCCACCGGCTCGGGCCATCCGAACTGCCCGAGCCGCTCCTCCTACACCAAAGTTGCGACCAATTCCTGCCACCCTGCACCACACACTCCAAGACCTCCTGCCAATCATTCAGCAGGAGGTCTGTTCCTACCGGAGAAAGATGCACTCCGTTGCTTCTATACAATCCTCCACACTCCACCTCTGCCCATGTATGCATAACCTGATAACCCCCATGTTCGCATACCCATCGCCCGATCTGTCTGATAATTTTTGTTAACCCCCGTGACCACCGTCGCTGCCCCCAACAAGCTGGCAGTGGAACAATGTCGGACCAGATTAATACCACCCCCTCAAACATTTGCAACACCAAAGCTAAGCCCCTCTTAGCCGCCCTGATCAGTTGTTTGCAAGTCCAGGCTACCAAGTCATTCCCCCCTAAATGCAACAAGATAATCTCCGGCTGTACTCTTATGCGCTGATGGTGCCGAAGCAAAGGCAGCAACTGAGTCCATCGCAGCCCATGCTCGTCCAGCCATGATATCGACACCACCGCTGGATCCAGCCCGAGATTCCGCCCGACTGGCCGCACTGCTGCTCGTTCGCCAGCCCAGAACACGAAGGAATGCCCCAACAGCCAACACTTCCAAACATTCTGTCCCCCATCTGCAAAAGAAAAAATTGCAGTATTCCCTCTCATGCATAATCGATCTGTTAGACACGAACATATCCTTGGAAAGCATTAGACCGCCATCTGCCTTTCCGCTGTATCAGCCCCCCAGCCAACCCTGCCTCCGCCGCGCTGGTCACCGCCCATATTCAAAATGAATGAGCCGCAAACAGGGAAGGGTCCTCCCCTATATGCCACAGGACCATCCGCAACACCGCCACTACTTGAAATCGCGTAAGCACCCACGCGTCTAGGTGGATGAAAAACCCGCCTTCGAGCTCCGACCGAATGCCCATGTAGGCCGAAATCAGCGTCAGCCTCCTTTATCTCCTTCAACACAACCCACTGCCCCTTACCACTCTGATCCGTTTTGGATCTCGCCAAAAACCTCATAACTGCCCATTACTCACCTGTACATGTTGCCTTTGTAAACAACTACTCACCTTCCCCGAGTCCGCTACCAATTCACTCACCCTGAAGGCGCCAAAGAAAGCCAAGCTGAAAACCGCCCTAAAAAGTACAGCCTCGTAGTGCGACTCCGTCACATGCGGCAATCCCTCGCACAATCTCACTAACAACTGATGTGTGATCGGACGTCGCCGATCCGGCGGGGTGGGCCGCGAACGTTCCCAACCCTGTAGTAACCGCCTCACTAGGAACCTGCCCCCCGCGGAGCCCCAACCTACCGCTCTCGCAAAAAACGCGAAACCCGCCAACTGGCTACGCACCGATGCTCTCGTGACCCCGTGTTCCTTTGCACTGACAATATATTGCCCGAGTAAATGATCCGCTACAGCTCCCCCTTTCCATCCCCGGGCCAACAAAAACTGAGACACTCTACTCCCACCTTGCCGATAAGCTTCCCATGTCCTCTCCGCCACCGAACTGCGCAGGAGACTCCTCATCTCTGCAGGCCAAGAGTCCACAAGTTCCACGGGACCACACACCCGACCCTGTCCGCTTCCGGCACCAGTCTCCGAAACCGCTCCATCTGCAAACGGGAAAGAGCATCAGCAATTCTGTTAGTTTGCCCCGGTATATGCCGCGCCCTCAACCTGACATTCAAGCGCAGACATTTCAAAACTAAGGCCCGCATTAAGGATGCTACCTGGAGGCAACTTGGGGAGTAATTATTCACCACACTCACCACCGCCTCGTTGTCACACCACCATCTGACCCGACGATTCCTGAAACGATCTGGCCACAACTCCAGCGCTACTAACATAGGGAACAGTTCCAGGAAAGTAATATTACTCAATAATCCGGCCACAAGCCAGGACTGTGGCCATCGGTCAGCACACCATGCCCCCGCAAAGTAAATGCCCAAGCCTACCCCCCCTGCAGCATCCGAATAAAGCTGTAAATCGTCACTGGAAATCTCCGCCTCCATCCACACTGAGATACCATTAAAACCCCGCAAAAACGTATCCCACACCCGTAAGTCTTCCCACATCGCCTTAGTAACTTGTATGCGGTGATGAGGCTTACCCACCCCCGCCGTTGCTGCCGCCAACTGTCGAAGAAATACTCTCCCCTACAAGCAAAGTTCAGCGACCCTAGCAAGGCCTGCATTTCCCGCAAGGTCAACTTCGCTGAGGCCACAGCATTAGCCACCAGAACCCGCAACTTGTCCGCCTTATTATCCGGTAGCCGCGCTATTATTCCATCAGAATCCAGCTTGATCCCTAGAAACGTAAGCCTGGTCACCAGACCCACTGTCTTTTTATCAGCCAAAGGGACCCCTAACTCTCCAGCCATCTCAATAAACCCCGCCAGAAGCTCCCTGCAGCCCGTTGACTGTGCATCCCCGATGAACAGAAAATCATCCAAATAATGCACCACTTACAACCGCCTGACCCTCTGCACCACTACCCAATGCAAGAAGGAACTAAACATCTTGAAATACGCACACACCACTGCACAACCCATAGGCATGCACTTATTGAAATAGAACCCTCCTTCAAATTGGAAGCCTAGCAAAGGAAACGACGAAGGATGCACCGGGAGCAAACGAAAAGCCGACTCAATATCCACTTTCGCCATCCACGCCCCCTGACCCGCATTCCTAAGAAACTCCACCACTCCATCAAAAGAGGCATACTTAACCGTACACCAGTTGCACAGTATGCTATCGTTAACCGATGCCCCGGTTGGACTCGACAGATTGTGTATTAAATGAAATTTGCCAGGTTTTTTTTGGGTATAAGCCCCAAAGGAGATAACACAAAGTGCACAAACGGTGGCTGTCGAAACGGGCCTGCTATTCTACCTAAACTCAACTCAACCGCCAACTTTTCCCATGCTCAGTCACCGAGTTCTGCGCCGACGCACCTAAAACCACACCCTGAACAGGGATAACAAAACCAAACTGAAAACTGAACTGCAATATCGCCCTATCTTTCATCTTCGGGTATTGCCCAAGCCACTCCCTTAACACCTCCACCTTAATGGAAGACGAAGCCATACCAAATCCCCTCTCACTACTTGGCTGCCGCAGCAGGAGCAACCCCACCCGCTTTCTTAACGCATTTTGCCGCCGAATGTACCCTCCCACAGCTCGAGCAAGCGTGCAAGAACTTAGAGTCCGGGAAGGGGCAAACGGACTTATTATATCGCCAACACACATCCCCGCCCCCACTTCCAACTGGCTTAGGCTGCGAAATGTGGCCCCCACTCCGAAAGGAACGACCCGCCACCGCGGTGGACCCCGACCCACCCTTACCTCCACTCCCCGAACCAGACCCCATTCTGACCGACATCTGCGTCAGCCACAGATTGATATCCTGCATACCCCACATTAATCCCTTAGTGCTCTACATTTTGTCCCTAAACTTTTCATCATTGTTAAGCCACGCCCATCCCTCATGGGATTGCGAGGTTTCCAGAATGGAATCCGCGTAAGCCAGTAATATACCATACTGGTCGGGGCGATGATGACCCCAAACACTTGCCAACCACAAAAAAGCCCTAACTCAATTTACTACTGACCGCGAAACCTTTCTAATCCGCCCGGCCTTTTCGTCCTCTTTCTGCTTTTTCCTGCTCTCTCCCGACCTCTTCCTCCCCTCGAGCAAACGGAAAATAGCTATATACTTCCTCTTTCGTATTTTACACCGTAACTTCCTCGGAACACCCTCCCATAACTCCGACAACGTTGCTGAAGTAGAAATACCGCCGACTGATATATCTGCCACCCCTTCATGTCCTTGTGCCCCTTCTTCACTCGACGATGACGCAGACAAGTCCGAAGACGATGAGGAAGAGGATTCCGAACTATGCCATCGATGACAGACGTGTTTCCTTTTCTTGCTCACCTTACCCGCGCGTTCTCTCCCTGTACCGCCCCCTTTCTGCTCTGCCCCCTCCTCCACCCTTGACTCACCCGCCTCCACTCCCAATGCTGCCCCTGGCATTGACTGGCTCCGTCTGTTCTGCTGCAGATTCTCATTCCGCTGCCGCATGCTGTCTTCTCTAGGCACCGCTCCAGGCCCCGTGTCCCTTGACGTCATCTGCGAAGGCTCCGCTGTACCAGGCATGAATCCAGGCGACGCAACGAACGGGGCCTGCGAAGAGAAAAAAGGAAAACCAGGAGAAGAACTCCCAGGGGCCCACGCTGGTTGCCAAGCTCCCACCCAGGCTGTTCTCGAAGACCCTTGCCCCCTGCTCGCCCATTGATTGGCGGGGGACAGATAACCAGCTAGTCCATACCCTATCGGCACCGTCACTCCACTCCCCGAGGGCAAGGAACCTCCCCTGTCCCTGCCGCTGGGCACATACCCCAGCATGTTGCCCCCCCCCCCCAGAATCTGACCCCCCGAAATTGGGACCAGCTCCCATCCCCCATCCAGGCTCCCCCATCACCTCCCTGCTCGTCTCAGAGATCCCCTCAACTGAGCTGCCATCCTGACTAGGACCTCCCCTGCCTGCTGTCAGTTCCTCAGCCACTCCGCTCCCGGCAGGCGGCCGAGCCCCACGTCCCCTACCTGCATTGGCTCTCCTGCCTCCGCCTGCAGCAGCACGCTGACCACAGGCCAGGCACCTTGCCCCCCCTCCACCTCGTTGCACTAATGGGGCCTCTCCTGCCCTCTGTGTACCCACCGCTCATCCGCGGTCCGACCCTTGACCCCTTTTACCACCCCTCCTCTTGTCCACTCCCCCACCTCGACTCCCTCAACCTCCACTCAACTGGGGCCGCTTGGGTGCCATGCCTCTAACACCTCTGGCTGCCTCGCTCTTGCCTTTAGGTTCTTTCCTTTTCCTTTTAATTATTATTTTTTTTTGTTCTTTTGACCTCTTTTATTTTCTTTTAATTCCCTTTCTTCTTTTTTTTTTTAAAATTTGAACTGGCCCGACCCCCCCTCCAGCCAACTGGCACACTTTAACTTCTTTATTTATTTTACCCCAGCACTCAGCCCCCAGCACCCCGACTCGCCTGCAAAGGAAGCCTGCTGCCCCCAGCCGTCTCCACTCTCCCGACTTAGCAGCCCCTGCTCTTTGGGCACGATCCGACTCGAAACCGCTGCTACCGCTGCTCAAGGCCTCACGATCTCCCTCTCAACTCTCTGCCATGCTCCCGGCTCCCTTTGCATGTGCTCAGCCACTGCCACCGCCGGCCGAGCACATGCGCTGTCTCGCTCTGATTGGCTCTCGTGCGTGCGATCGCGCGCCGAGAACCAATCATTTTAAAGGATGCACCAGCATCTCCTCCTGTGCTCCCCCAACCCCTCTTCTTCCACTGAGAAGCGCGCAGGGTCCCGCGCCGGGCCGAGCACCCGGTTAACACCGGCCGCCGGGACCCTGCCCGCGCCCTTTCTCATATAATAGAGGTAAAGAAATATAATGATGTTTGAAGGTTTATGTCATAGAGCACAAATTCAGACTGATAATAATTGTTAAGAAATGAATGAAGTTTGAGAGATTGTGATTAACAAGTAAGATTTCTATCCATTCTGTTACCAGTGCTTTCAAAAGAAACCCCCTGAAGAAACTCAATAACAGTGAAACGCAGATAAGGCGCTGAAGCATGGCGTTGGGGACAATACACTAAAGTTAAGCACTGCTTTATATTCTGATTCAAGGAAACAGTTTGATTCAGTTGAATTATGAAGTTAAGAAGTTAAAATATTAAGTGACAGGAAAAAAGGTCATTGATGCAAAAGGGTGCATGAATATCAGACACGTTAAAGTCTGAATTAAAGCCCCCATGTAAGTCTGAGACCTTGTTGCTTACAATTAATGTCATTACCATAGAAATATTCAACAGACAAATGTTTAAAATAACTGAAAGAATATAACATTACAATCTCAAAGAAAATATTAGAGCGTGGCAAATTTATAAAATTAACAGGCAAATTCGCTCTGAAAAGTGACCATATTAAGGGTATATGAAATGACATGTAGCAATACAACTAGACAAAATTACAAGTCACCTCTGTTCCAGCACTCTCCACTCTCACTTAGAAGCTGAGCCATGGTTAGGGTCAGTGCTACCATTAGGCAAATTAGGCAGTCGCCTAGAGCGCCAGCCTTCCAGGCCCCCCCCCCAATTGCTGCCTCTGTTCCCCCTCTCTGGGGCCTGAAGTGGAGGCAATGACTCAGAAACTGAGGGGCAGCGCTTATCTCAACTTGCAGGTGCTGCCCTCTACTATTTGTCTCTTCCACCCCCTCTGCTGCAGGCTTCAAACTGAAAGTCCTTATCGGAGGAGAGTAGAAGAGACCTAGAAAAGGGCAGAAACCGCAGGACAGTGCCAGAGGATTGAGGAAGCAGTGCAGCAATGGGGGCAGGGGTACCAAGAGGGCAGCAGGATGAAGGAGCCTCTTCGGGTGCCTCCATGCCTTGCACTAGCCCTGGCCATGATAACCACACAGTACATGATCTCACACCTGTGCAAAGCACACGCAGCTGATGCAGAACTTCCAATCTGTAAACTCTGTCCATGTGAGTATAATTTTGAGCATAATTTACTGAATCACTGAGGGAATAGGCATGCACATTAGTTTTATACAAAAGAAAAAATCAACAAAAATTGTGATTTTTGGTTCATCCTGGTGTCAACTAACTGCGTGCATGCTCGGAAAACTTTACACAAATCATCATGCATGAACTTTGTTTCCATTGTGCATACATGCACAGCCATTTAAACTGGATCCAGTTTGAGAGAGGGAGAAGGTCAAGGAGAGGTGCCAGCAGCCAACATGAGGCACTTGAGCCAATCATGCTGCACATCTTCACCGGCAACCAGAGAAATGTGTCATTGCCTGAGTTCTGCAAATCCCATGGCTGCTGAGGCTACAGCAGGGCTGGAACACATAGCCCAGCACAAACCCCAGAGAATTGTTTTGTTTCTAACTTTCAGAAAGTGAGGAAGGAGTGCTGGCTAGGGTATAGGATTGGAAAAAAGAAAAAAAATAGCAGCTTGACTGTGGCTGGCTTGCAGGGCCAGTGCTACCTGATAAGCGGGGTAAGTGTGGCAGAGGAGGTGCATTCCTCTGGAGGGCACCATCGCTTACACCCCCCCAAGCAGGGCCGGCCCTAGGAATGTGGCTTCAGAGGGAACCAGTTAGTCGTGAAGCCCGGCGCCTCAATTCAAATCTGCACAGCTGCAGGAGTAAACAACAGCATTTTCCTTTATTCCCACAGCTGTGCGTATTTGGATTCAAGGATACGGTTAAGTAGGCCTGGAGGCCTATGATGGTAGCTCTGTATGTGTAGCTCTGTATGTATCTAGTCTTGAAGGACTAGAAAAGGGGACTGTTACTTCTGGAGAGAGATCTTCAATTGTGAGTATATACTTCTGGGAATTTTCTGAAAGGAACTTTTCCTATTAAAGCTAATTAATCTGTGAACCCACTATTTTTTGTTAAATCAGTCAGGGCCTAGTAGCAGCAGTTTAAGTATAAATTTAAAACACAGAAGAGAACTTGCTGGTTACATTTCATACCCAGCAGAGAGCTGTAGTTTAAATTTAATAGTCACTCAGGGCCTAGCATCAGCAAAGTACTGTTAGTTTAAATTTAAAACACAGAAGAGAGCTTTCTGGTTAAATTTAGAACCCAGCAGAGAGCTTGTAGTTTAAATTTCATAATAAGTTAGAGCCTAGCAGCAGCAAAGAACTATAATTTAAATCAAATAAGAATATAGCTTACCTCAGCAGCACAGGACAGGGTACTGTGTAGCAGCCCTCTTTTAATAAGTGTTATTTCCCTCCCTCTCCACACCCACCCACTCCTGGGATAATCGTAGCTTTATAGGTACTTACACATCTTAAAAGACAGGAGGTGCTCTCAGGTGAAGCTCGTTACCCAAACCAGTCATACACTAAGGACCTGAGATTAATTAAGCTTCAGGTGAACAAGGTATATTAAACGTATTAGGTACAGTTTTATTGGTATAAATATCCATAGCAACCCTTAGTAAGTAAAGAACTTAAAGATCTAAACAAAAACTTAAAACTAAGATGCAGACAGCAGTCCAGCAGCGAGATGGGGCTTTCAAGTCTTTTGCATTGAGTGTCACATGTATGATTTTCTCCCAGTTGGTGAGAGGTCTTGTGTGTGCACTAGGTGCAAGGAGCTCTTTGCTCTCAGGGAACAAGTCCGTTCTCTAGATGCTAGAGTAGCAGACTTGGAAAACATAAGACAGACAGAGAGGTACATAGACGAGACCTACAGGGATATAGTCCTGAAGTCCCACCTCCAGTCTGGCAGCATCCCTGTTGCCATGGAGGAGAGAGGTCACGTGACAGGACAGCATCACCCTGGTGTGGCAAGAAGCGATCCTGTAACTAGGACCTGTCCTCCAGGTGATGTAAAACTCTCTCGCACCGAGTAAGTTTCTCCAGGGCCATGTGCCCATGAGGGAAGGGTTAGGACAGGCGTTATAGTTGGTGATTCGATCATTAGGCATGTAGATAGCTGGGTGGCTGGTGGACGTGAGGATCGCATGGTAACATGCCTGTCTGGTGCAAAGGTAACGGACCTCACGCGCAACCTAGATAAGGTCTTAGATAGTGCTGGGGAGGAGTCTGCTGTCTTGGTACATGTCGGTACCAATGATATAGGAAAATGTGGTAGGGAGGTTCTAGAGGCTAAATTTAGGCTTTTAGGTAGGAAGTTGAAATCCAGAACTTCCAGGGTAGCGTTCTCCGAAATGCTTCCCATTCCACGCGCAGGACCCAAAAGGCAGGCAGAGCTCCGGCATCTCAATACGTGGATGAGACAATGGTGCAGAGATGAGGGTTTTGGATTTGTTAGGAACTGGGGAACATTCTGGGGAAAGGAGGGGCTCTTCCGAAGGGATGGGCTTCACCTTAACCAGGATGGAACCAGGCTGCTGGCATTAACCTTTAAAAAGGAGATAGAGCAGCTTTTAAACTAGATAATAGGGGAAAGCCGACAGTCACCCAAGAGCGGATGGTTCGGAAGAATGTATCCTTGAAGGATACTACCAAAAGCAGAGAGGTTCAAAAAAAGAGTAAAGTAGCCCAAATGCCCTCGAGTATGGAGCAGACACAGCTTAAAGATCCCAAATTACCCATGTCTACCAATAGACAAATTAATATGAATAAAATACAGTCTCTAAAATGCTTGTATGCAAATGCTAGAAGCTTAAAAAATAAGATGGGAGAGTTAGAATATATAGCACTAAATGAGAGGTTAGAAATGATTGGAATATCAGAGACATGGTGGAAGGAGGACAACCAGTGGGACACTGTGATACCTGGGTACAAACCCAAGAGGATTGTGGAAAATTGCAAGAGGATCTTGATAAATTGGAAGACTGGGCATCAAAATGGCAGATGAAATTTAATGTGGACAAGTGCAAAGTTATGCACCTAGGAAAGAACAACCCAAACTATGGTTACACGATGAAAGGATCCACTTTAGGAACCACCACCCAGGAAAAAGATTTAGGCGTCATTGTGGATAAAATGTTAAAACCCTTGGCCCAGTGTGCAGCAGCGGCCAAGAGAGCAAATAGAATGCTAGGTATCATAAGGAAAGGAATGGAAAATAAAACAAAAAAAATTATAATTTATTTTATTTATTTATTTATAGACTCTTATATACCGCACTATTAGGCATCAGCGCGGTTCACAAAAAACAGTGAGATACACAATTCAACAGTACTTTGTGTTTACAGAAAACAGGAGAATATAACTCGGATAACAGGGTATATAATTAATAAACATAGTCATAATATAATGCCTCTGTATCATTCCATGGTGAGACCGCACCTTGAATATTGTGTGCAATTCTGGTCGCCGTATCTTAAAAAGGATATAGCGTTATTAGAAAAGGTTCAGAGAAGAGCCACCAAAATGGTAAAGGGGATGGAAGGATACTCCTATGAAGAAAGGCTAAAAAGGTTAGGGCTCTTTAACTTGGAAAAGAGATGGCTGAGGGGAGATATGATAGAAGTCTATAAATTAATGAACGGAGTGGAACAGGTAAATGTAGATCGATTGTTTACATTATCAGAATATAGAAAGACTAGGGGACATGCAATGAAGCTACAGGGTAAACTATTTAAGACTAATAAAAGAAAATATTTTTTCACTCAACGTGTAATCAAACTCTGGAATTTGTTACCGGAGGATGTAGTAAAGACTGTTAGTGTAGCTGGGTTTAAAAAAGGTTTGGACAAGTTCCTGGAGGAAAGGTCCATAAACCATTATTAAGAAGGGACCCAGGATATCAATGCTTGACCCAGTACAAGCATTGTGTAACCTGTGTCTTTTGGGGAAACTGCTAGATACGTATGACGTAGATTGGCCACTGTTGGAAACAGGATACTGGGCTTGATGGACCTTGGTATGGCCCAGTATGGCATATCTTATGTATGTTCTTATGTAATCACAATCTCTATGAGGCCTAGCCCTTCTTCAGCTCTAGGTACATACAGTCTTGGCATACACTGATTCTTGGAAATCACTTCATGGGCATAAATGAGTTTTCGTGTTCGCACATCCAGTTTTTCATGATCTTTAAGAGGTCAGTCCACAACCCCAATGTTGTATGAATGTAGAGGAATTGCCAGCTGATTGATGGCTTGTATCTTATTCTGTGATGTTAAAGGACTTTTCAATAATGATTTTAATCACCTGTAGTATTCTTTACTGGTCTTTTCTCTCAGTAATTTCTGCTTGAGTGTTGTTCCTTCCTCTACTCCGAGATACTTATATATGCCTTCCTGTTCAAGATCCTTGATGTCACAGTCTTCAGCCAGGAGATATTTTCTGTTTTGCTCAATTTTCCTCTAAAAAAAAAGTTGCCTTAGCATATTTGTCAAGACCAAAGGTTATCCTGATGTCATCAGAAAAGCTTTTTACCAAATGAAGTTGCTCTGCTAATTTTTGGTTGCTGGAACTATAGAACTTCAGATTGACTACAAATAATAAATGAGATGTTGTTTCTGGGTTGTTACCATCTTTAGGATTCATGCTAAATCCATATCCCAAAGTGTTGATGAGAGTACTCATTGAATTAAGCGCCACACAAAACAGAACGGGCAATAGGAATCCCCCTGAAATATTTTTAATTGGATCCTGATGTTAGGAATGATATACTGATAATCTTCATATTTCAAAAAGGGTGTGGTTTGCCACTTTGTCATGGTGAACATAATGTATTCTAGAAAACCAGGATTTATTTTATACATTTCAAGACAGTTTATTATTCATGAGTATGGGACACTGTCAAAAGCTTTCTTATAACACTGGTCAACAAATATTTACAAAAGTCATGCTACTGAAATAAAAAATAGTCATTTATTATCAATTTTTATATGCTGAACACGAATATGACAGTGAAATTGCAAAGTTGGCTCTAGGTTTTTTGTAATCTACAAGAATTAATGTTTACATCACAAAATGCATGTCAATAGAAAATATAATAGGCCTTCGGTTTAGACTACTTCTTAGATTTTTTCGCCTGTCTCTTGTACAGCTGTTCGGGAGCTTCTCTGGGGAGTGTCCAGCAGTAGTCAGCCAGCATTGTAGTGGACCATTTTCCCTGGTATCTTTGCTCCATCGTTGTGATATCCTGGTGAAACGTTCGCCCTGTTCATCACTAACCATACCACGGTTGTCAGGAAAGAAATCGAGATGGGAATCAAGGAAATGGATCTTTAGAGACATATTGCAGCCAAGTTTCTGATACTGCATCAGCATGTCTTCTACTACTTCCTTGTAGTTTTCTACCCTAACATTCCCGAGAAAGTTTGTTGACACTAGGTGAAAAGCATTCCATGCTTGTTTCGCATCATCCTGCAGCAAGTTGTTAAACCGGTCATCTTTGAAGAGCTCTGGAATCTGAGGACCCACAAAAACTCCCTCTTTAATCTTTGCTAGTTCCTTGTAGTTTTCTACTCTAACATTCCCGAGAAAGTTTGTTGACACTAGGCGAAAAGCATTCCAAGCTTGTTTCGCATCACCCTGCAGCAAGTTGTTAAACTGGTCATCTTTGAAGAGCTCTCGAATCTGAGGACCCACAAAAACTCCCTCTTTAATCTTTGCTTCGCTGAGTCGAGGGAATTTTTCATGCAGGTATCGGAAAGCTGGCAAAGTGCGGTCCATGGCTTTCACGAAGTTTTTCATCAAACCTAGTTTGCTGTGAAGGAATGGTAGCAGGATTTTGTGAGCCTCAACCAGAGTTGGGTGCTGGATATTCTTTTCTCCAACTGTTACATTTTGTCTGCGATTCCATTCCTTCCGCAAGTAGTGCCAATCCCTTTCTCGGCTATCCCACTCACATAAGAAACACATGTATTTTATATATCCCTGCTGCAGTCCCATTAAAAGGGCAACTACCTTCAAGTCACCATAGAGGTTCCAGCTGTACTTGTTATTTATTTACATTTGCTTATATACCACACTATTCTGCAGTAGTGTGGTTTACATTGAACAAACAGAAATTACATTGAACAGAGAATTATAACTTGGAGATAACTATTTTACAGGGAACATGGGCTATGGAGGGTTAAGTGGTTTGCTCAAGACCACAAGGAGCACCTGTGGGACTAGAAACCCCAGTCCTTCTGGCCCAAGGTTGCTGTCCTCTAGTGGGATGTGAATCCCCAACCTTCTGGCCTGAAGTACCTTGCCCCAACTACTAGGCCACTCCAGTTATAGCTAAATGAAGTCAGTAGATGGTTTAAGTTATCACATGTCTCTTTCATGTGGATGGCATGCGCTACTGGAATAGATGGAAGACGGTTTCCATTGTTCAAAAGCACAGCCTTCAGACTCAGTTTCGAAGAGTCTATAAATAGTCTCCAGTCTTGTGGGTCATGAGTGATTTTTAAGGCATTTCTGAGGCTTCCAATATCGGAACAGAATACCAGATTACTTTCCTTTCCAAATGCATATAGTACATTGCTGACGTCAGATGACTTCAGCAGCCTGGCAGTAGTATTGCATTGCATCAGAAAATTATGCAATCAACCCTGGATGATGTGTGCATGCTGGTATTATGCAATGTGATGCAATATTACATCATTCAAGGCTTATTTGGGATGTTGTTGATGTCCTACTGGATAAATTTACACGGTGAAACGTCAAAAATGAACTAAATGCAATATCTTCAAAACAAGAGCCAATACAATTTTTTTAATGTCATATTCGTGTTCAGCTCACCAAGATACTACAGATTAGGGCCTTTTAAAGTCAGTAATGATTTCAGTGTTGACCAGTTTAATCAATCCATACTATACTGAGATTCCTATTTTTCTTACCGCTGGCCATATACCCTTCTCTTGTTGCCCGTTTTCTCTATTGCCATGAACATAAGAACATAAGATATGCCATACTGGGTCAGACCAAGGTCCATCAAGCCCAGTATCCTGTTTCCAACAGTGGCCAATCTAGGTCATACGTATCTAGTAGTTTCCCCAAAAGACACAGGTTCCGCAATGCTTGTACTGGGGCAAGCATTGATATCCTGGGTCCCTTCTTAATAACAGTTTATGGACCTTTCCTCCAGGAACTTGTCCAAACCTTTTTTAAACTCAGCTACACTAACAGCCTTTACTACATCCTCCGGTAACAAATTCCAGAGTTTGATTACACGTTGAGTGAAAAAATATTTTCTTTTATTAGTCTTAAATAGTTTACCCTGTAGCTTCATTGCATGTCCCCTAGTCTTTCTATATTCTGATAACGTAAACAATTGATCTACGTTTACCCGTTCCACTCCGTTCATTAATTTATAGACTTCTATCATATCTCCCCTCAGCCAACTCTTTTCCAGGTTAAAGAGCCCTAACCTTTTTAGCCTTTCTTCATAGGAGTATCCTTCCATCCCCTTTACCATTTTGGTGGCTCTTCTCTGAACCTTTTCTAATAACGCTATATCCTTTTTAAGATACGGCGACCAGACTTGGACACAATATTCAAGGTGCAGTCTCACCATGGAACGATATAGAGGCATTATAATATCTCTTGTTTTATTTTCCATTCCTTCCCTTATGATACCTAGCCTTCTATTTGCTCTCTTTGCTGCCGCTGCACACTGGGCCGACGGTTTTAACATGTTATCCACAATGACGCCTAAATCTTTTTCCTGGGTGGTGGTTCCTAATGTGGAACCTTGCATCATGTAACCATAGTTTGGGTTGTTCTTCCCTAGGTGCATAGCTTTGCACTTGTCCACATTAAATTTCATTTGCCATTTTGATGCCCAGTCTTCCAATTTATCAAGATCCTCTTGCAATTTTCCACAATCCTCTTGGGTTTTAACCACTTTAAATAGTTTTGTGTCATCTGCAAATTTGATAACCTCACTCGTTATTCCACTTTCCAGGTCATTTATGAATATGTCAAAAAGCAGCGGACCCAGCACAGATCCCTGGGGTACACCACTATTCACCTTTCTCCATTGGGAAAAGTGGCCATTTAGCCCAACCCTCTGCTTTCTATCTTTTAACCAGTTCCTGATCCACAGTAGTATACTATCCCATGACTCTTTAGTTCTGCCAAAAGTCTCTGATGAAGGGACTTGTCAAAGGCTTTCTGAAAGTCCAGATACACTATATCAGCAAACTCACCTTTGTCCACCTGTTTATTCACACTTTCAAAAAAACATAACAGAATAGTAAGACAAGATCTTCCTTGTCTAAAGCCATGTTGGCTGTCTCCCATTAGGAATGACTATCTACATGCTGAGTAATTTTATTCTTTATGATGGTTTCTACCATTTTTCCCGGTACTGACGTCAGACTCACCGGTCTGTAGTTTCCCGGATCACCCCTGGAACCCTTTTTAAAAATTGGTGTTACATTGGCAATCCTCCAGTCTTCAGGTATTAGAGATGATTTTAATGATAGTTCACAGATTACTAATAGCAGGTGTGCAATCTCATATTTCAGTTCTTTCAACATCCTTGGATGTATACCATCCATCCCAGGTGATTTGCTACTCTTCATTTTATCTAATAGTTGTAATACATCTTCCCGATGTATCGATATTTCCTTCAGTTCTTCAGCACCTTTAAATACCACTTCAGTCATGGGTAACATCCCTACATCTTCCTCAGTAAAGACCGAAGCAAAGAATTCATTCAGTCTCTCCGCTATCGCTTTGTCGCCTCTTAGTGCCCCTTTAACTCCTCTATCATCTAATGTACCAACTGACTCTCTCACAGGTTTTTTGCTACGAATGTACTTGAAAAAATCTTTATTTCGCGTTTTTGCTTCCGCAGCAAGCTTCTTCTCAAATTCTCCCTTTGCCTGCTTTATCAATGCCTTGCATTTGACTTGCCAGTGCTTGTGCTGTGTCCAGGTTTCATCGTTTGGCTCTTTTTCCATTTCCTGAAAGATGCTTTTTTGGCAACAACAGCCTCTCTGACCTCACCTTTAAACCGTGCTGGCAGTTTTTTGGACTTCCTTCCACTTTTCTTAAAGCGTGGAATACAGCTGGTCTGGGCTTCCAAAATAGTATTTTTCAACAACATCCAAGCTTGATGTAAGTCTTTAACCTTTGCAACTGCTCCTTTTAGTTTTTTCTTAACTATTTTCCTCATTTTATCATAGTCTCCCTTTCGAAAGTTAAAAGGTAGTACTATGGATTTCCTTACACCATTTTTTTATCGCCATTGTTCATTTCCCGTGGAGGTTCATTTTTATCTATAGCTAAACTTTTTTTACCTCTCGTTTGATGGATTTTAAAGGGCTCATTATTCCTGTTATATTTTACACCTTTCATTTGCGCTCTTTTATATTGCTTTTATGTTTAAATGTAAGATATCTTATAGGGTTGAGAATTTTCATTTATCAAGAAGTTGTATGTTTACGGTGATTTTATATGTATGGGTTTATGTGTTTCTTCAATAGTTGGCCGGTTTCCATTTAACATGGCTTCATGTCCATTGTTTGACATTGTATAACACAACTTTTTAATTTACAAGGTGTTCATCTTGTTATCTTTTTACTAGTTTTTTCGCCGTTGTTGGGATTCCCCCCCCCCTCCTTTTTTTCCCGTCTTCGGCTTTATTATTTAATAGCGCATGCATTGGCGTTTTCTCTGCTATTCATCGTGTTCTTTCTATGCTGCGCCCTCCGTGTCTGAAAATACACATATATTTACCGGTTTCTTTTTATATTTTTGGTTCCTCATGTTTCATTCTTTTGATGATTAGTATTCCTATATGGCACCTTTTCATAATTGTTTTAGATCTATAGATCACTCATACGATCAGTCTATAGGTTTCAGACCTTTCGGGGTTTTAAATCCTATAGCTTTGGAATTAACAGTTTATGTAAAGACTCAGTGAGTACATTTACAGTTTTTTGGTTCTCATGGTTTACTCTTTCACCTTTATTTAACAGGAAGTTTATATATATATATATATTATTTCTGAAATACTGGACGTTGCGAGGAATAGCATAGTAGTAAGACTATTTCAAAGGCTTTATGGACATAGCGACAGTATTCAGCAATGCATTTTTTTTAGATGTTCTAAATTATTCTGTTTCCTCATTTAATAACAATATCCTATGAAATCAATATGGTTACATTTTTATGGTTACATCGTTTTTATCCTTCTTCCTTTTTTAAACAGCGCATGGTGAGATTTTCACTTTTGTGAAAGAGACATGGCTTTACAAGCCTAGCCGTGGTTTCCCCACCACAGCGGTGTTTGTTTTTATCACTCAACCAGTAACACTTCTGATTCACTCCTGCTTTACCTTAGTCCCTTCTGGTTTTTTGATTTTCTGCCCTCATCTCTCTTTTTATTCCCTAGTTTTCAAGCATTTTCATTTAAAGTTTTAATGTTTTCACTATTGCATATTTTTTAACTATGAATGTTAATTTTTCCTTTATATGTTTTTTATGTACATGTTTTATTTAATGTAGGTACTGTTTACATTTTATTTATTCATTTATTATTCATGAACACTTTTATTGCTTCCTTGTATTGATTGATTACATATGTTGTTTTTTATTTATGATGTTTTAATATTTATCTTTTATTTCATTGTTTTTAATTATTTATGATTTTATGATTATTTATGATGTTTTATGATTTTGTAGTGAGCCTCTATAACCCCTGACGAAGTATCACACGAAACACGGCCTGTGTTGGGTTTGGCCACCTCTGGTAAAGATCAATAAAAGTTTTCCGTACAGGGTTTCCTGCCCATATTTTTGGACTGGTTGTTTCTTACTATCCCTCCTCCACTAATTAAATCAAAGGCGATCATGCCATGATCACTATTGCCAAGTGGCCCCAATACCCTTATCTCTTGCAATAGATCTGGTGTTCCACTAAGGACTAGGTCTAATATGGCTTCCCCTCTGGTCGGTTCATGAACCAGCTGCTCCAAGAAGCAGTCATTTATTTCATCTAGGAACTTTATCTCCCTAGCATGTCCTGCTGCGACACTGACCCAGTCGACACCGGGGTAATCGAAAACACCAATTATTATTACTGTGCTGTAACTTTTGTTAGCTTCCTTGATTTCTTTGAGCATTTCATCATCCATTTGTTCATTCTGGCCAGGCGGTCGATAGTACACCCCCACTGCCATCGCCTTCCCCTTTTTACATGGAATTTCAATCCATAGAGATTCTACAGCAAATTTTGTTTCCTGCAAAACTTTAATCCTTTCTGACTCAATGCCCTCTCTAACATAGAGAGCAACCCCTCCACCAATTTGACCAGCTCTATCATTACGATATAGTTTGTACCCAGGTATCACAGTTATCCTCCTTCCACCATGTCTCTGATATTCCAATCATATCTAACCTTTCATTTAGTGCTATATATTCTAACTCTCCCATCTTGTTTTTTAGACTTCTAGCATTTGCATACAAGCATTTTAGAGACTGTATTTTATTCATATTAATGTGGCTATTGGTAGACATGGGTAATTTGGGATCTTTAAGCTCTGTCTGCTCAAAACTCAAGGGCATTTGGGCTACTTTACTCTATTTTGGAAGTATCCTTTGGTAGTATCTCTTTTTTACTCTTTACTCTGTCTACTCCATACTCGAAGGCATTTGGGCTACCTCTCTGCTTTTGGTAGTATCCTTCAAGGATACATTCTTCCGAACCATCCGCTCTTGGGTGACTGTCGGCTTTCCCCTATTATCTAGTTTAAAAGCTGCTCTATCTCCTTTTTAAAGGTTAATGCCAGCAGCCTGGTTCCATCCCGGTTAAGGTGAAGCCCATCCCTTCGGAAGAGCCCCTCCTTTCCCCAGAATGTTCTCCAGTTCCTAACAAATCCAAAACCCTCATCTCTGCACCATTGTCTCATCCACGCATTGAGACTCCGGAGCTCTGCCTGCCTTTTGGGTCCTGCATGTGGAACGGGAAGCATTTCGGAGAATGCTATCCTGCAAGTTCTGGATTTCAACTTCCTACCTAAAAGCCTAAATTTAGCCTCCAGAACCTCCCTACTACATTTTCCTATGTCACTGGTACCGACATGTACCAAGACAGCAGACTCGTCCCCAGCACTATCTAAGACCTTATCTAGGTGGTGTGTGAGGTCCGCTACCTTCGCACCAAGCAGGCATGTTACCAGGCGATCCTCATGTCCACCAGCCACCCAGCTATCTACATGCCTAATGATCGAATCACCAACTATAACGCCTGTTCTAACCTTTCCCTCATGGGCACATGGCCCTGGAGAAACTTCCTCGGTGCGAGAGCGTTTCACATCACCTGGAGGACAGGTCCTAGTTACAGGATCACTTCCTACCACATCAGGGTGATGCTCTCCTGTCACGTGACCTCTCTCCTCCATGGCAACAGGGATGCTGCCAGACTGGAGGTGGGACTTCAGGATTATATCCCTGTAGGTCTCGTCTATGTACCTCTCTGTCTGTCTTATGTTTTCCAAGTCTGCTACTCTAGCCTCTAGAGAACGGACTTGTTCCCTGAGAGCAAAGATTTCCTTGCACCTAGTGCACACGCAACACCTCTCACCAACTGGGAGAAAATCATACATGTGACACTCAATGCAAAAGACTGGAAAGCCCCCATCTCACTGCTGGACTGCTGTCTGCATCTTAGTTTTAAGTTTTTGTTTAGATCTTTAAGTTCTTTACTTACTAAAGGTTGCTATGGATATTTATACCAATAAAACTGTACCTAATATGTTTAATATACCTTGTTCACCTGAAGCTTAATTAATCTCAGGTCCTTAGTGTATGACTGGTTTGGGTAACGAGCTTCACCTGAGAGCACCTCCTGTTTTTTAAGATGTGTAAGTACCTATAAAGCTACGATTATCCCAGAGGTGGGTGAGTGTGGGGAGGGAGGGAGGGAAATAACACTTATTAAAAGAGGGCTGCTACACAGTACCCTGTCCTGTGCTGCTGAGGTAAGCTATATTCTTATTTGATTTAAATTATAGTTCTTTGCTGCTGCTAGGCTCTAACTTATTATGAAATTTAAACTACATGTTCTCTGCTGGGTTCTAAATTTAACCAGAAAGCTCTCTTCTGTGTTTTAAATTTAAACTAAAAGTACTTTGCTGATGCTAGGCCCTGAGTGACTATTAAATTTAAATTACAGCTTTCTGCTGGGTTCCAAATTTAACCAGAAAGCTCTGTTCTGTGTTTTAAATTTAAACTAAAAGTACTTTGCTGATACTAGGCCCTGAGTGACTATTAAATTAAAACTGCAAGCTCTCTGCTAGGTATGAAATGTAACCAGAAAGTTCTCTTGTGTGTTTTAAATTTAAACTTATACTGCTGCTACTAGGCCCTGACTGATTTAACAAAAAATAGTGGGTTCACAGATTAAATAGCTTTAATAGAAAGAATTCCTTTCAGAAAATTCCCAGAAGTATATACTCACAATTGCAGATCTCTCTCCAGAAGTAACAGTCCCCTTTTCTAGTCCTTCAAGACTGTTATTAGACTTGATATGATCATATATTCTGTCTGCATCTATTGCAGTGAGCAGCTTATAGATTGTAGGTAGACAAATTATTGGTTTATAATTGTTCGGAGTGTTACTAGGGTCTCCTTTTGGAAGGAGAAATGTTCTTCCAGTAGCAAGTCATTGTGGTAAGTCTGGCTGTGTAAACAATTGATTATTGCAGTTCACCAGGTCTTAGTGGATGTTAACTGTTTGAGCCAAATGTCGATTACTCCATCAGGGCAAGGACTCTTCCAATATGTGGCTCACTTTAACGTGCTCACCAGCTCTTTTGCTGTTATACAGGCCATTCTATAGGGGTGATATTTGCTTTTTTTAAATGCTCCTGTATGAAGGGCAACCGTTCTGCTTCTTGATTGTGCTCTATAGATTTCTCCAAAAGTTTTCTGCTTCGGCTTTGGTTGGTGGTGCTTTTATTATCTTAATGCCCAATTCCCTATAAAATTGTTTTGGGTTCTCTCTAAATAGCTTATTCTGATAGCTCTCATTTTAGTTTTCTTCATATCTTCATAGTTTTTGTGCTTCTGCTGCTGCTTTCAATTTATTGTTTGGACATAAATTTCAGGTCTTCTTCTGTTAATCAGCATTCTTCAGCTTGATATCTTCGATCTTCCTTAATCTCTTTGATGATCTTAATCCTTTCAGATATCTGTCGAGATATCCGCACACAATAACTGTATTTTTCTCTTGTGCTTTTTTCCAAGGAGAAAATATTATTGTATTCTTTTTCTTCTGGCCCTGAACTTTAGCTGGTATTATTCTAGCAGTAATAATTTTAGCTGCACAATACTGAATTTGATTTATATTAGTGATATCAATAAATGGTCCCTTTATACTAGGTATGGCCTTGTTTATCTTTATAATAATGACTGAAGTGGTATTTAAAGGTGTGGAAGAATTGAAGGAAATATCGATACATCGGGAAGATGTATTACAACTATTAGATAAACTGAAGAGTAGCAAATCAAGTGGGCCGGATGGTATACATCCAAGGGTGTTGAAAGAACTGAAATATGAGATTGCAGACCTGCTATTAGTAATCTGTGAACTATCATTAAAATCATCGCTAATACCTGAAGACTGGAGGATCGCCAATGTAACACCAATTTTTAAAAAGGGTTCCAGGGGTGATCAGGGAAACTACAGACCGGTGAGCCTGACGTCAGTACAGGGAAAATTGGTAGAAACCATCATAAAGAATAAAATTACTCAGCATGTAGATAGTCATGGCCTAATGGGAGACAGCCAACATGGCTTTAGACAAGGAAGATCTTGTCTTACTAATCTGTTATGTTTTTTTGAAAGTGTGAATAAACAGGTGGACAAAGGTGAGTCAGTTGATATAGTGTATCTGGACTTTCAGAAAGCCTTTGACAAGGTCCCTCATCAGAGACTTTTGGCAAAACTAAAGAGTCATGGGATAGGAGGCAGTGTACTACTGTGGATCAAGAACTGGTTAAAAGATAGAAAGCAGAGGGTTGGGCTAAATGGCCAATTTTCCCAATGGAGAAAGGTGAATAGTGGTGTACCCCAGGGATCTATGTTGGGTCTGCTGCTTTTTGACATATTCATAAATGACCTGGAAAGTGGAATAACGAGTGAGGTTATCAAATTTGCAGATGACACAAAACTATTTAAAGTTGTTAAAACCCAAGAGGATTGTGGAAAATTGCAAGAGGATCTTGATAAATTAGAAGAATGGGCATCAAAATGGCATATGAAATTTAATGTGGACAAGTGCAAAGTTATGCACCAAGGGAAGAACAACCCAAAGTATGGTTACACAATGCAAGGTTCCACATTAGGAACCACCACCCAGGAAAAAGATTTAGGCATCATTGTGGATAACATGTTAAAACCCTCGGCCCAGTGTGCAGCGGCAGCCAAGAGAGCAAATAGAATGCTAGGTATCTTAAGGAAAGGAATGGAAAATAAAACAAAAGATATTATAATGCCTCTATATCGTTCCATGGTGAGACCGCACCTTGAATAGTGTGTGCAATTCTGGTCGCCGTATCTTAAAAAGGATATAGCGTTATTAGAAAAGGTTCAGAGAAGAGCCACCAAAATGGTAAAGGGGATGGAAGGATACTCCTATGAAGAAAGGCTAAAAAGGTTAGGGCTCTTTAACCTGGAAAAGAGACGGCTGAGGGGAGATATGATAGAAGTCTATAAATTAATGAACGGAGTGGAACGGGTAAACGTAGATCGATTGTTTACGTTATCAGAATATAGAAAGACTAGGGGACATGCAATGAAGCTACAGGGTAAACTATTTAAGACTAATAAAAGAAAATATTTTTTCACTCAACGTGTAATCAAACTCTGGAATGTTTTACCAGAGGATGTAGTAAAGGCTGTTAGTATAGCTGGGTTTAAAAAAGGTTTGGACAAGTTCCTGGAGGAAAGGTCCATAAACCATTATTAAGAAGGGACCCAGGATATAAATGCTTGCCCCAGTACAAGCATTGCGGAACCTGTGTCTTTTGGGGAAACTGCTAGGTATGTATGACCTAGATTGGCCACTGTTGGAAACAGGATACTGGGCTTGATGGACCTTGGTCTGACACAGTATGGCATATCTTATGTTCTTATGTACTTTTAACCTTATTTATTTATTTAGTATACATTTGTATACCGCTACTTCCAGCGATCAGTAGCGGTTTGATTACAGATTGGAAATTGTCAAATCATGACAGGAAATTTTTGAGGTATAAACACATTGATTAGACAGGAAAGCACAGCACACAGAGAACTATTTTACAGGGAACGTGGGCTATGGAGGGTTAAGTGGCTTGCCCAAGACCACAAGGAGCACCTGTGGGACTAGAAACCCCAGTTTTTCTGGCCCAAGGTTGCTGTCCTCTAGTGGGATTTGAACCCCCGATCTTCCAGCCTGAAGTACCTTGCCCCAACCACTAGGCCACTCCCCAACAACCTTAGGTGTTGAATTTAACTTGGGTAATCTTTCCCTTCCCTAAAACCCAACATATTCATCTTTTTCCATGTGGACTAGGAGTTTGATCTTGAATTCCTCCACCTCTGGGTCTTTCTCTTCCCTCTCTTCCTCCTCTTCAATTGATTGGTTGACCTGTCCAGTAGTTGCCTCACTCTCCTGCAGTTCCAGATCTCCAAGCTCCTTCTCCCCCTCAACTATTCTTTATTTTTCTGTGCATTCCTTTCTTCTGATACTCACACCCAGGTCTCCTCCTCCTCCCTGTATTTCTTTTTCCAGGCAGGCCCTTAGTTGCTTCAAGATGTTATTATTTACAAACTTATTTGCTTTGATCTTCAAAATTAAAGATTTTAAATTTGCATCTGTTGCTTTTTACCATTTTTCTTGTGCCAATTTTCCTCTCTTCAACTTTTTGATGGATTCTCTTTGTATACCCTTTAGATGTAAATATAGGGTTTATAGCATAAAAGCAACAGTACATGATCTCCTCCTTATCTGCAGAAGTTCTCTTAACTGTAGTTAATCCTCGTAACTTCTTCATTAATTTCTGTGGTTTATCTCCTGCCACAGTGGGTCCGTGAACATGCTCACCATGGCCTTGATCTGTGGCAGGGTGTTATGCACATCTGCAGTGCCTGTACTAACACAACCACCATCATTAGCCCTAGTGTGTAAGCTACGGATGGGGCACCTCTTTATCCTGGGCAACGTGTGGCCAGTATGTATTTTTCTTTTTTGTTCCAACCATACTTCAATTGTAGGATTGCCCTCCTGGGATTCAATATAGATTTTGTACAATGGGGTCACCTCAGCAAGACTTGGAGAGAGAACTATTATCTCACTCCCTAAGAGAAGCATAGTAATTCACCAACCACAGCTAGTGAATTTTACACTGCACTTCCCCTTGACCCCATGCCGCACTTCCCCTTGACCCCCTTGATCCTACGAAGAGAGCGTAGTGTTCTGGCAAGGGAGAGCAGATTAAGAGAAGAGAGCTATTCTGGCATTCCTGGTGTAATTCTTTGTGACTCAGGATTAAAAGTTTGAAAAGGATCCTCAGGAAAACAGGGAGCAATGTGTTGTGTGAGTAGGAGGATGTAGTCATACTTTTGGGCATGTGAGAGAATTCTCAAAGCAGTATTTTATATGAATTGTAGGCATTTAATTTCAGAAGAAGGGAGACCAGAATAAATAGGATTGCAATTGGAGTATGAAATTACAAGGTTTATGATGATGGAGTTAATGCCATTGTATCAAGAAAAGGGTGAATATTTCAAATATGGCAAAAAGCATTGAATGAGGATCTGACAATTGCACTGATATGATAAGTAAATGCAAGTTCAGTGTCTACTAGAATCCCTAAATATTTGAAAGAGTGCCCTCATCAGACCTCTTATAAATAAACCATCCCTGGATCCTGCACTTCCTTCCAACTACCATCCAGTCATATCATACCATACCATATCATACCTTTCATTCATATCAAAACTCTCAGAACGCTGCATTTTATCACAATTTAATTACTGATCACATTGAACATACTCTATTACTCCATCCCCGCCAATCTAGCTTTCACAGCACTGAGACCATCATTACAGCTTTTTTCAGAGGATATTTACAGCACTCTGGACAGGGGTGATGTTGCCCAGATTATTTCTATAGACCTTTCCTCTTTATTTCATTTAGTTAACCATAATATTCTTCTATCCTGTATTCACCAGAGTAGCATCTGCAGTTTGGTCCTTTCGTGGTTCCAGTCTTTTCTTTTTTAATCATTTTTTCCAAATCTCCATTGGTTCTGACCTATCCCCAGTCCACCCATTTCCCTATGGGGTTACACAGGGTTCAGGTTTAGCCCCCTTGTTATTCAATATTTTCATTAGCCCTTTACCTACCATAATTCAAGAGTCTGGCATCATTCCCTGTCTTTATACAGATGACATTCTGTTGGTCTTCTGTACAAATCCTTATCAGCCAAACCACTTTCCTCTTAACACTTGTCCTTCAAAAGTAGCCACTTGGCTTCACAATAATTGTCTTCAATTGAATTTCTTTAAAACCATTGCAATATGACTCACTGGATCATCGACTCCTCCCACTCTCAATATAGTACTGAATAGTTGTCCTATCACCCTCATTACCTCCTTCAAATATCTTGGAGTCACTAAATACAAAAATTTCCTTCTCGCAGCAAATCAGCACTGTGGTAAAATCTTCCTTCAACACTCTTTGGGTATGTTTACTAAACAGCGCTAACGTTGCAGCGGCGACGTTATCGCACAATACATAATGTTATCGTGCGATAAAGTAACATTATCGCGCGATAATGTTACATTTCGCGCGATAACATCTACGGCGGCATTAAGGCACACAGAGGGTGGAGTAAGTGTCTCCAGAGGGCGGAGAGAAGGGGTCAATGGACGGGGAGTGTGTGGGGAAAGGCTCCAGGTACACTAAAGCCAGAATTTTAAGACCAGAACATTACCCTGCCTGAAAACCTGGCGTTAGAGGCACAATTGCAGGAAAAAGAAACATTTCAGTCAGCAATGTACAGCAAAGGCAGGGAGACCCAGAAAAGTGATAGTAGTGATACATGTGCAGCAACAATATAGTGCTCAAGTATGAAAGGGCACTCCGGTGAGGCTGCAAATGGGGACATGCAGTGGGGAATCTGGGACACAGGGTGGACCAGGCAGATGCCTAGGTGGCATATAGGAACGCAGAAACTGCAAATCAGCAAGACAGCAACTTACCAAGGTCAAACATGCCCACGAGTGTGTGTCCCACAGTTTCCCAGGGGACAGTAACCAGCAGGTACCCCAAAGGGCATATAACATTGACAGGCGGTGCCGGGGGGAAGCATGGATGTCTATGTAGCCACCCCTACCCCAGATCCCACACCATAGGCTGCCGCCTACCGGCACACTGGATGGCCTGGGACTGCGCACCTCCAGCACCACCAGCATAAGGGCATGTCAGCATGGTGGGGGAGGGATGCTGGTGGTGGAGGGGGCAGTGGCAGCTGCTCACAGCAGACCAAGGCCAAACCCTGTTTAGGTGGGTGGCGTGCAGTGCAACAGACAAGGTCTGTCTGAAGACAGTCATGGTATCCCCAGGAAATGACCTGCCACTGTGGCAATAGCTTGGTGCAGTACACACAGGCAGTGTCTTCAGGGGCAAAAGGTCACAGGTTCAAGTCCCAGCTGTGGCTTCTGCAGACCTTGTCCCTATATTTTACCCACATTATAAAGTGCCTTGGCAGACAGGGCACCTTATGAGGCACCTTAGGCTACCGCACTGTGAGGGTGTTTTTTTGCAGGCAGCACAGATTTAAATTAAAAGGAAATCCCTCAGACAGCCTTATTAAACAACACCACTGTGGGATCAAACTCATTACCTCTGCCTCCACAGTCATTGTAGTAACCAGTGGGCTACATCTCTATAGCATCTAATACAGCGCTGGCATGAACTTAAGGTTAACGTGCGTTAACGAGTCAAGGTGCCCTCTATCGCGCGATATAGATTCATTGCTACCTTGCCGCCGGAATGCCCACTACCTTATATGGCATTCTTCACATTAACGCTGCAACTAGCACCGGTAAAATTAGGACGGTTTAGTAAACATACCCCTTTGTCATTTCCATGCCATCTGCCCAGTTCCACACCATCTGCTCCTTTCTTGATCCTTCTGCATAAAAAACAGCTCTCCTAAGTCTTACTATTTCTCATCTGGACTATTACAATATTATCTATTCCGGCCTGCCTTTACATGAGTTCAAAAGACTTGAACTGATCTAAATTAGTGCTGCACATCTGCTCTGTAATACTCACAAGTATGACCATGTGACCCCGCTATTAATTGAATACCACTGGCTTCCAATTCAAGTCCAGAAACAGTTTAAGATTCTGTCCCTCACTTTCAAAGCCTTACATGATGATGCCCCCTCTTACCTTTTTTCCCTCATAACTTTCTACATGCTGACTTGAATACTCCAAACAATTTATAGTAACTGTCTTTTAATTCCACCTACTTCTAAAACATATTAGGAGTCCACTAGACATTTGGCCTTCTTTTTCACTGCCCCTCTTTATGGAACAGCTTTCCTCCTCATCTACATCTTGCCTGCATGTATAAAAGCTTCAGATAAGACCATATAACATATCTCTTAGAACACTCTTTTGGAGTCCCCACTAGGTAGGGTGGCTTGGGTGTTGCTGTCAGCCTGAATTTACCATTTTGTCTGAATCTTGCCTCTTTTCTATTTATAATGGAGCTCCCCTTCTTACCTTCTGTATCCTTGCTGTCACTATTGTCCATCCTGTACTGTTGTTCCCTTTTTCTTTGCTATTTCTGTTATAATTTATGTTTAATCGAATTTCATTTTGTAAACTGCTCTGATTGTACTTCAAGAACAGTATATTAAGTTCTAATAAACCATAAACCATAAATGTCTGCTTTTACAGCTAGGAGCTTGAAAGTTTTGGTAAGGCAGGGAGTGCCTTTACACTTTCCCAGATCAATTATTTAGACCCCATTGGTAGAAGAAGGTATTCTGTGTTGCGTGCACTTTATTTATACAATGCAGCCAGTGGCAGTGGTGGGAGGGAAGGTTACTATATCTAAATCTATGTGTTCCATTGCACAAACAGGCGATATAGTGAATAATTTGTTTTGCAACAATTTTATTCACCTATTGTCTGTCACAGCAGCTATGGAAGTGGAAGGGCACCTTACTGTACCTATTCCATCCCATGTTCATGGAATACAGTTAAATAAAGATACAAGATTAAAGGATAAATAAAAGCTAAATGACAGGCAGCCCTTGCTCTCTAGACCTGGTAATCCAGTCCCATAGATCAAGTAGCAAGGCAAACACATCCCCACTCTCCTCAGTCCTTTAAAGTCAGTCAGTGCAGTTAGGCAGTGCGGGATCTGCTCCAGGCCAAGCAGCTGATCCTGGATACAGTATCCAAAGCAACACATTAGAGTGACAATACTCTAGGGCAGTACAGGCCTGTTGGGTGGGGCAGGGTGCAAAAACATAGGCATTCCCTAGTCCCAAGAACTAGGCATCTAACCCTCTAGGAACATTAGCTGGGCAAACACATGAAGAGGGTCAGCAAGCAGGCACCATAACTGGGCAGTGTAGAGCCTATCCCAGGCCAGGCAGGTGACCCTAGGGTGATGGTACTCCAGGGTAGCACAGACCTGTTGGGTGGGGAGGGTGTGAAAAGACAGGCAGTCCCAGGTAATGGATGATAGCCATACTTGGACCCATATCTTATCAGCAACTAGGGCAATGCTAAGGAGCTGACACATACAGCAGAAACAGAGCACCGTGCTTCTAGGTTTTTTAATTTTCTTTCTTCCTTTCTTTCTTTCACATTTCTAGACTGCACTTCTGAAAAACACTCATTGCAGATTACAAACACATATTACCATAATAACAGACCAGTACAAATCATCAGCCCAATCTCCCCCCCCCCCCCAAAGGCTTGCATAAACAAATGTATCTTTAGTTGACCTTAAAAGACCTAAGGTCAGCCTCCAATCACAGCTGACAGGGGAGGGAATTCCAAAGTACCAGATTCAGCACCTGGAACAACTGGAGCCAAATCCTCACCCCTGAGACTCCCCTCAAACAACCAACAACCCCATGTCTGCCGAACGCAAAGCATGATCAGGGACATACCACTGCAAAAGCCAACTGGAGAGCCTTAAACACTAACAGGAACAATTTATATTGCACATGGAAAAACACCGGCAGTCAGTCGGGCTCTCTTAAAACTGAGGTACCATGATCAAATTTTCCCAACCACTTAATAATCTTGGATGCAGTATTTTGTACCAGTTGCAAATGAGCCAGCTCCTGCACAGGCAAGCCCAATGGCAAAGAATTACAGTAATCAACGCATGGCAAAATCAAAGCCTTTGTAACTACTACTAGCTGTCCTGCTGACAAGAAAGGGCACAATGTACGAAGCATCTGCGATACCCCAATTAGGTTTCTTTGTAAGAGATAGTGAGATGAACATGGTCAATGGAGGAGGGAGGATTTCAGGGGATCTGATACTTTGCACATTTGCTTCTCCTGATTGTTAGAGACTCCCTAGACCTGATGAGCAAAGGAAGTGGCAGCCCTGTTTTGAGGAAACTGATTGAGAAGTGCCGAAAAATAACGGTATTTTCACCAGAGTGTGAAGGGTAGGTGTGAACTACATGAAAAGCAGAAAGCAATAGGGGCACCTATGCACCAGCTCAAGCAAGATGTTAGCACAAGGTGGGATTTCAATTAGGACATACTGGAGCAATAGGTGGCCCTGCATCAGATGTCAATGATTGAGATCGGCATCAAAAGGCCACAGGGTCACAAAGAATTTCAAATATCATGCAGGGCATAGAAGCTCTAAAGCCCTTTAGGGATGCCACAATGGTAATGAGTTCCACAAGGAGCTTTCTCGCCCTGGTAGCAAATCTTTTACAAGTGAGGTTAAAGGATTCACAGCAGAGGATGTTGTGATGATGGACTTCTTGTAGGCAGGGCCGGATTTACCTTGAGTGAGGCCCTACGCCAACAAAAATTGTGGGCCCCCAGCAGGGGCGGCCCAAGGGGGGTGCGGGGCCTCATTTGCATAAGGGGCCTCATTTGCATAAATATTTGCATAATGTTACCATATACTAACTTTTAGTAAACGTGCCTCTTAATGAGTGTATGGATAAAGAAAGACTAAAAGATTTCTACATTACTATAATCCAGTGCCAACTGCCAGACACATTAGGAACTACTACAAACACTGCCCATTTAAAACCCATAGTAAACCCGCCGTATCCTAACAGCACTACCAGGACTCACAAAGCACCATACTCTACCAATCAAAAGGCAACACTGCAAATATTAAACCAATACATTTTAGAGAACAACAATACATGACCTACTGGGGAAAGAGAACAAGTGGCAATGTCAAATAGGAATTATATAAACAGAACACCTCAGCTCAGTTACACATGCAGAACATAGACCATCAAACAAGTAATCACAATTTAGAAACAGGAAGACAATAATTAAACTGGGAATCCCAAAAGCCAAACTTGGAAAGTACAACACTGTAGAAATAAAACTATACATTAATTTGCTCTTGTACTAAACAAAGCGCAGACGTTAATGATGCACATTTACCAGAGCTGACATATTCCAATTAATAAATTCAAAATAAAGAGATATTTTTCTACCTTTTGTGCATTTTTTTCAGCTGCAATTGCTCCAGCCACTTTCTTCTGGTTTCTTCATGTCTTCTGCTAACTCTCCACCGTCTGCTATCCATTTGTCCTTTCTTCTCTCTTCTAGATTTTTTTCCATTCTCTCTCTACATCTGCTTTAACATACTAATCTTTCTCCTTTTGCTCTTTCCTCATTCCTATTTCATCCACTCAAATTTTACCCCTCCATCCTCAATCCCCACTTACTCTTCCAATACCCGGCCAATTGTAGATTTTTTATCCCTCCCACACAAAATATTTTTCCCTTCTCCATTTTACTCTTCCAGCCCCATCCCATTCTAATCCTCCCCCAACATCAGCTCCCTTCTAGTTCCAGCCTCACCCAGCATCCATTCCCTTCTAGTCCCTGCATCAGCCCATTTCCAGTCCTAGCCACCCATCAGCCCATTTCCAGTCCTAGCAACCCCCCAACCCAATACCAGTCCTAGCCCCCCATCAACCCACTTACAGTTCTAACCCCCCATCAACCCATTTTCAGTTTAAGCCCCCCCCTATAACCCATTACCAGTCCTAACCCCCCATCAGCCCAATTCCATTCCTAACCCCATCAACCCATTTCCAGTCAGCCCCCCATAGCCTATTGCCAGTCCTAACCCCCCATCAGCCCACAGCCCATTACCAGTCCTAACCCCATCAGCCCACCTCCAGTTTTAACCCCCCCAGCCCATTTCCAGTCCTAGCCCCCCCATAGCCCATTACCAGACAGCCCCCATCAGCCCACAGCCCATTACCAGTCTTAACCCCCCCCAAAGCCCATTACCAGTTCTAAACCCCTCCAACAGCCCATTACCAGTCCTAACCCCATCAGCCCACCTCCAGTCTTAACCCCCCCCGCCCCGTTCCAGTCCTAGGCCCCCCATAGCCCATTACCAGACAGCCCCCATCAGCCCACAGCCCATTACCAGTCTTAACCCCCCCCCCCAAAGCCCATTGCCAGTTCTAAGCCCCCCCAACAGCCCACAGTCCATTACAAGTCCTAACCCCATCAACCCACCTCTAGCCTTAACCCCCCCAGCCCATTTCCAGTCCCAGCCCCAGCCCCCCCAATAGCCCATTACCAGTCCTACCCCCCCACCCCCGTCGGCCTAAAGTAAAATTTAATTTCTAAAAAAAAACCTGCTGGCTGCTGCCGCGGGGCCCCCTCTGCTGCCGCGGCAGCACCGACTGACCCGCGGGGGCCCCCTCTACAAGCTGAATCCGTCGGTTCGTTCCTTCCTCCCTCCCTCCGTGCACGCTGTGAGAGGCGCGAAGGCAGAGTGTCTCCCTCGCGTCTCTGTTAAGCCCGCAGGGGCTGATGGGAAATTTCCCATCAGCCCCTGCGGGCTTAACAGAGACGTGAGGAGACACTCTCCTTTCGCGTCTCTCACAGCCTGCACCCTGCACCCTGCACGGAGGGAGGGAGGGAGGAAGGAACGAACCGACGGATTCAGCTTGTAGAGGGGGCCCCCGCGAGTCAGTCGGTGCTGCCGCGGCAGCAGAGGGGGCCCCGCGGCGGCAGCCAGCAGGTTTTTTTTTTTATTTTATTTAAAAAAAAATTAACTTGTTCTTTTTTTGTGGGCCCTGGCAGCTGTGGGCCCTACGCCATGGCGTACATGGCGTATAGGTAAATCCGGCCCTGCTTGTAGGGACAAATTGAGAAAAGGTTGCAGCCCCTTATGAAACAGGATGCTTATATGCTAGCTGGCCTCTGTTATTTGCAGATGAAGGAAATAATCACTTTGCAGTGCAATGCACTCACTTACTGGAAGAAAAAGCAGGTGATAGAGGTGAAGGAAAGGGAACGTTTGAGGTAGAGGAGCAGTGGCAAAACTGACAATGGTGATGAAGAAGAGGACATAGCAAGCATGCCAGGAAGCAGTACTGGTACCAAAAGCATTGCTCTGTCACCTATCACTCCCTCCCTCCCCACCTCATCTCTTCATGACAGCAATGGCCCATCCAGGGAAAATACTTAGGGGTATGTTTACTAAGCAGTCTTAACGTGCGCCCGGCGATAGTGTGCAGGCTGCAATAAAAGGAGTGGGCGTTTAGGTCTTAACGTAGCAAAACGGGGAGGGGGAGGGGAGGGGGAGGGGGAGGGAGGGGGGAGGGGGGAGGAAGGAGGGGAGGATGGGGGGGGGGAGGGGAGGGGGGAAGGGGGGACCATCAACTCCAGTCCTGCTGGGGAACAGATACCCTACAGGGCAGTCAATGCAGAGCTGTACACATTCATAAGGCAATGGCAGACAAACAGTAGACCTGGAAATACCCATCACCATCTGACATTCTCCAGCAGTAAGTACAGTGAGTCACCAGCCACTGCACCCTGCAAAGTGTTCCAGCCAGACACATATAACTGCAGACAGTGTGCTAGCTAATCCACAGTGCATAATCCTAGAAGAGATATGTGCACCCAAGACTGGGATGTGAGCACACCCACCAAACAGATAAGCCAGTAACCAGACCCCAGAAAAAGGAACACATACATTTCACTTGAAAAAAATACAATATAGCATTATGGGGGAACCCAGCCATTCCGTGGTCACTGCTCAGTCAGGGTAAGAGTGACCTCCCAGCAGGACATGCTGTGGGCATCCTGTCGGTGCAGGTTGTGGCCGGGCACTACAATGACCCAGCCATTGACCTATGCCCTGTGCAGATGCATCCAGGTCAGGCCACCCTGTGCAGGCTATACCCACAGTACCTTGCTCCTCATTATGCACATTGGCAGGCTAACACTGGCAACAGTGTAAGCAGTGTGGGCTGAGGAAGTTGTTGGCAGCCAACACACACTGGATAGACAGACATACACTCCCACACCTATGCCAGCATTGTGCAACTATAGAGGTGTTTGGCAGCCCTGGCCACCGCACCAGTCCTGGGCACAGTGCAGGCATGGCTATGGTACTCAATACTGTTGGGGTCACTCCCCGGGGTGGTGAACACTGTTTGAAACCAGACCTAAAACACACTCCACAGACATCAGAAAGGTTGCTATGATGCAGCTCACTCAGAAAATTGTACTTAACCTCGGAAGTGCTATCTGCCAGTAATCATAGCAACCTTTTGATATATGTGTACCGTATTCCCAGGTTTAGGGTGGCATTGCTAAGGTATGCAAGTGCTAGTATTGGGAGATGCACGCAGGGCCCAACATCCTGCCTCTCCAGGAGGCTTTGGATAATGGAGCCTGTGGGTGCAGGTGTTTCTGCCCCTGTTGGCCGCTGCTCTAGGGCAGAGGTTCCCAACTCCAGTCCTGGTGGGCCAAATACTGTTTGGGTTTTCATGCTGTCCCTAATGAATATGCATGAGATACATCTGCATACCATGGGGGTGGCGCATAGAAATGCAGCACAGGCATTTTTATTAGAGACAGCATGGAACCTGAATGGTGTTTGGCTCTCCAGGACTGCATTTGGGAGACTCTGCTCTAGGTAATGCACATGTTTATGGTGTCTGTGCTCTGTAGGATAAAATATAGGCATTCTGGGCATGTTTAGTTTATCTGCAATAAAGGTAACGTCTTTATTACCATGTTTTAGAAGTGGGTAAAATATGGGGACTGGGTTGGCAGGAACCACAGCTGGGACTTGAACCTGTGATCTTCTGCTCCTGAACACACTGGCTGTGTGTACTGCACCACCATGTTGCCATTGAGACAGTGCATTCCCTGGGGATACCATGACTGTTCGTCAGACAGGGCCTGTCTGTTGCAGTGCATGGCACCCACCTAAACAGGGCTAGGCCATGGTCTGCTCTGGGCAGCTGCCACTGCCCCCTCCACCACCAGTACCCCTCTGCCACCATGCTGACATGCCCTTCTGCTGGTGGTGCGCAGTCTCAGGCCATCCAGTGTGCTGGTAGGTGGCTGCCTATGGTGCGGGTTCTGGGGTAGGGGTGCCTGCATAGATGTCCACGCTTCCCCCCCAGCACCACCTGCCAATGTTCTGTGCCCTTGGGGGTACCTGCTGGGTACTATCCCCTGTGATACTGTGGGAATCACACTCATGCCCATGTTGGGCCCTCATCAGTTGCTGTCTGGCTGCTCTACTGTTTCAGCATTCCTATGGGCCACCTAGGCATCACCCTAGTCTGCACTGTGGCCCAACTGCACCACACCATGTGCCGCCTGCAGCCCTCTGTATCCCCTTTTCCAGCATCTGTCCAGTTGCCCATTCCGACATGCCCACCCTGCTGTTGCGGAACATGTGCATGCCATAGGAAACCTGTCCAATAGAAAGGGGAAACCCTGATCAGCGCTATTTCACTGTGGGATCATTCACCTTGTATGGGGACAGAGCATAGACCCTTCCAAAATTAATATTTATTTTGGAGCTTTCTCGGTAGTGTTTTTTGATGTATCCCATTAATATCACTATTGGCCAGCTTGGTTATGTGTTTTTTTACATTTTCTTCTGGTCATTTTCAATGTTTATTTGCTCTTTTGTTTCGTGCACATGTATCACACTTATCACTTTTTGTGGGTTTCCCTGGCTTTGCTGTACATTGCTGACGGAAATGGTTTCTTTTCCCTTCAAATCTGCTCTAATGCCAGCGTTTCACTGGCGTTCGTTTTCAGCCCTGGATTTCACAGCATTAGTGTGCAGGAAGCCTCTCCCCTCCCACTCTCCACCCCTCTCTCTCCGCCTCTGGGGAGCCTTCCTCCGCCCTCCGGGAGCCTTTCTCCACCCTCAGCGCTCGTTTGCGCCGCTGCGCGCGTTATCGCATGCTAAGGTACTTCTTCGCCCGATAAAACGCCATTATTGCGTGCTAAGATACCTTAACACGCGATAATGTCACAGCAACGCAAATAGCGCCCTTTAGTAAACGTACCCTTTAGTGACCAAAGCCTTAGCTATGATGCTAAGCAGAGGAGATTGGATTCCTGCAAGGATTTTAGTAGCATTTTGAAGAGCCCATTGAGACATGCAAACAGATCCCTTAGCATACTGGGCAAACAAAGTTGGCAGTCTGGACGGATCTGGCCAAGAATTCACAGCATTTCCTGTCCTGCATCCAACCAGTGTGCCCAGTGAACATATATTCTCCATGAAACGGGATATCCCAACTTCCAATAGTTCATTGCTTTCACTGGACCTGGTGGAAAATCTAGTGTTTCTGAAGACAAACCTCTTTGCTTAGTTTCCCTTCATTGCCATGCAACCAGAAGGAGGAAGGTGTTTAAAACTATATCAAGGTGCAGTTGCCCACACTTTCTGTCTTCAGTTTCTGTGTTTTTGACAGTTTGCACTGCATTGCTCATTTGTAGTAGTTATCTTTCAGCCCCCATGCCAAAACTTAAGAATACAGCAAGAAATTTTAAGAAATGCAAAAAACAAAACAAACAGAAAGGAAATAAAACAAAAAGAACAAAAAAAAAATCTCCCTCTGCTGCTGCTGCCATTTCTCTCATGGCTGCCACTTTTTAGCCAGCCAGTCCAGCTCTTGAAATCTGAACAACAGCTGCATTGTAGGGGTCGCAAATCCTGCTCCTGCCTGTACACCCACTCTGTGGCCCACTATCATATTTCCAGAATCTGTTTAGGCCCAAATGGCAAAATTAAAAATAAAAGGAAAGAACTAAAATGGCATAAATCAATAAAAAGAGAGACCTCCTTTCCCCTTGTCTCTTTCTGCTGCTGCTGCCTGTGTCACTCTGGCATGGCTCTTATGGCTTCCCTCGCTGCTGTCCTTCACCCCTTGTCTGCTGATTTAAGTGGTTCATGCCACCCTTCTATTTGCATGGCTTTGCAACCAGATGCTTTGACTTTTCTAGGCCACTCATCATTCTTCTATTGCTTTGCACCTTTGAGCATGCACTGCTTTGACTTGTCATTGCATGACCTTCATTCTCTTTAAATACCACACTGGTTTAATACCATCCTTCTCGCTGCATGACTCTACGCCCAGTGTGCTTTGGCTTTTTCTGGGCCACTCCTCATCCTCCTCCTGCTTTACACTTTTGTGGGTTCTTTTGGCTTATGATAATATGCTTGTTTGGGTGTTCTGCTGCCTGCTTTGGCAATGTTGTTCCTAATAACAGTCTGGGAGAAACTGAATCTGATGCAGTGGGAAAACTCTACCAACCTATCCCTGTCAACAAGCCTTAAGCTCTCTCTTCAAAGTCCTTCTCACATTTCCATTACTGTCCATGTTTGGAGGTTCTAGCAGGGGAGGACAGCTACTGTTATACGCCTGACAGAAGAACGGTATTTCTATCAGGAGGGATGAGCATGGAGCCCTGATGGAGGAAGGGGGTGCCTTCCTAACCAGCCTGATAGCCAAATCAAACCTAGCCATCAGGGGGTGATGGATTGTCCTCACATTCACCATTCTCCAGTACTGTACTTGTTGACTAAGAAACTGTACTTGTCAAACAACAAATCGCTTTTTATGGATGACTGCCACCCCAGTACCTCTTCTTTCAGGAGAGATGAGCATGGTGCAGTGAGGGAGGAAGAGGACACTTGCGTAGTCAGCTTGCTAGCCGGGGTATCCAGGTCACAAGTAGTTGCATTCTACTTTTATCCAGCAATTTTCTTCTGGTCTACCTTAATAATGGTTTATGTACAAAGATAAAGCAGCACTAGGAAAGATACAGAGAAGGGAGACCAAAATAATACGGGGGATGGAATGACTCTTCAGCCTGAAGCAGTCATTTATTTCATCTAGGAATTTTATCTCCCTAGTTAACATTGACCCAGTTAAACTGTGGTAATTGAAATCACCCATTATTACTATGTTGCCAATTTTGCTAACTTCCCTAATTACTGTTAGCATTTCATCATCTGTCTATTCATTCTAGGCAGCTGGACAGTAGTACAGCCCCACTGCTATTATCTCCCCCTTCTCACATGGGATTTCTAAGGATTTCACATTGCATTTTGTTTTTCTCAGAACTTTTATCCTGTTTGACTCAATGTCGTCTTTAAGATATTGAACCACCCCTCCATCAATTTAATCTACCCTGTCACTGCAATATAATCCTTACCCTGGTATTACAGTGTCTCATTGTTTATCCTCCTTCCACCAGGGCTCTGATAAGTTATCAGTCAGTTGACTGGGCTAATTTGGAGTCTTTCAACTCTGTTTTTTACTTAAAGGCACCTAGGATATATTAACCGTTATTGAAACCTCTCTATCAGGATGCTCTAACTTCCCTGTTTTGTTAGTATCCTTCAAGGATGCATCATTCTGAACAGTGCTCCTCGAGGACTGTCAGTTTTCCCAGCGGTATATCAAGAAATCTAATAAACATTAACACATTATCTAGTTTAAAAACTGCTCTATTTCCTTGTTAAAGGTTAATGCTAGCAGCCTAATTCCTCCTTGGTTAAGGTAGAGCCCAACCTTTTGGAAAAAGGGCCCTGTTCCTCAGAATGCTGCCCAGTTCCTAACAATTGTAATGTCCTCTTTCCTGCACCATCATCTGATCCACACATTGAGATTCCGGAACTCTGCTTCTTGGATCCTGCACATGGAATGGGAAGCATTTATGAGTTCTGGATTTTAGCTTTCTATCCAAAAGCCTAAATTTGGCTTCTAGAACCTCCCTCCTTCACTTTCCTTGGGCATTGGTACCCACATATACCAGGACAGCTGGCTTCACCCCAGCACTGTCTGAAATCCTATCTAGGTGATGGATGAGATCCACAACCTTCACACCAGACAGACAAGTTACTAGGCAATCCTCACATCTACCAGCCATCCAACTATCTACATGCCTAATGACTGAATTGCCTACTACAACGGCCACCTCAACCCTCCTCCCCTCCCCCTGGCAGATGTTCCTGGAGATACATCCTCAGTGAAAGAGGATATTATATCACCTGGAAGGCAGGTCCCAGCCACAAGTTCACTTCCTACACATCAAGTTGACGGTGTCCTTTCGGCTGACTTCGTTCTTCCATGGCAGCACAGAGGCTACCAGACTGAAGGTCGGATTTCTCTACTATGTCCCTGAAGGTCTCCTCTATATATCTCTCTGTCTGCCTCTGCTCCTTCAAGTCTGCTACCCTAGCCTCCAGATATCAGACTCATTTCTTGAGATCTAGGAGCTCTTTGTACCTGGTATGTACATAGGCCCCCTCAGCAAATTGAAGACAATCATAGATGTAGCACTCAGTGCATAAGACTGGAAGGCTCCATCTCACTGCTAGTCTGCTGTCTGTATCTTAATTTTGATGATGTATATAGTTAATTAAAGTTGCTTAATTATTTAAAGTTGTAAGGTAGTAGGGATACTTGAACTAATGTAAAGACTCTTAAGCGTATTAGGTATATTGTATGATATTTATGTTATGTTCACTTTAAGATGAACTGCTAGGACCTAGAACTAGTCTGTTCCTAACAATTAATAACTTTCTGATGAAGATGGCCAGTTAAACCTGTAGGTGAAAAAAATCACCTTTATCCTCTTAATTGGCTTAACAACCTATAAATCAAAGACTGAGGCTAGGGTGAACGAATGGGAAATAAACACTATAAGAAAGTTTTGTAGGGAAGACGTTAATTAAAACTCTAACAGAAAAGTTTGTAACTAAGTTATGTCTTTACTAGCTATATAAATAGATACAGAATTTTTAACTTCAAAAATTGTGATTTTTTTTCAAATATATATGAGATACAGAGTTTTGGATTGACACAGAATTTCAGTTTAACCCAAACCTACCTCCCTCCCCACCCCCCTCCAACATTTTAAGGATATTCATCAACAGGTAAATACTCAAAATTGCAGATCCCTTCCCCGCAGCAGCAGGTCCTGTCTCAGCATTGGAGTTGGTAAAAAAAACTAGTGTTTCTGAAGACAATCTTCCCTTGTGTTTTCCTTTCATTTTTATGTGATTGAGAGGAGGAATGAGCGTAGAACTCCAGTGAGGGACAGTTACACACACTCTTCCTTCAGTGTCTACCTATGTTTTTGACAATTTCCAATGCTATCTCTTCTAGATGGTGCCATTTCCAGTCCCTCATGCCAAAACTTAAAAAAAAAGAAAAGAAAAATAAAAAATAATAAAACAAGGACCAACACAAATACAAAGAAAAGAAAAGAAAAATATTTTTAAAAAGACTCCCTCTGCTGCTGGTGCCAGTCTCACTATGCTGCCATTTCAGTCACAGCCTGCCTCTTTGTTGCAAGTCCTGCTTTTGATATCTGAACCTCTACCATATTATAACAAGTGCCAATCCCACTTCTGTCTACACAATCAGTCTGTGGCTTGCTATCATGTCTGCAGTGGGACCTTTTAGGCCCACATTGCAAAGCTAAAAAATAAAAGAGAAAGAAAGAAAGAAAAAAATTAAGTACTCTTTCCCCTTGCCTCTCTTTGCTGCAGCTGCCTTCATCATTCTCTGGGCACTGCTCTCATGGTTTGCCTCATTGTTGCCCTTTGCTCTTCCCTGCTGATTTGGGTGGATGATACCGCCCTTCTTCTTATGTGGCTCTGCAACCAGTGTGCTTTGTTTTATTCGGGGTCATTCCTCGTTGTCCTCCTACTTTGCATCTTTAGACACTCCTTGTGGTCTTGGGCAAGCCACTTAACCCTCCATTGCCCATGTTCCCTGTAAGTATTAGCGTATGTGTCTCATATCCCCTCGTGTTAAATGTATCCCCCAATTGACCGCTTTGACCCGGTGAAAAGCGGGATATAAATACAGCTAAATAAATAAATAAATGTCTTTTGGTTGTCACTATACAGTTTTCACCCTCTTTTTATGCCATGCCAGTTTGTTACCCCTCTTCTTACTATGTTGCTCTATGACTAGTGTATTTTGGCTTTTCTTAGGGTCACTCATCATCCTCATCCTGTTTTGTAATGTTGTAGGTGCTTTGGGTTGTTTTTCTACACCTCTTTGGGCGCATTTCCTAATAGACCAAGTCTAGGACATACTGAACCCGGTATGATGCAGAGACAATACCAGCCAATGACCATCGATGAGTCTTGAGCTCTCTTTTCAGACTTCTTTTCAAATTTCTATAATAATGATTATTTTTTTTACTTTCATGCACAGAAGCACAATTATTGCTATACCCTTGAACAAACAATGATACTTCTTTTATCAGAGGGGATGAGCATGAACCGCTAATGGAGAAAGGAGACATCTGCCTAGCTAGACTGATAGCTGAATCAGCCCTAGCTATCATAAAGTGACATATTGCCCTGTTCAACATCCTTTAGTATTGTACTTGTTGACTAAGAAACTGTGCTTGTTGAGTCACCAACCAATAAATTGCCCTTTCAGAATGGCTGGAGGACACCCGATGAATGCCTCTTTCACCACAATAGTTCTTCGGGAAAGATGAGCATGGCACAGTGAAGGAGGACGAGACTACCTGCCTAGCTAGCCTGATAGTTGAACCACCCATAGCTATTATGGGGTGACAGGGCATCCTTGTATTCACCATCCTCTATTAGCTATTATGGGGTGACAGGGCATCCTTGTATCCACCATCCTCTACACTTGTCAGCTATTGGTCTTCTGCCACAAGTATTAGCCTTTCATTATAGGTGCTTTGAGTCTATCTTGCTGCCGCATTGGTCTTCCTTGGCTATTCTGGGCTGCATTGCCAGTGCTATAGTCACACTCCCACTGCTTTTGGGAACTTCACCTCATTCTTATTTTTAACCCCTCAGCATGTGATCTGATCAGTCCATGAATGCTTCTTCTACCCCAGGAGAATCTTCCTCTGTACTTAAGGTTCCCATGCTGGTATCAAAGTCCTCACTGCCAAGACTAATTTACAGTGTTCTGTTGGTCCTCCCAGCATGTTGTAGGCCCTTACAGTCCACCTTGCCACTGGTCTGGTCCTTCTGCCATGTTTTAGGGCCTTACAACCAATCAAGGTGCTGTATTTGTTCTCATTGGGTGTTTGAGAACTTTATAGTTGATTGGAAGGTTTTTCTGATAGTCCTCCTGGCAAGGTTTAGGATCTTTAAACCAATCAAGGTACTTGCTGGTCCCTTTTGGGTGTAGCTGGTCAAGGTGCTCTGCTGCTCCACCTGGACTGTTTTAGGGCCTTGTAGCTGAGTAAGGTGCTGGGTTGGTTCTCTTTGCATGTTTTAGGGCCTCAAAGCCAATTGAGATGCTCTTTTCTCCTCCTTGGGTAATTTAGTTCCTTGCTGTCAATCTTTCTACTGTGTTGGCTCACTTAGTTGTTGTTGTGACTTCTATCCCGTCTTCTAGATATGTTGGCAGTCTATAGGTGTTTTAGGGCATTCCAGCTGTTTTTGGTGCTGTCTTGATTCTCTTCTGGTGTCTTTGAGTTTTCCAAGGCATGTTGCTGCTATGTTAGCTCTCTTCAAGTGTTTTAGGGCCTTTCAAGAAATCTTGGTGCCATATTGGTCCTTTTCTGCTGCTTTTCTGCCTTTCAGTCAATGTTATTGCTGCTTTAACCCACTCACACTACCTTGGGATCATCTGAACAGTGTGTGATTCTTAGCTCTCAGAGATAGGGACTGCCTGTCTTTTGACACCCTTAACCACCCACTAGGCCTCTGCTGCTCAGAAGAACTGTCACACCAAGTGTGATGCATCAGATATTGGTCCCAGGGTCACCTGCATATCCTGCTGTAGGCCCTGGGGTGGCACAGAAATTCCAAAATCCTCTAGGTAGCTTAATTACTCTCTTCTAATATACTTCATTTTTACTGGGTTGTGACTTTTCTGTATAGCCATAAGTGAGAAAGATTGTTCCCAAAAAATTTATTTCACTGTATGCTATGAGTGTGGGCTAGGATAGGTACAGTAAGGAGGTCTTCCCTCCTATCCCAATAGCTTCTATTATACTCTGTGATTGACCAATGCTCTCGATTAGGAAAGTAAGCAATTGTCAATTGGCAAACTGTAAAAGCAGAACTTTTCTAGCCTCTATTTTACTTTCCTTTTTTTTTTTTTTATATTTATAAGTATACAATAAGTCAAGGAGAACTTGAACATGAAACATAATAATATTCGCAAAGAAATACAATAAAGAAACTTAGGGGCATGTTTACTAAAAACCGCACAATTGCGCGCCGCACAATAGCGCACTAAAAGCAGCACTTAAGTGCTCTTAAGCGCCCCGCACACGTGCGATGAACCCCCGCACAGGTGCACGACACACTAACGGGCCCCACACAAGTACGGGCCCGCAAATGTCCGATAGAGGAGTGGAAAGGCTAACGGAGGGCGGAGGAAGGCTCCCGAGGGGCGGAGAGACGGGGTTAATGGGCGGGGAAGGGGAGGGGAGAGGCTCCCCGCACATTATCGGGGCCGAATTTCAAAGCATTTCAAAGGGCATTTAAAGGGAAGAGAAACCATTTCCGTCAGCCATGTACAGCAAAACCGGGGAAACCCACAAAACGTGAGCAGTGTGATACATGTGCACAGAACAAAAGTGCAAATAAAACCCAAAATGACCACCACAAAAATGTTTAAAAATCATAATTCAGCTGGGCAATAGTGCTAGCAATGGGAAAAAATAAAAAACACACCCAGGAAAGCTACAAAAAAAAAGAAATGAATGTTGGAAGGGTCTACGGAGCGGAGACCCTTCCAAAAATCATTTCCTTTCTGTGGAGCTTTCCTGGGTGTGTCTTTTTATGTGTACCCATTAATATCACTGTTGGCCAGCTTGGTTATATTTTTTCCCCATTTTCCGCGGCCATTTGCGGGTTTTATTTGCACTTTTGTCGCCAGACACGGTGAATGAGCCCACAGTAAAAATGTGCAGAGCAGGGCTCCCTACTCTTTTGATCAGGTTTCCTATCTCCAGGGACTGCACTGTCTCTGGCCACAGTGTGGTGCAGCAGACAAAGCCAGTACCTATAGGACCAGAGAGTCACAGGTTCAAATCCCAGCTGTGGCACCTACCAGCCCAGTCCCCACATTTTACCCACCACTAAACAGAGATATTAACGACACCCCTATATTGCAGAGTACAGAAGCATGGTGCAAACACCCATATTTTACCCTACACCGCTCACACACCATGACAATGGGCATTACCTACAGCCAAGTCCCCCAAATGCAGTCCGGGAGTGCCGCAACTCAATCAGGCCATATGCTTTTACCAAGATAAGGACATGCCAGCATGTTGGCGTAAGGGGACAGGTGGTGGGGGGGCAGTGGCTGCTAGCCACCGAAGACAGTGGCCTATCCATGTGCAGGCTGGCACTGTCCACTGCAACAGACAGGCCCTGTCGGATGTACAGTCATGGACTTCCCACGGAATCCAGTCAATCTGTGGCAACACAGTGGTGCAGTGCACACAGACAGTGTGTGCAACAACAGAAGGTCACAGGTTCAAAGCCCAGCTGGGGCTACTGCCAATCCTGTCCACATATTTTTAACACAACTAAACCGTGATAGTACGGACAAACCAGGATTGCTGGGGACATACGCATTGGTATTACACCTATCTTTTCGCACACCGATCACAGACACCATGAACAGGGGCATTACCTAGAGCAGAGTCTCCCAAATGCAGTCCTGGAGGACCACACACCATTCAGGCTCCTTGCTGCCGCTAATACAAATGCCTGTGCTGCATATCTATGCACCACCCCCATGGCATGTAGATGTAGCTCATGCATACTCAAGAGGGACAGCAGGGAAACCCGAACAGTGGTAGGCACACCAGGACTGGAGTTGGGAAACTCTGCCGTAAAGCAACATCCAACAGAGGCGAACATACCCACATCCCCAGGCCCCATTGGCCAATGCCTCCTGGAGAAGCAGGACATTGGGCCCTGCGTGCATCTCCCAATACTAGCACCTGCATACCTTAGCAATGCCACCCTACACCTGGGTATGCGGTGGACAGCTCTCAAACGTTTGCTATGTGTACTGGCAGGTAGACTGTCCTACTTAAAGCACATTTGGCTCTTTGATCTCCAACATAAAAAGCTGTCTGATGTCTGCAGTGCGTGCTTCATGTCTGGTCTCTGACAGTGTTTACCACCCTGGGGAGTGACCCCCAACAGTACTGCATAGCATATCCATGCCTGTACTCTGCCCAGGACTGGTGTGGTGGGCAAGGCTGATAAACCCCTCTATAGTGGCACAATGCTGGCATACGTGTGGGAGTGTGTGTCTGTCTATACAGTGTGTGTTGGCTGCAAACACCTTCCACAGCCCACACTGCCAGCACTGTTGCCAGTATTGGCCTGACAATGTGCATAATGAGCAGCAAAGTACCATGGGTATAGCTCAGACAGGGTGTGCTGGCCAGGAGGCATCTGCACAGGGCATAGGGCACTGGCAGGGACATTGTAGTGGCCGGACACCACCTACACAGACAGGGTGACCTCTGTATGTGCTGCTGGGGGCAAACTCCACCCTGACTGTGCAGTGATGCCAGCATGGCTAGGCACCCCCATAGTGCTAAATAGTATTTCTCTCATGTGATATGTATGGGTTTCCTTGTGGGGCCCAGTCACTGATTTATCTGCTTGTGTGCACTGCCATTCCAGTTCTGGGTGCATGCATTTCCACCAGGACTAACTAGCAGACTGTTCTCAGCTGGTATATGTCTTGATGGAGTGCCTTGCAGGGTGCAGTGGCTGAAGGCCTGCTGCAGGAGAATATCAGATAGCGGTGGGGTGCAGCTTAGCATATCCTGGCCTAATGTCTGTCTGATATTGTGTTATGGATGTGTATAGGGTTGCTTTGGATGCCCTGTAGGGTGTCTGTTCCCCAGCAGGACAGGGGTTGATGGTCCACTCTACTGCCACCATTGCAGGGTGGTAGAATGTGGATCTGTTGATAGGGGACCCTGTTTTTCACCTGGGGGGAGAAGGGAGAGAGGAGAATGGTGGTACATAGCCCACCTAGGAGTCCATAAGGGGTTCCACTGACTGACACAGTGTTACTACTGCTTTGGAGCTCCAGCATGGCCTCTTTCAGCCATGGCAGGTGTTGTGGACCTGGTCCTGGGTGCATCACCGCACCCTCAGGGTGAGCACTGTACCCGCACGATGTGACGGTGTGTAGCTACTCTGTGCCAGTAACACACCCGGTCAGTACCCCCCTACCAGGCCGAGGTGCTGTGTGGGTGCACACGGACACTTCCCCCTACCAGGTCGGGGAGCTGTTGGGGTGCATTCCCCATCTTGTGTTCATCTGTGGTCAGCTGATTTGCATGTGCAGTGCATCATGGGTATGGGTGGCCTAACCCTATCCTGGTTCCCACAGAAGACTGTCTGTGTGGTGACGTGACGGCTCTCTGAAGCCAGCCAGGGGCTTGCTGGCAGCTATAGAGCTGTAGCCCAATGGTTATGTCACTGCCTGTGAAGCCAGAGGTCATGGGTTCAAACCCACAGTGGGGTTCTTTTAGAGGGTTGTCCAATGTTTTTTTTAACTGTCATGTACATATGTTGTTGCCAGCAACAACACCCTCAGCGTACTGTACCCATAAGGTGCCTCTGAGGGTGCTTTATAGGGCGCCCTATAGGGCACCTTATGGTTGCCGTCCATATAAGGTGCACTATACATTACCCTGTACCGCAACATATATGGGGCCCTATAGGGGACATTCTAGAGTGCCTTGCCGGACAGTGAACGTTAACATGTGCCTTATGGGCCGCCTTATGTTAACACGCTTTGTGAGTGCGTTTGCTAGTAGTGTTAACTGAGATAAAAAAATTAATCTGCCCCCTACAGCACTCATCCCCATAATACATAATGCCTCTGTGAGCCTTCTTCATTGGGCACCTTGGGGGATTGAACCCATGGCCCCTGCACCATTGGTCAGTGTCGTAACCATTGTGCTGCACAAAATTAGGCTCCCTCCTAAAACAATCCTCCCCATAATAAGTACTGCCTGAGCCAGCCTTGTTCATTGCACCCAGTGGGGGTTTGAACACGAGGCCCCTGCACCATTGCTCAGTGTCTTCACTGTTGTACTACGGCTCTGTTCGTTTGTGTGCCCAGCAGCGCGACACTTAGCCTTCCCACGCGCTAATACGGACCCCGCACAGTTGCGCGATGCGCACAAGTACGGTCGCTTTCTCCCGGTTTTTTTTCTTTTTTCTGCCTGAACCGCCCACTCCTTATATGGCACAGGCACACTAACGGGGCCCCGCACAATTTCGGAGTTTAGTAAACATGCCCCTTAGGGTTATGTTTACTAAAGTCTCCTAACGTGCGCGCCGCGTTAGTCTGCAGGATGCCATATAAGGAGTGGGCGGTCCGGTCAAAAATAGAGCAAAACGGGATTAGCGCGTGCCGCGCGCTCTTGTGCGCTGCGCACAGTAGCGCATGAGGAACACACGCAGAAAGCATAAGCAGGCGCGCTGATGTGCAAACAGAGGAAGTACAATGGTGAAGACACTGACAGATGGTGCAGGGGACATGGGTTCAATCCCCCACTGTGCCCAATGAAGAAGGCTGGCTGAGGCACTACCATTTACGTGTAATATTGCATTATGAGGCTTTTTAATTTTATTTTAATTACTGCTGCTAGCAAACGCACTCTCTCAAAGCGCTGTAACATAAGGTGCTGCATAAGGCACCCCATAAGGCACCCCGGAGGGCACATTTTAAAGTGCACTGTCTGCCACAGCACCCTACAATGTTGCTTAAAGGGTGGCCTATAGGGCGCCATATAGAGTGCCCAATGAGGCACAGCAAGGTCATAGCACTGTTTTTGATGGCAGCACTGTGCATTTAAATGCATGGAAATCTTAAGTAGGTGCGCTGATATGCAAGGAAGAACAGCAGTGTAGCACAATGGTTAAGGCACTGACTGATGATACAAGGGTCATGAGTTTGATCCCCAGTGTGCCTAATACATAAGACTGCCTGAGGCATCAGCTTTGACATGTAAGTATTGTTTCCTGTGGCACTTTATTTGTATTTTATTAATTGCTGCCATCAAACACACCCTCATGTGCCGTAACCTACGGTGCCGCATAAGGCACCCTATAAGGCACTCCATAGGGCACATTATAAAGTGCACTATTTGCCACGGCACCCTATAATGTCCCCTATAGGGCACCTTATCAGTCGCTCCATAGCATACTGTATAGTGCACCTTATATGGACGGTAACCATAAGGTGCCCTATAGGGCGCCCTATAAAGCGCCCTCTGAGGCACCTTATGGGTACAGTACGCTGAGGGTGTTTTTGCTGGCAGCAATAATGTACATTAAAAATAGATAATGCTTTGGACAGCCTTATCAAATAACCCCACTGTGGGTTTGAACCCATGACCTCTGGCTCTACTGGCAGTGAAGTAACCAGTGGGCTACAGCTGCTAGCAAACCCATGACTGGCTGCAGAAGGACTGCAAGTCACCACACAAACAGTCTGCTGTGGTCACCAGGATAGGGTTAACCCACCCATACCAATGATGCACTGCACATGCAAATCAGCAGTCTACAGATGATCACAAGATAGGGTATGCACCCCCACAGCACCTCGGCCTGGTAGGGGGAACTGACCGTGTGTGGTACTGGCACAGAGTAACTACACACCGTCACATTGTGCAGGTACTGCACTCACCCTGAGGGTGAGGTTGGGCGCCCAGCACCAGGTCCACAGCAGAGATAGGCCATGCTGTAGGTCCCCAGCAGTGCTAATGTGTGGGATAGGTAGTTTCTGCAGACACACCTTGGATATATCTGTATGTCTCTGTCAGGTGTAGCCCCTATGGATCCCTAGAAGGATTATGTACCCCCACCCTCCTCCTCCTCCTCCTCCAGAGCTGAGGGTGGTAAACAAGGTCTCCCACCAACACATCCACATTCTACCTCCCTGCAATGGTGGCAGTAGAGGGGACCATCAACCCCAGTCCTGCTGGGGAGCAAACACCCCACAGGGCAGTCAATGCAGCTCTGTACACATCCGTAACGCAATAGCAGACAGATATTAGACATGGATATGCTAAGCTGCACCCCAACACTATCTGATATTCTCCTGCAGTAAGCGTTCAGCTGCTGCACCCTGCAAGGCGCTCCATCAAGACACATACCAGCTGCAGACAGTCTGCTAGCTAGTCCATAGTGCATGTTCCTGGTGGAAATGCATGCACCCAGAACTGGGATGTCAGCATACAGAACAAGTAGATAAGTCAGTGACTGGGTCCCAAAAGGAAACCCATAAATATCACATAAAAAAATACTATATAACACTATGGGGGTGCCTAGCCATGCTGTGGTCACTGCACAGTCAGGGTGAGAGTGATCTCCCAGCAGGACATGCTGTGGCCACCCTGTCTGTGCAGGTGGTGGCCGCTACTACAATGTCCCAGCCAGTGCCCTATGCCCTGTGCAGATGCATCCTGGCCAGGCCACCCTGTCCGGGCTATACACATGGTACCTTGCTCCTCATTATGCACATTGGCAGGCCAATACTGGCAACAGTGCTGGCAGTGTGGGCTGTGGAGGGTGTTTGCAGCCGCCACACACTGGATAGACAGACACACACTCCCACACCTATGCCAGCATTGTGCTACTATAGAGGGGTTTAGCAGCCCTGGCCACCACACCAGTCCTGGGCACAGTGCAGGCATGGATATGGTACGCAATACTGTTGGGGGTCACTCCCCAGGGTGGTAAACACTGTCAGAGACCAGACCTGCAGCACACTCCACAGACATCAGAAAGGTTGCTATGATGGAGCTCAATCAGCAAACTGTGCTTAACGTAGGAATTGCTATCTGCCAGTAATCATAGCAAACTTTTGATAGCTGTGTACCGTATTCCCAGGTGTAGGGTGGCATTGCTAAGGTATGCAAGTGCTAGTATTGGGAGATGCACGCAGGGCCCAATGTCCTGCCTCTCCAGGAGGCATTGACTAATGGAGCCTGTGGGTGTGGGTGTGTCTGCCCCTGTTGGCTGCTGCTTTACAGCAGAGGTTCCCAACTCCAGTCCTGATGTGCCAAACACTGTTCGGGTTTTCATGCTGTCCCTCATGAATATGCATGAGATACATCTGCATACCATGGGGGTGGTGCATAGATATGCAGCACAGGCATCTTTATTAGAGGCAGCATGGAACCTGAATGGTGTTTGGGCCTCCAGGACTGCATTTGGGAGACTCTGCTCTAGGTAATGCACCTGTTTATTGTGTCTTTGCTCTGTAGGGTAAAATGTAGGTGTTTTGGGCATGTTTACGTCATCTGCAATAAACGTTCTGTCTGTAGTAGCACGGTTCAGTTGTGGGTAAAATATGGGGACTGGGTTGGCAGGCACCATAGCTGGGACTTGAACCTGTGACCCTCTGCCTCCAAACACACTGGTTGTGTGCACTGCACCACCATGTTGCCAGAGACTGTGCATTCCCTGGTGATACCATGACTGTTTGTCCGGCAGGGCCTGTCTGTTGCAGTGCATGGCACCCACCTACACAGGGCTAGGCCATGGTCTGCTCTGGGCAGCTGCCACTGCCCCCTCCACCACCAGTACCCCTCCACCACCATGCGGACATGGCCTTATATTGGAGACAGCATAAAACCTGAATGATTTGTGGCCCTCCAGGACTGCATTTGGGGGACTCTGCTCTAGGTAATGCGCATGTTTCTGGTGTCTGTGCTCGGTGGGGTAAAATATAGGCGTTTGAACCATGCGTATGTTCTCTGCAATACAGGTTTGTCCTTACTATCACGGTTTAGTAGCGGGTAAAATATGGGGACTGGATTGGCAGTAGCCCCAGCTGGGACTTGAACTTGTGACCTTCTGCTCCTGAACACACTGGCTGTGTTCATCACACCACACTGTGCTCACAAAGACAGTGCATTCCCTGGAGATACCATGGTTGTGTGTCAGACAGAGCCTGTCTGTTGCAGTGCATGGCACCCACCTACATAGGGCTAGGCCATGGTCGGCTCTGAGCAGCTGCCACTGCCCCCCTCCACCACCAGTACCCCTCTGCCACCATGCTGACATGCCCTTCTGCTGGTGGTGCTGGTGGTGTGCAGTCGCAAGCCATCCAGTGTGCAGGTAGGCGGCTGCCTATGGTGCGTGTTCTGGGGTAGGGGTGCCTGCATAGGCGATCACGCTTCCCCCCAACACCGCCTGCCAATGTTCTGTGCCCTTGGGGGTACCTGCTTGGTACTATCCCCTGTGACACTGTGCTAAACACTCTTGTGCCCACGTTGGGCCCTCATCAGTTGCTGTCTGGCTGCTGTTCAGTTTCAGCATTCCTACGTACCATCTAGGCATCTGCCTAGTCCGCACTGTGCCCCAGCTGCACCACAGCATGTGCCGCCTGCAGCCCTCTGTATCCCCTTTCCAAGCATCTGTCCAGTTGCCCATTCCGACATGCCCGCCCTGCTGTTGTGGAACATGTGCATGCCATAGGTAACCTGTCCAATGGAGAGGGAAACCCTGATCAGTGCTATTTCACTGTGGGATCATTCACCTTGTATGGGGACGGAGCGTAGACCCTTCCAAAATTCATATTTATTTTTTGGGGCTTTCTTGGGAGTGTTTTTTGATGTTTCCCATTACTAACACTATTGTCCAGCTTGATTATATATTTTTTTAATTTTATTGGGGTCCTTTTCAATGTTTATTTTTACTTTTGTTCTGTGCACATGTATCACACTTATCACTTTTTTGTAGGTTTCTCTGGTTTTGCTGTACATTGCTGACAGAAATGGTTTCTCTTCCCTTTAAATCGGCTCTAACGCGAGGTTTTCACTCGCGTTATTTTTGGCCTCGAATTTCACCTTGCTATTGTGCGGGGAACCTCTCCCCTCCCACTTTCCACCCATTGACCCCCTTCTCTCCGCCCCTGGGGAGCCTTCCTCCGCCCTCCGGGAGTCTTTCCCCGCCTTCAGCGCTTGTGTGCGCCGCTGCGCGCATGAGCGCGCACTAAAGCGAATTTTGGCCCCGTAAAGCATCATTAGCGTGCGCTAAGGTACCTTAGCGCGCGCTCATGCATGCCGCGCACGTTAAGAAATTTTAGTAAACATACCCCATAATTTAAGGATAAATCCACTGCAAGGATTATTCATTAGCCCACAATTAGGGGGGAGAAACTAACAGAAACAAGCATCCAGGGGAATCTACCCCGAAAAGTTACTAAGAAAACAAGACATAGGCAGTGCTCAAGGCTCATTAATTTCACAATGGGTGTACACATCCTACTCAGGGGAAGAAACATTGGGCAACTTTGCACTAACAAAAGTAGATAGATCCTCAGGAGAATAAAAAACATACTTCTGCGTTTTATAAAGAATTAAACATTTACAGGGGAATCTTAACATAAAAGTAGCACCCAACCGAACCACCCCAGGCCTCAACAAAAGAAAAGCTCTACGGCGCTTCTGCGTCTCTCTAGACACATCCGGGAATAAGAAAATCTTCTTTCCATAAAACAGGTTTGTTCTCTTTTTATAGAACAACTTCAACAGCCATTCCCTGTCTGACGAGGGGGAGTGGCTTTCTCAAGATGGCGGCAGTAAGAGCTGGCGATGCCTAAGCGTAAAGGCAAATCAAAGGTTGCTCCCGCGGCACCGTTGCCTAATGCCGAAGGACCTATGGACCAATATGTCCAGCTGACGAAGGCTCAGGTGCAGGGGATTCGAGTGGGCTTGGAGTCACCGGAGATGGAAGACCCGGCGCTCTCTGCCCTTGATATCTTGCTCTCCCCTAATGGGTGTACTCCTCCAGCCCCCCCTGGTATTTTACTTTCCTGATTTCCCCTTCCCCCCCCCCCCTTTCAGAGAGACACTTCCTGAAAGAGGAAGTCCTGCTATACTTTCAAACTCTTATGTTCAAAGACTAGACAGAGACAGCATCACTCCTAAACTTACAACAGCAAGGCAGGAAGCACTTTAGCCCCTGCAAAAGATTTTTTTTTTTTCAATCTTTTCTTTTCTCCTTTACTGTCCTAAGTCCCAGCACCCCTTCCTCACTAGTTTGAAGTCATACACAAAATTGTTCTCTCAAGCTTATTCAGGGAGGTGTCTTCCAGCCCTGTAGAGTCATCAGGACCCAAGGGATTTGCACAACTCAACCAGCAATATGTTTCTTTGGCCGCTTGTCAAGGATTTCCCAACATGAGTGGCTGAAGTGCCTTATGCTGCTTGTTGGCCACCCTTCCTTGACCTTCTCCACCTACCAAATGTGTTCCAAGTGCCTACCACATGCACATGCACAATGAAAACAATGTTTATGAATGGTAGTTCATTCAAATTTGTGAAACATGCAAATTCAGCTCATTGGATTTGGAACTACTATTTTCATTTGATTTTTCCATTCATCAAAAACTAATGTGCATGCCTATTAAGTGTTAGATTTGATTTAAATGAAAAAAATTGCAAAATAACCTTATGACAGCATATCCCATTCTTCCAGCATTTGCAAGAGGAAATAAGGCACACTGTTGTTACATTTCTATGAGTTTTTTTTATTATTATTGAATGGAAGCTTCTCTGTGATCTTTTGGTTTTACAAATCAATCTGACTATGTCCATACTAGGATTATAGTATCATGGATGGTGACATTTTACTTATCAGATAATGTCCTTTCCTTGAGTCTTTCTAGACTAATCTAGATAAGTGGGTTGTGTTTTCCTACCAGCAGATGAGTGGAAACAGAGAACCCATGAAATGCCCAGGTTTCAATAACATCACTCCCATGCCTCTATCAGCCCGAGCCACTAGGGACAACTCAGTATTCATCCCAAAGCATATGGGAAGGCATGGCAAACCTCACAAAATCTCAACAAGGGCAACAATGATTAATCAAACAGCAAAGAAACTATGCAAAGGAGAAATTGAACAGAAGGCTGTCAGAAGGAAATGAGCTCGCAGGTCCAACCATGCAGATCATAGCAGACCAAAAGGTACTGCCACAACATAAGAGACCAATCACAGTTCCAGGGGCAGGTTCTGGACTGGTCTAGTAGGACTCAAGAAAAGGACATTATCTGCTAAATAAAATGTCACTTTCCATTTTGTCCTTGTAGACCAGTCCAGACAAGTGGGACATACCAAAGCTATGCCACCACTGGGCAAGAAGAAAACACAGCAACTCACAAAACCTTTGGGCCAAAGGTTGTGTCCGCCTGAGCATGCACCTCCAAGCGACAATGCTTCACAAAAAGTGGAAAGTGATACCCATGTTGCTGTCTGACAAATATCTGAAGGGTCTACTGAGTTATGCTGTGCCCACGAGAATATTAGTGCTTGTGAGCATAACCCTCTGGAGTCATCCCATTCCATAACAGATACCCAAGGCAATAGCCTCCTTAATCCAGCACCCCACTGTAGAAATGACTACTGCTCAACTCTTGCATGGGCTAACAAACAGCACAAAAAAAGGGTGGTCCAATTTACAAAAGGAATTCTTAACCCCCAAATACTGGAGAGGTACCCTCCAGACATCCACAAGGCAAGCATCCTTATCTTCCCTCAACACAGCTTCTTAGAAGAGGAGGGCAGGCAAACCACCTAGTTTACCTGAAAGGGAGATATCACCTTGGGTAAAAAGGAAAGGTGCAGGCCAAATGAAGATGGCCTCCTCCGAAAAAGACAGATATGGATCTAGGCAAGACAGAGCCTGTAGCTCAGAATCTGCCTCCCCGAGTAAAATGCAACCAAGAAAACAGTCTTGAGAGTCAAATTCTTCAGAGGAGAATGCCTCAAAGGCTCAAAGGGCTCTGAAATCAGGACTTTGAGTACCAGACAGAGATCTCAAGAAGGAATATATGACCAGAGGAGAGCACGCAGATGCTGAACTCTTGAAAAAGACTCGAAACATCCAGGTGTAAGGCTAAGGCTTTCCAGCCACAGCCATCTGAAACAGGACAAGCTGCCACTGGACTTTCATGGAGCTAAGGGAAAACCCTTTTCCAGACCATCCTGCAGAAGGGCCAACAGAGCTGGCACTTTTGCCGCCATATGAAGAAGCTGTTGTATGCTGCACCAATGCTCAAAGAGGTACCAGACTCGCACACATGCCAGGCTGGCAGAACCTCTCCAGGCTTTGAGAAGAACCAAAACTACTACAGGAGAATAATTCTTACACATCAGCTGACTTCTTTTAAGAGCCAAGCCATAAGCGAGAAGGATGCCAGGTCATCCTGGACAAACAACCCCTGATGCAATCAGCTCAGAGATAGGGCAGACAAGGAGGAGATTCCTGCAAGAATCACATTAGTTCCCTGAACCATGCTCTTCTTGGCCAATCTGGCACCACCAGAACAATCCAGCCCAGCTGGCTGTCCATGCATCGAAGCACATGTCCCAACAGCGGCCATGGAGGAAGCACATACTGCAGGCATTGCTCTAGCCAGTATTTTACGTATGGTGACTGAAGAAACAGCACACTTAAGACATTGGACTGGGACCTCATCAATTCCATTACAGGGTGACCCCAATGGTGGAAAATCATCTGAAATGCCTCCTGACTCAACATCCACTTTCTGGGATCAAGAGGGACGATTGAGGGTGACCGCTTCCACATTGACCACCTTGGCAATGTGCCAAGCTGACAGAGCTAGGAGACTTATTTCTGCCCAGAGAACCAAAGATCCATCCCCAGGGCCATCCCAGCACACTTTATGCTGCCTTGGTAATTGACATATGCTACTGCCATGGTGCCATCCAAGAACACTTTCATCACCCTGCCCTTGACAAAGGGTTGGAAATGCAAGATGGTCAGCCAGATAGCCCTTGCTTTGAGATGGTTGATGGATCACAATGCCTCCCTGTGGCTTCAATGGCCCTGGGCAATTTGGTCTTGACAAGGGCTCCCCAGCCCATGAGACTGGTATCCTTCACTAGAAGAATCCACAAGTAATCATCCAGTGGAATGCTCCTCTTCAGATAATGGGGGCATAGCCACTACCACAAACTGGTTCTTGTTCCCAGCTGGAGCGGAAGCCTGAGCTCAAATTCCAGTCAGAAAGGGCTGCTGGAGCAGCTTCATATGAGCATGCACCCATTGCACCATCTTGATTGCTGCCTTTATCAAGCTGAGACAGTAGATGATCCCAAACCCTGAAAGCCTGTTGAGAACAGAACACCTCATGTTGTTACAGTAATCTCTGCATTCTGTCCTCTGGCAGGATGACTCTGCCCACTCGAGCACTGAGCCATGCTCCCAGGAATTATAGGGATTGGGAAGGTTCCTGATTGATCACCTAGCTGAGGCCTTCAAGAAGGACACCTCTTAGGCTGAAACTCGAGATGCCTCCAACAGAGAATGGGCTTGGATGGGCCAGTCATCAAGAAATGGGTGTATGCATAGTCCTTAGCACCACAGTGCAGCAACCACCACCACTATAACTTTGGAAAATGTTCTTAGGGCTATGTAGAAGCTAAATGGAGGACAGTGAATTGAAAGCATGAGTCAGGCACGGCAAAACACAGAAATCCCTGCTGATCCTCCAGCCAAAACCAGAGACACTAAGAACTCCCTTCAGCGCTATACAGTAAACACAGACCTGAGATTTCATTCAGAAGTGCAATACGCGCAAATGAGTATTGACCCCCTTGAGGTTGAGCATTTGTCGGAAGGAGCCATCCTTCTTTGGCAGCCCAAAATAAATGGAATCTGCCTTGCCTTGCTTGGCTGGGGGCACTGGCATCCCCACATTCAGGTGCAGTAACTTGTTCAAAGTGACCCTTGTAGTGGCTCTCTTGACTGCCGAACCACATGGAGAGATGACCAATGCCTCCAAAATTGGCTGCTTACAGTCCAGAACATAGCCACTTTAAATGGTGTTGAGCATCCAGCTATCCTTGGTGACATCTGGGAATGGACCCCCAAAACCTTCATTGTGCTGAATGGAGGGACCCCCTCTGAAATGGACAAATACCCTGGGCCCATGAACCCCCTGAAAGGCCTGATTATGACTACAAAATCCAAAAGAAGAGAAGGAAGGCTTCCCAGGACGATAATGACAAGAGTCCAGAGACCCCCGGTAGTCAGTTCAGTGTGGCCATGATGAACAGGAGGATGCCAGAGAGGGGAGTGACTCTGTATGCTTCCCAGGCCCTTTCAACTTATCTTCTGGAAGGCAATAAGGTTTGGCCTCACCTAAGACCTTCACCAACCTTTCCAAAGCAGCCTTAAAAGGAGCTTCCCCTGGACTTCCGGTGACATCATCGGTGTGAATGGCAGAACACTGATCCAACTCCGCCATCAAGGCCTGAGAAAGTAGCAGGTAGCACCCCAAAAAGTGCAATATCAGAGGCAAAATGTGGGGAAATAAATAGCGGAAGCCTCAGGGAGAAACCAGGGACAGAGCAGGCAGCGGCAAACACCCGATGAGCCAGAGAAATGGAGAGTACGGCACGATCGGGCAAGCACGTGGCTGACAATGGAGCTGGAGCAACAAGAAGCAGGAGGGCTGCAGTGTGCTAATGCTGAAACACCAAAGCATTTGCCGGGCACGAGAGTGACAGAGGAGGTGTGAATGGCTAATTGGGGCTGAGTCTAGCAGATCGAGGCTGAGCAGTCAGGCCGAGTGCCGAGCGGAGATAAATCAGGGAGACACGTGGCCGGTGAGTGTTGCATCCACGCGAGCAATAAAGTGAGCAGGAAGGGCAGAAAAGCCCAGGAGAGAAGACAGCAGAGCAAAAATAAGCTGGGAGAGGAGCAGAAATGGCAGAACACTGGAGGAAGACTCAGACTGATAGGAGAGTGTGGAGGAGAACGTGAATCCAAAACGGAGGGAGAAAGTTGTACTCGCTGAAGCACTACAATAAGAAACAGAGTAGTGCAGGGAAAATCAAGTGCAAATAGGCAGAAAGAGGTACATAGAGCCTATTTGAAGTTGCTGAGACACCTGAGGAGGACCTGCCAAACATAAATTAAAAGCAACCAAAAATTATAAAATACATTAGCGGCCATGAAGAGCGGAACGCAGGGCCCCTAAAAGAGAGAACAGGATTGCCCAGACAGAGCCTTATTTGGGGAGGGAAAGATCAGCAGAGCCTCTTCTCATTATTCATAGCAGATCAAGAGGAATACAGAGTACAAATGGATAAATCAAAAAGAGAATTGACGGCAAGGAAAAAATTGGCAGAATTCAGATCAACCTATGCGCCAGCATGAATTGGGAAGGAGGGAGAGAAGGAAAGTCCACAGGTAGAAGAAAGAATGCTGGCGCGGGAGGAGGAGAGAGAGGGAGAGGAGTGCACAGGAATGGCCGACCTGATTAAAAAGTGGCTTACAGAATTGAAAGAGGAACTTAAGGTGGAAATTAGCGGAGTAAAAAATGAGTTAAAAGAGACATTACAAATAATCAGACAAGATAGCACAGATCTGGGAGATCGGGTGGAAGAAACAGAGACTCAGCTGGAGCAACAAGGGGAAGTACTGGATACCATACACAAAGGATGGGAGGATGTAAAGCAGGCCCAAGAGGAGCTGAAGGTGAAAGCGGAGGATTTGGAGGACCGCTGCAGAAGATGCAACATCAGAGTGCGAGGAATTCCAGAGAATGCCAAATACAAGAACTGTGAGGTAATTAGCCTACAAGTCTTTGGAGAACTCTTAAAAGCTGCAGCTCCCGAGGAGGGGGGAGAAGAGCACTCTATACTAATAAAGCGGGCTCACAGAGGATTGGGACCTGTAAGAGATAACCACCTGAGAGACATTGTGGTATGTCTGAGCTCATATAAAATGAAAGAAAGACTTCTGGGCGCAGCCAGGAAATTGAGACGCTTCAAGTGGGAAGAGCACGAATTGGAACTATTTCAGGATTTATCTCAGGGCACGTTACAGCAAACAAGAGAGATGAAGGGCGTCACAGCCTACTTGAGGAGGGTAGGCATGAGATATAAATGGATGTACCCCTTCGACCTACTGATTACCATGCAAGAGAAGTCGCGGAGAGTGAGGACAAGTGTGGCAGCTTGGAGAGCGCTTAGTGATTTGGGCTTAACTAATCTTCCGGAAGAAGCAGGAGATTCAGCTAAATTAACTGACAACAGAACATCTACAATTCGGGAGGATAGCCTGGGGTGGCATGGAGCATCAGAAGGTGGCAGGAGGTTGGCGAGACTTGCCAGAGGAAGCCAAAAAGGAACATTGGTGGAAAAGGCAGCAGGCTGAAGAGGAGGACATTATATAAACTTGTGACATAGGTTATCTCATCACTGAGGGAGGGATTGTGGGTTGATGATTAATGCTCTTCAAGATGGAGTGAAGTAGGAAGGGGGGAGCTTACTGGGGGGGGGGAAGGAAGCGAAGAGAGGGAGGGAGGATGAGGGCATAGGAAGGCTCGGTAAGGAAACATAGAAACATAGAAATATGACGACAGAAAAAGACCACATGGCCTATCTAGTCTGCCCTTCCTTATCAACAACTACAACCTTTTTACCTTTAGAGATCCTCTGTGTTTGTCCCATGCTTTTTTGAATTCAGTTACTGTCCTCATCTCTACCACCTTCACTGGGAGACTATTCCAAGGATCCACTACTCTTTCCGTAAAGAAATATTTCCGCATATCACTCCTGAATCTATCTCCCTTCACCCTCATCCCATGTCCCCTCGTAGCAGAACTTACTTTCAATTGAAAGAGGCTCTCTCCCTGAACACTTATGCCACAGAGGTATTTAAACATCTCAATAATATCACCTCTATCCCGCCTTTCATCTAAGGTGTACATATTAAGATCCTTAAGTCTGTCCTCATATGCTTTATAATGAAGACCACTAATCATTTTAGTAGCCACCCTCTGCACCGACTCCATCCTGTTCACATCCTTTTGAAGGTGCGGTCTCCAGAACTGCACATTATACTCCAAATGAGGTCGCACCAAAGACTTATACAGAGGCATTATCACCTCCTTTTTTCTGCTAGCCATTCCTTTCCGTATGCACCCAAGCATCCTTCTAGCTTTTGCCATCGCCTTTTCTACCTGTTTAGCTACTTTAAGATCATCAGACACAACCACGCCTAGGTCCTGCTCTTCTTTAGTGGACAAAGGTACTTCACCCCCTATACTATATTGCTCCCTTTGATTGCTGCAGCCCAAATGCATGACCTTACATTTTTTAACATTAAATCCCAGCTGCCAAATTCTAGACCATTCTTCAAGCTTAGCTAGATCCCTCCTCATGTTATCTACACCTTCCTGGGTGTCTACTCTATTGCAGATTTTGGTATCATCGGCAAAGAGGCAAACCTTACCCAATAGCCCTTCCACTATATCACTAACAAAGATATTAAAAAGAATCGGACCAAGGACAGATCCCTGGGGCACACCACTGGTAACATCCTTATCCTCAGAGTGAGCTCCATTTACCTGTACTCTTTGTCGCCTCCCACCCAACAAATTTCTAGCCCAAGCAGTAACTTTAGGGTCCAACCCTAGGGTGCTCAGTTTGTTTATAAGTTACCTATGAGGAACAGTGTCAAAGGCTTTACTGAAATCTAAATACACCACATCTAGGGCTATCCCTCGGTCCAACTCCCTGGTCACCCAGTCAAAGAAATCAATCAGATTTGCCTGACAAGACCTGCCTCTGGTGAATCCATGCTGCCTCGGTTTCTGTAATCTGCTGGACTCTAGAAACCTCACTATTTTCTCTTTCAGCAGCGTTTGCAATAATTTACTCACCACTGAAGTTAAACTAACCGGCCTGTAGTTTTCAACCACATCCTTACTTCCGCTTTTGTGTAAAGGCACCACATGAGCCTCTCTCCAGTCCTTTGGCACCACTCCCGACTCCAGTGAAGCATTGAAAAGGTCAGTCAGTGGAGCTGCTAGAATGTCCCCAAGTTCCCTCAGTATTCTAGGGTGTATCCCATCTGGTCCCATCGCTTTGCCTACTTTAAGTTGAGCTAGTTTCTCATGAACACAGTCTTCTGAAAATTGTTCAAGATGTTCATAAGAACATAAGAACATAAGATATGCCATACTGGGTCAGACCAAGGTCCATCAAGCCCAGTATTCTGTTTCCAACAGTGGCCATATGTACCTAGCAGTTTCCCCAAGAGACACAGGTTCCACAATACTTGTATTGGTTCAAGCATTGATATCCTGGGTCCCTTCTTAATAATGGTTTATGGACCTTTCCTCCAGGAACTTGTCCAAACCTTTTTTAAACCCAGCTACACTAACAGCCTTTACTACATCCTCCGGTAACAAATTCCAGAGTTTGATTACACGTTGAGTGAAAAAATATTTTCTTTTATTGATCTTAAATAGTTTACCCTGTAGCTTCATTGCATGTCCCCTAGTCTTTCTATATTCTGATAAGGTAAACAATCGATCTACGTTTACCCGTTCCACTCCGTTCATTAATTTATAGACTTCTATCATATCTCTCCTCAGCCGTCTCTTTTCCAGGTTAAAGAGCCCCAACCTTTTTAGCCTTTCTTCATAGGAGTATCCTTCCATCCCCTTTACCATTTTGGTGGCTCTTCTCTGAACCTTTTCTAAAATCGCTATATCCTTTTTAAGATACAGCGACCAGAATTGCACACAATATTCATTCAATATTCATCCTCACTTCTTTTCCTGTTTGTGGGTGTTTTCTGAGGTCCTGCTCCTGGTTCTTCATCTGTGAACACAGAACAGAAATATTTGTTAAGCAATTCCGCTTTATCCTTATCAGCTTCTACATATTCCTCCTCTGCACCCTTGAGTCTGACAATAACACTTTTGCCCTTCCTCTTCTCACTAATATATCTGAAAAATGTCTTATCCCCCCATTTTATTGCATTGGCTATTTCCTCCTCCTTTTGAATCTTTGCCTTCCTGACTACATTGCTAGCTTCTCTAAGTTTTTCCAAATACAGATGCCTGTCTTCCTCTCTCTGTGATCTCTTGTATTTCATGAAGGCCTCCCTCTTTTTTTTCACTTTTTCAGCTACTTCTTTTGAAAGCCATAGCGGTCTCCTTTTCCTTTTACCTTTATTTACCATTTTAACAAAAAGGTTGGTTGCCCTTAAAATATCCCCTTTCAGTTTTGTCCACTGTTTTTCTACATCCCCCAGCTGTTCCCATCCTGCTAACAACTCCCTGAGGTATTGGCCCATCTTGGCAAAGTTAGTCTTCCTATAGTCTAAGATCCTCACCTTTGAATGGATTCTAACAGCCCTAGTCCTAATATGACCCACACCATCTGGTGATCACTGGATGCAAAATGATCTCCCACTACAACATCAGAAACACTTTCACAATTGGTAAGCACCAAGTCCAGTATGGCCCCTTCATGTGTGGGGTCTGTTACCAATTGCCTGAATAGTTCTCCCTGTTCAGAATCCAGGATCTCCTTACTTCTAGATGATACTGCAGCAGCAATGTGCCAATCAACATCTAGCATATTGAAATCTCCTATCAGTAGCACTTCCCCTTTCCTAGCAATGCTGCGTATGTCTTCAATTAACTCTCTGTCCACCTCTTCCTCTTGTGAGGGAGGTCTGTATATCACACCAATGCAAATAGATTTCTCTTTCCCTCTTTCTAGTTTAACCCACAATGCCTCCTCTCTCCCTTTTAAGCTCTGTAATTCCAAAGCTTTAATAGTAGATTTTACAAATAGTGCCACTCCTCCTCCCCTTCTTCCTACCCTGTCCTTTCTGAATAAAGTATAGCCAGGTATAGTTACATCCCAATCATGGTTTTCTATGAACCATGTTTCTGTAACTGCCACTAAATCCTAGTCAGCCACTCCCACCAAAGCTTCAACATCAGGGATCTTATTTCCCATGCTACGGGCATTTATACACACTGCTTTCCATATGTTACCCCTGTTACCCTTGTTACCCATTTCCCTAAAGGTATTTAATGTATCACCTACCTGGGGGCTTTCACCTACCTGGGGGCTTTCTTCATCCATCCCCAACGAATCTAGTTTAAAGCCCTCTTCAGTAGATAAGCCAGTCTACTACCGAAGATGCGTTGATCTTTCTTGGACAGGTGGATGCCATCTCTGCTCTGCAACCCTTGGAACAGCATCCCATGGTCTAGGAAACCAAAACGCTCTCGATGACACCATCCACGCAGCCATGCATTCATCTCCAGGATGCGAGCCTCTATGCCTTGGCCTTTACCCTCAACAGGGAGGATTGAAGAGAACACCACCTGTGCACCTAACTGCTTCACCCTCTGTCCCAGAGCCATGAAGTCACTTTTGTTACGTTCCGAGATATACCTGGCAGTATCATTTGTTCCAACATGGATTAGCAACATTGGGTAATAGTCAGTGGGCTTGATGAGTCTCGGCAAACTCTCTGTAACATCTTGGATTTTGGCACCAGACAGATAGCATACCTCTCTGGAAATCAAGTCTGGTCGGCAGATGGACGCATCTGTGCCCCTCAGAAGAGAGTCTCCAGCCACCACTACCCTTTGTTTCCTTGTGGTCACTGATTCTGCAACTTTGGGGTACTTGAGCTTTGGTTCTTCCCTTTCCAGGGATGCTTTCACCTCCTCCACTTCCAGGGCTGCATAATGATCCTTCAATTCAAGGGCTGGAGAAGTTGGATTGGTGATTTTGCAAGCCCTGGTGACTTGTGTCCAACCATCAACATTCTGTTGGCACCCATCTTCTCCTCTGCTGGAGAGCTTGGTTGCTGCAAGAAGCATCTCATCAATGTACTTCTCACTGTCTTGAATGCTCCTCAGCCTCGCCACATCCTCTCTGAGTTCCTCCACTTGTTTCCTCAGAGCTTCATCATGCAGGCACCCTGCACATGGAACTGGTCCTTCAACTGGCATTAGAACCTCTGTCTGGACAGAGGCAGAAGCTATAATGGGGGCAACAGCTTTAGCAATACGATTTTTCCCAGCCATTATTCTGTTCGTGGAGCTTAGGTATCTGTTAAAGCAAAAGAGAGAAATCTACCAAGTACCAGCCGGTTTCTCAGCTTTCCTTTCAGAGAAAAAGCAGTTAAATCTCTTTAATTATATTCAAAATGTGCTGGCCCAAGTCTCTGTGCTTTGTTAAATGGGGAGGCGCCCTATAAAGCAAGACTGATCACTAGGGGTGGGTGGGAGTCGGGGTGGGTAGGGAGGGAACTAACACCTGATTAGGTGTCAGCAGTTCCCAAAGCTGAGGAGGTTACTAGAGTTCAACAACCTACCCTGCTCAAGGAAATTTCTACTAATGCACCAAAAAGAAAGTAACTTTCTTTAAAAATATACAAAACCCCTTTTAAGAGCTCCCAGTCAGAGAGCTAGCATTTAATAAAAAAAAATAAACCCTCAAATCCTTACTGTTGGTTGACCTGTAGAGCCTCTGTTAGGAAAGCCTCAACAGGGCAGGGCACTGGAGCCTTTTATGCAGGCCTCATCTGCTCTCAGGTAATCAGGGCAAGGGTTAGGGAGGGAAGGGAGGGATTTGATTTTGAGGATCAGAGTAGGGGGAGGATGGGGGAGGGTGGATAGAGAGGCAGGGGCAGGCCGTGGTCCGATAGACATTTACCTAAAATGGAAGTCAAGTCTCCCTTGAGGAGAAGAGGGAAGGGGAAGGGAGGTATGGGGGAGGGGGCAGGAAGGTGAGAGGGGGGAAGTGGGGAGGGGAGGGGGAGAGAGGGGGAATGGGGGAGGGAGAAGATGGGGGAGGGAAGGGAAGGGAGGTAGAGGGGGGGTCAAGAGCTAAGGGAGAAGAGGGGGTGCAAATTTTAAAAGGTGAGTTAACAATAGTATCAGTAAATGTAAAAGGGCTTAATTTACCATTTAAACAACAAAAATTATATAAAGAAATAATATGCGAAAAGGCAGCAGTAGTGCTTATACAAGAAACGCATTTGACAAGAGCGACAGAATACCTGGTTCAACCTAGGGGGTAAGGAGTCTGTGTACATGCGTCAACCACTGTGGAAAAGAAAAAAGGAGGGGTGGCTATTTTGATAGATACAAAGTTGAAGATGTTGTTGCATACTGTTGTAAGGGATAAAGAGGGGAGATATGTGTTGGTGCGGATCAAAGTGGGAAATGAATGGTATTGTATAGTAAATGTATATGCACCAACAGGGGTGCAAAGTGAATTCTGGACAAAACTGAATGAGGAGGTGGGGAAATTGGGAGAGGGGAAATTAATCTGTGGAGATTTCAATTTAATGTGGAATCTCGCAAGAGATGCCACAGGGAAAAGAGAGGGTAAGAGGGCGGATAGGAGGAGGTACCGTATTTTTGTCACACAACATTGTTTGATTGATGCTTGGAGAGTCCATCATCCAGCAAAGCGGCAATTCTCTTACTTTTCACCAGTACATGGATCATACTCTAGAATAGATGCCATTTGGGTTTCAAGGGAGATGGGGGGGAAGGATCAAGGGGGTGGAAATGGATTCGATTACATGGTCAGATCATGCCCCTATGCAGGTTTGATTGGCAATAGAGGAGGAGGGGAAAGGTACTCAGTTCTGGAGACTTAATGAATCCCTATTAAAGAATGGGAAGGTAAGAGAGGAAATAGAGAGGGAAACTAGGGAATACTTTAAATGGAATGATAATGGGGAGATAGCATGGGGAGGGGTATGGGATGGGTATAAGGCAGTGATGAGAGGAGTACTAATTAAATGGGGGGCAAGAAAAAAGAAGGAAAGGGAGGGGAAAGAGAAGGAATTGAGAGCAAAATTGTTGGAGTTGGAAGATTTAGATGCGCAAGGTCAGTCAGGGGCCTATAGAGGTCAGGTGCTAGCAGTATGAGCTCAGCTAAACGAAATGCAGGCTGCCAAGATAATGTACCAAATGCAGCTTTTGAGACAGGACTTCGAAGGAGGAAATAAGGCGGGGAGATACATGGCGCAGAAATTGAAGCATAGGAAATTGCGCTCCCACATACTGAAAATTCGAAAACCAGGAGGGGAGCTGGTATACAAGGATAGGGAGATTAAGGAAGCATTTAGGGGATATTATCAGGGGTTGTATAAAGCAAGGGACTCTCCACAGAGGGAGAGAATATAGAGTTATCTTGATTCACTGAAGTTGTCGAAATTGGATGAGGGGGAGCAACAAGAACTAAACAAGGCTATAAGAGTAGAAGTACAGAGAGCAATCAAACAATTAAAAGTAGATAAGGCTCCGGGTTTAGATGGGCTTACAGCACGATTTTATAGGCGCTTTGGAGAGATATTAACAGCTCCGCTTGTGCGGCTCTTCAATCTGCCAAGGGAGGGAGGGGGATTAGCGGACACTATGGGGTGGGCAGGCATAACCATAATACATAAGGAAGGAAAGGACCCACAAGAGTGTTCAACCTATCACCCTATCTCACTGCTCAATTTAGACGCCAAATTATTAGCTAAAATATTAGCGATGCGTCTAAATAAGATAATAAGGAAGTTGATACATCCTGATCAAGCAGGATTTATTCCCGGTAGACAAGTGGCTGACAATATATGGAAGATCTTGAACATGATTTGGTCAACGAGAGAAATTATTAGATATCTCGGAATTCGAATCAGTAATAGAATAGAAGCATTATATAAGCTGAATCAAAGGCTACTTGGGCAGGTAGAGAGTTTGCTGGATGGGGGGAGGCGGGGATACCTCTCATGGTTTGGATGGATTGCTACAACAAAGATGATGCTCTTGCCACGATTTCTATTTCTGTTCCAGACGCTACCAATACAGGTACCGCCTAGCAAGCTAAAACCGTTACAATGATTAGTCAATTGGTTCATCTGGCAAAATAGACGGGCGAGAGTAGCTCGGGTAGTAATGCAAAGAGCTAAAGGAGAGGGAGGATTAGGGGTGCCTAATTTTAGGAAATATTATGAGGCAGCGCAACTGAAAACCATATATGAGTGGCAACGAGGGACACAGAAACAATGGGTCCAAATGGAAGAAGATTTAATAAGGGGAGAAAGCCTGGTCCAACTAGTGTGGAGGGGGAGTAATATTTCAGAAAATACACGCCAAAATCCCTTCATAGTGCACGGTTTGCTAGTGTGGAAACAAAACAGAAAAATACTAGTACAAAATAAAAGATATACACTGGGTATGACATTGGAGGCATGTTTTGAGAGGGGGCAGGGACCAGGGGCACATATTCTGCACAGATAGGCGCAGGAGGGGTTAACACACATCTCCCAAATAGTGAGTAAGGAGAGCATTCTAGAGTATGAGGGTATTAAGGATTTATATAGATTGAGGGACAGTGATTACTATGCGTATCTACAATTGAGCCATTTTGTGAGACAACAGAAGGTGTGGAAGGATCTTTGGGAGAACAGGGGGTGGTTTGAGGTGCTTTGCACAGGGACCATAGGAAGTTTTGTCCAGGATTTACAAAGGCTTAATGGAGGGTGGGGAGGGTAAATTGGGGTATATGTTAAAATGGGAGGAAGATTTGGGGGTGAGTTGGAATAATGAGGTATGGGACAAGATAATACAGACGGTGGCAAGTATTTCTATTGCAACACAGGTAAAAGAGAATGCTTATAAAGTGTTGCTCCGCTGGTATTGGACTGCAGTCCGTAACAGGAGGGCTGGAAGGGGAGCTACTGACCAATGTTGGAGGGGATGTCAGGAGAGAGGGGATTGGTTGCATATGTGGTGGAAGTGTGAATGCATACAGGCTTATTGGATGGAGATTTTAGATATGATTTATAACATGACAGGCTATATCGATTGCAAAGGAAACCAGAGATCTGCTTACTGCATCAACTAGAGGAGGATATTCCAAAAAGGGATAGTGGAGTGCTTCATCATTGTATTGTAGCAGCACGCTGCGAGATAGCACAGCACTGGGTGGGGTCGGGCGTCCCACACCTGGCAGGATTTGTTAGAAGGGTTAGACAGGTGGGTTTGATGCACCAATTGACGGAGCTGAGGAGGGGGAAAGGGGGACAAGTGCGGAACAATGGCAGAGAGTGGGTAAGTGGTTGGAATCATTGAAGGCTGAGAGAGGGGGAGGGCAGCGGAAGAAGGTGGGAAGGGCTATAGATACAGGCGATCAGGAAGTTTGAACGGTGAATGGCTGAAATGGGAGGTGATACTGATATTGGAATGGTTGAGCGGGAGAAGAACGGCTGACTACAGAGCGAGAGGGGGGAGGGAAGGGGGAGGAAAGGGGAGGGAGAGGGGAGGGGAGGGAGGGGTATAGAAGCGGGGTGTAAGCTTAAAAAGGGATGATATATGGGAGCATATGTAAATGTTATCGAAATTGTACAACATTGGTAATGCAGAGATATGTAGTTTCTTTGAAATGGTTAATAAAAATTTTAAATGGGAAAAAAGGAGCTTCCCCTTAAGTCCAGTTGAATTAACCAGGCTTTGGAGGACAAGTCTGCCACCCAGTGGTGGAGCCAAATCCAACACCACATTGCCGTCAACAGGTCAATATCCCTAGCCATCAAGTAGACTAGAACATACATGGCATCAGAAGAAAGGCAGTAATCGACTCCTAAGGAGGAGCAGTATTATCCAGTGGGAGAAACTGAATCCATAGGATCAGGGCTCAAGATATCACACCACCATCTGGAGAATAGCAACTGCTCCTGCAAACTGGCTTGTCAGCAGAGAATCCACCTTTCTATCCAGAGAGTCACTAAAGGTCAATCTGCCTTCCATGGGAATGGAGGCCCGCTTTGTGACCAGCATGCACTGTGCATCCATCTTGAGCATGTCAGACCATGCGATGCACGCCTCCTGCAGGAGAGCTTACATCCTTTTTATATATCTTTAACCCCTTAGTGGGGAATTGGGAAGGTCCTATTCCACCTGGAACATGTTCCTGATAATCTCCGGAAACAGGAAGACTTGTGAATTTCTGCGCTGCCTGTAGAAGTGGATGAACCTGCATCCCTTGCTCTGCCACTGGAGCATCAACCATTCAACAAAATACCAGGTGGATAAAACTCAAGCAAGCAATGCCACCCGCATTGTCCCTTCCAGAACAGGTGGACAATCTAGCCTCCAAATGATCCTTTAAAAGTGAAAGAACTCCTTCCTTAGCATCGAACTCCATAACCAAGACAACATAACCAGCCCTCAAGTAAAAGCCTCAGACAGACTCCAGCCAATCCACATCTCCAGAATACAACCTCCCTTGGGTCACTTAGCAGGAGGCACTCAAACCAGGCTTCTACACTCTTCCTGTCTCTCATGGGACTGAGTTTGAGGGAATCCAGAGGCTGCAGGGTCTGAGTCTCCATTCCAAAAGGACCAGGCTTGCTGCAGAGGGAAAATACTTCTGGGAAGGACAACCTGGATCATGGGTGCTCCTCTCTCTGTGAATGACCCCAACCACATAGCTGTAGCCAAACACTCTGAAGAAGGGGAGCAGCCAAAAGTAAAGTCACTGGAACCCAAGGCTGGGCTATTATTCTTACTCACAGTGCAAACAGTCACCACGTACCTTGAGGTGGAAAATGCTGGGCCAACCAAATCTCCTCAGTGGAAGAAGGGATATGGGCCCACCAGTGATAAGTCAGAGGCAGCCATGAAAGATGAACAAATTCCAAAATCCAGTGATGGAGTTCTTTCCTTGCCACAGGTTACAACACTTCCTGGAAGACAACATAAAGAGTTACGGTAAAGCAAACACTTGCATGTGCTAAGGCTGCACAAGAGCGTCTGTTAAAGGAGCGCTTACAGGAGCACGCATTACAGGTGCTTGGGCAGGAATGTAAGTTGGAGCCGCTCAGATAGAACGCACGCTGGTACTGCAAGGATGCAAGGCATGCAAAGACAGAAAGTGCTAACATAATGTGTTGGAAAAAGGCGGGAAGCCCTGACTCTGAGTCAACAATTGCCCATGGTCCACCCCGACTTTATGCCCCAAAATGGACAAGTTCGGGAGCTCCCAACAAGGACAATGATGAGGTCAAGCCTTGGTACTCACTCCCTAGAAGCCCCAGGCAGAGAAAACCATGTTAGGCTCAGTGCTACTCTCCAGACACTGTTTTGTTTTGTTTTTAAAACAGGCTTGAAGTCACATATCTCTGAGCCATCTTCAGTCTTTGGGGGAAAGCAGGGGGAACAGAAAAGGAGGGAGAGGGCATTGAGGTTGTTTGAGGAAGCTTAAATTCTTCCAAATCCTTCCAGTTTTCTGCCTGCTCAACAGGCTATTAACAGGATAAGAGCATAGAACTGAACCAATTTTCCCTCTTCCTATGGCTACCAAAAGGCTGCATTTCTAGTGGAGCCTCCCTCGTTGTGCTCAAGTGACAGAATCACCTGCAGGTAGTCATTCACAAGCAAATTCAATCTTTTTCCTCTCTAATAAAGCTTCATTTGTTCAGATTTTATCAGAGCTGAGAAAATCCAACCACCATCTGCTGGAGATAGAAAAATACTGAGTTGCCCCTAGTGGCTCAGGCTGATAGAGGTATGGGAGTGATGTCACTGAAACCTGGGCATCTCATTGGCTCTGTCTCCACTCGTCTGCTGGTAAAGGAACACAGCCCACTTGTCTGAACTGGTCTAGCAGGACAATATGGAATTATATTTGCAGCTATTAACTTGATATTTATTCTTACCCACTGAAGAAATGGACTTCCTTTAGGACGTAGGCACGCAACATGACTCCTGCTATAGGTGTCTACTGCTGTGATGGCTATAGTTCTAGCATGCATATAATGCATGTGCAAAGAACAAATAGCTGAGACAAACATAAAAAAAAATGCCCAAAAATCAGAAAAAAAATGTTTAAAATGAGCACAAACTGAACTTTTGTTGGGCCATGCACATCCTTAATTCCCTCCCTCCCTCCAGGCTGTGAACATTGCCTCCATAGTAGGGCCAATCCCCCCACACCACCATTCTTGAAAGTGGGCAGAGGAAGCCGCTTCGATGCCAGGGTGAGCCTTAAAGCACCCGAGCTCCTGCATGCACTCATTGCCCATCACTCCTACCCTCTCCGTCACAGCTTCCTGTTGGAAGGGCAGGAGTGGCAGGCTATGAGTGCGCACATTGACAAAAGTGCTTCAAGATCCACCATGGTGCTGAAGTGGTTTGTTCTGCCACTGCTTTCAAGAATGGATAATGGGTTGTGGTGCCCCCCTACCCCGTGAGGAAGAAGGTGAGATGATGGATGGCAGGGGCAGAAGGATGGGATCTGGGCTACCTCGGGGCAGCAGGGGAGTGGGGGGGGGGGGGGGTGGCCGGGCCAGCCTAGGGCAGCAAAAATCCTTCAACTGGCCCTGGTCCAAGGTAAGCAGAAGCTGAATCCAGGAATTGAACCTGCCTTTTTCACTTCTGCCAATGCACAGCTTCCCTAAACTACATTTATGATAAGGCAATTAAATATTAGTGGTGTGCAGGCCAAAAGGTTTGATTTGATTTGGTTTCTTATGTCATTAATGGGATTCTTTTTGTTTTGTTTTTATTTCATTTTGGAGGAAAGTGTTGTTAAGTTGCTTAATAGTGCACACTATGGGCAAATCATGTGAGCTATTGAGCAATCGTGTGTGCTATTGAGTGAGCGTGCACAGTATTGAGCAACAGTGCTCACTAGTTACATATATGCAAATAGTGGACAAAAGAGCCCTTTATTAAAGGTTTTAATGTGTTTTAATGAAATTAATGTGCGCTAAGTGCCCACAGTCCTTTTATTTCTATGGGTGCAATGGCACCTAAAGCAAGTTAGCTTCATTATTCATGTGTTAACCTTTAGTAGTAAACACTATTATTCCATAATAAGCATTATTGCTCATGGTAAGCACTGTTATCAGCAGACAGGAGGTGATGAAATTTTGTGTTTTTAATTCTGTTTTTGTTCAAAGATGACATGAAACACTATAGGAAATATCACTGACATTTCCCATGTTGTTTGAAATTATCACACATCCCTATTAAATATCTTCCTTTTAAATGTTCAGTTTCAAAATGAACTAAAAGCCTGAATCCATGCTCCCAAAAGTAAAGCTAAGAGCAGTAGTTACCTGTGGATAGGATTCAGGTTCCATATTTACTTCCTAAAGGACTCTTACTGAGGACTTTTGCTTCAGTGACTGGGTTATATAGGGAGGCAAGCGAAGGGGAGGAGTAGCCTAATGGTTAGATCAGTAGACTGTGAACCAGGGCAAGTGACTTAACCCTCCATTGCCTCAGATGCAAAATTAGATCATAAGCCCTCTGCCAGACAGGAAAATATCTACTGTACCTGGCTGTAACTTGCCTTGAACTTCAGAGAGAAGGTACTGTATAAGTTAAATAAAATGTGCTATAACAATTCTTAAAATAACAGGTCCCACATCTCTTTTCAGATCAATTATGGAATCCTAGATTCTCTCTTGGGAGACAGACTTCAGTTCCCTTCATTTCTATCAACTTCCCCTAATGAAAGGACCCAGGACGCTGCAATGTCACACTTGTTGAGTTACCTGGGCTGGACCTGGGTTGGAATCTTAACCAGAGATGATTACTTAGGAGAGATAGCAGGACAACGGTTGAAGGAAAAGATTGAATTTAATGGAGGCTGTGTGGCATTTCTGGAAAAAGTTCATTTTCATTACTCACAGTACAAAATAAATGAAATTGTAGACGTGATCAAAAAATCCACAGCAATCGTGATTGTGATGTATTGTGAGGAAATGCACATGAAGCCACTCCTGGAGGCCTTGTCTGCCCAGGCAGTGACTGACAAGATCTGGGTCTACTCTTTTGGTTTTACCTTTACTCCAGGCTTCTTCTCAAATGATGCTTGGAGGTTGTTAAATGGCTCCATTGGATTGGTTCTTCACAATGGAAGCATGCCCGGGTTTAGCCATTTTCTCAGCAGAATCCATCCATTCACCTATCAGAATGACATTTTCATGAAGGTCTTTTGGGAGAAGGCATTTGGTTGTAAATGGGCAGAGAATAGCAGCCTTCAAAGCATGCCAGCTGAGGACTTTAAGCCAGATAGATTCTGTACAGGGGAAGAGGAGCTTGAGCCACTTGTGACCTCTCTCTTTGAGTTGGGAGATCTGAGTTACACTTTTCAGGCTTACATTGCTGTCTATGCTTTCGCCTTTTCACTCTATGATCTTTTCTCATGCAAAGATAAAGTCACATTGTCAGTTGATAAGGCTTGCACTGTTTACAGTCTCCAAAATTTGCATCCATGGAAGGTAGGAACACAATATTATAATTGCTTCAAGGTCTTTCTGCATCAGTCTAACTGGAACATTAAAGTAATTGATAGTCACTACAGTGATCTCTGCTCCATGGTGCAATCTGTAATGATCAGCTGTAATATATTGATAATGACCAGCTGTGATTTCTTTTTGCCATACGTTGTTAGCCCTTGTAGTGACTTGGATTAGCTACCATAGGAGACAGAATGCTTGACTCAATGGACTATTAGGGGTATGTTTACTAAACTGTCTTAATGTTACCGGTGCTAGTTGCAGCGTTAATGTGAAGAATGCCATATAAGGCAGTGGGCGGTCCGGAGGGAAGGTTGCAAGGAATCGGTATCGTGCGATAGTGGGTGCCGTGGCGCGTTAACCCTAAGCTCATGCCAGTGCAATGTTAGGAGCTATAAAGATATAGCCCACTGGTTACTGCAATGACTGTAGAGACAGAGGTCATGGGTTTGATCCTGCAATGGTGTTATGTAAGAAGGCTGTCTGAGGCATTTCCTTTTAATTTAAATCAGTGCTGCCAGCAAAAACACCCTCACAGTGCCATAACCTATAAGGCACTCCATAGGGCACATTATAAAGTGCCCTGTCCGCCAAGGCACCTTATAATGTGCCCTATAGGGGTGCACCTTAGGCTACAGCACTGTGAGGGTGTTTCTGCTGGCAGCACTGATGTAAATTAAAAGGAAAGCCTCAGACACCACTATGGGATCAAACCCATGACCTCTGTTTTTACAGTCATTGAAGTAACCAGTGGGCTACATTTCTGCAGCATCTAACACACTGCTGGCTGGCTACAGAAAGACTACAAGTCACCACACAAACTGTCTGCTGTGGTTACCAGGATAGGGTAAACCCACCTGTACCCATGATGCACTGCACATGCAGATCAGCAGCCTACATCTGATCACAAGATGGGGTATGCGCCTCTATAGCATGCTGGCCTGGTAGGGGGAAATGACCGTGTGTGTTACTGGCACAGACTAGCTACAGACCGTGACATTGTGCGGTTCCTGTGCTCACCCTGAGGGTGAGGTGGGGCGCCCAGCACCAGGTCCGCAGCACCTGGGTTGGCTGAGATAGATTGTGCTGCAGATCCCCATCAGTGCTAGTTTGTGATAGATAGTCCTTGCAGATATCCCTGTGTCCATCTGTATGTCCCAGTCATGTCTAGCCCTTGTGGACTATGATGCACCCAGAATAGTTCATATTCTGTGTGGTTGCCATGACCACATGTTATAAGAGAATGGTGGTGTTTGGACCCAAAGGTGTATTATGTAGCACCACCCAACCTGCTCTCTGTGGATCAGGGTAGGGGGACAGGATCTCCCACCAACAGATCCACAGTCTACATCTCTGCAATGGTAGCTGTAGAGGGGACCATCAACCCCAGTCCTCCTGGGGAATAGGCACCATACAAGGCAGTCAATACAGATCTGTATGCATCTGTATGTATTTCCTGTTTTTTCTGTAAACACAAAGTACCGTTGAATTGTGTAACTCCTTGTTTATTGTAAACCGCGCTGATGCTGAATAGTGCGGTATATAAGAGACTATAAATAAATAAAATAAATAAATAAATCACATAGGGCACTGGCAGAGAGGCAGTAGGCCTGGAAAAGCTCAGCTGCCCCCCACCACTATCTAACATTTACCAGCAGAGGGCACAGTCAGTCTCCACCCACTACACCAGGGGTGGGGAACCCTGGTCCTGGAGAGCCGCAGACCAGTCAGGTTTTTGGGATATCCCTAATGAATAGGCATGAGATATATATGCATTAGAGATATCCTGCCACCCTGACTGGTCTGTGGCCCTCCAGGGCTGGATTTGGAGACCCCTGCCTTACACCTATGTCATTTAAGATTGTGAGTGGGCAAGGTGCAGATGTCCTAGACATCGAAAGGGTATATAGAATGTGTCACATTCCTCCTCGATTCTCACCACCACCAAAAAGTTGTCTAATAGCCAATATTTTGGTGGTGGTGAGAAGTGAGGAGGAATGTGACACATTTTATCTAACCTTTTTGATGTCTTGGACATCTGCACCTTGCCCACTCACAATCTTAAATGACAGAGGTGTAAGGCAGGGGTCTCCAAATCCAGCCCTGGAGGGCCACAAACCAGTCAGGTTGGCAGGATATCTCTAATGCATATATATCTCATGCATATTCATTAGGGATATCCCAAAAACCTGACTGGTCTGCAGCTCTCCAGGACCAGGGTTCCCCACCCCTGCACTACACCCTGCAAGGTGTTCCAGCCATACACATGCTAACTGCAGACAGTCCACTAGCTAGTACATAGTGCATGTTCCTGGAGAAACTGTGAGCACACACACCAAGCAGATATGTCAGTGATTGGACCCCAGAAAAGAAAACTCATAGATATCACTTAAGAAATACTGTATAGCACTATGGGGGAACCTAGCCATGCCGTGGTTACTGCTAAGTCAGGGTGAGAATGACACCCCCCCCCCCCCCAGCATGACTTGCGGTGGCCACCCTGTCCGTGCAGGTTGTGGTCAGGCACTACAATGTCCCAGCCATTGCCCTATGCCCTATGCAGATGCATCCTGCCCAGGCCGCTCTGTCTGGGCCATACCCACAGTACCTTGCTCCTCATTATGCACATTGGCAGGCTAACACTGGGAACAGTGCAAGCAGTGGTTCTGAACCAGTCCTCCTAGAACCCCTAGGCCAGTCGGGTGTTCAGGATAGCCCTAATGAATATGCATGAGATATATATGCATTAGAGATATCCTGCCAACTTGACTGGTTTGTGGCCCTCTAGGGCTGGATTTGGAGACCCCTGCCTTACACCTCTGTCATTTAAGATTGTGAGTGGGCAAGGTGTGGATCTCCGAGACATCAAAAAGGTTAGATAGAATTTGTCACATGCCTCTTTGCTTCTCACCACCACCAAAACATTGTTTATTAGACAACGTCTTGGTGGTGGTGAGAACTGAGGAGGCATGTGACCAATTCTATCTAACCTTTTTGATGTCTCGGAGATCCGCACCTTGCCCACTCAAAATCTTAAAAGACAGAGGTGTAAGGCAGGGGTCTCCAAATCCAGCCCAAGAGGGCCACAAACCAGTCAGGTTGGCAGGATATCTCTAATGCATATATATCTCATGCATATTCATTAGGGCTATCCTGAACACCCGACTGGCCTAGGGGTTCAAGGAGGACTGGTTCAGAACCACTGAGTGCAAGCATTGAGGGCTCAGTAAGGTGTAGGCCAGAACTACTCAAATCCAGTCCTGGAGATCCACAGACCAGTCAGGTTTTCGGGATATCCCTAATGAATATGCATGAGATATATATGCATTAGAGATATCCTGCCAACCTGACTGGTTTGTGGCCCTCCACGGCTGGATTTGGAGACCCCTGCCTTACACCTCTGTCATTTAAGATTGTGAGTGGGCAAGGTGCAGATGTCCAAGACATCAAAAAGGTTAGATAGAATTTGTCACATGCCTCCTCGCTTCTCACCACCACCAAAATATTGTCAGCTCCCTTCATGCCCCTAGTTTTCTTCCAGAACCAGCAGTACTCTTTTTCTCTCCCCCCTTAACCCATTCCAGTCCCAGTCCTAAACACCCCCAATCAGCCCATTTGCAGTCCTAGCCCCCACCCATCAGCCTTAGTTCCCCCATAGCTCATTACTAGTCCTAGTCCCCCATAGCCCATTATCAGTCCTAAACACCCCCCATCATCAGCCCATTTCTAGTTCTAGACCCCCCCATAGCCAATTACCAATCCTAACCCCCAAAATCAGCCCATTTCCAGTCCTAGACACCCCCAATCAGCCCATTTGCAATCCTAGCCCCCCCCCCCCGTAGCCCATTTCCAGTCCTAGCCCCCCATCATCCCATTTCCAGTCCTTAACCACCCCATCAGTCCATTTCCAGTCCTAGCCCCCTCCCCCGTAGCCCATGTCCAGTCCTAGCCCCCCATAGTCCATTACCAGTCCTAAACACCCCCATCAGCCCATTTCCAGTTCTAACCCCCCATCAGCCCATTTCCAGTCCTAGCCTCCCCATAGCCCATTACCAGTCCTAAACATCCCCTTCAGCCCACCTCCAGTCCTTTCCCTCCCCCATCAGCCCATTTCCAGTCCTAGCCCCCCATAGCCCATTACCAGTCCTACACACCCCCATCAGCTACTTAAGGTTCTAACCCCCATCAGCCCATTTCCAGTCCTAAACCCCCCATCAGCTCATTTCCAGTCCTAGCCCCCCCATAGCCCATTACCAGTCCTAAACACCCCCCCATCAGCCCACCTCCAGTCCTAACCCTCATCAGCCCATTTCCAGTCCTAGACCCCCACATTGCCAATTACCTATCCTAACCCCCACAATCAGCCCATTTCCAGTCCTAGACCCCCCCATAGCCAATTACTAATCCTAACGCCCCATCAGCCCATTTCCAGTCCTAACCCCCATAGCCCATTACCAGTCCTAAACACCCCCAATCCGCCCATTTGCTGTACTAGCCCCCCCCCCATATCCCATTACCAGTCCTAGCCCCCCATCAGCCCATTTCCAGTCCTAGCCCCCCATAGCCCATTACCAGCCCTAGCCCCCCCATAGCTCATTACCAGTCCTAAACCTCCCCATCCGCCCATTTACATTCCTAGCCCCCCATAGCACATTACCAGTCCTAAACACCCCCATCATCACATTTCCAGTCCTAAACCCCCCATCAGCCCATTTCCAGTCCTAGCCCCCTCCCCCGTAGCCCATTACCAGTCCTAGCCCCCCTGTAGCCCATTACCAGTCCTAAACCTCCCCATCAGCCCATTTCCAGTACTAGCCCCCCATAGTACATTACCATTCCATAACACCCCCATCAGCCCAATTCCAGTTCTATCCCCCCCATCAGCCCATTTCCAGTCCTAACCCCCCCCCATCATCCCTCCAGTCCTAGCCCCCTCATAGCCCATTACCAGTCCTAAACACCCCCCCATCAGCCCACCACCAGTCCTAACCCTCCCCCATCAGCCCATTTCCAGCTCTAGCCCCCCATAGCACATTACCAGTCCTACACACCCCCTTCAGCCACTTAAGGTTCTAGCCCCCATCAGCCCATTTCCAGTCCTAAACCCCCATCAGCTCATTTCCAGTCTTAGCCCCCCCATAGCCCATTACCAGTCCTAAACACCCCCCATCAGCCCACCTCCAGTCCTAACCCCTCATCTGCCCATTTCCAGTCCTAGACCCCCCCCCCCATAGCCAATTACCAATCCTAACCCCCACAATCAGCCCATTTCCAGTCCTAGACCCCCCATAGCCAATTACTAATCCTAACCCCCCAATCAGCCCATTTCCTGTCCTAGGCCCCCCATAGCCAATTACTAATCCTAACCCCCCTATCAGCCCATTTCCTGTCCTAGGCCCCCCATAGCCAATTACCAATCCTAACTCCCCCATCAGCCCATTTCCAGTCCTCTACCCCCCCCCCCCCATAGCCAATCCTAACCCCCACCCCCAGGAAATTAAAAAAAAAGAACCTGGCTGCTGAAGCTGAAGCTGCTGCCGCCGCGGCAGCAAGAAATGCCCCGTGGCCTCCCCGGCAGAGCCCTCCTGTCTCCCTCAGTTTTAAATAGAAAGGAAATTGGTGCAGAGCCTTCCCGCGCCTGTGAAGGACCGACCCTGTGTAGCTTTGTCACGCCCCCAAAGGAAGTTACATGTAACTTCCTTTGGGGGCGCGACAAAGCTGCACGTGGACCTTCACGGAGTTGAGAAGGCTCTGCTGTGAGTAATTCTTTGGTTTTCGATTCATTTTTATATTCACAATGTTTTGGCATCCATTTTGTCTTGTTATGTCAACGTTCATTCATTGTGGTTGGTGCATTTTGTCTTATAGATTGAGAGATTGATTTATTAATAATGTTCTTATTGTCCCTGTTTCCCTTTGCACTTCTTTTAGTTGGTCAGTATAGCCGTCCGGGTTCAAAATCTAGCTGCTTATTCATTTTAGCTGTACTTTTTTCTTATAAGTACATAGCAGCAAGCACAGTTTAATTTTTGAAAGCCCCCTTTTTATTCAGCGTTTCAGGTTAGTAGGTATTCATTGCGGGGTTAATGAATGTTTCCTTTCTTGGTTAAGCCTATATTTGATGGTTTGATCTAATATTTCCCTTTGATTCTCAATATCTTTTTTATCTTGCCTACTGGGTGTTCTGCTGCACGTGGATTCGTGCCTGTTTGTTGGACCACACTAGGCAGGCCCTCTGTGTGCCCCCCCCCCCCCCCAGCATCCATCTTCTCACCTGGGGAGGAGGGCGGCATGGCGATCCCTCCCTTCCTTCTTTGAAGTGGCGGCTGAACTGCAGCTTCAGCACCGCAGCAAGCCTTAAAACGAATGTGTGCACTCATGACTTGCTGCTTCTGTCCCCCTCCCACCTGACACAACTTCCTGTTGGAGGGGCCAGGAGTGGCAGGCCATGATTGTGCACATGTGTCAGAGGGGGCGAAAATGGAATTGTCAAACCCAGGAACTGCAGGGATGGCTCTGACGAGCAGAGGTAAGTGCTGCCTCACATTTACTGAGCTATTGCCACCGCTGCAGGCCCCAGAGAAAGGCTACAGTGGCGGAAATGGTGCCCCCTAGGATTGTCATTCTGGGCGACTGCATAGTTCACCTGATGGTAGCATTGGTTCTGGTAAAGGGGAATTACCATTGGAGTGCTACAAGGATTAACCTTTTGTCTGGTTCTGTTCAACACTTTTGTGATATTACACAGTAACTGTTGTAAAAGGTTTGCCTTTTTGTGAATGATACCAAAATCTGCAACAGGATGGACACCATGGAAGGTGTAATAAACATATACAGGGATCTAGTAAACCTTACAAAAGAGTTCAGGAAATGGCAGCTACAATTTAATGCTAAAATATTTGTGATAATGCATTTGGGCTATAAAAATCCCAAAAAGTGATACAATTCTGTGCATGAAAGAAGAACAGGATCTGAGGGCAGCACCGATGCTACCATTAGGTGAACGAGGCAGCCACCTAGAGTGCCAGACATCCAGGGGCACACATTGCCACTGCTGTTGCCCCTCACTGGGCCCTACAGCTCGGCAATGGATTGAAACGGGGTTGTGGTGCTGTCTGCTTCTACACCCTCTGATGGTCGACTTCCTGTTTGCATGGTTTTGCCCTTAGTTCCAGGTTTGAGCAACAAGGCGAGGAGGAGGGAAAGAGGGTCATTACCCTGCCCCCAATCCATCCCATGACAGTAAGAATATCACTTCCAAGCAGACAAATCAACAGAGATATAGAAACAGTGGTGCATTTCCCCCTTACTGTACAAAATATAAAGATAGCTGGCCCGATATTCGAAAGGCATTTACATGGTTTACAGCCCTGGCACCCATGGGTTGTCCCACTTAATCCATTTCTGGTTCAGCATGCTCGCCTTCTAAAGCTACCTGTTGAGGTTTAAGAGGACTATGCCGATGTTATAGAAGGCTTCAGTAGGAATCTCAAGAAGATAGTGCCTTGATACTGGGTGCTCATAAAGTGCCTCATTACACATTGACTATCTTCTTCCAGGATTGTTATGCTGGCCTGCCTTTATACTTTTCAAGGAGTGATGGGTCAGAAAATGTTGGCATTGAGATGCACAGATGAAGGCATGATGCTTACTTCTCCTAAGCATTGTACTTGCAATAAACGGCACTTCTAATTGGAATCAGCTCCGGCAGCTCTCCCAGTCAGGGATCGAGCAGCCGGAGCTGCAACAACCGACCGCACTGTTTCCTGCCGCCTCACCTGGCTGCCCAATCGGGGCAGCAGGAGCCTGAATAAAAGGCAGCCCTTTCGGGTGCTATCTCCAGCAGCTTTCCCCAGCTCGCGGCAGCTCTCCCAGTCGGGGATCGAGCAGCCGGAGCTGCAACAACCGACCGCACCGTTTCCTGCCACCTCACCTGGCTGCCCAATCGGGGCAGCAGGAGCCTGAATAAAAGGCAGCCCTTTCGGGTGCTATCTCCAGCAGCTTTCCCCAGCTCGCGGCAGCTCTCCCAGTCGGGGATCGAGCAGCCGGAGCTGCAACAACCGACCGCACCATTTCCTGCCGCCTCACCTGGCTGCCCAATCGGGGCAGCAGGAGCCTGAATAAAAGGCAGCCCTTTCGGGTGCGCTCGCGCCTGACGGGCCCGCGCCTGAGGGCCTCACCAGAGGGCCCTTTGGCGTGGCCCTTAGGCGATAGGCCTTTTGTTCTGAAGGGCACCGCATTACCCCTGACTAGAGACCACCTCATGTAAGGCACCCAAAGAACACTCTGCAACCCAGAATTTCAAACACTCCTCCAGAGGAAAAACCTACCCGAAGCACCCAACAAGCTCAGCGGACACCCGACAGAAGACCCACTCACCTCCGGCTGCAGCCTCAACAAGTAGTCCAGCTAAGCTTGAGCTCCCTTCACAGGTCGAGCTCGCTCGAAACACATCCCAGACGATACCAGCAAACCCAGCTGTAAGTACCTCCTTTACTTAAAAGCAAATTGACTCCAGCAAAGTCACGCAGACTTTCTCGCTACCTTTTTCCTTGCTGAACACAAACTTCTCTCCACAAGACTCCCTCAGCACTGTAATAGTGTTCTCATGCTGTACCAATATACCTGTACCTGTTTTACAGAGGAAGTTATATACTGTATACCCACTATTTTAGAGAAGAAGTTGTATCTGTTTTGGAGAGGAAGTTGTATACTGTGTACCCACTGTCTTAGAGAAAAAGTTGTATATTGTATTAGAGACGAAGCTGCATAATATATCAAAAAACAAAGTTCCACAACAGAGTATCTACCAACATAACAGACAAAATGGAGCTCCTCAAATATATGCTGTTATTATCCATGTACCTAGTGATACCAACTCTCACTCTCACCCTCAACCTGCACCATACCCTCCACCACATTATAAGTCCAATCTATTACATCTACCTCCCTCTGTTAATAACCGCACCGCATCAACCGAATCAATACTATAAATACTCTCCACTCCACCCCTCCCACCAGGTTCACACACCCCCTCCGAATCCAAGACCACCCACCATGAGCCAGACAACATCACGAGATCCCCAGTACCCCAAGCCGAAAAGATCAAACCATATCAAACACTTAGCAAGAAAAAACAAACACGAACAGAAAGTCCAACAGATGCAAGACCATCATCCTCATCAACGCCAGATCAATAAGGAACAAAACCCACATCATACACAACATCATCACAGATGACCAACCCGACATCCTATGCATCACTGAAACATGGATCACTGATGCCGACGCCGCAATAACAAATCAAATAACCCCTCCCGGATACAAGATATTCAACTGCCCCCGTGCATCCAAGAGAGGAGAAGGAGTCCTAATTGCAGCCAAATCCGCCTTATCGCTTATCAGCACCACCCACAGCACAACCAAGGACATTGACATACTCAAAGTGGAAAACAATGCAATAGCAATCTGCCTAATCTACAGACCCCCGTCATCACAGCCAGAGACACTGGCCACAGCACTGGAATGCGTCTCAACCACAGCAATCAGGAAACATCAAATCATTCTGGGAGATTTAAACCTACCATCACTACCACTATGCCAAGCCAACACATTCATTGAAGCAATGGAACAACTTGGTTACAAACAAATAGTAAATGATGCGACACATAACAAAGGAAACACCCTGGATATGGTTTTCACACCCGCAGAACAACAACCTGACAAAAGAAAAAAAACTGTAATAAAAATAACTCAAGTACCATGGTCAGATCACCACCAAGTTGAGATCAAAATGTACCTACCCATGCTACCTAGAAACCCAAAAAACTGACCTACCAACACACACACGCAGAAGTTTTAATAAATACAACAGTCAAGCCCTCATTAACTCCATCACATCAAACATAGACCTGGAAAGCACTGACCTCGACAAACTAATAACCTGCTGGAACTCAGGAATTCAAGAGATGTCAGAACCAAAATGGAAAGCAACAAAAAACAACCCCAAGCCCAAAACCGAACCATGGTACACAGCTACTCTGACCACACTAAAGCAAGAACTATGTAGAACTGAGAGAAAATGGCGACAAAGCAAAACCAACGAACACAAAATAGAATACCTAACCCTGCTCTCCAAATACAAAAACGAAGTCAACCTGACAAAACGAACGCATCATACAAACTTACTAAACAAAGCATTAAACAAACCCAGAGAGCTGTTCGCATTGGTCAAATCCCTCACCAAAATGGCACAAGAGGATCAACACAATGACAAAATCAAGGTCCAAGCCCTAGCAGACCACTATGCTAGCAAACTAAACCCACAGATCGGACCTAAACCCTCACCACCATTGGATGTGACCCGCAACACACCACAACCCACCATGACGACGACACAAACCCACATCACCCACTGGAACAAGTTTTGCAGCATTGAAGACAAACACGTCATGAATATAATTGCCAACATTAACACCACAACCTCTCCCCTAGACCCCTGCCCAGCTGCATGGGTTAAAGCAACGAAAGCAGAAACCACCCACCAAATTGCTCACATAATAAACCAATCACTCCAGCAAGGTACCATGCCAACTCAACTTAAGAAATCCATCATAAGACCAATACTAAAAAATAAAACACTCAACTAGGAAGACCCAGCATCTTATCGCCCAATATCCAGCATAGCCTTGCTAGCAAAAATAATTGAAAAAGCGGTTCTACAACAATTACAAGACCACCTGGACAACAACAGAACACTGGACGAGCACCAATACGGCTTCAGGCCACACCATGGGGTCGAGACCCTGCTTATTGCACTACTGGACAACCTACTCAAAGGGATTGAAAACAAAAAGAAAATGTTCATTCTCATATTCATTGACATCTCAGCAGCTTTCGATACAGTTCACCATCAAACACTACTAAACAGGATAGAAGCTATAGGAATAATGGGAACCCCACTAAAATGGTTCTCATCGTATATCACCAACAGAATGCAACAAGTACAGTTTAACAACGAAAAAGCAGAAGCTTTCCCGCAAACACAGGGCATACCGCAAGGCTCAGCACTATCTGCGCTTCTATTCAACGTGTACATGAAACCAATCTGCGAAATATTCAAAAAGCATAGTATCCACTATCACATATACGCTGATGATATTATGCTATACACTCAACTCGACGCAGACAATCCAAACTACTCCCAGCTAGAAGAATGCCTAAAAGAGATGCAAACATGGCTCCAACGAAACAACATGGCCATAAACCAAAAAAAACCCGAAGTCATGTACATCTCAAGAAAACCAGAATTCAAACCACCAGCTACAATCTCCCTATGTGAAAATACTTATCACACAAAGAATGAAATAAAATACCTCGGAGTAACACTTGATAGCGAACTAAAGATGGCAAAACACCTCCGCTTAGTAAACAGGGCCATTTTCCACAAGCTCAGGGTCATACAACCACTAAGGAACATCATTGAGGCTACCGATTTCAGGACAGTAGCACAAGCCCTCATCATACCTCATTTCGATTACTGTAATGCAATTCTACAAGGCCTTCCAAAAAAAACCCTAAGCATACTCCAGTTGGCACAGAACGTCGCAGCCAGAATCATCACTAAAACAGGTGTGGCAGAGCACATCACACCTGTGCTAATTGAACTTCACTGGCTCCCCATCATAGCTCGCATAAAATACAAAAACCCTAGTGACCACATTTAAAATCATCCACAACCTGGCACCAACTTTCCTCTCTAACCTAATCAACTTACAACCTGCTAACAGAAATAGGAGAACCACCACCATAAACAACCTGCAGGTACCAATAAGTATAAGATCAGTTAAAATAGCCACAAGCAACAGGGCATACTTCTACACTGCCCCTTCACTTTGGAACCAACTCCCGACTGAGTTGCGCTCAACCAATGACCATATGGTCTTCAGAAAAAAACTGAAGACATACTTATTTCAACAAGCCTACAATGTGTCTTGAACATCAATACATTCTTAGCATCAGCTGCTTTACCAAAATGTAGCCAATGCTAAAATGTATTTATACCCCAAAAATGAAACAAGTGTAAAATTGTACATATGTAAATCTCTCTCCCCCCCCCCCCCCCAACTGTGTGTTGTGCTTATCCTATGAATCAAACTGTATACATTATTGAAAAATGACTGGCTTTGTACTGATAACCATCATATAACCTTGTAAATCACACTGTAATTTCTTGAAATTTGTCATTGATCAGACACTCCTTTTTACTTACTCAAACCGCTCCTGATCGCTGGAAGTAGCGGTATACAAATATATGCTAAATAAATAAATAAAATAAATCATGTTTAAGAGGGTACCAAAATGCTCCTCTGTTTTTATAGTGAGGACATTTCTGCAGTCTCTGCTCCTAATCTGTGCTGTTTCTAAGATAATGTATTATGTGCCTGCTTGTCTATCCTGCAGAATTGCCAAGATACCCAGTTCTAGGAGTGAGATTTTTTGCCAATTCTTTTTTAATTTGCATTGCAATGCAATATGATATTTGTAGTCCCTGATTTTACCCATTGGAATTAGTGCTGGAGGTCCCATAATTTAGTTTGGGCGGAATTTTCAAAGGCATATACATGGGTAACTGCCCTAGTTAGTAGTAGTGGGTAGTGCCTTTGGAAAATCCCAGATAAGTTTCTAACACGCTCTGATGCTATGCGGTTAGCATTGGGGGGTGTTGGGGGGATTCCGGAGCAGAGTGGGGGTGGAGGAAAAAGCTCAGCAGGTAGCAGCGATTTCCGATGTTACCCGCTCTGCGCCTTAACAATAGGTGAGGTTTTTCCTTGTGGAGGAGTGGCCTAGTGGTTAGGGCTGCAGCCTAGAACCAGAAAGACTAGGATTCTAATCCCACTGGTACTCCTTGTGGCCTTGGGCAAGCACTTAACCCTCCATAAAGGGCCTGATTTTCAGTTGGGCAGGCTATGCACTGTGTTGGTGCATAGCCTACCCCCTTAACTTGGATTTTCACTTCCACGACCTCGCCTATCTTTCAGGTGCAGGGGCTAAGCGGGCAGCATCAAAAATCCCTGCTACCCGCTTAGGCACATCCAGCCAAACCCGGATTTTCACTTCCGTAGCTGCGGAAGTGAAAATCCAGATTAAGGGGGTAGGTTATGCACTGGCACAGTGCATAGTCTGCCCAACTGAAATCTTTATTTATAGCATTTAGCTTATGCCTTTCCAGGAGAAGATAAAGGCAAGTTATATTCTGGTATAGTATGCATTTCCCTGTCCCCAAAGGGCTCTCAATCTAAGTTTATACCTGAGCAATGGGGGGTTAAGTAGCTTGCCCAAGACCACAAAGAGTACCAGTGGCATTAGAATCCTAGTCTTTCTCATTCTAGGCTGCTGCCTTAACCACCAGGCTACTCCTCCATGCCTGTCAGAAATCCAGAACTGGCTTAAAATCTCACTTATGGAACTGGGTGACTTGGCAACTCTGATCCTGTATTTTGGAGGGAACTATGAAAAGACCCTGTTTAATTGTTGGAGTCCTTTACCAGTGCTGGCAAGGGCTGCCTCAGAGGACTGTAGGACTCAAGGGCTGCTGAAGACAGCAGAGAGTTGCTTTTCTTCATTGCCGACTAGGCCTTCCAACAGAGAGAAGGAGTCTCACAGGCCAGCTAGGCCTAATGTAAAGAAGAATTGATTGAAGTGCAGATCTGAAGAGGATCAGAAGCTGGAAAGTTGAACTTTGAGTAGCTACTGAAGCAGCAGAAGTCTAAAGGGAGAGGTTCCATAGGGATTCAAACTGCAAGAATTGAATTTTTGTGTACCTCAGGAGATAAGTGGAAACATCACTATGGTGTGAGGGACTGAATACTGGGACATCTTATATATCCAAGAAGGACAGAACTGAGTATTTTGAGATTATGTTGTTGTTTATTTTTTTTTAGGATGTGGTGTGTTTTCTCTAAATGTCTTTCTCCAAGGATATTAAGTTTGGGACTTTTCCAAGAGGTCCAGGGAACATGTATGGTGTACATAATTCAATGCCAGATAGTTTTTGTTATGTTTGTGGAACTATATCTTTTGAGAGTGTATGTGAAGAAACAAGAGAAGTGAGGAGTCTGGGGTGCTCCTCATGGTACCCATGTGGAGAAGAGAAGACCAAGTCAGTGAGGAGGTTGGCACATTGAGATCCAGGAGGTAATCAACACAGCTACAAGAGGAATGAGGAAAAGTACTTGCTTGTTTGCAGTGGACTTCAAATGGGACTGTGACTATTAAGTTTTGCTATTTTGCCTTGAACTAATTTGCCTCTGTTGAACTACCTGAGTTTTGTTTTTGTCTTTGTGCGTGCAGTTTCACATTTTAGGGAGTTCATCAAAATAAAATTAATTTCTATCAAAAAGCACACAAACTGAATGGCCTAAAAATGTGATTACTTGGTGATAAGTCTTGACACTCTGTGAGTCAGGCAGTGAGAGCTTTAGAGCATGTGCCTTCTGTTCCCTTCTCCCCTTCCCTCCCCCCCCCCCCCCGACCTGATAGAATTCTTTTTTTTAAATTTACATTCTGAATGGTAGAAAGTTTAAGCCACACCACATGAAAGACGAGGGTTTCTCATGCAAGATTTACTGTGCTATAATTTTTTATATTGTCACTTCCCCTCCTTTCCTTGCTCTAACCAACTGAATTATCTTCAGACTTTATTTTCTTAATGTACTGTAATTGAACAATATTAATAAATATATCTTCCCTGGAATGCTAACTTGTAAAATGCCTTGGGAACCTATTTGGATGAAAGGTACCTTCTAAATCAAAATGATTATAATTGCTATTACGAATAATAATAAATCTAATCTTTATTTTCTTTATTATTAATGTCATTGTCAAAGTTAAATTTTGAATTGCTCATATGCAAATCAATGCCATCCTGCTTATAAAGGTACCGAATTTTCCTTAGAAAATCACAGGACAGGAGGCTCTTGTAGAGATTTTAGACATTCAGCGGAATTCACCATTGGCTCATTGGATTCTTTCTATTAATTCAGGTCCTTCAGCATCTGAGGAATGTTCATTTTTATACCCCAGGGGGGGAGGAAGTATTTTTTGAGAAAAGTGGGGAAACACCGGCCATGTTTGAAATTATGAACTTGCAGATCTTTCCAGATGAGAATTACAAACTGATAAAAATTGGGAGGTTTGATGCTCGAGACACCCAAAAGGAAATCCTCTTGGACAGAAGTGCTATTATCTGGAGACAGGATTCTAAAGAAGTAAGTTATCTAAATAACATAACGCCAACTAACTGAGTTGCATGACCGTGCTTTATTATGTGTAGAATCAAAGACTGATCATACTGTAACCCAAGCCTATATTCCATAGTCTAGAACTGGGACTATTGAGGCAGGATGTGTTTCCTCTCCCTCCCCCCAACCACCCCCAATAGTCTCTCTCTGCCCCTTTCCTGCCCATCCCTATTTTACTCACATTTTTTATGGTGGTTTGTGGGATGCCTGCCCCTTTAAGAAGCCCGCAGGCCATAGTGGATTTTTTTAAAGTGGTGTGTCAGCATACAGGAGTAAAAACAGTACTGGAGTCAGGGACTGGCCCAAAATGTCAGAAGCAGCAGCAGTAGCCATGGGGGGTAAGGAGGGCGTGGCAGTGATGACGAACAGGTTTGTTGCAGGAGAGAAGGAAGTGCCGCCCTGCTCTGAAACTTAAGAAGCATGACACCTCTGTGCAACGTTAAACTGGTGGTGGCAATGGTGGGGGGAATCAGGGTGAATAGCACGGGCTGGGTAAGAGAGTTGACTAGCTAGGAAATGGGCCATGGTCAATAAGTTTGACACTGCTTCCCTATCTAGTCTGATTTGATTTAATTTAATTTAATTTAATTTAACACAAGTTCTTATATACCTCTGTATTTCCACAGTAAGGGTCAGGGTGGTGTACAATATAACATCCAAATAACCCATTTATATCATTGATACAAACAGTATTTGATTCTATCCAAAGCTATAAAAAACACAAACTATTCTGTATTGCATTTCGATAAAATTTACCTAATTCCAATCATCAATATTTATGAAATAGCTTCTGAAAAAGCCAGGTCTTCAGAATTTTTTTGGGGTGTAATTCATGTCACAGTTTTGGAGCGGCACCTTGAAATGTATGATTCATAGCAAAGATCTGATATCTGTCTTTGAAGGAATATCCGATCTGATTTCCATTTGAGAGTGAAACATTCAACGAGGAACATCAGACATGCTAGTTTGCAAATAAAACGGTCCAACATTACACAAGATGTGGAAAGCAAATGTTAGTAACTTAATCATGGCTCGCAAATCCACTTGAAGTCAGTGCAAGGGGTTAAAACAAGGCACTGTCCCGTCCTGCCCCTCCTCTTGCATTTCAAAATCATCTTAGCTGCAGTATTGCAATAACTGGCAGGAAACAGTACCTCCATTTTGAAATCAAATTCCATTAAGAGTGGTCAAATCTGTCTTAAAACTTGTAAAGCCTGAAAAAAGCTTTCTTAAGTACAGCAGTGACTTGTGTATCCAAAGAAAGATTAAAATCAATTAAAATTCCAGGAGTTCTTATTGCACTACACATCGGCAGTACCATGCCATTCACTGTCATTTCTCTGCAGGCATCTCCTCAAGAGTATTCCCAACCCACATAATAACCATTTTATCAATATTTAATTTAATAAATACCTGGACATCCATTTTTCTATCTTCATCAAAACAGTTTGCAAGGAACCCCGATGCAGACTCTAAATTGGAATTTACAGGATTTTCATAATGAATATGCATGAGATACTGCAGGTCTTACTCCATGGAGGTGGTGAATGTAAATCTATAGAAACATAGAAAAATGGCGACAGTAAAAGACCACATAGCCTATCAAGTCTGTCCTTCCATATCAACAACAACTACAACAGTCCCCCTTTTTCCTTTTGAGATCCTCTGTGTTTGTCCCATGCTTTTTTGAATTCAGATACTGTCCTCTACCACCTCCACTGGGAGACTATTCCACGGATCCACCACTCTTTTCATAAAGAAATATTTTTGCATATCACTCCTGAATCTATCTCCTTTCAACCTCATCCCATGTCCCCTCATAGTAGAACTTGCTTTCAATCGAAAGAGGGTCTTCCCCTGTGCATTTATGCCATGGAGGTATTTAAATATATCAATCATATCACCTCTATTCTGCCTTTCCTCTAAGGTGTACATATTAAGATCATTAAGGGGTATGTTTACTAAACTGCAGTAGTGTGATTCGCGTTAGGATCCGCGGTAGAGGAAGAAATCCCAAATAAGGACATGGGCGGTACATTGTTACTGATAACGCGCGTTACAAGGCGCCATAGATTAACGAGTGTTACATGGCACGTTACCGCTCGTTAAGCTTAAGAAGGCGCACAGACATAAAACACAGAAACAGAGCTGTAGCACAATGGTTACTACACTGACTGATGGTACAGGGGTCATGGGTTCAATTCCCCAGTGTGCCTAATGCATAAGGCTGGCTGAGGCATCACCCTTTACATTTAAGTAGTGATTGTTGAGGCATTCTACATTTATTTTCATTAGTGTTGCCAGCAAACACACCCTCACAGTGGCGTAACCTAAGGTGTCGCATAAGGCACCCCATAACGCACTCCATAGGGTACATTATAAACTGCACTGTCTGCCAAGGCACCCCATAATGTCCCCTATAGAACACCTTAAAAGGCACCATATAGGGCGCCCTATAAGGTGCCTTATGGGGTGCCTTATGAGGCACCGTAAGGTTACAGTACTCTGAGGGTGTTTGTGCTGGCAATACTAATGTACATCAAAAATAGACAATGCCTCAGACAGCCCTATCAAATACCCCCCCATGGGTTTGAACCCATAACCTCTGGCTGCATAGGCAGTGAAATAACCAGTGGGCTACATCTCTATACCTGCTAACAAGCCCCTGGCTGGCTGCAAAAGGACTGCACGCCACCACACAAACAGTCTGCTGTGGTTACCAGGATACGGTTAACCCACCCATACCCATGATGCACTGCGCATGCAAATCAGCAGTCCACAGATGGGCACAGGATGGGGTATGCACCCCAACAGCACCTCGGCCTGGTAGGGGGAACTGACCATGTGTGGTACTGGCACAGAGTAGCCACATTGTGTGGGTACTGTGCTCCCCCTGAGGGTGAGGTGGGGCGCCCAGCACCAGGCCCACAGCACCTTTCATGGCTGAAATACGCAATGCTGCAGGTCCCCAGCAGTGTGTGATAGGTAGTTCCTGCAGACACACCTAGAATGCATCTGTGTCCTTCTGTATTTCTCAGTCATGTCTAGCCCGTATGGGCTATGATGCACCCAGAATAGTGTATATTCAGTGTTGGTGCCATGGTGTAGGTGAAGAAGGAGGGGAGAGGGGTGTCTGGACCCATAGGCAGATTATGTACCACCACACAACCCACCCTTTGGGGCTCAGGGTGGGAAACAGGATCACGCACCAATAGATCCACATTCCACCTTCCTGCAATGGTAGCAGTAGAGGGGACCATCAATCCCAGTCCTGCTGGGGAACAGACACCCTACAGGGCAGGCAATGCAGATCTGTACCCATCCATAAAGCAATAGCAGACAGACAGTAGGCTTGGAAATGCCCAGCTGCCCCCCACTACTATCTGACATTCCCCAGCAGCAAGCCTCCAGCCGCTGCACCCTGCAAGGTGTTCCAGCCAGACACATACTAGCTACAGACAGTCTGCTAGCTAGTCCATAGTGCATGTTCCTGGAGGAGATGCGTGTACCCAGAACTGGGACATCAGCATACACACCAAGCAGATAAGTCAATGAGTGGGCACCAAAACAGACCCAATAAATATCACATAAGAAAAACACTATATAGCACTATGGGGGAACCTAGCCATGCCATGGGCACTGCTCAGTCAGGGTGAGAGTGACCTCCCAGCAGGACATGCTGTGGCCACCCTGTCTGTGCAGGTGGTGGCCAGGCACTACAATGCCCCAGCCATTGCCCTATGCCCTGTGCAGATGCATCCTGGCCAGGCCACCCTGTCTGGGCTATACCCATGGTACCTTGCTCCTCATTATGCACATTGGCAGGCCAATACTGGCAACAGTGCTGGCAGTGTGAGCTGTGGAGGGTGTATGCAGCCACCACAAACTGGATAGACATACACACACTCCCACACCTATGCCAGCATTGTACAACTATAGAGGTGTTTGGCAGCCCTGGCCACCGCTCCAGTCCTGGGCAAAGTACAGGCATGGCTATGGTACGCAATGCTGTTGGGGTCACTCCCCAGGGTGGTAAACACTGTCAGACACAAGACCTGTAGCACACTCCACAGACATCAGAAAGGTTGCTATAATGCAACTCAATCAGAACATTGTACTTAACTTCGGAATTGCTATCTGCCAGTAATCATAGCAACCTTTTGATAGCTGTGTACCGTATTCCCAGGTTTAGGGTGGCATTGCTAAGGTATGCAAGTGCTAGTATTGGGAGATGCACGCAAGGCCCAATGTCCTGCCTCTCCAGGAGCATTGGATACTGGAGCCTGTGGGTGCAGGTGTGTCTGCCCCTGTTGGCTGCTGCTTTACGGCAGAGGTTCCCAACTCCAGTCCTAGTGGGCCAAACACTGTTCGGGTTTTCATGCTGTCCCTCATGAATATGCATAAGCTACATCTGCATACCATGGGGGCGGCGCATAGAAATGCAGCACAGGCATCTTTATTTGAGGCAGCATGGAACCCGGATGGTGTTTGGCCTTCCAGGACTGCATTTGGGAGACTGCTCTAGGTAAGGCGCATGTTTATGGTGTCTGTGCTCTGTAGGGTAATATGTAGGTGTTTTGGGCATCTGCAATAAAGGTTCAGTCTGTATTTGCATGTTTTAGTAGTGGGTAAAATATGGGGACTGGGTTGGCAGGAACTACAGCTGGGACTTGAACCTGTATTCTTCTGCTACTGAATACACTGGTTTTGTGCACTGCACCACCCTGTTATCACAGAGTCAGTGCATTCCCTGGTGATACCATGACTGTCAGACAGGGCCTGTCTGTTGCAGTGCATGGCACCCACTTACACAGGGCTAGGCCACGGTCTGCTCTGGGCAGCTGCCACTGCCCCCTCCACCACTAGTAACCCTCTGCCACCATGCTGACATTCCCTTCTGCTGGTGGTGCTGGTGGAGCGCAGTCTCAGGCCATCCAGTGTGCGGGTAGGCGGCTGCCTATGGTGCGGGTTCTGGGGTAGGGGTGCCTGCACAGGTGTCCACGCTTCCCCCCAGCACCACCTGCCACTGTTCCGTGCCCTTGGGGGTAGCTGCTGGGTACTATCCCCTGTGACACTGTGGGAACCACAGTCGTGCCCATGTTGGGCCTTCAGCAGTTGCTGTCTGGCTGCTCTGCTGTTTCAGCATTCGTATGGGCCAGCTCGGCATCACCCTAGTCCGCACCGTGGCCCAGCTGCACCACAGCATGTGCCGCTTGCGGCCCTCTGTATCCCCTTTTCCAGCATCTGTCCAGTTGCCCATTCCGACATGCCCACCCTGCTGTTGCGGAACATATGCACGCCATGGGGAACCTGTTCAGTAACAAGGGGAAGCCCTGATCTGTGCTATTTCACTGTGGCATCATTCACCTTCTATGGTGACAGAGCATACAGCCTTCCACAGTTAATATCTTTTTCTGAGGCTTTCTCAGTGGTATTTTTTGCTGTTTCCCATTGATATCACTATTGGCTAGCTTGGTTATGTTATTTTCCTCGTTTCTTATGGTCATTTTCACTGCTTATTTGCCCTTTTGTTCCGTGCACATGTATCACACTTATCACGTTTTGTGGGTTTCCCTGCCTATGTTGTACATGCTGACGCTGAAATGGTTTCCCTCCCCTGCAAATGTGCATCTAACGGCAGGTTTTCAATCGCAGTAGGATTCAGCCCTTGAGTTCAGCGCGTTGGTGTGCCTGGATCCTCTCCCCGCCCACACTCCGCCCATTGACCCCTGCTCTCCGCCCTCTCTCCACCTTCTGCGGTGTTTTACCGCGCCGCGGAGCTTTACGATCATTAGGTAACGTTAACGTGCATTTTGTAAACATCCCCCTAAGTCTGTCCTCATATGCTTTATAATGAAGACCACTAACCATTTTAGTAGCCACCCTCTGTACTGACTCCAGCCTGTTTATATCCTTTTGAAGGTGCGGTCTCCAGAATTGCACACAATACTCCAAAGGAGGTCGCCCCAAAGACTTATACAGAGGCACTATCACCTCCTTTTTTTCTGCTAGCCATTCCTTTCCCTATGCATCCAAGCATCCTTCTAGCTTTTGCTGTCGCTTTTTCTACCTGTTTAGCTACTTTAAGATCATCAGACACAACCACACCGGGTCCCGCTCTTCTTTAGTGGACAAAAGTACTTCACCCCCTATACTATATTGCTCCCTTGGATTGCTGCAGCTCAAATGCATGACCTTGCATTTTTTAACATTAAATCCCAGCTGCCAAATTCTAAACCATTCTTCAAGCTTAGCTAGATCCCTCCTCATGTTACACTAGTCAACAAATTTTTACAAAAGTCATGTTGCAAAAATGCAATGTGTGCTTTTGAGTCAATGCTGACTCAGAAGCTCCTGGGTTTTTTTGGCAGTGTCACCAGAAGTAGATTGCCAAGCCTTTCTTCTGAGGCAATGGAGGGTTAAGTGACTTGCCCAAGGTCACAAGGAGTACTAGTAGGAATTGAGCCCTGGTTGCTTGGTTTTTAAGCCAGTGTTCTAACCACTAGGCTACTTGCAAAAGTCATGCTACTGAAATAAAAATAGTCATTTCTTAGTTTTTTTGTAATCTACAAGAATTAATGTTTACATTACGAAATTCATGTCAATAGTAAATATAATAGGCCTTCGATTAATACCTGTAAAAAACCAAGTCATAGACTACGTCTTAGATTTTTTCGCCTGTCTCTTGTACAGCAGTTCGGGAGCTTCTCTGGGGAGTGTCCAGCAGTAGTCAGCCAGCATTGTAGTGGACCATTTTCCCTGGTATCTTTGCTCCATCGTTGCGATATCCTGCTGAAAACGTTCGCCCTGTTCATCACTAACCATACGACGGTTGTCAGGAAAGAAATTGAGATGGGAATCAAGGAAATGGATCTTTAGAGACATATTGCAGCCAAGTTTCTGATACTGCATCAGCATGTCTTCTACTAGTTCCTTGTAGTTTTCTGCCCTAACATGCCCGAGAAAGTTTGTTGACACTAGGCGAAAAACATTCCATGCTTGTTTCGCATCACCCTGCAGCAAGTTGTTGAACTAGTCATCTTTGAAGAGCTCTCGAATCTGAGGACCCACAAAAACTCCCTCTTTAATCTTTGCTTCGCTAAGTCGAGGGAATTTTTCATGCAGGTATCAGAAAGCTGGCGAAGTGCGGTCCATGGCTTTTACGACGTTTTTCATCAAACCTAGTTTGATGTGAAGGGGTGGTAACAGGATGTTGTGAGCCTCAACCAGAGCTGGGTGCTGGATATTCTTCTCTCCAACTGTTACATTTTGTCTGCAATTCTATTCCTTCCATAAGTAGTGCTAATCCCTTGCTCGGCTATCCCACTCACATAAGAAACACATGTATTTTACATATCCCTGCTGCAGTCCCATTAAAAGGGCAACTACCTTCAAGTCACCACAGAGGTGCCATGTGTACTTGTTATAGTTAATGGAAGTCAGTAGATGCTTTAAGTTATCATATGTCTCTTTCATGTGGACGGCATGCGCTACTGGAATAGATGGAAGACAGTTTCCATTGTTCAAAAGCACAGGCTTCAGACTCAGTTTCGAAAAGTCTATAAATAATCTCCAGTCTTGTGGGTCATGAGTGATTTTTAAGGCATTCATGGGCTTTCAATATCAGAACAGAATACCAGATTACTTTCCTTTCCGACTGCATATAGTACATTGCTGACATCAGATGGCTTCAGCAGCCGTCTGGCAGTAGTATTGCATTACATCAGAAAATGATGCAACCAACTCTGGATGACGTGTGCATGCTGGTATTATGCAATGTGATGCAAGATTACATCATTCAAGGCTTATTTGGGATGTTGTTGATGTCCTACTGGATAAATTTACACGGTGAAATGTCAAAAATGAACTACATGCAATATCTTCAAAACAAGAGCCAAAAGTTTTTTTTTATGTTATATTCATGTTCAGCTCACCAAGATACTACAGATTAGAGCCTTTTAAAGTCAGTAACGATTTCAATGTTGAATAGTGTTATCTACACCTTCCTGGGTGTCTACTCTATTGCAGATTTTGGTTTCATCCGCAAAGAGGCAAACCTTACCCAAAAGCCTTTCCGCTATATCACGAACAAAGATTTTTAAAAGAATCGGACCAAGAACTGATCCCTGGGGCACACCACTGGTAACTTCCTTCTCCTCAGAGTGAGCTCCATTTACCTGTACTCTTTGTCGCCTCCCACTCAACCAGTTTCTAACCCAAGCAGTAACTTTAGGGTCCATCCTAGGGTGCTCAGTTTGTTTATAAGTCGCCTGTGAGGAACAGTGTAGAAGGCTTTACTGAAATCAAAATACACCACATGTAGGGCCCTCCCTCGGTCCAACTCCCTAGTCTTCCAGTCAAAGAAATCAATCAGATTTGTCTGACAAGACCTGGTTCTGATGAATCCATGCTGTCTCGGATCCTGTAATCCGCTGGACTCCAGAAACCTCACTATTTTCTCTTTCAACAGTGTTTCCAATAATTTACTCACCACCAAAGTTAAACTAACCGGCCTGTAGTTTTCAACCACATCCTTACTTCTGCTTTTGTATAAAGGCATCGCATAAGCCTCTCTCCAGTCCTTTGGCACCACTCCCGACTCCAACGAGGCTTTGAAAAGATCAGTCAGTGGAGCTGCTAGAACGTCCCCAAGTTCCCTCAGTATTCTAGGGTGTATCCCATCCGGTCGCATCGCTTTGCCTACTTTAAGTTTAGCTAGATTCTCACGAACACAGTCTTCTGCCCCTCACTACTGTTCCTGTTTGTTGGTGTTTTCTGAAGTCCTGTTCTTGATTCTTCATCTGTGAACAGAGAACAGAAATATTTGTTAAGCAATTCCGCTTTATCCTCATCACTTTCTACATATTCCTCTCCTTCACCCTTGAGTTTGACAATACCACTTTTGCCCTTCTTCTTTTCACTAACATATCTGAAAAATGTCTTATCCCCCCATTTTATTGCATTGGCTGTTTTCTTTTCTTTTTGACTCTTTGCTTTCCTGACTACTTTGCTAGCTTCTCTAGGTTTTTCCAAATATAGATGCCTATCTTCCCTCTCTGTGATCTCTTGTAATTCATGAAGGCCTCCCTCTTTTTCTTCACCTTTTCAGCTACTTCTTTCGAAAACCATAGCGGTCTCCTTTTCCTTTTACCTTTATTTACCATTTTAACAACAAGGTTGGTAGCCCTTAAAATATCCCCTTTCAGTTTTGCCCATTGTTTTTCTACATCCTCCAGCTGTTCTCATCCCACTAACGACTCCCTGAGGTATTGGCCCATCTTGGCAAAGTTAGTTTTCCTAAAGTCTAAGACCCTCACTTTTGAATGGATTCTTTCAGCTCTAGTCCTAATACTGAACCACACCATCTGGTGATCACTGGATGCAAAATGATCTCCCACTATGACTTCAGAAACACTTTCACCATTGGTTAGCACCAAGACCAGTATGGCCCCTTCACGTGTGGGATCTGTTACCAATTGCCTGAATAGTTCTCCCTGTACAGAATCTAGGATCTCCTTACTTCTAGATGATACTGCAGCAGGAATGTGCCAGTCAACATCTGGCATATTGAAATCTCCTATCAGTAGCACTTCCCCATTCCTAGCAATGCTTCGTATGTCTTCAATTAACTCTCCATCCACCTCTCCCTCTTGTGAGGGAGTCTCTATATCATGCCAGTGCAAATAGATTTCTCTTTCCCTCTTTCTAGTTTAACCCACAATGCCTCCTCTCTCCCTTTTAAGCTCTGTAATTCCAAAGCTTTAATATTATTTTTTACATATAGTGCCACTCCTCCTCCCCTTCTTCCTCCCCTGTCTTTCTCATGCATATTCATTATGGATATCCTGAAAACCAGACCGCTAGAAATGGAATAGTCTGGGAATAGCCTGAGAAACCCTGGGCTGTGGCAGCAATGAATAGTGACTCATGGTACAAGGACCAGATGAAAACATCCTATGTTTTTCATTCACAATCTATTAGCAAAATTAATTTTCAAATTTTTTGCTTTTGATGTGAAAATATTTATGCTTCACTTAGCATTGAGGTCAAAGTTTTGGCTGACTAAAAATTCTGGTAATTTGCAATACACGATGTGTTATGGAGCAACAATTGGCTGATGTGGAAACCTGCCCTATATCCCAGGACTGACTACATTGCCAGCAATTTTAAACAGCCAACATGATGCATTTCAAGGCTTGGTGTTCAGATGACTACGTTACAACGCCTGCCTATTTGGTAAATCTAGAATTTGATAAAACGAATGATCTGTCTGTATTTTATATTCAGATCCCACGTTCTGTCTGCAGTGAAAATTGTCTAGTGGGACACAGAAAAGTGTCTGTGGAAGGACGGCCAGCCTGCTGCTTTGAGTGTGTGCCTTGTTCTGGTGGAGAAATCACTACTGAAAACAGTGAGCATTCTTTGGTTTTTTGTTATCCAGGATCTCCTTGTGGTGAATCTTGATACAATCTTTTCTTTCTATAAATGTTCATACCATGGAGGATTAACCTATTGGCTACCAGAAGGAGGCTGTCAGCACAAATAAATTCAGGCATGCAAAAAAGGTTGCCTCTAAGGATGTGCACAGGCAAAATGGTTCGTTTTCAGAAAATTTGGCTTTTTTCCCTGTTTTGGTTAATTCCTTTGGATCATTTCACACTTGTGTTAGTAAAAATTCTTCAACCCACATTAGAAATTTTTAAATATAGAAATCAAGGATGCATGTGTTAATTCATAGCTGATTGTGCATTAAATTGATTTTCTGTGCAATAAAATTTATAAGGCACCTTAACTAACTAAGGAGTATGTTTACTAAACAGCGGTAGAAGCTTCCGTGCGATATTGGAGCTGATATCACACGGAAGCCGCTACCGCTGTTTAGTAAACATACCCCTAAATGTATACTAATGAATGCATATCTTTAGCTGCCTCACTGGTGTTCAACAGTCTGGTTTAAAAAGGAAAACTTCCAGACTGAATTACAGTTTATCGAAAGAACAGCACAGCAATAGTTGCATCTGGTATCATCAGCACAGAAGCCTCACATAGGTGTCGGAAAGGGGTGGGCTACACAGGCCAAAGCCCCACCAAAACCTCATTGCTGCAATCACAGCCTTCCCCCACTTCTGCCCATGGGGATCCCATCTGCCACTGGCAAAAATAGGGGAAAGCCGCGATCACAACCTGGAAGGCAGCAAGCTGTCCACGGGGATCCCATCCCCGGCGGGCAGAAGATCATGGCAAATACCCGCCCTGTCTGCCCATAGGAGACTGGATCCCCACAGGCAGGCAGAAGGGGAAGGATAGCAATTGCAGTCTCAAGCAGTTTGGCTGGTCTAGGGGTGGAGCTTGTCCCCCCATCCCTCCCCAAGAAAATTGTGTTCCGCTGCCCCTGGAAGCCTCTGTAAAAGGAGCAAAGTGCTTGTTACTGATGGCTTGGGTAGAGCCAAGAAATTGTGTCACAGACACCTGCTGTGTCTTGCTTGCAAATAAGAACTTAATAACATTTTTTAATTTTAAAATATTTATATATTGTCTTCTCACAAAGTCCAAGGTAGGCAACAAACATTAACAGTAAAATCATGACAACAGACAATAACAACTGAAAAAAATAGGACTTCAAAAATTTCCTAAAACTCAGGATATCGTAAGGTAGACGAAGGTCAGCAGGTAGTTGATTCCGAAAGCTTGACGCAAAATACCTAAAAGCTTGAGCAGAGGTATCACACAAACAACTAGAACAAGAAGGTATGACCAATGAGTTCTGCAAACTAATATGAGTCGGCCCACTGAAAGAGTGCAATTACAACAAATTAGCAGGACTTGTCGCTGAAAGCCCCAGATGAATTCTCAAGATGACACATAAGACTTTAAATTGAATGTAGAAACATATTCTAGGGGAAAATTAAATCAAGGCTAAAATTGTAGGGGGTGGATATTCAATGTCAGGTCATATCTGACCCCGGCATTGAATATCCAGGTTTGACATAATTGGTGCTTGATATACCGCCCTTCACAATATACCAGAGTGGTTTACAAAATGGATAAAATTACAATAAAATATAAAGTTAGCCGCAAGGTTAACTGGGCAGCGATAATATTGAGCAGCTGCCTGGTTAGCTAACGCAGAGAAAGATAGACCAGGGCTACCTGCACCTAACTTGCACCATGTTTTGCTAGCTGGGCAGCAACTCAATATCACTGCTGCCTGGTTAGCGATAGGTGTCGCCTCCGCTCCACCCCGGAATGCTCCTGAACTCCCGGATGCTAAACACTTAGTATCAGGGCGTGTAGCAGCAGCATCTGGGGATATTCAGCAGCATTAATCCCATGTTAGTGCCACTGAAAATCCTGCAGAGTAGCATTTATACAGTTTGCAGGTCTGCAAACCATGGAAATGCCTTTGAAAATGCCCCTCCCCCCCCTCCCCCCAGTAATTATCAGCCATAACACTGTACTCACAAACTGGGTTTTGCTCAGAACTCACAGCAACCGTGATTCTGATACTAATTTTATATCAACATGGCTGGCAAGGATGCTAGGGTCAAAACATGAACTTGCCCCCCTGGACGGCAGTCTACAAACTCTATAGGAACAGAGCACTAACACTGATGAAGGACTCGCTAACAATTAACACTGGACAAATTTTAAAAAACAATTGACAATGAATAACTAGAGAACACTATATAACATCCTTCTGAGATCACAATATTACCATAATTATGCAGCCTGTCCACAGCTCTCAGTCTTCTTTATGATCTTCAGTTATGACCCTCAGTGTCTTTTAGGGGTGCTCCACTCTCATCTTCCTCATGATTTGTTCACTTTGGATCTCTGAGCCCATATAGGAATTACTAGAAAGGGCAGACGCGTTGACCACTGTTTCGTCAGCCTCTGGCAATGTGGAAAGAGTGAGCCTTCCTGATAAGGTGTCCTTGTTTTTCCCATTTCTTCAATCTCTTTTCCCTCCTGTTTCCTCCTTCAGAGGGGAACCCATGTCCACAGCATTAACAAATGTGATCCATGCAGGGCCGTACCAAGTCATAGATGGCATGGGGAGATGTCTGGCATGCCCCATCATTTTCCCCATGCCAGACATCTCCCCATCTTACCTCCATATCCAGCCGGCTCTCCCTCATGCTGCCTGCCTTTGCCCAGCCGTCACCGCTGCTTTTAGTGTTGTCTTGGCTGAGGCAATGGCAGCAGCAATGGGATCCATTTAAAAAAAAGAAAAATACGCAGGTCTTTCTGACTCCGCGCTTGCATGCAGGTCTGATCCTTCCCTCCTCTGATGCAAGCATATGTCAGAGGAGGGAGGGATCAGACCTGCATGCAAGCGCGGAGTCAGAAAGACACATTTTTCTTTTTTTAATTGGTTATTTGCTCTATTGCTGACCCAAATGTGCCCCTATTTCTTTGCACCCTGTGTGGCTGCACCTATCTTGCAGGGCTAGGAACAGCGCTGGGTCCATGTCCATCTAAACCATCTTTTCTGAGTCTATCTGTGCCTCATAGATACCCAATGTAATCCATTTGCAAAGCTTTTAACCTATACCACTAGACCTGGACATGAGATGGGGTAAGAATATGCTGGTCATGGGGGGATAGGGACAGAAAGAGTTGCTGAGCATTGGGGGTATAGGGACAAAGGAAGTGCTGGGCATTGGGGGTATAAGAATACAAGGAGGTGCTGGACATCAGGGGGATGGGGCAGAAGGGGTATGCTTGGCATGGGGGCGATAGGATCAGAAGATGGACATGGGGGGGATAAGGACAGAAGGAGGTGCTGGCCATGGGTGGGATAGGGGCAGAAAGGACATGTTGGACATGGAGGGTGGAGGCAGAAGGGCTATCCTGGATATGGGGGTAGGGATACAGAGGAGATACTGGACATGGGGAGGGATAGGGAAAGAGGGGGGATTCTGGACATGGGGGAAGGAAGAAGGGACAAAGCAGGGAGATGTTGGACATGGGGCATAGGGACACAGAGATAAATGGCGAACGTGGAGGAAGGGATAGGGAAATCCTGATGGAGGAAGGGAAGCAGGGCAGGGAGAAGGGTTGATACTAGACATGGGGAAGAGAGGGGGAGAGTTAGTGAAAGACTAGGAAATAAGAGGCTGGGGAAGGAGAAGGAGCTGGGAAATGGGATGGTTGTGGTGAGGGAAAGAGATGGAAAGCTATAGCTAGGTATGATAAAAAGAGTGAAATTGAGGAGCGTTTGGTAAGAAGAAGAAGTGAAATCTGGATAGAGAAGCAGAAAAATAAATGGAAGAAAATTGAAAGAAGAGATCAGTGTTAAAAACTGATATAAAGGAGGAAGTAAAGACAGAAGGAAAGAGAAGAAATGGCAAATGGAGAGGAGACCATGAAAGGAGAGCTAAGAGAAGACAGGAAAACACCAGAGACTGGGACCAACACCATTAGAAAAATAAAATGATCTAACAACAAAGGTAAAGAAAAGAATTGTATTTTCTATTTTGTAACTGGAAAATGTCGGTATTTGGAAAGTACGTCTGCCAGGAATCAGGATTGATGTTGGATATGTCTGGGAACTAGCCCAAGGCAACAATCTGGGAAGGGACCCTAAGGCTGTGGCTTTTTCAGTCAGACAGATCTAAGGTCTCTCTAGCTTGGAGGCCCAGCGTAATTGCCCTGGCTGCTTCCCAGTTGCTTCCCTCTTCATGCTAATCCTGACATCTGCTGTCTTTTGTTGTGTACAATATATGGGAAATGCATTTCTTTCTGTTTCTCTGGTGTTGCACTGCATGGAGCATCAGGCTTTCTGAGGTTTTAGTTAAATTTTTGTCTATGTATTTCTATTTTCACTTTGTGGTCACTTATTGGTGAAGCTGCTATCTACAACGCGTGTGTGAGCGAGCAAGACTGGTATTCTGTTAGCATGGGATTTCTGTTTAAGAATGTGTAGTAATCTGGCTTGTTCAGTTTGCCTAATAGATTTATTTTAGGGCTCACTGCAATATTTACAGTGCTGACTTTTTCTAGGTAGGGCCCTTGTGTGAGTTTTGGAAGTTAGAACTGGCATGATAGATTTGCTCTTGTTCCCAAATGACTTATTTGTATTAATTCCAGGGCCAGCCTTACCATCAGGCAACCTAGGCAATCACTTCTGGAGGTTGGCAGAGAGTAGAGCATTCAAAGCTAAATAATAAATTCTGACAGCCAGGGGGGACATACGGGTTAAGATTTGTTTAAGTTTTATGGGCAAGGTTCTAGCTCTGCTCTGCTCTGCACAGATTGTTGGGGAAAGGGCCGGGGGACAGGTTTTAGTGGATGCAGAATATATGTTTGGATTTAATGCCATATGGGAGAGCATATGTGTGTTGGAGGGGCCTGAGAAGGGGACTATGGCTGAATAGTTATTGAAGAGTCCAATCTCTTGTAACCCTCCTCCGATATAGCCTGCAGATGCTAAAGCCTGCACTGTTGCCCTCTCTGCAATTATTTTTATGGGTGAGGCAGGGGGCAGAGCATGGCTAACCACAGGTGGTGGGTTTTTCTCTTTCAAAAAGTTGGCAACTCATGCCATCTCCAAGACCTGGAAGTACTGAGGCTGTTGGAATTCTGGAGCAAGCCTGGACTGGACGGGTTCTTGGCATCACCTTGCCAGGAGGCGCTTCAGTATCTTCTCCCCTCCTGGACAGGGCTATGGGGGGTTCCCCAGAAGCCCGCAATGTACTGTGAGCTCCATCACACTGGGGATGGGTGAGGCTACCTCTGGGTGTGATTTTCGTGAGGTACAGAGACCAACAGCTGTGACTGTGGGCTTAACACCTCCATGATGAGTTTATCTGCTAGACCTGTCCAGTGGATCGTAGTCTATGGTGCAGCATTCTCGAGCTTTGGACCAACACTCTGCGACATGTGATGTGCTCAAGTCTAAAGTTAATGCTGCTCAGGTTTTGGGAGATGCCCTAGTTAAGGATAACAGTATCGTTCATAGATAGATGGAACATTTGGAAAACCAAGTACGCCGGAATAACCTCCGTCTATTGAACTTCCTCAGGTCTCCCTTTATTTCACCTATTGAAATGGTATCTAACCGAGATACTAGGTATGAATGTTGAGTCTCTTCTCCCTCTGGTACTTGTCACTGAGTGGAATTGGCCAACTCAGAGTTCAGGGGGATTCTGTGGATCTTAATCTTACGGAGTTCTTGAAGTCCTCTCTGGAGGTGGTTACCCAGTGGTCCACCTTAATTGTTACATTTGCCTGCTATACTGTTTTTAAAATGTTTTTCTGATTGATGAATAAGCTTTTTCTAAGCTCCAAAATGTGTATACTTCATGATTTTTCTAGATCTACACAAACCAGCGCCAGGAGTTCCTGGCCTTGCGCCCCAGGGTTTTAGCCCTGGATTTAAGTTTTGTATTGTTTTCCTTGTGTCTGTATGGTAGATTGTATATTTTTTGAGCCAAGATAGCTATCTGATTTCATAGTGGCAAGGGAAGAGATTAAAGTTCAGCTTTCTGCCCCTCAGACACCACTGTAATAGGCCCCCTGGATTAAAGTTGCTCCAGGTAGTGCCTTTTGAAAATCCCAGATAAGTCCCTATCCTGGCCAGATGCTATGCAGTTAGCATTGAGGCGTGTTGGGGGGTTCTGGGACGGAGGAAAGGGCTAAGCGGGTAGCAGCAATTTTCGATGCTACCCACTTAGACTCTGTGACTTAAGGCTTAAGGCGCAGGGGCTAAGTAGGTAGCATCAAAAAATACCTGCTACCCGCATAACCTCACGACTGCCGGCACGTTCAGCATAACCCAGATTCTCACTTCCGTCACCATGAAAGTGAAAATCCAGGTTAAGGGGTTGGTGGACAGGCTATACACTGACACCGTGCATAGCCTGCCTAAATCAAAATTGGGCCCTAAATATTTTGTAAATAAATAAATACATTAACATTGAAGTCATAGGTACCAAAGGGTTGTCACATCTTTTATCACAACTAAGGGCATGTTTACTAAAACGTGGTGTTTGCAAAGTTAAGGTGCAGTAAGTGTAAAGCTTGGGCAGTAAATGCAGAGGGCATTTACCATACAGAACACACTTACCACACCTGTGGGCCATGTTCCTCGTCTTCACTGGTAGCACAGGATCACTAGTGCTGCGAACCAAGACAGAAAATGCATCCCTGGTGACAAGAAAAAAAAATAGAGACTTTGTGGCTTTGACCAGAATGATTCTTTTCAAATGCCAATCCCACTTCCAAAGACAGAAATCCCTCTATCATCTACCCCCCAAATGATCTCCCTTCCATAGGGATAGCACAAATGCCCCCATGTGACACCATCAGACTCTCCAAATCTCCAAAGACACTGCCACAACAAGCTTCTATGGACGACCCTCTCCCCAAATGCCCCAGATCTTACCTGGGTCTTCCTGGTGGTCTTTGTGGCCAGGGGGACAGAAGCATTCCCCCTGTTCGCTTCACCTGGCTTTGGAAGCTCTCCAAATAGCAATAGTAGCCCCTAGTAGTAGTACCCTGTTAGGGAATGATCATTGAGGGAGGATGGATGATAGCAGAGCTTGTGGCATGGTAGAGGGAATCAGCACTTTGGGAGAGGAACCATCATAGCTGCGGCTGCAAAGTCTCTCTCTTTTTTCTTGGTGCCTTAGTTCCCTGTTTGCGGGATGGATGATCAGGTGGTTTGTGGCTTGGGTGGGGGGACTGGCAGGTAGAGGAACCATTGCAGCAGCACTTGCATTTGTGACAAGGGCAGTGGCCATGCTAGCAGCCTGCCTGTAGAGTGGATGCACTTAATGCCATGTCCTGAGGTGATGATAAGAGGAACTGTATTATCAGCAGTCCTGAGAGTCAGCACATGATGCCACCCTGTGTGCTAGCTGTCACTCCCGACATGCCCATGCACCCATATCCTGCTCTGAGCCCGCCCTGCGATAGGCTAATCAGCATGGGAGTTTTACTGTGCTCGTTGACTTTTGCGCACAGTAGCAGTTATTGCAGTACTACAGGCCTGTGAATGCTAAACTGCACGTTAGCCGTTGCCATACTTTAGTAAATATGTCCCCTAACTGCTTACTTTTTCACACATATTAACTAATTGATGATGTCATAAAATTATGTTGATATAAGGAAAGGGCCAGTGCTAGGGTTTCTAGTGCCCCCTGCAACCTATAAATCGGTGCCCCTCCTTCATTATTATTAATGTTGGCTGCACCCTACCCTCCTTTTTCCCAAAACTGCTTTGTGAACTCTTTTCAAGTGATATTAGTATTTGTAAACTAATATAAAACACTGCAAAAGTCACTGAAGATCTACAAGGCCAAATCTACCATACTATACTAGCATACGCCTTTCAAAATTCATACAATAAGGAGCCTACCCAGAAAAAAACGGCACTAAAAAAACTGAAATGGGCACCAAAACATCCATATGCCTATTTGAAAAGCTGTACAAGTCAAATTATTACAGCACAGATCCCTACGTACAAACTCCATGTTAACAGAACACCTGGCCTCGGTCACACACTCAGAACACAAGCCCTCAACAAGTACACAATAAGTGACCACAACCTAAAGTAAAAATAAAAATATGTAAACAAAAATTAAATTGAAACCCCAAGAAGCCAGACTCCGCATGCAGTACCATATCAGATAAGAAATGCAATCCTTTTAAATAAAATAAATAAATAATACTGTGTGAAATATAAAGAAAGCGCAAAATCCAATTATTTTTTCTACCATTGTTGTCTGACGATTTTTGATCATGCTGGTCCAGATCTGAGGTTTCTGTTTTCCTCTGTCTTCTCTTAGCTCTCTTTCTATGGTCCATAGTCCATCTGCCATTTCTTGTCTCTCCTTTTGCTTTCTTCATTTTCTTCCATCAGCCTTTTTCCAGTCCCAGTAACCCTCCCCAATATCAGCCCCCTTTACAGTTTCCCCTCCCAGTACCATCTGGTGTCAACCCCCTTGTATTCTCAGCACCCCCACTGGTGTCTATTCCCTTTTACTCCCCCTCCTTTCCCACCTTCCAGCCTCTTCTAGTCCAAATACCATCCCAGGTATCAATGAACTTCCAGTCCCAGTGCCCCTTCCCATGTCAGCTCCTTTCCAGCCCTCCCCTTCCCTCTAGCCACCTCCTTCCCCTCCTTTCTGCTCCCTTCCAACTCTCCATTAAGCTCTCTTCCAGCCCCCACTTTCCCCCGTCAGCTCTCTCCCAACCCCCACCCCCACCCCCATTACCCAGCCACCTTCCCCAAGTGTCAGCTCCCTTCCAGCCCCACTCCTCTGTGTCAACTCCCTTCTAGTCTCACCTGTGTCAGCTCCCTTCTGGCCCTTTTCCTTCCTTTCCCTCCTGTATCAACTGTCCGCCCTCTCCTCCTCTCCCCTCACTGATTCATCCTACAGAAAAGCAAGCAGCTGTGGGAATATTTCTCTGTTCCCTTGGCTGTCCTATCTTTTAAACTGATGGACTGCAGAGTTTCTAAAGGCAATAATAAGCATTTCCTGTTTCTTTCACGAAACAGGAAATGCTTGCTACTGCTGGAAATGCCGTGGTCCATTAGTTTAAAAGATAGCAGAGCCACAAGAACAGAGAAATGTTGCCGCGGCCTGCTTTCTTTCCTCAAACGGTGGGTGGCGGGCAGCTAGTCATGGCGCCCCCCGCTGCCGGCACCTTCCTGCCATGCTTACCTGGCTTAACGGGTAGCCCACCCTGTATAAGGAATATGAAACTGGTATCTGAATTCAAGAAAGAATGAGAGAATCATGGAGATTCTCTGAGGGAATGTAAAGCTTCATACTGTAGCTGGTGTAGGTGGGCAGACTTAATGATGTCTATCTGCCATCATTTTCTGTGTTCTAATGTTTCTATGTAATATAGGTAAGAAAATTAAATACCAGTTTCTCTCCTCTTGGAGAAAGTAGATGAGGTATCAAAATGTTTAACTTCAAAATAGAAACCCAGCGATTACTTTGGCATATTTATTTTCTACTCTTATATAAAATAAAAATGTATAAGGGAATCACATGACGAGTTTGCTAGCCCTGAACTCTATCAATGGTACTAATAACATTTTGCTAATTCAAAAATTCTTACCATACACCAGAGTTTCAGAAAACCTTCTTATAAAATTCTATTTTGCTGTTTTTCCAAATTCAATGCTTTTCTTTCTCTTTTAGATCCCAGCCTTTGTCAGAAGTGCCCAGAAGATCAATGGCCTAATGAAAACCAAGACCAGTGTCTCCCGAGGCAGCCTCAGTTCCTCTCTTACGGAGAAGCCATGGGTGCTGCCTTGGCTGTAGCCGCCATTACCTTCTCCTTCCTCGTCCTCTTCATCCTGGCCATTTTCAGAAGATATTCAGAGACCCCAGTTGTCAAAGCCAACAACCGGAACCTCAGCTACCTTCTTCTTGTGGCCCTCACATTGTGTTTTCTTTCTGTCTTACTATTCATCGGCTATCCGGTCAGAGTGACTTGCCTGCTCCGACAAACTGTCTTTGGGATAACATTTTCTATAACTGTTTCCTGCATGTTGGCAAAAACTGTAACAGTGATTGTGGCTTTCAAGTCAACGAGACCTAACTTGCTTGGAAAAAAGCTTGGTTCTAAATTTACCAGTTTCATTGTTCTCGTTTGCCCAGTTGTCCAAGTCTTGATCTGCATCATTTGGTTGGTAACTTTTCCTCCTTTCCCAGAACGTAATATGAAATCCCAAAGTAATAAGATAGTGATTCAGTGTAACGAGGGGTCTCCCCTCTTGTTTTACGGTATGTTAGGATATTTGGGTGTATTGGCCACTGTGAGTTTCATAGTGGCTTTTCTGGCAAGAAAATTACCTGATAGTTTTAACGAAGGTAAATTTATCTCATTCAGTATGTTTGTCTTTCTGAGTGTCTGGCTTTCCTTCATCCCAGCTTACCTAAGTGCGGAAGGGAAATATGTTGTGGTGGTGGAAATATTTGCCATCTTGGCTTCCAGTGCTGGACTACTGAGCTGCCTTTTCTTCCCAAAATGTTATATTATTTTATTCAGGCCTGATATGAACACTAAGCAATATGTAAGAGGAAAGCAAGCATTTAATGAAGGAAGATCTTATGTACATTAATAATGTGTTCTGAAGTGTTATTACATTTAAAGTGATATGTTAGAAAGGACGTCCAAGCCCAATAGAGGATATCCAGGGCTGAGTGTGCAGAAAAATGCCCATATCTCTGTGTCTCTGGCTGATTTCAGGAACATAGACATCCCCAACATGGACATGCATGTGGGCAGCCACATAGACATCCTCATTAGCTGAGTTTGAGTCGGGGACAATCACCTCGGGCAAGCTAGCATAAGGGGACATCCAGTGGCATAACAAACTGAAAGCCTGAACCCTCTTTCCCTTTCAGTGTTCATTGACATATGGTAAAATACAGGAGGTCTTAGTGTAGATTCTTCTCCACACCATCCAGATGTTTCCCTGACAAAACGAGCACTTTTCAGATGCCTGTTCGTGTCTGGAGCAGGTTTAACCTTAGATGCAACTCAGGACACCCTAGGCTTTTCTGAAATCAGGCAGGGACATCCAGGTTCTTAGGGATGCCCCGACCATGCCTCCACTATGTCCCTTTTCAGACTTGGATGTCCTCACTCTGAAGATGTCCATAGACCTAGCTTCTAAAATGACTCTGGAAACGTCTCTGTGCTTTGCACGTCTCTATGTCCATTTTCAGATGTCAAAGGCATGAACAGGCCTTCCAAAATAACCCTCTTATTCTAGCAAAGATGATATTGAAAAGGAATGTTACTATAGAAAAATCCTTCCCTAATGGTTATTTTAAAGCAAACTATTTTGTTTGATAAAGTCAAAGGATTACTAGAGTATGTTTGTATGTGTGTGCCATCGACTGTGACACAGACCCTAGAAATAGTAGATTGCAAGGCATTTCGTTCATGCCGAAAGTCTATAGCACCTGGTATCCTATCCATTCCCAACCTTGCTTAGCTTCTGAAATAAGTAAATATCAGGGCACCAAAGTCATACACAGAAGAGGTTTAGGAGAATTTTATATCAGTAGTCCAGAACTATGCAATGTCATTGAATGGTTTTGGAGACCCAGCAGCCCCAGAGTTTTTTTGGTAGTGTAACCAGAAGTAGATTGTCGAGCTTTTTTTCCCAAGGCAATGGAGGGTTACATGACTTATCCAACATCACAAGGAGTTTCAATGAGAATCAAACCCTGGTTGTTTGGTTACAAGGCTAGTGCTCTAACCACTAGGCTATTCCTCCACTACTCCAGAACCACATTTTACTATAATCAGTCTACATCTGTTTGTCCAAGTTCAATCTTCGAGGGCACAAACAGGCCAGATTTTCAGGATACCCCGAATGAATAAACACAAAAAAGGGACATAAAAGAAAGGTGGCAACCTGTAACAATGAAAGTCCATGACAAAAAGAAAACAGGGCTGGATTTGCATACAGTTGAGGTAATGGGCATGCATGTCTATCTCATGAATATTCATTAGGAATATCCTGAAAATCTGGCCTCATCTGTATATTATAATTTTAAAATTTTCTGGGCGTTTTGTAGTTCTTCATAAGCAATACCGAGCAGCAGAAAGGGAGTGGTGTTATTTTTAGCAAAATAGGTACAACTAAGGACATCTCCTGGATGACTTCAGATCTTGTGAAACAGCGTGTGAACTAAGGAAGACACTCAAAACATATCTGAATACTAAATCATATCTGAATACCTAGGGACAGACACTAAGAGCCCGATTCTGACCTGGATGTGTCAGCTCTCTGTGTGCCCGGTCGAAACCGGTTACACAGAGGGAGCTCGGATTCTGATCCCGCGGGGCACGTCTATCCCCATGGGATCAGAATAGCAACCAAGCCTGTACATGCAGGCTGGGACCCCGATTCAGTCTGGCATGCACGTACAGGTCTTGCCCGGATAGCTCACTCAGGGCTGTTCAATGGAGCCGCGGCACCATGGTGTCTGGATGCCATGGCACCACGGCTCCATTGAAAAGCCGTAATCCTCAGCCGCCGGGTCCAAAGGTGCTTTCCCCGCAGCCCGATCTCCAATTTGGCCTCCTAAGGCCAGGGTCAGGCTGTGGGGAATGTCCTCTGCTCCCCTGCCCTTTTCACGCCCTGGGCCCGCCGACTAGGGGAAAGCCCGCTCAAGTCGCCGGCCCCGGACATACAGGGCAGACATTGGAATTAGCCCTGTACGTCCGGGCTAACGACCACCCACTGCACGTCCTAATGCCACCCCCGATCTTCCCCTTTCCCACCCCCGTCTACCTTTCCCGTACAACACACGGGGAAGGTAGATGGGATCGGGAAAGGGCCTGAATAGCGGGGATGGAATGACCCTCTAAGTAATTACTACACATCTTGTCAAATATAGTATTTTTAACAGTTATGCCTGGGACACTAACACTAGTTTGTTAAAGCGCCAACTGTATCCTGCCATGTTCCATGTAAATTTAAATGTAAATTTCACATTACTTGCAATCCGCTTTGACTTAAGGATACAGCCGTATATAAGAGGAGTTAAATAAATACATTTCCTATTTCAAATTGTTTCATTTGATTTCCAAAATAAAAGAATGAACAAATGTTGATTGTTTTTCATTTGCCTTTGGCACCCATTATATTCACATTGATCATGCAGTGTCTAGCATCATTTCCTCCAAGCCACTGCTGTCACAGCTAAAATTATTCATTTTTAAATCCCTATCTTTTTCATAAAAAGGCCTCCTTGGGCATCACTTGGGCCCCCTGACTATTCCTAGACCTCTCTGTTGACCTGTCAGCCATCTTATCCTGCTTTATCATTGATATTTCTCAAAATACTGATAGCCTCGAGTCAGCACCCATCATTTTGAGAAACAGCAGGAACAATGAGGAAATCGCTCTTGCCCTTAGATAATGACAGGTCAAGCAAGAGAGGCAGTCTGAGAAGGGTATGTCAGCCCTAGGGAAGTCTAGGAGGGATTCTTCTTGTGTAAGGCTATTAGAGGCAACAATGATTTGGAAGGAAGAGGACAGTCATTGTTTTGTTTTTCAAATTCTTTTTTTAACTCATTTGTTTTATTCATTAGTTTTAAAGAAACAATACGAACAACAAATGAATCAAAAAAGGAATCGAAGAATATTCAGTACATACCCCTACTACCTTGCATTATAACTATTTTCTGTCACTACACTCTTTTTAAAGTACTCATTTAACCCTGTATTGTTCTTGTTGTTAAGTGACATTGAAACTATGGTGATTCCTGGTGTTGTGACTATCTCTGCAGTTTTCTTGGCAAGATGTGACTGCAAGTAGATTTCCAGGCTTTTCTTCCTTGCAGTAAGCCTAAGACATCTGGTATTACAAGGTGGCTTCCTAAGCAAGTACTAACCAGGGATGACTCTGCTTACCCTCCAAGATCAGATAAGATCAGGCACACTCAGTGTGGGACAGCTGTAGCTTTCATCTGTTAATGCATCCATATTTCTACTCACCTCTCTTCAGTCTCTCATGTTATTCCTAGATGGATGGAGAAGTGGGCTAGTAGTTGGATCAACAGGTTAAGTGCCAAGGGAGCCAGGCTTGAAATCCTCTACCACTAGCACTATTTCAGATCTTTACCCTCCATTGCCTCACTTTTATTCCCTTGTCCCCAAAGGGCTCACAATCTAAGTGTACCTGAGGCAATGGAGGGTTAAGTGGCTTGCCCAAGGCCACAAGGAGTGGTCATGGAACTAGAGACCCTAATCCCTCTGGCCTGAGGTTACTTGTTCCTATGTGGGAATCGAATGCCTGGCCCTCCAGCCTGAGGTTACCTGTCCCAACCACTGAGCCACTCCTCCCCTGATTTCTACAAGTGAGTGATTCTTGAAATAAATGTATTCTGTGTTGTTGAAACCAGAAACATCATGTCATGGGCGGCCCAAGGGGGGTGCGGGGCCATATGTGGAGACTCGGTGCAGGGCCTCATTTGCATAAGTGGCCTTATTTGCATAAATATTTGCATAATGTTACCATACACTAACTTTTAGTAAACATGTCTCTTAATGAGTGTATGGATAAAGAAAGACTAAAAGATTTCTACATTACTATAATCCAGTGCCAACCGCCAGGCACATTAGAAACTACTACAAACGCTGCCCATTTAGAACCCATACATATACACCCCCAGGAATCAACACTTCAAATCCCAAGTATAAATCTTGATTCCATTCACAGCACCATGTGGAACTACTACTCCATTACTGGACACACTCACGTGCTCCCAAAGTTCCGAAGACTAGTATATGTGCCACCAATAAATTTTTTTGTCGGATCGCTCACCTTGAAAGGGAAGTATCCCATTCTCGGAGTGAGCCCTCCATTTTAATCAATTTTATAGCATGCCAACCATGGGCTATTTAAAAACCCGACTCCACGACACAAGTCGCCGTCAGAATCCACATATCAAGTCGATAAAAGTTAGGAAGCTCGTTCATGCTGATAAACTACTCTCCAAATCAGTCCATCTTTCATATTGTGACTGACATAAGGTAGAGAAAAAGTACTTAGCTTCCTCAACAGGATAGAAGGAAAAGATAAGTCGGCTGGAGCACAAACTCTTTCTCCGTAGCTCATCCAATCAAATGGGTACAGCTCCAACGCCGATAAGGCACTCCTTCCCAATGCCGAATATCAGGGGTCTTTGCGACACTAATAGTGTTTCAAGCCGCGTCTTCATTCAGCTCTTCATCAGGCTTATGAACCCCTCCCCACCGAGTTCCATTTAAATGCCATAACAATGTGACGTCAGAGGAATCCCAACGTGCAGATCCTTCACCAAACTTTATTGCACCGACAAACCCCACCAGTCAATCTCCACATTCATACCCCGTGGTGACATAGAGGCCAATCGATAGATCCAGTACTGCTCCCGCAGATGAAGGCGGGCTCTTCGATCCCCCCCACGACTGGGGACTGGGATCACCTCCAATATGCGCCATCGCAAATCTGTAAAGTAATGCCCGAACTGTTGACAATGTTGTACCCCAGGGGCCCCCTCTTGCCGCCGATTAATTCGCGAGCGATGTTCTTGCAATCGCTTCCTCACTGACCGAACTGTGCTACCCACATACAAAAGTGGGCAAGGACAGACCAGTACATAAATTACAAACTCCGTGTAACAATCAGAAGCTTGCAAAGAGCGATATTGTACACCTGTATGGGGATCCTCCCAATTCTGTCCCTGCACTGTGGTGTCACAAAAGTCACACCGGCCACAAGCATAATGGCCCCGAGTGCTATCTCGGTAGTCGGACCCTAACCCACTTTGGGCAGCCGTCTGCACAAGCCAATTACCCACAGTGCGGGAGCGACGATAGGCTATCATTAGGGGCTTCCGAAAACACGGATGCAAAGAGAGTACTTCCCAATGCTTCTTCAAGATGTGGAGTATCCCTGGAGCCTTTGGCACAAAAGGGAGTACCCCAATTATTACATCCTTCCGTACACCCCTCCCCGATGTACTATCAGAGCCCTCCCACCACACCGGGTGGTTGTAAAGAGCCCGTTTAAAAGCCATCCTCACCAGGGTCTCAGGATAACCCTTTTCCAACAACCTTTGACTCAAAGTTTGTGCATGCTGACGATACTGATCCATTGAGGTACACAGGCGTCGAATACGCAGGAATTGCCCAAAGGGTAAATTCCGCTTGAGAGAAGGGGGGTGAAAACTCGAGTAATGTAATAATACATTCTTCTGTATGGGCTTCCGGTACAACGTACTCATCAAAGAGGTTCCCTGTATGTATAACTGCAGATCCAAAAATTCAATCGTTTGACTATGATTTAGGAGTAAATTGTAAGTTAACATCAAACGTGTTTAAGTTAGCTAAGAATTGCTGTAAGCGACCCTCTGATCCAGTCCATATGAAAAAGATATCGTCGAGGAACCGTCTCCAAACTAAAATATTCTGAAAGTCCCCAGAAGGGTACACATACCGCTCCTCAAAGTTGGCCACATATAGAGACGCTACCGAAGGCGCTACGGTCGCCCCCATTGCGACTCCAAATTGTTGATGGTAAAATCTTCCTGCATAAACAAAATAGTTGGATTCCAATACCAACTTCAAAAGCCTCAATACAAAGTGACGAGGCAACCGCGGAGGAGGTTGCCAAACTAGACCAGAGATCACCTCATAAGCCTCCCTCTGAGGTATATTAGTGTAGAGGGAGACAACGTCCAGAGTCACCAGTATTGAAGAAGAGGGAATCGGTAATCGCGAAGTCAGGGATAACAAATGGAAAGAATCCCTGAGATAGGACCGTGTAGCTTGCATCAAAGGCTGAAAAAAATGATCGCAAAACTGCGATAACGGTTCCAATACTGAATTTTTACAGGAGACAATTGGTCGACCAGGCGGGTCCACAAGGGACTTATGCACCTTCGGAACCATATACAATATGGGGAGGACTGGATGTGGGACATTCAAAAACCCAAACTCTTTCTGCGTTATCCAGTGACAATCCAATGCTTCCAGAGTCAAATTTTTAATCTCTTGTTGTAATTGCCCCGTAGGGTCCTCTGATAGGATGGAATAATACTTAGTATCTGATAAGTGTGACAACACCTTCCGATGATAATCTTCACGATTCATAATCACCTTCGCCCCCCCTTTTGTCAGCTTTCCGAAAGACAACCTGGTGCTCAGCACGTAAATCCTGCAAAGCACGAAATTGCCCTAAGGACAAATTTGAGCAAAATTTTTCCCGCTGAGATTCCAAACGATGCACATCCCGAAGCACGAGATTCTGAAAAGTAAGTAACGCGGAATCCATACTCACTGGAGGCCTCCAAGATGACTTATTCTTACAAATAGAAATATCCACAGACGTGGATTCATTCGTGGAAAAGTACAACCGTGTATGTAATTTTTTGAAAAATTGGTGTAACGCCACCCTCATCTGAAAAGGATCGTAATAAGGAGCCGGCACAAAACACAACCCCTTATTAAGCAGGTCCAACTGATCACTAGTCAACCGTCGATCGGACAATTCTTAGCTAACTTAAACACGTTTGATGTTAACTTACAATTTACTCCTAAATATCATAGTCAAACGATTGAATTTTTGGATCTGCAGTTATACATACAGGGAACCTCTTTGATGAGTACGTTGTACCGGAAGCCCATACAGAAGAATGTATTATTACATTACTCGAGTTTTCACCCCCCTTCTCTCAAGCGGAATTTACCCTTTGGGCAATTCCTGCGTATTCGACGCCTGTGTACCTCAATGGATCAGTATCGTCAGCATGCACAAACTTTGAGTCAAAGGTTGTTGGAAAAGGGTTATCCTGAGACCCTGGTGAGGATGGCTTTTAAACGGGCTCTTTACAACCACCCGGTGTGGTGGGAGGGCTCTGATAGTACATCGGGGAGGGGTGTACGGAAGGATGTAATAATTGGGGTACTCCCTTTTGTGCCAAAGGCTCCAGGGATACTCCACATCTTGAAGAAGCATTGGGAAGTACTCTCTTTGCATCCGTGTTTTCGGAAGCCCCTAATGATAGCCTATCGTCGCTCCCGCACTGTGGGTAATTGGCTTGTGCAGACGGCTGCCCAAAGTGGGTTAGGGTCCGACTACCGAGATAGCACTCGGGGCCATTATGCTTGTGGCCGGTGTGACTTTTGTGACACCACAGTGCAGGGACAGAATTGGGAGGATCCCCATACAGGTGTACAATATCGCTCTTTGCAAGCTTCTGATTGTTACACGGAGTTTGTAATTTATGTACTGGTCTGTCCTTGCCCACTTTTGTATGTGGGTAGCACAGTTCGGTCAGTGAGGAAGCGATTGCAAGAACATCGCTCGCGAATTAATCGGCGGCAAGAGGGGGCCCCTGGGGTACAACATTGTCAACAGTTCGGGCATTACTTTACAGATTTGCGATGGCGCATATTGGAGGTGATCCCAGTCCCCAGTCATGGGGGGGATCGAAGAGCCCGCCTTCATCTGCGGGAGCAGTACTGGATCTATCGATTGGCCTCTATGTCACCACGGGGTATGAATGTGGAGATTGACTGGTGGGGTTTGTCGGTGCAATAAAGTTTGGTGAAGGATCTGCACGTTGGGATTCCTCTGACGTCACATTGTTATGGCATTTAAATGGAACTCGGTGGGGAGGGGTTCATAAGCCTGATGAAGAGCTGAATGAAGACGCGGCTTGAAACACTATTAGTGTCGCAAGGACCCCTGATATTCGGCATTGGGAAGGAGTGCCTTATCGGCGTTGGAGCTGTACCCATTTGATTGGATGAGCTACGGAGAAAGAGTTTGTGCTCCAGCCGACTTATCTTTTCCTTCTATCCTGTTGAGGAAGCTAAGTACTTTTTCTCTACCTTATGTCAGTCACAATATGAAAGATGGACTGATTTGGAGAGTAGTTTATCAGCATGAACGAGCTTCCTAACTTTTATCGACTTGATATGTGGATTCTGACGGCGACTTGTGTCGTGGAGTCGGGTTTTTAAATAGCCCATGGTTGGCATGCTATAAAATTGATTAAAATGGAGGGCTCACTCCGAGAATGGGATACTTCCCTTTCAAGGTGAGCGATCCGACAAAAAAATTTATTGGTGGCACATATACTAGTCTTCGGAACTTTGGGAGCACGTGAGTGTGTCCAGTAATGGAGTAGTAGTTCCACATGGTGCTGTGAATGGAATCAAGATTTATACTTGGCATTTAGAACCCATAGCAAACCCGCCGTATCCTGACAGCATTACCAGGACTCACAAAGCACCATACCCTACCTATCAAAAGGCAACACTGCAAATATTAAACCAATACATTTCAGAGAATACTGGGGAAAGAGAACAAGTGGCAATGTCAAATAGGAATTACATAAACAGAATACCTCAGCTCAGTTACACATGCAGAACATAGACCATCACCAAACAAGGAATCACAATTTAGAAACAGGAAGGCAATAATTAAACTGGGAACCCCAAAGCCAAATTTGGAATGTACAACAACACTGTAGAAATAAAACTATAAATTAATTTCCTCTTGTACTAAACAAAGCGCAGACGTTAATGATGCACATTTCCCAGAGCTGACATATTCCAGTTAATAAATTCAAAATAAAGAGATATCTTTCTAACTTTTGTGCATTTTTTTTCAGTTGCAATTGCTCCAGCCACTTTCTTCTGGTTTCTTCATGTTTTCTGCTAACTCTCCATTGTCTGTTGTCCATTTGTCCTTTCTTCTCTCTTCTAGTTTTTTTTTCCATTCTCCCTCTCTACATCTGCTTTAACAAACTAATCTTTCTCCTTTTGCTCTTTCCTCATTCCTATTTCATCCACTCAAATTTTACCCCTCCATCCTCAATCCCCACTTACTCTTCCAATACCCGGCCAATTGTAGATTTTTCATCCCTCCCACACAAAATATTTTTCCCCTCTCCATTTTACTCTCCCAGCCCCATCCCATTCTAATCCTCCCCCAACATCAGCTCCCTTCTAGCCTCACCCAGCCTCACCCAGCATCCACTCCCTTCTAGTCCCTGCATCAGCCCATTTCCAGTCCTAGCCCCCCATCAGCCCATTTCCAGTCCTAGCTCCCCATCCATTTCCAGTCCTATCCGAGTCCCTCCATCAGCTGATTTCCAATCCTAGCCCCCCATCAGCCCATTTCTAGTCATTTCCTAGCCCCTCCATCAGCCCATGTCAAATCCTAGCTCCCCTCCACTCAGCCCAATTCCAGTCCAAGCCCCCCATGAGCCTACTTCCAGTTCTAGCCCCTTCATGAGTCCATTTCAATCCAAGCCCCACCACAGCCCATTTTCAATCTTAGCTCCCCCACAGCCCATTTCCAGTCCTATCCTAGCTGCTCCATCAGCCCATTTCCAGTCCTAGCTCCCTTCCCTCACAGTCCATTTCCATTCCAAGCCCCCCTCCCCATCAGCTATTTGCAGTTCAAGCTCCTCCTTCCACTCAGCCCATTTCCATTCCAAGTCCCCGTCCCCATCAGCTATTTGCAGTTCAAGCCTCCCCTTCCACTCAGCCCATTTCCAGTCCTAGCAACCCCCCAACCCATTACCAGTCCTAGCCCCCCATCAACCCACTTCCAGCCCTAACCCCCCATCACCCCATTTCCAGTCAGCCCCCATAGCCCATTGCCAGTCCTAACCCCCCATCAGCCCACAGCCCATTACCAGTCCTAACCCCAGCCCACCTCAAGTCCTAACCCCTCCCTATCAGCCCATTTCCTGTCCTAGCCCCCCCATAGCCCATTATAAGTCCTAACCCACCTAGCCAATTACCAGTCATAACCCCCATCACCCCATTTGCAGACAGCCTCGATCAGCCCACAGCCCATTACGAGTCTTAACCCCCCCATAGCCCTTTACCAGTCCTACCCCCCCAACAGCCCACAGCCCACTACCAGTCCTAACCCCATCAGCCCATTTCCTGTCCTAGCCCCCCCATAGCCCATTACCAGTCCTAACCCCCCCATCACCCCATTTCCAGACAGTCCCCATCAGCCCACAGCCTAGTACCAGTCTTAACCCCCCCTAGCCCATTACCAGTCCTAACCCCCCAACAGCCCACCTCGTCCTAACCCCTCCCCATCAGCCCACCTCAAGTCCTGACCCCTCCCCATCAGCCCATTTTCTGTCCTAGCCCCCCCATAGCCCATTACCAGTCCTAACCCCCCCAACAGCCCACAGCCCATTACCAGTCCTAACCCCATCAGCCCACCTCCAGTCTTAACCTCCCCATCAGCCCATTTCCAGTCCTAGCCCCCCCATAGCCCATTACCAGTCCTAGCCCCCCCCCCCCACATCGGCTCAGGGAAAATTAAAAAAAAAAAAAAAGCTGGCTGCTGCCGCTGCCACTGCCGCCGCAGCAGCAGCAGCAGCATCGAGTGTCCTGAGGGGCCCCCTCTGCCCGGCTGAGCTCTCCCTGCCCGGCTGAGCCCCTCTGTGACGGCTTTCAAAAATTCAGATCCGCGAAGGGAGCGTGTCTCCCTCGCGTCTCTGTTAAGCCTGCAGGGGCAGATGGGAAATTTCCTATCAGCCCCTGCGGGCTTAACAGAGACGCGAGGGAGACACGCTCCCTTCGCGGATCTGAAAGCCGTCGCAGAGGGGCTCAGCCGGCAGGGAGAGCTCAGCAGGGCAGAGGGGGCCCCGCGGGACACTCGATGCTGCTGCTGCCGCCGCAGCAGCGGCAGCGGCAACAGCAGCAGCCAGCTTTTTTTTTTTTTAAATTTAATTTTTAAAGCAGAATGTTCTTTGCGCGGGGCCCCCTGAAACGTGGGGCCCTGTGCAAAAAACATTCTTGCTCAATGGATGGGCCGGCCCTGCATCATGTGTTCTAGCAGTAAGAATGCAAAGATAGCAGCCCTAATTCAAAGCCACTATCTCTTAAAGAGGCTGGGCAATGTCAAAAACAAGCCCCTCTCCCCAGCCTCTAATCATTAGTCAATGCCTCAACCTGATCTCTCTCCCCATACCCCAATTGTTTTCAAGAATTTGAACTCTTCTTTCCAGACTCTCATCCTCCACCTAACCCGTTGTTTTAAATCAAGGTCCCCAGACCTCTAAGACTTTTTAAAAAATTGCAGGGCCACCAGATCCCCAAACCCTCTCACCTACTTGGAATCCCCCTGCACCTACCAGAGTATCCCAGGGGTCTGGTGAGGGGAAGAGGTTATCCCCAGTCACGCCTACCCTGACTGCTTACTCTTCAAAAAATGGTATCGGCAGTCCCCTAGCATTAGTCTCACTATAGTACCACCAGTGATCAGGGTGGCAGAATATTAACCTACTAAATTTAGGGGCTTGTTTACAAAGCTGCGGTAGGGGTTTCAGCCTGATATCGGAGCCGCAGCCCCATTGAATTGCTCTCCCAATTTAACACTGCCATTTGTGCCACAGTTTAACACATTGCTAATTTGCATATGTGCCCCTTTCTGCATGCCAACCGAGAAAAGGTAACAGCACAACCTACCAAGATAGCCGACTCCCCTTCTTCCCCGCCAAACTCGCCAGGGCAGGCTGCATTGGTTGAGGTAACAGTGGCGGTGGTGGGGGCCCTGGTTGGGCGTTTTGATGCCATTACAGCATTGCCTAGATTCCCTAGCCCAATCATTTGAGCTAGGTTGTCTCATGGCTGAATGAAGCAGAGGGACAGATATCACCGGTAGAAGATGTGCAAAGTAAAATGGACACTGAGGTCAAACTCCTAAAAACACTACTGGTAAAACAAGCATTGAAATTGGATGACCTTGAGAATTGCAGGAGAAGGAAAAATATTGGCTTTGTTGGAGTTCCAGAATTGGTGAAAGACAGTGAGCTGCGGGGCTATGTGGAAACCTTGCTGATTTCATCCCTGGCCTTGGGTGAGGACTGTAAACCATTGGTTATTGAACGTATTCATCGGATTAGGCCTATACGTAAGGGCTCTTTGAGCCCTAGTGTGGTAATAGCGAGATTTATGAATTTATTGCAAAAAGAAAAAGTGCTGAAACTGATGAGAGCTCAAGGCCCTATAGTAAGTGGGAACATAAAAAAAATGGCTTTCCAGGATTACTCGATGGAGCTAAGCGCCAAGAGAAGGGCATATGCCACAATATGCCAGACACTGGTAGCAATGCAATTGAAATTTGCAGTCCTATATCCTGCTAGATTAAAAAATGTTTTCGCTAAGGGGCCGTGGACTTTGAGAGTCCCGAATCAGCACAACAATACCTGGACTCCTCGCATCTACCCGCAACTGCAGGTGTCTAACCCAGCTGGAATTGTACTAAATGGAAGGAACCCATTGAGGATTTTTCGAGCAGAATGCGCGAAGTAATGGCGTGGCACTATGTGTAGAAGAATTGGTCTTTGGACTCGGAACTTGGTGGTGTGGAGGAGCTGCATGACCTTGTTGAGTAATTTTGGGAGCCCTCTGGGTAGACTTATGTGCCAGACTGGGGCCCAACAGTACTGCATCTGTGTTGAAATGCAAGGGAGCCAGTAAGCCTATCGGTCACTGACTGGGGCTTAGGTGATGGGATGCCCAAGCGGGCTGTATAACCCGGGAGTTCCTATCCTGTTGTGTTTATATATATATTGCTCCGAGGGAACTATTCAGGAATCTTGGTTGCTTTTGTAATTACCTGCTTGAGACCCTTGAATCTGAGAGCTGGAGGTTTTGTATTTAAGGGTAAGAGCGTCAGCTCACCTTGGGTTAGTAGATATAGGTTAGCAGTGAATGGGTGTATGTTTATGGTTATTCTTGGGGGAATAACTAGTCACGGGGGGTTTTGGGGCAAGGTACAGGGGTTTAGTAAATAGATACTAAGTGGAGTGTGAGTGGGTGGCTGGGGATTCTAACATCTGTAGTGACTCAAGTGAAATGGTTGGTAGGGATAAAGGAGGTAGGGTGGGGGTGGGAGAAAGGGATGGGGAAGTTAGACAAAGGCCTAGTACATATGAACACTAAGGAGACCCGAGAAGGCAGAGAAGGAGGAGTGTGCCTATGGCTGGTGCAGAGAATGATTGTAGATAGGTTGGGTGTAGAATGGAGGTCCCAGGCTGGGGGGAGGGGATCTCTGTTTTTTTAGTGGTTAATTGGTCAGACCAACTTAATTTTGCATCCGGTGAATGGGGGCGAGAATAATTAGCTGGAATGTATGTGGACTAGCAAGTCCTATTAAGAGAAGGAAGATCCTGGGGGCTATTCGGAGACATAAGGGAGAAATCATTATGCTGCAAGAAACTCACCAATTGGTGGAGGACCTCAATAGGTTGAAGTGTACGCAGGTGGATCCGATTTATGGGGTTTCAGCTCAAGGATGAAGGGGAGGGGTAGTGTAGCAGCAGAGCGCAGACAAACCAATAATACCAGGAGTCTGTTCAGAAGGTCCAAATCATTTATTTGTGCACAAGTCTCAAGCAGAATCAATTTCAAAATGGCTGAGCAAAGATTTCTGGCAATACAACAACTTTTATAGACTTTAGCTTCATTCTAGGTATAGAAACACATTTCATTGGTCCCGGTACTCTCCCGTACCTCCCGTACCCCTTCTATTGGTCCCAGTACTGATAAGATTATCCAATTATGTTCCTTTAGTGGGCTCAGCACCTGCTTACCCCCCTTCCAGTCCCAATTACAATGGCCAGTTCATCAACTTGTTACTTTCATACTCTCAAGGCCATAGAGCCAATTTGTGCATGCAGGGGAGCAGGGCTCTGCAACTCATCTGTCAGCAATCCCAATTAAATCCCTTGCAGATGTACTTTTCTTATCAGTAACTTTTTAAACATATTTTTCTGTATTTTTCCATCTTCCAGTTCTGCTTATCTAAGTTAGTTTAATACTCTTGCTATGTCCTTGCTATGTCCCAGCTCTACAGGAGCAGATTGGGGGATGTGCAATTCCCATAGGCCTCTCCACTAGCTTCATTTACACGTCAAGCTAGCTAGGCTCGCTTGCTTATATCAGACAAAATGGATCACAGGCCTACACCTGCCACATTCCCCCCTTTGATTAATCTCACCCTACTACTTAATAAGGTGTGAGAATTAAATCACTATGGAATAGTTACATCATGATTGAAGGATTTCGACTAGGACTAGCTTTATATAGGGCCATTATTTTAGTTGCGGTCTTCCGCTCTACTGTACTATCAATAGCATTATGAATAGAACGCATGCAACATGGGATGAAACATGGTAATAAGAAAATAACAACAACAAGGATTAGTACCAATATAATGAAAGTTTTAAATCCTCCCAGCCATGAGAAAAGGTTAGCAAACCAGTTAGGGAATTTCAATGAGTGCCAAGTTTGTACTGGCACATAAGCATGTCTTTGCATATCTTTAGCAATTTCTTCAACTACTTGACCCTTATCATCTATTTTTAAACAACAATTAGTTAAATTCAGTTTACCACATACTCCTCCTTCAGCTGCTAACAAATAATCAAGTGCTAAGCGATTCTGATATATAGCAGTGCGCATCTGAGTACTTTGTCTAGCTAAAAGTGTGAGAGCTTGGCTAGTTTCATTGGTTATTATTTCAACTACTGCTTGTAAGCGAATAATACGATTAATCATATAGACTGGGGTTCGATAACCATACATTCCATCATCATTCCAAGTGGCAGGCCCATAATACTCAATGATTCTCTCTGGTGGCCAATCATCACCCTGCCACTTCTCCCACTTGCCTACCTGGAGAGGTGATCTCTTCTGTCTCAATGCTCTTTTGTGTCGATGGGTAGTGTATACTGGGTATCCTAATTGTTCTCCATGTTCAGTGTTTAAAAGAAAGAAAGAAGGTCTGATGGTTCCTAAGACACATGCTCCTCCCCATTGTGGCGGGAGTTGTGCATACGCTCGGTTTCCACAGATCCAATATAGGCCAGGTGGGGCTTGCCAGGCATGGGTTTTGGCAAGATTAGTCCATAAAGCAGCAAGTTTAGGAAATCTGGCTAATGGGTTTGGAGGTTCAGGGTTTTGACTTCCTGACCACCATGACGTCTTTTTGGTAGTGGCATTATAGTATTTCTGGCTAAGACAGACCAGCTGTCCTACCTGTTGGGTGAACTGAGGTCCAGTTCTGGTATAGCAAAGACGTCCAACAATTGAGTGCACTAACACCCATTCGCTAGTAGTCTTGTGTAATTCAGTCTGATTGTAAGTTAGAGAATAATTCAATTCTTGGGCTTCCCATGGCCACTGGTCACCCATTTGGGTTCCGCCACAGAAATAACAATCTGAGATTTTGAGACTAGATACTACTGCTCCAGCTAATTCTAAAAATAAATTCTGAGAAGGATGAGGGATTTCAAACTTATTTACATGCATGGCCTCATAGAAGGTATTATGGATATGATATTTAGATGACTTGTGGGCTTGGGTATTCAATCTGATATACACAATGGTTCCTGGATCTATTGCTCCACCAGCAATACGTAAACCAAACTTGTATCCTTGCTTCCATGCATTGGGATTGTGTATGCGTAAGTGTAAAGGGTTACAAGCATCTTTCTGACATTTATCATTTGTTGTTGACTTGGTTAGAGTGGCCATTCGTTTATCTATCTTTTCGTCAACTATACCATTATTCCATGTAGCATAAAAAACACATTCCCAATCCGGGCAATAGTAATCTGCTGCTGGGGCAGTACTATAGCCTGGTTCCTTTTTACCTGTACACTTTCTCCATCCTGTGGCACCCTCTGGGCACATATACTTATGGTCATTTCGATACGCTTTTTCCCAAGTACCACAGGTGGAATGACTATCTCTGTTTATGACATTACATGCATCAAAATTCAAAACAGCAGGTCTAGTAATGTCCTTAAGTGGTGGCGTAGCAGCTATTATAGGTCCATCTGCATCCTTCCATCGCATTTCCAATGTGTAATAGGATGGATTCTGATGCGGATTATAGCATACTCTAGATTTGCCATTGGTGCAAACATTTAGTTCAGTGGTGTTATAAATACACCGAGTCACTTTTCAAGTGCAGGTATAATAAGAATGGTAAATCAAAGTCTGAGTTACTTTTAGTCCAGTTCGAGTAGAAGTAATGCAAGCAGTGCATGGAGGTAAAGCATAAGTCAGTTCAAAACCTCCAAAGCAGGCAAACAGGGCAAAGCAAAAGTAAAGATACATATTGATGTTGATTGGAGTTCTTCTGAATCCTCAGCTTGCAGATCTTGACCACGACGTTCTTTTCTTCGTCCCGTTCGCTAATGAAGCAATTCAACGGGTGCTGAGTGTTGATTGAAGATCCTCAAGTTGTCCATTACACATTAACCAACTTAGCAATTTCAGTTGGCTTATAGAGTTTGGTCAATCAATGTAGTATCAAAGTAGTGTGCAAAATCACACGCAGATTGGGTTCATTGAAACAAAACTGTTGCTGCATGGAAAAACAGCAATCCTCTTCGAAAGACTTGGCTACTGCAAGGCACTGTGACAAAGTGTCTAAGTTGCTGGTTGCCGTCTCAGAGTAACTTGCAAAGGTGCATCAAGATGTTGCTCTGCTGTCCACTGCTCAGGTTCAGGATCAGCGGCGGGCTTGACTCTGCTGTGGTGGATCCAGGCGTCGATCTCTGCTACCTTTACTGCAGTTGGGGTAGACAGGATGACGGCGTACGGTCCCTTCCAATGGGGTTCCAACGGTGTCTTCTTCCAATCTTTGATCCACACCGAGGTACCAGGCTAATAGGGATGCAGAGGTTCCGTCAAGTTGATAGGCAACTGGTCTTGGATCCACGCATGGAGAGTCTGCAGAACAAAACTAAGAGCTAGGAGTTCTTGCCTGGTTATTTCTGAACCAATTTGGGCTAAACTTCCTTTAATTCCCTGCACTATTGGTGGGGGTTTACCATACAAAACTTCAAAAGGGGAAAATCCTGTTGATTTTACAGGAGCTGAGCGTATTCGGAGTAAAGCTATTGGGAGCACTTGGGGCCACTTCAAGTGTGTCTCCTGACAAAGCTTAGACATTTGGGCTTTTAGGGTACGATTCATTTGCTCAACTTTCCCTGAACTCTGGGGTCTATATGCAGTGTGGAGCTTCCATTGTATCTGCAAAGCTTTTGCTAACTGTTGAGTAACCTGGGAGACAAATGAGGGTCCATTGTCTGACCCTATTACTGCTGGAATTCCAAACCTAGGGACAATCTCTCTCATTAAAACTTTGGTAACTTCTCGGGCTTTCTCAGTTCTGGTTGGGAAGGCTTCTACCCACCCAGAGAAAGTACAGACTAATACTAATAGGTAATGGTATCCATTAGCTTTTGGCATTTTGGTAAAATCAATTTGGAGATTGTGCATGGGGGTTACACCTCCTGACTGAACTCGGGGTGCTGTTATAAGGCCTTGCTTGGCATTATTTTTGGCACAAGTTAGACATTGACGTGCTACTGAAGCTGATATGGTTGTCAATAGAGTAATGTAAAAATGTGGTCTGAGTGCTTTTTCCATAGCACTTTTCCCATAGTGGGTGGCTTCGTGAAAGGCTTTGACAAAAGATGGTCCTAACAGTTCAGGAATTACTATTCGTCCAGGGGGTTGACTGCCCTCTGCTGGTGGCAGCTCAATCCATCCATCTTTCAGTACTCCATCTTCTTTGTTACAATAGTAATCTAATTCTTGGGTGGTATATCGTGGTGTCCATAGATTCAGAGGTACTGGAAACAATGCTGCTTGCATTGGCATAGCTTGTGGTGTAATCTGTCCCGTCATAGCTGCTTGTCGTGCTGAGGCATCTGCAAACCTATTTCCTCGGGCAACTTCTCCTTTTCCTGCTTGATGTCCTCTGCAATGCATGACAGCTACACGTGTTGGGGCCCAAACTGCATCAAGTAACATCAGTATCTCGGGACCATACTTGACTGATTTTCCTCCGGATGTGATGAGCCCTCGTTCTTTATAGAGAGCTCCATGGGCATGTAGAGTAGTAAAGGCATATTTGGAATCTGTATATACATTTAGCACAAGTTTCGCTCCCAATAATAATGCTCTGGTGAGTGCTATCAATTCGGCTTTCTGGGCTGATGTGCCTGAGGCTAGAGCTGATGATTCAACTACTTCGTGTTGAGTGACGACTGCGTACCCAGCACAGCGTCGTCCATCAAGGATGAGACTACTCCCATCAACATAATAGATCTGGTCAGGATTGTCTATGGGCACATCTGTCAAGTCAGGTCGACTGGAGAACACAGTTTCCATGACTTCGATACAGTCATGTTCTGGGAGTTCTTCGCTAATGGGTATCAAGGTGGCTGGATTCAAGGCATGACTTACTTCTAGTTGTATCTGTGGGTTTTCACATAACATGCTCTGGTATTTCAACATTCAGGAATTGGTGAGCCAATAATTTGCTTTTTGTTTCATAAGAGCAAGGACTGCATGTGGCACAGTGACTCGTATGTTCTGTCCTAATGTGAGCTTGTCTGCTTCACTCACTAATAATGCTGTAGCTGCAACTGCTCTCAGGCAAGGTGGCCATCCCTTGGCCACAGTGTCCAACTGTTTCGATAGGTATGCTACAGGTCGCTCCCAATTTCCCAATTTCTGAGTCAACATGCCTAAGGCATTTCCTTGTGCTTCATGCACAAACAAGTGGAAAGGTTTGTGAACATCCGGTAGTCCAAGTGCTGGTGATGACATTAATTCTTCCTTTAACTTCTTGAAGGCTGTATCCTGCTCAAGTCCCCACTCCAGTGGTGACTTTTCTTCTCCTTTTGTGGCTTCATACAGTGGTTTGGAAATTTGGGCAAAGTTGGGTATCCAGATTCGGCAATATCCTGCCGCTCCCAGAAAGGCTCTGACTTGCTTTCTGGTTGTTGGGGTTGGAATTCTGCATACTGCTTCTTTTCTTTCCCTGCCTAATCTTCGGCTTCCTTGGGTTATACGAAAGCCCAAGTATTTCACTTCTTTTTGGCATAGTTGTGCTTTTGCTCTGGAAACTTTGTATCCAGCTTCATCTAATAACTGCAAGAGATCTCTGGTGGCTTGTATACATTCACTTTCTGATACTGCTGCTATCAGCAGGTCGTCCACGTATTGGAGAAGCACTCTCTTCCCCGGGGCCACTGGATAGCTTGAAAGGTCTTGATTCAGTGCAGCACTAAAAATGGTAGGCGAATTCTTGAATCCTTGGGGTAATCGTGTCCATGTGAGTTGGCCCCCTCTTCCAGAGATGGGGTCCTGCCATTCGAATGCAAACAATATTTGACTTACAGGGGCTAATCTTATGCAAAAGAATGCATCTTTTAAATCTAGTACAGTAAAATGGGTAGCTTCAGCAGGTATCAGTCCTAGAAGAGTGTAAGGATTGGGTACAACTGGATGTATAGTTTCAACTGCATCATTCACTCTTCTTAGATCTTGCACTGGGCAATAATCATCCGTCCCAGGTTTCTTTACTGGCAAAAGTGGAGTGTTCCATGGGGATTGACATACTTTTAGTAGACCATATTCGAGCAATCTTTGCAAGTGGCGATGAATGCCTTCAATTGCTGCTCTTGGGAGAGGGTACTGTTTGACGCGTACTGGTGTAGCACTAGGCTTAAGGGTTACAATTACTGGGGCTATATGTTTGGCTAGGCCTGGAGGACTGCCTTCTGCCCATACTCCAGGTGGTGCATGAATGTTCTTTAAAGTTTGTTCGAAATAAGTGTCTTGGACAGAGTCATCAATGTAATACCTCCATTCTTCTTCTCGGGGAACTGTCAGCAGCATTATTCCTGCTGGTTTGACTTGGGGATTTACTGTCATTTGCATTTCTCCTCTTTCAGAGAAAGATATTTGTGCTTGAAGTTTGGCTAACATATCATGTCCCAGTAGTGGCACTGGACATTCGGGCATGTAAAGGAATTGATGAGTTATTTGCTGTCCTCCTAGACTGCATATGCGATTCTGAAGAAAAGATTTTGTAGCTTTTGCACCAGTTGCTCCTATAATGGTGACTGCTTTTGTAGAAAATGGGGCTATCTTTTTGTCTATTACTGAATGTTGTGCTCCAGTATCAACCATAAAGTCCATAACTTGGTCTCCTATTCGTATTCCGACCATAGGCTCCTGGAGACCTAAAGCAAACTCGGAGCCCGGTCTGTCCTAATCTACGTCATTTTCATCATGGATCGTTGTGGTCACTGCTTGGATGGCTCCCCCTCTTTCTCGCTGGAATTGTTCTCGATTGGCTCCTCCACGGTTTCGGGGACGGCCTCGTCTTTCTTCTCGCCACTGATGATTATTTTCGTCATCTTGCTGGGCGTCTTCGAGTTGCGGGCATGCATCTTTCCAATGTCCTTCTTCCCAGCAATAGGCGCATTGGTTTACGCCTATTTGGGGCCGGCTTCCTCCTCGGCCCCGCCCCTTCCTCGGCTCCTTCGACTAGGGACACCTCCCCTTTTCTGTTCAACTAAGGCCGCAGCCAAAAAATCAGCTTTCTTCTTCATCTTTCGATCACATTCTTTCTGCCTTTCATTATCACGATTCACATACACCTTATGAGCGACTTCCAGTAACTGAGTTGCATTCATGCCCGCAAACCCTTCTAATTTCTGTAATTTACGTCTGATGTCTGGTTGGGACTGGTTTACAAAAGCAGAATTCACCATACATAAACTTCCTGATGCCTCGGGATCATAGGGAGTATACATTCTGTATGCTTCAGTTAATCTTTCATAAAATTCTGCGGGGCTCTCATCTACACCTTGGATAACTCCTGTAACTTTGGAAAGGTTCATAGCCTTCTGGCCCCCCCTTTTCAGGCCTTGTAACAGGCCTTGGCGAAAACGGGCTAGGGACCTGGATCCTCTATCTGTATTTGGATCCCAACGGGGGTCTTCGTTCGGGAATTCTCTCTGAGCTGCTTCACGATTGTCTATTCTGTCTACCACTCCTGGTTCTGGGGCTACATGGTTCTCTGCCATCCAATCTATAGCTGCTTTCCTAATTCGTGCTCACTCCTCTGTCGTGAATAGAGTGGTCAGGAGCTGACGGCAATCTGCCCAAGTGGGTTGGTGGGTTTCCATAACAGTGTTTATTAATTCTGTAAGTTCCTGAGGCTTATCAGTATAGGAGGCATAATGTGACCTCCAATTTAACAAATCCGTTGTAGAGAAAGGGACATACACATAACTTAGGGGTCCCGCTACCACCTCATCATTATCATTCTTTACAGACACTCCAGGGACTTGCCGTAAGGGCATCATCTTGGCAGTAGATATCTTTTGGGATCTAAGGGATATTTTCGTAACTGTCTTACCAGGGGTCACTTTCTTCTTCTCTACGTGTTTCACTTTGGATGTACATTTTGCTGGCAAGCTAGTGCTGGCAACCACTTTTACACTGTCAGCATCGCTTAGGGAATTGTCAGTTTCTAATTGCTCTACTTCTGTATCTGACTCTCCTTTTTCTGTATCAGACGATTCACCTTCCTGTAAGGAGGATTCATCTCCCTGCTCTAGGTCTTCGGTTGGTAGCTCTGGGGTTGGGTCCCACCTCGGCTGTCTCGGGGTTTCTGGGGCGGGTCGCCGGGCAGCCCTTACTGGACCTAGAAGTTGAGGCTCTCGGAGAATCATTTCTGGGGAATCAGGATCTACCAGGATGGGCTTCTTCCTGGACTTCTTATCCTGCCCTTTTGTTCTAGGCTGTTCTGTTTTCTGACTATAATCTGTCTTTGCTAACATTATCCTGCACTGTTCTTCATAACAGCGCTGCGCCCAAAGGGGCAGATCTTCACAAATACTTAACCAGGAATCTATATAGGGGTACTGATCGGGGTGCGCTATCCGCACTCTACGGTGTACTAACTGGATAATTTCTACATTAAAAGTTCCCTCTCGGGGCCAAGTGGGGTCTAAGTCAGGCCACTCCCTAGTACACAAAATCTGTAAACGGGCTGCTGTCATTTTAATACCATAATCTCCAGAATATCCCTCATTAAAATGTGCGATCATACATTCTAATGGAGTGTTCCTAGTAGACCCCGCCCCTCCCATTTCGATGTGTGCGCGCAACAACAGACAAAAGGGAAAAGGAGGGCGGACCGTGGGTAAGGGGTCCTCACGGCCCTGGAAACGTATAAGGAATACAAATAACAAGACAAGACGACAATCGCTTCCCCCTTTTCGCGACCTGAACGCGGTCGCCCGGTCAGGAAATGCGCTACTCAGGGGTCCGCCTTCACTTGGTCCGTGCTGCCAGACCTCTCATCCACACTTCATTCACACAATCATGCTAGCAACGTATCCCAAAATGCATTTCTTCCTATCTATTCTGACTAGTCTTACCAATTTCCCAATTACAAAGAGACGGGAGTTTCGCCCTGCGAATACTCATGCGGGGTTACTCGGTCCGTCTCGGAGAGGTGATCAAGCTCTCTTACCAATTTCCAATTATCTCGAGATTACCAATTCCAAGTTCCAAGTTCCAATGGCAGCACTGCTCTTTCTATATCTGTCTAGACAACAAATCAAAACTATACTCACCGGATCCGGTCCTCAAACTTCCCAAGCAGGCGCATGAGTTGGACCTTGGACTCCCCTCACTCGGGTTCGAGGCGTTGGCTCCAGCCGGGCTCGTCACCCACCGAGGTCCGACCAGCTCCCTCCGATGCAAGGGACCGGCGGCGCCAGGGAGCAGCCCCCGTCGGAAGGGCGCGATCCCGGCAGGAACAAGCCTATAGAGGCGGAAAGTCGTGGTATATTGCCCTATATACACTCTGATTCCACAACTTCCTGGCCAACGCACCAAGAATATGTAGCAGCAGAGCGCAGACAAACCAATAATACCAGGAGTCTGTTCAGAAGGTCCAAATCATTTATTTGTGCACAAGTCTCAAGCAGAATCAATTTCAAAATGGCTGAGCAAAGATTTCTGGCAATACAACAACTTTTATAGACTTTAGCTTCATTCTAGGTATAGAAACACATTTCATTGGTCCCGGTACTCTCCCGTACCTCCCGTACCCCTTCTATTGGTCCCGGTACTGATAAGATTATCCAATTATGTTCCTTTAGTGGGCTCAGCACCTGCTTACCCCCCTTCCAGTCCCAATTACAATGGCCAGTTCATCAATTTGTTACTTTCATACTCTCAAGGCCATAGAGCCAATTTGTGCATGCAGGGGAGCAGGGCTCTGCAACTCATCTGTCAGCAATCCCAATTAAATCCCTTGCAGATGTACTTTTCTTATCAGTAACTTTTTAAACATATTTTTCTGTATTTTCCATCTTCCAGTTCTGCTTATCTAAGTTAGTTTAATACTCTTGCTATGTCCTTGCTATGTCCCAGCTCTACAGGAGCAGATTGGGGGATGTGCAATTCCCATAGGCCTCTCCACTAGCTTCATTTACACGTCAAGCTAGCTAGGCTCGCTTGCTTATATCAGACAAAATGGATCACAGGCCTACACCTGCCACAGTAGCAGTGCTCATTACGAAGGGAGTGAACTTCCATTGCCTCCAGGAAGTCTGGGACCCTAAGGGTCATTATGTATTGGTAGTGAGAGAACTAAAGGGGAAGGAGGTGATTCTTGGCGCAGTTTATGCCCCAAATTTCCCAGAGCCTCATTTTTTTGCTACTCTAGCATCTCAGATTGAGAGGCTTCCTGATTACCCTTTGCAGCTTGGAGGTGACTGGAACGGAGTCTTGGATCCTGGTATGGATGTATCAGGGGAACCTAGTGGGTCTAGACAATATGTTTCACGGCATTCAGGTCATTTTCTGAGACGACTACATTTAATAGATGCTCGGAGGGCTGTACATCCACAAGTGTGTGATTACACCCATCTATCTAGAACTCATAGCACTAGTGCCCGGATAGATGCAATCTTTTTGTCCAACCCTCTTTTCCAACAAGTAGACAAAAGTGAATAGGACTTTTTGAGATCTCGGATCATGCCTTGGTGAACATACAGGCAGGGCATACCCCCTTGGGTGAACATACAGGCAGGGCATACCCCCTTGGTGCTTCCCAGTTGATCTACATGAAGAGAAAGGGTTTCAGAAATTTCTCCGGGTGCGTTGGCAAGACTTGTTTTTTTAATGCAGCACACATCACAACCCCAGAGCTCTATTGAGAGGTATCCAAGGCAGTCTTAAGGGTGAGGATTATTTCTTATGTAGTGCGGCGCTCCTGCCCCGCCTTGGGGCTAAAGACAGGAGCGGGGCCTAATGCCTCGTGAGGAAGGAGAGTAAACCTGTATCCCTGGAATGCTGGGTATTGTAGTTTCCTGCTCCTTTCGCTCCGAAATAAAGAGTGTAGTTGTGGGGTTTCTTAATAGCAAGTATATTTATTATAGTAAAGGATATTCTTCCATCGCATGACACATAAATGTGAACAAAATAGGTGCTTCAAATGCAAACAGAATGAACTCAGGATAAAGTCAACTTAAAGTAAAACTGCTGCTTTTCACTTCTAAGCAAGTTACTCAACTTTGCCCCAAGAGGACACTCGCTTTAACTGCAGCCTCTTTTCAGACACTGTTACATTCACAGTGCTGGGCAGTTCAGGTGTATGTAATTAGAGCTTCCTTAGCAAGGCAGCACAACAGCTCCGTAGTATTCAATTCATATACGGTAAAACCAGTTTCCTTCAGCTTGGTATCTCCACACAACAGATAGTACAGTCCATGCTCTCACAATCGGGTAAGTCAGAACTATCTTGTGCTAATTCCTCAAGCTGTATGGAATTATTGGCTTCTTGTAATACTGGCTGTCTTTTAGCTTGTAGCTCTAAAAACTCTTTAAAACCCTGTAGGAGCAATTCAGCCTGTTGTCTGTGAGATAGGGAATTGCTATCAACTATTAAACTTCCCTCTGGCTTAAGGCTGTTTCTCTTCTCCTCTCTCAGGTTAATTGTGTCAGAGTAACTCTTGGGCTCTTTTGCTAATGTTTCAAATACAGGAGAGTTAGCTTTACCTTCAGTCTGGAAACTCTTTGGCAAATCGCTTACTTGTTGCCAAGCCCCTCTTACTTCAGATGGCTCCGATGTTCTCCAGCTGTGAGAATGTCCGTGCCTCTCTGGCCCAAACGGTAATTCCCAGAATGATTGTTTTCTCTCTCGTGCCTGCCTTGAAGGCTTCCTCTCCCAGGGCTGTGCCTTCCAGCGGTTGTCTATTCCAGGGCTAGGTCCACTTTCCTTGGGACTTCTACTCACTGCCTCTGAATAGATCTTTGCAGGTCTCCTTCTAGTGCCAGGCTTCCAAGTATCACCATATTGTCTTCTGGACTTCCAATCATTCTCATTCTTCTTCTCTATCCGTCTCTCCTTAATCCTCCTCTCCTTCTCCAACTCATTCTTTATCTCATTCTGACTAGCAAAGGCATACTCTGGTTTAAAACCACGTTCTCTTCTGGACACACCCCTTCCAAGGACAGGGTGTGCCCAATCAGGACTGCAGGACTCCTCCCCTGGGCTGGTCTCCATGCTCAGCTCCGTGGAATAGAGTCTCTCTTTCTTTCCAGCTTTATCAAATAGGCATAAATCCTGCTGAACCTCAGGATTTTCATCCGTCTCCATAGCCTCAGGAGGGCGCTGTTCACCACAGTAGCTAAATGGCAAAGGGATATGGCAGTATGAATCCTTTGGTTAGAAAAACAAGTGTGTCGGGATCAAGTTGCATTTATTAGGAACCCAACAGATGTGAATAGGACGCGTCTCTTGGCCTCTCAGGCCACTTTGAATACAGTAATACATCAAAGAGCCAAGAAGTCTTTGAACTATTACAAATATCACCTCTATCAATATGGGGATAAACCGGGTAGGTTATTAGGGAATTGTTTGCAGAAAAGCCAGCGCCCTAGTTACATTACATTCCTTAGAGATAAGACTGGGATAGAGCGGGGGGAATAATAAGGATATTGGAGATATTTTTGCTCAATTCTATAGCACCCTTCATATTGGGGAAGAGGCCTTGAAGACTCATATGCAGACCTAATTGAGGCAAGTGATGGTACCAAAGATCACGTCCAGTCAACGTGAGCAATTGTAGATGCCAATATCGACTGAGGAAGTGCAGCTTGCCATAGCGCGGGCAGCTCTCTGTAGAGCCCCAGGACCTGATGGATTTAGAATACAGTACTACAAAATTTTGGCACCAGACATCCTGGAAGTGCTGATGGATGTTTTTAACTACTGGATGACCCAGAAGGAGCAGAGGTATGATGTTAATTCGGCCCATATAATACTACTACCCAAACCGGGTAAAGACATAAAAGCGGTGGAATCATATTGCCTGATATCTCATCTCAATCAAGATTTAAAACTATATACTAAGATATTGGTAGAATGCCTGGCTGTGTGTCTGCCAGACTTGTTACATTTAAGCCAAATGGAGTTTGTTAAAGGGAGGTACCCTGTCAGTAATTTGCAGCGAATAATTGCCACTTTAGAAAAGATCCATCGGACGAGTGCCTCAGCTCTCCGGGTCAGTTTCGAAGCAGAGAAAGACTCAATTGACCCTATTGAATGCAATCTATTACAGGTCCTGAGGGGTCTATGGATCGGGGGAGGGCCTTATTAAGGGGCTGCGTGCCCTTTATTATCAGCCCACTGCACGAATTGGAGTAAACAATGGTTGAACACCTTGTATAAACTTGGAGAGGGGAACCAGAAAGGGGTGCCCCTAGTCGCCCTTGCTGTTTGACCTCTCACAAGATCTACTTTTGAGAATGGTGAATACTAATGCAGAGATTTCTGGGGTTACAATTGGTAGGGAATCCTTTAAAATTTCTGCTTTTGCTGATGATTTGTTGGTGTTGCTAACACACTCGCAAGAGTCCCTGTCCAACCTGTTGTTAAATTTGGGGCCGTGGCAGGCCTACATTTAAACAAAACTAAATCAGAGGCCCTCGACATGTTGGGGACCCTTCAGGGCATTTGGCCAGGGCAGGTTCCTCTCAAATGGGCAGGAGACAAATTTAAATATATAGGTATCTGGTTACCGGCCGATCCACAGCACCTTTATGGTGCCAATGTCCCTCTCTTGATTGGTTGGATGCAGGATAAGTTGAGGGATTGGAACCCCTTGCCGTTGTTAGCAGTTCAGATTGCAGGGTATAAAATGGTTGTCTTCCCCCAGATCCTTTACACACTGCAGTTATTACCCCTCCAATTGCAACATCGAGACCTAAGAGAGATAGAGAAATATGTGCAGAATTTTCTTGGAAAGGGAAGAGGTCTCGATTGGCCATCGCCAGGCTTCGGGGGGCTTGGAATAGGGGAGGCATGGGTCTCCCAGATTTGTTACAGTATAATCTTGCTTGTGTCTTACGGCACGTTAGAGATTGGTTAGGGGAAAGTTCAATCTATACATCTCGAGAGATAGAGGCTGTAATAGTGTCCTCTCTGACACCAGCAGCCACCCTGCATACTCCAAGATCCCAAGTTCCTCCACAGCCTTGAGAGAGTTTATTAATAATGGGGGTTTGTGATGGGTGGAAATCCCTTTGTAAGTTGTTGGGGATACCTACGGATACCATGAAGTATCTGCTGATACAAGGCAATGGGGCCTTTCCCTCAGGAACTGATTCAAAGGCCTTTCAGGATTGGGTTTCACTTGGTCTTACGCAGTTGAGGCACGTGGTTGACGAACAGGGAGGTATTTTACCGATAGGTGAGCTCCGGAGCCAGTTCCATCTACCGGGGATCCCGTGCTTTCCGTATATTCAACTCCAACATTATATAGCCTCTTTAAACAGACAGGGTTTGGAGAAAGTAGCCACAGACGTTAGAGTCATGGTTTGAATTTGATGATCACACAAGGGTCTCTGTGGCTCAATATTGCCAAAAAATAAGGGATTGTCTGTGAATAAGTATGGGGGACTGTGAAGTGGATATGTGGGCGGCGGAACTTGCCTGTACATTGGAGGGATTTGCTTGGGTGCCAGCAGTAGCACTTATACCCAGACTTGTCCAGGGAGCGCGGCTTAAAGAGATGCAATTGAAAATTTTGACGAGGGCTTACATATCTCCACAACGCACATGGAGGGCAGGTATTGCTGAAACCACGAAATGCCCTTGGTGTGATCAGGAATTGGCCGGACTGGGACACATGTTTTGGAAGTGACTGCATATACAGATATTCTGGGGGAAAATCCAGACCTATATAGGTCAGTTATTGGGGCAGCGGATAATCCATACTCCTTGCTTGGGAATCCTGGATGCATTGGAACCATTAGGGATGAGAAGTAAAGGGGGACACTTACTAGTCCAGAAGACATGACGTTTGGCTAAACTCTGCATATTAAAACACTAGCTGGATTTTGAAGGTCCGGTGTACTGGGAATGGCAAAATGTGCTTCACCAATTTATAGTATAGGAAGGACTAGCCTCTAAGGAAGGGGGGAAGAAACAGAATATCTTTTTAGCTACCTGGGAACCATATCTACAAGCACTCTTTCTGAGAGCCCAGAATGATACGCTCACCCTATGAAAGATATCCAGGTAGTGTTGATCGAAAAGGGGCTGCTGGGGGCACGTATATATGCACTGGTTTATAGGCTCTAAGGGGTATGTTTACTAAACCGTCTTAATGTGCGCTCTGCCACGTTATCATGCGATAAGGTACCTTATGGAGCAATAATGGCGCTTTATCAGGCGCAGAGGTACCTTAGCGCGTGATAACGCATGCAGCGGCGCAAATGAGCACTGAGGGTGGAGAAAGGCTCCCTGAGGGCGGAGGAAGGCTCCCCACGGGCGGAGAGAGAGGGTCAATGGGTGGAGAGTGGGAGGGGAGAGGCTCCCTGCACACTAACGCTGTGAAATCCGAGGCTGAAAACTAAAGCCAGTGAAACCCTGGCGTTAAAGCTGATTTAAAGGGAAAAGAAACCATTTCCGTCAGCAATGTACAGCAAACCCAGGGAAACCTACAAAAAGTGATACATGTTATACATGTGCACGGAACAAAAGGGCAAATAAACAGTGAAAATGAACAGAAGAAAATGTAAAAAAAAATAACCAAGCTGGGCAATAGTGATATCAATGGGAAACATCAAAAAACACTCCCAAGAAAGCTCCAAAAAAAAGATATGAATTTTGGAAGGGTCTATGCTCCGTCCCCATACAAGGTGAATGAGCCCACAGTGAAATTGCGCTGAGCAGGGTTTTCCTCTTCCTATGGCATGCACATGTTCCGTAACAGCAGGGCAGGCATTTCGGAATGGGCAACTGGACAGATGCTGGAACAGGGGACACAGAGGGCTGCAGGCGGCACATGCTGTGGTGCAGCTGGGCCACAGTGCAGACTAGGGTGATGCCTAGCTGGCCCATAGGAATGCTGAAACAGTAGAGCAGCCAGACAGCAACTGCTGAGGGCCCAACATGGGCATGAGTGTGCTTCCCACAGTGTCACAGGGGATAGTACCCAGCAGGTACCCCCAAGGACACAGAACATTGGCAGGCGGTGCTGGAGGGAAGCGTGGACAGCTATGCAGATACCCCTACCCCAGAACCTGCACCATAGGCAGCCGCCTACCCGCACACTGGATGGCCTGAGACTGCACACCACCAGCACCACCAGCAGAAGAGGATGTCAGCATGGTGGCAGAGGGGTACTGGTGGTGGAGGGGGCAGTGGCAGCTGCCCAGAGCAGACCATGGCCTAGCCCTGTGTAGGTGGGTGCCATGCACTGCAACAGACAGGCCCTGTCTGACGAACAGTCATGGTATCACCAGGGAATGCACTGTCTCTGTGACAACACAGTGGTGCAGTGTGCTAAGAAGGTCACAGGTTCAAGTCCCAGCTTTGGTTCCTGCCAACCAAGACCCCACATTTTACCCACTACTAAAACGTGCTAATACAGACAGAACCTTTATTGCAGATGACATAAACATGCCCAAAACACCTACATTTTACCCTACAGAGCACAGACACCATAAACATGTGCATTACCTGGAGCAGAGTCTCCCAAATGCAGTCCTGGAGGGCCAAACACCATTCAGGTTCCATGCTGCCTCTAATAAAGATGCCTGTGCTGCATTTCTATGCGCCGCCCCATGGTATGCAGATGTATCTCATGCATATTCATTAGGGACAGCATGAAAACCCGAACAGTGTCTGGCCCACCAGGACTGGAGTTGGGAACCTCTGCCCTAAAGCAGCGGCCAACAGGGGCAGACATACCCGCACCCACAGGCTCCATTATCCAATGCCTCCTGGAGATGCAGAATGTTGGGCCCTGCGTGCATCTCCCAATACTAGCACTTGCATACCTTAGCAATGCCATCCTAAACCTGGGACTACAGTACACATCTATCAAAAGGTTGCTATAATTACTGGCAGATATCAATTCCGAAGTTAAGTACAATTTTCTGATTGAGCTGCATCATAGCAATCTTTCCGATGTCTGTGGAGTGTGCTACAGGTCTTGTGTCTGACAGTGTTTACCACCCTGGGAAGTGACCCCAACAGTATTGCGTACCATAGCCATGCCTGCACTGTGCCCAGGACTGGTGCGGTGGCCAGGCCTGCCAATGTACATAATGAGGAGCAAGGTACTGTGGGAATAATCTGGATAGGGTGGCCTGGCCTGGATGCATCTGCACAGGGCATAGGGCAATGGCTCGGACATTGTAGTGCCCGGCCACCACCTGCACGGGCAGGGTGGCCACAGCATGTCCTGCTGGGAGGTCACTCTCACCCTGACTGAGCAGTGACCACGGCATGGCTAGGTTCCCCCATAGTACTGTATAGTATTTGTCTTATATGATATTTATGGGTTCTCTTTTGGGACCCAATCATTGATTTATCTGCTTGGTGTGTATGTTGACATCCCTGTTCTGGGTACATGCATCTTCTCCAGGAACATGCATTATGGACTAGCTAGCAGACTGTATGCAGGTAGTATGTGTCTTGCTGAAACACCTTGCAGGGTGCCGCGGCTGGAGGCTTGCTGCTGGAGAATGTCAGATAGTGGGGGCGGGGGCGGGGGCGGGGGCGGGGGGGGGGCAGCTGAGCATTTCCAGGCCTACTGTCTGTCTGCTATTGCTTTATGGATGTGTACAGATCTGCATTGACTGTCCTGTAGGGTGTCTGTTCCCCAGCAGGACTGGGGTTGATGGTCCCCTCTACTGCCACCATTGAAGGGAGGTAGAATGTGGATGTGTTGGTGGGAGATCCTGTTTCTCACCCTGAGCCCAGGTTGGGTGGTGGTACATAATCCGCCTATGGGTCCAAACAACCCCCCCTACATCATGCAACCATGGCACCAACACAGGATATGCACTATTCTGGGTGCATCATAGCCCATAAGAGCTAAACATGACTGAGAAATACAGATGGACACAGATGTATCCTAGGTGTGTCTGCAGAAACTACCTATCACACACAGTAGCACTGATGGCGACCTGCAACATAGTGTATTTCAGCAATGAAAGGTGCTGTGGACCTGGTGCTGGGCGCCCCACCTCACCCTCAGGTTGAGCACAGTACCCGCACAATGTGACTGTCTATAGCTATTCTGTGCCAGTAACACACACGGTCAGTACCCCCTACCAGGCTGAGGTGCTGTGGGAGTGCACACGGTCAGTTCCCCCTACCAGGCCGAGGTGCTGTGGGGGTGCATACCCCATCTTGTGCTCATCTGTAGACTGCTGCTTTGCATGTGCAGTGCATCATGGGTATGGGTGGGTTAACCCTATCCTGGTAACCACAGCAGACAGTTTGTGTGGTGACGTGCAGTCCTTCTGCAGCCAGCCAGGGGTTTGTTAGCAGCTGTAGCCCACTGGTTACTTCACTGCCTGTGGAGGCAGAGGTCATGGGTTCAAACCCATGGTGGGGTTATTTGATAGGGCTGTCCAAGGCATTGTCTATTTTTAATGTACATTAGTGCTGACAGCAAAAACACCCTCAGTGTACTGTAACCATAAGGTGCCTCATAAGGCACCCTATAAAGCGCCTTACAAGGTGCCTTTTCAGGTGTCCTATAAAGCGCCTTATAAGGTGTCCCCTAAAGTGCCTTATAGGGTGCCCTATAGGGGACATTATAGGGTGCCTTGGCAGACAGTGCACTTTATAATGTGCCCTATGGAGTGCCTTATAGGGTGTCTTATGCAGCACCTTAGGTTACGGCACGTGAGGGTGTTTGCTGGCAGCACTAATTAAAATAAAAATGAAATGCCTCAAAAAGCAATATTTACACATAGCAGCTAATGCCTCAGCCAGCCTTATGCATTAGGCACACTGGGGAATCAAACTCATGACCCCATACCATCAGTCAGTGTATTAACCACTGTGCTACACATCTGTTTCTGTGTTTGCACGTCTGCGCACCTACTTCAGATTACCGCACGTTAATGTGCTTAGCGGTGTCTCACCCGATAATGTGCGCAGCACGCGTTATCGCGCCATACTAATTAAGACCGAAACGCTCACTCCTTTTATGGCAGCCTGCACACTATCGTCGGGCGCATGTTAAAACGGTTTAGTAAACATACCCCTAAGTGTGGATGATGGGATACAGGGAAGCTTCGTGTCAGGCATGTTGGTGGTTTCTCGGGCTACTTAGTTGTGGTTCAGGGGGCACAATATACTAATTGGACATACATGTTCATGCTCTTTATAAGAAGTAGGGGGTTGATGAGCTGGTAATGATGTTCTGGTTTATTATGCTAGAGCCGTATGACCATGGAAGTGAATGATTTGGGGGAGGGGAGGTAGAGAAGGGGGGGGGGGGGAAATATTGGAAATGTTTGTTGGATGCTGTATAAACTGGTATTGTTTGTGATTGTTATCTTGTGTGTTGTAAGCGTTACAGCAGTACCTATGTTTTTTGTACTTGCAAACTCAAAAAAAGAGTTATACAATAAAGATGTGGTCAACAGATCTATACACACTACTCCAAATGAAGTCTCACTACAGACTTGTACAAAAGCACTATTACCTCCTTTTTCCTGCTGGCCATTTCTCTTCCTATGCAACCAAGCATCTTTCTGGCTTTTGCCATTTATTTATTTTATTTATTTATTTCCAGTCTCTTTTATACCGCACTATTCAACATCAGTGTGGTTTACAATGAACATAGAACTACACATTTCCTTGGGTACTCTGTGCTTACAATGAACAGGTATTTAAACTTGGATAACAGGGGGTAACTATTTACAATCTTGCAACATGGTGGGGTTCACATCATTTTGTCTAGTCGTGGGAGTTTTGTGTTGTGCCGGTGGATGAGGCTGATATGTCATTGTCTATCTGATAGTACAGGAGGAAGAGGTGGTGCTTCAAGGCTTTCCTAAACTGGAATAGGTCAGGAATTGCACGGATGTTGGGAGACAGAGTATTCCAGCATCTGGGCGCACAGAATTGGAAGGCTCTGTTTGCTGTTGACTGGGTACATTGGGTTATTGACTTTGGGACTGTCAGTGTGTTGAGTGCTACTGATCGTCTGGATCTGTTAGTGGGCATGGTCTGGATCAATTCAGATAATGATGAAGATGAAAGCCCGTGAATGGCTTTGAATGTCAGCAATAAGGTTTTGTATTTGAGTCTGCTATGAATCGGGAGCCAGTGGAGGTGCTTCAGTATGGGCGTGACATGGTCATTCCTGGATGCCCCGTATAGGACCCTAGCTGCGGTGTTCATAGCAAGTTGCAGTGGATTCAGAGTGGTCTGGGGGAGCCCATGTAAGATTACATTGGCATAATCAAAATGCGGTATGATCAGTGCCTGGTAAATTGTCCTAAAGTCTTCTGGTTCCAGCAAGGCTCATAGGGGTCTGAGGGATCGTATCTTATGGCACACCGCCTTAACTATATTGCCTATGTGTGACTTCATATCCAGCCTTTGGTCTAAAGTGACGCCGAGGTATCTGATCGTGGATTTGGTCAGGAGATCTGCCTTCTTGACTCTTAGAAATGGTGGTGTGGAGAAGTTTAGATTCCTTGTAATAAAGAGTACTTCCGTTTTTTTGTGTTGGATCCTGAGGTTCTGGGTTTGGAGCCAGTCGGATACGGCGTTAAAGCAATTTGTTAGAGGTGAGAGGTCTGGGTTCTCCGTTGAGAAAGGCATATATAGCAACACGTCGTCCGCGTATATCAAGCAGTTGACACTGAATGACCGGATCAGATCGCATATAGGCTGCATGTATACGTTGAACATCAGGGCCGAGAGGGAGGAACCCTGCGGGACACCCTGCTTCTGGTGGAATGGGTCTGATGAAGCTGCCCCGGAACATACGTGCTGCCATCTGTCAGAGAGATAGGACTTACACCAGTCCAGTGCTTTATCAGTGATCCCCTTTTCCCTGAGACGTTCCAGCAGCAGCTCATGGCTTACCGAGTCAAACGCAGCTGCAATGTCCAAGAAGATGAGGACAACCCCCTGACGAAGGTTATCAATTCCTGTTACTATGTTGTTAATGAGTGTGGTGAGGAGCGTTTCAACTCCATGGGCCTCTCTGAATCCGTGTTGGCAAGGGTCCAGTGGCGCAGAGGTTTCAATGTGATCTTGAATTTGCATCTGGACTTTCTTTTCGATTATTTTTGCTAGCAGAGATATGCTCGATATCGGTCTGTATGATTCTGCCTTCTGGGGGTCAAGCTTGCTGTTCTTTATTAAAGGTCTTATGGACGTGCACTTTAGGGATTGCGGGAATGAACCTGCTGTAAAGGATTGGTCCATGATTTTGGCTATAGTGGGGCTAAGGTTGGATCGTAGGTCTTTAATCCAGAATGCAGGGCAGGGGTCAGTCTGAGCAGTGGTCATGTTGATTGCTGCTATGGTGTCCTCAATACGCTGCTTGTGGGGTGTGGAGAAGATGGCGAGGGGTGCTAGATAGCTCGACTCGGAGGAGACGTCAGGCGCTGGGGCGATGTTGGTCTGGCATAGCTTGGATAGTAAGTAATCTGCAAATTCTTGAGGATGGATCCCGATTGTTTGCTCTGCGGCTGGCTCTTTTGTCAGGTCCTTGACAAGGGCGAACAGGTCGTGTGGTTTGTTCAGTGATCGTTTTAGCGTGTCCGTGTGGTATCGTCGCATGTTTGCTGTTATTGCTGAGCTGAATGTTTCATTCCATTCAGAGACCAGAACCTCAGGATCGAGTGCCATCAAGGTGATTAATGTGTGCTCTGTGCTTAATATCAGGTCCTTGTTGAATGTCTGAAATCTTCGCGATGGGGGCTTGGAGTGTCCGTTGACTGTACTGGCTTCCTTCTGGTTGTGTGTGGGTGGTGGAATTTGGAATATGATCAGCTTGTGGTCAGACCAGGGAACTGCAGTAATTGATATCTCAGGGGTCGGGGGTGAATTGAGAGTTGCCTGGGGAGCGAATATCAGATCCAGGACGCCTCCTTTTACATGAGTAGGTTCCTTGATCAGTTGTTTATAGCCTAGATCCTTGTGCTTCGAGAAACGCTGCAGAGTGGGAGTCTTGTAGGGAAGGTAGATTGAAGTCTCCTAGGATCAGGTTTGGAGTGCGTGGGTTCTGAGTATTGGATGCGAGGTCGATTATTGCTGAGAGAGTATCTGGGTCTGCTGATGGGGCCCTGCTCTTGTTTGCTATCGTGATTGCATCAAGGAGTGGCGTGCTGGTTGCGTTTCTCGGGAGGAACTGGAGGTCTGACTTGGTGATGGTGAGCACTCCTCCTCCTCTCTTACCGTCTCTATGGCACGTATGACATGAAAAATTGGGAGGAAGGAGCTGGTTGATGAGGACATTATCGTCACTGGTAAGCCATGATTCTGTGATAAAGAGCATGTCGAGGTTATGGAGTGGTATTATGTCAGAGATGACTGGCCATTTCTTGCGTATAGAACGAGGATTTATGAGTGCACATCTCAGGGGTCGCGGTAGGGGGTTTTCTGCATGTTTTGTTTTCTTATTGTGTTGTAGTGCAATGTGTAGGAGATGGTGGTGGAGAGTGCGGGTGGCTTCACTCGGGTCGTGGGAGGTGGTACTTGTCCATCTCCTCCTGTGATTCTGGAGAATCGGTATATGGTTGTGACTGGCGGGCAGGTCTGTAACACTGTTTAGACCTATAGAGAAGAGATATAGGATCAGTGTGACAATGCTTGTTAGGGCCATAGTGTGTGTGTAGCTTGGGTCTGGATTGTATGGTGGACACTGCACTGGTGGTTGGGATGTTTCGGGCCTAAGTATGTTGTGCAGGTTGTCGAAGGCTGGACTCGTGGTGGCTTTGTATGACTATGCTACAGATGGACAGCTGGACCGATTGAGCAACAGCGGCAGAAGTGTGGCTGATTTGTGATGTTCTGGCTTTGGGGGAGATCAACTAATATGGTAGTTACACACTTCAAGGCAGTTTTCAGGTATCAGTGTTAAACAGTAGACGATGAGCAAATTTTAGAGGCAAGTTACGCAATTCACGACAGTTGAGGTATCAGTGGCAAACTGTGGGCTATAAGCAGATTAAGGCAAGCTACATAAACCAAGGTAGATCGGTATCAGTGGTAAACAGTAGGCTATAGGCAAAATAAGGCAAGCTACAGAATTCAATGCAGGTTTTGAGTATCAATGGCGTACGGCAGGCTATGAGCAATTCAAGGTAGGCTATACAATTCAGGTAGTTTATTCAGGTGTCAATGGTAAAACAATACGTTATATAAGCAGTAGCTATGAGAGTGTTCTGGTGGTAGGTCTATTTCTTTAATTACTGTGTTTAAAGGCTTTGGACCGGTTAAGATAATGTACTTGCGTTTTCCTGTCAGAGGATGATTGTGTCTCTTCGAGAGGGCTCTTTGTTGGTTTAGGGGAGCGTTGGGATGTGGTCCCTGCCTGTGGCCTAGGAGGTGCGGGTGGGATGTGGTACGCCTTCTAAGTCAGCGGTGCTCTGCCCCGATTGGGCCGCACTAAGTCGGGTTGGTGTTGCTGGGGTTGCAGTGGGCAGATCTTCTCCCACCTGGGAGAGCTGCGTGATGTTGCTTTGGCAGACTGTGGCCTCCGCCTAAGGGCCACGCCAAAGGGCCCTCTGGCGAGGCCCTCAGGTGCGGGCCCGCCAGGTGCGGGCGTGCCCGATGGCACTTCTCTTTAAAGGAAGCAGCGGCTGCTCCGATTGGACAGGCCGCTGCAAAGATGGCCGCTGTTTCCGCTCGATCCCCCGATGGGGAGAGGTGCCGCTGCTGGAGGTGGCTGGCTGGCTGGGGGAGTCCCGTAGCGCCCGATGGCGCTTCTCTTTAAAGGAAGCAGCAGCTGCCCCGATTGGACAGGCCGCCGCAAAGATGGCCGCTGTTCCCACTTGATCCCCTGATGGGGGGGCAGCAGGGGGGGGGGAAATAAAGGTGCTGTTTGGATCCCTAGGCGGAGTGTGTCATACCACCAAACCTGCCCTCTGGAACTCAGGCTCCCCAAACAATGGTGGCGGCAGAGGGGACCATCAACCTTGGTCCGGCTGGGGTACAGACAACCTTCAGGTACTCCATGCAGTTCTGTACGCATCCATACTTCAATAGCAGACAGACAGTAGGGTCTGAAATGCCCAGCTGCCCCACCACCATCTGACATTTTCCAGCAGCGAGCACAGTGAGTCCCCAGCTGCTGCACCCTGCACGGTGCTCCAGCCATACACATACCAACTGCAGACAATCTGCTAACTAGTCCATAGTGCATGTCACTGGAGGGGATGTGAGCACACCCACCAGGCAGATATGTCAGTGTTAGGGCCCCAAAAAAGGAAACCCATATACATCACTTGACAGATATTCTATATAGCACTATGGTGGAACCTAGCCATGCTGTGGTCACTGCTCAGTCAGGGTGAGAGTGACCTCCCAGCAGGACATGCTGTGGCCACCCTGTCTGTGCAGGTGATGGTCGGGCACTACAATGTCCCAGCCATTGCCCTATGCCCTGTGCAGATGCATCCTGCACAGGCCGCCCTGTCCGGGCTATACCCACAGTACCTTACTCCTCATTATGCACATTGGTAGGCCGATACTGGCAACAGTGCTTGCAGTGTGGGCTGAGGAGGGTGTTGGCAGCCACCACACACTGGATAGACGGACACACACTCCCCTCACCTATGCCAGCATTGAGCAACTATAGAGGTGTCTGGCAGCCCTGGCCACCACACCAGTCCTGGGCACAGTGCAGGCATGGCTATGGCACGCAATACTGTGGGAGTCACCCCCCAGGGTGGTAAACACTGTCAGACACAGGACTTGTATCACACTCCACAGACATCTGAACGATTGCTATGATGCAGCTCACTCAGAAAATTGTGCTTAACTTAGGAATTGCTATCTACCATTACTCATGGCAACCTTTTGATAGATGTGTACCGTATTCCCAGGTGTAGGGTGGCATTGCTAAGTTATGCAAGTGCTAGTATTCGGGGAAGGAAATATGGCCCAAAGCCTTGCCTCTCCAGGTGGCTTTGGATAATGGGGCCTGTGGGTGCAGGCGTGTCTGCCCCTGTTGTCCGCTGCGCTGGGGCAGAGGTTCCCAACTCCGGTCCTGGTGGGCCAAACACTGCTCGTGTTTTCATGATATCCTTAATGAATATGCATGAGATACATCTGCATACCATGGGGGCTGTGCATGGAGATGCAGCACAGACATATGTATTGGAAACAGTATGGAACCTGAATGGTGCTTGGCACTCCAGGACTGCCTTTGGGGGACTCTGCTCTAGGTACTGCACATGTTTATGGTGTTTGTGCTCTATGGGGTAAAATATATGCATTTGAGGCATGTTTCTGTTCTCAGCAATACAGGTTCAGTCTTTACTACCATGTTTTCTTGATGGGTAAAATAAGGGGACTGGGTTGGCAGGAGCCACAGCTGGGACTTGAACCTGTGATCTTCTGCTTTTGAACACACTGTCTGTGTGCACTGCACCACTGTGTTGCCACAGATATGGCACATTCCCTGGGGAGTCCATGACTGTACATCCGACAGAGCCTGTCTGTTGCAGTGGACGGCACCCACCTACACAGGACTGGGCCTGGACTGCTGTGGGAAGCTGCCACTGCCCCCTCCACCACCAGTACCCTTCCGCCAACATGCTGACATGTCCTTATATTGGAAACAGCATATAACCTGATTGATTTGTGGCCCTTCAGGACTGCATTTGGGGGACACGGCTGTAGGTAATGCACATTTTTATGGTGTGTGTGCTGTGTAGAGTAAAATATAGGTGTTTGACCCATGCTTATGTTCTCAGCAATAAAGGTTTCAGTCTTTACTACCATGTTTTCATCATGGGTAAGATATGGGGACTGGGTTGGCAGGAGCCACAGCTGGGAATTGAACCTGTGATCTTCTGCTCTTGAACACACTGTCTGTGTGCACTGCACCACTGTATTACCACAGATCTGGCATGTTCCCTGGGGAGTCCATGACTGTACATCCGACAGAGCCTGTCTGTTACAGTGGACGGCACCCACCTACACAGGACTGGGCCTGGACTGCTGTGGGCAGCTGCCACTGCCCCCTCCACCACCAGTACCCCTCTGCCACTATGCTGACATGCCCTTCTGCTGGTGGTGCGCAGTCTCAGGCCATGCAGTGTGCGGGGAGGCGGCTGCCTATGGTGCGGGTTCTGGGGTAGGGGTGCCTGCATATCTGTCCACGCGTCCCCCAAGCACCGCCTGCCAATGTTCTGTGCCCTTGGGGGTACCTGCTGGGTACTATCCCCAGTGACACTGTGGGAAATACACTCGTGCCCATGTTGGGCCCTCATCAGTTGCTGTCTGGGTGCTGTACAGTTTCAGCATTCCTATGGGCCACCTAGGCATCACCCTAGTCCACACTGTGGCTCAGCTGCACCACAGCATGTGCCACCTGCTGCCCTCTGCGTCCCCTTTTCCGGCATCTGTCCAGTTGCCCGTTCCGACATGCCCACTCTGATCAGTGCTATTTCTGTGGGATCATTCACCTTGTATGGGGACGGAGCGTAGACCTTTCCAAAATTCATATCTTTTTTTTTGGAGCTTTCTTGGGAGTGTTTTTTGATGTTTCCCATTAATATCACTGTTGCCCAGCTTGGTTATTGCTTTTTTATATTTTTGGGGGGCCATTTTCAATGTTTATTTGCCCTTTTGTTCTGTGCACATGTATCACACTTATCACTTATTGTAGGTTTCCCTGGTTTTGAGGTACATTGCTGACGTAAATAGTTTCTTTTCCCTTTAAATGCTCTCTAGCGCGAGGTTTTCAATCGCAGTATTTTTCAGCCAGGTATTTCACAGCGCTCGTGTGCGGGGAGCCTCTCCCCTCCCACTTTCCTCCCCTTGACCTCTTCTCTCCGCCCCTGGGGAGCCTTGTACGGACCTTCCTCCGCCCTCCCGATGCCTTTCTCCTCCTTCGGCACACATTTTTGCCGCCGCGCGCATTAGCGTGCGATAAAGTACCTTGTAGCACGCTAATGCGTCATTCTTGCGCGCTAAGGTACCTTATCGCACGCTAATGCGCGCGGTGCACATTAGGACGGTTTAGTAAACATGCCCCTTAGTCTTGTCTAATAATTGGGTAGGTTCTGCTTTTTCTATCCACATCTTCTAGGGTATCTACTTTGTTGCAGATCTTAGTATCATCTACAAAGAGGCATATCTTTCCCAACAGACATGAGAGAATATTGCTTACAAAAATGTCAAAAATAACAGGATCAAGGACCAATCCCAGAGGCATGCCACTGTTAATGCTCCTATCTTCAAAGTGAACTTCATTTACTATTACTCTGTCAAGCTGAGTGAGGCTAGCACTGAAAATCTGTTCTAGCTCTTAATTTTCTTCCCCTGCTCTATCCTGTTTCCAGGCCGCTCAGAATGTGGTCAACTAAATTTATCCTCAAACAAAAAAATATACAGTGTTTACAAAAGTTTTGGATTTACCCCAACCCCTTGAGAAAGTGTTAGCAACACCTTGAGCAAGGTCGGGATTGTGGAATTGCTCTCTACTCATCTGTTTTTTGAAAGATAAATGATCACTTTCTATGGACTATTTTTGATGCAATGAACTGCTAAAAAAATAATGGTTGTGGGATGGTGATAATGAAACTATCTGTTAGGTTATGGCCTATTTGTAAAGCGAGCCATTCCCCTCCATTTTCAAAATAATTTTGACTTGGAATCTGTATATGGCTATTTGAAAGGCTCCTTGCAGAATGTACTTTGATGTTTTCAAGAAGTATATACGTCCTGATTAGTATATATTATAAAGCTTTTTTAGTATATGGAAAAAAAATTGTGTGTGTGTGTATATATATATATACATACATATACATACATACATATACACACACACACAATTTTTTTCCATGGACATATATATATTTTTTGGGATGTCAACTAAATCTAGCCATTTAGGGGGTAATTTTATAAGGAGCCACCTAAATTTATATGTTAACAATTTGCATAAATTTCACTATTGTAGTCATTTGCATGTGTAAATGACTTCTTATAAAATACCAACTAGCATGGAAGTATGCACATAGTTTGCATCATGCATGCACACTTGCACTGAGAGTATGCACGGAAGCGGAGTTGGCGAACAGTTACATGGATGTCAAGACATAGTGCAGCAAGGACCTGCAATGTCCCTACTAAACTACAGTACTACAATGTAGCCTAAGGATGACCTGGTAATTTTCCAGATACATCAGGCTGGGAGGAGACTCCTCTGGGAGGAAAAATCCAACCAAAAAAAAACATTCCCAAAGGCAGAACTCTGTCTTTGGCAGCCAGCCGCTGTACCATGAGGAGGGAGTAAAGTCTGCCCTAGGGAGGCAGATGTTAGTGGCTATTCCCCAACCAAAGGGAGCTACAGGCACAGGAACAGCAGAGGAGAGAGCAGAGGTGAAGGAAGGTATCAGGGGCTAACGTCTACAATTTGAATTCCTCAGCGACTCTGCAAACCTTGCCAACACCCCCACTTGCCTGTGCAAGGAATAGGAGTCAAGAAGTAGGAATGGGGGAGCAACATACTCCAAGAGTGAAGTAGAGAGGGGCCAAGAAATACACCTCAGTCACCTAGAGACTTCAGAGCCAGGAACGCCTGCAGAGCAGTATCAGGGAAACCTGTACCTGCAGAAGCCACCAGCTCTAAGGAGGAGAGGAACCACATGAGCTAATCAATAACCAGAGACACCAAAGTCAGGAGTGAACAGAGGCCAGTATGGGGGGACATGCATCTGCACAGCTACCAGCTCCTGGTGCACTCTGAACATTATTAGAGCAGGAGGGGTATTATCCCTCAGGGTAACTGCAAGACATAACCACAGTGAAGGAGTGGAGAAACTTGAAGTAATATTTCAGTACTCAGGAAGGAGTATTAAGAGTGATTTGTTGTAATATAACAGAGTGAAAGGGGGAGGAATTAATCTGTTTGTAACATATTTTGACAAAAAAGAAAAAATGATTTGAATGATTGTAATATAATTCTGTTCTTCTTGTTTCTGCCAGTTGCAATTTTTGCTATTGTTATCAATGGCCCCAAAGTTCTTCAAATAAACCCTTGGTTCATAATACATATTTTGGCCTCAACCCAGAAGAATGAATGGGGTTTTAAATGCCATAGACCTCCCAATGTATACTGGTCCCATTCACAGGACCCTCTAATTTATTCCCAAGAAATGAGACTGAAAGACTTCTTTGCTTATGCGGTATCGTGACCACTGTCCACCATACAGCATAAGAGACAGCTGTAAGGGCTATACACAGGCAGGGGATTACACATGCATAGATTAGAAATTTTCTAAATTTGTGCATATAAATGACATCCAGACCAACTTAAATGGAGTTCAGAATGACCACGATACAGTACAACAAGTACTACTACTGGAATATCTGTGGTGATCAAAAATTAGTGGCACTGCTACTAGGAATGCAGCTCGGGTATACCAAGTACTGTTGTTTTATTTGTGAATGGGATTCCCATGCTAGAGGGTCTCATTACATTAAAGAGAACTGGCCACTCTGTAAGCGTTTGGTTCCAGGACAGAAAAATGTGGCACATGAACCGCTTGTTGACATAAGTAAGATATTTTTTCCTCCTCCTCACATAAATCTCAGACTGATGAAAAACTCTGTGAAGGCGATGAATAAGGAAGGTGAAGGATTTTGATATTTGAGACAGATGTTTCAAAGAATAACTGATGGCAAGTTCAAGGGAGACATTTTTGTGGGTCCACAAGTCAGACACATCATCAATGGCCTGAGAAATTCGCATGGAAGGCATTCAGAGATGTTATTGAGAATTTTCTTGGTAATTTCAGGGCCTCAAACTACATCCAGTTGGTTGACAACATGCTTCAAGCATACAAAGTGCAACATATCGCTGAAGATTCATTTTCCGCATTCACATTTGGACTTCTTCCCTGCTAATCTTGGTGCAGTCAGCAATGAACATGGTGAAAGGTTTCATCAGGACACTGTGACGATGGAAAAGCAGTATCAGGGCAACTGGAACCCATCAATGCTGGCCAACTATTGTTGGACACTGAGACAATAAACATCAGATGCCGAGTACAAACGAAAATCAGGAGCAAAACATTTTTAGCAATATGTCAGCATCATTGTGCGATTAAACTTGCTAAATTCTGTCAAAAATTAATTTAATGTTTCTCCAAATTCCTACCTGATACAGTCACTCTGAAATTATATTTATCTTCAGCTTGAAACTGTCTATCATAATCACCAAAACATTTTCAGGAAATAAAACTTTTGAACAAATTTGTTGTCCAGTGATATCACTCTCATAGATTTGCAGCTTAGCATTTAAGTATTTTTTATCACAATATTTATATGTTACAGTCTTATTAGACTACTTAAACATGTCAGTAGAACACATCAACAAATTTAAACAAAGTGTTCAACTATTCTATTTATTTGTTTGTTTACAGGTATTAAACATTCCATCAAAAAGCTTTCAGAGCTTCTTACAAATCCAGCTAAAACATAAATGCATTGACTGGTACCATACAGTGCACCAAATGGTAACATCATTTATTAAATAAAATATTAACATCTATTAAACTAAAAATGTAAACAATATCTGACTTCATGATGACATTAAATTCATTAAACAAAACTAACAATGAGTTACCCTATCAGCTCCTACCAATGGGAGAAATTAAAAGAAAATTGCATTCAAAATGTAGTTATTATATACCTTCTACATTGCATTAGGTACGAAGATCCACAGAGTGGCACAAAAAAAGCCTTTTAACTTGCCTCTTTCAATGTGACTTCAAGCAAGTTCACTGTGGCAGCAGAATATTAACTGTAGCGATCTACACACAAAGTTAAAAGCAAATAACATTTTAAGGGATCTAGTTACTAACCTGTAGTAAAATCTTACTTTTTGCCGCAGCTTAATTTACCACAGGAATCACTAAGCTGCAGTAACAGTACCACAGGTTGGTAAGTCACACTTCACACAGTAAATGAATAATGTAGTCTGCAATCAACCTAGCAAACTGCATTATTTCAGCGAAATAACACAGCTTACGTTGATCGCCGCAAGTTGTGTTCCTTTTCTGGCCGGAAGTATCAAGTTCTTAACACATGGCCCAATGCTCCCAGCCATATTCTTAAAGAGACCAATGCAACATAAAAATGGCAAGGCCCCTCCCCCTCCCTCCCGCTTCCCAGTCCAGACCTGCAAACCGCACAAAAGACAACACAGTAATTGTCTAAACCTGACATCCTATTCTCCCCCTCCCCCAAGGTCATGATCCAAACCTCCCACAAGAAGATGCCAAAGCCCCATCCCCTAAAAATCCTCACTCTACAGGCACCCCCGTGTCTACCAGAAGTGCTTAATGTTAATGCAGTGGTCATGGGGCAGGAGAAATTCCCAATCGCTCCTGCCCCTGTCAGCACCAGGTTCAAAATGGTGCCATTTGACCCCTGGTGGTAATCTCATGTTACTACCACTAGAGTTCAAGTTGTGATATAAGGGATTTTTGCCTACGAGGGGTCTACAGGGCAGGAGCAGGTCTTTTTAGGGGAGGCTTTGGGATCTTCTGGGGGGATCTGGATTGTAATTTGGGAGGGAAGTCTTCAACAACTATTGTGCTGACTTTTCTGCTTGCGGCTCCTTATGTATGGAACAAACTTCCTCTATCTTTATGTCAAGTCTTTCTCTCCCCCCTCTTCAAATCCATGCTAAAGGCTTACCTCTTTGAGGGTGCATTTGGATCCTAATCCTTTGTTCTTCTTGTGCCTCCTTCCCTATTAGAAGCCCCCTTGTCTCTCTTGTATTGTTCTGTCTGATTAGATTGTAAGCCCAGCAACCCAGTACAAGCATTGTGGAACTTGTGTCTTTTGGGGAAACTGCTAGGTACGTATGACCTAGATTGGCCACTGTTGGAAACAGGATACTGGGCTTGATGGACCTCGGTCTGACCCAGTATGGCATGTCTTATGTTCTTATAAACAGGGACTGTCGTCTTTATATGTTTGTATAGCACTGTGTACGCACTATATAAATGATTAACAGTAGTAGTAGTAGTAAGATAGGGGGCCTCGTCATTTTTATGTTGCACCAGCATCTTTAAGACGGTGGCTGGGAGCATTGGGTCATGTGTTAGTGGCCTGATGCACCCAGTCTGAGGTGATCAACGCAAGATGTGGTTTTCTATTTATCTTTTATCTTTATCATGTCGCTTGATTGACCACCCAAGCATTGAATAATGATATGTTTTGTTATTATTCAACGAGCAGTGGGTAAAAATGTGTGCATTACAATGTAACAATGCACATTTTTGCCCACTAACAAACTTTAGTAACTATTCCCCTAAACTTACCAAGAAATTTCACCCAAAGGCAATATGATGATTGCTACGATGACATTCTCTGTCCATACTGCAATATATATTTAATGACAGGTGTTCAGTCTTAGTTCAAATTCCCAAATCAATCTGTGGAAGCAATCCCAAAAGCAAATAGAATAATAGGAAGGGCCAGCCCAAGGGATTCTTCCACCGCGGGCAGAAGCACCAGCTGCCCACAATCCCCCCAAGATGAGCTTCTCCTCTGCCACCCCACCTCCCTGCCAAGCTGAGCCCCCTTCCGCTGCTGCTGATTCCATCAGTGGGATCGGGGGGACGACTTGGCTTGGTGCAAGGGAGATGGCACAGGCAGGCAGCAGCAATATTACAAAAAGCAGCGGCTTTTTGCTGCCTCTTTCTCGCCCACAGCAGGTCATATTCTCCGCATTGAAGGAGAGGCAGAAGTGGCAGCTATGGGAAAGAAAGCGGCGGCAAAAAGCCACCACTTTTGGAAATGCTGTTGCTGCTGCCTGCCTTCCCCCCAAATAGAATCAGCGGCTGTTGGGGGGGGAGGGGTGGTCATGTGTGTTCATCCATCATTAGACATTTGTGTTTTTCTTATATATTGTTTAATGTTCATCTCAGGTTGAAATAAAATAATATAACATTTTGGGAAGAAAAGACAGCTCAGTAGTCCAGCACCAGAAGCCAAGATGGCAAATATTTCCACCACCACAACATATTTCCCTTCTGCACTTAGGTAAGCTGGGATGAAGGAAAGCCAGACACTCAGAAAGACAAACATACTGAATGTGATAAATTTACCTTCGTTAAAACTATCAGGTAATTTTCTTGCCAGAAAAGCCACTATGAAACTCACGGTGGCCAATACACCCAAATACCCTAACATACCGTAAAACAAGAGGGGAGACCCCTCGTTACACTGAATCACTATCTTATCACTTTGGGATTTCATATTATGCTCTGGGAAAGGAGGAGAAGTTACCAACCAAATGATGCAGATCAAGACTTGGACAACTGGGCAAAAGAGAACAATGAAACTGATAAACTTAAAGCCAAGCTTTTTTCCAAGCAAGTTAGGTCTTGTTGACTTGAAAGCCACAATTACTGTTACAGTTTTTGCCAACATGCAGGAAACAGTTATAGAAAATGTTATCCCAAAGATAGTTTGTCGGAGCAGGCAAGTCACTCTGACCGGATGGCCAATGAATAGTAAAACAGAAAGAAAACACAATGCAAGGGCCACGAGAAGAAGGTAGCTGAGGTTCCGGTTGTTGGCTTTGACAACTGGGGTCTCCGAATATCTTCTGAAAATAACTAGGATGAAAAGGGCGAGCAGGGAGAAGGTAATGGCGGCTACAGCCAAGGCAGCACCCATGACTTCTCCGTAAGAGAGGAACTGAGGCTGCCTCGGGAAACACTGGTCTTGGTTTTCATTAGGCCATTGATCTTCTGGGCACTTCTGACAAAAATTTGGATCTAATAAAACAAAAGAACTGTAAGAGAGAATCCTAAATAGTGTTAATTGCAAGATGTTATTTTAATGGTTTAAAAAAATGCTGCAAAGTTGAACTACATTTCTATTTAAATATCTATGAAATCCTCAGGTTGCAATTAATGAATGCACAGAAAGTGAAGTATCAAAAGGGGATTAGTACAAAAAATAGAGCTCTTCTGAGCAAGAAATTCAGCCATAGAGCTGAAGAAAAGGTCATAGGGAAGAAAGCTTTCTCCTAATTAAGATATAAATTGAAACATTGATCACGTCAGGAGATAAATATGGGCTTCCATCTCAATAGCATTCAGAGAAATTGTTTTCTTTAATGTGCAAAAAATGGGTTTTTAAAAACTGGTCAATATTGGGAAACATAGGAAGCATATTCAGCGGCCAGCCCAATTAAAAATGGCTGCCCATTGCCACGGAAAAGTGAAACCAGATATTAGATACTAGGGCCATATCCGGCCATTGGCATTGAATATCTGGTTTGGCCATTTCACAATCCAGTCAGCAATATTGAGATACTGACCAGATTGCAAAACTAGCTAAAGTTAGGGCAGTCTTTCAGAGCTAACTTTGGCTGGTTAAAGTCAACCAGCTGAATATCGCTGCTACCCTGTTGAGCCCAGGTTCCACTGCCCTTGTTCCACTGCTGGAATATTCCAGTTCTAAGTGGATAGCGTCGGGTCACTCTGAGGGGTAAGGAGGGGATATTCAGCCACATGAACCAGCTCTTTGCTACTATCTATCCCACTCTGCAGGAGCAGCAGAGTTAGTAGTTATGCCCCTCTATGATTGTAAATTGACAGAACAAGCAAATGTAAGTTGTTTCAGTCCTTACAGTACATGAGAGTCCCATAAATTTAATGCTTCCGTTTTTAAATGCATCAAAATGCGAGCCAAAAAATAAATTATTCGAGTATCTCTCAGTCCTTCCCCTATATGAGTAAGATTCAACTCCAGTATTAAAATGCATAATCTTAACAGTGTAGGGGGGAATTAGAACGCAGTAGCCATTTTTACACAGCTGTGGCAACAGTTGTCTCATAGCTACGGCACTTACTTAGCACTCTTTCCCATGGTAACCGCTTTCCAAGGTAAGAGACAGGAAAGAGGTGAAGAATGGGGGGTGTTAAGGGCATGGTCACCGCTACAGATAAAGTTGAGCATGCACTTTTGCTATCACTACGCAATTACCATGCCTGCTGTAGAAAAATAATAACCAACCCCTCTATTATCATCATCCTCCTATCCCCCAAATTCCAGCATCACTCTCAATCCCTCGTCAGCATCAGCATCACTCTCACCCACCCCCGATTCCCAATCCCAGCACTTACAGGGGATGTCCCTGGTGGATTAATGACATGGCAGGAGGATTCCTGGATGCTCCTACCCCATTGCCAGAACAAGTTCAAACTAGTAGCTCTCATGTCTAGCAGTAGTTTTACTGTACTGTTGCTAGAGGTCAAGCTGCCAAATAAGGGCAGCATGCCCTTCTTTGGCAGCTTGATGCCTAATGATAGTACCATGAGCCTACCACTAGGGGTCAGAACTTCCATTTTGAACTCAGGCTAGCAATAGAACTGAAACGCTTGCCCTGCAACTAACTCAGCAGAAACACTCCAATAAGTACCAGGGAGGAATGCAGGTGCTATTGATTGGGAGATCTGGTGGGGTGATGCCAATGCTGATCCAGGAATCAGGGAAGCGTGGGGGAAGGTGCTGATTAGGGAGATGCTGCTGAAGTTGACTGGGGAAAGAGATCAGGTTTCTTTGTCCACAGGGGATGTAGTAAATGCATGCTGATAGTATAGATGCTCTTATGCTGCTATCTGCCAATGCATTTACTATGTGATAAGTGTCAGCCCTGTGTAGGAAATGCAGGGCAGATGCTAGACATGCCCCCAGCTGCTGCCATACAGGCTTTGCACTTATTGCACATTCATTTTTACATTTAATGCGTGCTAAATGCAAAACAACTTACTGATTTTTAGCAAACAGGCCCCTAATATTGTTTATCTAATGTACCTGAACCATATAGGGATTTCTCACACAGCAAAGGTTTCCTACCTATTCTCATACAATAAAGACCCCAACCAGTGCAATGTTCAAGGATCACACCCTGTTAAGGTTAAACTGTAATTTTATTTCCTTATTTATTGTTATGTTTTACTGTTATCTTTTATCAAATCACGAACTGGGTTTTTTTTGTGTTTTGCTTTTGTAATTTCATAAGCATTATGGGGGCATATTCAAAAACATGCAGGCAGTGTGCAGACCTGCAAACCTCATAAATGACACTTAGGGGCATGTTTACTAAACGCCGCTAACGTGCGCCCGGCGTTAGTGTGCAGGATTCCATAAAAGGAGTGGGCGGTCAGGCCAAAATGTAGCAAGTCGCGTCACCCACAGGATAGCCACAGGATGGAGTATGCACCCCCACAGCACCTCAGCCTGGAAGGGGGTACTGACCATGTGTGTGTTACTGGCACAGAGTAGCTACTGACCATCACACTGTGCGGGTCCTGTGCTCACCCTGAGGGTGAGGTGGGCTGCACAGCACCATGGCCACAGCACCTGGCTTAGCTGAGATAGGCTATGCTGCAGGTCCCCATCAGTGCCAGTGTGTGATAGGTAGATCTTGCAGATACACTTCGGAATACACCTGTGTCCATCTCTATTTCCCAGTCAGATTTTGCCCTTGAGGACCATGATGAACCCACAATTGTGCATATCCTGTGTGGGTGGCATGGCCACATGACCTAGGGAGGGGGGGGTCTGTTTGGACCCATAGGCAGGTTATGTAGTACCACCCAAACGGCCCTCTGGAGCTCAGGATCTCCCACCAACAAAACCACATTCTACATCACTGCAATGGTGGCAGGGGCAGACACCATCAACCTCAGTCCTGCTGGGGGGGGACAGACAACATAGAGGGCAGTCCATACAGTTCTGTACACATCCATAAGGTAATATGAACAGTCAGGCGGCTTGGAAATGCTTAGCTACCCCCCTCACCACTAGCTGACATTCTACAGCAACGAGCACAGTGGATCTGCAGCCACTGCACCCTGCAAGGTGTTCCAGCCATACATATACTAACTGCAGTCTGCTAGCTAGTCCATAATGCACATTACTGGAGAAAATGTGTGCACCCATAACTGGGATATGAACACACCCACCAAGCAGATAGATCAGTGATTGGGCCCCAGAAAAGAGAACCCATATACATCACTTGAGAGAAGGACTATATAGCACTATGGGGGACCTAGCCATGCCATGGTCACTGCACAGTCAGGGTGAGAGTGACCTCCCAGCATGACATGCTGTGGCCACCCTGTCCATGCAGGTGGTGGCCAGCCACCACAATGTCCCAGCCATTGCCCTATGGCCTGTGCTCATGCATCCTGCCCAGGCCACCCAGTCCGAGCTATACCCACAGTACCTTGCTCCTCATTATGCACATTGGCAAGCTCACAGTGGAAACAGTGTGGGCTGAGTAAGGTGTTGGCAACCACCACACACTGGATGGACAGACACACACTCCCACAGCTATGCCAGCATTGTGCAAATATAGAGGCTTTTGGCAGCCCTGGCCACCTCACCAGTCCTGGGCACAGCGTAGGCATGGCTATGGTATGCAGTACTGTTGGGGTCACTCCCCAGGGTAGTGTACACTGTCAGACACCAGACCTGAAACACACTCCACAGACATCAGAGACATTGGTATGATACAGCTCTAAGAGCATATTGTGCTTAACTTACGGATTGCTATCTGCCAGTAATCATAGCAACCTTTTGATATATGTGTACTGTGGTCCCAGGTTTAGGGTGGCATTGCTAAGGTATGCAAGTACTAGTATTGGGAGATGCACGCAAGGCCTGATATCCTGCTTCTCCATGAGGCTTTGGATAATGGAGCCTGTGGGTGCGGTTGTTTCTGCTCCTGTTGGCCGCTGCTCTAGTGCAGAGGTTCCCAGCTCCAGTCCTGGTGGGCCAAACACTGTTCATGTTTTCATGCTGTCCCTAATGAATATGCATGAGATACATCTGCATACCATGTTGGCAGCGCATGGAAATGCAGCACACACATATTTTTTAGAAAAAGCATACGACCTGAAGGATTTGTGGCCCTCCAGGACTGAATTTGGGGGACTCTGCTGTAGGTAATGTGCATGTTTATGGTGTGTGTGCTGTGTAGGCTAAAATATAAGCGTTTGACCCATGCTTATGTTCTCAGCAATAAAGGTTAAGTCTTTACTACCACGTTTTCTTAGTGGGAAAATTATGGGGACTGGGTTGGTAGGAGCCACAGCTGGGATTTGAACCTGTGACCTTCTGCTCTTGGACACACTGTCTGTGTGCACTGCACCACTGTGTTGCCACAGATATTGTGCATTCCCTGGGGAGTCCATGACTGTACATCCGACAGGGCCTGTATGTTGCAGTGCACGGCACCCACCTGGACAGGGCCTAGCCACTGTCTGCTGTGGCCAGCAGCCACTGCCCCCTCCACCACCAGTACCCCTCCGCCACCATGCTGACATGGCCTTATATTGGAGACAGCATCAAACCTGAAAGATTTGTGGCCCTCCAGGACTGCATTTGGGGGGACTCTGCTCTAGGTAATGTGCATGTTTCTGGTGTCTGTGCTCTGTAGGGTAAAATATAGGCATTTGAACCATGCTTATGTTTTCTGCAATAAAGGTTTGTCTTTACTATCACGTTTAGTAGTGGGTAAAATATGGGGACTGGGTTGGCAGGAGCCCCAGCTGGGACTTGAACCTGTGACCTTCTGCTTCTGAACATACTGGCTGTGTTCACCGCGCCACACTGTGGCCACAGAGACAGTGCAGTCCCTGGAGATACCATGGCTGTTTGTCAGACAGAGCCTGTCTGTTGGAGTGCACGGCACCCACGTGAGCAGGGCTAGGCCACCGTCTGCTGTGGACAGCAGACACTGCCCCCTCCACCACTGGTACCCCTCTGCCACCATGCTGACATGGCCTTATATTGGAGACAGCATCAAACCTGAATGATTTGTGGCCCTCCAGGGCTGCATTTGGGGAAATGTGCTCTAGGTAATGCGCATGTTTATGGTGTCTGTGCTCTGTAGGGTAAAATATAGGCGTTTGACCCATGCTTATGTTCTCTGCAATAAAGGTTCGTCTGTACTATCACGGTTTGGTAGTGGTTAAAATATGGGGACTGGATTGGCAGGAGCCCCAGCTGGGACTTGAACCTGTGACCTTCTGCTTCTGAACATACTGGCTGTGTTCACCGCGCCACACTGTGGCCACAGAGACAGTGCAGTCCCTGGAGATAGGAAACCTGGGCAATGGAGTCTGAAACCCTGCTCTGGACAATTTCACTGTGGGCTCATTCACCTTGTATGGGGACGGAGCGTAGACCCTTCCAAAATTCATTTCTTTTTTTGGAGCTTTCTTGGGAGTGTTTTTTGATGTTTCCCATTGATATCACTATTGGCCAGCTTGGTTATGGGTTTTTTTCCATTTTGTTGAGGTCATTTTCACTGTTTATTTGCCCTTTTGTTCCGTGCACATGTATCACACTTATCACTTTTTGTTGGTTTCCCTGGTTTTGCTGTACATTGCTGACGGAAATGGTTTCTTTTCCCTTTAAATCGGCTCTAACGCGAGGGTTTCACTGGTGTTATTTTTTGCCTCGGATTTCACAGCGTTAGTGTGCAGGGAGCCTCTCCCCTCCCACTCTCCACCCCTTGACCCCTTCTCTCCGTCCCTGGGGAGCCTTCCTCCGCCCTCTAGGAGCCTTTGCCCGCCCTCATCGCTCGTTTTCGCCGCTGCACGCGTTATCGCGCGATAAGGTACCTGTGCACCTGCAGACGCGCCATTATCACACGATAAGGTACCTTATCGTGCGATAATGTTACAAAGCGCGCATTAAGACGGTTTAGTAAACATGCCCCTTAGAGGGATATTCAAGAGGCACTATCCCAGGTAGCGTCTCTGAATATCACCTGTGAACGTCTATATAGCGCAGAGCAAGGATGACACTGCTGACTATCTGCAGAGCGGCAGTTTGCGACCACTAACCAGGTAGCTAAACTGCATAAAACTGGACAGGTGAAAGCAGGGCCAGTGCAAGGATATGAGGCAACCTAGGCGAACCTCATTCCTTGTGCCCCCCCCCCCCCTCTTTTCTTTAGAAGCACAGATGACAAGACTTTGACTTTCATACTTTGGACACATCATGCAAAGAGAGAGATCATTATAGAGAGATATCATGCTTGGCAAGTTAGAAGGTCAACACACAAGAGGAAGGGCAGCAATGAGATGAATCGATACAATAACAGCAGCTATGGGTGCCAGTCTATCAACAATGAGCCACCTGACTAAAGACCGAACACAGTTTAGGACAAGTATCCAGAGGGTCACCATGAGTAGATACCAACACAACGGCACTTAACTACAACAACAAAATCCTGTTTTCCATGGAAAGTTCGGAGCATGTGTGGTCCTTTACGAATGCAGCATTCTGCACAGCACCTCAGGTCAGAATAGAATTGAAATTTATTCAGCTTGGTGGAGGAACAGAATGTTAGCTCTTTGACAGTGCAATCCTATTATGAGCTAGAGGAATTCTTCAGAAAACTGCATCTAAAGGTGAATTTCCACCAAAGAGAGAGATCTATCAATACAAAGGATTACAAAATCGAAAAGAACACTTTTTTTTTTTTTAGTGCTGTCCTACTTTGCACCAAAACATGAGCATAATCGCAACTGGATAACTACTTATCTAGTGCTTTCGACAGAGTAAAAACACACTTCTCAAATAAACAGAAGAAAATATTATACAACCTTTCTCCATCAGAAATAGCTGCAATTAAAAAAATACAGAACAGTAAAATCACCATTAAACCGGCAGACAAAGGAGGCACTGTAGCAATCATGCCTAAAAAGAAATGCATAAAGAGTGGTACAAGCAACTCTCAGACAATACAAATTACAAAAAACTTAACACAGGAATACACAAAAAAAAAAACAACAACAACAACTAATAAACATCACTAGCACACCTCCAGAACAGCTGCGGGCTGTTTTTAATAGATCTTTTGGACATGGGAGAGGTTCCACAGGACTGGAGAAGGGCTGACATAGTACCTCTTCACAAAAGTGGTAATAGGGAAGAGGTGACAAACTATAGGCTTGAAAGCCTTACCTCTGTGGTGGGAAAAGTAATTGAGGCGCTCTTGAAAGAACGAATAGTAGACTTTCTGAAAACCAATGGATTGCATGATTCAAGGCAACATGGTTTTACCAGGGAAGATCATTCCAAACAAATTTGATTGAGTTCTTTGACTAGGTGACCAGAGAACTAGATCAAGGGCATGCAATGGATGTATATACTTAGAGTTTGGCAAAGCCTTTGATACTGTTCCTCTAGGAGGCTTATCAGAAAACAGCAGCCTGCGGATGGGTCCTAAGGTGGTGAAATGGATCAGCAATTGGTTGACTGACAAACAACAGAGGGTGGTGGTAAATGGAACTCACTCAGAAGAAATGACAGTGTGCAGTATCGGTCCTCAAGGATTGGTCCTGGGACCAATACTGTTCAATATATTTGTGAGTGATATTGCAGAAGGACTGAATGGAAAAGTCTGCCTTTTTGCAGATGACAAACATGTGCAGCAGAGTAAACACTTCTGAGGGAGTGAACAAAATGAGTAAAGATCTAAAAATACTGGAATAACGGTTTACTATTTGGCAGTTAAGATTTAATGTGAAGAAGTGCAGTCATGCACTTGGGATGTAGAAATCCAAAGGAATTGTATGTGATAGGGGGAAAGAGGTTGGTGTGCACAGACCAGGAGAGGAACCTCAGAGTGCTGGTGTCTGAGGATCTCAAGGTGGCAAAACAGTGCAACAAGGCTGTAGCCAAAGCCAGTTGTTGGGCTGCATACAGAGAGGAATAAACAGCATGAAGGAGGAGGTATTAATGCTCCTGTACAAATCATTGGTGAGGCCTCACTTGGAATATTTTGTTCAGTTTTGGAGACCATGGTCCTCATTCACGATTGCGGGTTGCAGGGCTGTACGTCCCGCCGGGACATGCAGCCCCACAATCCAATTAAACCCTATTCCTGCACCGGCTCTCCCTATATGTCCCATGCTTCAGGATGGGGAGAGCTGGCGGGGGGCAGGAGGGGGCAGTATCAAGGGCAGGCAGCCTGGCCACACGTTCTGGACCAATTCAGGTCATGGCCCTGTACATGCTGCTGTGCCTGCTGGGCCGTACTGCTCATAACACCTCAGGGGATCGGGCACGGCAACCACCCATGGGGCAGGCCTGGGTGCAGGAGAGGGCCCTGCCGCCCGATCCAGGCTGCGGGAGGCCAGCCGTGGATCGGGCGGTGGGGATATTGGGGGCCAGAGCTGCAGTTGTCTGGGGTACCTGCGGGGAGGTCATCCCTGTAGGCAGAGGGGGCACACTGGGCTGTCCTCGGGCCCGATTCTGGCTCCTGCACCAACATCTTGTTCTCATGGTCCAAAATTGGGTCCTAGCGACCCCATCTTCAGCAAGGATGTCCAGATGGCCCAGATGCCCCTCTTCAAGAATTGGGTTCCATATTTCAAAGGATATAAAAAAACTTGAAACAGTTCAGAGGAAGGCGACCAAAATGATTTGGAGTCTGTGCCAGAAGATGTCTGAGAAGAGACTTGAAGACCTAAATATGTATACCCAAGAGGAAAGAAGGAACAAATAAGATATGATACAGACTTTTAAATATTTAAAGGGCATCAATGAACAAGCAAACTCTTTTCAAAGAGGAAGCTGTAAAATTAGAAGGCATATGATAAAGCTGCTAAGCGGTAAACTTAAAGGCAATATCAAGAAATACTTTTCCACTGAAAGGGTGGTGGATGCTAGGAATGTCCTCCCGATGGAGGTGGTTGGGGGCAAATACAGTAATGGAATTCAAAGTGGAACAGACACAGTGGATCCCTTTATAGCAAGGAAATGAAATCAAATTAAACTTAAATATCTTTTATACTTCAGTAGAGGGGGAGTGACTTGCACGTAGCGGCAGTTACAACCACTCTAGCCACCTTACTGTGCAGACTAGATGGACCATGTTCGTCTTTATCTGCCATCATGTACTAAAGGCCTGATATTCAGTGCTGGCGGCACTGAAGAGATAACCTGGATGTTCAAGGCCGGGGCCATATCCGGCCACCCAGGGGCGGCCCAAGGGGGGTGCGGGGCCATGTGCGGAGACTCGGTGCGGGGCCTCATTTGCATAAGGGTCCTCATTTGCATAAATATTTGCATAATGTTACCATACACGAACTTTTAGTAAACATGCCTCTTAATGAGTGTATGAATAAGAAAGACTAAAAGACTTCTACATTACTATAATCCAGTGCCAACCGCCAGACACATTAGGAACTACTACAAACACTGCCCATTTAGAACCCATAGCAAACCCGCCGTATCCTAACAGCACTACCAGGGACTCATAAAGCACCATACCCTAACTATCAAAAGGAAACGCTGCAAATATTAAACCAATACATTTCAGAGAACAACAATACATGACCTACTGGGGAAAGAGAACAAGTGGCAATGTCAAATAGGAATTACATAAACAGAATACCTCAGCTCAGTTACACATGAACAGAAACATAAACCATCACCAAACAAGGAATCACAATTTAGAAACAGGAAGACAATAATTAAACTGGGAATCCCAAAAGCCAAACTTGGAATGTACAACACTGTAGAAATAAAACTATACATTAATTTGCTCTTGTACTAAACAAAGCGCAGACGTTAATGATGCACATTTCCCAGAGCTGACATATTCCAATTAATAAATTCAAAATAAAGAGATATTTTTCTACCTTTTGTGCATTTTTTTTCAGCTGCAATTGCTCCAGCCACTTTCTTCTGGTTTCTTCGTGTCTTCCGCTAATTCTTCATCGTCTGCTGTCCATTTGTCTTTTCTTCTTTCTTCTAGTTTTTTTTCCATTCTCTCTCTACATCTGCTTTAACATACTAATCTTTCTCCTTTTCCTCTTTCCTCATTCCTATTTCATCCACTCAAATTTTACCCCTCCATCCTCAATCCCCACTTACTCTCCCAATATCCGGACAATTGTAGATTTGTCTTCCCTCCCACACAAAATATTTTTCCCTCTCCATTTCACTCTCCCAGCTCCATCCCATTCTAATCCTCCCCCAACATCAGCTCCATTCTAGTTCCAGTCCCACCCAGCATCCGCTCCCTTCTAGTCCCCGCATCAGCCCATTTCCAGTCCTAGCCCCCCAAAAGCCCATTTCCAGTCCTAGCTCCCCCATCTATTTGCAGTCCCATCCAAGTCCCTCCATCAGCTCATGTCCAATCCCAGCCCCCCCTGAGCCCATTTCTAGTCCTTTCCTAGCCCCACCATCAGCCCATGTCAAATCCTAGCTCCCCTCCACTCAGCCCATTTCCAATCCAAGCCCCCCATGAGCCTACTTCCAGTTCTAGCCCCTTCAGGAGTCCCTTTCAATCCAAACCCCCACCACAGCCCATTTCCAATCTTAGCACCCCTCCAACAGCCATTTCCAGTCCTATTCTAGCCCCTCCATCAGCCCATTTCCTGTCCTAGCCCCCCCCTCACCTATTTCCAGTCCTAGCTCCCTCCCCCTCACAACCCATTTCCATTCCAAGCCCCCGTCCCCATCAGCTATTTGCAGTTCAAGCCCTCCTTCCACTCAGCCCATTTCCAGTCCTCGCCTCCTCATAGCCCATTACTAGTCCTAACCCCCCATCAGCCCAGTACGTCCTAACCCCCATCACCCTATTTCCAGTCCTAGCCCCCCATCAGCCTTTTTCCAGTCTTAGCCCCCCTCCCATAGCCAATTACCAGTCCTACCCCCCCATCAGCCCATTTCCAGTCTTAGCCCCCCATAGCCCATTACCAGTCCTAACCCCCCCATCAGCCCACTTCCAGTCTTAGCCTCCGCCCCCATGGCCCATTACCAGTCCTAACCCCCCCCCCCCATGGCCCATTACCAGTCCTAACCCCCCCCATGGCCCATTACCAGTCCTAACCACCACCCCCATCAGCCCAATTCCAGTCTTAGCCCCCCCATAGCCCTTTTCCAGTCCTAACCCCCCCCCTCAGCCCATTTCCAGTCCTACCCCCCCCCCCATGGCCCATTACCAGTCCTAACCACCCCCCCCATCTGCCCACTTCCAGTCTTAGCCCCCCCATAGCCCATTACCAGTCCTAACCCCCCCCCATCAGCCCAGTTCCAGTCCTACCCCCCCACTTCCAGCCTTAGCCCCCTCCCCATTTTCAATTACCAGTCCTACCCCCCCATCAGCCCATTTCCAGTCTTAGCCCCCCCATCAGCCCATTTCCAGTCCTACCCCCCACTTCCAGCCTTAGCCCCCTCCCCATAGCCCATTACCAGTCCTAACCCCCCCCAGAAGCCCACTTAGCCCCCCCCTCGCCCATTACCAGTCCTAACCCCCCCCCATCAGCCCATTACCAGTCCTAGCCTCCCCCCCCCATGGCCCATTACCAGTCCTAACCCCCCCCCCAGCCCACTTAGCCCCCCCCATGGCCCATTACCAGTCCTAGCCTCCACCCCCATGGCCCATTACCACTCCCAACCCCCCCCACCAGCCCACTTAGCCCCCCCCATCGCCCATTACCAGTCCGAACCCCCCCATCAGCCCACTTCCAGTCTTAGCCTCCCCCCCATGGCCCATTACCAGTCCTAACCACCCCCCCCCCGGCCCATTACCAGTCCTAACCAGCCCCCCCCGGCCCATTACCAGTCCTCCCCACCCCCCCCCCATCAGCCCACTTCCAGTTTAGCCTCCCCTCCCATAGCCCATTACCAGTCCTAACCACCCCCCCCCCTATCATTCCAAATTAAAATAAAAAAAAAACCAACTGGCTGCTTCTGCCGCGGGCAGCATCAAGAGCTCTGCCGCGGCAGCATCAAGAGCTCTGCCGCGGGGCCCCCCCCTGCCCGGCAGAGCCACCGTGCATCCTCAGCAGCTTACTTCATGTCCAAAACGCGGGCTTCTTTCAGAGCCGCGAGAGTTTCTTTTCTCGCGGCTCTCTTAATCCCGCGGGGCTGATGGGAAATCCCATCACCCTCGGCGGGATTAACAGAGCCGCGAGAAAGGAAACTCTCGCGGCTCTGAAAGAAGCCCGCGTTTTGGACATGAAGAAAGCTGCTGAGGATGCACGGAGGCTCTGCCGGGCAGGGGGGGGCCCCGCGGCAGAGCTCTTGCTGCTGCCGCGGCAGAAGCAGCCGGTTTGTTTTTTTTTTTTTTAAACTTGGGATGCTGAAGAATGTTTTTTGCGCGGGGCCCCCTGAAACGCGGGGCCCTGTGCAAAAAACATTCTTGCTCAATGGACGGGCCGGCCCTGCGGCCACCAGCATTGAATATCTGGGTTTACTGCACAGCCTCTGTCTCCACAGAAGCAAACTGAGCAATGGCAATATTGAGTCGCTGTCCGGTAAGCTCCCACGGGTAAAGAAAGGCCAGCTTTTGCTGCACTTATCTTTACCGGCAGCTCGTTAACTGGGCAATGGTGTAATATCGTTACTGCCCAGTTAGCTAACCATGTTAGTGCCACTGAATATTCCTCTAAGTGGCATTTACATGGTTTACAAACCTGTAAATGCCTTTGAATATCGAGCCCTATGTTACTATTCAGTGCCGACAGCACAATTACAGTGGCTAGCCAGTGGTGCTAAACATTAAATGTGGATATTCAATATCCAGGGTCGTCGCAGAGCGCAGTGGCTAACTGTGCAATGGCAGTATTGAGCCACTGCCCGATTAGCGATACATGGTGAAAATAAGGCAAGGGTTTCCTGTTCCTGGCTTTCACCACAGATTGCAAATTGGGCAGCAACTCAATATCGCCGCTGACCAGTTTGTGATCGGCTCTGCCTCCATTCCACCCCAGAAGGCCCCCAACATGTCCTGATGCTAAGAGAACCTGATACCAAGCCACCCCTCTGTTGCTATCTCTTACATGTTACCTAAAATACACAAACCTGGGAACCCTGACAGACCAATCATATCTGGCATTGGCACACTATCAGAAAAAATATCTAGACTAATAGAAGGTATCCTCAAGCACTTAGTAAAAAATTCATCTTCCTACAAGACATTGCAGATTGTCTACATAAGTTAAAGAATATCAGACATTTATCACCAGACACACTCCTTGTCACAGCAATATCCCCCAATACAGATAGCATCGCATCATGTTGAAAAGACAGTCGACCCCAGAGTTGGTTAAAGGTGTTGGTGCCCTAGGCAAACCTTAAGCTCTATGCCCCACTGGCTGTCAGAATCTATTATTTAGCTTTGAATGCCTTAAGAACATAAGAAATGTATTTATTTATCAGGGTTTTTTATACCGCTTTATCATTTCAGTCAAAGCGGTTTACATTATAACTTAAATTTGGTAATGTACAGTAAACAGGGACATTGATAACTTGGATTTTTCTGAAGCAATGAAGGGTTAAGTGAATTGCCTAAGTCCACAAAGAGTTTTAGTGGAAATTGAATGTTGATCTCTTGGGAGTATGTTTGCTAACTACAGCGCTAACGTTGCAGCGGCGACATTATCACACGATAATGGCGCATTACCATGCGATAACGTCATGTATCACGTGATAACGTCTCCGGTGGCGTTAAGGTACACAGAGGGTGGAATAAGGCTCCCCAGAGGATGGAGATAAGGGGTCAATGGGTGGAGAGTGGGCGGGGAGAGGGCCCAGGCACACTAACACTGTGAAATCAAGGTCTGAAAATTAACGCCAGGGAAAACCTTGCATTAGACAGGGGTTCTCAACCCTGTCCTCAGGACCCACCTAGCCAGTCAGGTTTTCAGGATAACCACAATGAATATGTATGAGAGAGATTTGCATACACTGCCTCCATTATATGCAAATTTCTCTCATGCATATTCATTGTGGTTATCCTGAAAACCCGACTGGCTAGGTGGGTCCCGAGGACAGGGTTGAGAATCCCTGCGTTAGAGGCACATTTGCAGGAGAGAGAAACCAGTCCAGTCAGCAATGTACAGCAAAGGCAGGGAGACCCAGATAAGTGATAGTAGTGATACATGTGCAGTAACAAAACATGCAAAAACCAGAGAGATAATGACCAGAACCAAAATAGAAATACAAAACACTGAGCTGGCCAATAGAAAAAAAACAATGATAAACAGTAATCAACACTACCCATAAAGAATAAAAAGGAAGATGTCACTTTTGGAAGGATCAATTCTGATTCCCCCCCCCCCCCCCAAAGTGAATGTTCCAATATTAATAGTGTTGATGAGGGTTTGCTGTAGTGTATATTGGGCAGCTTGCTTATGTGGCTTTCACATGTGCAGCAACAGCATAGTGCCCAAGTATGAAAGGGCACTACGGTGAGGCTGCAAATGGGGTAAAGGGGGCTGCAGGCGGGACATGCAGTGGGGCAGCAGGGACACAGGGTTGGCTAGGCAGGGACACAGGGTGGACTAGGCAGATGCCTAGGTGACACATAGGAATGTAGAAACGGAAAACCAGCAAGACAGCAACTGACCAAGGTCAAACATGTTCACGAGTGTGTCCCCCACAGTGTCCCAGGGGACAGTACACAGCAAGTACCCCAAAGGACACATAACATTGGCAGGCGGTGCCGGGGGGAAGCGTGGATGTCTAGGCAGGCACCCCTACTCCATATCACGCAACATAGGTAGCCGCCTACCGGCACACTGGATGGCCTGGGACTGCGCACCACCAGCACCACTGGCACAAGGGCATGTCAGCACGGTGGCAGAGGGGTGCTGGTGGTGGAGGGGGCAGTGGCATCTACCCACAGCAGACCAAGCCCAAGCCCTGTTTAGGTGGGTGCCGTGCACTGCAATAGACAAGGTCTGTCTGACGAATAGTCATGGTATCCCCAGGGAATGATCTGCCTCTGTGACAACAGTTTGGTGCAGTACACACTGCCAGTATATTCAGGGGCAGAAAGTCACAGTTTCAAGTCCCAGCTGTGGCTCCTGCAGACCAGTACTAACCGTGGCAACAAAGAAGGAACCTTTATTGCAGATAAAATAAACACGCCATAACACCTATATTTTACCCTACAGAGCACATACACCATAAACATGTGCAATCCCTAGAGCAGAGTTTCCCAACTGCAGTCCTGGAGGGCCAAACACCATTCAGGTTTCATGCTGTCCCTAATAAATATGCCTGTGATGCATTTGTATGCACTGTCCCCATTGTAGGTAAATGTATCACGCATATTCATTAGGGATAGCATGGAAACCCGAACCGTGAATGGCCCACCAGGACCGGAGTTGGGAACCTCTGCCCTAGAGCAGCGGCCAACAGGGGCACAAATACCACACCCACAGGCTCCACTATCCAACAGCTCATGGAGAGTCAGGCTGTTGGGCCCTGCGCGGAGCAGCATCTACCAATACTAGCACCTGCATACCTTAGCAATGTCGTCTTCAACTTGGAAACACGTTCCACATATATCAAATGGTTGCTATGATTAATGTCAGATAACATATCCTAAGTTAAACACAATTTGTTGACAGAGATACATCATAGCAACCTTTCTGATATCAGTGTTTGTTTCTGACAGTGTTACCACCCCGGGGAGTGACCCTAACAGTATTGAGTACCATAGCAATGCCTGCACTGTGCCCAGGACTGGTGTGGCGGCCAGGGCTGCCAACCACCTCTATATTTGCACAATGCTGAAATAGGTGTGAGAGTGTGTATGTCTATCCAGTGTTTTGTGGCTGCCTACACCTTACTGAGCCCACAATGCTTGCACTGTTTCCATTGTTAGCCTGCCAATGTGCATAATGAGGAGCAAGGTACTGTGGGTATGGCCCGGACAGGATGCATCTGCACAGGGCATAGGGCAATGGCTGGGACATTGTAGTGCCTGACCACCACCTGCACGGACAGGGTGGCCACAGCATGTCATGCTGGGAGGTCACTCTCACCCTGACTGAGCAGTGACCATGGCATGGCTAGGTTCCCCCATAGTGCTATACTGTATTTCCCTCAAGTGATATCTATGGGTTTCTTTTTCTGGGGCCCAGTCACTGATATATGTGCTTGGTGTGTGTGTGTGTGCACTCACATCCCATTTTTGGGTGCACACAGTTCCTCCAGGAACATGTACTAGCTAGCAGACTGTCTGCAGTTAGCATGTGCATGGTTGGAACACCTTGCAAGGTGCAGTGGGTGGAGACTGACTCTGCCCTCTGCTGGTGAATGTCAGATAGTGGTGGGGGCAGCTGAGCTTTTCCAGGCCTACCCTATGTGATGCATACAGATCTGCATTGACTGCTCTGTAGAGTGCCTATTCCCCAGCAGGACTGGGGTTGATGGTTCTCTCTACTAGCACCATTGCAGAGATGTAGAATGTAGATCTGTTGGTGGGAAGATCCTATCCCCCACCCTGATCCACAGAGGTTGGGTTGGGTGGTGCTACCTAATCCGCTTTTGGGTCCAAACACCACCCTTCACTTATAACATGTGACCATGGCAACCCCACAGGATGTGCACTATTCTGGGTGCATCATAGTCCACAAGGACTAGACATGACTGGGAAGTACAGATGGACACAGGTGTATCCTAGGTGTGTCTGCAAGAACTACCTATCACACACTGGCACTGATGGGGACCTGCAGCATAGCCTATCTCAGTCAAGCCAGATGCTGCGGACCTGGTGCTGGGCGCCCCACCTCAACCTCAGGGTGAACACTGGAACCGCACAATGTTACGGTCTGTAGCTACTCTGTGCCAGTAACACACACGGTTGGTTCCCCCTACCAGGCCGGGGTGCTATAGAGGCGCATACCCCATCTTGTGAAAAGACATAGGCTGCTGATCTGCATGTGCAGTGCATCATGGGTACGGGTGGGTTTACCCTATCCTGGTGACCACAGCAGACAGTTTGTGTGGTGACCTGCGGTCTTTCTGTATCCAGCCAGCAGTGTGTTAGACATTATAGAGATGTAGCCCACTGGTTACTTCAATGACTGCAACAGCAGAGGTCATGGGTTTGATCCCACAGTGGTGTTATTTAACACTAGAAGCCCCAAAGTGCATCAATTGATGCAAATGCATCTTCGAAGTTGTATACCAGCGCCAATGCTAGAACCATGTCAGTCATGTTCCATGACTTTGTTAGCAAGGTCAAGATGTTCAAAAATGTGCAGCGAAAATTAATGACAGATGCACCACCTTGCAGGAAAATGAATTTATACCTAGAAGCCCCAATGTACATCAATTGACGCACTCAATTGTCTTAGATGCATCAATTGACGTACTTTGGGGCTTCTAGGTATAAATTCATGTTCCCACTAGGTGGCGCATCTCAATCACTATTTACAGTTTTACTTCGACATTACAAACAATAAACACACAATGATGTCATGTAATGACGTCACATACTACACGTATTTAACAAATAAGTAACTTCATATTAATTCACATCTGCATTTCATGCTAAACACAGTCGTCGTGATAATGCGTCAATTGACACACTTTGGGGTTTCTAGGTAAAATTCCTTTTGGGGCTTCTAGTATTAATAAGGCTGTCTGAGGCTTTTCCTTTTAATTTAGATCAGTGCTGCCAGCAGAGACACCCTCACAGTGCCGTAGCCTAAGGTGCCTCATAAGGCGCCCTATAAAGCGCCCTATTGGGCACATTATAAGGTGCCTTGGCGGATAGGGCACTTTATAATGTGCCCTGTGGAGTGCCTTATAGGGCACCTTATGCAGCACCTTAGGTTATGGCACTGTCAGGGTTTTTTTATAGAATGTGTCACATTCCTCCTCGATTCTCACCACCACCAAAAAGTTGTCTAATAGACAATATTTTGGTGGTGATGAGAAGTGAGGAGGAATGTGACAAATTCTATCTAACCTTTTTGATGTCTTGGACATCTGCACCTTGCCCACTCACAATCTTAAATGACAGAGGTGTAAGGCAGGGGTCTCCAAATCCAGCTCTGGAGGGCCACAAACCAGTCAGGTTGGCAGGATATCTCTAATGCATATATATCTCATGCATATTCATTAGAGATATCCCGAAAACCTGACTGGTCTGCGGCCCTCCAGGACTGGAGTTGCCCACCCTGTTCTAGATGGTTAGGATAGCAGCTATTCTTGGACTGCTCATTGTGGTAATGGCAGGCCCACGCCAGCCTAGACAAACGCCACTGTATTTGGCTTCCACAGAAACAGCTGCAGCAATCCTGGCCACTGCCATGAGATGTTTTGGGAGAGTTCCTGGCCAAGAGAAGCAGGACACAGATGTGACAGGTGACTCTAGCATGCTGTTATTGTATAGAAAACCAGGTGACTAGGCATGGCACACTGGCAGTGATATGGATTGCCAGCAGAATCCATCTCGAGCAGTTCAAGTTCTAGGGAATAGGTACTGCATGCAGCATCTCACCTTCAGGGTGACCACTGAAACCAGTCTGTAGCACAGTTTGCAGCTGCTATGTGCTTGTAGCACACACTCACAGTGAGTATTACTGAGATGATGTGATGGATCAATGCATTCTCCAATGGTGATCAGCTGCAGAATGCTGTTCTGCATGTGCAGTGCATTATGGGTAATGGAGGGCCTAACCTATACCAGCACACACAGCATCTATTGCAGGCATAGTAGTGACTGTAATCACTGCGGCATAGCCTTGCACCTGACTGTCATTTCTGATGGTGGGAAACGTGTGTATGTTCCCTTGGGGAGCATAGGCTGGTCTGCAAAGGACCACGCAACTCAATACTGTGGTTTGCATTCTTTGTATGTCCAGGTATACCTATCCCACCATGTGCAGCTGGTCACAGGGGACTGCACACCATGCACATAGGCTGCCTCTGGGTTTTGTACCACACTGTGGAGCAGCGGACCCATGTGCGTGATTGTTTGCTGTTGGGGGATCAGTACAGGGATGGGCATCTTATTTATTTATTTATTTATTTATTTATTTATTTATTTTATTTATTTATCTTGACCTCATCTGTGCCTTGGCCTTTTCACAAGAGGAGTGGCCATGTTGTTTCATGTCCTGGAGTCCACCATTGCAGGCAGGGCCCTGTAGTCTCTTTGATTCTAGATACTGTTCTGTGCAGAACTATGAGGACGTGTAGCCTAATGGTTAGAAGGTTCGAGCACTGTCTCAGCAAGCAAGGAGTAAGGATTTGATTCCCACTTGTTCTCTTTGTGTCTGTTACCACTCAGTGCATTTTCATGCCTGGAATGGTCCGGGATCTGCTGTGACTGGCTGACATGTTTTCTTATGTACTCTGCCCACAATTTTGGTCTACAAACATGCAATTTGCCATCATGCCCTTTTGAGAGTATGGCTTTCTTGCCTCTGCATACCAAGCCACTCAGAAAAGTATTCTTCCACTCCTCTCTGTCAAAGAAATAGTTCCAGAGCTCTTTCAAAACACACTCTTTCCTACAAATTAAGGACAATCCCCCCATAACAGCCCTAATTACTCTAATCAAGGGATTTTTAGTACCATCACTTTAAATCCTAATAGATTACAAATACAAGTTACAAAACCACCTCATTGAAACTGTCTTCTTGCCTGCAATAAGCTTCAGCAGAGCTCTCCAGGGAGATGACTGCTCTGCCTGATTACCAGCAGCCTCATGCCCTTTCATTTAACTATTTAATTAGCTTAAAGGCAGTCAGCAGCCCCAATCGTTATTTAATTTTGTACCGCAGTCATGCTTATTAAAGCCTGCTCAGCATTGCAGCATTAAAACTGAAGACCGTGATTAAGTTTTTTTTCCTTGATGCTTTGAACTGCAGCAGGCCCAAACTTTATTTGGTTTACATGTGGCCATGTCAGCTCTGCTTTTATTTTATTTCTGAAAGAGCTTTCTCCTGCACAATGCCAGCACCCCAACAAACCAAAGGCACCTGAAACCCTCCCAAAAACCTTGATTTTTTTTTTTTTATAACTCACTGGTTACACTATACTTAGCCGAATGCAAAAAATGTGCTGTCCAACACACATTAAAAGATAGTGAGGTGCTAAACATATAAATGTAATGTGTGCCTTTGAGTCAATGCCGATTCCTGGCAACCTAGCAGCTCCTGGGTTTTCTTGGTAGTAGATTGCCAGGCCTTTCTTCTAAGGCAATGGAGAGTTAAGTGACCTACCCAACATGTGCTAGTGGGAGTTGAACCCTGGTTTCTTGGACAATGGTCTAACCACTAGGCTACTCCTCCATATTTCCATGTGCTCTGGTAAATGCATGCACAGCAGCTCACTATTATGCAAATCAAATATCATAGATTATGGTAAATTTTGCAAGCTGCATTATTCATGGAAAAATAACAGTACCTCCAGGGGAAAGAAACATAGAAACATGACAACAGAAAAAGACCACATGGCCTATCTAGTCTGTCCTTCCATATCAACCACTACAACATTCCCCTTTTTTCCTTTAGAGATCCTCTGTGCTTGTCCCATGCTTCTTTGAATTCAGATACTGTCCTCATCTCTATAGAAACATAGGGGGGGGTGTTTACTAAACAATGACTTCAATGGGGCTGCGGCTTGTGACATAGTGGGTCCTTCCAGCCCGTTAGAAGAAGCTAAAAAGCAGGAAACAGGAGCAGTGCTGAGATGTAAACAAGAGCACATGGCTTCTGGTTACCACAGAAACCAAGCACAAGGGAAAGGGATACGCCCATGCTACCACTTAGAGAACGAGTCACAAGTTGATTCAGCACACCTGTTAGGGGGAGGAGTCAAGCTCTACCCTAGAATTCACTCTAATAAAGAGGTCACAGTTGAGCCTATGGAGTTAGGCAAAGGTGAGTTGGGTGAGTTAGGTGAAGGAGGTGAGCCGAGCAGCCAAGCAGGCAGCCAGGTGGGCTACGAGAGCTGCAGTGAAGAGAGCAGTGAAAGGAGAAGGACAGAGTCTCCGTGGAAGGGTCAAACGGAGCTTCCCTTCAGGAAGAGAACAGAAACCCCAAGGGAAGGATACAGCAAAGGCAGTCTGGATTACCTGCCGTATTCTGGGGAGTACAGAAAAGAAAGAAAGCCAGAAAGGCAATAGAAAGCTTCTGTGCACAGCTCAGGTTGGGAAACTACAGCCAGTTCCAAGCCACAGAGAAAACCTCTGCCAGCTAGGTTTAAAGGTAAGCCTAAACGCTGGGGTGCTAATGATTACAGTGATTTCATTTACCCAGAGAGTTGGGGCTGTAAAGAGAAGGACTGCACTGAGAATGCTTATCTGAACCAGTATTTAATTCAGGAGTATCATAAGAAGCCTGGAGCATTAAGGAAAGGCGTGGCACCAGGGTTGCAGTTACAAACATTTCCTGTTACAGAGGAAGAATTAATGGACATTGAGCCAGAGCATGTAAATAATAAGGAAGAAGTAATGGACTGTACGATAACTCTTTTTAATGAGATAATATCATTACGCTGAGTTCATGCTTTAAAGAGAAAGGCAGCACTGCTTGGAGTTAAAAGCATACAGCTGTGAAGAAACAGAACTGTTACCTTGAAATGCTGGAAACTAATGTGTTTATGCTGAAGTAAGCCTTTATGTTGAAAACCTTTAATTTGTCCTTATACCAGAAAGTACCTGGTTTTGTGTTACCTTATTTCCTGGTTAAAAATCCAACCCCGGGAGGGGAAATAAATCCTTTGTTTGCTTGAACCACTTTTGAATCCACAACTGCTCCTCATTGGTCAGCGAAGGGACTACATCTCCCAAGAAGCTCTGCTTTAGGATTTGTGAAAGTAGCTGTTCAGTGGGGAAAAACCACTCGCTTGAACCCTACCTACCGATACTGGGGGTTTTAAGGAGAATTGGTCACAAATGGCGTAGTAGTTTGGATTTTTACCTGGACTAGAGGACACCGAAAGGACAAGGTTCCAGCGGCAAGAGCTGACACCTAGGAATAAAAGGATCCGGAGCTCGGCTGACGATCGGTCAGACTGGGGAGTTCCCTTTCTCAGTGCCTGACTCTGCACTGTGCCAGGTAATTGTGGCTAGGCACGGGTGGAGAAGGATACAGAGGAGAAAGGGTAGTGCACAGGGATAGTGCACAGCATTGAAGAAAAAAAAAAGGAATTTTTTTTCTCTCTTTTTTTTTTGGGCCACACTTGGGGTTTTTTTGTGTATTTTGCAGATACCAGGATATCCAAAATGGACCCTCAAGAAATGCTGAGGTGGATGTCTTTGCAATGGGACAAGCAACTGGAGATGACGCGAAGGGTCCAGGACCAGACGATGACTGCCCTCCAGGAACAGCTGAGACCAGTCAACACACTCATAGAACATTTGGCTAAACAGCAGCAGGAGCCCGCGAAGGACTTACCAGGGTATACCCACGGGGTAGGACTATATGGTACCGGTGCACCTTTGCTGGGACAATTGTCTCCTACTGACAACTTGGATGACTATGTGATGCATTTGAACGTATCGCGGAGGCCACAAAGCTGCCTAGGGAGCAGTGGGCCCTAAGGTTCGCAATGTCTTTATCAGGAGAGGCCTTGTCTGCGTACAAGTCTATGCCAGCTACCTTAGCGCTGGATTATGACGCAGTTAAGAATGCTGTAAGAGACAGGTTGGGGCTCACCCCTTTATTCTATAGGCGCAGGTTTAGGGAGGCAAAGCTAAGGCCTGGAGAAACCCCTAAAAGCCTGTATTATAGAATAAAAGGGTTAGCCTGGAAATGGCTCAAACCTGAGCAACAGACTGTAGAGGCTGTATTAGATAATGTAATGTTGGAACAATACATGGAAGCTGTACCAGCGGAAGTTAAAACGTTTCTCATGTTGCAGAACTGTAAGACAACAGATGAGGCTGCCAACATGACAGAACGGTATTTTGAGGCTGAATTTGCCAGGACCTCAAAATCCGGCGTTCTGGGCATGGCAAAAGCTGGTAATGTAAATAGGAACATTCAATGCAAACCACCTTGTGAAAACAGGAGTTTTTCCACTATGAAGGGAAAATGTTTTAAGTGTGGGAACTTTGGGCATTTCCAAAAGGACTGTATGCTACGTACTGCTTTGGTGTCTGGTAAGGGAGAAAAGATCCAAGCAGGGTTTTTACTCCCAGTCCAAGTAGAGGGCATAAAGGCCCAAGTGCTACTTGACTCGGGCGCGGACCAGAGTATGGTGTCCCGACGGCTTTGGGAAGCCATACAAGCTCAAGCAGCGCCGAGTCAAGCAGTGGGGCAAGTTAAGATAAGGTGCATACACGGAGCAGCCCACCATTATCCCTTATATGAAATAGGTATAGAAGGTTTGGGAACAGAAAGGAAGATGGTAATGGCAGTGGTACCCCGCCTTCCACAAAGTGTTGTCCTGGGAAGGGATTGGCCTCCTTTTAGTCAAGGGCTAGAGGAAGGCCTTACTGCTGAAATGAGTTTAGCACCCGCCCCAGGTAAAGCAGGCTCCTTGGAGGCAAAGAGAGAGTCGCCAGATTCACCCAGGTTAGAGGCCATGGCCACCAAAGTCCCAAGTCCTTTGTTAGGGAAACCTGGGAGGAATAGTCAGCAACACACATCAGGTGAAAAGGGAGTAACCACAGGGAAGCAAAAATTTGTGCTCCAATACTGCAAGGTTTCAGCTCAGGCCAGGGGTCCGCAGTGAGCTTCGGAAGCCGCTGCCAGATACGATTTGTTTAGTGCGGAAAATAGTGTGATACCCCGAGGAGGAAAAGCCCTGATAGACACCGGGATAAGGGTGCAGATCCCACCCGGATGTTATGGGAGGATAGCGCCTAGGTCAGGCTTAGCAGCCAAATATTTTATAGATATAGGGGCTGGAGTCATTGACCCGGATTATAGGGGGGTAGTTAAGGTGTTGATTTTTAATTTTAGTCAGGAGGAGTTCCAGGTTAAGATAGGCGACAGAATAGCGCAGCTGATATGCGAGCGCGTAGGGTTCCCCGAGGTAGAGGAGGTACCTTCACTGGCCCCCACAGGGAGGGGAGAAGGAGGATTTGGGTCTACCGGGGTAGGGGAATTAAAAGGTTTAACCGCTGTCGCTGAAGAGCAGAAAGAGGACGATTTTGGCCCACAGCCCACTGATTGGAGGGAAACTCCAGAACCACGTATAGGGGCAGAGCTGTCAGGGCAACAGCGGCAGGAACTAAAGAAAGTATTGAATAAATTTGCAGATGTTCTGACGACGCTTCCGGGGGAAACCAACATTGTTGCCCATGAAATTATTACCTTACCTGGAAAAATAATTAGGCAACGACCCTACAGGTTGCCGGAGGCAAAGAAAACAGAAGTGGTAGAACAAGTAAAAGACATGCTTAAAATGGGAGTGATAGAAGAGTTCAGAAGCCCATGGTCAAGCCCTATCGTGTTAGTGCCTAAGCCGGATGGAAGCCTCCGCTTCTGTATAGATTTCAGGCAAATAAATAATATTTCTGAGTTCGACGCATACCCCATGCCTCGGATTGAGGATTTATTAGATAAACTAGGCCAGGCTAAGTATTTGACCACATTGGACCTAACAAAAGGTTACTGGCAAATACCATTAACCAAGGCATCCAAGCCTAAGACAGCTTTCACGACACCAATAGGGCTGTTCCAGTTCAGGCGTATGCCATTTGGACTTCACGGGGCTGCGGCCACTTGTCAAAGATTGGTCGATCAAGTCTTGCGGCCACATCACGACTATGCATGGGCCTATATGGATGACATTATCATTCATAGCACTACATAGGCCCAGCACTTACCCAGAGTAGAGGCAGTCCTGTGCGCTTTGAGGAAAGCGGGCCTGACTATTAATCCTGGGAAATGTCTTTTTGCTGGTAGGGAAGTCAAATACTTAGGCCACATGGTGGGAGGAGGAATGGTAAAGCCATTAGCCAGCAAAATTGAAAGCGTGAAGAACTTTCCATGGCCTGTTAATAAACGGCAAATGCGGGGATTTCTGGGCTTGGTAGGATACTACCGCAGATTCATCCCGCGATTTGCGGAGGAAAGCGCTCCACTCACAGAGATGCTTAGGAAGAATGCCCCTAATAATATTTAATGGACACCAGATGCTGAAAAGGTGTTCGTAGCATTAAAAGACAGGTTATGTAAGGCCCCAGTGCTCAGGGGGATTAACTTTGAATCACCGTTCCTTGTGCAGACAGACGCATCCGAGACGGGATTAGGGGCTATAATGTCACAGGTATTTGAAGGGGTTGAACACCCGGTAACGTATCTCAGTAGAAAATTGTCCAGAGCCGAACAAAAATATTCCACGGTGGAGCGAGAGTGTCTCGCGATTAAGTGGGCGATCGAGACTCTGAGATTTTACCTCACGAGCCGTAAATTTTACTTAGTTACGGATCACGCGCCATTGAAATGGCTACACCAAATGAGGAACAGTAATGCCAGGCTTACTAGGTGGCATTTAGCTCTACAAGCATACGACTTTGTCATACAGCACAGAGCGGGTAAATTGCACAGTAATGCAGACGCTCTTTCCCGGATTACGTGCTGTCCGTCGCAGGCTCCGGCAGCCCATAATATTTTAAGGGGGGGGATCTGTGACATAGTGGGTCCTTCCATCCCATTAGAAGAAGCTAAAAAGCAGGAAACAGGAGCAGTGCTGAGATGTAAACAAGAGCACATGGCTTCTGGTTACCACAAAAACCAAGCACAAGGGAAAGGGATACGCCCGTGCTACCACTTAGAGAACGAGTCACAAGTTGATTCAGCACACCTATTAGGGGGAGGAGTCAAGCTCTACCCTAGAATTCACTCTAATAAAGAGGCCACAGTTGAGCCTATGGAGTTAGGCAAAGGTGAGTTGGGTGAGTTAGGTGAAGGAGGTGAGCCGAGCAGCCAAGCAGGCAGCCACGTGGGCTACGAGAGCTGCAGTGAAGAGAGCAGTGAAAGGAGAAGGACAGAGTCTCTGTGGAAGGGTCTTCAGGAAGAGAACAGAAACCCCAAGGGAAGGATACAGCAAAGGCAGTCTGGATTACCTGCCGTATTCTGGGGAGTACAGAAAAGAAAGAAAGCCAGGAAGGTAATTGAAAGCTTCTGTGCACAGCTCAGGTTGGGAACCTACAGCCAGTTCCAAGCCACAGAGAAAACCTCTGCCAGCTAGGTTTAAAGGTAAGCCTAAACGCTGGGGTGCTAATGATTACAGTGATTTCATTTACCCAGAGAGTTGGGGCTGTAAAGAGAAGGACTGTACTGAGAATGCTTATCTGAACCAGTATTTAATTCAGGAGTATCATAAGAAGCCTGGAGCATTAAGGAAAGGCATGGCACCAGGGTTGCAGTTACAAACATTTCCTGTTACAGAGGAAGAATTAATGGACATTGAGCCAGAGCATGTAAATAATAAGGAAGAAGTAATGGACTGTACGATAACTCTTTCTAATGAGATAATATCATTACGCTGAGTTCATGCTTTAAAGAGAAAGGCAGCACTGCTTGGAATTAAAAGCATACAGCTGTGAAGAAACAGAACTGTTACCTTGAAATGCTGGAAACTAATGTGTTTATGCTGAAGTAAGCCTTTATGTGGAAAACCTTTAATTTGTCCTTATACCAGAAAGTACCTGGTTTTGTGTTACCTTATTTCCTGGTTAAAAATCCAACCCCGGGAAGGGAAATAAATCCTTTGTTTGCTTGAACCACTTTTGAATCCACAACTGCTCCTCATTGGTCAGCGAAGGGACTACATCTCCCAAGAAGCTCTGCTTTAGGATTTGTGAAAGTAGCTGTTCAGTGGGGAAAAACCACTCGCTTGAACCCTACCTACTGATACTGGGGGTTTTAAGGAGAGTTGGTCACAGGCTCCGATATCGTACGGAGTCCACTACCGCCGTTTAGTAAACACCCCCCATAGAAACATGACAGAAAAGAGAGAAACATGTGTAACTAGTGCGGAACGTTCCGCATGTCCCTTATAAAAGCAGCCCCAAAATGTACCATAAAGGTTTTTCATCAACAACGGTAATTTTGGCACTACTACTTAGGGACCCTTTCATTAAGCATCATTAACCAATGCAGGTAACTGGCCGCGGTGAACTCTGACATATGGGAATGCCAGCTACCGACTGCTAACACACATGTTAATTGGCACTCATATGCTAATGTGGAGAGTGGGCGGGTTAGAGGAGGAACATGGGCATAGAGAACACATTTAGCATACAAATATAGTTCAAGTGACAAGTATGTGCATTTAATTGTACCTCTATGGGTGCCGTTAGGTGCAACTGCATTAATTGCAACACTTGTTACAGCACTCGGTCAACCACTGGTTGCCAGAAACATGCTGGTCACGCCCCTGACAGTTAACGAGGGCTTGCCACTTAATGTGCATTGATAATGTACATTTTGTGTGAAACCTTAGCAGACTTTAGTAAAAGACCCTCTTAATAACTGAAAAATACTTTACTGCACTTTAGTAAAATGTGTCTGTAAATCAGAAACCGTGTCAGCCGTTCAGCCATGACAAGCAGACACAAGTGCACTGAAAATAATAGGGATGTGCAGGCCAAAATTTTTTTGTTTACAGGAATTTTCATTATATTTGGGGTTTTTTAATGTTTACTTCATTTCAGGGGCAATGTCATTAACAGTGCACTTTATTGCTCAGTGATGCACCTATAAGACACATAAAAAAAAGAAAGAAAATTGGGGGGAGATGCTCTGTCATTTCGAGTTCAAATTAACATGGGAAATGACATTTCCCATTTTGTTTCAAATGAAAGCACATTTCTAGAAAATGATATTACCAAGTGCCACATTTTCATATGACACCCTGCCATTCTTCTTGCAGTCAGCCAAACACCATGAGGCTTCCGTTCCATCCTGGTTAATGAGCTCAAGTCCTAGTACTCTGACCTTAGACCGCCTGCTTTAAAAGGTCAGCCTAACAAGAAGTACAGAGCCCAAAGGCCTTGGTATGAGAGTGAATAAACCACTAATAAAACAAAGGAGCCCTTATATTAACATATGCTAAGCAGTTAGCTTGTGAATTAGGGCACAGTATGTATAAGCGCATGGCTGTAGGAACCATTACCAAAGTCACCTTGTTACGGGCTGGAAAATGAGCAGGTTATGAGCAGGGAATGGACGTGAACTGTGCATTGCAGTTAGCAGAGGGTAAGTTATTACACACTTTCACACTAGCAGATACCAGATAGTCTGTAAGTTCAGTTATCAAATGGTAAAGTATTTCTCTGTGTGGTAACTGTGTGGGAAGATGCTGGGAACACCCCCAACAGTTACCGCACAGGCTTTCACTTACCAAGTGCCCAAATTACCATGTGGTAAGTGCAAAACTTTACCACACTTTAGTAAAAGAGCCCTAAAACCTTACAGTGATATAACATTAGGTTCTTTGTACTATATGAAGTCATTTAGATATGAAAGGATTCATCCAAGGCAGTGTACAACAGGAGTAGCTTGACTTTAACAACTTGCATTGTACTAAGCATAATAATAGTAAAATGACCAAATGACAGCATAATGCACAATTGTATTTTAGATTATTTCTTTTTCCATAGTTTAATTTGTTAGACTTTGTTGTTAGTTTATTTTATCTTGTTTTTTTCCTGTTTGTATGTTATTTTATTCTGCTTAGGACATTGCTTTGTAATGAATACACAAACTATAAATTATTTTAAATAAATAGATTAATGCAATTAGGCTGCATCCATACTGTGTTTATCTGTGATTTCTCCTCTGGAACAGGCAACACATTGAAAGCAGCAAGCTGGTTGTCCCTCTACAAACACTTTTCTGTATCCTGAAGTGCAAATTTCACTGCAGAGAGAATGCGGGACCTGAACATAAAATAGAAGCATTTCACAGTATTTGAAAATGCAAATCTATGGAAAAAAATGTTTTTCAGTAAGCAGTTGAATTATGAGACAGTTTTCCTGGTATCGTTATACAGGGTCTAGTGCATGGCGTGACATTTTTTTTAATCAGCGAGTGTGATAATGCAGAAAGAACTAAGGAGACATGCTTATGTCATAATGGCATCTGTTCTATATGACAATCAACAATGTATAAGGAAATGGCTAGACACTCGGGAAAGATTCAAGGTGAAACGATCCAAGACAATTCAGAAGAACAGCAAATGCCATAGAAAGTAGCTTAACTTGTCTTAAAATGTAGGACAGCTCTGTTGCAATTTAAGGAGCTCATTATTCAGCAGGACAGCAGCCTTAAAAGGTTATAGGGGTCATTCCAGAACATGAATAAAGGGTTTGTATGTGCGGTGGGGACATTTATGTGCCAAAAATGTCCCAGGCCGTATTCTGAAACACTGCTGACAAGCACGTCCATGGCGCTAGCATGGAAATCTCAGAAAGTGGGCGGGCGAGGGTGGAACGGGGGCATGGTCAGCCATGGAGACATATAAAGTGTATTCAGGAAAGGCCCATGTACATATTAAGTGTTTCCCGGACATGTCCACGTTATTCCTCCTGAAGCGTGATATAAGGCTGGGACGTCAAAAATATTTTCTGTTCTGCTGTGGTCTGCAATGCGTCCCATAGAGAAGAATGGTTGTGACAAGTATGTTTTGAACTGGTGTGACTGCAGTCTGGAAAAATACAGTACAAGATGCAGTATTAAGGTACAGAAAGCAGAGGTGAGGGAATATTGTTAGATAGAGAAACATTTCTAAACATCTTTACAAAAATATTAAGAAGATCAATACAGGGTCATTGCATCCCCATTATTCGGCCACTCTGCTGACCCTGACTAACTTCCCCACATGTTGTATGGGGAGGTTAGATGGGGGCAGGAAAGGGGTGTTGCGGGGCTGGAGTTAAGGCTGGCAGTGGGCAGTCTACGGCCCCGGATGTACATGGCCGATTCCAATGTCGGCCCTGTACATCTGAGGCCGGCTGCCTGTTCAGGGAAATTATTCCACCTCTGAGGTGGAATAAGTTCCCCTAGTCAGCGGGGGATGGCAGGCCCGTGGCACAGCAAAGGTGGGAGGGGCAGAGGAGATTCCCCGCAACCTGATCCTGGCCTTGGGAGGCCAGATTGGGGGTCAGGCTGCGGAGAATGAAGATTCTTGTCTGGCGGCTGGGAACTGCGGCTCCTAAATGGAGCCACGGTGCCATGGCAACCAAATGCCATGGTACCACGGCTCCATTCAGGATCCCTGATTGAGCTAGCCAGGCAAGGCCTGTACATGCAGGCCGACTGGAATCGGGGTAAGGCCTGCACGTACAGGCCTGAACACGATTCTGATCTGCAGGGCTAGATTCCCCCATGCCCCGCAGGATCAGAATCCCTTCTAACTCTGTGCATCTGGTTCTGACAGGCCGCAGAAATGGCCGGGACATCCATGATAGAATCAGGCCCATAGTGTTTATTCAAGCTATTCATCTATGTGCTATTTGTGCTAAAGGAGCCAATCTGGGAATCTAACAATTCCCATGTTCAAAAAAATGGGATTGCTGATGCTGGGATAGTATGGGCGTAAGCAGGGAAAGGATTCCTTTTTGGATGAAAAATAGAGATCATATTTGTAGTCCTAGTACCCCATGCGATTATGTTATGTCATAGCTGTTATGTATAGGTTCAGGGCACCTTTTGGGCAGAATCATGTTTTTGTGACAAAGTGAGAGAGCATGTTTGTGTGTAGTTTGAGCGGTGCATGTGGGAATGTGGTGTGCTCATCTGCAATTCAGGGGGAACATGAAAGCCTGGCCAGTACCTGGACCATATACATGACCACAGCATCACCAGGTGTCAGTGTGACTGCGCAGTCAAACTCAGAGAAGGTTCACTGTAACTAAATGTCAAAACATATCCACCCTGCACATTGTCCAGTCATCACGGGCTCTAGCATATATGCCAACTATCCTGAAGCAAGCATCCATCAAACCTTTACTGAAATTACACACACTCAACCCAGCTATTCCCTCCTCATATAGACCCATATCAAACATCCCATCACTTGCCAAGATCATTGAGAAGGCTGTCCAACTACAAACACAGGATTTCATGGAATCCCACTTTCCTCTTGATGAGCACCAACACGACTTTAAACCTTTCCACAGCACCAAAACCCTACTAACATCCCTCCTGAATACTCTAATCATAGGCATTGAGAAAACCACACAAGGCTTTATGTTAGTATTTCTAGACACCGCCGCTGCGTTTGACTCAGTCATACATGCCCAGCTCATATCATGCCTTTATAAAACATTGGAATAAGAGGAAAACCCCTACAGTGGTTCCAGTCCTATCTCTCAGACCGCTCGCAACAAGTCAGAGTCGCATCACAAACCTCAAGACCCTTCAAACTCCTCCAGGGCCTGCCACAGGGTTCAGCCCTGCCATCTTTGTTTTTTAACCTCTTTATCCAACCCCTCTGCAGGGTCTTCCAAAGCGACAAAATCCTATACCACCTTTACACAGACAACATCCTCATCTATACCCCTTTCTGCACCAGTGACCCTGACTACTCCGTAATCAGCAAATGCCTAGAGGCAGTCACCCAATGGCTCAGCCTCCACAACCTCAACATCAACCCCAATAAGACAAAAGTCCTTCACATCACCAGACACACTTCTTCATTCCGCCGAATAAACATTGCAAACCTCATGCTGCAAGTAAAACAGCAAGTGAAATGTCTGGGCATAATTCTGGACCAGAACCTCAACTTCAATGCTCACATCAAGTACGTCACCAGAGCAGTATAACACCGCATCAAAATTCTGAGGAACTTCAGACCTCTACTGGACCATTATGATTTCAGAAATGTCTGCCAGGCACTTATCACCCCCATCTTAGACTATGCCAACATTAACTATCAGGGTCTACCAAAATCCTCAACCCAACCTCTGCAGCTTGCACAGACTCATCTTGATCATATAAAAACAATATTGAAGCAATTGCACTGGCTCCCCATCAACAGCAGAGTGAACTACAAAGTTCACTAACAACCTTCAAGGCAATCCTACAGATACACTGGTCAACATTGAAATCGTTACTGACTTTAAAAGGCCCTAATCTGTAGTATATTGGTGAACTGAACATGAATATAACATTTAAAAAAATGTATTGGCTCTCGTTTTGAAGATATTGCATGTAGCTCAATTTTGACATTTCACCGTGTAAATTTATCCAGTAGGACATCAACAACATCCCATATAAGCCTTGAATGATGTGATATTGCAACACATTACATAATACCAGCATGCACACATCATCCAGAGTTGATTGCATCATTTTCTGATGAAATGCAATACTACTGCCAGACGGCTGCTGAAGCCATCTGACGTCAGCAGTGTACTATACGCAGTCGGAAAGGTTGAGCATTTAAAATATTTCAGACTGTGTGCGAGACAGTTTAAGCTACTGTTACATGTAACTTTTATTAATCATATAATTTTAGCCATTTAGGTACAATACAGAACAGTAATGCCGCGGAAGTGCATTAATACTGTTGACAATTTCTGCTACATTTGTGGGGAAGTGACATTTGCCAACCAGAAGAAAAGTATCACTTCTCAACTGAAGAAGGAATATCATCTTTACTTCGGATGCAAGATTGGTGACCAAGACAAGCCTTGGGCCCCGCATATATACTGCGCTACATGTACAACACAGCTTTCACAGTGGTTGAATTGCAAAAGAACATCAATGCCATTTGCAGTCCCCATGGTGTGGAGAGAGCCAAGCAACCACATAAATGACTGTTACTTCTGCTTGGTTCCTCCTCTTTCCAGCGGAATAACGAAGCAAAAGAAGTCGAGCATAGTCTACCCAAACATTCCGTCTGCATTGAGACCAGTTCCACATGGTGAGGGACTTCCTATTCCAGAACCTCCATCAGAATATTCTCTTGATTCATCTGATGAGGACAAGGGTGAGCCAACCTGTTCTTCTCCTGGGCCATCAGCATGCAGTGACCCAGATTTTCACTGGGATGCATATCAACTCCACACAGAATAACACAGGATGAACTAAATGACCTGGCTCGTGATTTGGATTTATCCAAGAACAAGGCAGAATTGCTAAGATCAAGACTCCAACAATGGAATCTTCTAGAAGAAGATATCAACATTACTTCATATCGAAAGTGCCACCAGCAGTTGGAGCCTTTCTTCAGAAAGGAAAGTAATCTGGTATTCTGTTCCGATATTGAAAGCCTCATGAATGCCTTAAAAATCACTTATGACCCACAAGACTGGAGACTATTTATAGACTCTTCGAAACCGAGGGGAAACTGCTAGGTACATATGACCTAGATTGGCCACTGTTGGAAACAGAATACTGGGCTTGATGGACCTTGGTCTGACCCAGTATGGCATATCTTATGATCTTATGAGTCTGAAGGCTGTGCTTTTGAACAATGGAAACCGTCTTCCATATATTCCAGTAGCGCATGCCGTCCACATGAAAGAGACATACGATAACTTAAAGCATCTACTGACTTCCATTAACTATAATGGCTCCTCTGTGGTGGCTCCTCTGGCTCCTCTGTGGTGACTTGAAGGTAGTTGCCCTTTTAATGGGATTGCAGCAGGGATATATAAACTACATGTGTTTCTTATGTGAGTGGGATAGCCGAGCAAGGGATTGGCACTACTTGCGGAAGGAATGAAATCGCAGACAAAATGTAACAGTTGGAGAGAAGAATATCCAGCACCCAGCTTTGGTTGAGGCTCACAAAATCCTGCTACCACCCCTTCACACCAAACTAGGTTTGATGAAAAACTGTGAAAGCCATGGACCTCACTTCGCCAGCATTCCGATACCTGCATGAAAAATTCCCTCGACTTTGCTTTGCTGAGATTAAAGAGGGAGTTTTTGTGGGTTCTCAGATTCGAGAGCTCTTCAAAGATGACCGGTTCAACAACTTGCTGCATGGTGATGCGAAACAAGCATGGAATGCTTTTCGCCTAGTGTCAAACTTTCTCGAGAATGTTAGGGCAGAAAACTACAAGGAACTAGTAGAAGACATGCGGATGCAGTATCAGAAACGTGGCTGCAATATGTCTCTAAAGATCCATTTCCTTGATTCCCATCTCGATTTCTTTCCTGACAACTGTGGTATGGTTAGTGATGAACAGGGCGAACGTTTTCAGCAGGATATCGCAACGATGGAGCAAGGATACCAGGGAAAATGGTCCACTACAATGCTGGCTGACTACTGCTGGACACTCCTCAGAGAAGCTCCCAAACAGCTGTACAAGAGACAGGTGAAAAAATCTAAGAAGTAGCCTATGACTTGGGTTTTTACCGGTATTAACCGAAGGCCTATTATATTTACTATTGACATGCATTTCATGATGTAAACATTAATTCTTGTAGATTACAAAATAACTAGAACGAACTTTGCAATTTCACTGTCATATTCATGTTCAGCATATAAAAATTGATAAGAAATGACTATTTTTATTTCAGTAACATGACTTTTGTAAAAATTTGTTGACTAGTGATATCAGCCGCTACACTGCAGGTACTTCTTATCAAACCCCATTGCCAAAGATCGTGCAGAAGCGCTAACACCTATGTCACAGTACCCACAACATTCATCCACACTAGTGCCACCACCTCCAACAGATTGTTTTGCTTTTACGTGCCAATCATCTGGAACTCTCTCCCCCCAGACCTCTGATCCCTTTCAGACATTGGAGACCTTTGCCGCAAGCTAAAGACACTTCTTTTTCTGGAATATTTTGGCTCAGACACATAGCCACCTTACATTACCTACACTACAATCCAACCTATTCCATTGAACCATGAACTACGCCTGCACCGGACATATCACAGGACATAGAGCACCCCATGGACTACACCCAACCTGCAAACACACGACATGGAGCAACCCACAGATCTGCCCCCTGAGACTTCTGGCATACGCATTCTGTAAAGTTACCTTGTACCATAGTTTCCTATAATTTACATTGCATTACAGTTATGCTGTTCGAATGTTACAGAGTTTATGTTGTATCGTTTTAATTTTAATTTGTATGGTTTTAATTTTAATTTTCAATGTGTTCCATGTAAAATCCAAGTTTTCCATTCAAATAGTTCCATGTAAACCACCATGACTCGTAGATATGGTGGTATAAAATAATTGTTAAAAAAATAAATAGATATCTCCATTAATGATAATGGACCCTCAGAATCAGGACACTCATCAGTGCAAGCAGCACTAACGCATGCCCATAATGCAACTTTTGTGGGACCAATGGTGTTGCTGTTGAGCATGTATCAGTGCTGTTTGCACTTCTGAATGCCCCATATTCCAAGGACCCCTATTATCAACAGGGATATGTTTTAACATTTAGCCATATTTATTTAGATGTGCTTATATACTGCTTTTCTCTGGGTCAAAGCAGTTTATAAATATATGTCAACAGGCACTTTTTATTCCCTCATCCCCAAAGGGCTCACAATCTAAAAATACCTGAGGCAATGGAAGGTTAAGTGGCTTGTCCAAGGCCACAAGGAATGGCCATGGGCCTAGAGACCCCAGTCCCTCTGGCCTGAGGTTACTTATCCCTACATGGGGAATTGAACCCCTGGCTCTCTAGCCTGAAGTAACCTGTCCCAACCATTGAGCCACTCCTCCTTCCTGATAGGGAACCTATGCTGATTCCTTCTGAATTATGATACATAGGGTACTCTACTTAGATAAGATATTGCTGGCTATGTGACAGGGCAGCCATACATCTGCTGTGCCTGGCACAGGGAGACATGACTGATGTGCTTCCACCGTTCCCCAGATTGTCCCATACGGCCTATATCCCTTCTCAGGCCAGGATCAATGAGAGCTGCAAGAATTTGGCTACTTGGTGTGATGGCACAGGAATCTCCCCTCCCATGCCCACAAAGTCCTTACCAGGAGTGCAGTGCCACAAAGCTGGCTGTGGGAAGGCAGACAGGTAGCTGATGTATGCAGACCGACATACGCCATAATGGGACAGGTGTAGCAGCTGTGAGAATGCAAGTACCCAGATAGATGGGCCTCAGATGCCATAGTCAGAAGACCCTTCCACAATTACAACAACTACTACTGATCAGTTGTACAGCGCCACAAGCAGTGGTGGGATCCGGCCAGTTCAGCCCGGTTCACACGAACCGGTTCCTGCCACGGGCCGTGTTTGGCAAACCGGGCCGAACATGGCATCCCGATGCTGGTGCAGCACTGGCGAGACCCCCCACCCGCTAGTGGTTTGATGACATTGTGGGACTGCAAGCATCGTGGAAAGCAACCGATGCCATCAAACCACATGCGGCTGGGGAGGATCGGGCTGCTGAGTCTCCAGAGAGCTGCTGCTCTTCGGTGACCACCAGTGGCCCACACATGTGGTTCCAGTAATGCAAATGCATGTCATGCTGCTGCCCGCTTGGACCTCTCAATGGCAGGATCGATTTGAACCGGTTCCTGTTCGGATCAAATTCTGCCACTGACCACAAGACATATGCAGCACTGCACAGACACACATAAAAGATGGTCCTTGCTCAGCGGAGCTTACAATCTAGTTGGGACAGCCAACACAGCAGCTGTGGACAGGATACATCCAGGGGGAATGTCAGGAAATACAAGGGAGCCGAGACTGATCTGATCTAACAGCAGCACTGATGGGGTAAGTGCTCAGCCTGGATTTGAGAAGGGATGAAGCCTGACGTACAGAAACAGGTAGTTTGTTCAAGGCATAAGGAGCTGCAAGGTGCAAGGAGCAATGTCTGGATTTGGCAGTAGAAGAGAAGGGCACAGATAGAAGCGATCTGACAGAAGAACAGAGTTCACGGGGAGGGGTGTAGGGAGAGATAAGAGGAAAGGTATTGCAGAGCAGCAGATTCAGTGCACTTATAGACCAGAGGCACAAAATGGGCATACATTTGCTGCTCAGCATTATTATGCATCCTTTGGAGACCTGCAATGTTAGTTCAGGGTTTTGTGCACTTGGTGAGGGTCAATCCCTAGCAGTTTAAGACGTGCTTGTAGAGATGACCAGAGCAGGAATCACTGGGGCCGCTTCTTAATGCCACAAACCATTTGTTGCAAGGTATGTTCTGACATACATGTTCACATTTACATTCCGGTATACCATATTGGGGTGCACTGGGCTTACCTAGCACTTTTCAGGGCATGAGGGGGACTGGTATATGGTCTAGGTTACAGCAGCTGTCATTTCTCATTAGTACTTATGTCGAGTGTGCATCAGCAAACTTCTGTCTGTGATGAGCAGCTTAGGAGATGCACATTTTTCCCAAGGAGCATGGCATCCGCAGGTACATCGCGGGGACGGGCAAGATCTGAAATGTTATATGTTTCAGAATATGGTGGGTATGGGGCCATCCAAAATGTTTACCTGTGTCTGAGGCACAGGTCCAGCTGCTTGCATGTGCCTGAACACATCTATCGCCCTGATTCCAGACCCGTGGCCACATCGAGACCTGCAGATGCGGAATTGGGATCAAAAGGGGCCCATTTTTGATTTAGACATGTCCGCAGGCCAGATGTGTATATTATGGAATCACACTCTACCTCTATAAAGTGGAATTTTAAGAAAGGATGTCCAAGTGCAATCTGGGAAATCTAAGACAGAATGTCTGAAAAAAATGCAGACATGATTTCACAAACCTGGACGTGCCCAATATGGACGTCGGCAGGCATCTACATAAACATCCCCAGAGCTGCATTTCAGAAGCCATACATCTAGGATAGCCTAATGGTTAAAGCAGCAGGTTAAGATCCAGGAAAGCCAGATTCAAATCAAACTTAGATTACAAGCTCTCTGGAAACAGAAAAAATACCTGTTCCTTTGAGCTACTCCTGAAAAGGCATGAGCAAAATTCCTTCCCACTTATTTAGATGCTAGCTGAATATCACTGCTATCCAAATACATTTCTGGCCTGCTACTGACCACCCGAAATCCAGTCCAAATTTATATGGCCAGATGTTGGCATTCTGATGTTGAGCACATAAGTGCATTTAAAGGTCAGGCCAAAAGGGTTTTTCTCCTCTTTTGGATCCCCTTTTCCCACTTATAGACTGGCATTAATGGCACTCACATTAACTGTGATAAACAGTTTATTGTGGGAGGGGGCGCTGGACCCATACTAACAGCATGAGGACATGCTAAGCACGCCTCCATATTGCGGGTCCAGTGCTCTGTTTTGAGGTTTTGGTATTTTAGTAAACATGCCCCGTGAAGTACAGAATTTAAGGTACAGTAAATCCAAAACCTGAGTCGATAATGCAGGACCACGGTCAGCATTTGCCCTACATTTACCACTCAGGGCAGATACTTGCCACATGAGCCCACATTGCATAACTTGGCTGATCTGTTGAGGAATGTAACGCAGGCCGCGGCAAAAAAAAATCCCAAATTATTCTCCTTCCGTGGTGGCACAATCTAAACTTCCCTAAAAGGAATATCTCTGGACAGCACCCTCTCAAGATCTCCACCCCACTGATCTGATACCTCTTATCAAAAAGCCCCCCCTCCCCCCCCCACACACACACTGATACAGACCTCCCATTTGAACTTCTTCCAATGCAGAATCCCCTCAGAATAGAATTGCCATGATCTGCCCCCCCCCCACAGAATCTCCCTTGATACAGAACCTCCCCTGATCCAGATCCTCCCCCAAGACTGACTAGTGAACCATTCTAGTGACCTGCCTGTCCCGCCCCTTCACTTACTAACATGATCCTTAGTCGTCTCATGTATAGTAATGGAATGGTCTACCTCCGCTCCTGTCTTTCCAGTGCTAGGGTTCAAAATGTTAGAGCTTTCCCCCAGTGGCAGTCAATCTGCCATATAAGGGTCAGATTTATTTAACTAGGCTTATATACCGCTTTTCATCGAGTCAAAGCGGTTTACAATGAACAAAAATAATGTTTACATGGACAGATGAATATCTTAAATACACAGAACAGGTTAGCGTTACATTTAACAGTCATTAGTAATATGTCTAACATATAACTTCCTTATTATATAATGTATTTGATATATATGTTTACCAGCTATTTTCAATCATCGAACTATATACAGTTACCATAGTTTAAAAAAACACACCAATAGGAATAGCTATTTACAGATGTAGGTTCTATTCTGCGTGTGTCTGCTATGGTGTAATCATGTCAGTGGGTAGATTATGTGCTGGGTCCAAAGTGGTTGGTGAATAAGTGGGTTTTAAAGTATTTGCGGAAAGAGGGAAGGTCAGTCAGATCTATCATTTTAAATCCCCCATCACCAGAAGGGACAAGGGAGAGGGAGACACTAGACAGCCAGGGTTAACTTCGTTAAGTGAAGGGGGGGGGGGTCAGGTGAGTCAGAAGGTGGTCAGCTATGGAGAATGGATATGGGGAAGTGGATCTGAGGGATCTGGATCGGGGGGGGGGGGTTGTCTTTTGTTGGGATCTGTATCGGGGAGTGATTGGATGGGGAATTCTGCATCTAGGGGCTTTCTGATGCAGGAAACAGAACAGGGGGCTTTCTGAGAAGCAGAGATTGGGGGGGGGGGCGGGACTGGGTCATCATGGACCATAGTCTCTTTTTTAAACCGTAATTGAGCAGCGGCTATGCTCCTTGCCTGCCAGTAGCATGGATGCACATAGCACTGCCTCTTGAGATAGCATTGATTATAGCTGGCTATCAGCAGTCACGAAGCTACTGCATGGTTATGTACCACATAACAGCTGCCAGAACAGGTCAGGCCTAATCGCCACCTGGAACCTACCCTGATCCTCCCCCAACACACAATAAGCACTTACCAAGGAGGTTTTACCATGTGGTAATTTTTATCGCACAGTAGCCAATAGTGCAGACCCAAGCTAATGATTGCTGTGCTTTAAAACCCACAGTAAATAGTTCATGCACTTTAGTAAATTTGCCACTTTATCTTTAAAATAGCAATGTGAGTATCCAAAACCTTTGAGGTCATACTGGGACTTTTCAAAACGTTCTCAATTTTTTGTGTTTTTTTCAATTCATTTCACACACTTGGTTTAATAAAAAAAATTAATGCACATTAGAATTTGTTAGTGCTTGGAAATTGATTCTGTGTGCATGAATCCATTAAAATGATTTTATGTACAATAAAATTGTGCTGCACTAACAAAATTAATGCATACTAACAGATGCGCATCCCTTCTTTAAAGGCTGCGATCTCTATGTACCCTCAATTCTCCATCTCTCCATCTATCACCCTCAAGCTCCAGAATTACGCCCTTCCATGAATTTCATTTTTGATTGCAAAATGCAATGTGTGCCTTCGAGTCAATGCCGACTCCTGGGGATGCAGCAGCTCCTGGATTTTCTTGGCAGTGTGACCAGGCCTATGGAGGGCTAAGTGACTTGCCCATTTCTGATTAATGACTGCTAGAAAGGTTTTTCAGCATTCACCGAAAATTATACTTTAACTCAAACAGTCACACCCTCAAAGAGAATCTGAGTCAAATTAATTCCAGTAGGCTCAGTCATTCAGATGAGACAGAAACAGTTTAATTGATCCAGTCTTCCAACGCCTGTCACCTCTCTGGATTAAATGGATTTAGATTTAGGCTTAGCTAGGTCATTCAGCTGTACATTTTGATCTTTCTTATATTTTAGCAATTTAGGTCACCTGATTGTATCCCTGGCTCCACATGATGGCGCTGCTGTTCAGGAGGAGTTCCTCTCCCTTGGAAGACTGTGCATCGAACCTCCCAACTTTCACCAACTTGAAAATCTTATCTGGGAAGATCTGCACATTCATGATGTCAAACTTGGCTGGAATCTCCCCTCTTTCATCAAAAAATATTTCTTCCCTCGCAGGGGTGTGAAAATGAACCTTCCTCAGATACTGAAGAACCTCAATAAGAATGATACATTTTCTTGCATTAGTATTAAGTTAATTTATAACTTTCCCTAGGAACCCTGTATTCCCTGATACAGAAATCTGATTACATCAATAAAAAAAATCAAAACCCGTGAAACTGATTTAAAAATGGTAAATATGTAGCTGCGTTTAATATATTGAGAGATTTACATGTAGTCATTTTGGACAACAACAATCAGTTTCACAAATTAATCAATACAACCACTATTTCCTTAAGGGGCCAAAGCTGTTTAAAATAAAAACTCATACTCAAAAATATCAGAACATCACCCAAAAAATAAAGCAATGCAAACAATACCAAGTAAACTATTAAATAAATCCATGCTGAGACTATACAGCCCAAGAACCAAAAGAGGAATGAGGCTACAGAATATACATCAAGAGCTATCATAAAAGTATCAATAGACCCAGATACTCAGAAAGTGCTGAAATAGCCACAACTGGTCTCCTCCCTTAACCTTAAACTTGGGCAATAAGCATTCCAACGAAGAAATGAGTAAGAGTCCAGGAAAAAGGCAGAAGAATTTACCAAACAAGAAAAAAAAATCCTCATAAAAGAACCACACCAATAAAAAAAGAATACAGATTCTGTAAAACAGAACTAGAAAACGTTATGCATGTCATTGCTGGGCGGGACATGCTTTTGCCAAAAGGTCCGTATATAGAAAAGAACCAGAAGGTAATAAGGACAATCCACTGGAAACTGTGTGAATACTATAACATCGCTATACTAGAAAAACACTGCAATCACAACCCATCTGCCAAAAAGCTTGATGCAAGTAATCCAAACATAGTGGTAAAAAATAACAAACAGCATTGCTAACAGACGTGTTGGTACCAAGTGATAATTCAGTACTATCTATGAAAGGAGAACGATACAGTCAGATGTTGCCCTTCTCACTGGGATCAGGGTTTGCCCTAGAGGTTACACAAAAATAGTATAAAAAAACATGAATTAAAGGGTTTTGATGCCTTAAGAAAACTCTACCAACAATTATAAGTCCAGGGGATAAATTTAATAAAAATGCCTTTAATAAATAAAATCACCAAAATCGCATATGTGTGGACTTGTCGTGCCATGGCAGTGTCCCATTCCCTCTTGCACACACCCATCTGATCAACCAATCCCCGAAGGATCAGAACCCACCACACAATGATCAGAATTCCCTCCCTGAGCACAACCCCCCCATCAGCCCCCTCCCCCCTGAGGAAAGCAAATGGCATCCATTCAGGTGCCCCTCAAACAGAACCCCCACCGGGCCCTGACCCTGACCCTCCCCCTCCAATCCTCGGGGTCTTACACGGTGGTCTCACCTTAGCTGGGGTGGCTGTCAAAATGGTGGCTCTGACCACTAGCGGTTCTCTATCCATGAGACTGATGCTAGGCGTACCGGCACCATTTTGACTTTCAACACAGTTGAGATAGAACTAGTGGTGGACCGGTCTTGCCTGATGACCACTGAGACCAACAGGGAGTCCCCAGGTGAAACCCAGGGGAGTTTGGAAGGTGGGTAGAGGTCAGGGTTAGATGCTTGGGGGGGGTCTGTTTGGGGAGGGTCTGAAAGGATGTGATTTGTTTCTGGTAGTGCTGAATGGGGGTATTCTTGGGAGGGATTATACGTGGAGGTTCTTATTGATGGGAGAGGATTGATAGGGTGTCATGGCATGGGGGACAATCGGTCGGAGGCTGGGATATTGTAGCCATTGCTACTTTCTTAGTTCAAAGCTTTGTGATGTCGGGCCTGTTTAAAATTGGGTTTGAAAAGGCATTCCCGGGATATCGGGGACAGGAATAGGGTAATTGATCGGTGGATTGCTCCTCTATTACTTTGCTGCAGCTTTACTGTTAATAACTGATGTTCCTCTCCTTTTTGATAAAGAGTAATTAGACCTTACCCGCTAATTAGCGTCCCTGAAGGAACTCCAGTCCAGTCCCTTTCCTCTGGGTTGTGCCCTCCTTCCAGCAGCATGTAGACTGAGCATGTCATCTTTTTGATGACCCCAGGGAATATATCTCTGGCACCACCCACCAGATCAGTATCCTATTGACAAAGCAGACTTAATGGAGAGGCAAATTAAATAACAAAATAAATAACAAAATTACCAAACTCTTACTAACTGTAAAACAAACTTGCCAAACACCCAAACCCCCAGAAGGACTTCCCAACCCTCCATGAAGAGGAGGAGGCTTACCTGAACTTGCACCAGCTCTGCAACTAGGCATCTCGCCCATCCGTCGCGTCTCTACACCGGAGCCCTCAGCGGAAGAACTCTGAGTTCTTACCTCTCTTACCCGCTTACCACTTCGGACCGGCGAACCTGTCAAGAAATGACAAAAAAACTGGGAGGGATCAGGGACTGGACTGGAGTTCCTTCAGGAATGCTAATTAGCAGGTAAGGTCTAATTACTCTTTCCTAAGCGTCTCTCCAGTCCAGTCCCTTTCCTCTGGGCTGTAACAGAGCAGTTCAAACCTGGGAGGGGCCCCGCAAGACCGGACCAAAGCACCGAGCCTCCGAAACCCACATCTCCAGAGGCCTGAACATCCAATCTGTAGTGTTTGGCAAAAGTATGCAGCGAAGACCAAGACGCCGCCTTGCAGATCTCCAGTGGTGGAACCAAACTGAATTCCGCCCAAGAGGCGGCCTGCGCTCGCATAGAGTGAGCCCAGATTCCGGCTAGAACTTGCCTTCCTTTTAGGATATAAGCCGCGGCAATGGACTCCCTGACCCATCTGGAGATGGATGCCTTGGCTGCCACCTCACCCTTTCGCGGCCCCTCGAACAAGACTTGCGAAAGGACGCGGTCCGATCCAAGTACCTCTTTAACACTCTGCGCACATCCAGAAGATGCAACCGGGCATCATTGCCCTCGAGTCCCCCCTCCGAGAAGGAAGGAAGAGAAACCATCTGATTCACATGAAAGGAAGAAACTACCTTAGGCAGAAAGTACGGAACCGTCCGCAAGACTACCTTCTCCTTGAAGAAGGAGAGAAAGGGCGGCCGACAAGACAGAGCCTGAAGCTCCGAGATCCGTCTTGCCGAACAGATAGCCACCAGAAACACAGTCTTTATAGTCATGTCCTTCAGCGACGCATGGCGCAACGGCTCGAAAGGCTCGGTAGACAAGGCGTCCAAAACTAAGTTAACGTCCCATGGTGGAACCGGCGACCTCCGCTGGGGCCACAGGTGCCTCACTGCCCTAAGGAACCGACATGTTCCCCCAGAAGCCTTCCCTGAATCTTGCCCCTGTAACACGAAATAGCTGACAACTGCACCTGCAGGGAGCTGGCCACTAAACCCTTCTCAAATCCAGCTTGCAAAAACTCCAAGACCTCCAGGACGGACATTGCCAGAGGCCTTTTCCGCTGGTCTGCGCACGAGCCCTCAAACACTCGCCAGACCCTCACATAGGAAAGACAGGTGGAACGCTTCCGGGAATTCAAACAAGGTGGAAATCACTGCTGAAGAGTAACCCTGTTTCCGCAGCTGTGCCCTTTCAAGAGCCATGCCGTAAGTGAGAACCGATCCACCTGCGGCATGCTCACTGGGCCTTGAGTGAGAAGATTCTCCCTCACCGGAAGGCGCCAAGGCCGATCGGCCAGCAACCACATGAGATCGGCATACCATGGGCACCGAAGCCAGTCCGGGGCTATGAGAACCACCCAATCTGGGTGTGCCTCCACGCACTGGAGGACCCTGCCTATGAGATCCCACAGAGGAAACACGTACAGGAGGCCATCTCTCGGCCACTTCTGACCCAACGCGTCCAGACCACTGTTCCCTCTAAGCTGTGCGCATGTGCGCATGTGCGCGCGTACACACCTCGCTGAGCGAGCGCACATACTTTACAACAGAGCGCACAAAAATTTACGGTTCTGATTCTGATAGAAAACAACACAGATGTCTTAAAATTTAAAAGTTGTGATTGTAATTACTAGAAATTTTCAGCTTCATTTAGTAATAGTCAATTTTCATTTAATTTGATTAAAATCAAAGTGGTGTACATACTGTATTCTGACATGTAGTCAAATTTTAAAGTATATAACTCCGAGTGTTGTTATGTGGCACACAAAAATTTAACCTTCCTTCAAAAGCTGCACAGATGACATTTTATGCACACACAGCCTACAGAAAATTAGAGGGAACATTGGTCCAGACCCTCCGACATCCTTTCTCTTCTTCGGCTGAAGAACCGGCTTGCCTTTGCCGATTCCCATCGTGCCATGAGATCCATTCTGGGGGTCCCCCAATGGTGGGCTACTTGCTCGAACACTTCCTAACAGAGCTCCCATTCCCCGTGGTCCACTCTGTTCCTGCTTAGGTAATCTGCTGTTGTATTTTCCACTCCGGCCACATGTTGAGCTGACAAGGCCGCTAGATGGTCTTCTTCCCACTCCAAGAGACCTTCAGCCTCTTCTTCCAGGAGAGGGCTGCCCGTGCCACCCTGCTGGTTGATATACGCCACCGTGGTCATGTTGTCTGACAGCACTCTGACCGCCTTCCTTAGCACTACCAACTCGAAAGCTCTGAGCGCTAGCACTACTGCTCACAATTCCAACCGGGCACTCCAGGTACCTTGAGTGAAGAGGCCCTCACAGTGGGCTCCCCAGCTGGAGAGAGAGGCATCCATCGTCAACTGAACCCACAACGGAGTCTCGAAAGGCATTCTTCTTTCCAGGCACCCCGGGTGGAGCCACCACCGCAAGGCCTCCTTGGTCTCCGGCGGGCAGGGGAGACTCACAGACATGGGTTGATGCTGATGAAACCAGCACCTGAGCAGGGCTCATTGTAGAGGTTTAAATGTGAGCTCTGGCCCAAGGCACCAGCTCCAACGTAGCCACCATGGTTCCCAGAACCTGTAAATAATGCCAGGCTGAGGGTGCTGCCATGGCCAGGAACTGCTCCACTAGCCTTCTCAGTTCCTTTATTCTGCGCTCCAGCAGGAACACCATACCCTTGTCCATGTCGAACCTCGCCCCTAGATACTCGATCTCCTGAGAGGGGTGCAGCTTGCTTTTGACCAGGTTGATGACCCATCCCAGACTTCTTAGGAAGGCGACCACCTTGGCTGTTGCTTCCTGACTCTCTGCCTTGGACTTTGCCTGAATCAACCAGTCATCGAGGTATGGGTGGACTAGAATCCCTTCCTTGCATACAGCCGTGGCTACTACCACCATAACCTTGGTAAAGGTGTGCGGAGCCATTGCCAGACCAAAAGGTAAGGCCTGAAACTGAAAATGCCCTTCGGGCACTGTGAACCCCAGAAATTGTTGATGAGCTTCGCGGATGGGAATATGCAGGTACACCTCCATGAGATCCAGGGAAGTCAGAAACTCCCCCTGTCTTACCGCTACAATCACTGACTTCAGAGTTTCCATCCGAAAGTGAGAGACCTTGAGGCAACAATTGACCCCCTTTAGGTCGAGGATTTGGCGGAAGGAACCCTCTTTTTTGGGTACCACAAAATAAATGGCGTACCGACCGCAGCCGCACTGGTCAGAGGGAACCGTAACCATGGCTCCCAGAAGTCGCAATCTCTCCAAGGTGGCCTTCACTGCTGCAGCCTTGGTAGGAGACTTGCATGGGGCCTGAACGAAGGAAGGAGGAACCAGCCTTGCAAAATCGAGAGCGTAACCTTCTTGTACCACCTCTAGAATCCACTGATCAGACGTGACCCGGGCCCAGACCGGGAGAAACTGCCACGACCGACCCCCCACTGGCAGAATTCCATGTTGGGCCCCCCGTTGCTTCATTTTTGCTTCCTAAGTCCCAAGGCGGAGGAAGAGGTGCCAAACCCCTTACCTGCCCTTCAAAACCCTCCGAAGCCCTGCCCCCTGGAGAGGAAGCGACCTCTCTGAAACGGGGCCGACCGTGCCGGTCGAAACATATGCGCCTTGCGAGGCTGAGCCCGCGCCAGACCTGGAATACGTCCCTGTTTCAGTCTGTCCTTGGGGAGTCTACCTCCTTTGGACTCCCCCAGCTCCTTCACCAACTTATCCAGGTCCTCCCCAAAAAGGAGCTTTTCCTTGAACAGGAGTCTACTGAGCCGGGCCTTGGAAGAAGCATCTGCAGCCCAGTTCTGGAGCCAGAAGTAGTGACGAGCCGCTACCACCGAAGCCATGTTCTTCGCTAGACTCCTGATGAGGTCGTACTGACTGTCTGCCAGATACGCAGCCATCAACTCAATTCTGGCCGCCTCTCCTGGAGCCTCACCAGGAGAGTCCCCAGCCACTTGGAGCTGTTGAGACAATCGTAAGAAAGCCCATGCTACCCAGGCCCCACACACTGATGTCTGGAGGGCTAAAGCACTGACGTCAAACGCCTGCTTCAACAGAGTGTCTAGCTTCCTATCCTGAGTATCCTTGAGGGCAGCACTGCCCTCCACTGTAATCGTGGTCTTCTTAGTGACCGCTGAGACCGCCGCATCTATTTGAGGGGAGCGTAGCAACTCCCTTTCCCCCTCAGGTAAGGGATACAGATGGGCCATAGATCTTACCCCTCTTAGCCCCGCTTCCAGTTGGTTCCACTGTTCCTGAATCATCTGTTTAACCACACAGTGCACTGGGAAGACCCTTTGGGATATCCTAACTGCCTGAATAAGAGGGTCTTCCAGGACCTCTTCTGCCTCTGGACCCTCCGTTGCCATATTCAGGGCCCTCAAAGATTCCACGATTAGAGCGGGAAATTCTTCCCGGCGGAAAACTCGCACAATTCTGGCCTGTTTCTCCTCCGGGATCTCCCCTTCTTCGAGCTCCTCCTTGTCCTCCCCCAGTTCCTTGTCGGAGATCTCCCCTTTGAGAACCTCTGATAACGGGGAGCGGAAGATCTCCTCCTGAGAGAGTCTAGCCCGTTTGGCCGGGTCACCAGCTTCCTCCCTGCCCCTGGGTTCTGCCAGATGGGCTAACACGCTCGGCTGAGCTGATCCCTGACCAAGCGATCCTTGTTGATGCAGGCAGAATGCCTTATGCATCAACATAAACTCTGGAGAGAAATCCCCTACGCTTTCTACTTCCAAGGCTCCCAAGGAGGTAGAGGGGCTGGCTTGCAGCAATGGAGGAGCAGCCTGTACCGGCGGAGAGGGAGGGGGAGACGCAGACCGGAACATAGCCTCCAGAGGTTCCTCCGACCCCTGACACCCCAGAGGAAGTGCATCCTGAGCCCCCACTGGTTGCATGCCTTGCTCCGCTGACGCTGCCTCCACTGCGCAGCCCCTACACACACCTGCCTCCGAGACCGCCCCTCGGCGAGTCCCGCAAAGCAAACATTGTTGTTTTGCTGGCATGGTAGAACTCCTTTCCACTTGTTTGACCAGAAAATAAAAACAAAACCACAAAAAGTTAGGCCTGCTTTTTTTGGCCTAATGTTATGTGGTTCATTATCCTGTTAGAGGACTGAAAGTTGCTGCTAAGTGGATAACCATGCCTTTCCAGTAGTGGTTCAAGGCAAGTTACACTCAGGTGCTGTAGTTCCCAGCCCCAAGAGAGTCTACAATCTAAGGGTTCCTTTCACTAAAGTGCAGGACCGTACCTACCCCTGTGCAAGCAGTGCAGCCGCACAGGGCGCAAAGGCTTAAGGGGCTCATTTTGGCTGTCTGCCGTTGCCTGCTGCTGCCACTTTTTCTTCTCTCAGCGGCAGCAGGCAACGACAGACAGGTAAAATGCGCCCCTTAAGCCTTCTCGCCGGCATGCTAAGCAGATCTGTCCCTCCCTGCTCTTGCAGATCTCGCCAGCATGCTAAGCAGATCTGTCCCTCCCTGCTCTTGCAGGGAGGGACAGACCTGCTTAGCATGCCGGCGACTTGCACATCGGGCGCGCCTCTTCTCTCCTGCCGCGGGGGGAGGGGGGCATGCGCCTGATGTGCAAGTCGCACAGGGCGCGATTTACACTCGGTATGGCCCTGCTAAAGTGCATTAGGGTTTTGCAGCTAATGCATGTTTAGCACAAAAATTAACATTCGTTAAGTGCAAAGCCTCTACAGTAACTCTTGGGAGCATGAACAACATGTTCCTGACAGTTAACACATGGATGAGTATCCTAACCCACAACGCTATTACGGGCGCACTTAACTCCACCTACTGAGGTGAGGTTTGGTGCACCTGCACTAATGGCAACATTGGCAGTATGCGATGTGACCCCTGCACTAACTGCAATGTGCTCACCCGCCTACTCTCTGCCCCTACTCTGCCTATTCAGCACCCTAACATGCAAAAGGAAGTCATCAAATCAGCATACAGAGTGGAGGAGTAGCCTAATGGTCAGAGCAGTGGCTTGGAAACCAAGAAACCAGGGTTTGATTCTCACTAGCAAATCACTTAACCCTCCATTGCCTCAGAAAAAATCTGTTATCGATGTACATTACCAAGTGTAAGTTACAATGCAAACTGCTTTGACTGAAATGATAAAGCAGTATAAAAAAACCTGATAAATAAATAGTCATGTTACCACATGTTCTTGTGCACAACTGCCATGTGTGAAAACACATGTTAACTGCTTTAGTGCCCCTAAGTTTGTACCTAAGGCAATAGAGGGTTAAGTAGCATGACCAAGGCCACAAGGAGCATCAGTGGGATTTGAACCTTGGCTTTCCTGGTTCCACCCCACTACTCTAATCACTAAGTTACTCCTCCAATATCTTGATATCCCAATAGACTCTGTATTTGGAATATTCAGCACATCCTTTAGATGGATATTCCATAGTTTACTGAGAGCCAGCAGCCTAGTCGTGGGGAAATTCAATAGACAAACGTTTTTACTGCTAATACCTTTTCCAAGTTGCCCAGCTTGTAGTGAATAAGCATGCTCTTTTTAATATGGTTAGTTCCCACCTTCTGAAGGAAGGCAGCCCGATTCCCTGTTTGGGACATTTGATGTTTCATCTTATTCGGCTTCTCCTCATATTCCTCCATTTTCAAAACAAAGTCCCAAAAAAAGTCTACGATTTCAGCAATTGAATCCACTAAGGTCTCCTACATCAGACTTACAGTCAACCAGATGTCATCAAAGGTTGCCTGTTTCCACTAACAGAGATCCCTTGTATCAGTAGCATAGATTCTAACATCATCAGCATAGGTGCTCTGCTACTAGATAGAACCATAATTTTTCCCTGAGATATGATAGACAAATCTTTCCAGGACTTATTGACTGCTGGTTTGGATGAAGTGGCCAAACCTCTCTCTCAAAGAAGCCATTTTGCACTTTGGTCCACACAGTCTGGAGGCACAGCTTCCTCACACACACCAGTATCTCAGCAGAAAGTTCCCCATTAGACACCAGTAGCAGCTCAATGCTCACATGTTGCATCATTGAGAGTGGTGGGACAATGGCCACCTCAGCTAAGATAGAATCTAGATTTTGGTCAGGGAGGAATTCCCCTCAGCAAAACCTTGACTTGGTTCTCATCTCTGAATGTCGACACCACTTCCATCAGTCCCATATAGGCAAAGTTCTAGGGGTCAAGGGCACTTTGCTCTTGGCCTTCCTCTTCCCCTTACTACAGCAAGATACTCTCCAAACCAAGCCACAGAGTTCACCAATAACACATCCTAACTTGCCATCATTCTGACATGCCCCACTTTCTTTGAAATTAGACCAAGTTCATTCTGTGTCAGTGACACTGCACCTTCAATAAAAAATTTGCAAGTTACTCTTCAGAAATACAAAATAGGAAAAATTGTTTCACTTTCCCAAAAGGCAGAATTAGGAAATAACACTTCTCAAAGATTCCTTGTCTGAGAGCTAAGGATGTACCAGGGTTCGGTCCATCACTCATAAACTGGCCTTCCCAGAAGTTAAGATGGAATGTATAGGTCCCATTCATCTCTTGAGAGATACTCGAAAATTAAACTGGTTCTTCTCTCCAGACCTTCCCTTACATCTGTACCTCTTCAAATGTCTTTAGGTTAAGCCAAGACAGCTTAAGGCTACTCCTCTCCCTGTGCAAGGCCTAAGTGGCTTTTAAGTAAAGCAACTCCCTACTATTGCTTCATATTTCAAACTCCTTGACTATAAGAACAACCATCACCACCACAGAGAGCCTTAAATAGCTCCCTCCAAATCTTACAAGGATACACTTACTGCCCAGTGATGAACATGCAGGGCCATCCTCCATTATATCATAATTCTCACAGCTCATATAAAAATTGAAAACAATTTTTGGGATTCTGCCACACAAACATCAAGGAAATGATACAATTCTGAAGTTTGACTCCTATAGTAAAAAAAACAGTATGTTATAGGGGTCATTTTAGAAGCTCTAGCCATGAAAATTGCCATTCAGACATGTCAATCACATCCATGCCACAAGAACCATTTTAGAAAGGCCCAAATTTACAAGTGTCGACTGTGATCATATCTATGTTGTATAGGGTCATGGCAGATACGTGCCCAGGTTGATCTGTACAGATCAATGTGTACATTTAATTTTAGAACAACGCCACATGTTTATAACCACTGGTATCTATGTCTATGTCTATACTCGCTCCTGGGCATGAATAGATAATTGAAAAATGCTTGTTATGGCCAGCAAACAACAGTAGGGAGAAGTCGGGAATGCCTTCTGACTCCCCCAATAATTCCTCCCCCCTCAATAAAGCATATTGGTTAACACAAAGGCCTTTTTGTGATCTGCCATACCACTGCACATCTCTGCTTGCAAAATGGCAGGCCAAAACATGTATGTGGTAAAAGATAAATGTGTGCATTCTGAAATACTGTCATAGACACGTCTATGTTGTCAGTTTCACAGCCATATATTTTGCATGTGCGCATTTCTAAAATCTACCATTTCCTTGTACGTCTGGGGTTTGATGCTGCACGTCCCCATTTCCTTGTCTGCTGGCAGAGATGTTTATTTTTTGGGGTGGAGATAAGTCAATTTTAGAAAGCATTTACTTGTGCTCACCTTCTCTGATGCCCTTCCCATGGAATTTCAGGACGTTTTGACTTGGATGTCCCAGATGGCTTTTAAACGGCCTTTCTAAAATGTCACTTCACATCTGACAAATCTTTTAAATAAGTAGTCTTAAGGTAGTACAAACAGTTGTACACCAATGACATGATTTTTAACCTTTTTCTGTCATTTCACAGACAATGACAGTAGTATAATACTAATGACGTTTCCTCAGTTTATCAATAACAATTATGTCTAATTGGGCTCCTAAACCTTGGAATACAACTCTACTCCATTAAAAGTGAGCAAAGCCGTTACAGATTATTAGTACTGTAGTAGGATTTAGCTCACACCCTTCCAGTGCTCCGATTTCTTTGGCTTTAATTTCAGTATCTGTTGCTCAGGTTAGCCAGAAACAGTGGCTATACAAGCAATTACATTAGAGATTACTTTCTAACTGTGACGCATTCTAATAAATTGTCGGGAATTATCTGATAACAGAAAAGCAATAAATTTCAAGAATACAGTATTGTATAAAAAAATCCTATGGAAAATGAAGTAGCCTAGTGGCTGAAAGCAGTGTTGCTAAGAACAAAGGAAGATGGGGTAAAAGTCCCACTGATGCTTCTTGTGACCTTGGGCAAATCACTTCGCTCTCCATTGCCTCAGATACAAATTTAGGACTAGATTTATGAGAGAGCACTGACATGTTAGCACATTAACTGCATCATTAGTAAATCATTTCCATTGCATAAAATGGGACCTATGGTAAATAAGGTACATTAATGCATATTAGGGGTATGTTTACTAAAACCCCGTTAGATGCGCGCCACGCTAGTGTGCGGGATGCCATATAACGAGTGGGCGTTTCAGTCTGAAAAAAGCAAACCTGGATTAATCATGCGCTAATGTGCGCTGTGCGCTCATGTGCGCCATGCACATTAGTGCATGAGAAACTTGCGCGGAAGCATAAGTGGCGCGCTGATGTGCAAGCACAGGAACAGAGCCACAGTACAATGATTAAGACACTGACCGATGGTAGAGGGATCATGGGTTCAATCCCCCACTGTGTCCAATGAAGAAGGCTGGCTGAGGCATTATCTGTGATAGGTAATATTGCAGTCTGAGGCATATTAATTTTATTTTAATTACTGCTACAAGCAAACGCACTCTGAAAGCACTGTAACATAAGGCGCTCCATAAGGTACCCCAGAGGGCACATTTTAAAGTGCACTGTCCGCCAAGGCACCCTAGAATGTTGCTTATAGGGCGCTTTATAGGGTGCCGTATGAGGCACCGCAAGGTCACAGCACTGTTTGTGATGGCAGCACTGTGCAGTGTAACGAATGAAAATCGTAAGTAGGTGCGCTGACATGCAAGGAGGAGCAGCAGTGCAGCACAATGGTTAAGACACTGACCAATGATGCAGGAGTAATGAGTTCAATCCCCCACTGTGCCTAATGAAGAAGGCTGGCTGAGGCATTGCCTGTTATAGGTAATATTGCTTTAGGAGGCATTTTATTTTTATTTTAATTAGTGCTGCCAGCAAACACACCCTCAAAGTATTGTAACATAAGGTGCTGCATAAGGCGCCTCATAAGGTACCCCAGAGGGCACATTATAAAGTGCAGTGTCCGCCACGGCACCCTATAATGTCCCCTATAGGGCACCCTATAAGTCTCTCCACAGGATAACGTATAGTGCACCTTATATGGACGGTAACCATAAGGTGCCCTATAGGGCGCCCTATAAAGCGCCCTCTAAGGCACCTTATGGGTACAGTACGCTGAGGGTGTTTTTGCTGGCAGCAATAATGTACATTAAAAAGAGATAATGCTTTGGGCAGCCCTATCAAACAACCCCACTGTGGGTTTGAACCCATGATCTCTGGCTCCACAGGCAGTGAAGTAACGAGTGGGCTACAGCTCTACAGCTGCTAGCAAGCCCCTGGCTGGCTGCAGAGGGACTGCACGTCACCACACAGACAGTCTGCTGTGGTCACCAGGATAGGGTTAGCCCACCCGTACCCATGATGCACTGCACATGCAAATCAGCTGTCTACAGATGAACACAAGATGGGGTATGCACCCCCACAGCACCTCGGCCTGGTAGGGGGAACTGACCATGTGTGTTACTGGCACAGAGTAGCTACACACCGTCACATTGTGCGGGTACTGTGCTCACCCTGAGTGTGCGGTGGGGCGCCCAGCACCAGGTCCACAGCACCTTCCATAGCAGAAATAGGCCATGGGGGAGAAAGGGAAGATACCTGGATGGTATAACTTAGAACCTTTATTACTGTAGCAGTGTGGTGCAGTGCGGTGAGGTGAGGAGAGAGTGGGAAGGCGGAAGAAGTAGGGTATTGGAAGTGGGGGTAGGGGGTTTGAGCAACCTTAGGTGTTTAAAGGGGGGTAATGGGAATGGTGTGAGGGGAGAGGATGCTCTCGCTGGTGATTTGTTGTAGTGAATGTGCCATAGTGTTCTTTGAAGAGGAACGTCTTGAGGTGCTTTTTGAATAGGGTGTGAGATTGGAGGCATCGTATTGTGGGGGGGTAGTTTGTTCCACATGGTGGGAACATAAAATTCGAAGGCTCTTGTGCATGTACTTTGAGATCTCTTGTGAATCTGCACTGGTGGGAGGAGAAGATTTGATGCAGTCTGTCGACAGAGTCTGTTGCTGTCAGGACATCTGATTAATGGTTGGAGCTGCTCGGCAGAGGTGCTGAAGAGAGCTCTATGTATGATAGTAAGTATCTTGAACTTGATTCAGGATGCAACTGGGAGCCAGTGAAGAGATTTTAGAATGGGGGGTGATGTGGGAGTGTCTGGGGACTCTGACTATGATTCGTGCAGCAGTATTTTGGGAAAGCTGTAGGGGGGATAATGGTAGCCTAGGGAAGCCCATGGAGGACAGAGTTGCAGTAGTCGAGGAGAGGAGTGATGGAGGCTTGGCAGACTGTACGGAAACTGTCAGGAGATAGAAGAGGATGTAGGTTATGGAGAACTCAGAGTTTCAAGAAGATATTTTTGGTGATATTCGTAATGAGGTTGGAAGTTCAGATGGTGGGCCAGGATAACGCCAAGGTATTTGATCTGAGGTTTGACTTGTATTTCAGTATCTCTGAGTTTGATGCTTTGAGGAGGGGTGAAGTTTATTTATTTATTTATTTTTATTTATTTAACAGCTTTTATATACCACGCTCTTTGATATCAGTGCGGTTTACAATTATCGCTTCTTGCACTAGGCCTGTGAGTATTGCCTAGTGCTTACATAGAACAGGATCAGAAACCTGGAGCTGTAACTGGGTGAACTATGTACAATTCAGCATTAGGCAGTAGCTGAGTAACTATTTACAAGTTAGGGGTTAGGCCCAAATGAGTGGTTAAGGCTGGGTCTTCTCGGTTAATACGCTATCATTCTAGGATACAGTACTTAATATATACAGTATATCAGCATTTGCTGGGAGTTGCTGATGGGTGGTTTTGCAGCTAGGTTTGTCTTAGGCAGATTGCGAGGAGTCGGGTGGGAATTGAGTAAGTTGGAGTGTAAGGTAAGATTGTGTTATGTTTGGCTGTGAAAAGTGTGTAAGGAATAGATGGTGCTTAAGGGTTTTCCGGAACAGTGTGAGGTCTCCGATTGCTCTGATATTTGGTGGAAGGTTATTCCAGCACTTTGGGGCAAAGAAGGAGAAAGCCCTATTCCTGGTTGTTTGTGTGCATTTTGTGGATTCCATAGGGATAATCAACATGTTGGCAGTTACCATTCTTCTCGACCTGTTGTTGGGGGTGGGGGTGAGGAGGACTGTGAGGGACGAGGGGGATATCATATTAATGGCTTTGAATGTGAGGAGTAGTGCTTTGTGAGTCTGCAATTTAGCGGTAACCAGTGAAGGTCTTTAAGAATGGGTGTGATGTGGGTTCTTCTGGATAAGCCGCAGAGAATGCGGGTTCATTGCCAGTTGTAGTGGGTTGAGGGTGCTCTTGGGGAGGTCATGCAGAATGATGTTTGCATAGTCAAAATGTGGTGTTACCAGCACCTGGAATATTGTTCTGAAGTCGTCGGGCGCTAGAATGGGTCTTAGGTGTCTTAGAAACTTGATCTTGTTGTATATCTTCCTGGTAGTGTTCTTTATGTGCTCCTTGAAGTCGAGGTGTTGGTCGAGCATAATGCCCAGGTAGCATATCACAGGTTTGCTTGGGAGCTCTGCATTTCTCACTTTCAAGGTGGTGGGGGGAGAGAAGCTTTTGTTCTTTGTAATGAACAGGACCTCCGTTTTTTTGAAGTTAATACGGAGGTTCTGCGCTTGAAGCAAGTCGGTAATTGCATTGAAGCACTCTACTAGGGAGGTAAGGTTGGGATGCATGACTTTGATTGGTGTAAACAGCAAGACATCATCTGCATAGATCAGACTGGAGATATTGAATGCGCAAATGATTTCACATATGGGTTGCTTATATACGTTAAAGAGTAGAGCAGATAGAGAGGAGCCCTGGGGAATACCCTGATGTTGCTGGAAAGGTTCGGATGTTGTGGATCCTGTCCGCACATGTTGCCATCGGTCAGCTAAGTATGACATGCACCATTCCCAGGCCAGGCCCTGGATACCCTTCTCCTGGAGTCGAGTGAGGAGCTGATCATGGTTGACAGAATCGAAAGCAGAAGCAATGTCGAGGAAGATGAGCGCAAACCCATTTTCGATGTTGTCTATTCCTCTGCTTAAGGTGTTGGTTAGTGTGGTGAGTAGAGTCTCGACTCCATGGGATTCTCGAAACCCGTGCTGACAGTGATCTAGGGGGGCTGATGAGTCGATGTGTTGCTGGATTTGTCTTTGGACAACCTTCTCAATTATTTTGGCTAGTAGAGGTATACTCGAGATCGGGTGATATGAATCAGTTTTCGTCGGATCAAGTTTGTTGTTTTTCAGGAGTGGGCGTATGGACGTCTGTTTGAGGGAAGGTGGGAATATACCTGTTGCGAAGGAGAGTCTCATGATGTTGGCTAAAGTTGGGCTCAGTTCAGTGCGCATCGCTCTGATCCAGTTCGCTGGGCATGGGTCATTTGGTGCTGTGGTGGTGCTTATTTTGGCAATGAGGTCTTCGAAGTTGGGGGTCTCTGGACACATGAAGGATCTCTGTTTTGTTGAAGCTGACTGTAAGGTTGTGAAGCTGCAACCATGAGACAATTTCTCCGAAACAGGCAGTGAGGATGGAGTAGTCGGGGGAGGTGGTGTTGAATGGAGTGAAAATCATTATGTTGTCGGCATAGAGTTGGAATTCAACATTGAAACTCTGAAAGATGTAGCAAACGGGCATAATGTAGATGTTGAATAGGAGGGAGGAGAGGGCAGAACCTTATGAGACTCCTTGGGGAAGGATGTAAGGCGCTGAAGATTGGTTACCAATTCTTAACAGTTGGGTGAGCTGGGAAAGGTATGAGTGAATTCATTAGAGAGGGGCACCCTGGACACCAATAGTGTTGAGCTGGTTGAATAGAGTCTGGTGGAATACAGTGTTGGATGCTGCTGAGATGTCAAGAAATAACAGCACGAAGCCGGAGAGAGGTTTTTCATTTCCGGCTATAAGTGTACTTAGGAAGGAGGTGAGAAGCGTTTCAGCACTGTGGTAGGGGCAGAAGACATGTTGATTGTGGTTAAGTGGCGCAGATCTGTCAAGGTGCTCCTGGAGCTGAATTTGCACTGCTTTTTCAATGATTTTGTCAGCCTTCCCTACCTTTACAATATGCAGGTACGTGCAAACCCTATGCGATAAATGCAGAGGGTGTGTCCAGCATCTGCCCTGCACCTACTGCTTGGGAGGTGTGTTCCTTTCCTCAGCTAAGGATCAATTCCTAGCAGTAATACCACAAAACTACCTCTAAAGATTACCCCTGAAATTTTACAAGCCTCCACAGTAAGGCAGGAGCACAGGGGTAAGCTCCTGCCCTGTTTGTCAAGAAGACCGAGAAGCCCCCCCAATAAGGACCAAGGGAAGGTCAGAGAGGAAGTGGGGGAGGATGCAGCCTGAATCCTTGAGGGGGAAGTGTGGGGAGGTTGACATGGGGTCTTGGATGTGATCTTGGATGGAGTGGAGGAGTAGCCTAGTGGTTGGGGCAAGGTACTTCAGGCCGGAAAGTCGGGGGTTCAAATCCCACTAGAGGACAGCAACCTTGGGCTGGAAGGACTGGGGTTTCTAGTCCCACAGGTGCTCCTTGTGGTCTTGGGCAAGCCATTTAACCCTCCATAGCCCATGTCCCCTGTAAAATAGTTATCTCCAAGTTATAATGCCCTGTTCAATGTAATTTCAGTTTGTTCAATGTATACCGCACTGATGCAGAATAGCACGGTATATAAGAGAATATAAATAAAATCTCATTCATTTTGTGGTGCTGAAGAGGAGTATGTTGGGGGAAGTGTTCAAGGGTACGGATTGCAGCATTTGTGTATGTCATGAAGGGGGATTGGAACAATTGGATACTGCTTCTGTAGGGGGGATTGGAGCCAGGAGCACCATCTGCTGCTGCTTCATATTATTTTCAGTGGGCAGCGGCTACAATTTCAGACTGCTGGTAGCATGGCTGTACTTAATGTCACCTCTCAAGATAGCAAGGCCAGCCACATTATCGTCAATTGTGACAAGTAGCATGCGATACCATCTCTCATACTAGTTGTCACCAACCACCATGCCCACTCTCCACTCCCACCCCATTCCACAGCCTGCAGTTAGTGCACAAAATAGTGCATGCTGCACTAACAGCGCATGCTATAATTAACGCACTGTTAATTATAGAAGACATTCCCAAAGAACGGACAAGGTAGAAAAACTATTCCACGATAATAAAAAGGAGCAGTGCTGCAGCCAGAACAGCACCTCCTCCTCCCTGGTTGGCATCGAGTGAGGAAGCGGGAAGGAGATCCCCTCCCTGCTCACCGGCCCAAGGCCAATCATGGCCTTTAAAGAACATTTAAATTCCTGAGCACCATCGGGCACGCCTGCACCTAGCGGGCCTGCGTCTGAGGGCCTCACCAGAGGGCCTTTGGCATGGCCCTTAGGCGGAGAACGCAGGCAGAAGAAAAAGAACAAAAAGCTATACAGTCAGCATCACCTTACTTTTGATGATGCCTAGCAGCTGATCACCTCTGCTGTTAGATAACTGTTGTAAATGCATTATACATTGATTTTATATGCGTTCTTCCCCTCCTTCAATTGTCTATAGTGTCCTCCCTGAGCATAATTGCCTCAACCTCGATTATATAGTGCTGCACATGTTATTACTATGTCTGATACCTTAATTACTAGAATGCAGACCTCCGTGTCGATCATTAAAGCTGTCTCCCACTCCCCGCTACACCTATAAGAACCTACACCTACTGTTAACTAGCTAACTACTATCCCACTCGCCTTGCCATCACAATACCTGACTATATGCCCTTCATTCTATGCCTATATGGTCTTGCCCTAACCTCCATTTCTGTTGAATCATTTTCACACCAACATGGCATAATTTCCACTATACATGGCTTTGGCTGAAACAAGAAGATGTCTTTGCCACTATGAGACAACCACATCTGATAAGACATCAACATCTTATCCATATCGTATGCCAGCCATCAGGAGAACCTCTCACTCTGAAGTCCACAGATGAAAAAGCTCTAAAATGCATGCTTGTAGATGCAAGATCCATTCAGAAGAAATGGCCGATTATTGGTGACTATTTGGAGAATCATAAGCTAGACATAATCTTCATCATGGAATCATAGCTTACAGATACTGAGGCAGTACTTATTAATCAGCTCAAGCTTCCAAATTATGATATCTTCAACTGCCCAAGGACTAATAAAAGAAGTGGAAGCACACTCATCATGGCCAGATCTGACTTACAATTCCAATGCCTCTCCTCCCGTAATACTAGCAGCCTCGACGCCATCATGATAACAAATAAGCAAGTAGCAACAGCACATTTCTATCGTGCCCATTCTACCTGTACTGATGACCTCTCCATAACACTAGATCTAATCTGTAACCACTCACCACAGTCCAAACCTCTCTGGATTCTAGGTGACGTCAATCTCCCAGTTCTATCGAAGAAGAACGCCACAGCTTTTCTGGATGCTATGTCTGCTCTGAATTATCAGCAACTAATACATGCCCCTACCCACACTAAAGGTAACACATTGGACCTTGTCTTTGCACCCCCCCTATACTTATGGTGCAAACAACTTTGTACAACCACAAGTCTTCCCAGTACACTGGTCAGACCACAAAGCTATCTTATTTCATATCCCATTCAACATACCGGTTTCGAAGGTTCCTGTTAATACTGCCCACTTGTTCGTCATTTTAAACCATTCAGCAGAGAGTTATTCCTTGCAGAAACTCTACCTAACCTTAACTCCGACTCTGACTCCACTGACTTAGCTCATCTCAGTTTTCCTTATTAGGGTTTGCTTTCCATTTTCTGAAAGAGGCCCCTTTGACTTTCACTGCCTTTTTCAACATTACACCAAGCTGGTCATAGTTTGGCTTTCTTTCGACCTTTACTAATGTGTGGAATATATTTTATCTAAATTTCCAAAATGGTCCTTTTAAGTTACGCCCATGCATCATGCATACTTTTGACCCAAGCAATCTTTTTGTTTATAATATCCTCATTTTATCACAGTCTCCCTCTTTAATATTAAGGGCTACAGCATCTTCCTTCCAGTGTTGCATTACTATATCTATTGCCCAGCAGTCCCACCACCATTACCCTTGCCCTAAGTCCTGTGCAATAGTAAGGACTAGATCTAAAGTAGTTTCCCTAACATCTCCTAATGAGACATTTTCCCAATAAATATTGGGATATTGAAATCTCCCATTATTGTGTTATGACTATTTTAGCCTTCCTAATTTTTGTTAGCATTTCACTATCTCTTTATTTTATTTATTTACATTCTCTTATATACTGCACTATTCTGCATCAGTGCGGTTTTACATTGAACAAACTGAAATTACATTGAACAGGGTATTATAACCTGGAGATAACTATTTTACAGGGAACATGGGCTATGGAGGGTTAAGTGGCTTGCTCAAGACCACAAGGAGCACCTGTGGGATTAGAAACCTCAGTCCTTCTGGCCCAAGGTTGCTGTCCACTAGTGGGATTTGAACCCCTGACCTTCCAGCCTGAAGTACCTTGCCCCAACCACTAGGCTACTCCTCCACTCCTATCCTCTCCACCACTATTTTTAAACTCAATCCCTAACAGTAGTACCGCAAGACTACCACTAGTGGTCAACCGGTGCTATTGTGCATCCAGAGCCCAACAGAGCAGGAGTGACTGGGAATTGCTCCTGCCCCAGCTGTTAGGGAAACCCCTAGTAGGTCCTGGGTAGGGTCGTTGGGGAGTTGGGAAGGGTCATAACTGGAGATCCAAGGGTTTTGTGGGGATGTGGGGATCTTTGCTTAGGAGAGGGGAGGGCATTCCATTTTATTTATTTAAGAGCATTTGAGAGTTTTTTTTATTTTTAATTTTCTTTAACAGGTCTTATATACTGCATTTCCAAAGGTCAAAGCGGTTTACATGGAACAAAACTTCAACATTACAGAGAATGTGGATTACATAGAACAATAATTAAACTTCAATGCAATATTAACTTATAGGGTAACAAGTAAGAGGGGTGAATTGGGCTAAGGGAGAGGGTATGTTGACAGGGAAGGAAGTGGAGTTGATGAGTTAAATGCACCACTATTCCACAAATAATGTTGTTATCATAGCGGTTTATATGTCAGTCTCTAAGCAGTACAACAAAAGAATTCAAATAATAATGCATAGACTAATAAATACAGACACATTTATGTACAGAAAGATTTGATGGTAGAATATTTAGGAAGAGTAAAGTGGAGTAGCACAATTTAAACCTTTGCATGTGTGGGACACATAAGGGGGGAGGGGGAAGAAGGACAGGTTAATGGACTTAATCAGTGTATGACTGCTGAAATAACTAGGGTTTAATATGCACCACTTCATTCAGCACAACTTCTTTAAGATGTCCTGGAAGCATCAAATCACGAGTTAGTGACCTGATGCTCCCAGGGAAGAAAAACAACATCAGCTCAAAGCTGGCATTATTTTTCCACAAACATAGAGGGTCTCTTACAAAACGAGTGCTAACCGGCAGTGCGTGTTCTGGTATACGTTGAAGGCATACTAGACACGTGTTGCCAGCTAGTGTGGGGCCGTGACAGTGCAGGACGATTCCCACGCTAACTGCGCAGCCCACATTAGGGTTATGAGTTGGCAAGCTAGGGGCAGAGAGTGGGCGTGGTGAGCTCAGAGCAGTTACTGCTGACTGCATTAGCATGGGTTCACCTACCACCACCTTAATAGGTAGAATTAGTGCACTTGCACTAATACCACCCACATTAGGGGGAAGTGCTCCACAGTAACTGCTGGGGAAATGTTTTCCGCACCAACAATTAACATGGAGGTGTTGCACCTAACGCGCCATAGTTTCAGCACTTTGCACACATTAGGTACAACACTCTAGCACAAAGGCTCCCAACTCCAGTCCTGGAGGGCCAAACACCATTCAGGTTTTCAGGCTGTCCCTAATAAATATGCATGAGATGCATTTGCATGCACTTCCCCCATTATATTCAAATGTATCTCATGCATATTGTGATACAGTGGCCAGCACAGAACCCATGGATACAGGAGAAAAGGAAGAGCTTACCTTACAGTCACCTGGGCAGAAAGCATATTCAGGTTATAAGGAGCCAGAGAATAGTGGAACAAACTTTCCCTACACTGGGTGTGACGAAGTAGAAAGCCAGAAAGCCAATCACGTCCACCTGGGCAAGGAAGCACGTACAATGTGCAGGAGCCAGGAGGATAAAAGTGGCTGGGAAATCCCAGTAGGAGGAGGAGCAGCGAGGGGAGGAGCAGCAAAGAGAGGTGCCACAGAGGGAGGTGCAGCAAAGGGAAGAGCAGCTGACCCAGAGAGAGCTGGAAGTGCTCGTGCACAAGTCTCCCAAGCCAGAGGGGGCATCGTCCCGTAGAGAGTGAGTAAGCAGCTGGAGGGCAGAGGTCACAAGCAGGAGAGCTTGCTGGGTCCAGGAAGCACAAGCTGGGTCCCGACAGCAAGTAGCAGTAGAAGGGAAACCTTTCCTGGAAGTTACTACAGCCCAGACCAGACAACTGCTGAGTGGAACTCTCAGGGAAAAGCAGGCTACAGCCCAAATAAAGGAGCTTGGTTTACAGAGGAAGGAGTGGAAGCCAGCCACCCCAGAAGCAGAGCTAAGTACACCCATTTCTCTAGAGGGCAAGAGGTGGGCTTGGCTAGGAAAGTAAAAGCTAATACTTGGGAGGATAATCCTTGGTGGAGAGAAAGGGGAAGCCTCAGAGAAACAGGCTTCAGTACAGGTCTCCAGGACCCTCTTTATGCAGAACAGTTTCCTGCCTTAAGAACTGCTGCCTCTCGAGAGAGTTGTGTAAATAATAGCTGTGGTGAATGTTACCCATTTACAATTTCTGACAGTGAGCAAATGCAATGGGAAAACACTACCCAGGACATTGATTCCAGTGCTATGGATTGCACGCTGTGTATCTCGGATGAGATTACGTCTCTTTGTTAATTAAGGAAGCAAGAGCCTTGTTATACCTGTTTGAAAAAGGTGCATTTTATTTTGCTGTGAAGAAACAGTTTTGTTTAAGTTCTTTGTTGCTGTATGAGAAAAACAGAAATCCACAAGAGAAGGGGAATAAAACCTCATCATTATATTTTGCCTTTAACACACGGCTACAGACTATTCTTTATAAAGGCAACCCGCACCTCACGCCCCTAGGCAACCGCCTAATAGGGACGGTGGTAGCAGGACTGTTTGACAATATTCATTAGGGACAGCCTGAAAACCTGAATGGTGTTTGGCCCTCCAGGACTGGATTTGGGAACCTCTGCTCTAGCACATGTTAATAAAAAAACCCATAGTTTTTGAAGTTCAATGCAAGGTGTTTATCCAGTTTGCATAATAATGCGATGATTTGCATACATATACATTCTTTGTTTCTCATTATTTGCTGATATGCTTTGCAGAAACGAATATGCTTTATGGTAAATTAGGACAAGAGGTTTTGCCATGTAACATGCATTAAGTGGCAAATATCACACATCATTCTCTTAATACACATCAGCGACTACCCTGTACTGTCAAACCAAAGTTCCATTTTCTTAATTCAGAATAATTTGAAAGAATATTTTTGCTCTTACCTTCCAAGCATGCAAGTGATGGATACAAGCTGAGAATGGTTCTTGTTCTGTGGATGAGAAGAGATCCTGAAGAGCATAGGCAAAAGCGTAGACAGCAATGTAAGCCTGGAAAGTGTAACTCAGATCTCCCATCTCAAAGAGAGAAGTCACAAGTGGCTCAAGCTCCTCTTCCCCTGTGCAGAGTTTTCTTGGCTTAAAGTCTTCTCTTTGAAGGCTGCCATTCTCTGCCCATTTACAGCCAAATACCACCTCCCAAAAGATTTTCATAAAAACGTCATTTTGATAGGTGAACGGATGGATTCTGCTGAGAAAATGTCTAAACCCAGGTATGTTTCCGCTATAAAGAACCAATCCAATGGAGCCATTTAAGAACCTCCAGGCTTCTTCAGAGAATATTCCTGGTGTAAAGATGAAACTCATGGTGCAGAGCCAGATCTTACCCATCACCTTCTGAACAGACAAGGCCTCCAGGAGTGGTTTCATGTGCATTTCCTCACAATACACCACAATCACTGTTGCAGTGGATTTTTTGACCACATCAGCAAGTCGGGCAATTTTTGCCTGGGAGTAATGGAAATGAATTTTTTCCAGAAAAGCCACACATCCATCATTTTTGACAATCTGTTCCTTGAGATTCTGCCCAGTTAATTCCCCTACATCGTCATCCCTGACTAGGATTCCAACCCAGGTCCATCTCAGGTGACTCAGAAAGAGAGACAGTGCCATGTCCTGTATGTTTTCATTAGGAACTGTTCGTAGAAAGGAGGGGAACAGAAGTTTATCTCCCAAAGCAGGATCCAGAGACCCAAAACTAATCTGAAAGAAGAACCTGATAACATTATATTTGAGATATTACCTATATGTTGCTTCTCACAAAATGTTTTACATTATTTCTAGCCCTCTAAAGTAGAACACCCTACATTTTTGATAAAGATGAATGGATGCCAAGAAGTAGCAAAGAATAAGCAGTGACTTTTCGCAAGGCTATCTTAATAACTGCTTAGTAACTTGTCCTCCAGGAACATGTCCTAACTTTTCTTTTAACCCAGGGGTTTCAACCCAGTCCTTGAGATACACCTCAGTCAGGTTGTCAGTATAACCACAATGAATGTGCATGTGGAAGATTTGCATTCAATGGAGACGGTGTATGCACATTTCTCTCAAGTATATTGTGCCAGATCTCCCGGTGTACCATCCTTACTTATACCCCACTTGATGTTACTGTAGTCATGTAGCCCGTACCTCAGCTGCAACACCTCTGGAGTGGTAACAGTGGAAAAAGACTACCATCCAGCAACTCTGTTATCAGTGAACTGACAGCAAACCCACTGGAGCAAATAAAACTAAATTCAGGATACTTGTTGGATGGTAAAGCCTAAGATATTATTACTGTTGTATGTTCAGGTAAGATGGCACACACCTTTTACAATATCTAACTTTAAACAAGGATCCTGTGTCCTTTGAAGTATTAACTGTAAATGTTTTATTAGCTAGCATAATTAAAATACCTAGTATACTGTAGGAATTACATTGTCTGAGCAGCAACAAGTGAAGACAGCAAATATTAAAATAACCTAACTTGGCTTTCTTTCTTCTCATCAAGACAAACAGTATATCAGAAAAGTACTCCCTTATATAATTGTTCAGCTGCCAATGCAATACATTTTAGCTTTGCTTTCTTTAAAACTGTGGTTTTCTTTTCAGGATAAACAATCTTATAAAGAGGTAAGTACTGAACTTCTTTTACAACTCAGACTTGTTTTATAAATTCCTTTACAACAATTCAAATTTACCAACTGTGTCCTCTTTTCTCTTTTGCCAGTTCTGCAGGAGTAGGCACAGGTAAGTATACCTGGACTCAGATATTTAGGAAAAAACTAAAAGTATTTGAGCTCAAATATATATATTCATCTTCCAATGAAAAATTCTTTCTTGGGGTAGGGGCCCGTGTCCACGCTGGTTCTGGTCCAGTCCAGGATCTGGTCCTCTCCATCTGCTTCTCTGGACTTTTCCTCCAGGGGCTCTTCAGCTGGTCTTGTCCCTACTCCCTGACTTTACAAAACCAATAAGGCAAAACCCTGTTCTTCCTTTATGTTGCCTCAGGTGATCAGACAGTGGCTGAACAATTAATGCCTTTCCACTTTTTTTTCTCTAAGGCAAACTCCCTAAGTATTCTTAAATAAAAGATAATTAAATAATCCCTAACATGATCCTTCCCCCTCCCACACACACACACACACACACACACACACACACACACACACACACCATGCAGCTGTGGCACTGTTTCTAAGAATCCTGCTTATGCAGTCACTTCAGGCTGTCAGGAAAATAAATGCTGTCCGCTTTAAAAAGCTTTGAAATTATTTTATTTTTATTTATTTTATGTATTTATTTTTCTATACCACGCTCTTTGGTATCAGCTCGGTTTACAAATAACATCAGTTTTGTTCATACACAGGTAAACGCCTGTGCTGGACTTACAGAAAACAAGGTCATTCAACGTGGATTAACTGGCGGAACTATATACAAGATCTGGGTTAACATATTTTACAGCTTTTAGGTAGTTATATACATGCTCTAGATGGGGTTTGAATGTCTTATCGTGGCATACAGGGTGCGTGCATAGTAGGGAGTTTGGTGTATGTGTCTTGGTGACTACAGTTAGGTGGTTGTTGTGTGATACCATAATGCTGCAGGAAGAGGTGATGTTTCAGTGCCTTCCTGAACTGTGTAAGGTCCGTAATTGCCCGAATGTCAGGCAGTAGCGCATTCCAGTATAAAGGGGCATAGAGCATGAACGCTCTCTTTCTTGTTGCTTGCAGGGATTTTGTAATCTTGCTAGGGATACATAGGGTATTGGCTGAGACCAATCTTCTATTTGAGGGAGTGGGAAGAATGAGATCTGAGATGGACGTAGAGGTGAGTCTGTTGATAGCCTTGAAGGTCATTAGTAGGATCTTGAAGATGAGTCTACAGTAGACTGGGAGCCAGTGTAGGTGCTTCAAGATTGGTGTTATGTGCTCCCTCATGGAAGCACCGTGTAGTGTTCTGGCTGCAACATTCATAGCCAGCTGAAGTGGGTACAGCATGTTTTTCGGTAGACCCTGTAGGATGGCGTTGGCGAAGTCGAAGTGGGGGATGACTAAGGCCTGGAAGATTGTCCTAAAGTCATCAGGTTCCAGGAGGGGGGCGTAGGTGATGGATTGTCCGGATCTTGAGGTATACTGCCTTGACGGTGTTGCCTATATGTGTTTTCATATCCAACTGTTGATCGAGTGTTACGCCCAAGTAGCGGATTGTGTGCTTGCTTTGGAGTTCGGCGCCTCTTACTTTTAGTGTTGCTGGCGGAACAAATGACTGGTCCCTGGTAATGAATAGAGCCTCTGTTTTCTTGAAATTTATCCTGAGGTTTTGGGATTGAAGCCAGTCAGTTATGGCATCGAAGCAAGCAATTATAATCAAAGCTGTAGGTGAACCTCAGGTAAGCTGTAGCAAACAGCCACAGGACCTCAGTCTCTTTTTCTCTGCTAAAGCAGACCCAAATCTCCAACCAGACTTTAAAAACCAGAGATTTTCCTCAAAATGGAGCATTTCTGGAGACCTGTGCACCTAACATATGGTCACAGGGAAGATTCTCAGTGTTGGTCTCGTCAAATAACAGCTTTGTCTCCTAAAACTGACAAGAGACACTTTTCACTAATTTCGCTCAAAAAAACATCAAAACTCTGAATAGATAAGTTTCAAGTTGGTATAATATTTTAAGGTTTACTACTTTCAAATAACTTAGACCCAGTTTGTCAGCTTTTAACAAATATAACAGCAAATCAATCCACTGGCCAGACAATCTTCCTCAAATTAATTTTCAGGCTTTCAGCCATTAAATATTAGACAGCCTAATTATACCTAGAATCCCACCTAATGAAGGTACTTCAAAGGTGTTCAAATCAAATCTCTCCTGTCACTCTTCTCCAAAAATGCCACACTTTCTAGCTTCCTGCTCTCCCAACAATTAAAAAGACTACTTCAACTTCTTTAAATGTTACAAAGTTCTCTCCAAGTACCTCCATAAATCCTCAAATCAAACCTGCACTCATGACTGCAGCCAGTAAACCTCTCTCCCCGCACTGAGGCTTCACTTCCATACACACCAGAAAACTCAAGTCACTCAGTAAAGTATGCTTCCACTTCTCCCAAAGAAATAGTTCCAAGTACCCTTCCCAAACACACTCTTTCCTACCAATTACAGAAAATCCCCCCCCCCCCCATAAAAAACATAATTACTCCTTTAAGGCAATTTCAGTAGTTACTTTAGACTATAATAGGCTAGAAATATTCACAAATTTACAAAACTGCATCATAGAAACACTGACTTTCTGCCTGCAATAATCTCCAACAGAGCTCCCCAGGGGATATCCCTGCTCTGTCTGATAACCTGCAGCCCAGCACCCTTTCATTTAACTATTTACTTACTTCAAAGGCAGCCAGCCAGTCTCAACCTGTAGTTACTTTTGAATTGCAGCCCAGCTTTTTAAAACCTGCTCAGTAATACAGCCTTGCTCTTCTCTTTATTTTACTTTTAGAATGGCTGTCATGCTTTCTTTTTCATTTAAAGCTGAAGAGCATTATCAAGTTTTTAACCCCTGCAGCCCTGAACTACAGCAAGCCAACTTTATTTTGTTTACATGTGGCCATGCCAGCCTTCCTTTTATTTTGTTTCTGACATGGTTCCAGCTTTCTCCTGTCCAATGCCAGCACCACTGACAAACCAAAGGCATCTGAAACAAAAAAAACTTTTTATTGCTATTCTGATTATAACCCACTGGTTACAGTATTCCTTGTGGTTTGCTGAAAGCTTGATTGGCTAGGTATGTCCCAAGGACTAAGTTGAGAATCCCTGAACACAGCTAAGCTAACTACTTTTGCCACATCCTCCAGCAACAAATTTCAGATCTTAAGTATGCATTGAGTGAAAAAAAATATTTTTTCCTGTTTGTTTTAAATGTACTACTTAGTAGCTTCATGGTGTGACTCCTAGTTTTGTACTTTCTGAAAAAGTAAACAATCTGTTGCATTCACCTGTTCCATTCCACTTAGTCTTATCTCCCTTCAGTCATCTCTTCTTCAAGCTGAAGAGCTATAACCTCTATCCTTTTCTCATAAGGGAATTGGCCCATCTCCTTTATCATTTTGGTCACTCTTCTCTGTACCTTTTCTAATTCTGAAATATCTTTTTTGAGATGCATTGACCCAAAATTGCACATAATTCTAATGTTGCAGTCATACCTTGGCATGATAAAGAGGCATTATTTCCTTGCTTTATTCTTTATTCTCTTCATAATGATTCCCAGTATTTTGTTTTCTTTTTTGGCCACTGCTGCACATTGTTTCATCCTTGATAACACCTAGGGGTATGTTTACTAAAACCCCGGTAAAGTGCGGGCCCCGGTAGTGTGCAGGTGCCATATAAGGAGTGGGAGTTCCGTCCTGAAAAAAGGAAAGGCGGAATTTACATATGCGCTAAGGTGCGCGGCGCCCATGTGCGCCCCGCACCTTAGCGCATGAGATAGCTGCGTGGGAGGCATAAGTGGCGTGCTGAAGTGCAAAACAAAAAAGAGCAGAGCCATGGCACAGCGGTTAAGACACTGACCAACAGTGCAGGGATCAGGGGTTCAATCCCCCACAGTGCCCAATGGAGACGGCTGGCTGAGGGGTCAATTTATGAGGCACAGAAATACAAGGCAGCATGCTAATGTTTTTGGCGGCATATTAATACTGGGCTGCATAAGGCGGCGCGCTGATGTTTATGGAGGCATCATAATACTGGGCGGTATAAGTGGCGCGCTGATGTGCAGGAAGAAGAGCACAGCCACAGCACAATGGTTAAGGCACTGACCAATGGTGCAGGGATCAGGGATTCAATCCCCCAAATCCCCCAAAGCACCCAAAGAACAAGGCTGGCTGAGGCAGAACATATTATGGGGAAGATTGCTTTAGGAGGCATTTTATTCATATTTTAATTATCAGTACTAGCAAACGCACTCCCAAAGCGTGTTAACATAAGGTGCCCATAAGGCACATTTTAAAGTGCACTGTCAGCCAAGGCACCCTAGAATGTTGCTTATAGGGCGCTTTAGAGGGTGCCATATGAGGTACCGCAAGGTCAGTGTACAGTTTTTTGTCAACACTGTGCAGTTTAAGGAATGAAAAGCATAAGTAGGTGCGCTGACAGACAAAGAGGAGCAGCTGTGGAGCACAATGGTTAAGGCACTGACTGCTGATACAGGGGTCATGAGTTTGCTCCCCAGTGTGCTTAATACGTAAGTCTGGCTGTGGCATCAGCTTTGCATTCTACATATTTTGTCCTGCAGCACTGTAATTTTATGTTATTAATTGCTGCCAGCAAACACGCCCTCACGTGCCGTAATTGAGGTTGCCGTATAAGGCACCCTATAAGGCACTCCATAGGGCACATTAGGAATTGCACTGTCCGCCACAGCACCCTAAAATGTCCCCTACAGGGCACCCTATAGGTTGCGTCACAGGATATTGTATAGTGCACCTTATATGGACAGGAACCATAAGGTGCCCTATAGGGCGCCCTGTAAAGCACCCTCAGAGGCACCTTATGGGTACAGTACGCTGAGGGTGTTTTTGCTGGCATCAAAATATGTACATTAAATAAAATTCATTGGACAACCCTATCAAATAACCCCACTGTGGGATTGAACCCATGACCTCTGGTTTCAGAGGCAGTGAAGTAACCATTGGGCTACATCTGCTAGCAAACCCCTGGCTGGCTGCAGAGAGCATGCACGTCACCACACAGACAGTCTGCTGTGGTCACCAGGATACGGTAGCCCACCCATACCCATGATGCACTGCACATGCAAATCAGCTGTCCACAGATGAACACAAGATGGGCAATGTACCCCCACAGCACCTCGGCCTGGTAGAGGGAAGTGACCATGTACACCCACACACCACCTCGGCCTGGTAGGGTGTACTGACCGTGTATTTTACTGGCACAGAGTATCTACACACCGTCACATTGTGCGGGTACTGTGCTCACCCTGAGGGTGCAATGAGGCATCCAGGACCAGGTCCACAACACCTTCCTTGGCTGAATGAGGCCATGCTGGAAGTCCAAAGCAGTGTTAATGTGTGAGATAGGTAGTTTCTCCACAAACACCTTAGATGTTTCAGTCAGGTGTAGCCCCCACCCATGGACCCCCAGGTGGGCCAGGCACCACCACCCCTCCAGGGCTGAGGGTGGCAAACAGGGCCTCCCATACAAGAGATCCACATTCTACCTCCCTGCAAAGGTGGCAGTAGAGGGGGTCCATCAACCCCAGTCCTGATGAGGAGCAGTCAATGCAGCACTATACACATCCATAACACAATAGCAGACAGATATTATGCCTGGATATGGTGAGCTGCACCCCACCACTATCTGACATTCTCCTGCAACAAGTCATCACCCACTGCACCCTGCAAGCTGCTCCATCACAACACATACCAGCTGCAAACAGTGTGCTAGTTAGTCCACAGTGCATGTTCCCAGTGGAGATGCATGCACCCAGAACTGGGATGTCAGCATACACAGCAAGCAGTTAGATCAGTGACTGGGCCCCAAAAAGAAACCCATATCTATCATATGAAAGAAATACTATATAGCACTATGGGGGTGCCTAGCCATGCTGTGGTCACTGCACAGTCAGGGTGAGAGTGATCTCTCAGCAGGACATACTGAGGTCACCCTGTCTGTGTAGGTGATGGCCGGGCACTAAAATGTCCCCAGTCAGTGCCCTATGCCCTGTGCAGATGCACCCTGGCCAGGCCACCCTGTCCGGCCTATACCCATGGTACCTTGCTCCTCATTATGCACATTGGCAGCCCAATACTGGCAACATTACTGGCAGTGTGGGCTGTGGAAGGTGTTTGCAGCCACCACACACTGGATAGGCAGACAGCCACCCCCACACCTAGGCCAGCATTGTGCTACTATAGAGGAGTCCAGCAGCCATACCCACCACACCAGTCCTGGGCACAGTACAGGCATGGATATGGTACGCACTACTGTTGGGGGTCACTCCCCAGGGTGGTAAACACTGTCAGAGACCAGACCTGCAGCGCACACTGCAGACATCACAATGATTGTTATGGTGGAGATCAATGAGCAAAATGTGCTTAACGTAGGAATTGATATCTGCCAGTTATCATGGGCAACGTTTGATAGCTGTGTACCATATACCCAGGTGTAGGGTGGCAGTGCTAAGGTATGCAACTGCTAGTATTGGGGGATACAGGCAGGGCCCAATGTCCTGCCTCTCCAGGAGGCATTGGCCAATGGGGCCTGTGGGGGAGGGGGGGTGTCTGGCCCTGTTGGCTGCTGCTTTACGGCAGAGTGTCCCAACTCCAGTCCTGGTGTTCCAACCACTGTTCGGGTTTTCATGCTGTCCCTCATAGATATGCATGAGCTACATCAGCATACCATGGGTGTGGTGCATAGATATGCAGCACAGGCATCCTTATTAGAGGCAGCATGGATCCTGAATGGTGTGGGGCCCTCCAGGACTGCATTTGAGAGACTGCTCTAGGTAATGCGGCTGTTCATGGTGTCTGTGTTTGGTGTGGTAAAATATAGGCGTATGAACCATACGTATGTTCTCAGCAATACAGGTTTGTCCGTACTATCACGGTTTAGTTGTAGGGAAAAATATGTGGATTGGATTGGCAGTAGCTCCAGCTGGGCTTTGAACCTGTGACCTTCTGTTCCTGCACATACTGTCTGTGTGCACTGCACCACCGTGTTTCTGCAGTTATGCTGTGTTCCCTGGTGAGTCCATGACTGTACATCCGACAGAGCCTGTCTGTTGCGGTGGATGGTGCCAGCCTGCACAGGCCTAGGCCACTGTCTGCTGTGGTTTGCAGCCACTGCCCCCTCCACCACCTGTACCCTTCCGCCAACATGCAGACATGTCCCTATCTGGGAAAAAGCATATGACCTGATTGAGTTGTGGCACTCCAGGACTGAATTTGGGGGACTCGGCTGTAGGTAATACCCATTGTTATGGTTTGTGTGCGGTGTAGGGTGAAATATAGGTGTTGGAACCATGTTTATGTTCTCTGCCTTAAAGGAGTGTCTGTACTATCACTGTTTAGTGGTGGGTAAAACTATGGGGACTGGGTTGGCAGGAGCCCCAGCTGGGATTTGAACCTGTGACCCTCTGGTTTTACAGGCATTGGCTGTGTCTGCTGCACCACACTGTGGCCACAGAGATGGTGCAGTCTCTGGAGATAGGTAACCTGGCCGCACGAGTCAGACACCCTGCTCTGCACAATTTTACTGTGGGCTCGTTTACCTTGTATGGGGACAAAGGTGCAATTAAACCTCACAAATGACCTCCGACAAATGGGAAAAAAACCACAACCAAGCTGGGCAACAGTGATATCAATGGGCAACATGACAAACACTCCCAGGAAAGCTCCATTAAAATGCAGTGCTTTTTGAACGTGTCTACGGAGCGTAGACCCTTCCAAAAATCATTTCCTTCTTTTGGAGCTTTCCTGGGAGTGTTTTTTATGGTTGCCCATTAATATCACTGTTGCCCAGCTGGATTATAATTTATTTGGAATTTGTTGTGGTCATTTTCAATTTCTATTTGCTATTTTGTTCTGTACACATGTATCACACTGCTCACGTTTTGCAGGTTTCCCCGGTTTTGCTGTACATTGCTGACGTAAATAGTTTCTCTTCCCTTTAAATCGGCTCTAACGCGAGTGTTTCACTCGCGGTATTTTTTTTGCCGAAATTCAGCCCCGCTCCTGTGCGGGGAGCCTCTCCCCTCCCACTCTCCACCCATTGACCCCGTCCCTCCGCCCCTCGGGGGCCTTCCTCCGCCCTCCGTAAGCCTTTCCCCCCCTCTATCGCACATCAGCGCCCCGCACACGTGCGCCAGCCCGTTAATGTGACGTGCACGCATGCGCGGCACTTAAGAGCACTTAAGTGCATCATTAGCTTACGCTATTGTGCGCTGCGCACATGTGCGCGGTTTAGTAAACATACCCCCTAGATCATTTGCCTTGGTGGTGACTCATAATATAGAACCTACTCTTCCCTATGTACATCACTTTGTCCATTAGAGTTTTGTACTTAACATGCATTTAGCATGAAAACTAAGATGTGTTAAATGCAAAGCCTCTGTAGTAACTGTCAGGGGCATCAGCAATATGTTCCTGCAGTTACTGCCTAGGCGCATACCCTAACGTGGATGCACCTAACGCCACCCATAGAGGTATCACCAGGTGCACCCACATTAATTGCCACATCGACAGCATGGGATATGTACTCTGTGCTAACTGCAATGTGATTGAGGCCAGCCCCAATGTTGGTCCAAGGTGTTGGGACCCTAGGCAAACCTTAAGCCTTATGCCCCACTGGCCGTCAGAATCTGTTATTTAGCTTTGAATGCCTGATCTTTGCTGCCTGCCCCACAAACTGCCTTCCTAGGCAACTGCCTAGTTTGCTTGGTGGTTGGGTGAGCCCTGGATGTGCTCTCCATGCCCACACTCTGCCTATAGCTATCCCCCATCCCTTTGCACTATCAACACGCATTTAGCTGCTGGTAGCTATCAGGATCCCACCTTAGCTGTCACTGTGGGCTGTTACAGCCTGATAAAATGAGCATTAACCACTTAGCGTGTTTTAATAAAAGGATCCTTAAGTTTCATCTGCCGTTTGTTTGCCCGGTCTCCCAGTCTTGCAAGCTCCTGTAATTTCTCACAATTCACATGTGATTAAACAATTTTGAATAATTTGGTGTCATCTGCAAATTTAATCACCTCAATCATTGTTCCCTTTTCAGCTCTTTTATAACTATATTAACACGTGGGGAAAGCATGCAGACTGTGACTCATGGCATTCGCTCCATCTCCCCTGAGAGTGTGAGTGCGAGCATGTACTTACACATCTGTATGTGCATTGCCTTTGTGTGTGGGTGTTTCTTGTGCCTGTTTTTTGTGTGCATGTGTATCTCAGTTTTGTATTTCTAAATGGTTTCTGTACATGAATGTATCTTTGTGGGCCACTATGAGGTCTATTCTGTCACATAAATAGGGGGGATGGACGTCCATCCACGCTATTCGTCCGCCTTTCCTGTCCCCGCCAAGCCTCCCCGTACAAGCAAGGAGTTTGTATGGGGAGGCTAGATGGAGGAGGGAAAGGGGCGGTGCAGAAGCAGAGTTAGGGCGGGCAGTGGGCGGTCCGCAGCCCTGGATGTACAGGGCCGATTCTGCTGACTGAACAGGGAACTTATTCCACCTCTGAGGTGGAATACGTTCCCCTAGACAGCAGTGGACAGCAGGCCTAGGGAGCAGCAAAGGTAGGAGGGGGTACAGGAGATTCCCCACAGCCCGACCCTGGCCTTGCAATGCCAAATCGGGGGTTGGACTGCAGGGAATGAAAATAGTCGGCTGAATGGAGCCACGGTGCCATGGCAACTGGATGCCTTGACTGAGTTAACCAGGCAGAGACCTACATGCAATTTGACCAGAATCATCTCCAGGCCTGCATGTACAGACCTAGATGGGATTCTGATCCTGCGGGAGCTAGACATGCCCCGCGGGATCAGAATCCTGTCTACCTCTGTGCATCCGGTTCCAACCGAATACACAGAGGCCTGGGACACACATCTTAGAATATGCCTCCATATCTGTACATGTTTTTATGTGAACGTCTTTGTGTGTTAGCGCACATGTGTTGTTTTTTTTATTTATGCATTTATACAAATAGTACAAGTATACAATCACTTGCAAGGAAATGAGGTAAAGCTAGGAAAGCAAGCACACAAGAAAACCTTAAACATACAATTATGTAAGCAAAACCTCCTCTAACCCACAACTAGGGACCTCAACAATTTGAAATAAACAAAATGATATTCTCAAGGGAAATAGACAGGGTTACAGTCAGCTAAACAATTAATTCAGAGTAGAAGTGTCACCCAAAACCAATCTAAGAGTCTCACGAGCATTCAAAAAAGAAATTAACTGTAAGGGAAAAAAGAATATGTAGGAGACATCTTGCAGTCTCACCAGGCACTTTTAGAGATATTTTAAAAAAAAGAAACCACCCAGCTGCAGCACTCGAGGGCATAGTATAAGGAATTCCCTCTTGCATCACTGAGCCTCCTTAGCTAGGTCTAGAAATATCTGGACCAAGCAGTCCTTGAAGCAAGAATCTTTCTTTTTAAAGAACAACTTGAGGAGCCATTCCCTGTCCAAAACCAGTAGAAATGTAACCAAACATGTGGCAACACTAACTTGACCAGTATTAGACATCTCTAAGAAAGACGATACATTTAAGACATCTGCCATTTGGCGGCCAGAAATCTCCACACTGGTCAAAGTTTTCTGGCCAGTAGGAAGATAATACGCCTTAACCACTGACGGATGAGATTCTTGAGGCACCTCCATTGTCTCTGACATATACAATTTAAACATTTCTTTAGCTGAAATATTAGCCACTTTTGGAAAATTTATCAGCCATAGATTAGCCAATCTACTGTGATTATCAAGCTGTTCCACCCGAGCCTTCAGATAGCTAGCATCTTTCATCAAGGCTTCAGAACAATTTTCTAGACGGTCATCCCGCTGGGAAAGTTCTTCCACTGTACCCTTTAAAGTTTCAGTCACTTCCTTAGTCTTAACACATAAATCTTCATTGTTCTGTACCTTCATTTGTATTATCTGGATTTGGAGGGTTATAGCTTCCACAAGACTGAATCGCAGTCCAAATCATTTCTAGAGTAATCTGCTCGGGTCTCTGTAACACAAAGAAACATGGCCACTGGTATCTCAGACTCCACGAGAGGGAGCAAGGCAATCTCTCCTGCCACCTTTGCCATTTTTCCACTCCAAGGCTGTATGCAACTCAGAAAACCCAGCGAGGTTCCACCAACACCTGCATAATGCCTGGGCTGCACCCCCAGCAGAGGACCTAGAACTCCAACCGCAGTAAGTCCCAGACCTTCCTCGCCACCCAGAAGCACTCCCACACAGACCTGTTTGGAGAGTCTCCACAAATCCGGAGGCATGAGATCTTCGCCCGAAGGAAGCTCCAAGCCACTTAGCTCTGGCAGCTTCTCAGCCGAGCTTGCTGCTCCCACTGAAGCCGACTGCTGCCCCCGACACTGCATGAAAGCGTCAATTAGACCAAAACCGGAGGTAAATGAAGTGGAGGATGGCAGGGCAGTTTACCCTGCTTTGCTTTCCTTTTCTTGCCCATTGAAAGGAGTGTCAGCAACATAGTCTACTGCCAGCCGCCATCTTAGTTCAGCCCCCATTTTTGTTAATCGCACATATGTTTGTGCATGTTTGCGTGTGTGTCTGTGTCTGTTGGGCATGTTAGTATGTACTGTATGTGTGTTTATATATAACTAAATATATCTGTGCTGGTTCTCTGTGTGTCTGTGATGGGGAGAGGTAAAGAGAGAGAAGGGATGTTTCAAAGGTGCAATTCCATAATCACTCTTACTATGAATCAGTGTTTGTATACTGCAGCTGTTGAAACGGCATTTCTCACAGAAATGGAAGGGCCAGAGCCCTGTGCAAAGGCCCCACTGCTTAATGTGGCAGTGGACCCCATGTGGAGGCCTAATTGCATGCGCTCCCTCCATTGATTAAAAGAAATTTACAAAGTACTTGATGTGGTAGTGTGACATCATTAGTGGCAGGAGCACAACCAATAAAGGCAAGCACACAGAGCCATTCAACCTCTTGACCAGATTGCAAACCCCGCCCTCTGCTCAAGCTCAGCTAGGTAACAGTCAGTCTTGCTGCTATGTTGGTACCCTTTAGGTGTTGTGACTTCCAGCATGTCCTAGTGCTATGTTGGCATGCTACAGATGTTTTAGGCTTCCAGCTTGTCTTGCTGGCTCTGTTCAGATGCAGCTTTAGGGCCTTCCAACCGATCTTGGATTATTCTAACTCAATTTACATTAGTATTGTAGGAGCATATTGTCTCCACCCTGAAGATACTACAAAGATCAAAGGGGTGTGCAACAGCTGTTGAATTGATGTACATCTCTTAGGGGGAGAGAATAAAGTTCACTCTTCAAGTCTTGCTGAGTACCTTCACGTGGTGACCCCATTTTATAACATCTATAGTAAATCTCAGCAATTGACATATGATAGGAACAAAGAAGAAAAATACACACTGGCCGCACGTCACCCAGGATAAAAAGGTGCCCACCCATAGCTTACACAGTAGGGCTATTTGGATAACTACCCCAAACACTTTTTGCTATCCTAAAGTTACCTGGATAGCAGACTGCATGTCACCACTATCACTATCCAGAGAATTTCCAGGAATGCCCATGCTCTATCCTGGCACCAGAGAGATAACGCTGAGGCGGAATGGAAGGATTTTCAGTGGCACTATCTATATATAGCCACCAAAAATCCCCAGATTGTGAAGGCTAGAGCAAATATCCATAAAATGACTGCCATTATCTGGATATTTGCTTTGGAATATCTGGCGGAAGCAGTCTGGGAGTGGGGTGAATCTTTTGTATTTCATCCTCACGGGTTTCACAATTTAAGTCTGCAAGCATAGCTTACCTCCCTGACTTAAACACAGTATTAGGAAGGATTATTTTGTTTGTTTCTGGTTCTAAGGCAGAAGACTAAAGCCTTTTTATTTACGCAAGTTTTTGCCACTTTGTTTAGTTTTAGGTGTGTCACTGCACATTCTCCATTATTGTGTGTGTATGTTTTAATGGTTATTTCTTATGTTGTACTGTTGGCTGCCAAGGATAAGCTTGATTAAGATTGGCAGAATCGAAGCTTTATACATAAATGCATTTTAGAAATTTGAAAAGAAAAAATAAGATACATAAGCCAAATTACAACAAAAAGAATTTGCTGAAGGGAAAGTTATGTATGTGCATATCTTCAATACAGACCAAAAGAAAAAGGAGAAATCTGAAGGAAAAGTGAAAAGCACACCATAAAGAGGTAAAATGTGAAAAGAAAAATATAATTATAGGAAAGAATCATTATTCCAGAAGCTATTACATCAAGAGCAAGCGACTTCGGCACCGTCTGGTAGACCATCATGTGCTGGCACTGGAAGATAGTTACCCCTCTCTGTTTCCGAGAATCTATAAGGAAATGTTAACTAATGGCTCCAAGAAAATGTATAGTGCATTACCCAGTGTTGGCAAAAATTCACAAGAAAGGCAACTTCTTCATGCATCCCATAACATCTCTTTGTACAATCTTGAATTGCCTTCAAAAGGTCAAACAAAGGAATGTCGCTTTTTTAACGCAGCTTGTTTTTTTTATAGAGATCAGTATGATGGGGGGATTTTGTAAACCATGCTGTCCCATTTCTGTTCCTTCAAGGGACCAATGCTCCCAAGGGAACATTAACAGACACCTTTTGGGACGTTGCTAACTTTCAATGAATAACAGAACTTGTCAAATTTAATGCAAACTGTGCTATTCATTTTGAGGCACATTCCAATCAGGCTGTCCAGCCCCCTGTGTGGCCGATCAGAAGCGGGACGTCCAGAGGTAGATCCAATTCTGATCCCACGGGGGCTAGGTGTACCCGTGGGATCAGAATCGAGTCTACGGCCTGAACTTGCAGGCCAGTCCCCGATTCTGATCAGCCTGCATGCCCAGCCACATGTCTTGTTACCTCAGTCAGGCTCCTGAATGGAGTGACAATGCCATGGCATCCCATCACCCTGACACCATGGCTCCATTCAGGAGCCACGAATTCTGGCTGCCACCGATATCCTCCTTTCTTCACAGCCAGATCCTAGATCAGGCCTTCCATAGCCAGGGTCTGGCTGCGGGGAACTTACTGCACCCCTACCTTTCTTTGCAGGGCCGGCAGCATCATCCCCCAACATCCAGGGGAATTTATTCCACCTCTGTTGTGGAATAGGTCCCCCGTCTAAGTTCACAGCCCCAGATGTACAGGGCTGACCTCTGAATCGGCCCTGTACATCCAGGGTTGTGGCTCGCCCATGCCCCGCACTTGTTCCGCCTCCAAAACGCCCTCTCTTGCCCCCTTCTAGGCCTTCCCATACAAACATGCTGTTTGTACAGGGAGGCTTTAGCTGGGGCCGGCAGGGAAGCGAATAGCGGGGATGGACGTCCAAACGGGACGTCCATCCCTGCTATTCGCTATTCAGAATGACCCCCTTTGCATAATAATCAGCTGCTTTGCATGAATTTGCTTGTTCCACAGTTCATTATTATTTAACACACACTGCAGCAAAAAAAACTTGCATTAAGCTGTGTTATTGGCAATTAGACATTGCCAATTAAAATGTGCTAATTGCCAAACAACATGTTGTTTCCCTAATGCAGTTTAGTAGTGAAGTGGGGGAGCAGTCTAACGGTTAGAGTAGTGGGCTGGGAACTAGGGAAGCCAGTGCAGTTCCTTGTAATTCTGGGCAGGTCAATTAATCCTCCATTGCCTCAGGTACAAACTTAGATTGGAAGCCCTCTGGAGATAGGAAAATACCTGCTGTACCCGAATATATATATATAGTATGCATAAACTGAACCAGAATCACTCTTGCTTGCCTATATTGCTGCTAAAACTATGGCATACAGTATGTTTCTGGGCTGTACTTCTCTCTCCCTGCCCTTGCAATAGCAACAGTGGCATAAAATGCAGCCTCTATGTACCTGCAGCCCATCCTATTCTTCCCACAGGTTTAAGCTTTTAAGTGAAAGCATATAGGGCCAAAGACGAGGGGCCACATGTGACCTGTGCTGCTGCCGCTGTTCTACTGCGTATCTATGGGAAGGGAGGGTAGGAATGGAATATGGAGGCTAGAAGGGAGGACCAGAGGAGATAACAAGGGGAATATAAGAGAGAAAAAGGAAATACTGAATAAGAAAAGACAGAAGGTAGAGACGAGATAATAGACAAAAGAGGAGATTAATGCAAGGAGGGCAAAATACAAAGGGAGATGAGGAAAGGAAAGGGAGATAAAAAGAACAGAGGAGGGAATAAAGAGGATGAGATGGGGTGATAGTAAGGAAAGGGAGATAAAGAGAACAGAGGAGGGAATAAGGAGGAGGAGATGGGGTGATAGTAAGGAAAAGGAGATAAAGAGAACAGAGGAAAGAATAAGGAGGAGGAGATGGGGTGATAGTAAGGAAAGGGACATAAAGAGAACAGAGGAGGGAATAAGGAGGAGGAGATGGGGTGATAGTAAGGAAAGGGAGATAAAGAGAACAGAGGAGGGAATAAGGAGGAGGAGATGGGGTGAGAGTAACGAAAGGGAGATAAAGAGAACAGAGGAGGGAATAAGAAGGAGGAGATGGGGTGATAGTAAGGAAAGGGAGATAAAGAGAACAGAGGAGGGAATAAGGAGGAGGAGATGGGGTGATAGTAAGGAAAGGGAGATAAAGAGAACAGAGGAGGGAATAAGGAGGAGGAGATGGGGTGATAGTAAGGAAAGGGAGATAAAGAGAACAGAGGAGGGAATAAGGAGGAGGAGATGGGGTGATAGTAAGGAAAGGGAGATAAAGAGAACAGAGGAGGGAATAAGGAGGAAGAGATGGGGTGATAGTAAGGAAAGGGAGATAAAGAGAACAGAGGAGGGAATAAGGAGGAGGAGATGAGGTGATAGTAAGGAAAGGGAGATAAAGAGAACAGAGGAGGGAATAAGGAGGAGGAGATGGGGTGATAGTAAGGAAAGGGAGATAAAGAGAACAGAGGAGAGAATAAGGAGGAGGAGATGGGGTGATAGTAAGGAAAGGGAGATAAAGAGAACAGAGGAGGGAATAAGGAGGAGGAGATGGGGTGATAGTAAGGAAAGAGAGATAAAGAGAACAGAGGAGGGAATAAGGAGGAGGAGATTGGGTGATAGTAAGGAAAGGGAGATAAAGAGAACAGAGGAGAGAATAAGGAGGAGGAGATGGGGTGATAGTAAGGAAAGGGAGATAAAGAGAACAGAGGAGGGAATAAGGAGGAGGAGATGGGGTGATAGTAAGGAAAGAGAGATAAAGAGAACAGAGGAGGGAATAAGGAGGAGGAGATGGGGTGATAGTAAGGAAAGAGAGATAAAGAGAACAGAGGAGGGAATAAGGAGGAGGAGATTGGGTGATAGTAAGGAAAGGGAGATAAAGAGAACAGAGGAGGGAATAAGGAGGAGGAGATGGGGTGATAGTAAGGAAAGGGAAATAAAGAGAACAGAGGAGGGAATAAGGAGGAGGAGATGGGGTGATAGTAAGGAAAGGGAGATAAAGAGAACAGAGGAGGGAATTAGGAGGAGGAGATGGGGTGATAGTAAGGAAAGGGAGAGGGTGACAGAGGAAGAGGAAGACAAAACTAAAAGAAAGGGAGGAGAATAAAGAAAGAAATGGAAGATGAAGGGTTGTGGTAGCGAAAAGAGGAGGGCTCCCTTGGACATAGTAATAGAGTGGATATTGTCAGATAAGGATTATCTAGTCCAGTGTTTCCCAACCCAGTCCTATGGGGCACACCGGCCAGTCAGGTTTTCGGGATATCCCTAATGACTATGCATGAGATATATATGCATTAGAGATATCCTGCCAACCTGACTGGTTTGTGGCCCTCCAGGGCTGGATTTGGAGACCCCTGCCTAACACCTCTGTCATCTAAGATTGTGAGTGGGCAAGGTGCAGATGTCCAAGACATCAAAAAGGTATATAGAATGTGTCACATTCCTCCTCACTTCTCACCACCACCAAAATATTGTCTATTAGACAACTTTTTGGTGGTGGTGAGAATCGAGGAGGAATGTGTCACATTCTATATACCCTTTCGATGTCTAGGACATCTGCACCTTGCCCACTCACAATCTTAAATGACAGAGGTGTAAGGCAGGGGTCTCCAAATCCAGCCCTGGAGGGCCACAAACCAGTCAGGTTGGCAGGATATCTCTAATGCATATATATCTCATGCATAGTCATTAGGGATATCCCAAAAACCTGACTGGCCGGTGTGCCCCATAGGACTGGGTTGGGAAACACTGATCTAGTCTGTCCAGTTGCTCTAACTGTACTATTCTAGCTGAGGATATTTCACAGATGCCAGACATAAAAGTTTGCTCAGTTGGCCACCTACACCATTCTAGCTGTCATTATCAGCCTTCTTTATCCTTATCGCCTACTCTTTGCACTAAGAATCTCTTCCATATGTCAGTTTGACTATCTGCAATATATCACTTTTTCTTTATAGTTGAAAAATGTAACCTAATCTGCCTGAAATCCCTGCTTGGAAACATGCTAATATTACATCTGGGAACGTACCAAAGTCTTGTTTCCAATTCATGTTAGTTAACAATGGGATCTATTTACTAAACTGTGGTAAAATAGTGCCTTTTCATGCAAGTTAGATGCGGTTGCCTAGGGAACACGGCACAAATGGAATGCCACCCCCTCCTGCTGAGCTGAGCTATGCTATGCCACTGCCCCGCTGATTCCAGTGGTGGGGTCAGCTCAGTGGCGGCAGCAGACTTTGTGCTTCGGCCCCCCGAATTTGTGTACGAGGGGTCAGAAGCGGCAGTCCATGTGTGCCAAAGCCTGCCACTGCCACCGAGCCACTCTCCCTGAGCCCACAACAAGAATCAGCAGCAGCGTGGCTCAGCACAGGGAAGGGGGAGAGCAGCACAGGGTGGCACGTTTGGGGGGGGCAGTGTGCCAGGGCATCTGCCTAGGGCAGCAGAAACTCTTGATCCAGCACTGATTACAATTATTTGATAAAGAGTAGCAAATAACCTGGACCAAATGGTATACATTTGAGGGTGCTGAAAGAACTAAAATAAGAGATTGCAGACCTACTATTAGTAATCTGTGAACTATCATTAAAATAATCTGTAGCACCTGAAGATTGGAGAGTGACCGATATAATGCCAGTTTGTAAAAAGGGTCCACGGGTGATCTGGGAAACTACAGACCAGTGAGCCTATTGTCAGTACAGGGCAAAATGGTAGAAAACATTATAAAGAATAAAATTACTGAACATTGTCACGGGGTAGAGCAGGAATTACCTATGGAAACAGAAAGAGCAGGGCTAGGTAGATCTGAAGCTGACAGATCCAAACACATGTTGCAGGGTTGCTATAAGCAACCATGGAAAACAAAGGTAACCAGAGGTAGAACGTGCTCCTGCAAAGGATTACCTCATCCTCAATCAGTTAATGAAAGGCAGCTGAGAGCAGGGCAAGGTCAACAGAATGCAGGTAGTGACGCAGTTAAAAGGCATACAGAGTCACTTACCGGCAGAGCTAAGCAGGATTTCTCAGAGAGCAGAGCTAAGCAGGATTTCTCAGAGAGAGGAGCTAACTGGGATTTCTCAGAGGAGAGAGACACTAAAGATACTACAACAGCTGGGGCAGAAAAGGAGAATACTTCTCATTGGAGTTGGTATAAAGTTCCTAAGGAAAGAATATCCAAGGGCAATTGCAGGGTGCTAGGAAGTACGGAGCAAGAGGCCAGTGAAAAGAATCACAGAGGGATTCAATCCAGCAGGAAAGAGAAACCCTTGAGAGACGGTCCTTCTGCTAACAGGTACCCAGAAAACAGTAAGGGGTTTAGGAGGGACACTTACCTGTATAAAAACCAGCCAGTGGCTAGAGGCAGTAAAAAGCCTGCTTTTAGAAGTATCAATGCTGACTTTCCATGCTGTAAAAGCTCGAGAGAAATCCTCCCTGAGGACTGGCTGAAAGCCTGTAATAGAGAGGGCCTTAGAAGCATAAGTTTTCCCTCTACACAACTAGGAAGGTTGGGTCCCCTAGGGGCAGACTGTGAGAAATACGGTAACTTCCCATCCTACCTTGGTGAAGGGGGGAAGGGAAGTCTTGCAGAAGACGGAAGCTTGCACAGCCAAGAAAGGAGACACAGCTGTTCAGAGAGTAGCAACCAGGGAAGCTATGAGGCAATGGACTTTGAATTAGCTGAAGATAATACAGAGGTATCTCAAATGGAATGTGCTTTGACCCTGGCTAATGAGGTGTCTTCCTTATGCTAGGCTGTGCTAAGAAGATAACCTTTTAAAGAAAAAGGATTTTTGGAAACTACCTGTATAAATTTAGTAGCTGTTATATTTTGAGTTAAGCTGAAATGAAGCACTTTTGGTTCCAGTAGTATTTTTATTTGTACCAGAAAACATGGTCTGTTTCTGTTAATTTCTCACGTGCAAGAATCCACCCGGAAAGGGATAATAAAAATACCTCTTACTAAAAAGCCTGGCTGCTCGTCACAACTACAACCTTTAGAACGGCTAGTGGGAGATAATTCCCAGGGGGCCTTAAAAGAGCCCCAGCTACATTAAAGAAGAGGCCCCACTGAAAGTCCCCTAGGCTGCCTCCTAGCGGGGTAAGTAGGTGGATGACAAATGGCGCAGTCTTGCGGATTTTTGCCTGAGGATTAAAAAAGAAGCACTGCAAAAACTACTAGGCTGCCGGAAGTACTGTATCCAGACTGTGGAGCACCACAAGAGAAGATTCTCCGTGCCAGACGCTGCGAAGACCAGCTGACTTTCTCACAGGCTGAAACCTTCCAGGAGCCTCAGGTAAAGGGTACCTGGGCATAACCGGGGCAGGACAAAAGTGAGAAAGAGGGTGCTGGTAGGCGGTGGAGGGTTTGGCAGAGGGGAGAAAGAAAAGGGTTGTGGTATCGCCCTTGGTTTTTTTTTTTCTCTTCTTTTCTCCACAGGGACGTCTATAGCAGGAATGGATCCACAAGACGTCGCGGCATGGATGCAGAAGCAGTGGGACAAGCAGATGGACTTGATCCGGTATCTGCAAGACCAAACTACTGCCAATATGAGGGAGCAACAGAAACCTCTAATGGACACCATGGAGGCATTACTGAAAAGGCCAGTGGAAGCCAGAGCGGACATCTCCATGTTTCAAGGAATAGGACTGAACCATCAAGGTGCCCTGTCGTTAGGACAGTTAAAACCACATGATGATGTAGATGACTACATTGACGCTTTTGAGAGGATAGCCGCAGTGTTAAAATGGCCAGAAGAGCAATGGGCAACCAGGTTTGCCATATCTTTATCTGGTGAAGCTCTTTCTGCATATAAAGCCATGCCAGCCACCCTGGCGACTGAATATGCAGAAATAAAAAAGGCTGTTAAAGATAGGTTAGGGCTGACTCCCATTTACTATCATAAAATGTTTAGGGAGGCAAAAATAAAGCCTCAGGAGACCCCTAAGGCCCTATCACAGAGGCTAAAAAGTTTGGCCAGAAAATGGTTGGTTCCGGGGAGAGCTACTCTAGAAACAATCATGGACCGAATTGTATTAGAACAGTTTATGCAAGCTGTCCCCCAGGAGGTTAAAACATTTATTTCACTTCAGCACTGTCAGACCACCGATGAGGCAGCCATCCTTGCTGAAAGGTTCCAAGCAGCGGAGATGACTGACGCCTCGGGGGTAGGGTTATGGCGGGCGGCTGGGATGGAAAGTTTTAACGGAAAAGGGTATAAAAGAAATGTTAAAATGTTTGATGTTAATGCTGTGAATACTAATGTTTTGCATAGGCCCAAAGGTACATGTTTCACCTGCGGGAAGGCTGGGCACTTCCAGAGGAGCTGTCCTGAGAAAACTGTACTTATGGCAGGAGCGGAAGAGCCGGACCAAGACAGGTTGTTCTTACCCGTTAAGGTGGAAGGTATGGACGTACTGGCCCTACTCGACTCGGGGGCCGAACAAAGCTTGGTTTCAGAGAAGTTTGGGGAAGCCGTTGTGAGGCATTGTTCGTCACCCCCGAGTCCAGTTGAAGACTGGGTACGTCTTAGGTGCATGCATGGAACAGTTGCTCAATATCCTGTACACATAGTATCTGTGCGACGGTTAGGCACCACTAGGAAGATAAAAGTGGCTGTAATCCCTGAATTATCTGTGGAAGTAGTCCTAGGTACAGATTGGCCTTCCTTTTATGAGGAAATGGGCTGGGACTTAGGTACACGACAGGCTTTAGTGTCCACCCGCTCTCAAGCGGGAACCTCTGGGATGGGAGGAGTATCCACAGGAAATGCAGATAAATGTAAAGGAGGGAGAAGGTCCCAAGGGGAGGAAGAGTCCCAAGGCGAGGAAGAGTCCCAAGGGGAGGAAGAGTCCCAAGGGGAGAAGCAAGAAGAGGAAAACACAGGTATACTTCCTACGCATGAGGGTTTGATACATCCCCCACAGAAAAAAATGATAAAGGAAAAATCCAGGAAACGCTGGGAGAGGCATTGTAGGTCCCGGGGAAGGGCCGACTTAGAATCAGGCATAGGGCTGCCCTGGGTACCCGCTGAGGTAGTGAAGAAATTTCCCTCGTTCCCCGCGGAGCAGAGAGCTGACCCCGCTCTCAAGAAGGCCTTTGAGTGGGCTCAGGAAGTCCGACCCACCTTGCCTAGGTTTTTCTTAGAAAATGAGTTGTTATACAGAGAAAGTATAAACCCCCATAATGAAACTGTGAGGAAGCAACTAGTGGTACCGACAACTTTTAAGGCAGCTGTATTAAGGTTAGCGCACGATCACCCTATAGGGTGTCACAAGGCGATTCAAGGTACACTAGACCAGATTTTAGCGAGGTTTTACTGGCCAGGGGTTTTTAAAGAAACCCAATTGTACTGTGAATCATGCCCTGATTGCCAGAGGGTGACGGCTATAAAGCCCAAAGCAGTGCCTATGGTTCTTACGCCCACCATTACTGTCCCGATAAGCCGGTTAGGTATAGACATTATAGGACCATTGGTGAGGACGCCAAGAGGTTTTAAATACATCTTGGTAATAGTGGACCACGCCACAAGATTCCCGTGGGCTGTCCCAATGAGAAACACCTCAGCCCGTATAATAGCCTTAGAGCTTATAAAGCTCTTCTGCGAAATCGGCTTCCCTAGAGAAGTTTTGACGGATCAAGGCAGTAATTTCTTGTCTAGACACTTGGCCATGGTCTGGGAGGCCTTTGGCATTAAACATATTCGAACATCGGCATACCACCCACAGTCTAATGGGCTCGTTGAGAGAATGAATCAGTCCATTAAGCAGTTACTACGCAGGGGCTTAAAAAAAGGGGAAATGACTGAATGGGACGTATTGCTCCCATTCACACTATATGCATGTCGGGAACGTGTACAGACGTCCCTAGGGGTAGCCCCTTATGAACTTCTGTTCGGCCGCGCTCCACGGGGGGTGCTGGACATTTTACAAGAACAGTGGGTTGAACCCGACACACGAGAGGTAGGGGTACCTCAATTTTTAAAAGAGTTACGGCAACGCCTAGAGAGGACGTCGAGAGCCTCTAGGGAGAATTTATGGGCTAGTAAGAAAAAGCAGAAATATCATTATGATAAAGGCAAGAAACCTCGACAATTAAATATAGGTGATAGGGTACTCATCCAAATATCGGATCCAGGTCCTAAGTTTGAGTCTAAATGGAAGGGTCCTGGTATAGTGGTGGGGAAAGTGGGCCCTGTGTCCTACCGGGTAGAAAATAGCCGAGGGCGCCAACAGGTCTATCACCTAAATGTGTTGAAGCTTTGGACAGATAGGTCAGCCGAGTCCAGCCTGGTCACTATAGACAAACCAGATCGCTCCCATACGCGAATTACGTGCTGGCCGGAAGCTACGGCAGCCCGTAATATTTTAAGGGGGGGGATTTGTCACGGGGTAGAGAGCAGGAATTACCTATGGAAACTGAAAGAGCAGGGCTAGGTAGATCTGAAGCTGACAGATCCAAGCACATGTTGCAGGGTTGCTATAAGCAACCATGGAAAACAAAGGTAACCAGAGGTAGAATGTGCTCCTGCAAAGGATTACCTCATCCTCAATCAGTTAATGAAAGGCAGCTGAGAGCAGGGCAAGGTTAACAGAATGCAGGTAGTGACGCAGTTAAAAGGCATACAGAGTCACTTACCGGCAGAGCTAAGCAGGATTTCTCAGAGAGCAGAGCTAAGCAGGATTTCTCAGAGAGCAGAGCTAAGCAGGATTTCTCAGAGAGCAGAGCTAACGAGGATTTCTCAGAGAGAGGAGCTAACTGGGATTTCTCAGAGGAGAGAGACACTAAAGATACTACAACAGCTGGGGCAGAAAAGGAGAATACTTCTCATTGGAGTTGGTATAAAGTTCCTAAGGAAAGAATATCCAAGGGCAATTGCAGGGTGCTAGGAAGCACGGAGCAAGAGGCCAGTGAAAAGAATCACAGAGGGATTCAATCCAGCAGGAAAGAGAAACCCTTGAGAGACGGTCCTTCTGCTAACAGGTACCCAGAAAACAGTAAGGGGTTTAGGAGGGACACTTACCTGTATAAAAACCAGCCAGTGGCTAGAGGCAGTAAAAAGCCTGCTTTTAGAAGTATCAATGCTGACTTTCCATGCTGTAAAAGCTCAGAGAAATCCTCCCTGAGGACTGGCTGAAAGCCTGTAATAGAGAGGGCCTTAGAAGCATAAGTTTTCCCTCTACACAACTAGGAAGGTTGGGTCCCTAGGGGCAGACTGTGAGAAATACGGTAACTTCCCATCCTACCTTGGTGAAGGGGGGAAGGGAAGTCTTGCAGAAGACGGAAGCTTGCACAGCCAAGAAAGGAGACACAGCTGTTCAGAGAGTAGCAACCAGGGAAGCTATGAGGCAATGGACTTTGAATTAGCTGAAGATAATACAGAGGTATCTCAAATGGAATGTGCTTTGACCCTGGCTAATGAGGTGTCTTCCTTATGCTAGGCTGTGCTAAGAAGATAACCTTTTAAAGAAAAAGGATTTTTGGAAACTACCTGTATAAATTTAGTAGCTGTTATATTTTGAGTTAAGCTGAAATGAAGCACTTTTGGTTCCAGTAGTATTTTTATTTGTACCAGAAAACATGGTCTGTTTCTGTTAATTTCTCACGTGCAAGAATCCACCCGGAAAGGGATAATAAAAATACCTCTTACTAAAAAGCCTGGCTGCTCGTCACAACTACAACCTTTAGAACGGCTAGTGGGAGATAATTCCCAGGGGGCCTTAAAAGAGCCCCAGCTACATTAAAGAAGAGGCCCCACTGAAAGTCCCCTAGACTGCCTCCTAGCGGGGTAAGTAGGTGGATGACAACATATAGATAGTTATGGTTTAATAGGAGAAAGCCAGCATGGATTTAGTCAAGGAAGATCTTGTCTTACTAAGCTGATATATTTTTTTTAAGGTGTGAATAAACAGGTATAAAAAGGTGAGCTGGTTGATATAGTGTACCTGGATTTTCAAAAAGCCTTTCACAAGATCCCTCATGGAAAAACTCTTGGTGAAATTAAAAAGTCATGGGATAGGAGCTGATTAAAAGACAACAGTATATAGTTTACCCCGGTTCTCCAAGTTTGTTCTCCTGTTCGATGTAAACCAAACAGCTTGTTGTTATGGTCTTTATGTTATAATGTAAACCGCGCTGATGCCGAATAGTGCGGTATATAAGAACTTGTAATAAATAAATAAATAAAACAGAGAGTAGGGCTAAATGGACAATTTTCTCAATGGAGAAAGAAAAAGTGGAGTACTCCATGGATCTGTGTTGAGCCCACTGATTTTTAATATATTCATAAATGACCTGAAAATGGGAATAAGGAGTGAGGTGATCAAATTTGCAGATGACAGAAAATTATTCAAAGTTGTTAAAACACAAAAGGATAGTGGAAAATTGCAAGAGGACCTTGATAAATTGGAAGACTGAATGAACAAATGGCAGATATTTAATGTGGACAAGTACAAAATTATGCACCTAGGAAAGAACAACCCAAACTATGGTTAAACGATGCAAAGTTCCACATTAGGAACCACCACCCAAGGAAGAGGATTTAGGCATCATCGTGGATAATACGTTGAAACCCTCCACCCCATGTGCAGCGGTGGCCAAGAAAGCAGAAAGGTAAACTGCTAGGAATCATAAAGAAAGGGATGGAGAATAAAACAAAATATATTATAATGCCTCTGTATTGTTCCATGGTGCGGCTGCACCTTGAATATTGTGTGCAATTCTGGTCACCAGATCTTAAAAAGGATTTAGTGGAATTAAAAAAGGTACAGAGAAGAGCCACCAAAATGCTAAAGGGGATGGAAGAATACCACTATGAGGAAAGGCTTAAAAGATTAGGGCTCTACAACTTGGAAAAGAGATGGCTGAGGGGAGATATGATGGATCTCTATAAATTAATGAATAGAGCAGCATGGGTAAATGTGGATCGGTTGTTTACTCCATCAAAAGGTGGAAAGACTAGGGGACACATACTGAAGCTACAATGTAATCCATTTAAGACCAAGAGAAAATATTTTTTCAATCAACACGTAATCAAACTCTGGAATTTGTTACCAGAGGATATAGTAAAAACTGCTAGTGTAGCTGGGTTTAAAAAAGGTTTGGACAAGTTCCTGGAGGAAAAGTCCATAAACCATTATTAAAGAGGACACCAGGACAAGCATCGTGGAACCTTTTCACCTTTTTGAGAACCTGCCAGAAACTTGTGACCTGGATTGGCCACTGTAGGAAACAGGATTCTGGGCTTGATAGACTTTGGTCTGACCCAGTATGGTATTTCTTATGGGCCTGATATTCGAAAGACATTTATACAGTTTACAGCCCTGTAAACCATGTAAATGCGTCTAACCAGATATTCAATGGCTCTAACATGGTTAGTGCTGCTTAATATCCTCAGTCTTTTCCCTTACATGCCCCAGTGCTAGCTGCTCAGCATCGTGGCATGTCGTGGTCATTCTGGGGAGGAGCTGAGGCGACGATAGTCAGTAACTGGACAGTGACGATATTGTATGCTGCCCGGTTAGCGATCTGCAGCTAAAAGATAGGCGAGGCAAAAGCCACAGCAGCTAAGCGGGCAGTTTGCAATATTGTGCTGCCCACTTATGTATTGTGACTGACCCAGCATTGAATATCTGGAGTAAAGGGTCAGCACACACGGCTATGCGCTGTAGCGGCGTATAGCCGACATAATTCAATATTGGGCCCTATGTTCTTATTCTATCAGAGAACAATTAGAGTATCAAAGGATTTACTAAACTGTGGAATCTGCATACCATAGTTTAATAAATTTTGTGGTCATTTTTCATGCATTGTCATACCCAGGAATATTGTGCATTCCAGGCTGTAGAATTGGCCAGCAGATTTAAAGGGTTCTGTAGCCCCATAATGCTCCCCCTATCCCCTCACCAAGATCTACATCTGCAATTATAAAAAAGGAAATCAAAGTAGTGGCTGCTCAGTACCCTATCCCCTCTGTTCCAAGTAGCCCCCCAAGAGGAAATGTGAATACCTACCCTCCTAAACCATTCCCTTCAATCAAAATTTTGCTAAGGACCCCTCATTGTTGTGGTGGTGTATCTGCCTCTCATGCATCCCCCCCCCCCTCCCATTACATGCCAGGCCAAAGTCTCGCTGTATGGCTGTTATTACAAGACTTCAGCCCGGTAGGTAACATCTGCCGGACTTGCAGCAAACTTACAAGAGTGGAGGCAGAGTGGCAAACATGTTAAAGTAAGTTTGCCACGCTGCCTTTCTACTGTTATGTGGAACCCCCCCCCCCCCTTTCTGCCTGGGCCACAGCCCCTCCTCCAAACACACATACACACATACACATTGTTCAGGGGCTGCTTGGGCGGAATTTATGCCACTGCTTTCAACCAAGTGTATTGTCGTTTTGGTCCTCCTTTAGATTTCCCACTTACCTCAAAAAATAGTTCCTTGAGTCTTCAGGACAGGAGTGATGCCCAGTCGCCTCTCCCCCAACAGTGTTAAAATTCAAAATGTTATCAATTCATCGTTGGCATATCTGAGAGGACTTTATCTAAGGTTTTGTTTTCTTTCCTTTCAAAGTTAGTAGCCACAAAGTTTGTTCAGCTCCAAATATCCAAAAGTACAGCATAATGCTGCAGCTGATTAGCCTTCACTAAATATCCTAAATCTCCACCAGAGACTTTGGGGTCTATTCTGTAACATGAATAGCTGGGATGGATGTCCCATTGGGACGTCCATCCCTGCTCTTCATCTGCCCTTCCTATCCTTGCCAAGCTTCCCCGTAGGAACAAGGAGTTTGTACGGGGAGGCTGGATGGAGGCGGGAAAGGGGCAGTGTGGAGGCAGAGTTAGGGCGGGCAGTGGGCGGTCCGCCAGCCAGGACGTACAGGGCCGATTCTGATGTCAGCCCTGTACATCCGGGGCCGCCTGAGTGAATGGGGAACTTATTCCACCTCTGAGGTGGAATAAGTTCCTCTAGATGGCAGGGAACGGCAGGTCCGGGGAGTGGCGAAGGTAGGAGAGAATGCAGGAGATTCCCCGCAGCCTGACCCTGGCCTTGGGAGACCAGATCGGGGGTCAGGCTATGGGGAATGAAAATAGTTGGTGGCGGTTCCAACCGGACGCACAGAGGCATAGGATGCACATCTTAGAATATGCCTCCATTGCAGATGATTAAGCTTTGCACCCTGGGGAAAAAGAAAGAGAATACTTTCCCATTTCACAAGAAGTAGCAAATTGTGACAACAGACTTATTCTGCCTGTTTGGGAAGCAATCAACAGAGACTTTTGCTCAAAGCAGTTGCTGTTTGTTTGTTCTGGTACCCGAATAAAAAGCATTGTATTCGAGCAATTTGCAGTCTGAGTGATTTGTTGCTAATTGGTAATTGGTGATATCTAGAAAACATGTGTTGTGGGATACAGGGCCCCACAATCCTCCCGCTAGCAAATATGGAAACACAGAAGAATCATGGCAGATGAAGACCAGACAATCAATCTAATCTGCCCATCCACACCATCTACTAAGTTCTACAATCCCTCAGAGATCCTCTATGCCTGTCAGATACTTTCTTGAGTTCAGATAATGTTCTCATCTCCACCATCTCAGAGAATGTGGAGAAATCCCTCCAAGAGAGCAGACCAGCTCTGATATTGAGTGAGTCGCCTTTCTTAAAGGTATCCATGATAAAGGCCACACTTATACTAAAGCCTTATTCAGGGTCGTTGCAATCATTAGGTGAATTAAGCAGTTGCTTAGTGTGTCAGTGGTGCAAGGACGGTCCATTGCCGCCATTGTTGGTCCCAGAGAGGGGCAGCAGCAGTGACAATGACTTGAAACAGATCTGCAGCGCTTACCAAAACCTCTGGCACTGCAGTGCTGTTCCTGCTTCCGCCCCTCCGATGCAGACTGGACCCATCACTTCTTCTCCATGCAAAAGAAAGTTTGCATCGGAGGGAACGGTAAGCACTGCAGTGCTGTTTCAAGTCATTGGCGCCGCTGCTGATTCCAGAGAGGGGCGACAGTAGCAGAAATGGGGAATGGGGGCAGGAACCGAGGGTTGCCTAACTACTACTACTACTACTGATCATTTGTATAGCCCTACAAGGCATACGCAGCGCTGTACAGACACATATAAAAGACGGTCTGAAAAGAGGTTGGCCTAAGGCACCTCATATTCTTGCATTAGCCCTGGCCTTATTCCTCCACAAGGGGGGCTCAAAGTGGTTTGCATCACATAAGATAACATTCAAAACAATTTAAACAATTCCTAGTGTATCTCTACCATCACCCACTCTCAGGTCATATTATATATCCAATTTTAAGAGCTAATTAATGATCATGTTACCAATTTGAATAAAAAATGATATATTACCTGCTTCACTATTACATCAGATATCTTTGCTTTTGGCCTGTATTAGGATTTAATAGTGATTAGTACTGATCGAAGCATGATACCAACCTCTGCTTCAAGCAATGAGTTAGTGAATATCCAGATAAGTACATTATTTTTCCTGCATTCTTATTGAGACATAAAGATTTATTTTTTATAACCGGTAACTGCCTATGTACAATTTTTTAAATAAGCAATTTATATAAAATTATAATATATTTATTGTCCTACCTGAGGGAAGTTATACAATCCAAGGATCCGGGCTATAGGAATGGATAATGTTGACATAGAATCGCCTACGATCCCAGCAAGAGGCGGCAACACATTATTCCCATTGCACCTTATATATTCCGAGTCCTCTTTCTCCCATAGCAAGGACATGGCTCCCTGGAGGGCTCTGGACTCTGATACACAGGAATCATACACCCTCAAGCCTAGGGTTATGTTTGGTAAGAGCTGATTGTTTTTGTTTATCTCCGCAATGGCAAACACTATGGCCAGTACATCTCGATAATATCGTATATGGAATCTGTAATAGCATCAGTTGTTGGAAGAGGTTTAAATCATTCATTTCTCTTTGTGTTTGCCCTCTCAGCAGTTCAGACTACAATATCCAGCACACAGACGAATACTAACCAAGCCTTGTTTAATGTAAATAATACAACGTTTAATGTGAATAATACAAATATGCAAATAAGCTCCCACTAAGTAAGAATGTGCCTGTACATAATATAAATACGTTATACATGACGTATGTAAACCCAGCTCATATGTTGGATGTTGGATGTAAACACAATTCATGTTTTATGTAAACCGCACTATTATGTAATAGTGCTGTAAATCTTGCACATGTAAACCGCACTGATCTGCAATAGCGCGGTATAGAAAAACAAATAAATAAATAAATAAAATATGTGAATGCTTTTTTACTTTAAAAACAAAGAATCTCAACAGTTCCCCTTTTTCAGCAACTATGAATTTAGAGAGAGATGAACAAATACTAACTTACTCAAAAAGGGTATGAACTAGCAGAATTTTGAAGCTTGTGAGCAGTAAAAGCATTCATTAAGGTTTAAGCCCTGGCTACTGTCCATTTGTGTACCTTTCATAGTTTTTTGAATTTAGCTCAGGCCTTCTCTTTGGTAGCTCGAGATGAGTTATTGAGGTACAGCTGGAATTTCCCTGGCCTCAGAGGGCTCATGCTCTTAGAGCTTCATTTACTAATTCATATTAGGAGTGGAGGAGCAGCCTAGTGGTTAGAACACTGGCTTGGCAACCAAGCAACCCAGGTTCAATTCCCACTAGCACTCCTTGTGACCTTGGGCAAGTCACTTAACCCTCCATTGCCTCAGAAGAAAGGCCTGGCAATCTACTTCTGGTGACACTGCCAAGAAAACCCAGGAGCTTCTGGGTCACAAGGAGTCAGGACTGACTCAAAGACACACATTGCATTTGCATTAATGTAAGTTATCTCCTTAGGGCATGCCAACACAGTAGCACTGCTTAGTAAAGTTAGTCCCCAATAAAATAGCCCCTTTGAGAATAATGGAGCCTCCAGTAAATAATTTGTGTTAAATCACATTAGCAAACATTAATGTCAATTCATGCAGTTTAGTAAATGAGGCTATAACCTTGCATTTGAGGGAATGTAGGGTGAAGTGATTTACCCAAGGTGACAGAGAGCACTGGAGGGAGAAATAGGAAGGATAGGCCCTACCAAAGAGCAACTGTGTTTTTTGCACATAGCTCCACTTTTCAGCCCCTTGTGTCTTATGCAAATGAGGACCCGCAATAAGTCTCTGTACTTGGTCTCCGCATCGCCTCTGGAAGTCGGATCTGAACCCTAGCTTCTGAGTAGCAATCTGCTATTCTAACTACAGGGCTCCTCCTCTTTTAAAATTCATATCTAAAATGGAGAGTATCTCTCACATTTACTTACCTCATGCTTGAATATAAAATGTTGAGTACAGTGCTGGCTTCAAATTCTTAAGGAGTGATGGAAAAATTAAACTGTTGTTTTGTTGTTTTCACAAAGGAATAATCATGAATAAGAAAAGCTTGTATAAACTAATATTGCTTATCAGTCCTTGACCAGCTGTCTTCACTTCTCTCTCAGTAGTCCCCCTTTCCCCACTCCTTTCTGCCTCCTTCAGTTTAGCAGGTCAACATAGCTCCTGTGCAACTGAGATAGTGGAGGTTGCGAGACTGTGGTTTTCTGACCACTTCCCTAGTCTCTCTCTTTGTCAAAAACTAACAACTATCTTGCTTTAGAGAATATATCTCGCTTTCTCTTAAAAACTGAAAGATTAAATACACATCCCCACCCATTTTCTGAAGAAAACCTTCCCCCCCCTTCCTCTAATTCACCCCATCGCTGCAAATCAAGCCAGCAAAGCCAAATAGTGCATAGGAATAGTTTGAAATTATACTGTAGAAGAAAGTTAAGCACAAGCACAGGAATAAATGCAGATTTGCATATGTGAGTATTTTATGTTTGTCCAGCTTTCTCTAACTTAAAACGTTTTTTTTAATTGGAAGCTAATGTAACTCATAGAAAAATGAAGTTAGGCTGCTTAGTTTTCTAAGATGGGATTTCTTTAATGTGTTCTATCTGCTGCCAGTAAACCCCCCCCCCCTCCCCAATTATAGCTCACTTAGTAGCTAAATCATTCTTAAATAATGAAGCTACATTTTGTAGTAAATATTCACAGTAAAGCTCTGCTCTAATCTGCTTTAACTTCTGTTTTCAGTCTTGTACTGTAGTTTGTGTCTGTAATAGAAGTTATCAGTGGCTATTGATCTCGGGTTGAATTTGTGATGTGTATATACAGCATATAAACATTTTACATGAATCATTTTAGGTTTTTTATTTTTATTTACTAGGTTTCATATAGTCAGACTACTTGCAGAGTATATATATATATATATATATATATATATATATATATATATATATATATGTGTGTGTGTAAAATTAAATTGTTGGAAGAAGTTAAAAATTCCATTGTAAGAAATTTTCATACTTCCTCTTTCTAACACCTAGACTGCTTCCCCCCCCCCCCCCCCCCCAGAGGAGGGGGCAGAGCTAGCAGGTCTAAGGAAGGCCAGAAAACCCCCATAAGGGGATAAGCCAGGTTAAGCAAGAGGAAAGAGGAATATTCAAGAAAAAGGATAAAAGTAAGGTAGCCCAAGCAAGGGGCATACCTCACTTAATGCTGTTAGGCATGATGCTGTGAAGGTACCCACTGTCTAGACAACGTATTGCACAATAAATCTGCTTCACAAATATTCTTCTCTGAGTCTCATTGGTCATATTGGTCATAAGGAAATTGGCTACAGGTAAAGGTAAAAGTATTTCTAACAGCTTGAGGGCTCGTTCCGTGATCCCACCACTGGAGGGGGACTCCTGTTGGGAAGGGGTGGGAAGACGCATCCTGTTGGGTTCAACAGTCTCGCTTCCCTCCCTGCTGAGAGATTCCCCTGCTGGCTGGTAATGATCCCAGAGCTAAACAAAGAACAGAAGTGTTGTGAACCAGAGTGTGAGAATTGATAAATTAAAAGCACTGCAGAAGCAACCAAGAAAATTCTGTGCACGGACCAAGGTAAGAAAAAGTGGGACTTTTTGTAATTACCTTGGTGGTTGGGCCATTCTATCGGGTACTGAGACTGCTTGTGTATGAGTGAGATGTACAATTGTGTACGAAGCAAGTGTGGAGTCCTGATCCGCGGTTCTGTACTTCCGCGAGTGGGACAGCCGGAGATGGACGAAGCGAAGAGGCAGAGCAAGTGCAATAAATCTCAGTGGGATAATAAATAGATAGAATGGGGGGAAGCCTAAGTTTTAAAAAGGGGCAGGGAGAGGGAGCTAGGAAAATTAAGCTAGCCGATATCCCCTCAAATAGTCCCCCGGGTAGGATGTTGAAATATTGGATAGAGAATAAGCTAACCAGTGATAAAGATAGGCAAAAGATGATTGTATATTGTTGTTTGATCTGGACCCAAGAGAGTATCCGCCCTCCTGCTGTATTTTGGCCCAAGTATGGGGCAGAGGAGGACTGGATCTGTCAAGCTTTAAATATATATGTAAAAGGTAAAGCAGGGGTGGGGAATGAGGAAGTCCAGTATGCAGAGTGTTGGTGTGGGGAGGGTTCAGAACAGATGTTGGAGTGGAGGAGTAGCCTAGTGGTTGGGGCAAGGTACTTCAGGCCGGAAGGTCGGGGGTTCAAATCCCACTAGAGGACAGCAATCTTAGGCTGGAAGGACTAGGGTTTCTAGTCCCACAGGTGCTCCTTGTGGTCTTGGGCAAGCCACTTAACCCTCCATAGCCCATGTTCCCTGTAAATTAGTTATCTCCAAGTTATAATACCCTGTTCAATGTAATTTCAGTTTGTTCAATGTAAACCGCACTGATGCAGAATAGCGCAGTATATAAGAGAATGTAAATAAATAAATAAATGTTCCCCTTGAGAACTAAGCCTAGGAGAAGTAAGGGAAAAATGAGAATCGGGGTAAGTCATGGGACCCGTTAGAATACTTACCCCCTCCTTATCCCACTACCCCTCCAGTCCAAACCTCCCTGGTCCTCTGGCTCTGCTGGACTTACCCCAAGGTGAGCATGGAAGGCAAGAAGCAAGGGAAAAGGAGGATCAGGTTGATTCCTCACTCCCCACCAGAGCAGATGGGCTGGGTTCCAGGCTAAAGGATGAGGAGAGTATCCAAACGGACTCGGACCCTGGGTCCGGTTCTGACAATCTTGAAGAGGAAAGGAAGGAAACTAAGGAAGTTCAGGTGAAAAATGAAAGGAAAAACCCATCCAGAGAGGAGGGAGGTAAGCCACTAGGGACCAGGACTAGTTCCCACCTTAGCAGCAGAAAAACCGAGATAAAAAAGAATGAAGAAGGCAAAGAGGGATGGTGGATGGATCTGTCTGAAAGTATACTAGAAAAACCACCCATGTACCCCTTACGGGAGGTGCCCATGGGTCAGAACAATGTAGGGTATGTAAATTCTCCCTTGACCAGTCTAGAAGTTAGAGATTTCAAAAGAGAAATGAAGTCCCTGATTGAAGATCTCCTAGCTTTAGCTGAACAGATGGACCAGTTTTTGGGTCCTAACATTTATACTTGGGGTGAGTTAATGTCACTATTAAGCAGTCTCTTCACCAGTGAGGAGGGAGGAAGTGGTGTTTCTTATAGATACAGGGGCGGCAAGATCTTCATTAAATTTTAAACCCCAAGGAGCAACGCTGACTAAAGACCAGTTGGTGGTCTTGGGGGTGAAGGGGGAGGACTTTGCTGTCTCCGTCTTCAAGAAAATGACCAAGAACAGGTCCAGAAAGACCTGTTATTTATACCTGGAATTGGCAGTAACCTTCTGGGAAGGGACCACATACTGAAACTAGGATTAAGATTGGAGATAGCCGACCACCAAATAATGCCAGTTATTGGGGTCCTGACTGAGTTAAGTGAAAAGGATATTGACCCGCAAGTATGGGTGCGGGATGGGAATAGAGGGGGGCTACAGATACCCCCATTGAAAATAACATTAAAGAAGGAAGGGGAGGTAGTGAGGCAGAGACAGTACCCGATCCCGTCAGAAGGACGGACGGGACTGACCCCAGTAATAGAAAGCCTAGTAAGAGATGGGCTACTAGAGCCCTGCATGTCTCCCTACTAGGATTGCCAACCGGCCGATTTTCAGCTGACCTGGCCGGCTTTTCCATGGCCAGGCCGGCTGCCGGCACAGATGTAAAACCGGCCCTTGAAAAGCCGTTTTTTTGCTCTGGCCGCAAGATTGGGAGCGGCCAGAGCAAAAAACCGTCTTTTCTTCCGACTCCAGATGTCCGTGGCACGAACGCAATCCCCCGTGGCACAGTGCAGCCGCTGCTTCTGCTTTTCACAGAGCAGCGGCTGCAATAAAGTTAATTTGAAAAGGAAAGACAACCTGTGAGGAGCCCACCCCCTATGACATCACTTCCTTCCTCGTGCGCTGTGCTGTAGAAGGACGTCCGGAGGGCTCCTCACAGGTTGTCTTTAGTTTTCAAAGTAAGTTTATTACAGCCGCTACTCTGTAAAAAGCAGAAGCAGCGGCTTCAGTAGAGGGGGAGTGAACCAGCACTGAGGGGGGGGGATCACTGAGGGGGTGATCACTGGGGTTGAGTGATGTGAACCACCACTGAGAGGGGGGGAATCACTGGGTAAGTGATGTGAACCAGCACTGAGAGGAGGAGGAGGGGGGGGGTCAGGGTGAGTGAACCAGCACTGAGAGGGGGGGGATCACTGGGTGAGTGTTGTAACCAGCACTGAGAGGGAGGGATCACTGGGTGAGTGATGTGAACCAGCACTGAGAGGAGGAGGAGGAGGAGGGGGGGGTCAGGGTGAGTTAACCAGCACTGAGAGGGGCAGGGGGGGTCAGGGTGAGTGAACCAGCACTGAGAGGGAGGGGTGAGTGAACCAGCACTGGGGGGGGGGAGTGAACCAGCACTGAGAGGGGGGGTGAGTGAACCGGCACTGAGGGAGGTGTGAAGCAGCACTGGGGGTGGGGTGGGGGGTTGAAGCAACACTGTGACTAAAGGGGGGTGAAGCAGCTCTAAGGAGTGAAGCAGCACTAAAAGGGGGGGCTGAAGCAGCTCTAAGGGGTGAGCAGCTCTAAGGGGGGGTGGTGAAGCAGCAGGGGCTGCAAGGGGAAAGAGGTGGCAAAAGAAACTGACAGATGGAAGGTGAGGGCTGGAAGAGAGCTGAAAGAGGGGGGAAGGAGGTGGCAGGAAGGAACTGACAGGGTGAAGGAAGTGGTTAGAAGAGAGCTGAAAGGGGGGAAGGAGGTGGCTGGAAGAGAGCTGAAAGGGGGGAATGAGGTGGCTCGAAAGGAGCTGACAGAGGAGGTAAGGAGGGGGTTCAAAGGGAGCTGACACCTGGGAATGGTACTGGTAAGTGACTGGGTAATGGGGAGGGGGCACTGGGACTGGAAATAGGCTAATGGAAGGAAGTGAAGAAAAGAAGAGACAAGAAATGGCAGATGGACTATAGACCATAGGAAATGAGCTAAGAGAAGATGGGAAAACGGAAGCCTCAGATTGGAACCAGCATGATCAGAGAATAAAATGGTCAGACAACAAAGGTAGAAAAAATAATTTTATTTTCAATTTAATGATTGGACTTTGTACTACCTTTATATTTTACAAAGTATGGGGAACTGCATCTCTTATTTATCTGATATTGCACTGCATGCAGAGTCTGTCTTCTTGGGGTTTCAGTTTAATTTTTTTCTATATATTTCTCTTTTTGTTTTGTGCTCATTTATTATCTGTATTGTGTGTGTGTGAACAACCGATGCTGCGTATTCTGTCAGTATAGAATTTCTGCTTAAGAATTTTTAGAAGTCTTGCTTGTTCAGTTTGCACATTGCCCTCTCTGCAATTTTTTTGGGGACAGGAGGTGGAGTAGGGGCAGGGCAGGGGGGCGGAGCAGGGGCGGGGAAAAGGCAAGGTAGGGGTGGGCATGGGCGGAGCATGACTAGCCACAGGTGGTGGGTTTTTCGCTTTCAAAAAGTTGGCAACCCTACTCCCTACAACACCCCTATCCTGCCCGTAAGGAAGATGGATGGAACATACCGGCTGGTGCAGGATTTAAGGAGCTTGAATAAGATTGTTCAGACCCGACACCCTGTTGTCCTGAACTCTTATACACTGCTGAGCAAAATTCCACATGAACACAAGTGGTTCAGTGCGGTGGGTTTGAAGCCTGCCCCCTAGCGGTAGAAAGCAGGGATTTATTTGCATTTGAGTGAGAGAACCCATACACAGGGAGGAAACAGCAATATAGGTAGACAGTACTCCCTCAGAAATCCCCAAATCTATTCGCCCAGGTACTGCAGCAGGTCTTAGAGGCCTTTGCAATACCTGATGAGGTGAAGCTTCTTCAGTATGTGGATGATCTTTTGATCTCTGGAACTAAAGAAAAGATAGTGTCATCAGCCACTAATGACCTATTAAACTTCCTGGGTAAACAGGGTTTGAGGGTGTCTAAAAGTAAACTGCAGTATGTTCAAAGGGAGGTTCAATACTTAAGAACATAAGATATGCCATATTGGGTCAGACCAAGGTCCATCAAGCCCAGTATCCTGTTTCCAACAGTGGCCAATCTAGGTCATACATACCTAACAGTTTCCCCAAAAGACACAGGTTCCACAATGCTTATACTGGGTCACGCATTGATATCCTGGGTCCCTTCTTAATAATGGTTTATGGACCTTTCCTTCAGGAACTTGTCCAAACCTTTTTTAAACCCAGCTACACTAACAGCCTTTACTACATCCTCCGGTAACAAATTCCAGAGTTTGATTACACGTTGAGTGAAAAAATATTTTCTTTTATTAGTCTTATATATATGTGTGTGTGTAAAATTAAATTGTTGGAAGAAGTTAAAAATTCCATTGTAAGAAATTTTCATACTTCCTCTTTCTAACACCTAGGCTGCTCTCCTCCCCCCCCCCCCCCGAGGAGGGGGCAGAGCTAGCAGGTCTAAGGAAGGCCAGAAAACCCCTATAAGGGGATAAGCCAGGTTAAGCAAGAGGAAAGGGGAATGTTCAAAGAAAAAGGATAAAAGTAAAGTAGCCCAAGCAAGGGGTGTACCTCACTTAATACTGTTAGGCATGATGCTGTGAAGGTACCCGCTGTCTAGACAACGTATTGTGCAATAAATCTGCTTCACAAATATTCCTCTCTGAGTCTCATTGGTCATATTGGCCATAGGGAAATTGGCTACAGGTAAAGGTAAAAGTATTTCTAACAGGAGTTTCACTCAAAAATGTAAAGATCAGTAAGTGGGTGGGTTTGTAGGTGGGTGTGAGTCTCTGGGAATGATGGAGAGGTAAAGGGCTGAGAGAAGCACATGTTTCCATTTCCGTACCCAATTCAAACTTCTCCTTCTAACTAGGGTTGCCAACTGGCCGGTTTTCAGCCGGCCTGGCCGGTTTTTATATGGCCAGGCCAGCTGCTGGCAGACTGTTAAAACCGGCACTTGAAAAGCCGTTTTTTTTGTGGCTGGTGGGCAGAACTGCCATCACAGGCAGGTTTCTGTTCTTCCATCCTATAAGGAGCTGCTATTCTGCCAGGCTGAGACTAGTCAACCAAAAGAGCCAATGAGACAACAGAGGGAGGGACTAGAGAGTAGTGGGAGCTGAGTAAAAGTCAGCCAAATGAGCCAATGAGACAACAATGCTAGGGACCAGGAAGTAGTAGAAGCTAAGTCAGCCGAAGGAGCCAATGAGACTAGGGAGTAGTGGAGGGAGCTTCCAGCACAAGGTTTTTCATCCACTAGTGGAAAGAGAGAGCCAGCCAGTCAGAGCCACAGCCAGTCAAATGACGGTGAGTGGGTCTGAACAGTGATACTGGACTTCCCAGGGTCTTAAAAAAAGATTTTTTATATGGGGATGGTTTTGGTGCTGTTGTGCTGTGCTGCACTGCCTGAAGTCCTTGGTTCACTTACTGTAAATAAATGTCCATGTTGACACTTATTTTTAACTTCCAACTATTCAGATGCTCACTGCTGCCAAGGACAGTTCATATCAATATATATGCTTGCAGCCATCAATGTAATGTCACTCAAACTCTCAGCATTATATATTTTATTAAACGCAAATCAGGCACACACTTATCAGGTTTAATTTGATAACTCCTTGTCAGCATTTCAGTTTTCAGAACATGGCGCCTCAGCGTCCCTGCATCACCGTGAGTCCTGGGACTGACTGGCAGGTTACTCACACCATGTAAGGGAAGCCCACCACTTTAGGATTCATAGTTACCAGCTAAGGAGTTAGCTCAATGAATGAAATCCAAGCTTTAGACTGCAATGCATTACTCCAACAGCAGTCTTCATCCTGCAGTGCACTGCCCGTATTAGTGGTGAAGGATTGGAGTAGGTTCTTATGTTGATTCCTTCAATATATAGGATTATTTAGTTTAAATAGCTCTCCTATTTGGTCAATATTATTCCATTTGGTCCACCTTGGGGGTCAGGAAGTTCATAAATGAATCCACAGCACACAGTGAGGTATACTGAACTGCATCTTTACTGAAATATCATTGAGCTTCAGTATTCACAGTATTTCCCAAGAAGACACTCAAACACAGCATTCACAGTTCTAATGATAGATCTATATAATCTCATCCTTTCACCTTTACAGTTTCTCCCCTACAGCTGCCTACACTTGCCCTTGGTAATTTTTATGGGTGGGGCTAGGGTGGAGCATGGGTGGGACTGGGGGCGGGGCAGAGGTGGGACTGGGGGGCAAGGAATGGGCGGAGCATGGCGAGCCACAGGTGTCGGGTTTTTCTCGGTGAAAAAGTTGGCAGCCCTACTTCTGACCTATAAATGCATTCATTCTTCTACCCCTCACTACCTTTCGTCTCTCCTCTCTCCCTACACCCCTCCTCGTGAACTCCGCTCTTTTACTGGCTTGCTTTTCTCCATGCCCTTTTCTTTCACTGCCAACTCCAGTTCTTTCTCCTTGCTGTTCCTTATGCCTGGAACAAACTTCCTGAATCTGTACGTCAGGCTTCATCTCTGCTCCTTTTCAAATCCATGCTAAAGTCTTTGAGGCTGCTTTTGAATCCTGATCCCTTAGTTTCCTTGTGTCTCCCTATTCTGCCCTTATTCTTATCTTTTGTCTTGTCTGTCTTAATTAGATTGTAAGTTCTGCCGAGCAGGGACCGTCTTTACATGTGTATATATAGTGCTGCATATGTCTTGTAGCGCTTTATAAATGATTGGTAGTAGTAGAAACTGAGATGCTGTCCTAGGAACAGAAGCATAAAGCAAGAATCATACACTGCCGCTCCTCCTGCCACGATCTTGACCTTCCTATTATAAAAATTTCAAACATTCTGTGATTTTTTTTGAAGACTGACACTCTTGTTTACAAGTTTCAAGCTTGTGCTAATTCAGCCCTCTTTTGGTGCTTATTAGCAAGTGTCCAGTTATATGTGTATAAAGTTCTCTGCGAAATCACAATTGCGTAAACTTTGCATGTGTATCAAGGTTATTTTCTTGAGAGATTACCTGTGTGACTGAGATCATCACTTGGCTGGGAGTGTACCAGGAGTATGTTTAATTAAACTGGGCCATATTAAAGTATGCTTTCCATGTTATGTTGTGAGAGAGTAGGAATCTTGGTAGAATAAGCATCAAAGTATATTTTCCACTTGGCATAGATTTTTGAATGAACGAATCATAGCTAGATATGATAAATCAAAGGGACAGAAGCTTTGGTTGACGTCTTGGTTAGTGCTGCCACTCAGTGGTGTAGGTTGTAATGAGAAGCCTCCTAGCAAAGGTTTTTTGAAGGGTCCTCCACTGTCGTGGTGACGGCAGCAAAGTGTGGACCTCTCCCCGCATGGGCAAACTTACTTTAAAATGTTTTCCGCGCTGCCTCTGCTCTTCTTTTAAGTTTTGAGGCCCGACAGCCATCACTTCCAGGCTGCTGCCGGGCTGATGTCTCAAGGGTGACTGTTATCATGAGACTTTGGCCCAGCAATGGGAGATGATGGCTGCCGGCCTCAAAACTTAAAAGACGGAGGAGAGCAGAGGCAGCACATCAAACATTTTAAAAGAAGTTTGCCGCACTGCCTTTACCACCATCATGTATGCCCTCTTCCTGCTGGGCCCCCCACATTGTGAGGGCTGCTTGGGCAGAATATTCAGCAATGGTGCAAATTCATCCCCTTTTAAAGGTCATTTTAAAAGTGGTTTTCTGGATGTTAAGCCTCTTTAACACACGGAAAAGGGCCTTTCTAGAATCATGTGGTTGTATGTATGCATCTAAGTCTACAAACATATGTGCTTACATTTGTGCAGTGCATAGACATTCCTGGACATGGAGATGGGGCGGAGTTGTGATGTTCACGGGTACATTTATAAAATCCACATGTACACACATAGGGGATCATTCCGTGAAAGACGTTCAGGGCCAACGCATATGTCTAAAATCAAAACGGGCACACCTGTAACATGATTCCGAACGCACAGGCCTGCTCGTGCCCGCAGGAATGCAATACCGGGGATAGCCGTGCTCGACATGTCCATGCAAGACCTCTGCATCCGTCTCTGTGCCGTGGACATGTGAGGCGGTTTAGACATCCCCGAGCACAGTGAATTCTATACCGCTGCTTGTGTAGGCTATTATCCGTCTCCGCGATATACCCGCAAACGCCACGCCTCCGAGAAAAACATGTTTCCCTGAAGCCCCCCGAACATGAAAAACAATGGAAAATGACAGCCGCAGCAAAATAGACCATAGACCTGACCCCCTATGCCCAGAACCACCCAAGGCAAACCCAGTGCACCCCAATAAGGTATACAAGACTGAACAGATGAACGTGTATGTCAGCTCATACTGTGCAGCAAATGGTACGTGGCATTAGGAACCTGCCCCAGTGAGCCATGTCTTGTCATCACTGCCAAAATGCCTGGCACTGCTAGGAATGGACCTTCACCAGGTCCATGGAACCCTGAAATAACTGCTTTTCCCCAAATGATGCACAATACTGTTGGGCAATGAGTGTATGCCCTGTCCATGCCTCTGGCCTAGGGGGGGCACACATTCTGCTGCACTGCACTACCAGTCCCCTCCAACCCGTCCACAGCGCCCCTACACACACTGCTTCCCCAACAGATGGACTCAATTTGTACCACCCTTTCCACCATCAACCCTGGACATCGCCCCCTGCACCCTGATGCTCCATCAGTCCATTACAAACTACCTGAATCTGTATGGCATGCATTGACCCTGGCCCCTCTGTAAGCTAGGCAGAAGGTGCGCCCCATCGGTGCTGCTGTTGGGTCAGACCTGCCGAAGGACCCCTGTGGTTCCTAACTATTCACCCTGGATGTACCCTGTTCACAGCCACTGCGTTGTCTGTCCTGGCTAGATGGTAAGCTCAGCCTGGCAGGGACCAACTGTTATGTATGTGCATATAAATGAGCAGTAGTAGGTGTTGAGTCCCCCTATCCTGAGGGTCCCTTAGTAGTGACAGGGGTGTGTGCTAGCATGGAAATAGAGCGAGCCTGTTGTGATGTCCCCTGCCCATTCAGATTGGCGACTGGTGACACAGTGATCCTCCCTACCTCCCAGGAAATGGCCAGGCATTCCTTTGACCCCAGATATGCAAATGGGCACACCAGATCCTCCCGTGCAACGTGCAAATCACACACACACACTCTTTCCCTTACAGGCAGTAACACATACCTCTGCCAACACACTGCCCTGCACCTCTTGACAGCAGCTGCTACGCTATTATGGCATGGGGACAGAGGATACATCAGCAATCCCTTTTATCAGGACATAGGACTTGTTGGGAACCCAAGCTTCACTCCTTTATCACAATCAGCACCTATCAGCTTTGCTGCTCTTGTTATTACATTATTACCCACTCTCCTGCCCATGCGCACGTCACTCCCAGCCTTCTCGCCCTTCACTGGCTTCCGATGAAGTTCAGATTCATGTACAAATTCCTCATCCTCACGCACAGAGCCCTCCATTCTGGCACTCCCCAGTACTTGGCAGACATCATTCATCTCCAACCCTCCCCACGCCTTCTTCATTCAGCGCACGGTAACCGCCTCTTCCTCCCCTCCCCTTCCCAGGCTCGTTTGGAACTCACTCGGCATTCCGCTTTCTTCTTTCTCGGCCCTGCTTTGTGGAATTCGCTACCTCTTTCTCTCCGTCTTGAACTGTCCCACTCCCGCTTTAGAGCTCTTCTCAAAACCCATCTTTTCTGTCAAGCCTTTGATCTCTCCCCTCCCGCCGGTGAAGCTCTGCCCCCCAGCTGCGCCCCCCACTCTTCATAGCTCCCCCTCAGTCTCCTTACTCGCCCCCTCCCTTGTGTTTCTCCCGTCTAACGTCGTCTTTTCCTCTCTGGACCTCTTTGGTTTTCTATCTTTTATCTGTCCCTCTCTGTCCTGTCATTATTGGCATTCTTTTCTGACTTTGTTTTCTCGGTAGCCATTGCTTTGTTGTATTGTACACCGCCCTGACGCTTCGGCTTGGGCGGTTTATCAAATCATGCGAATAAAGATGAAGATAAAGATAAAGGGATGTTCATTTCCATTTTCCTACCTTACCGTCATCCCGCACCTCTGCCTCATTCCCTTTACCACTACATAGTGTGGTCTTCCGGACTGCAGACACACTGGTGCAGAACATATTTGTCACAGCCATTCCTCTATATGGGACACAGTGCAGAGGAGAGCAGAATATTTTCTTAAGTGCAGCTCTTATTCCACATTTCTGCAGGACTAACATGGATGTCCGCACGCATCTTCGGAATACGCTTTGTATGTCTCCATGGCAAGACAACAGAGGGTGATGGTACATGGAGCTCACTCGGATGAGAGGAAGGTGATTAGCGGGGTGCCTCAGGGTTCGGTCCTGGGCCCGGCACTGTTCAATGTATTTGTGAGTGATATTGCTGAAGGACTGAATGGAAAAGTCTGTCTTTTTGCAGATGACACAAAAATTTGCAACAGAGTGGACTCCCCAGAGGGAGTGGATAACATGAGGAAAGATCTACAAAAGCTGGAAGACTGGTCTAATGCTTGGCAACTACGATTTAATGTGAAAAAGTGCAGTGTCATGCACTTGGGTAGCAGAAATCCAAGGGAAAAGTACACAATAGGGGGTGAGAGGTTGGTATGCACAGTTCAGGAGAAAGACCTTGGTGTGATTATCTCTGATGATCTCAAGGTGGCAAAACAGTGCGACAAGGCGGTGGCAAAAGCCAGGAGGATGTTGGGCTGCATTCAAAGAGGGATTACCAGCAGAAAGGAAGAGGTACTTATGCCACTGTACAAGTCACTGGTGAGGTCTCATTTGGAATACTGTGTTCAGTTTTGGAGGCCATATCTTGCAAAAGATGTAAAAAGACTGGAAACTGTTCAGAGAAAGGCGACCAAAATGATTTGGAGCATGCGTCAGAAGCCTTATGAGAAGAGACTTGAAGACCTAAATATGTACACTTTGGAGGAGAGGAGGGACAGGGGAGATATGATTCAGACCTTTAAATACTTAAAGAGAAATGATGAACAAACAAACCTCTTCCAAAGACGGGGAAGCTGTAAAACTAGAGGGCATAACATGAAGCTGCAAGGTGGTAAATTGAAAGGCAATGTCAGGAAATATTTCTTCACTGAAAGGGTGGTGGATGCTTGGAATGCCCTCCCGATGGAAGTGGTGAGGGCAAACACGGTGATGGAATTCAAAACGGCATGGGACAAACACAGTGGATCCCTTTACAGCAACAGGATAAAAGCAAAATAAACAGTACCATCTAATTTCTGAACTATCTAGCATCTGAACAAATAAGGGTGTCCTACATGGAGTGGTGGGTTCACCCCTAAACAGAAACAAAAACATGGGGAGGGGTGGCCTGCACAGAGCGACAGGTGCACCTACTCTTGCCATCTTGCTGGGCAGACTAGATGGACCATGCTGGTCTTTATCTGCCGTCACTTACTATGTTACTATGTTACTATGGCTGACCATGCCCACAGTCCACCCATCCCCGCCCACGTTCAGAGATCCCCATGCAATCGACTTAGACATGTGGAGCGAGATGTGTTCCGAATACGGTTTTGCACGTTTTCTCGAGATAGATGTCTACGGGCACGTCTAACCAGTGTATTTGTGGTTCAGAATGACTCCCAAAGAGTCCATGCACTAAATTCCACCTGTTTCAGAGCAGGCGCAACTTATTGCATTCTAATTTGCATATTAGAGGACAGTTCTGGAAGCCAGTTTTATAAAGACGATATATATGTGCATGTAGGTGCACTAAGCCCATTTTTAATGCATCCTGGGTGTGAATTTAAGCTTACCAACAAATCACTTGCAAAATACAAAACCTTCTAGACTAGCATATCCTGGAAGTAAAATCCTGGAGGAAAGGTCCATAAGCCATTATTAAGAAGTGACCGAAGATATCAATGCTTGACCCAGTACAAGCATTGTGGAACCTGTGTCCCTTGGGGAAACTGCTAGGTACGTATGACCTAGATTGGCCACTGTTGGAAACAGAATACTGGGCTTGATGGACCTTGGTCTGATCCAGTATGGCATATCTTATGTTCTTATGTTAATCCTCTAAAATGTTGCTCCTCCGTGACATAATGCAAAGTGTTACATTTCTATAATCTGCTGGCTATTTAATTAAGTTAATCATTTCTAATCTGCCACAATTATGTATTGGTTCAGAGCAGATTTAAACCAACATATTAAACAAAGGATGAAAAATACAAGCAATCGCAGTTATAATTTATAGTAAACAAGGAGAAATCAAAGTAATTAATAAATCAAATCCAATAGTGTTCAAATAGCCAAGTTTTTTTGATGCTTTCTAAAATCTATGGGGCATGTTTACTACAGTGTGCTTATGGTTAGTGCTCGCTTTATCACGCACTAAGAGGATAGCATGGGGCCATAGTGAAGGCTACTGTGCACTAAAAGTAGCCAGTGAGGTATAAATCGCACACTAACTGCTTAGCATGCATTAGGATGGGGACTGGCAGGTTGCATGGTGAGTGGGTGTTGACTGCACATTGCAGTTGGCGTGGGGTTAATTAATGGGTGTAATTATTAATATCACAGTTGATACAGGTGCACCTATCACCAGTTCAAGAAGTGATGTTAAGTGCACCCACGTTAATTGCAAATGTCTCTGTCAGCATCAGTGAACTATTCTGTACAATAACTGCCAAAACATGCTGGGCATGTCCCCAACAGCATAAGGCCGTTACACTTACTGCTCGTTAGTTTATATTCCTAGGTCAGTAGCTATATTTACACAGATGGCATTCAGCTTTTAATAACCTGTGACAATTAGGATTCAAGCTTCCAGGCAAACATACAAGCGGGTCTGAACAAGCTAGTAATCTGGATCAAGGAAAACAAATTAGTCCTGAGCCCAGCCAAAACCAAGACTGTGGATCTCCCTATTTCTCCCATTAATTAAATCTTCCCTTGTTAAAATTAAGGACTCAATGAAGCTTCTTGGGGTGAAATGGGATAAAAAGCTTTCTTTTGCCTGCCAAATATCGGAGATAACTATGACCTCATTTGCTGCCTCACATCGAATTAAATCCCTGAAGAATGTTCTTGACAATAGGGCCTTAAAACCACTAATCCAGGCCTTGGTGATAATCTGCTTCGATTATTGTAATTCCTTACTAGCCGATGCCTCCATTATCAGATAAAAAGACTTCAACTCATTTAAAACATGGCGGTCAAACTGTTGTATGTGGCAAAGTGAAGGGATCATGTGACTCCTCTTCTCAAGGAGCAACACTAGCTGCCAATAGCTTCTCATATTAAATTCAAACTACTCTTGCTTGCTCATCGGGCCTTCTATACTGGATTGCCTATCTACCTTAGTTCCCTCCTATTTCCACATACCCCATCATGGACATTAAGATCGTCACAAGGAAATTACTTAGCTTCATGCAGCTTTTAGTAATCAGGCCCCTTTCCTTTGGAACTCTCTTCCACAAGATCTCCAAATAGAATCCTCTTTTAATAAGTTTAATAAAGATCTTAAAACCTGGCTCTTTGAAGAATCCTTTTAACTATATTTTTAGGTCTTGGCTATTTTAGTGATTCGAAGAATCCCCTATCTATCCATTTGTCTCTCTGTTTGGAATTGATTTTGGATTAATTGTTACGCTATACACTCCCCTCCTAATTTGTCACATCTTGTATTTGTGCATTTTAAATTGTAACTGCTTGGGGCTGATTCCTTTTTATCTTGTGACCCGCAATGATGTTTTCTTCGAATGGTGGTATACCAAATTTTGAATAAATAAATAAATAATAAACCCATGGTAGGGTGCAAAATCTTAGCACATTTTAGCAAACATGCTCCCATATAATCTCACATATTCTGTATATCATCAGGCAGTTGAGTCCATTCAACTGGAGATCTATAATGTAACAATTGTTATCAAATGTACTTTTAAGATGAAAATGCTTGGGGGCAGAAAACTTCAGCTTAATGGCATTAACCGCTCACGATACTTTTTCATAAATATATACCTCCAATAATGTAACTAAATGCACTGCAGCAATACCAGAGATCATTTTAAAAGCTGTGATAAGACGTTCAAAATGTATATGGGCCTATACAGGTAGCTAATATAACTGCCTCGGAAGTGGAGTCGCATGATCCCAACTGTGCCCTCCCAGAATCATTTTAGGAGCCTCATTTGGTAAGACCTGTAACCACTTCATCAGCCTACCAGTGATGCCTAGATTACTGTAATATATGCAATTTGACTGTAAGAGAACTAATACCCGGACTAGCTCTTGCACACAGTCAGTGGGTAGACATGCTCTGATTTGCCCTTTAAGCCAAAGCTTATAAAAACTTTCTTTACCACATTTCCCACTTGAACTTCCATTAGAAAGGCTACGTCCAATATGATTCCTAATATTTTCAAAGTCTTAACCAAGGGAATGCCATTTCCCATAATGTTAGAATGTCTGTGGAGGTACTCCTTATCCAAACCACCTATCCATCCAAAGTTAGTCTTATCTGGATTAATCTTAAGGCAATGAGAAGTTAACCAAGTATTGACCCTGCAAAAACAGATCTGCAATAAGCCAGAAGTGTCTTCCAACATATCCTGAGAAGGAATCATCAGTAGTATTGCCATCAGCAAATACATTTGTGAAGGCAGATTTTAGATAGGACATGGAGAAGTGGATTTACACATCCATGTCAGGACATGGAAAATTCCCACAGTATTTTACCACAGGCTCTCCCAAATGCAGATCCTCTTGTGAAATACGTGTAAGGACATTCAGAACTGCATGTTGCTGTCTCCATGTCCAGCAGGAGCAGCGATTTTAAAAAAGGTGCATGTGTAAGGTTACCATGTGTCCCTGATTTTAGAGCTGTGTCTCTGATGTCCACCTGTTTGGCAGCCTCCTGTCCCTGATTCCAGCAATGAAGACAGAGGAGGTAGAAAAAAATAGTTTTAATTTAGTGATATGAATATCTCGGTTTTCAGAATTTATATCCAGTCTCTTTATATTTTGCACAGTATGGGGGAAATGTATCACTGTTACTATTTCTCTGTGGATTTTGCCTGCTTGGACGTGATATTGTTGCTGTCATGGGTTTGGGATTAGAGGGTCACAAGGTTATGACTCTGCTTCACTCCTCCATGCCTTGTTGCTCAAACCTGGAATCCCCCTTCCTCCCTCCCATTACGCTTCAGATAAAGAGTCCCAGAATGACCTGCAAAAAATCTGGTAACCTTATAACTTTAACTTTATTCCATATTTGATAGACCGCTTACGTTAAAAACATTTAAGCGGTGTACAAACAATATAAAAAAGGCAGCACTGCAAACTACGGAAAAGGAACGCCAAAAATAATAGAAAAGAAAGGAAAGCATAACAACAATACAGAGAACAATAAGTAACAAATAAATAGGGCACAAAATTAAAACCATGTACGACATTAAAACATAAGTTTAAAAACAATAAAAATTTATACAATAAAACCATAAAACGACCACCAATTAACAATATGCAAAACGAGAGATAGTAATTAACAGCAGTAAAAGTAAAATAAACAAAAAACATAGACAGCAATACCCAACGAATAACAAACTGCAAGCAATGATTAACAATAGTAAATAAACAAAAAGGACATAGACAAGACGACTAAACAAGGACAGACAGAGGGGAAAGACAAGGCTAACAAACCAAGACAGAACAACAACAGGGACGGCAACAGGAAGGAAAATCAGAGGGGAAATCAGGGAGGGAGATTAAACACTTTTTGAAACAGGTGAGTTTTGAGAGTGGATTTGAACTGTGAATATGAAGGCTCTAGACGGAGGGATGAGGGCAGGGCGTTCCATAAACAGGGTCCAAGAAAAAAGAAAGCAGCATGACGGGTCTTCTCCAAATGGGCATGAGATGGGGACGGTAGAACCAGACGATTAGCGTGAAGAGAGCGAAGTTGGCGGTGGGTAAACAAAACATGTTACACTAGTCGCAGGATTGCTGTTCCTGGTATCCTTAAATTCTCTTTATTAAACAACACATCTAGTGGAGTAGCAGGAACTATAGGGAAGTTCGGTACCCAAAGATTGAGATGTTTTACTGCATTTTCCATAGTTTCTAAGCTGTGGTGCTCCAAGTTCTTATCCTTAACTAATCCTGTCTGCACCTACTGAATCTCCACAACCACCTTCTCCAGTTTCCCCACACATTCCACTCCATGCCTGCAATTCTACGTAATACCCAGAGTAAACAAAATCAAAGTAGAAATAGATTCATGTACCTCAGTCAGAACATTCCAAAGGAGATCTTGGCCGGTTTCACTAATGGAGTAACAGAAGCTCTGATAGCCACAATAACTTCTGGGAGATTCATAGATGAAAACTCTCTCCTCACTCCCTTCTCTAGAGCTCGACAATGTTAACAGGGCCTAATGTAAACATACTTAGTATGGCCAGAACCTTCTGCTCTGAACTCAGATCTCTCTGGGATGCCACTAAGGGCAAGGTATCCTCATCCAGTGCCACGCTAACCTAGACTTCACAACAGCAGTCATCCAGGACCCGGAAGCACCTCAAAGAGGGCAGGAGGTGCAGCGCACTCACCTGGACACAGCAATGTTTCCTCTTTAAACAGAGCTGCTGCTTCACTCAACTCCACAGTGAAATTGGGCGAGATCATCTCTGGATCATATTGGGCTAGTAGTTCAGGTGATACAGTCTACCATAGTTGGGCACCTTCCGTGACTCTGCGGACAGGCATATACAGTAATTTCCCCTTACACCTCCCCAATGAGGAGTTTGACAGCAGGAAAACTGTCAGTGAGTCTCAACTGGACATTACTATAGACAGCTTTTTGCCCATTTATACAAGTTGTTAATGTTTTATTTACCTGGAGGAATTCCTTACCTATTCTCAGTGATCCTAGACTAAAGCCCTGCTCAGTATATTGGCTGGTTCTAGAAGATATTCCCCCCCCCCCCTCCTTTGATAGCTGAATGCCATCTCTGCTCAGCAGCCCTAGAAAAATCACCCATGGTCCAGGAAGTCAAAGCACTTTCGTTAACATCATCTCTGCAGCCTGGGATTCATCTCCAGAATGTGAGCTTCTCTGATCCAACTTTTATCCTCCACTGGGAGGATTGAGGAGAACACCATCTGTAGACCTATCTGATTCACACTCTCCCCCAGAGCCATGAAGTCACTTTTGGCACATTCAGAGGGATACCTAACAGTACCATTTATGCCAACATGGATGAGGATAATGAGTCATCTCACATATGTCCTTGAGAACCTGCAGCTTGTCTTTCTTTGACGTCTACTTTTGATATTATTCTTCCAGTCTTTGTCAGGATGAACCAGTGGCTTTTATGCCTAATGGAATTGAAACATTAAAATTTTGGATCTGATTTTCAAAAGAGACAATATTTAAATGCCACAGCAGTTAATCCCGGCACTTAAATATCAGGATTGTAGCTGCCGCTGAATATCCAGGTTGAGTGCTGCTATCTGGATTAGTGCCGACCTTATTCAGGTAGCAGCGATGTTCAGCTGGCACTTCTCAAGATGGGAACTTAGGCCTGCTTTTCACAGATAAGTGCCGGCTGAAGATAGTGCTATGCAAATAACATCGGCACATATCCAGATAGCGTTGGCACCAGCCTGGCTCCACTCACAGATCACCCCTGCACTAACCGGAGAGATGCCAGGGTAGTCTGTGAAGGTCACACAGAGTGCCTTTATCTGGCTAGCTTCCCATTTGCTGTCCATATATAAGGGTTTTGATTATCAGCCCCTTTTATTATCTTTAAAGAGCTCTCCTGCTGTAGCAGCATGTTGTCTTCCTAATAAAGCTGCCTTGGTCTATGAGGAGGCTACGCTTTTCTCTAAATTAGCACAGAAATTCCAAACGCTTCTCTGACACACAAAAGCTTTACATGGCTTGTCGCAGAACCAACAGAATGGATAGAAGTATCAAAAAGCTAACAAACTTTCAGAGCCATGTTTGAGAAAAAGAAAAGCATTAAGCAGATGCCCAGGAACAGATAACCTTCCACTCCTATGAAAGCTGATTCAAGGTCGCCCTGATGGACGGATTTTTGCATGCAGAATATTAACCAAGTTCACAACCTTGAAACAAGATTAGAGATATATTGAATACTGTACTCAGTTACTAATCTATAGAAACAAGCATCAAGCTGTTTGTGGTCATGAAGGACAAATGTAAAGAAATTGCTAACACAAACTGAGAATTTAAAAACAAGCCCTTGAATAGTGAGATTAAATGTTTAATAAAATTATTTCATACAGAATCTGCGTCTCCAGTGTGCTGGCTCTATACATACCTATATATCTGTAATTCTGTGTTATAGGATATAAATTATCAAAGAAAAGGAAGAATGAATGCCAGATCTATTTATGAACCGTCTAGCAATTTTTTATGGTATCTAGCAGATAAACATTTTTGTTAGCTAAAGGATAGAATCTAAAAAATTGTTGCCCAGATAGAAACTGCAAGTGATTGTATAAATTAATGCTGAAGTACAGGGAATAAGAACTTATTTGGGGCTGTTTGTTCGCAAAAAGATTTTTTTTTTACTGGAATTCCAGAGAAATGAACTGCAGCTCGAACTGGACCACTTTGGGAAATCCAAAATGGATACTAACTACATTTATGCTTAATAAGAAATGAGGGTTCAGGCCATGCAAAGTACTAGTCTCTAGGGATGTTATTTCCTTTCAAACAAAAGCCAGGATCTTGGCAAAGCATGAAATGAAGATATCATCATTTTCTGATTCTCGTCAATAGTACGCATCTATGCAAGAGTATGCACTATTCAGCAAGCACCTGCCCAACATGCTCTTTCATGAGCATGGGCACTATAGCAAGCACTATTTGTGCATGTGTGAATAGCGCAAAGAGTGTGTGCTTTCGTATAATTGTGTGCACTCACAAAAGAGGAAAAATGATACAAGACAAAAAAAACCCAAAATTAAAACAAAATGAAAGTTTTTGGCTTGTGCACTCCTACTAGACCCGCAAACTATCACCACAGTCATGGAGGTGTGCCCTGTTATCTGGAGGAAATTATTATTTCATTTTAATATTGAGTTATATATCTTTCATTCTTTTACTCCAGCCCATGAAGATTTGATGGTTTCTTCTTTTGATTTAACTTTTAATTTCATTCTTTAAGTTTATTTCTCCTTTTTTTCACTATCAGGGCAATAGCTAAAAGCACTTATCCAAATAGCAGCACCTGCTATCCAGATAAGTGCCACTGGTAGGGTCTGTCTGACAGTGTACAGTTGCACTATCTGTCAGAAGGAAACGAGCCCCGCCCCTTCCTCTGCTGTGCCTGTTCTGTAGTTGGGCAGGTGGAGGAGGACACAGGTATTCTCTCTCTCCATGCTGGATCTGCTGTGTGGAGAGACAGTGCATGTAATAAAACTTCGCCCTGCTGTCATAGAACAATGTGGGTAAAGGGGGGTGGGGAGGAGTTATGCTGACAGTGTCCATGTTACACCTATTCTGTGGTGGAGCAGTGTGTGTGTGTGTGTGTGACAGAGAGAGAGAAGCTTGCACTGACCCCTCTCTCCCTCCCCCATGGCTGGTTTAATCATTAGGCAAACTAGCCAGTCACTAGGACGGCAGCTTTTGAGGAATGGCAAAGAGTAGCTGTAGTCAAAAGAAAGCAACAGCTCCTGATAGTCCATCAGCTCAAAGAACCATCAGCACACGCTTTACTCACAGGGAGGGCGGGTCATTTTTTAAATAACCCATTTATTTGGATAACAGCTTGGAATTGCCAATTATGCAATTTTTACAGCAGAATTCTGAGTTTATTTATTTCCCATCATTTACTTGACCGCTTTTCAAGGTGTATCAAAACAGTTTTACATTGTATAAAATTAATAAACAATTTAAAAAAAATATCTGAAAATAAGATAAAAGGAAAAGACAAAATAAAATAAAGAGAATCACCCATCAGAAAGATTTCCAAAAGCCCGAGAGAAGAGTTTTAAGGTGTGTCTTTGACATGTTCGTAATTGGTCTGGGAACATAGGTGAGGAGGCGAGGTATTCCAGCGCGAAGGGGCAGCATAAAAGAAAACCAGTTGACACATGAACCCCATTTAGCAAGGGGAGATATGGTGTGTTGACATGTTGAGAATGGATGGGTCGTGAGGAAGAGGGGAAAAGGATGAGTGGAGATAAGGAGGAAGACCAGTATAGAAAGCTTTATGGGTGATCAGTAGGAGTTTGAATTTTATCCTGAAGATTACAGGAAGCCAATGAACATAAAGTGGTGTGAGATGATCTAACTTGCTGGAACCATGAATGAGCTAATTTGTAATATTCTGTACATTTTGAAGATGTTGAGTGCAGAAACAGGGAGCTTGAGAGTTAGTGTTGGGGTGATCAGGATTGTTGAGTTTAATGATCAGAATCTTAGGCAGAGAGACAAGTCACCTGAAAGATAATAAGGGGAAGGGGGAGGCGGAAGTATAAGGTTGAAGGTTTGCCTAGGGTGCCTAATCACCTTGCACTGTCGTCGTCCCCCCCCCCCCCCCCTGCTGCTGTACCCATTTTCTGCCATGGCAGTGTGTGCAGAATTTTTTTCCTGCCATTCACCATTGTCCTCTACTGAGGTGGGCCTCTGCATGTGTGAGAGAAGTGTGTGTTGCTGCTTCCTGTGATAGTAATGGTATAACAAATAATACGCTCAACATGAAACAATGGTGTGGTCTGAACTTTTGTAATTACTGATATATTTTCTCTTCAAAGGTCTCAGACAACCTATTTGCACTACTCCATGGACACACATATGTGCCCTAATAGTGTGCGAGTTGACATCAGTGACCTCTATAGTATTAATAACTGATGATTTTATTACACAAGTAACTGACAATTTTATAACTTTAGAACCGAGAAGGAAGTACTTAGCTTCTCTCAAAGTACTGCTCCTTCTTCATTGTTCTTTTTATCCTATGCCACTATTCAGGCACCCATGCGTTTCTCTACAACAAGGATCTTCAGGGGATCTGTTCTCCGTCCTTACATTCTAAAAGAAATAACAATAACTTTCTCAATCTCGACCTCTACCCTAAAAACATTCTACACATAATACAGCTACTATTTAAAAGATTCAAACATTTACATTGGTGCTGCACACGTAGCCAACATCTGAAACCTCATGCTGCTAAACCGGTTTCACAAAGCTTCTTTCGAAGCTAAGAACGCCGCGCATGCGGAGGACATCGCTCAATCTTCCTTTTAAACTGTTCCTCCCCCTCATCCATTCACACTGATTCCGCAGTCTCTCTCATAAAGCGACTACCTATTTGTCCCGGCTCCCCTCACGATCAGTGATTCCGCTTGTGTTTAATCAAACGCAAGCTGCCCACTCTAAACTCACATTTAAACTATTCGGTACAACAGTATCCAAAGTAAATATCCATTTTTGTTCTCTAAGAATTAATGTTTGGAGAGTTATCCATCGAGCGTATATACGAGCTCTGTATAATTATAGGGACTTGTTATTGAAGTCTCGGAAGAATGGACATATAGATGTCTCTTCCAATGAATGACTCAACTTAATTACTATGTATTCACCATTAAGTTCAGGGATACAGAAAGTGCTGAAGAGGCACAGTAATGTTTTAAATATTGTGCCAGGTTTAGAATATAAAAAATTGTGGTGTGTGTGGCGTAGACATAGGAACTTGAAAGAACAATTGAGCCCAACCGTTCTGAGACCTGTCAATTATGACCCCTTGAAAGTGGATCAGGGTGGACATAAAAAATGTGAAACTTGCATTATATGTGATATTACCATGGAAATGACCAGTTTTGAACATCAGGGAGTAGTTTATAAATTAAAACATAATACCACGTGTGATTCATCTAACGTGGTTTATATTATAAAGTGTCTGTGTAAGCTGCTATACATAGGGAAAACCACCTGACCATTAAAAATTAGGATGGGTGAACATAAAAGTAGATTAAAATGTAAGGTGAAGGAAGCCCCTTTGGTGCAGCACTGCATGAGTGAAGGACATGCATTTGAACAGTTAAGATGTTGGGTTATAGATCAAGTACTGACAGGAGTGTTGGGTAAGACGTTGGATCAAACGTTAATTCTTAGAGAACAAAAATGGATATTTACTTTGGATACTGTTGTACCGAATAGTTTAAATGTGAGTTTAGAGTGGGCAGCTTGCGTTTGATTAAACACAAGCGGAATCACTGATTGTGAGGGGAGCCAGGACAAATAGGTAGTTGCTTTATGAGAGAGACTGCGGAATCAGTGTGAATGGATGAGGGGGAGGAACAGTTTAAAAGGAAGATTGAGCGATGTCCTCCACATGCACGGCATTCTTAGCTTCGAAAGAAGCTTTGTGAAACCGGTTTAGCAGCATGAGGTTTCAGATGTTGGCTACGTGTGCAACACCGATGTAAAGGTTTGAATCTTTTAAATAGTAGCTGTATTATGTGTAGAATACTTTTAGGGTAGAGGTCGAGATTGAGAAAGTTATTGTTATTTCTTTTAGAATGTAAGAACGGAGAACAGATCCCCTGAAGAACCTCGTTGTAGAGAAACGCATGGGCGCCTGAATAGTGGCATAGGGTAAAAAGAACAATGAAGAAGGAGCAGTACTTTGAGAGAAGCTAAGTACTTCCTTCTCGGTTCTAAAGTTATAAAACCGTCAGTTACTTGTGTAATAAAATCGTCAGTTATTAATGTTATAGAGGTCACTGATGTCAACTCGCACACTATTAGGGCACATATGTGTGTCCATGGAGTAGTGCAAATAGGTTGTCTGAGACCTTTGAAGAGAAAATATATCAGTAATTACAAAAGTTCAGACCACACCATTGTTTCATGTTGAGCGTATTATTTGTTATACCATTACTTTGAAGTAACCGCTCAGAAGGAGAGACCACGGCGGGCTTCCTGTGATAGGGCAACATGGGGAGCGGCTTGCACTGCTCTTGCTCATGCCTGGTCACTCCTGAGGATAAATAGAAAACTCTGTTTACCACTACTATAGATTGTCCAGAAAGTTTTAAAAACTACTCCATCCCTGTAAAAATATGCATAAAACTTTTCTTGTAGATGTTTGGGAGAAGGGAGTGTGGCTTAATCCAAGATGGCCGTGTGAGGAGTTTCTCCTGTGAGTGCTATGCCGAAGAGAAAGGGGAAGACAAGGGCTTACCCCGCGGAGCCCTTTCTATCTGTATTTAGTCCTAAGGATCACTTTGTCTCATTGTCTGACGCTGAAAGATGGGAGAATCGCCAGGGCATTGCAGAGAAGCTCTCAGAGTTTTCTGCTCTTCAGCCTGACCTGGATGTGACTCTGTATCCAGATTCACGGTCTCCGCCTCTGGTTTCTCTTACTCCTGCCCCTGCATCATTGGCGGGTGGTTCTGAGGGGTCAGATGGTGGCGTCCAGGTCTTGCCTGCGGGGGAAGTGTTGGCAGCGAGTGTTGGAGCGGATTCCTTGGCGATTATGCTTTCTTCGAAGAAAGACCTTTTGGAGGCGGCCCCCTCCCCACCCGGAGAAGGGAGTGAAGTGCTGGGTTTACCAATATTTTCTCCAGTGGCTAGAACTGAGTTAATCTCTTTGGTGCGTCCAAAGCACATCACTTTGGAGAACATTTGGGAAGCCATTTCTGTTCTTTCAGCTGCGGTTGCAAAACAGACTACAGGAATCTCGGTTCAGGTTGGTGCCCTTAATATGAAACTGGACAGATATGTTTCTCTGACTGATTCCATTCAGCGTAAGGTTGAAGAAACTGAAAGGAAGCTGAATTCTGCAGTCGATACTAGTGTGGCCTTGGTTAAAGATAATGTGCTGTTGCTTGCTAAGGTTGAAGCTTTGGAAAACTCTACTCGAGCTAATAACGTACGTGTGTTAAATTTTCATAGGATAACAGGGCATGCTCCATTAGAGTTATTTAAGCAATATTTGGGACAGAACTTAGCCGTTTCACCTGAATTAAAGCCGCCTATTGTCAAGGCTTATTATTTACTGACTGGCAGAAGATCTGAGGAATCACCTGACGGGACTCCAAGAATGGATGTTTTGAATGTTTCAGACTTATTAGAGTCTCCTGGGTCATCTGAAGTTAAGACCTACACTCTGTTAGGTTTCCTCTTGCATCTGGTCGAGATTGGCTTTTACTTTTGTTCTATATTAAGCGGACCCAATTGTTCTATGGAAATAAGCTTTCAATTTTTCCAGATGTTGCTAAAGAAACCCAGAAATGGCAGAAAAAGCTTTTGCTGTTGAAGCCTGGTGTTCTGAGTTTGGGTGCTACTTTCTGTCTTCAGTTCCCCTGCAAATGTCTAGTGTCTTATAATTCCCAGAAATTTATTTTTTTTTCTCCATCTGATCTTTCTTCTTTTATTAGTACTAGACTACCTGCAACTTCATCTCCAGCTGGGGGGGGGGGAGGTTTGATTAGGAGATCGTAACTGTGTTAATTGTATGCGTTGGCACCTCCACGACCCTCTGGTTTTCTCATATCTATGTTTTCTATGGTGAATAGATGGGGGTCTCTGATCCCTGTTATTTTTCTATATTTCACGCTCCCCATGGGGGCTATAGGCATTATGTCAGACATTGTGTTTCTTTTTGTCGTGTTTCTTCTTAATAATTCACTGATTGCCTTTTCTGTACAAGATATGTATTCTTGGTATGCTATTTGTAAATTTGTAAATAATAAATTTAAAAAAAATTCCTGGAGTTTATCAGAATCTGTTCTTCTAAATATAAGAATCTTTCTCCATACATTTTTCCAATTATATACCAATGCATTCATTCTGCACAAAATCATGTCGAGGGATACATTTCCATAGGGCAGAGTCAAATAACCCCTGAGTTGGCCTGGATATATTTTTAAGGCAGCCTGAGAGAAAAGTAGTATATTGAATATTTCCAGACAAATAACATTTTGCATGGCTCAATAATTTTATGCTATTAAGGCCATAGTAGTTAGTTGTCTTATAGGGACTTATTTTATAAGGAGCCAAAAAAGATATGCACCATTTACACATGTTAGTCACCTATTCCAAGGAGTTATGTGCACAAATGGGCACTTACAATTCTGCAAACATGTACATAAGTTCTATCGCACGTATTTTCAGTGGGGACATGCACCATGGGAGAGTTGGCACGGAATGTAGGTCGAGCATAAATTTACATGCAGAAGTTATAAAACACTACTACAACTTGCATGTGTCCTTGAAAAATCTAGTCATAGGCATTTATACTTGCCATAGAAGAGGTGTAACTCCTGCGACTAGTTTGATATGCATTTTAACATAAAATAGGCCTCAAATACATGCATGCTAATGTGTCTTTACTCCATAGGAGTTTGTAAAATTACTCTCGAGTATATGCTTTCTGCACCTGAGTTGGTGGACATACCCTTGGCAGATGGCTGTTGGTGGTTTCTCTCTGAAACTGAAATCTTCTTGATGGATCTTGGAGTGAAGTAAGGTGACCACACCGACAATTACATCTCCAGTGATGGACGATGTCTCAGTCTTTGTTTTTTCCAGGTGACACCTGAGCTGGGTGGATTCTTGGAGAACAGTTAAGGTGAAAAGCATAATGCTTTTGGGTAGAATCATGAATAGCCTGGTAGCTTTGACGTTCATGATGAAGGTGAAACATATGACTTCTCTCTCTCTCTCTCTCTCTCTTTATATATATATATATATATATATATATATATATAAATTCATTAGTTTAATATGATAGATTGCTGAACCTGTAATGTTATAATTGTGTTTCAATTATTGTAATAGGATAATTGCGGTCTATAATTGAGAAAATTATCATAATTACTTTGTAATACCAAAGAATAAAGAACTTTATCTATTACTAGTGCTATGAGACATATACACAAGAGGAGACAAATAAACAAGCCAAGTAAGAGATTTTGGATTTTTTTTTTAATTTTAGGGGCATGTTTACTAAAGTCCGCAAATCTGCGCGGCGCAAAATAGCGCACGGTAACGCGGCATTGAAACGCGCAGAAACACGTTTAAACGCCCCGCACACGTGCGTGTCACCCCCGCACAGGTACGCGGTTCAGTAACGGGCCCCGTACAAGTGCGGGCCCGCAAATGTCCGATAGAGGCGTGGAACGGCTAAAGGAGGGCGGAGGAAGGCTCCGGAGGGGCGGAGGGACGGGGTCAATGGGTGGAGAGTGGGAGGGGAGAGGCTCCCCGCACAGTATCGGGCCCGAATTTACATGTAAAAAATAGCGCGAGTGAAACACTCGCGGTAGAGGGCATATAAAGGGAAGAGAAACCATTTCCGTCAGCAATGTACAGCAAAACCGGGGAAACATGCAAAACGTCAGCAGTGTGATACATGTGCACAGCACAAAACTGCAATGAAAAAGAGGAAATTACCACAACAAAAGCATTAAAATAGTAAATCAGCTGGGGAACAGGTATAGTAATGCGCAAAAGTTAAAAACACACCCAGCAGAGCTCCTAAAAAATAAAATAACAGTTGTTTGGAAAGGGGCACGGAGCGGAGACACCTCCAAAAACGTCTCCGTGTATTGGACCCCTCCTGGGAGTGTTACTTATGGTTGTCCATCAATAGCACTGTTGCCCAGCATGGGAATATGCTATCCCCCTCTGTTCGGACGTCATACCCGTGTTATATTTGCACGTTTGTCACCAGACAGGGTGAAGGAGCTCACAGTAATAATGTGCAGAGCAGGTTTTGGAACCCCACCCTGCCAGGTCTACTATCTCCAGGGACTGCACTGTCTCTGTGGCCACAGTGTGGTGCAGTGGACAGAGCCGGTACCTCTAGGACCAGAGGGTCACACGTTCAAATCCCAGCTGTGGCACATGCCAGCACAATCCCAATATTTAACCCACCACTAAACACAGATAGCAGAGACACCCCTTTATTGCACAGAACAAAAGCATGTTGCAAACACCCATATTTTACCCTACACCACACACACACCAGCACAATGTGCATCACCAACAGCCGCGTCCCCCAAATGCAGTCCTGTAGTGCCACAACTGTAGGGGCCAAGGACACGTAGGTAGAGGTTAAGTAGGTAGAGGTTATGTACGACAGATGTGCCTGTACATGCCGTCACCCCACGTGCCAAGGGCCAATTGTGTCCCTGGTCATGATCACGTAATGGGTGGCCCACGTTCCACAAAAACCTTGCTAAAGAACAACAGCTAGACCGCTATACCATGTGAGCCAAATACAGTCCTGGGGTTCCACTACGCAATCAGGTCATATCCCTTTGCAAGGATAAGGACATGCCAGCATGTTGGCGGAAGGGTTCAGATGGTGGAGGGGGCAGTGGCTGCTAGCCACAGAGGACAGTGGCCAGGCCATGTGCAGGCTGGCACCGTCCACTGCAACAGACAGGCCCTGTCGGATGTACAGTCATGGACCACCCAGGGATTGCAGCCAATCAGTGGCTACACGGTGGTGCAGTGCACACAGACAGTGTGTGCAAGAACAGAGGGTCACAGGTTCAGAGCCCAGCTGCAGCTACCGCCAACCCTGTCCACATATTCACCCCACAGCTACACCGTGGTAGTAAGGACAAACCTTTATTGCTGAGAACATAGGCATGGTCAATACGCCTATCTTTTACCACACCAAACACAGACACCATAAACAGGCACATTATCTCCATCAGAGTCTCCCAAATGCAGTCCTGGAGGGCCAAACACCATTCAGGTTCCATGCTTCCCCTAAGACAGATGCCTGTGCTGCAGATGTCTGCACCACCCCCATGCTATGCAACTGTAGCCCATGCATATTCATAGGGGACAGCATGAAGGCCCGAACAGTGTCTGGAACACCAGGACTGGAGTAGGGACACTCTGCCGTAAAGCAAGAGGCAAAGGTCCAGACGCACCCACACCCACAGGCCACATTGGAAAAGCCCCCTGGGGGGGCATCTCCCAGATCTAGCTCCTGCGTACCCTAGCAATGCCACCCTATACCTGGGTACACGGTACACAGACCACAAACGTTTGATGTGGGTACTGGCAGGTAGACAGTCCTACGCTCAGCACTGTTTGCTCCTTGTGCTGCAGCAGAACAAGCTGTCGGCTGTCTGTGGTGCGTGCCCCAGGTCTGGCCCCTGACAGTATTTACCACCCTGGGGAGTGACATGCAGCAGTACTGTGTACCATATCCATGCCTGTACCCTTCCCAGGACTGGTGTGGTGGGCACGTCGAATGACTCCCCCAATAGTAGCACAATGCTGGCATAGGTGAGGGGGGGGGGTGTCTGTCTATACAGTGTGTGTTGGCTACAAACACCCTCCACAGGCCACACTGCCAGCACTGTTGCCAGTATTGGCCTGACAATGTGCATAATGAGCAGCAAGGTACCATGGGTATAGCTCAGACAGGGTGTGCTGGCCAGGATGCATCTGCACAGGGCATGGGGCACTGGCTGGGACATTGTAATGCCCAGCCACCACCTACACAGACAGGCTGACCTCTGTATCTGCTGCTGGTGGATCACTCTCACCCTGAGCGTGCAGTGATGACAGCATGGCTAGGCACCCCCATAGTGCTGTATAGCATTTCTCTCCTGTGATATATATGGGTGTCCTGTTGGGGCCTCTTCATGGACTGATCTCCCTGTGTGTGCTGCCACCCCAGTTTGGGGTGCATGCAATCCTATCAGGACTATCCAGCAGACTCTGCACAGCTGGTATGTGTCCTGATGGAGCTCCTTGCAGGGTGCAGCAGCTGATGGCCTGCTGCAGGAGAATATCAGATAGTGCTGGGGTGCACCCCTGAATATCCAGGCCTACTGTCTGTCTGATAGTGTGTTTTGGATGTGTGTGGAGCTGCTTGGACTGCCCTGTAGGGTGTCTGTCCCCCAGCAGGACAGGGGTTGATGGCCCACTCTACTGCCATTAGTGCAAGGGGGGGGGGGGAAAGGATGGGGATCTGTTGATGGGAGACCCTGTTTGTCATGGGGGGGGGGGGGGTAGGTATGTTGCCCACCTATGGGGGGGGGGGGGGGGAGGGGAGAACCACCAACTAAGACAGAAGGGGTATCCATGATGAGTTTGCAACACCTTCTTATCACACAGGTTAATACTGATGTTGAGCTCTGGCATGGCCTCATTCAGCCATGGCCGTTGATGTGGACCTGGTCCTGGGCACCACCACCCACCCTCAGGGTGAGCACATTACCTGCACAATGTGACGGTGTGTAGCTACCCCTCGCCGGCAGTCCTCACGCTCAGGCCCCCCACCAGGCCGAGGTTCTGTGTGGGTGGACACGGACAGTTCCCCCTACCATGCCGTGTAGCTTTTGGGGTGCAGTCCCCATCTTGTGTGCATCTGTGGGCAGCTGATTTGCATGTGCATTGCATCATGGGTACGGGTGGCCTACCCCGTCCTGTCTACAGCAGCAGACTGTCTGTGGGGTGACGTGCAGGCTCTCTGCAGCCACACAGGCGCTTACTCAGAGCTATAGTGCCGTAGCCCAATGGTTCCGTCACTGCCTTTATAGCAGGAGGTCATGGGTTCAAGTCCACAGAGGGGTTCTGTGATAGGGTTGTCCAGAGCATTGTACTTTTTACTGGACATATGTTTATGGCATCAAACACACCCTTGCCATACTGTACCCATAAGGGTGCCTCTGAGGGTGCATTATAGGGCGCCCTATAGGCCACCTTATGGTTGCCATCCATATTGCGTGCACTATACATTATCCTGTGGCGCAGCATACATGGTGCCCTATAGGGGACTTGCTAGGGTGCCTTTGCGGACTGTGCACTGTAACATGTGCCTTACGGGCCTCCATATATTAACACGCTGTTAGAGCGGGTATACTGGTAGTGGGTAATAAAAATAAACTATAAGGCCTCCTACAGCACACCTCACCATAATACTTACTGCCCCAGCCAACCTTGCTCACTGGGCACTGTGAGGGGTTGAACCCCTGACCTCTGCACCATTGGTCAGTATCCCAACCATTGTGCTAAGGCTCTGTTACTGTTTGCTGTGCACATCAGTGCGCCACCTATGCCGCCCACTATCGGACTGCCCCCTCATACATCAGCGCGCCGCCCTCTGCCCCCCAAACCTAACAGTGCGCCGCCCCCTGCCGCCCCCAATGAACGGTGCGCCGACTCATGCCGTTAAAAATAAACCGTGCGCCGCTCTCTGCCGCCCAAAATTACTATACCTCCCACAACACTTTTTCCCACTACATTTGATGCCGCAGCTGGCCTCTTCCATTGAGCACAATGGGGTGTTGAACCCATGGCCCCTGCACCATGGGTCAGTGTCTTCACCATTGTACTACGGCTCTGCTGTATGTTTATGCAGCAGCGGCCCACGTAGCCTTCCCACGCGCCAATGTGGGCCCCGCACATTACTGCGACACGCACAGGTTTGCTCTGGTGTCTGTCTATGTCCGCCCTGAAACGGCCACTCCGTATATGGCACCAGTACACTAACGGGTACCCACACAGCAACCTTCTTTAATTAACATCGCCCTTATTATTGGCAGTCATTGCAATGTGAAAGCTATAGCACATCACATCATACAGAAGCCAAAGAACCATTGTGTATGTGTTGATAGGTTCAAGACCCAAATGTGTATACACATCAACATTCGAAAATGGTGTTCAGTTCCATAAGATAAATGACACACAACAGTGTATATGTAATGTGTGTCGCGCAGGTTCTAGCGATAAACTTTTCTGTGCGCATTTGCGTGACGCAGTTGCACGTGAAATATTGCAAACATGCGCCAGCTGCGTAGGCCACATGCACGTACTGCGTTCGGTGCGCACATGGACGCCATACGTGTCTGAACTGCGCCATATGCGTGGCGCAGGTGCACGTAAATTTGCGCGTCAGGTGCCCTACGCATGTGCGTGATGCACGCTGCATCCAATCAGGTGATAATATCTGAAAATGGCGCCCAGAGTAAGGAAGCCCTCCTTCAACCTCCGAGAGCTCAGGCACCTGTCCCGGCTGATCGCACCACGCCAGCACAAGCTCTTCCCAGGGGCCACCGGGCACAGGGACAGCTCCAAGGTCCTAAGGGCGTGGCAACGTCTACAAAGACGGTTCAATAGTGAAGCAGACTACCCACGTGAGGTAAGTGTATGGTGCCTGTACCTCAAAATGAGATCTGTAGCCTGTGCTAATTGCAAATGTACATGCTGTTGTTATGAGGTACTGTGAGTCAGTAATGTGCACAAGATGAGAAGACATAGCAAAATGTATCTGTGTCATTTGTGAGTGTGGTGACCTGCACCCAGGTGGTGATGGACATGGTCATAGAGGTGTCCATGCTACCCTTGTGGCATGTCAGCTGCTGCCATGGCTGTGCCACAACATACTGTAATTATGCTAGACCCTAGATCAGCAGATGTAAATAGAAACAACAACATATGGATATGGTGGGATCATTACCTGTAACAAAAGACCCTGGGACAAGCACAAGGATAAGTGAAACGTAGCATTGATGGTATGTCACACACCCAGATGAGATGGGCAGTGTTGGCCATGTTTGTTCAATACACACGCCTATCTGCATGGGTCCACAGCGCCCATCACAGTGGGCTAGCAATCACCCTGGAGAAATGCTTGTGCGTGCCCATCCAATTTCAGGCATCCACCCTATCACAAGGAGGACAGAGAGCCCATCACAGTGTGTTTGCTGTCAGCCCTGTGATATTGGTCTGTGTGCTGTCAGAGCCCCAAACACTTCCCCTAACTGCAGAGGTCCATAGAGCTCATCCCAGTAGGCTCTAAGAAACCCATGGAAAATGCTTGTCTGTGCATGGGCAGGTTAACACATACACCCTATCCCCTGGATTCCATGTGGACAATCGCAAGGGCTCATCTGGCACCATGGAGATATGGTTGTGTGTGCTCTAACAGTTTTGCTGAATGCTCCCTATGCCCTGGAGGCCAGGTATGCCACTACAGTGGCTCATCTGGCACCATGGAGATATGGTTGTGTGTGCTCTAACAGTTTTGCTCTATGCTCCCTATCCCCTGGAGGCCAGGTATGCCACTACAGTGGCTCATCTGGCACCATGGAGATATGGTTGTGTGTGCACTAACAGTTTTGCTCTATGCTCCCTATGCCCTGGAGGCCAGGTATGCCACTACAGTGGCTCATCTGGCACCATGGAGATATGGTTGTGTGTGCTCTAACAGGTTTGCTCTATGCTCCCTATCCCCTGGAGGCCAGGTATGCCACTACAGTGGCTCATCTGGCACCATGGAGATATGGTTGTGTGTGCACTAACAGTTTTGCTGTATGCTCCCTATGCCCTGGAGGCCAGGTATGCCACTACAGTGGCTCTTCTGGCACCATGGAGATATGGTTGTGTGTGCTCTAACAGTTTTGCTCTATGCTCCCTATCCCCTGGAGGCCAGGAAGACCATCCCAGTGTCTAATCTGGCACCATGGGGATATGCTTGTGTGTGCCTAACAGGTTATATGCATTCTCCCTATCCCCAGGATTCCTGTGAGCTGCGCAATGCGTCGTGTTAGTCACCCTTTTGCTAATGTGTGTGCAGCTGATGAATTGTGGTAGGACAACCAGCCCACAGGGGGACAGATCAGCAATAGCTATGGTGGGTATGTCAGTAAGATAATGTGTATGTTCATGGCAGGTAGGTTGGACCTATACCATAGTTTGTGAAGTGAATATCTCATCACACATGTCTGTGATGTCTCCAGATGATATGCTAGCTGCAGAGGTTAATGTGTGTAACAGCACCCCATCCCCCTTAGCCATTATATGTGTTATCAGAAACCTGTAGCAGAGACATGTCCCCATACCACCATGCAGATTGTGGTTCAAAACCTTAACACCTAAGATAAATCCAACAACATCAGACACATGGACATCACTGATGGTGTTTCAGTGACACATGCAACTGATGTTGCTGGATAACACATACATAAACCCACACATGAGCACTGGTGCAAAGAGCCGTTATGTTGGTTTGGCCCCTGTCGATATTGCTTCCACAAAACACCTTCTGTCAGCCCAGCTGAACCAGTGAATATGAACATAACAACATAACCTAGGCCATACAGGAACAATACCCACCCTACCCCTACATTACGCTGACATCAACTGTGTGCAACGTAGGTTGCACATAGCCAGCAGCTTTGCCCATATGACACACCTCCCACAATGCAGCCAGTGGTGCAAGCATTGATATTGTTGGCCCTGTCAAAGGTGAATGTTTATGTTAGTGTCCCCTGTCACAGTCAATAGGGCCACCCACACAATGACTCCTCTCACCACACTCCGCCAATGATTGGTTGCATATCAGTTTGCCAGTGGGGTTGAGTACCAGGATGTCTAAAGAGAATCTCAACATAGATGTGTGTAACACAGCACATGCAGTGTAACTGTGACTAGCATGGACAACATCATTGGCAACAAACTGTGCAATGTTGCTACCAAGGTCATGCAAGGGTGCGATAGGGTATGTACAGGATGTGCTGAGGGAGCCATGTACACTGGCCACAGGTGTCACTGCACACATGTGCACAGACAAAGCAACTAATGCAGGTGGTACTGTGACCCCCGAATGTTCTGTGAACAAAAGGAGGGTAGGCCTTCCATGTGTATCTATATTGATGAAAACCCCAGGATGCATGAGAACACACCCCAGTGTCCATTTTCAATGACATCATAAGCAAACTAATGTGTATGTGTGTTGTGATGTTGGCCGTGCAATATGGCTCTTCCTAGGTCATGGATTGCCAAACATCAAGCAGGTCACTGTGTCTGTCATTGCATGACACTAGTTATTGTAGTGAAACACGTGTGGCAGTGTATGTTTATTTTGTGTGTCATCTGACCTATATGTCACAATGTACACAAATGGAGGGTTCCATAACCCCCCACACACACGTGAGCCATGAGATAACAGGAGTATGTCACTTTGTAGGTTTCCCCCCGTTTGCCAATAGGCCATAATGAAATATGAATACCTAAGACGCCTTGCTGGCCACCCCCCACGAACCATGTAAGCTTCCCTGAAGGCCCTTCCAGGCATGGCCGGTGTGGCTGACTGCCCTGGGCCACACCCAAATGATGTCACCCACTTTTATCTGACACTCACACAGGATGCTATAGAAAGAGGTGGGGAATAAGAAGGCAGCCACAGTCCATCAGCACACCTGTGAAAACAAACTAGCATGTACATATACTTTGCAACCAGGTGATAGACCATGTTATGTGTGTATCTGGTGACAGCATAGCCAAACCCCTGTCAGAGTTTACCTGGCGTAACAGCAGCATGAGGACATAACAGCCCCCCCAATCCCCGGGGGGGGGCCCCACTCCATGTCCGTGTCACTCTCACACGTTTTTCTCAATGTTGATCCCTGTGTAAGCTGTATACCTCACCTGAGAGAGACATGTTGGACAGGGGAGGGGCAGTGCATTCACACTGTGGGATGCTGACACACACCGTCACAAGGGATGAGGGTCAGCTGTGACACACAGGCTCCCTTGTCACCAGCGGAGAACCCATGGCATGACATATGCGTGTTGCCCATTGGAACTGCTCTGCTGACAGGTGACAAACTATGCAGTACATGACACACACACACACAGCACTGTCGCAGAAGCAGCAAGACCCTGTGCACAGTGATGTGTGTGTGTGTGTGTGTGTGTGTGGGCAAACCAGCAGAAGGTGACCAGTCACTAATGCCCTCACCTTTCCTTTGCATATCCACAGATCGAGGATCTCCGGAAGAAGGGCAGGGAGCTGCGCCTCCACCATGCTGCATACACTTCAGCGCCTCCAGGGTGAGAACTCACAAAAGGGTGATATGTATAATAATGAGAATGTCACGTATTTGTAACTTATGTCCCATATCAGAGATGCCTTTGTGGTACCTGCCTATGTAGATGTGCTATATTTCTGACAGAGAAACGTGCTGATGGCTGTCATGTTCCACAGATGGTGATGGCACCGAGGATGAGGCCACCACCTCTGCACACCTCTTCCGAAGGACACCAACACCACAGGATGCAGAGGTGGTGGTCCTGGACACCACCGAGGAGGAGGCAGGAGGAGGAGGAGGAGGAGGTGGCCTAGGATGATGAGGTGGAGGTGGTGGAGGCGCAAACCCCTGGATCACCTGAAGAAAGGACACAGGAGGGCCAAGAAGGACATTCTGAAGGGGTGTCTGTGGGGGAGGCAGGGTTGAGGGTGCTGCAGGTGATGTGGAGGGGGTGGATGTTTGGGAGGATCAGGGGTGGTGGAGGAGTTCCCAGAAGCGGTGTGTGGAAAGATGATGTTGAAGACAGGGCATCACAGGGCATCTGTGGCCTCCCCCCAAGACACATGCACATTGCCTCCCACCATCCAGGCACAGACAGGGCCCTATTGCAGATGCCACCACACAGAACAGCATTGAAAATGGTGTTTGTGTTGTGGCATATGCGTCTGGACCACCGTCTGTGGCCTTGGAGGGATGGAGCAACGCATACATGAGATTGGGGTCACTGCTCAAGCAGTGGCTGGAGGGAGTGAATTGAGAGGGTGGTTGGCCGAGGTGGGTACGTCTGCCATGTCCGGCAAGCACCCCCTCAATGGCGTCACTGGCGTCAGTGATTGTGCTAGTGACGTCACCACATGTGCCCGGGGGCTGGCCCTGTCTTCCATCAGTGGGCATGCTTGGGGGAGGGTGGTGGTCCACCGTTGGTGTAGGTGGTCCTGTTTTAATGTCGTGTGTGTTGTTGTTATATTTGCTTGTGGGCTGTTTGCGGGGAGGGGAGGATGTTTGGGGGGAGGGGGGGAGGGTGATGGTATTTTCCACCTTCCCACGTCTGTAAAGTTTATCCCAGTTCTGTTTTCCATCAGAAAATATATTTTTGAAAAAACCTGTAATGCTCACGTGTCCTGACCTAGGCAAAGTGTGCGGAATGTCAGCATGTGATATGTGTGGGTGCACATATGTTTTCTGGTGGTGCCCAACACATGTGTGTGAAACCCAACAGCACCCCCCAAAATAAAGTTGTAGATGTTCATAATTAGGGGTCTACAGTATACCAGTGCAACGTAGCAGCTGGTCCTCAACTGATGTACATGGCACAGGAATGGTCCCTATGTGGAACAAAGGTCTTCACATATCTGAGTCCCACACATAGGCAGGACCACCACATATCTGCCTCTGTCACAGGGCGTACCTATGGTTGGTGTTGGGAGGCAGGAGATTATTGATGTGGTCAAGGGAAAAAAAAAGCCACATATATGCCACCAAGGAGTGTTCTATGATGGGTTTCTCACGGCGATGAGTATGTGACGTAAACACGCCATTGGGAACATAGTCCCCCTGTGAACCACATGGAATGTCTGTGCACACTGTGCCGCTGCATCCCCAAGGATGTTGGGAAA